>CM060938.1:711284085-713784085 GCA_030765085.1 Allium cepa | reverse complement strand
AAGCCATGATTCAATTGAAAAATTGAATTCAGACTTAGATTGCGTTGGTCGAGAGGTTTCTAATGGCATATAATACGATATAGTTTGAGGAGTTAAATTTTCGATTTGATTTTGATTTGGAACTGAATTTGGGAATAAGGTTTTCTGCCACTAGGGAAAAAGGAAGAAGCAGATGGAGAAAAGTAGTATGTAAAAAATCAAAAATGAGAAACAACTAGGGTATATAATAGTCTATATATAGGCAGAGCTGAAATAAAAAAAGATGGACCAGATTGATTTGGGTCGAAATGATAACGACGACCTGAAGAGCCCGTTTCATTATCGAAACGAAAATGGGTTATCCAATATATCAAAATAGATTTTTTTGATATTTTTAAACTCAATGGAACTAGTTTCAAAACCTAATTCCGTTGTATACAAAAGTTAGCTTTTAAAATCAGATTATTTTAATTGAATTCGTTAAATTGATTTCTACGCGTTTCGAGCCCGCATGATCAATTGGTAAGTCCGATCGCTACGAAACTTGAAATCCTACAATAATTCACTGTTACGGATCTGATGAAACTGGTTTCATCAAAATCAAAGATAGTGGACAAATTGGCAAATTTTCACGTTAATTAAATAAATTATTAAATTGGTTTAATCACCTTTAAATTCAAATCCTATAATTAACAATTTCATCAGCCTTGAATACATAGAAATTAATAATGTAGGATCGATTTCACCGTATTGGGGGTGAATAGGGCGATACTAATAATTATAAAAATTTATATGGAAGTATAAAATAATAGTAACATAGATATCAGCCGAATAATAGCAGCGCAAATAATAGCAAAATAATAAAAGCAGAAATAGAACAACACAGATTTATCCAGCTTTGGCAAAACCCTTCTTACGTACTGCCCCAAGGTTTCTACCAGAAATTAAGTAGTCAGATGCCTACACACGTAAACTCGCGACACCCGCTATCAACTAACATAACTCTACACTCAAAACCCTACCACAACTCAGCCACTGAGTTGTGAATTCTTGAACTACACCACCGTAGTTCGTCCACTAGTCACACGACTAGAAAATTACAAAAGTTTAAAAGGAAAATAAAAATTAAAACAAATAAAAACAAAAAACCCAATTTACTAATAAAAGCCTTATATAATTAAAAGCCAAATAGAATACAGGCCGGCCCAATGAATTAAGTGATAAAAAAACCGTTCCCCCTTTCTTTTATTTCATCGGCCTTGTAATTGCGTTGAAAAAAATGATTGCGTTCTTCTTCGATCTGAAATCAGGGCGTCTGTAAATTGAGATGTCGTTTGATGGTTGATCAATTAATTGCTGATGTTTCAAATTCCTTCTTCGTTAGATTAGTCTGTTCATGGTTGCTTCCATCAAGTCGAGTTCGATTGTTGCATGAATTGGTACGTGAATGCCTTTTTACTCATTATTGATTATTCTCGACTTTTATTCGAGTTGAACGATTTTTTCTTCTCTGTTGTTACTTGATCTCGAAAGATTTTTCCTTGCCAATGATGATATGGGTTATATAGGGTTTAATTCCCTTGATTATCGTTCGAATATACTTTTGAATTCCTCTGTTACTTTTTGGCTCGGCCGTTTGATATAGGGTTCAATTCCCTTGATTATCGTTCGAATATATTTTTGAATTCGTCTGTTACTTTTTGGCTTGGCAGTTTGATTTTTCTTGGATGTTGATGATGTTTTCTAACATTTTCAATTCGTATAATTTGCGTTGCTTGAATACCATGGCTTCGATTTTGACTTGTTCGACTTGTTGGCCAGCACGGTTTTGATTCTTTGGTACTTTGAATTTATGTTGACTACTGTTACATTCTCTGGTTTGAATTTGCTGACTTGTGATTTTTGCACTTCATGTTAATATTGACTTGTCTCGACTGCTCATTGCTATTTGATGTGTGTGTTCACACCTGTAGCATTTTCGACCTGGTGCTTATGTGATTGTATGTTGGTATTGCAGTCTTATTCACCACTGCATATATGTTGTTTCCTTAGAGTTCACCACTGTATATCTCTATTTCATGTCTGAACTTGTCTACATTTTGGTTGGTGGTCATCTCTACTCGTATATATACAAACATGTATGTATATAGGTGTGTGTTTATGGAGTCTGGTTTCATTTTGTATCCACATATCTCTGTTGCGTATTTATATCTTGTTCATTTGTATGGAGTTGTTTGTGTGCTTCATGGTTGACCTGAACCTAAAATGTGACACATGTGTGTGTGTGTGTGTGTGTATGGTCATGTATAGTCTGGTTTGCATTTGTGTTCATCATGTAGTCTGCTTTGGATTTTGTACATTTGTTCAAGCCCTTGATCATATCATACATGTTGTCAGGTCTAGTTGCTTCACTTGCATATTGAACGATGTTGAGTAATGGCTTGTTCAATTTGGTGCTGCAGTTTGGTTAATGTTGCACTGTAGTTGTATTAGTCTTCGAATCATCTCTGTTGAACTGCTTGTTCTAGTTTCACTGGTGCCTGTGTGCTGGTACCATATCTGACCATGTTGTTTCACTGGAATTTGTGTTGTATTTGGTCTTTTTCTCAAGTCATTTATCATGTATATGTCTGGTTGTCACTACATATATACATATTGTCTTGATGTGTGGTTCGATGCACTTGTATATGCCTTCATCATTGGTGCTACTTCATTATTGATTTTGGACGGGTCATCGAGCTAGTTTGCATTTGTTTCCATGTTGTCAGGCTGTTTTTGTTCTGGATTCAAATGAACCTTTGAGCTTTGGACATGTTCATTGTTGAGTTGAGTTGTTTTCATGTGTACATAATTGAATTTTCAATCGAGGCTCGTTTTATGTTGGTTTTTGGATTCTTGTACTTGACAATTTTGTGATGTGTTTGTATTGCACCTGAGTTGAATCCAGCCTTGGCTCGGGGTTGACCTTATGCTCGTATTGTGACTTTATTTGTATCACACTTGAGTTGAATTCGGGTTTTGACTCGGGTTTGACCTTGTGCTCACTTGTCCCTATAGTTTTATCAAGTATATATTGGTGTGCACGGCCTCATGGCATGTATAGTGATACACTGTGCATGTCACAAGCTGTTCTTGTATGATGAATTCAAAAATAAATATGATGAAGAACAACCCAAATAACCGAGGAAAATAACATTTTCAAAATACATGTTTTATTTTACACTGCAAAAATATTTCTTTTTCAATTTTACTACATCAGTGTTTATTCTACAGATCGCTCAGATGCCCGATTCAATCTGGAATAGAGTTGAAGATAAATACGAGTGAATAAGTGATATGTAGTGAGGTGCAAATGTATGTAACAATTTTATAGTGAAAAATTGTGTTGTAATTGAAAAATGTGTATATATAGTGAGAGCTCAAATTTTTACTGTTCGAAATTGTAATAAAATATTTGTTTGAATAAAATATCTGTTCGAATTTAAATTCTGTATTATTTATTTTATTCAGCAAATATTTATTTAATTATGTGAAAAATAGTACAATATCAAATACATTTAAATGAATATATATATATATATATATATATATATATATATATATATATATCTGTGTTTATTATCATCAAACAAAAATCATACAAAAATCATATACTTGCATATTCAACAAATAATCTTTTAAAATAAAATTTCCATATTAAATCCACTATTTAAATATCACATAAATTTTAGAGTTCAATTACAATCGTAATAAAATTTCAGTTAATTATAATTTAAATTCAATCAAATTCCTTTATTTTGATTTCACTCTTATTGTTGAATCAATTATTACCTTATGAATATAATTAACATTAGTTTACATTTTATTACATTCATAGTTCACAATTTCATCTTAACTCATATTAACTGCAATATCTAATTATATTAATTCATATTGATTTCCAAATTAATTTCAATATATTATATAATGAAATGATAATCAAACAATTATTACACACTAATAATTCAAATGCATTTCTATGTTTGTTGTTTACGAACAAAGCTAATAAATTCACATACAAATCAATTAATTTCATATTCCTTAATAAACCTATTCCAATTTATTACACATAATTTCAATATTAAATCCAATATTTAATTTATTCCTTATTTACAATTATAACCAAATTAACTTTACAATTATTTCAATTGATTGAAATTATATTAAAATAGTTATCAATTAAATTAAATCAACATTATTAAATTAAATTCCAACAATCCTTTCCTATTTATAATCATAAATTTTGATTTTTCACAATGTTAAAATCTAAAATCTTATTAATTTTAATAGTTTTCAATTACTAAAATTTACGGGTCGTTACACTCTCCCCCACTCAAAACTTTTCGTCCTCGAAAAGAAAAAAGAAGGGACTAAGAACTTGATAAAAAATTTATTCAAAATAATTAATTTATAAACACTTTAAACGTACATAATTAAATATTTTAAATAAAACATATCAATTTATAAACAATTAAATCTTCATATTTAAGTTTAATAAAAGTTTGAAAATAATTTTACCTTCACAAAAATTTCTAAGTCTTAAATTCACGAAAAATTTCGGCAGAGTCTCCTTTGTACGGATAGGTCTGGAAAAATAATAATATCAATAATTACAATGTATATCATATTCCAATAATAAAAATCTCAAACAAGGGAAAAACAATTAAAATGTCGCTATAAAATCGCAATCCGAAAACGTACCTATTTGTCGGGCAAACAACTTTATTTTATGAAACCAAAAGCAGTAGCAATTGCTTCCATAAACCTGTATTTCACTTATATAATCCAAAAGAGTGAGAATTATATATAGAAGAAATGTCTTAGTTGTTTCAAATTGATAGCACAAGCAACACAACATAACAATAGTCATTTGCAAACAAAATAGCACGACCATCATATGCAATAAACGAACCCTTCACACATCCATAGCAACCAAAACTAACAGTTTGTTCAGAGTTAGAACTACTCATCATTCAAGGGTGACAAATAAACCATAAAGTGTATCCTACGCTCAACAGCCTTAGATAATAACTTAATATATTATTCATACATCCTTAAACAATTTGCAGTATCCTCTCCCAAACTTCCCATTAGCCAAACAATCTAGAACTTAAATATTATTTAAGTTTATTCAATCATTTTTTCTCTTATTTATTTTCATTCATCCATTCAATGTCATTTTCCATTATTTTACATTCGATTATATAGATCATCAATAAATCAATACTTAAAATATTATCTAAGTTTCTTTGTAATTTAATTCTCATTCATTTACTTATATAACTTGATTTCCATTTAATATGAATATTCATTAATAAACATTTCATACTTAAGTGTTTCTACCTTTTAATTCACATTTATCCTTTCTTTTATAGTGCCAATTAATAATAAACTTATTTATGAATCATTTCAGTCATTTCTTAAGTTTATAAACATTTTCTTAGATAATTTTCGTTTTTTTACTTTTCAATTTAATTATTAGCATTTCAAAACATTAATTTATGCTTTTAACATTTCTTGTACATCAAAATTCTTATTTATGGAAATAATTCCATTTGAATACTTAAATTACTTAAGTTTTACTTGTATAATATTCTATTACATATTCATGTTTAACAATACAACTTTTAAACATTTCTAGTAAGTTATATATATGTTTTAGAAATGTAATTGAATGTTACACAAGTTTATCGTATTGATTTTAGTTAATAAAATGTTCGATAATTACGTCTTCAAAATTTTCACATCTTTTGATTTACAAGTTAAAATTTTCCAATTTTCTTAATGTCGATAATGCGGCCGTTATCACCGAAATTATTTTCCAGCGATAGAAGATGGGAGTACAGAACTTATTTCCTTTTAAAATTCCTTTAAAAATATTTCTTTCAAATCGCATTGAAAATATTTATATCTAAAATACTTCTAAATAATACTAATATAATATTCCAAAATCTTTTAAAACTAATTTTTCAAAACTCCAGAACTTAAGCTCTCAAATTTCCACTTAATTTCATTTTATTCATAAATCATATTTTGCAATCAATATTTATAAATTACACTTCCTAACAAATAAACATATCACATACACTATATCCATTTATAAAATTTTATTTTATATACACAAAATATATAATACTGGGTAAAATTATTTCATTTACCTATATTCCAAAAGCAATATTGTGTCGGTCTACCCAATTAAGTGTTTAGAAATTCCTATCAATGCTATAACATCCTATGTATCGACCGGAATTTATAAACAACAGAACAAATTAAGACAATATAAAATATTTTTATATAACACTAACAAATATGCTCTCTCATATATATACAATCAAACAGACTAATTCTAGGGTATTACTACCCTATCTCTAATGAATCAAACCCGACAAAGCTAAGGTTATCACTAAACCAAATCACCAATACCATTTGTAACGACCCACCTTTTTAGATGGTTTGAATTGACAATAAACCACATATGTCGAACTCAAACCATTAAAAAGTGAGGATTATTATGGGGAAGATAAGAAAAAGAAGGAAATTAAAAACAAAATACAGAATCTCACAGTGGAATGATAAAATATAATAATCAAATAAACAATTCATTAAGCTGTTTTACAAATAACATTTGATTATACTTTTACAATACAGATCAGAGTTATACATATAGCAGGAAAAAGAAAATAATGCAGCGAAAAAACGTGATGCAGTAGAATAAATATAATAAATAGTAATAATATACAAAATCTTTGTCTTCGTCCTCCATAAATAAGTTCTTCAACACTGAAATGCTCAAGCTGACCTCGAGCGTAATGAAAAGACAAAACACTCGAGTTAGAACTAAAAGAACTTATGTAAGTTAAATCAATAGTGAATAAATATGAGTGTAACGGCTTCGGAGATGTTTACGGGATTTTTCATTTCCTATCCAACGTCTAACGTGCATGCAATAACTGAAGACATGCTCGAGATTTCATCTTCTAAGGATCCGTTAAACTATCTATAAGTAGTAGAATAAGCTATTATAATATATCTACAGTAAAGTATTAAAATAGCGTTAAGGCATTACCCGTATCCCCTTTAACATATTTTTATATAAATGTCGCAGTCTATACAGTACTGTAAATTCCACCGTAAACTGGAGGGCTATCAGGGAGCACTTCATAGGTATGACACAAACCAAACACATAATGGGCTCGATAAGGTATATGACAAGGCAAGCGAGGCAATGCTAGAGTAGGATTCTACTGTTTGCACTCTTGGACTAGCGGTAACAGATAGCAGCTACTACCGCCCATCTCGAAACACACTCCCAAAATCAAATTGAGGGGTGGCACTAAATCAGTCACAAAATAATAAATATGATATCGAAGAAATATGCCCGATAAGAGGAGCGACCTCACTTGACCAGGTATAGCTCCTGTTTTAGTCATATCAAGCTGACCCGAGGGGGTCAGGGCTGCATTCATATCTCATACCGTAACATTCGCCAAACCATCCTACTTCATTCTGGATTCTTCACCATGTTCACAGTTGTTAAAGTAGTTTTCGGTTTTGGTAGATAATATGACAACATCTGATCCCGGTCTCTTTAACAACCAAAAGCTTATTTCATGCCGGTTGGATCTGTTACATTTCTAAAACCGATTCATTGATATCAAAATATCATATTCAATTCAAAATCATATTACTTTCGAAATCATATTCACTTTCAAAATTATATTCATTTTAAAAATCATTACCACAAAATAAGTTAAATCAACATATCAAAATATTTGCGTTTAAATCAATTAAATCTAAATAATAACAGTTTCAACTTTAAAAGTTTGAATATTGAAAGTAGTTTACATATATTGGAATAGTTATGCATTAAAAATAGTATAGATATTAATACATATAAAATTTGTTTATTAATTTAAAATAATATATATATTAAAAGTTATTTATAAATTTAAAAGAATATATATTAACATACTTTATATTTTAAAAAATGGTTATGGACTAAAATAGTACATATATTAAAAATAGTTTATATATTAAAAATAGGTTATAGATTAAAAATAGTTAATGTTAAAAATTATTAATATATGTTAAAATGGTTTATATGAGAAAAATAGTTTACATGTTTAAAAGAGTTTGCATATTAAAAGAGTTTATATCGAAGATAGGTTCAAATAGAATCGTTTCTACCAATTTCACAAATCAATTTAAATCAACATTAGTTCCAAAAATTCAATTTAATTCAATCTTAGTTCATCAATTTCACTTTAGAAGGCTAAAGGTTTCAATTCAAATTCTCATTAAAATCATTTTAAATTATAACGATTTCAAATCCATATTCGAACTACAAATTTAAACCACTTCAAATTTAATAGGTTTCAAAGATTAAATATTCAAACGTATACAATAACTCAATTTTTGGTAAATTTCATTTATATTTCAAAACTCAACTTTAAGATTACAATTTTAAATTCTTCAAACAATTTATTTAAACTAATTTCAATTTTGACATTTTAAAAACTTGGATTTTGAAAATAATTCAGTTCATATAAATCTAATTTTATTTCATTTAAAATAATATTTAACTCGACTCAAAAATTAAGGATTTAAAATCATTTAATTTAACCAATCCGGTGTCCGTTTATAATTTTCTACCCTATGATCAAGTAATACGGATGCATATCATTTCAACCCACAATAAATTTAAATTTACCGGTATATATCAATTCAACCCGCAATCTCAAGAAAAATTCAAAATCCATAAAATCGCTCAAGTTTATCATTTCAACTTCATAACGATTTTTTCCAAATCTATAAGATCGTTCGGATATGTATCATTTCAACCCATAGTGATTTTCCTAACAATAAATAAGGGAACTTGTAGTGTGATAACAACATATAAAATAAATATAATATATAATCATCTCACAATTTAACATCCATCACAGTCATCATTCAAATCAACCCATCAATCATAACTATTAACTCGTTATCAATCAGGTATTTAATTAACAATTTAAATTCAGTATAAATCAAATGACAGTTAAATTCAATATAAATTCAAACTAAATTTAAATGATAATATAAATATCCTAAACAGCCATCAATAAATTTCTAATCACACCATAAATTTAATTTAACTAACATAAGATGGTTTAGTAGTTGTGAGTGGGTTAAAACTCTCGCCTTTGATTTGTCGTTGATTTAAAATCCAGATTAGGCCTATAATTTAGCAGTCTTAGAATTCGACCAAACCTGTTCCAAATTGTTCGAAATTTCAATACGATCTCAACGGAGAAAATCGCATATGAATCTGAGCTCGTATGCAAAAGATATTAACATTAGAAATTATACAATTTATAATATAAAATAAATAAAATAATAACAAAAAATAAACACGTCACCAATCATCTTGCGAAACCCTACAACCTCGATCAAGCCTAAACAAGCACGGTCGCCATCGATCATGCAATTATTGCCGCCGCAACGCTCGTTATCACCCAGATCAAGCATCACTAGCGTGCTGCCCTCGCTACGCGCTCATCCATCTCACGCGTGTTGCCATGTCGTGCCTCCACCGCTGCTAGTGTTTTCTCGCCAATCGAGGCGCCTCCAAGTACCTCTGATATGATGCAAACCCATGGAACAACTTCTCATATCATCCTTTACACGCCTGAAACCTCCGATAAACCCGCCGACGAAGATCCACCGTCGATCACGAAACCCTAGAAACAGACGGTTGAGAAAGATCACCAATTTCTAGCCAAACCATGATTCAATTGCAAAGACGAATTTCAAATTTATACTACGCTCGTCAAGAGTTTTCCGATGGTATATAATATGATATAATTTGAGGAGTTAAATTTGTGATTAGATTTTGATTTGGACTTGAATTTGGAAATGAGGTTTTCTGCCATTGGGAAGGAAGGAAGGAAGGAGCAGATGGAGATAAACGGTTTGTAAAAATCAGAAATGAAAAAATGGATGGGGTTTATAATAGCCTATATATAGGCAGAGCTGAAATAGAAAAGTATGGACTAGATTGATTTGGGTCAAAATGATAACGACGACTCGAAAAGCACGTTTCGTTTCCGAAACGAAAATGAGTAATCCAATATATCAAAATAGATATTTTCGATATTTTTAAACTCAATGGAACTAGTTTCAAACCCTAATTCCATTGTATACAGAAATTATCTTTTGAACTTGGATTATTTTAATTGAATTCATTAAATTGATTTCTAAGCGTTCGAGCCTACACGATCAAACGATAAGTCTGATCGCTACAAAACTTGAAATCCTACAATAATTCACTCTTACGGATCCGATGAAACTGGTTTCTTCAAAGCTGAGATAGTGGCCAAAATGGAAAATTTTCGCATTAATTAAATAAATTATTATTAAATTGGTTTAATCACTTTTTGATTCAAATCCAATAATTAACAATTTTATCAGTTTTGCCTATATAGAAATTAATAACCAATTAAAATAAAATTTGCATGTTAAATCCATTATTTAAATATCACATATATTTCAAAGTTCAATTGGAATAAAATTTTAGTTAATTATAATTTAAATTCAATTAAATTCCTTTATTTTATTTCACTCTCATTATTGACACAATTATTACCTTAGAAATATGATCAACATTAGTTTATATTTTATTACATTCATATTCTATAATTTCATCTTAACTCATTTTAACTGCAATATTTAATTATATTAGTTCCCATCGATTTCCAAATTAATTTTAACGGATTAAATAATGAAATGATAATTAAACAATTATTACACATTAATAACACGAACACATTTCTATGTTTATTGTTTACAAACAAAGCTAATAAATTCATATACAAATCAATTGATTTCATATAGCTTAATCCAATTTATAACATATACTTTCAATATTAAATCCAACATTTAATTTATTCCTTATTTACAATTATAACCAAATTAATTTTACAATTATTTCAATTGATTGAATTTACATTAAAATAGTTATCAATTAGATTCAATCAACATTATTAAATTACAGTCCAATAATCCTTTCCCATTTATAATCATAAATTTTGATTTTTCGCAGTATTAAATTCTAAAATATTATTAATTTTAATAGTTTTCAATTATCAAAATATATGTGTCGCTACAACATTTGTTTCTCTACGTCTATTTTTGACACGCTTTTTTGGGACTACCAGTCCAAAACGAACAGCTATGTCTATTAATGTCTTCAACATTTCTCTTCTAACACATGAGACTAAACATTGTATACTTGCAAGTGGTAAAATTGATTGATGTGCAAGTGATAATGCTCATGTTTTCATTATACAGCTAACCTTACTATGTTACTATTTTTATATTAGCTTTTCAACTAATCCATGTGCGAAGCGCGATTCATACTCCTTATGAAAATGGTATGGAAATTGGTTTGTTTCATGGTGATTTTGCAAGTTCTTAAACTCAAAATACTATACAATATTACAATGATGTGTTTACTCATCAGTGACCTTGTAGATAACAATTTCAATCACACTGCATAAATATCTATAGAATTGTGAAATGTTGCCATGTAAATTTAGATCCACTTTTTAATGGAACACAAGATAAAAATTTAAAGCACCTGCACCTATTGTACTTCAACTCTTAAAATTCAAACCATCAGAAAATTTAATCATTAACTTCAACATTCAAATGTACTGAAACATACACGAATTATCATTGGTGAAAAAAAGTATAGACTCGGTTTCTTATGGGATAAAATAAATTTAAATAGTAATCAGGTTGTAATTTTAACTCAATATGATTAATTTCTTCATGAAATGCAATCTAGCCTTTATATTCAAAATTTCACAAATTACTATTATAGCAGTATTTTTTATATTTCATTTCATATGTATTCAAAGAATGAAAATTCCAACATTTACCATACAAGTTAAATCTGTAAAATCTGATCGTGGAGCGGAAATAAAAATATTAATTAAATAGTGGTTATAAGAAAAAAACACATTATATTGGTAGAAAACACACACACGCATGAAGATTGTTTAATGCTTTTGTTAATGCATATTTATGTATTTATTTATGTTAACCAAATTTATGGTCGACACCTTAAAACTATTCCAGATAGTGTGATTAGTCTGGTTTGAATGAAGCGCATGATAGCCTTAAGAATTGCCTTTGTAATTTGCTTATATATATTCCGAATCAAACCTTTTTGACGTCGGTGAAAGGTTTGGTACTTCCTTGAGTTCAATTCCTTTCGTCTCAATTAAACTTGTATGGGGTCTCCCTTTTTGGGTTCGATTGGATTCTTCTGAGTTTATCCTTTTGAGTGTGGAAGCTACCTTAAGGTTTAGGTGGGTAATCAAACTACTTGTTGAATATGCAACAGCTTTGGACCTTGTCGAAAGGTTTGATTGTTTGTATGAAATAGGATTTCAGTCCATTCGAAAGGTATGTGAATGATTTCCTTTAACTTTGACCTTGTCGAAAGGTTTGATGACTTGGATTATAATGTCAGAAGGTTATTGGGATTGTTATAGTATAAGATTTGTCACCTAGTCAAAAGGTTTGGGGCTCTAAGTTAACCACTTCGAAAGGTTGAAGTTAGTCTTTGGACTAGATGCATCATCTATCTTGTCGAAAGGTTTAGTCCATTGATTCAATGATTTTGGATGGTTTTAGTGACTATTAAACTAATTTGGTTGTCAATTTAGTCTAAAAGTTCAAATTGGCGATTTGAAGGCTTCGAAGGGTTGAAGTAGTTACTTATGACGGAAGTGTTGTTGATCCTATCGACAAGAACCTCCCGAGGGGATTTAACCTAAAAATATGAGTTAATCTAATATAGATTCAAGTAAATAGAAAAGTAATTAGCCAAGTTTCAGACTTCCCTCATTATCCGAGAAAAAGCTTAATTTATTAAATTTTCCTAAATCACACTCAATTTAGGTTACAATGCTTTAATTAAGAAGATATAAGACTAGAATGAGAGAAATTGAATCCCCAAAATAAGAGCCCTTAGGTCTTATTTATAGATGTAGGCGGCCCTCCTTTAGACTTCATGCTCTCGACTGGGTCGGGAGGTCTTCCTTTTATATGCCGCCTTAAACCCTTTGTCTTCATCGAAAGGTTTGCCTTTTCATCTGCTATTATGAACCTTCCACCTTTGTTGGAAGGTTTGTTGCTCTTATGTGTCCATGATCCTTCCACCTCTATTGAAGAGATTGTCTTCTTTATACTATTTATTGTGAACCTTTAGACCTTGTCGGAATGTTGCTCTTCTTTTGATTGTTGTGAGCCTTTCGATGTTTTCTGGATGTTTTTCTTTCTTGTTCACTATGAACCTTTCGAAGTTGTCGAAAGGTTGTTCTTATGTTGTTTATTGTGAAGCTTCCGATCTAGTGGGAAGATTGCTCTTCTTCAATGATATCGAAAGGTTGACTTCCCTTCTTTGTTGACTTATGAGTGTTGCTTTCTTGATAAACCTTTCGTCATTCTTGAAAGGTACCATGGATGTGCTTCAACCAGTTTGAAAGGCTTATTATGCTTTCGAATAGGTCATTAAGCACTTGCTCACACTTGCTTTGAATTCTTCATCCTCTTCGGAAGGTAAGAACACCTTGAATGTTGAGAGTTGAAACCTTTTGACTGCTTCGAAACGTCTTGGACTGCTATACACTATTGACTGCATCCCTTCGACTCTTTCGAAAGGTTTGAACTGAGCTCCTTTTCTTTAATATTTGTCGAGAGACCTTTCTCTTTGATGGAAGGCTGATTTTTAGTGTAAAATTTATCCCCCCCCCCCCAATTCGAAGGGATGCTCTTGACTTTCCAAGTCATGTTCGTCGATAGCTACAAAATTTTCCCGCCTCTTTACCTTCTCACGCTGATCTGGAAACCTTGAACTAGCAGCTGAGATTTGGACGACTTTCCTTATATAATGCACTTCTTCTCTTTCTTCCTCTTTTAGTTGAAATCAAAATTATTGCACATAAGTACAAGAGTTCTCCAAAATTTCTCAGATCTCATTTCAAAACAATAGGGTAATCTCCTGAATTTGATTCGTAAATTTTAGTCCAAACTTCACCCCTATCGATTTTCAGTTGAATTTCTTGTTTTTATATCCAAAATTCAGATTCAATTTCAAATGGATTCTCTGCAAAATCTTCCTTTTAAACCGGTTTCTAACAAGGACCGTTTGTGGTTTTGGATTTGAAGTCAGACGGTGTTTGATAATGGAAATCCCTAAATCGGGTTTAAATTTTAACCTAAAGTCCCTAATTTTTGTTTCTAGCTTTTAACTCCTGATTTTTGACTAATCATTTTTATATTTTTATTATTTATTTATTTTTATTTTTCTTGGAATCAAATTAAATCGATTGCAGATGAAAGCAGTTTTGTCAGTGGGTTTGTTTGTTTCTCAAGAAAAATTTGAGCAGCATTTATTATTGGGTTTGGGTTCGGTTAAACCCGATATGATAACCTGGAACCCTCTCATGTACAACTAGTTATTACAAAATGACCCTTCTACTCCGCTGAAAGAGACTAAGGCGGTATGTATGGTTTTTCCCTCTTTGTACCTTTCAACGGGATTGGAAGGTGTTTTTGTTTCAACTTACCATTATTGTCGAATAGTTAGATAACCAAACCTTTCCATTACTAGCTTTCAACAACAAGCTTTTGACAAGCATGAAGTATTTCAAACCTTTCGATTATTAGCTTTCATCAAGGTTGGAATCCTTCATCTTTAAGGTTGTTTCTGCCCATTTTTGTCAAAATGTTCTAAGTACACATAAGTCAAACTTAAAACCTTTCGATTTCAATGGATATGACATATATTGATATCTTTGATTAGACCTTTCGACGGCATCAACAATATCAATATTTTCTAGCTTAGGAATTTTTAATGTTTTGATTGTGATCATGTCAAAAGGTTTTGCCACTTAACTTTATATTACAATTGGAGTAGATCCAGATTTTCATAGAGTCTTCGACTTTGTCGAATGGTAATGAATGGGTTGATGTCCCACCCCTTCCTCTCGACTTTATTGTTAGCTTTAGGAAGATAAATTTTTATTTGCCTTTTAAACATTGTTGAAGTATGATCCCTAAAGTTGAGGTCTTTATTCTTTCCACCATTATCGAAAGCTTGTATTGTTAACCTCTTGACATTTTCGAAAGTTTCTATTTTAAACCTTTTGACCTCATCAAAAGCTTAAACTGTAAACCCTTCAACTTTTTCGAAACCTTAAACTGTAAATCTTTCGACCTTGTCAAGAGCTTTAACCATCAAATTTTTTAACTAACACTTTTTGCATCATTTTTAAAGCTTTGTGCATGTTTCCATTCTCAAACTATCTAAGAAAATTTATTTACTATTAAATTTTTGAGTTCTTTCTAAACTGATAAATAGGCAAAAGATTTAGCTGAAACGTTTTCACCTGGTACAGACATGAGCTCTCCAAAGGTTGAAGCTACTGCCAAGAACTCTTCCGTTGAGTCATAAAGTGAAATGAATGCTATACTGAAGGAGTTTGGCATCTCTGATATTGAACATATTCCTCCCAAATCCACTTATACCATAGGCAACCCTCCAGTAGGGTATTTTGCATACACCGCCATGCATATATGGCGTGGTGGCTTTCTTCCATTCCCTGCATTCTTGCTCTCTTTCTTATCTCATATTGGAGTTGCTTTGATACAACTTTCCCCTAATGTATATACCTATCTCTTAACCCTTGAGATGCTAGCGTTGGAATCCAGACTTCCTTCACTCAACCCTGAAGTTTTAACTTTTGACCAAACTAGCGAAATTAAGCAAATATATCAAGAAATGTTCAGAATTAAAGTATACTAGAAGTTGATATTAGATGGTATCAATAAGTTTAGGGATGGGGGAAACTAATTCTTCTTTGTCAAGTGCTTCGCAAATGTCCACGGGGTCATTTGCCTTTCCCTACAAGTTTATTCCAATTTCGTCTTTGCTTCTCTCTATGTTTTCTGTTAACTAATCTTCGATTTTTTAGGTGCATTTTTCAAGGCACCTAGCGATGTAGATCAGATAATTATCAAATATTTAACTACCGCTCTAGAACATCTTAGGAGCAGATTAACACTCCTGACTCTCTTGAATCTAAGAAAACGTTCTCCGCTACCAACCGGCCAAAGGATTCTTGGCACACCACCCACCATTACGCATAATTCTTATTGGAAATGCTTATTTTCTTCAGTCAAGGCTAAACACTTCACTTCATTGTCGCTCATTCTTCTTAACACTTCAGGTATTATGCTAACTTGGTATTCTCCTTTTTCTATTTGCAGAATTCCTGAATTGCTTTGACTGATTTCATATTTGTTTGAATTTGCTTTAGCTCCCTACAAGGCCATTGTGTCTTCAAGTGATGCTGCTCTTCCCTTATCATCTTCGGATGTTACGTTAGTCTTCATAACTTTTGCTTGTTCTAAAAGATCTTCAAAAAGAAAATTGACAGTGCTTCCCGAAGATGCTCCTTCAACTAAAATTGCAAAGATCACTGATGTGGATGAGGAAGAAGAACGTACATCTCTTGAGAAAGCTTCAAAAAGCCCAACTGTTGGAGCCCCAAAAGACATAGTATAGTTATCTCCACCTACACCTGCTCCTGTTTCGCATATTTCAATTTCAGACTCTTTGGTTGCTCTGACATAGATGCAACTTGCTATTTTTGAGACTCCTTTTAAGTCTCATACCCTTCCGGAGTCGTCATCTTCCACTTCTTTGTCAACTAATTTCGACGAACTCATCGAGCTCATTCTTCATTCAGAATCCTTCACTTCTTCCTCTCTACCATCTTTTAGCCCAGACTTAGCAGAAAATCACCACTCTCTCATGGAGCAACAACTCTTGGTAAGGTTTTGTCCAATTAATCCTATCACCACTGGATCTTTCTAATTGCTACCCTTTGTTTCTTCTCTCGTTACAAATTTCCGGGAACTGGGTTTCTTTTAATGAACATGTCTCCAGGCTCTCTTCTAGGCCCTCCAGGCTACAAGAGGAGAACGTCGAGCTAAAAAATCAAATATCTTTACTGACTGCCACTCAAAATGATTCCTTCTTCGAGTTGGGGTGAATCAAGGCTTCCCTTACCAAGGTTGAAGTCGACTTTGAAGCAGAGAGGTGAGCCCATCAACTTGCCTTTGATGGAAAACTTGTAATAGAGCTCACCCCGAAAGATTCAGAAGACAAGAAAGCTAATTTGATCTCCAAGAATACTCTGTTGAAAGATAAATTCAAAAGGTCCAGAGCTTCACTTAAGTTAGCTGTTTAAACCCTCTCTGACCTCCAAAAACATGTAGCAAACAATGCATCTAACTGTAAGCTTTTAAATTGACATATTTGTCTATGTATGTCATTTGCCTAGATTAGCAACTCATCTTGCCAATTGTATGAAAAGTAATTTATTCAAAATGTTAAGATCTCATCTTTAACCATGATGAGAAATGATCATGGATTTAACTCCTTCCACTTGTTCGGAGTGCATAAGACTTGTTGGAAGTAGATCCTGCCTTATCGTGTGGTAATGAATGTTAAAATATAACTATCGTTAAACGAAGAACCTGATTCAGGGGTTCATGTCTGAATTTTTGAAGTAATAAATTTCTCACTCATTATTTTGACATAGTTAGAAACCCGAATTCCCATTCGAGGAGTCATAATAGCGTTCTTGTTGACAATATTCTTTGGCCTGAATTTGAACATTTGAGATGAATAGAAGTCAAAAATCTTGTCCCTAGACTAGGGCTTAATTAAACAACAATCTTGATATCCAGATTCGGGTATGATATATTAGCGACTAATAATGACTCAAAACCCAAATTTGGGTATTCAAATGATGAGATTTTATATAGAAGACCCGGAATCCATATTCGAACTTTAATAGTGAAGTTCTGAAATGAGTATCATGAAATCTGGATTTGGGTATTTGATTTCGAAATTTATATATGTGAGAACCTTAAAACCCAGAGTACCCTATCTGGTAATGAATGATAAGAGGTTATAAATCCATATCTGCTAATCTGTTATTAATAATGAAAGACTAGAAAACCATTTTTGGTAATAAGTAATAGAAGACCAGATAATCAATACGGCAATAAGAAATAGTGAACCAGAATACCATTTCTCATAATAAGTAATAAAAGACCAAAATACCATTTCTGGCTATAATTAATAGAAGATCATAATACCATTCCTGGTAATAAGTAATAGAAGACCAGAATACCATTTTTGGTAATAAGTAACAGAAGAACAGAATACCATTTCTGGCAATAATTAATAGAAGACCAGAATATCATTCTTAGCAATAAGTAATAGAAGACCAGAATACCATTTTCGGTAATAATTAATAGAAGACCGGAATACCATTTTTGGCAATAACTAACTGAAGACCAGAATACCATTTCTAGCAATAACTAACTGAGGATCAGAATACCAATCTAGCAGATGTTCATGAGAAGAAGTCAGTGAATTCTTTCTGATTCTCTTGTCGAATGCGCCATCTTCAAGCTTTGATGATATTTTGCATGTTTTTCCTTTCTCAGACTCGAGTTTCTTTATTCATTTTTTAAGCCTATTTTAGGCAGGGACTTTTTCTTCCAATTCTTGTGCTTATTTAAGCAGTTTCCATTTTAGGAGGTGCTGATTTCTGGAAGTTTCCCATTTCAGGCAGGGTCATTTCTTTGTCCATCGGACATTTCATCTGGGTTTCCGGTGCGCTCGGCTAGCTTTTTCTCAAGCAGGGCTCGAGGACTTACCCTAACACCCTTTAGGAGGCGCCTTAACTTAGCCATAGTGTGACACGGCTACGGGCTTGTTCGGTACCTTGGCTAGGTCATAGCGTGGCGGGACCAAGGGATTATCCGTCCTCCCTCCAAGAGGCACCTTATCGTAGCCATAGCATGACGCGGATAAGGGCTTATGCTACTTTACCCTAGCCTTTTTTTAGCTTTGGCGCAGCTAAAGGCTTATGCCCTCCCTCCAGGAGGTGCCTTGACCTGGCCACCTTTGCACAACCAAGGGCTTTCTACCATTATTGGTAGCCTACCATTTTAGGTAGTCCAAGTTTAAGGAGAATTTTACTCCCGACCATGTAGACTTCTCTTATTTTGAGAATAGAATTTTTTATTCCATAACTTGTTCAGTTCTTTACAAACTGTTTAAGTTCTTATTGTCTTAGAAAGTGTAGGACCATCTTTTCAAGGACCTTGCATTGATTTGTATCATGTCCATTTATTAGATGAAAGTTTCAATATAATCTCTCAAGTTTCCTTTCAAATCCTGGCTTCTTTTTCTGAGAAGGCCAATAATTGATTTCTTTAGTTCAGATAAAGATGTCTTCGATCGAGGTAGTAAGATTATATTCTTGAAGAAGTCTTAAATTTTGAGCCATCATTGACTGATGTCTAACTTTTTTTGTGGCTTGGTTCATGTACTTCTTCTCAAGAAGTAGGTTTCCTTTTCATTGTCCATTGATCCTCTTTCAAGGGCCTATCTTAAATCTTAGGGTTTCGGTCGGAAATTTCTTGGTAATCTTTATAATTCCACTTGGTAATTCCTTTTTTATCCTTAGTTCTTCGATTGTGGATTTTCCTACGCGTTCATGGTTCTCCTTTAAATGATGAGCCTCATTTATAATTTTACTCCATTTATATTCAAAACTATCATAATATTTTATCATTTCATTTATGAAGATATGGTCCTTCTCATTTGTAGAAATAAATCTTCTTTTCTCAAATCCTCCTTTTCGAGAGAAAAGATTGGGATTGATCCCAAAATGGAACAGGTTGATACTCCGTTTTAAAGGGTCATAGGGCATAACTTGTATTTTCCTCTTCATGACTTGTAGAGCTTGAAGCCGAGGGTTTTCTCTTCAAGTAAGTGCAAGTTATAATCTAATTGACAATTAAACCTTACTTCCAGAGGTTCCGTGGACCCTTGAACCGACTTTTCCTTGCAAAAACTTTCTCTTGTTTCTAACATTGAATCTATTCCTTACCCTTTAATTGCAGTAAGACGAATTATCAGTCTTTTGCCCAAAGCAGATCCTTTCTTATTCAAAAAAGGAGTTAATAAGCCCTAAGAGATTTATCCAAGTAGAAGAGTAGGTGGGGAACTCAATAACGTCGGAGGTTCGGACCCTCCTTCTAGCGCTAAATGTTAACCAAATTTATGGTTAACACCCCAAACTATTCCTGCTAGTGTGATTAGTCTGGTTTGAATGAAGAGCTTGATGGCCTTAAGAATTGCTCTTGTAATTTGATTGTATATATCTTTCGAATCATACCTTTCCGACGTCATCGAAAGGTTTGGCACTTGCTTGAGTTAGATTCCTTTCGTCTCGGTTAATCTTGTATGGGGTCTCATTTTTTGGTTAGATAGGATTCTTCTAAGTCTATCCTTTTAAGGGTGGAAGCCACCTTAAGGTTAGGCTGGTTATCATATTCCTTGTTGAATATGCAGTAGCTTTCTATAGGATCTAGATTCACCCTGGAGGGGGGGTGAATAGGGTTATAGCAAATTTTCTCGAGTTAAACACAAAAACAAACTGCAGAGAAGTAAATATGCTGAAAAGTAAATCACACACAAAATTTACCCAGCTTCGGCAACCCCTGCCTACTGCTGCATTCCCAGAATTCTATTAGGATTAAATAGTCTCCCACTTACAAACACTCTAACAGACTCGCACACTCTGCTACCGCCTATAGAGTTTTGCAAACTCGCACACACTGCTCACTGAACTAATCCTAACTAGACAATCTGACACTACCTAAAACCTTGGTGGTGATTTACCAAGATTTGAACCTTCAAAGAAAAATTAAAACAAACTTAAAAACAGTTTAAAACTAAAACCCTATTTGAAAATAAATTAAAGCCCTCTTTTATAAAAACAAGGCCGCCCCATTTCTATTTCTTTAACCCGATCCTCTTTTCTTTTCTTTGAGAAAAAATGACGGCTTTGATTCTTTGATTATTCCTCTTTGCGCTCTGAAATTAGGGCTTGTGTTCTTCAGTCCAAATTGGGGCTTTTCGAAACACGCCTATGTTGATCGACTCTCTGGTTTGCGTGTTGCCTTGCTCACGGCTTCTCTGATGATCGATTCTCTGGTTGCTTTGCTTGCGCTCGTTCGCAGCTGCTCCTTTGATCGAGTTCGATAGATTGTGGTATGTAATTTTTTTCTTTCGTTGCTGGTTTAATTTCTTGCTTGAACTCGATGTCGATGATGAATTTGGGGTTTGGTATTTATATGAATACCGAGACACTTGAATTTTTTCGTATTCATTCAACATTTTCCTAATTCTTCCTTTCCTGATATTTGCGACTTGATGCGCACGACTTTGATTTTCAAACGTTCGATTTTCCTTGAATAATACGGAAAAAACTTTCCTATTTTATTTTTTACTTTTTCAATGATACGCGCTTGAATTTTTACACATGAATTTCCTTGTTGATACGGCAGAAACTTTCCTCTTTTATTTTAACTCTGATTTTTGACTTTTTCAAATCGTACACACACTTGATTACTTCTGCTTTGACTTCGAACTTGTCATCTGATCTTTGGTTTTGTTTCTCGGCTTCAATTACTGTCTTCATTGAATTTCCTTGTTGACTTTTGTATGCTTCCACATGATTTCGACTTCACTATGTATTATGACTTTGAATTGTAGTCTTGAGTCTGTTGTACTTTATGCTAGCGTTCTTGGTTTCATATGCATTGAGTTTTGATCCTTTGCTGTTCATATGCATGTAGCTGTTGGTCTAGTTTCTGTTGGTCGACTATTACTCTTAATATCTCTGGCATGTTTTACTTTGCCTGCTCATTGAAGTCAATTCTTGAATTATTGTAGTCGAGTTGCTTCACTATACTTTAGTTTGAGCCTTGTTGTCCTGTGTCTGATCATGTATCAATGTGCACAGAGTTGTTCAGTTTGGATTGTATAATTCGAAATCTGGTCTGGATTTGTGGTATTTGCATTTGAGTTGTTGCTCCCTGTACTTGT
The DNA here is from genome assembly GCA_030765085.1 of Allium cepa. Classification (NCBI taxonomy): domain Eukaryota; kingdom Viridiplantae; phylum Streptophyta; class Magnoliopsida; order Asparagales; family Amaryllidaceae; genus Allium; species Allium cepa. The sequence continues at coordinate 713,762,031 of CM060938.1, read as the reverse complement.
AGTTGTGTAGTTTCACTGCACTGTTTCCTTGAGTAGTTGTTGACTACATCACCATGTTGCATTGTTTTTCACCTCTCTTGTATCATTGGTGTTTCTGTGTTCATGCTTGTTCATTGTTTCATTTGGTATCTTTGCATCCATTCTGGTTGATTGATCTTCATGTGCCCAGTTGATGTTCTGTTGCTCCCAGTTGATGTTCTGTTGTTGTTCATTCAACTGGTATCACTTGTCCATTAATTGGTTTGTTTGAGTCAGTGGTATTTGTATTTGATCATTTTGATACTGCTGTTGTACTCGGTGTTTGTAGCTTGCCACTGACTTGTGTTCCATTTGTGGTCATTGTTGTATTGTTTACTTGATTACTTGAGCTTTTGTGTAGTTTGCCTTGTTGTGTACTAAGTCTTGCCTTGTATCACTGCAAAACTGCATGTTATATTTCTTGAATTAATCTGAACTTGGTTTTGCTTCATGGTCAGTAGTGCATTGTGCCTTGTACTTGTAGTCTTGGCTCTATTCTTCGAGACAGTTTGCATTTCATTGATATTGAAACCCGTAGCCTTCATTTGCGGCCTTGACTTTGGTTGATGTGTATGTCACTGTTGCATTATGTTGGTCTGGCTTGAACTTGATATTATCATCTAGTTCTTCATTCTGGTTGGTCTGCATTTTTGGTTACTTGAATACAACAGCTTTCTTTTGTGTCCATGTATATTGTTGTGTAGCTACTTCACTTGTTATTGATACTGTTGACTTTGATCATCATGTAGCCTGGTCTGGTGCACCTTGTTTCCTGTGACATTGTGACACTATTGCATTGTTGTTGTTTCCATATCTTGTGCTCGAGCTTGCATGCTTCATGTTGCCTTGACTTCGGGTTGCACTGATTTTCTGTTGCAATTTGGTCTTGCATTTGGTCTGCACTTGCATGCATTGTTGTTTTGTTCTTGATCATTTCATGTTGATTTTTGAAATTTCACTTGAGTTGAATCCAATTTCAAAAACTCGGGTTTGACCTTGTGCTCGTGACGTGATTTTAAATATATTGCACGTGAGTTGAACCCGGCTTTTAATTTGGGTTTGACATGTGCTCACCTGTCCCTGTAGCATTATCAAGTGTATATCGATGTGCACGGCCTTGTGGCATGTACAGTGATACACTGTGCATGTCACATGGTTCATGTATGATGAATTCAAATGTAAATGATGACGAACAACCCAAATAACCGAGGCAAATCATATTTTCAAAAATCATATTTCATTTTATATTGCAAAAATATTTCTTTTTCAATTTTACTGCGTTAGTGAATATTTTTGCAGATTTCTCAGATGCTGGATTATAACTGGAATGAAATTGAAGATAAACTACGAGTGTGAGTGATATGTAGTGAGGCATTTATGTAAATTGAATTGTGATGTAATTACAATTGTATATGTATAGTGAGAGCTTGAATTTGTACTATTCAAAATTGTAATAAATATTTGTTTGAATAAAATTTCTATTTGAATTCAAATTCTGTGTAATTTATTTTAGTCAGCAAATATTTATTTAATCTATGAAAAATAAAATTGTACATTACAAATACATTTAAATGAATATATATATATATATATATGTTTATTATCATCAAACAAAAATCATATAAGCGCATATTCAACAATCTCCCCCTTTTGATGATAACAAACATATATTTAAGATTTTGTACATGTGTTAAATGTATTTGGTCAATGATATACTCTAATTGCTCCCCCTATTTAAATGCTTCCTCTCTACATGATGCTCCCCCTACATATATGCATATAAATAGAAATATATAAATAAGCCTAGATGCAAATGGAAAATTATTTGACCTTTGCTTGATTCTATTTGACAAAATCTTAACTTTTCTCTCCCCCTTTTGTTATTAGCAAAAGAATAATAGTGCTAGAGAAAATAGAGATAAAGTGATCAATATTAATCCAACATTAAACTCAAATTGAATATAAATATTAAACTTCAATAAAAATCAAACAAAAATCATAACTACCCTTGTTAGGCGCATATTCCACTTTTAGAAAGAATGGAAATGATGTTCTAATATAAAATCATACAATTGTATCAACTTGTGGTACATTTATATCAGGAATTTGAATATCTACTAATCATGCATAACCGTTAGGACTTTTAAATGAGATTAGTAGTATTCCAATTTAATTTTAAAAAGTGAAATCAAGTATCTTCTAACCACGCATGACCGTGAGGACTTTTAAATGGGATTAGAATCAACTTGTCTATTTAATCAATTAATTTTGATATGCGTTCCATACATGCATAACCGTAAGGACTTTTAAACGAGCATGGAAGCACATAATCAAAAATCCAAGTAATTCACACATGCATAACCGTGAGGACTTTTAAATGAGAGTGAATACTTTGGATATTTATTTATTTTTACAAAAAAATATGAAATGAAAAACAAATGATCCCTGATTATAGTACCACATATCGACAAACTATATTGAATTTTTGAAAAACAATGGTCGATAGAAATATGATAGATATAGAAATGGTCATGGAACCTTTACCCAACAAAAAGTTTTATAACTCTTGTTTGAATTCCTAAAGAAATATTCCAAATATACTTTCTTGAGTAATGTATGTTAAATATCAACACTTATCATCTTTTCAATCACTACTTATCTTTTTGATAATTAGTAGGGAGTGGATTAGTCAAAATTTGTCATTTAAAATCAAATAAAAATGACTAATCTGAAAATATGGTCAACAATGATTTTCTCGAAGGGGTTATATGAGAAAAATTTCTGCTATTTGAAAATTATTTGTAATGAAAAATATGCAGATTTTTTCTTTGAAAAACGATGCAGTTACTAATGTCTCAAGAATCACGTTCAACTAGTAATTTTTCTATCAACTAGATTACCAGTGTAATCTGCATCAGAATTTCTTTTTCACTCAAAAATTATCATTAATTGAATTTGATCGACCAAACCATGAAGTGTGCATCAAAAATTTCAAACTCAATTTTAACAACAATTTAAATGACATTCTTTGAATTTGAATTGAAGCCATGTAAATAATCAGAAAACCGTGAATAGAGTTAGCCGTATTATAACCAAAAATATTATCATCCAACAAAACACTATTATTAATCCAAACTAATATATATGAAGTAAATCCAAGAATCTAGAGAATATACTTGGTCAACTATGTTGAACAAGTCAGAATCAAAATCATCTTTACAACATCTCAATATTGGCTGATTTCATTCAGAATACGGTGCAGATTATCACACTTAATATATCGATCAAATAAATATACCTTCACATGTTTTACCTTTACGATAATTTTTCATGGTTGCTCATTGTGATTCTGTCACCTTTGTACTAGGCTAAGGAACTTTTCTTTGTTGCCCGTTGTGTTTCTGGAACAGCCAAAATCCAGCGAACACTGTTGTTGTTCCTTAGCCCGCAACCATACCTACACGATGAAAGATTTTTGTGACCTATTTGTTTTTATAGGTCCATGATTATTAGTGGCTGAAGCATTGTGAATAAACAAACCCTTCGGAACCCAAACTTGTTTTGCCATTTCATTCTTGTTCCAATAGACATGAAATTTGTTTGTAGAATTCTTAGGAACCCAAACTTGTATAAATTTGGTGTTCTTGTTCCTATGACTACAATTTTCAACATGATGTCCAATTATTTCACATCTATCAAAGACACTCTTACCTTTTGTATTACCATCAACTTATGTTTTCCCAAAGCCTAATCCTTTTCTGTTGTTAGCAAAAATTTGATTTCCCAATAACATGTTGAATGATTTTTCTCCTCTTGAAAAGTTATTCAGAGATTTCTCAAGATTTTGGACTTTGGTTTTTAGATTTGTGTTTTCAGTTACAAGTGAGGTGCATCTATTTATAAAATCCTTTTTCCTAGTGTCAATGATTTCCTTAAGACTCAAGTTTTCTTTTTCAAGATTCTCAAAGCTATTCTTAAGTCTTGATAATTCTGAATCTAAAATTTTACATTTTTTACATTCTAGGTTTTGAATATTTTCAAGTTCAGTTTCTAACCTAAAATTTTCATGAGCAAGTACTCTCCTATCAGATTTCAGTTTCTCAATTTTAGATTCAAGAGTATCAATTATTTTAGTAAGATCAAGACACATAAAAACAAGTTCTTTATAAGAATAGTCACCTACCTCACTAGATTCCTCTGAGCTTGCTTCTGAATCTGATTTTGCCACAAGACACAAGTTAGCCTCCTCTGAGCTATTATTCGAAACTTCCTCTCCTTCTTTATCATCCCAAGTCGCTGCAAAGGTCTTCTTCTTCTTTTTCTTTCCTATGTTGTTTTTGAGAAGTGGGCATTGTTGTTTGAAGTGGCCAGGCTTGTTGCAGTTAAAGCATGTCAGTCCATTATCAGAATTGTCAGAATCTTTTGGCCTATTACCACTTGTTTTCTTCTTGCATGGCCTGAATCTTGACAATTTTCTAAGATTATTGACAGCCATTGCAAGCTCTTCAATTGGATCTTCTTCTTCTTCATCGCTCTCTTCTTTGCTCTTTAAGGCAATCGTCTTCTTCTTTGATTCGGAGTTGTTGCGTTCCACCTTTGCTTTTAGCTCAAGCTCATATGTCATCAAGTTGCCGATCAACTCCTCCATGCTTAGTTTACTCAGATCTTTCGATTCTTGTATTGCCGTGACTTTTGCCTCAAAGCTCATCGGTAAGACTCGTAGCACCTTCCTTACAAGCTCTACCTCAGTGAATACCTTCCCAAGTGCTCTAGCATTGTACACCAAAGTTGAAAAGCGTCCAAACATGTCCTTTATGCTCTCGCCTTTGTCCATCACAAAGTTCTCGTATTCATTGATGAATAGGGCTAGACGAGACTCCTTGACTTGAGAAGTTCCTTCATGTGTCACCTCCAAGGTATGCCAAATTTCCTGTGCAGTTTTACAATGAGAAATTCTATTAAATAGACTTATCAAGAGCACAGATCAGAGCATTCATGGCTTTAGCATTTGTAGTTTTTAATTTCTTATCGTCAGCATCCCACCTATCCTTAGGTTTAGGAATCTCAGTATCACCAACGGTTATAGTGGGAGATTTATAGCCAGTTTCAATAATGTCCCAAACATCATAATCAACAGAACTAAGATAAATACCCATCCTAACTTTCCAATAAGCATAATCATTCCCATTAAACATGGGTGGCCTAGCAATAGATTGCCCCTCAGAAAAAGAATTATTTGGTGGATTCATGACTCTAGAGTTAAAGAAAAATACCATGCTCTGATACCACTTGTAGGATCTAGATTAACCCTAGAGGGGGGGTGAATAGGGTTATAGCAAATTTTCTCGAGTTAAACACAAAAACAAACTGCAGAGAAATAAATATGCTGAAAAGTAAATCACACACAAAATTTACCCAGCTTCGGCAACCCATGCCTACTGCTGCATTCTCAGATTTCTATTAGGATTGAACAGTCTCCCGCTTACAAACACTCTAACAGACTCGCACACCCTACTACCGCCTATAGAGTTTTGCAAACTCGCACACCCTGCTCACTGAACTAATCCTAACTAGACAATCTGACACTACCTAAAACCTAGGTGGTGATTTACTAAGATTTGAACCTTAAAAGAAAATTTAAAACAAACTTAAAAACAGTTTAAAACTAAAACCCTATTTGAAAATAAACTAAAGCCCTCTTTTATAAAAACAAGGTCGGCCCATTTCTATTTCTTTAACCCGATCCTCTTTTCTTTTCTTTGAGAAAAAATGAAGGCTTTGATTCTTTGATTATTCCTCTTTGCGCTCTGAAATTAGGGCTTGTGTTCTTCGGTCCAAATTGGGGTTTTCGAAGCACGCCTATGTTGATCGACTCCCTGGTTTGCGTGTTGCCTTGCTCACGGCTTCTCTGATGATCGATTCTCTGGTTGCTTTGCTTGCGCTCGTTCGCAGCTGCTCCTTTGATCGAGTTCGATAGATTGTGGTATGTAAATTTTTTTCTTTCGTTGCTGGTTTAATTGCTTGCTTGAACTCGATGCCGATGATGAATTTGGGGTTTGGTATTTATATGAATACCGAGACACTTGAATTTGTTCGTATTCATTCAACACTTTCCTAATCCTTCCTTTCCTGATATTTGCGACTTGATGCGCACGACTTTGATTTTCAAACGTTCGATTTTCCTTGAATAATACGGCAAAAACTTTCCTATTTTATTTTTGACTTTTTCAATGATACACACTTGAATTTTTACACATGAATTTCCTTATTGATACGGCAGAAACTTTCCTCTTTTATTTTAACTTTGATTTTTGACTTTTTCAAATTGTACACACACTTGATTACTTTTGCTTTGACTTCGAACTTGTCATCTGATCTTTGGTACATTGTTTCTCGACTTCAGTTACTGTCTTCATTGAATTTCCTTGTTGACTTCTGTATGCTTCCACGTGATTTCGACTTCACTGTGTATTACGACTTTGAATTGTAGACTTGAGTCTGTTGTACTTCATGCTAGCGTTCTTGGTTTCATATGCATTGAGTATTGATCCTTTGCTGTTAATCTGCATGTAGCTGTTGGTCTAGTTTCTGTTGGTCGACTATTACTCTTAATATCTCTGGCATGTTTTACTTTGCCTGCTCACTGAAGTCAATTCTTGAATTATTGTAGTTGAGTTGCTTCACCATACTTTAGTTTGAGCCTTGTTGTCCTGTGTCTGATCATGTATCAATGTGCACAAATTTGTTCAGATTGGATTGTATAATTCGAAATCTGGTCCGGATTTGTGGTATTTGCGTTTGAGTTGTTGCTCCCTGTACTTGTAGTTGTGTAGTTTCACTGCACTGTTTCCTTGAGTAGTTGTTGACTACATCACCATGTTGCATTGTTGTTCACCTCTCTTGTATCATTGGTGTTTCTGTGTTCATGCTTGTTCATTGTTTCATTTGGTATCTTTGCATCCATTCTGGTTGATTGATCTTCATGTGCCCAGTTGATGTTCTGTTGCTCCCAGTTGATGTTCTGTTGTTGTTCATTGATATCACTTGTCCATTAATTGGTTTGTTTGAGTCAGTGGTATTTGTATTTGATCATTTTGATACTGCTGTTGCACTCGGTGTTTGTAGCTTGCCACTGACTTGTGTTCCATTTGTGGTCATTGCTATATTGTTTACTTGATTACTTGTTGTGTACTAAGTCTTGCCTTATATCACTGCAAAACTGCATGTTATATTTCTTGAATTAATCTGAACTTGGTTTTGCTTCATGGTCAGTAGTGCACTGTGCCTTGTACTCGTAGTCTTGGCTCTATTCTTCGAGACAGTTTGCATTTCATTGATATTGAGACCTATAGTCTTCATTTGCGGCCTTGACATTGGTTGATGTGTATGTCACTGTTGCATTATGCTGGTCTGGCTTGAATTTGATATTATCATCTGGTTCTTCATTCTGGTTGGTCTGCATTTTTGGTTACTTGAATACAACAACTTTCTTTTGTGTCCATGTATATAGCTGTGTAGCTACTGCACTTGTTATTGATATTGTTGACTTTGATCATCATGTAGCCTGGTCTGGTGCACCTTGTTTGTTGTGACATTGTGACACTATTGCATTATTGTTGTTTCCATATCTTGTGCTCGAGCTTGCATGCTTCATGTTGCCTTGACTTCGAGTTGCACTGATTTTCTGTTGCCCTTTGGTCTTGCATTTGGTGTGCACTTACATGCGTTGCTGTTTGGTTCTTGATCATTTCATGTTGATTTTTGAAATTTCACTTGAGTTGAATCCAGTTTCAAAAACTCGGGTTTGACCTTGTGCTTGTGACATGATTTTAAATATATTGCACGTGAGTTGAACCCGGCTTTTCAATTGGGTTTGACCAGTGCTCACCTGTCCCTGTAGCATTATCAAGTGTATATCGACGTGCACGGCCTTGTGGCATGTACAGTGATACACTGTGCATGTCACATTGTTCGTGTATGATGAATTCAAATGTAAATGATGACGAACAACCCAAATAACTGAGGCAAATCATATTTCATTTTATATTGCAAAAATATTTCTTTTTCAATTTTACTGCGTTAGTAAATATTTTTGCAGATTTCTCAGATGTTGGATTATAACTGGAATGAAATTGAAGATAAACTACAAGTGTGAGTGATATGTAGTGAGACATTTATGTAAATTGAATTGTGATGTAATTACAATTGTGTATGTATAGTGAGAGCTTGAATTTGTACTATTCAAAATTGTAATAAATATTTGTTTGAATAAAATTTCTATTTGAATTCAAATTCTGTGTAATTTATTTTAGTCAACAAATATTTATTTAATCTATGAAAAATAAAATAGTACATTAACAAATACATGTAAATGAATATATATATATATATGTTTATTATCATCAAACAAAAATCATATAAGCGCATATTCAACACTTTCGACCTTCTAGAAAGGTTTTATTGCTTATATGAAGTTGGATTTCAATCCAGTCGAACGGTATGTGAATGATTTCTTTTGACTTTGACCTTGTTGAATGGTTTGATGACTTGGATTATAATGTCAGAAGGTTGTTGGGAGTGTTACTGTATAAGAGCTTTCAACCTAGTCAAAAGGTTTGAGGCTCTAAGTTAACCACTTTGATGGGTTGAAATTAGTCTTTGGACTAGATGCGTCATTAATCTCGTCGAAAGGTTTAGTCCTTTGAATCAATGATTTTGGAAGGTTTTAGTGACTATTAAACTGATTTGGTTGTCAACCTAGTCAAAAGCAACTGATTGGAGATCTAAAGACTTCCCTCTTTATCCTAACGATAGGAACCTTTCGAAGGGATTTAACCTGAAAATATGAGTTAATACAACGAAGATTCAAGTAAATAGAAAAGTAATTAATCAAGTTTCAGACTTCCCTCTTTATCCAAGAAAAAGTTTTATATATTAAATTTTCCCAAATCATACTCAATTAGGGTTGCAATGCTCTAATTAAGAAGATACAAGACTAGAATGAGAAAAAATGGATCCCCAAAACTGGACCCCTTGGTTCTTATTTATAGATGCAGGCGTCCCTCCTTTCCACTTTATGCTTTCGACTAGGTCGAATGGTCTACTTTTATATGCCTCCTTGAACCCTTCACCTTCATCAAAAGTTTTTCCTTTTCATATGATATTATGAACCTTCCGCCATTATCGGATGGTTTGTTACTCTTGATCCTTCCACCTTTACTAAAGTGTTTGTCATCTTTATACCATTTATTATGAACCTTCCGACCTTGTCAGAAAGTTGCTCTTCTTTTGGTTATTGTGAGCCTTTTGACGTTGTCTGGAGGTTGTTCTTTTCTTGTTTACTGTGAAACTTTTGATGTTGTTGGAAGGTTATTCTTATGTTGTTTATTGTGAAACTTTCAATCATGTCAAAAGATTGCTCTTCTATGTTGTTCATTGTGAAACTTTTTTTTTTCAATCATGTCAAAAGATTGCTCTTCTTCAATGATGTTGAAAGGTTGATTTCCCTTCTTTGTGGACTTGTGAGTGCTGCTTTCTTCATAAACCTTTCCTCATTGTGGAAAGGTACCCTGGATATGCTTCAACTGGTTCGAAAGGCTTATCATGCTTTCGAAAAGGTCACTAAGTACTTGCTCACACTTGCTTTGACTTCTTCATCCTCTTCAGAAGGTAAGAACACTTTGGATGCTGAGAGATGAAACTTTTTTGACTCCTTCGAAAGGTATGGGACTGCTATACACTGTTGACTACATCCCTTCGACTCTTTTAAAAGGTTTGAACTGAGCTCCTTTTCTTTAATCTTTATTGAGAGACCTTTCATCTTAGATGGAAGGCTGATTTTTAATGTAACAATTTATATATATATATATATATATATATATATACACACACACACACATATATATATTGCTGATACATATGTATACATTACATTACTACACCAATTACTTTGTGCAACTTAACACTTTTTCCATTCTGGCTGCAGGTAAAAATACCATTAGTGCTGAAAACATTTAACAACTGCAATGAATCAATTAGGAGCAAGAAAACATCTACTACTTGCTCTCAGGCACAATTTTATATGTAGGCTATGGACAGTTTTTTCTAACACTAAACAATAAATCAGACTTATCGTAATTGATTTGTTCTTCCTATGTTATAAACTTTTAAAAATATCGGTTAGTGCGACCAATTATATATCATATTTTGTACCATACGTTGAAATATAATCATATCCACCGAACAAAAGTAATCTGTAAAGGAACCCATATTTTTTTCATACTACACCTTTAGTCCAATGAATTTTGCATTTTACTGCTTACTCGTCTACACCACATCTGCTACTTTTTTGTTTTTCCACTTTTTTCTCCATTGTTGAAAATACGATTCAAGTCTGTTGAAAGCTTTTGGTCCCAGTATTATATTACCGCACACTGCAAAAAACGTTTGATACTCTTATTAAATCAAATTGTAATGTACATTTATGCCTGTAGTTCATAGTGAGTACTTAAAATATATCTACGTACATTGAAGCGGTTGGGTAATTGTGAAAGATGCAACATTGGCATTATATGCCATAGTTAATACATTTATGCGTTAGCGGATAATTTTTATTACATTCTTTACCCTCTAAATTGTTTGTGAATTTTAACATATTCATTGTGATTATTTCCGTGAATTTTAATTATGATTACCATAATCATATATATATATATATGCATTCTTTATCCTTGCACATTGTTATTAATGATGCAACACTCGCTCAATAATGTTTTTTCATTACCAATTTATTAAAGTTTTTGTACATTTGGATATGGTTAATGCAACTATGATATTTTAGCTACACCCATGTGTGAAGCACGGTTTCTCACTAGTAATTTAATGTACATAAGTACTGGTCACATCATTTTCACAACATTAGGTTTTCAAACAAACTTGACCCCTCAATTTTGAATCTTCCTGTAACGACCCGTATTTTACGTGTCGATGTATCGTAGAATTTACAGGTTGTTAGTGTTGTTTGCGTTATCTCTAGCTTGAGTCGTTTAGGAGTTGACCCGAGTGCAAGTGATGAGTCGTGACCGACTCATAGGCATAGCTAAGTTAGGTGATGAGTCGTGACCGACTCATAGGGACCGACTCAAGGGGTTTAGGCGACTTAAGGATATGACCGACTCATAATGACCGACCTAATTGGAGTTAGCTTCATAAGATGGTGACCGACTCACGAGATAGCGGTTTAAGGGTTGGTGACCGACTTAAGAAAAACCGACTTAGGGCTTAGGTCGTGGGTAGTTGAGTCGGTGAGGCCATGGGTCGTGAGTCGTTTGACCGAGTTAGGGATAGGTTGAGTCGTTTGTGTCATAGTTAAATCGTGACCGACTTATGTTGAGTCGGCTAGGACTTAGGTCGGCCATAAGGCTGTGTTGTTAGGTCGTTTGCAACTGAGTCGGTAGGCACGACTTAACGATGAGTCGTAAGTCGTTAGGCAGCTTGGTGTTGAGTCGTTGATTAGTTAGGTCGGCTCTGGTATTAAGTCGTAGGTCGGCAGGGTTGTTGAGTCGTGTGAGTGGCTTATGGTAAGTCAGCATGTGGATGAGTCGGGGACGACTCAGGAGTTGGGTCGGCGACGACCTAAGAGCGACGACTCATGGTTGATTCAGCCTATAAATAGAGGGGTTTGGCTCACTTTTTGGCACCGGTTTTTGAAGCGACGAAGTGCTGCCATTTTGAAGACTCGACTACAACATTTCTTCATCTTCTTTTCTCCATTCCAATCTAATTCTAACATCCATCCAAGATCGAAGATCGAGATCGAAGATCCAAGTGCCAAAGTTGAAGATCTTCATCCGTTCGAGCTAGAATTCATCGATTGGAGCGAGATATTGCCGGATCAAACCTTGATCTTCGCTGTCCAGATCTGAAGTGTGTAGTTTTTGTAGTGTTTGGGTGATTTGGTGAGTGGTAGTTATCTCTCACGCGGATCCAAAGGAGTATATTGGATTGGTGGCATGTTTGGGTGTTAAAGTTAGAGATTTCATGCATTTTTCTTAGATCTAAGTCTAGATCCATGGTTTTTGAAGATGTTTACTTATGCAAGTTTGTTTAATAAGCATTAGAGACAAATCCCATGTTTTATAATTGATAGATCTATGCTAAAAACCATGATTTCACATATGTTGGACTTTTGCTCGTTTATTTACGAAATTGCCATTATAATTGATATTGCTTAAATTGCTTAATAGATCTTGTTTGAATGATTGATTATTTGAATGTATGATTGATTTGATTGTTTCCAAGTTAGCTAGTAGTTGATTTGGAACAAGATGATGAAAGAGGATTCAAAAGCTATGGAAGAAGGCTCTTGAATGGTGAAAGCTGCTTAAGGCATATGTAGCGGATGTTGAAGCTCATATGTATAGATTGGATGATGTTGAGATGGGACTTTGCCATGATTTGATGAGGCAAACCATGTTGTTGAGTTGAGACTTTGCTTTGATGCGATGAAGCGAAGTATGATGTGAGTCTTGGCTTAATCCAAGCAGGGATCATTCCAAGCATGTTGATAACTTGAAGAGTAGTTCAAGTTGGTTGATAATGGATTGTTCAAGAGGTAGCTTGAGCTTGTATGAGGATAGTCGTCAAGAAGGATGGCTAGGAGGCTTGGATCTCGTCGTTGTTGAAGGTTCTAGCATGCTCAAAAGCAAGAGTACATGGGGCGCCCATAACGACTACAGGAAGGTAGTCGGGACACCCAAAAGACTACAGGTAGGTAGTTGAGTACTCTGGGCAAAGTAGATAAGTCCTAGGCACAAGGCAGTGTGCGGAGTTATGGTTAGAACCGGGGTTACCATTAGCCCTTGACAGATGGTCATTCAACTAACGGTGAAATCGAGGCAAGGATAACAGTGATAGCCAGAGTCATGGATGTTTGGTTGTATTATCATTCGGCTTCGAGAGCGGTGTTTTCTGGGTGCTTATCTGATCTTGGTTTAGGCCTTGGGGGTTTGTATTTGGAAAACATCGTCCTTGACTCGAGTGGTATTTGCTTTACCTTAATTGTCTATGTTGTTATGCTTGCTTCTCCTTAGTGTATGTCTGGGGCTATCACTGTAGAAAGAGGTGGAGTGGGATGGTTTGGTTCCTATTCCTTTTATCCTTTATGCTCTTTTGGTATGCTTGATAGTTGATTTACTGCTCACTAAGACTTTGTCTGACTCAAGGTTTTATGTCTCCTCTTATTACCTTGGGCTGTTCATCCATGTCGGGATGGGCAGACTAGGTAGCAGGTGACAGGTGCTGTGCTAGGAGTTCTACGCTAGAGATGACGAAGACGAGCAGGAGGCTTTGCATATTAGTTTTCTTACTATATGTACTGGGTATCCGCTGCTGTATTTGGTTGAGTGATTTGTAGTGAGGCTTTCATGTATGGATTTGAGTAGATGATTGTATAAAACTACTGTGATGCTTATATGATGATGTTCTGTTCTATGGAGCTTCACTATATTATATTTCTCTATTGTATTTTATCCATGCGCTGTGAGTTGTACGATAGAGATTCTTTTGTTTTGTTTTACCCTGACTATCGTCCATGGCTGCCTGGCACGCCTTTCAGCGCATTATTTCCTTGTTTTGGTGCGGGAGTCATGGGCGGTCGTCACATTTGGTATCAGAGCTTTGGTTAATCGATTTTAGCCAACGCTCGCTGACGCAACTACGTAAGAGAGACGTAATTGTATTTTGATGGATGATTACTATATATAATATAGTAGCTTAGAAGAATTTGAACTCCTTATGCAGTTGTTTCTTAAGGTGTTCTAATCATTCCTTTTTACAGATATTAAGGATGAGTCGAAGTGAGAGACAAGCTGCGAGGGATAGCCGTGCTGCTAGGGAAGCTGTTGATTATGCTCCTATGTTTGAGGCCATGATGACTTCAATCATGAGGAGAATACCAGCTTCAGGATCATCTGTGGATGTGGGAGTTCAAGTCCAAGCTCCAAGACCAGTAGATTTTGCCAAGCTCTGTAAGGATTATACTGCTCTTGGAGGGAAAGTTTTCTTGGGGACGGAGTCGACTATTGAGGTGCAGAGATGGATTGATGCTTGCAAAAGAATCTTTGGTGACCTAGGGATTGAGGATGCAATTAAGAGGAAGCTTGCATCGAGACAGCTTCAGGGAAGAGCTGCTGATTGGTGGAATTCTATCACCATCGATACCCCAGAAGAAGAGATTACTTGGGAGCAATTCCAAGTTAGATTTGAAGCTAAGTTCATCTCTACTTCTCAGAAATCCGTCTTGTTTAAGAGGTTTGTGGAGCTCAAGCAAGGTGGGAGGCCTGTTCTTGAGTATATTTCTGAGTTTGAAGCTTTGTCTAAGTATGCCAGATCGTATATCGATTCTCCCTACCAGAAGAATGAAAAGTTTGTAACTGGTCTGGATGCTTATCTTGGGAGGCAGTTAGTGGATCATCTGGACGATCCATTTGAGAAGCTTGTGGAAAAAGCTCTTAGGCATGAGAGTTTGTTTCCTAGGGAAAGTTCTGTTGTTGCTGTAGCCAGGGAAGAATCTAAACCACAGCAGAGTGGAAATAGGAAGAGGAGGCAGCAGCAACAGAAAGGTAAGGATGGCCAGAAGAAGCCAAAGGGCGAAGTGACTTGCTATAACTGCCAGCAGAGGGGCCATCTTTCCAAAGATTGTAAGAATCCCAAAGTGCCGGGAAAGTGTTACAACTGTGATAAGTTGGGACATATCAAGAAGGATTGTCCAGAGCCAAGGAAGGATAGGCAGGTTGTGCAAGCCTATGCTTTGGGGGCTGTTCCATCGTCTTCGAAAGCTCCTACTGCTGAAGAGAAGGGGAAGAGTGTGGTTGTTCAAGGTACTCTTTCTATTTGTGGTGTTCCGGTTAGAGTGTTGTTTGATACTGGAGCGTCGCATTCTTTTGTTTGTGATGATTTGGTAGGCCGGTTGGATTTGAAACCGGATATTGTTGATAGGCCATTGGTTGTGACTAATCCGGTAGGGGGTTCGTCATGTTTGTGTATGTTATGTCGTGGTCTAGTTGTGTCGAGTCATGATTGCTCGTTTGTTTGTGATTGCTTTGTTCTGAACTTTGCGGGGTTCGGAATTATTTTGGGTATGGACTGGCTTAGGAAGTATGCGGCTAGGATTGATTGTGAGAGGCTTGAGGTGACAGTCGGGAATGTGGAAGGGCGAAAGGTTGTGATACGATGTAAGCATGAAGAAGGTGTCTTCATGAGCTTCATGTATTCGCTGATTGTTCCACGGGATGGACTGTCATCGGTGCCTATCGTGAATGAGTTTGAGGATGCCTTTGAGGAAGTCAAAGGGTTGCCGCCGCATAGGGAGATCGAGTTTCGTATCGATCTAGTGGAGGGAGCCAGACCTGTTGTGATGCCTCTTAGGCGTATGGCACCGAGGGAGCAGCAAGAGCTGAAGGTACAAGTTGATGACCTTTTGCGGAAAGGATTCATTCGGAGAAGTGTGTCCGAATGGGGTGCGCCCGTTGTGTTCGCAACCAAAGCGGATGGATCGTTGAGGTTGTGTGTTGATTATCGTGAGCTGAATAAGGTGACTAAGAAGAACAAGTATCCATTGCCGAGAATAGATGACTTGTTTGATCAGCTTCACGAGGCTAAGGTGTTTTCTCAGATGGATTTGGCAACGGGATTTCACCAGTTGAGAGTGGCGAAGGATAGTGTGCCGAAGACTGCTTTCAGGACACCATCCGGGTTTTATGAGTGGCTGGTAATGCCGTTTGGGTTGACTAACGCGCCAGCATATTTTGTGGATCTTATGAATAGAGTGTTCAGAGATCAGTTGAATAAGTTCGTGCTTGTGTTCGTGGATGATATTCTGATTTATTCCAGAACTGAGGGAGAGCACAAGACGCACTTGAGGATTGTTTTGGAAATTTTGCGGAAACATCAGCTGAAGGCTAAGTTTTCGAAGTGTCACTTCTGGAAGAGTGAAGTGAGGTTCTTAGGCCATGTTATCTCTGGAAATGGAATAGCGGTTGACCCCGCTAAGGTGGCAGTGATCCAGGATTGGGTTAGACCTAAGAATGCATCTGATGTGAGAAGTTTTCTTGGATTAGCAGGATATTATCGTCGGTTTATCAAAGACTTTTCCAAGATAGCTGCACCGTTAACAGGATTGACAAAGAAGAACCAGGTGTTCAGATGGGATGATAAGTGTGAGCAAGCTTTTGTAATCCTGAAAGAGCGATTGACGAGTGCTCCTGTTTTGACTATTCCAAGTGGGAATGATGAGATGGTGGTTTACACCGATGCATGTGGCACTGGACTAGGAGCGGTGCTAATGCAGAAGGATAAAGTTGTTGCGTATGCAAGTCGACAACTGAAGCCGCATGAAAGGAATTATCCGACTCATGATTTGGAGTTAGCGGCGATTGTGTTTGCTTTGAAGATGTGGAGACACTATCTATTGGGAGTTAGATTTGAGTTGTTTACAGATCATAAGTCGTTGAAGTATCTGTTCTCCCAAAAGGATTTAAATCTTCGACAGCAACGGTGGCTAGAGTTCCTAGCATCTTATGATTTTGGTATAGCCTATACTCCAGGGAAAGGTAACGCAGTGGCTGATGCGTTAAGTCGAAGACATGCAGGATTGGGAGCCATGTTTTCGGAATGGAAGAGTCTTGAGTATTTGGCTGGATTTGATTTCAGGCCTAGATGTGAATTGGAACCTGAGATGTTGGCAAACTTATCGATAAGGCCTACTCTTGTGGAAAGAATTGGCGAGAGGCAAAGGAGAGATGATAAGCTTATCAAGATTATCCGTGATTTGGAATCCGGATTGGATCCAGAAAAGGATAAAGGATTTGAAGTCGATCGAGAGGGTTGGCTTCGAAAGCAAGGGCGACTAGTTGTTCCCGATGTAGATGGATTGAGAGATGAAGTTCTAAGGGAGAGTCATCACTCGAAGTTGACAATTCATCCAGGTGGAAATAAGATGTATCGGGATATGAAGAGAACCTACTACTGGGAAGGTATGAAGAAGGATGTTGGAAATTTTATTTCCAAGTGTATGAATTGCCAGTTGGTGAAAGCTGAGCAGAAGAAGCCCAGTGGATTGCTTCAGCCATTAGAGGTTCCTACATGGAAGTGGGAGCAAGTGTCGATGGACTTTATCGATGGTCTACCTAGGACAAGAGCAGGGAATGAAGGGATTTGGGTCATAGTAGATCGTTTGACCAAGAGTGCAAGGTTCATTCCTGTTCGATCGACTAGGACTGCATCGAAGTTGGCTGAATTATATGTGAAGTGGATAGTTCGTTTCCATGGTGTTCCGAAGAGTATAGTGAGCGATCGAGATCCATTGTTCACTAGTAGATTTTGGAAGAGCTTCCAGGAAGTTTTGGGAACTGAGTTGTGTTTGAGTACAGCTTATCACCCTCAAACAGATGGTCAGACTGAGAGAGTCAACCGAGTTTTGGAAGATCTTCTTAGAGCATGTGTTTTGGACTTCGGAGGATCATGGGAAGATCACCTTCATTTGGTGGAGTTTGCTTATAATAACAGTTATCAGTCGAGTATTGGTATGGCACCATATGAGGCATTATATGGAAGACCGTGTAACTCTCCGACATGTTGGTTGGAAACTGGAGAAAAGCTGATACTTGGGCCAGAGATGATTCGACAGACTTCAGATTGTATAGAGATCATTCGGCAACGAATGAAGGCAGCCCAAGATCGTCAGAAAAGTTATGCCGATAATCGTCGTAAGGATTTGGAATTCGACGTAGGTGATATGGTTTTTGTGAAGATTTCTCCTCTGAAGAGTGTCATTAGATTCGGGAAGAAAGGAAAGTTAACTCCGAGATTTGTTGGACCATTCCCGATTATCGAGCGTATTGGAAAGCTCGCTTATAGATTGGAGTTACCGGAAAAGATGGCGGGTGTGCACAGTGTTTTTCATGTATCTTATCTACGGAAGTATATGCACGACCCAACTACGGTGGTTTCTGCTGATAGCTGTGAAGACTTGGAGGTTGATCCAGTTGTTTCGAGACCTCGTAAGCCGCTTCGTATTGTTGAAACCGATACGAAACAGCTTAGGAGGAAGACGATTACGTTGCTCAAGGTACAATGGAGTGATGATGTTAACGACTGTACGTGGGAGGAGGAAGAGAGGATGAAGGCAGCTCATCCCGAACTCTTCGAGGTATGGCCCTAAAGTGTCGTGACATCTCATGAATTTGTAGCTTGTTCTAAGTCTTAGAATTCTGCATGCTAGGTTAGAATTGGTTGCATGGATTGTTGATTGCCATGGATGATAGGCATGCGGAATAATTTTGATTGCTGTTGTTTGCTTGGAATTTCGGGGGCGAAATTCCTAAGGGGGAGAGAATGTAACGACCCGTATTTTACGTGTCGATGTATCGTAGAATTTACAGGTTGTTAGTGTTGTTTGCGTTATCTCTAGCTTGAGTCGTTTAGGAGTTGACCCGAGTGCAAGTGATGAGTCGTGACCGACTCATAGGCATAGCTAAGTTAGGTGATGAGTCGTGACCGACTCATAGGGACCGACTCAAGGGGTTTAGGCGACTTAAGGATATGACCGACTCATAATGACCGACCTAATTGGAGTTAGCTTCATAAGATGGTGACCGACTCACGAGATAGCGGTTTAAGGGTTGGTGACCGACTTAAGAAAAACCGACTTAGGGCTTAGGTCGTGGGTAGTTGAGTCGGTGAGGCCATGGGTCGTGAGTCGTTTGACCGAGTTAGGGATAGGTTGAGTCGTTTGTGTCATAGTTAAATCGTGACCGACTTATGTTGAGTCGGCTAGGACTTAGGTCGGCCATAAGGCTGTGTTGTTAGGTCGTTTGCAACTGAGTCGGTAGGCACGACTTAACGATGAGTCGTAAGTCGTTAGGCAGCTTGGTGTTGAGTCGTTGATTAGTTAGGTCGGCTCTGGTATTAAGTCGTAGGTCGGCAGGGTTGTTGAGTCGTGTGAGTGGCTTATGGTAAGTCAGCATGTGGATGAGTCGGGGACGACTCAGGAGTTGGGTCGGCGACGACCTAAGAGCGACGACTCATGGTTGATTCAGCCTATAAATAGAGGGGTTTGGCTCACTTTTTGGCACCGGTTTTTGAAGCGACGAAGTGCTGCCATTTTGAAGACTCGACTACAACATTTCTTCATCTTCTTTTCTCCATTCCAATCTAATTCTAACATCCATCCAAGATCGAAGATCGAGATCGAAGATCCAAGTGCCAAAGTTGAAGATCTTCATCCGTTCGAGCTAGAATTCATCGATTGGAGCGAGATATTGCCGGATCAAACCTTGATCTTCGCTGTCCAGATCTGAAGTGTGTAGTTTTTGTAGTGTTTGGGTGATTTGGTGAGTGGTAGTTATCTCTCACGCGGATCCAAAGGAGTATATTGGATTGGTGGCATGTTTGGGTGTTAAAGTTAGAGATTTCATGCATTTTTCTTAGATCTAAGTCTAGATCCATGGTTTTTGAAGATGTTTACTTATGCAAGTTTGTTTAATAAGCATTAGAGACAAATCCCATGTTTTATAATTGATAGATCTATGCTAAAAACCATGATTTCACATATGTTGGACTTTTGCTCGTTTATTTACGAAATTGCCATTATAATTGATATTGCTTAAATTGCTTAATAGATCTTGTTTGAATGATTGATTATTTGAATGTATGATTGATTTGATTGTTTCCAAGTTAGCTAGTAGTTGATTTGGAACAAGATGATGAAAGAGGATTCAAAAGCTATGGAAGAAGGCTCTTGAATGGTGAAAGCTGCTTAAGGCATATGTAGCGGATGTTGAAGCTCATATGTATAGATTGGATGATGTTGAGATGGGACTTTGCCATGATTTGATGAGGCAAACCATGTTGTTGAGTTGAGACTTTGCTTTGATGCGATGAAGCGAAGTATGATGTGAGTCTTGGCTTAATCCAAGCAGGGATCATTCCAAGCATGTTGATAACTTGAAGAGTAGTTCAAGTTGGTTGATAATGGATTGTTCAAGAGGTAGCTTGAGCTTGTATGAGGATAGTCGTCAAGAAGGATGGCTAGGAGGCTTGGATCTCGTCGTTGTTGAAGGTTCTAGCATGCTCAAAAGCAAGAGTACATGGGGCGCCCATAACGACTACAGGAAGGTAGTCGGGACACCCAAAAGACTACAGGTAGGTAGTTGAGTACTCTGGGCAAAGTAGATAAGTCCTAGGCACAAGGCAGTGTGCGGAGTTATGGTTAGAACCGGGGTTACCATTAGCCCTTGACAGATGGTCATTCAACTAACGGTGAAATCGAGGCAAGGATAACAGTGATAGCCAGAGTCATGGATGTTTGGTTGTATTATCATTCGGCTTCGAGAGCGGTGTTTTCTGGGTGCTTATCTGATCTTGGTTTAGGCCTTGGGGGTTTGTATTTGGAAAACATCGTCCTTGACTCGAGTGGTATTTGCTTTACCTTAATTGTCTATGTTGTTATGCTTGCTTCTCCTTAGTGTATGTCTGGGGCTATCACTGTAGAAAGAGGTGGAGTGGGATGGTTTGGTTCCTATTCCTTTTATCCTTTATGCTCTTTTGGTATGCTTGATAGTTGATTTACTGCTCACTAAGACTTTGTCTGACTCAAGGTTTTATGTCTCCTCTTATTACCTTGGGCTGTTCATCCATGTCGGGATGGGCAGACTAGGTAGCAGGTGACAGGTACTGTGCTAGGAGTTCTACGCTAGAGATGACGAAGACGAGCAGGAGGCTTTGCATATTAGTTTTCTTACTATATGTACTGGGTATCCGCTGCTGTATTTGGTTGAGTGATTTGTAGTGAGGCTTTCATGTATGGATTTGAGTAGATGATTGTATAAAACTACTGTGATGCTTATATGATGATGTTCTGTTCTATGGAGCTTCACTATATTATATTTCTCTATTGTATTTTATCCATGCGCTGTGAGTTGTACGATAGAGATTCTTTTGTTTTGTTTTACCCTGACTATCGTCCATGGCTGCCTGGCACGCCTTTCAGCGCATTATTTCCTTGTTTTGGTGCGGGAGTCATGGGCGGTCGTCACACTTCCAACAATAACGATCCCAACTACTTGAACATGATTTTGTTTAGTTAGAAAATATACAAATAACATGAATATAAACTTCACAACATGATTTAATAAAGTTATTCCTTAAAAATATGTAGTTAAGTAAAACAATAAAGCAAAATTGAATTGTCGCAAATCAAACGTTGTTGAGCAAAAGTTAACTGTAATTACTAGAGTTAAAAAGAAATAGCATGTAGTTTATTATCTCATTAAAACCAACTAAAAAGAATTAACATTGAATAATTGTCTAACTAGTTTAGATTCAAATTACATAAAACTAAGAGCAAGTAATACCATTTGTCAGTTGGATGTAGTATACTTTGATATGATTCTTCCAATATTAAGGTTGTTTAATTATAAACATCATGAATAAGTACATATCTGACCGATAATTATTTATAAACATTAAAAATGCAAAAAATGGAAACCACACAACATATAAAAACTGGATTAAAAGTCATCATTAATTACTGCATGGTTTTGTGAGATCTGCAAAAACTGGATGGCGGTCATGCATTCAATGGCGTTTTGCAAACAATATCAAGAAAAAATGTATTAAACACGTAGATTGATCAAGTAGGATAATATTTAATTTCATAAAAAATAATTTTATGCTCAGTAATATTACAAAAATGTCAAATAAGAATTATAAGTTCATAAAGCATAATTTTACAATTAATTTTCTTCAAAAAAATGATTCTGCTGCTATCTACTGTAACCAAAACAAAGCACTACTTGTACATTTATAACTTTTTCTATAAAGTAGCATAAAATATTATTTGAATATTCATTTACTTCACATTTTTTTATTTGCAAAACTTGATTTTCTTATGTACTTGTATTTGAGAATGTAAAAAATGGTGAACTTTACATTATACAAAAAAATCGAAGATTCTTTGATGTATATATATTGATAAATAAATTATGCCATGCAAAAAATAAAACTAAATGTTGAATTTTGGCGACACTATATGAAGAATTGAAAAGGTCGGAGTAGCTTTATAATGGTGAAAACGATTCGTAAATCGGAGCTCGGAGGAGAAAGATATTACGAAAAAGGTGGAGTGCTACTGGAACAACGGGTGACAGATGTTTGTAATAAAGTGACAAACGTCTTAGCTCTGGGTTTGGTAACCCGAGAGTTATGACAAATGTCTATCATCTTGTGACACATGTTTTTCGATAGGTTTACTATAGCCCGAAAGTTGCAACAGACGTCTGCCGCGGTGCATTTTTGTTTTTATGGCCCAGAATTTGTGTATTCGCTTGTAAGGCTTCAAGGGGAAAACCAGATATTTGTCAATGAAGGATGATTCACTATATAAGCTATTTTAGGATTTGAAACTAAAAGATGCCAGGAGATTAAGAGTTTAATCTAGGGTTCAGCCTCCATTAATTTGGGTTTATCTAAACCTAATTTTTTTAATTCTCTTCTCCACAAATCAATTCTATTTGAATTTTGATCATTGTAATCAATCTCTTATACTCTTCTCATTACTATTAGTAAAGGCTCTCCCTCAAAGTCGATGTACATTAACAAGACGTTAGTGGAACCACTATAAATCAGTATGTAATTTATTTTATCGTTATTGTTTTGATTATCTATTGCTTGTTTGGATTTGGTGATTGGTTTTGGATTGGATAGAGATTTGGATTGAGATATTGATTGATTGTTTTTGAACTTCTTATCACGGTCTCATTTTTCCGCTGTGCTTTGGGGTTTTGATTTGAGTGGTCTCAAGTTTAGAACTACCACAACACTAAAAAGTTCATATAATAGTAATAGAACAAAAATAATATGAAAGTCAAATGAGATACAAAAGTTGAGAAGGAAGAAAAAAGTTTAGTACATGCAATATATTTTACAAATCAATCGAAATTTCATAGTATCAATGCATTAATAAATACAATAACCCCGTGAAAGTACTAACTAGAATAAAAATCAAAAGAAGACTAAATTTTGGATGTAACATGATATGACATACTTTCCTGTAATACATTACGAAATAATTTATTGCACTATCACTTACAACTTCAAAAATAAGTGATCAATTATATCATTTGTCTTGTAGCATTTTAAATTAAAGAATGATTTAATATAATCTAACATATACATTTGTCCTAGTAAGAAAATTAATTTTAGAACTCATGAATGTATGTAAACTAACAATATTCATATTACAAACTAAAGAATATCATTTAAGTAATCTCTATATTATAGAGACTTACTCATTGGATTTCATAAATTATAGCATCCTTCTTCAAGTTCATTTTTAAGAGAGACACATGACAACAAGTATTCAAAATTATATGAGATCAACTATGAAGATTTAATACATATTAAACTACCCGATATACATATACATACATACACACACATATATGTAGTAAAAAAATTTACTTAACCATAACAACTCAATACATACTGAACTACCTGACATATATCTATAAATTGATACAGGGTTTATCTGTTTAATATAATTTTACAAAGAAATTTTGAAAAAGATATTTCTAAATAAAATAAATTTAATTTGGTAAAAAAATATAAAAGTTAATTAATAGCGATAATTGTCACCGTAAAATTGAAAAATAACCAAAAATTTAATCTTTAATTCTCTAATGCTTTAATCCATTACTTTGATCTAAAACCTATAACAATTTTGGAATAAATAAAAAAAGTGAATCTTAAACAATAAAGCAAATATAAGAAAATGAGGAAAAAATCATTCCATATTAATTACTTTTGAAATGTAAAACTAAACACATTTATATTATTCGAAATGTGAAACTCAAACCAGAACTAAACCTAAACAACGAAAGGAGGTCTGCACAGAATATTGGTAATTAAAAAAGTTAATTTGTAATTTAGTAACGCAATAATTTAGAAGGAATAAACAGAGATAAGTTACCACAAAATTGAGAAATCGTCGAAAATTCCATCTTCAATACCTTGGCTCATCGATCCTATTAATTTATTGTAAAACCTACAACAATTTAGGTATCAATTAAAAAAATCAATCCCGTATGTAAGAAATAAAGAGAAGAGTGTAAATCTCAAGTCTAGATTAGATATAAATACATGGAAGGAGGTTAAGTAAATTAAGTGAGAATCAAAAGCATAAAGAAATGCGACCGTTAGATGTTAAATAAACTGCGAAATAGATATAAGAAATAGTATGTTGAACTACCGATATATATGGATAATTGAAAAATGGCATCGAATGAAGAACATTAGTACTGATTTAGGAAACATAGAAGAAACTAAATAAATTCAACTTTAATTTTCTAAGAACAAACGATGATTAAATGGATATTTGTTGCATTTATTTCTTAAAATATGTGTAAAGAAACTCTTGAGCTTCTTTAACATATATATAAGAGATTCCAATACCATCAATTTCTAGAGTAATGTTAGTATTCTTTACGAAAGAATATGATTTTTAGGATGTTAGCATATGGTGGATTTTAAGTTATTTAGCATTCGCATTAATTGCTAGTTTTATGTTAGCATTCTTTGCAAAAGAATAACATTCAACAAGGGTCTAAATGTATCAACTTGAATTTTAAGTAATAATTAATTGGTACTAATAATAGTAATTAATTGATCAAAGTGGATTTTTTAGTCTTAAAAGAGGATACTTTTTGTCTTCGATTTGATAAAAGGGTTTAAATCATAAATGTATAGGAATCAAATTAAAACAAGATGAAAGTTTGAAATGATATTTGATAAAAGTGATGTAATTGAGATGTATTATTGGTTTGGAAAAGAAGTTATTTTGAAATGTAATTTGTGTTTATTTAAATTAATTAGAATATAATTTTATAAAAAAATATATTTACCAATTTATGTATTTTCAAGGCCCAAGCACGTATACCTCATACACAAATCTATTTAAAGAATTTTCCTCTCGTTGATTTTTCTCCATTCACAACTGTACTCATACAAATAATTTACACATCCTGTTATTTTTCTTCCTCCCTAATATTCTCCTTCAAAATTCATAAACAAACTCAATAAATTATCAAAAATCTCCAAACTTGAGTGTGTAATTTTTGGTACGGTCATGTGTATATGGTGGGAGGCGAAGCGAGTTGCACTACCGAGTTAGAGAGTTATGAGGGTATGCTCCATGTAGGAGAGGAAGATGATGCACGTGTACGGGTGAGATTTTTCTCACAAATCTATGCTTAATTAAGACAATTTATGTGTGTGTGTGTGTATACATACATACATATATATATTATGTTTGAAATATCCGTATATTTGTGTATCATGCATGCATCGATATTGAAATGGAACGACGAATTAAGAGAAGAAATCGCTTGGAGTAGGCAATCATCCATGCAAGAATAGTCGCCGGTGAGTCAATCTACAAGGGCCCGAGTCAACTGGTCGAGGCAACCGATCGACCCTCCTTTATTTGCTTTTGTGCGTGTAAATGCAGATATATGTGTATATGTTTGTGCCTTTGTGGGTGCGTGGGTGTTTCTGTGTTAAACTAAGCATGTGTGTGCATGTGTTGGTATGTGTTTGCACTCCTATACATGTGTGTATGTGTATGTTTCAACAAATAATAATTATAATATACATCTATATTTTTATTTAAATAAACCTATATAAATCTTATAAATTATGGAAAGATATGGTATTATATTTAATTGATGTTTAAGAGTTATCAAAGTTTATCATAAGAAATTTTAGTGTATATATAATCGAAGTTTCAATAAATACATTATTTGATTATCAATATATTAAATTGTTTAGATAGTTTAAAATTATTTTGGAATATTATTTAATTATATAAAATTAGGAAATGATTTCTACATGCCACATTCAGTTTTATAATCTATTTTGGGGATTAAAAACTATTAGAATGAATTATCTAATGTTTTTTTTTTTGAATTACCTAGAGAACCAAGCTTCGCTTGTAAACTCTAGGGAAGTATGTGCCTGCCAAACACATACTTCGGGTACTTGTTACAGGATTGTCAGTTTCGGGGCTCGAACTCGTGACCTTCGATCACGCAGTCCGGACCATCAACCAACTGCGCCAACCCTGTTGGCTGAATTATCTAATGTTATTAATGAATATTTAACAAATAACTAATTATATTATAGATTGAGAAATTAATTATTCATTGTAAATAATAAGATTGCTATTAAGTGTATTCCTTGCTAGTCCATGGATATTTATTGATTGTTCATTTATAAGTATCTATTTTATTATATGGGATAAAAATGAGATGAATGATTGTATTAGATATCGGCCTTAGTTGTTTTATAATTATATTTATTCGGATTATCTATTTCATAATTTTCATGTTTAGTTTTTCTCTATGCATTGACTTAGAGTATATGAAGTAATGTTTTATTTTTGATTTTGAAATATAAATTATCATGTTTTAAAGGGTGCTAACTTGTTTAAAGAAAATGTTTTGGATTGAATAGTTTATTCAAAAGGGTTGTGTGTGTGTGTGTAATATGTGGTAAATAAGTAATTATTGTTAATTAAGATTTTTCAAAATTATAGTTTATGAAATTTTAATATATAATTATTTATGAATTATGAGCTTGAGCTTCACATTTATATATACTCTCATGTTTGATTACCGAGTTTTCTAATTTCTATCACTACTGAATTCGGTGATATGGGTGATTCACAGTTGAGATTGACTTAATATATGATTTAAAATGAAAGGGTAATGATATTCTTGATATGATTTTATGGTATGATTTGATGAGAAATCTGATTAAACGGAGTACTAATACCACTTGTGATGGGGCATTCGGTTTCTTTGATTATTCCTTGGACTTGTTGTATAGAATATTTTGAGACAGGGTGTAGTTTATAAGCAGTGAATAAACGTTTGAGTATTAGGCAGTGGTACGGGACGCTGTTGTAATATTTATTCGATTACTCATTGTAAGTACATGACACTCACGTGACAGGAATAGAGTGGATAGTGTAAGGTAATACGTAGTGATATATAGCTCTATGCATATATTCAGCGAGCATGGCTCTGTGCCTAATGATAAGCATGACTTCGTGTCTATACATATTAGTTTTATATGCCTCTATTATGATGAACTACTATTATGTATGTTGGAGAGGACCAAATGGCTAGAATCCACCCTAGTGGCCCAATCGTGGGGTCACATCCAAGATCTCTGATACTATATTATACAGCTTCATGCTACTCCTATGCATGTTTGCCCATGTAACTTAGGTCAGCAGTATGTTACCTATAGGGGAAAGATTAGTGTTATGACTTAAGAGTACTCATGTTGACGAGCACACCGATGGAAATGTGTCACGATGACTGTTGAGGTAATTAAAGACTATAGAGACTTCGTGTCTCTGGATCTTGCTTAAAGCTACCAGTCTCCCTTTTGGTACCAATGAAATAGTACATTAGGATATACTATTGATACACCTCACTATAGTATATATATGTATTGATGACTCATATGTTGTTATATACATATGGCTCTACTTAGGACTTCATGTCCGTCGTATAGGCATATCCCGTCATGATACTTTCTGATAGTACAAAGATAAGGAGATGAAATTATATATCTGATACATATCCAAAGTATAATGGATTCTCGTATCATTATTATTCTGATAGGCAACCATTGTATTTTGGATATATTGGTAATGTTTTATTTATCGAGATTGAGACATATTTTGGCAATCCTTCTTGCTCACTTGATATATTTAATGATCTCATTTGTTTATATTCTTGGGATTGGATAATGATTTTTGGATATGTATGATTCACCTAATTAAGTTGATCCTATGATTTTTGATTTGATGTGTTTCTATATAGGTGATGACATCTTTTGATATCAAAGCTGGTTGATTTAGTATGATTTTGGATTATTTGTGTGATTTGTCGCTTCAATAATTATTTTGGTTTTATATAGATATACCATGTATACGTTCCTATTCTATATTTATATATATTGACATGTCATTTAATGATGCGAATATCTCTAGTCATGTTATCATGTTAATATTCCTTGTTTACTTTGTGTTACTCATATTATAGATTCTTGATTAGACATAGACTGACTTGTGTGTTATTCATGTAATACTTGGGTCAGTTCGAGATATTTCAGGTACAGGGACGACATAACTAAAATGTATTTTATTGGGCTTAGAGGAGTCTCACATTAAGATTATTATACGATACTTGAATGATATTGTTTCGCTACATATTTTTGGCATTGTTTGTATATTAATTGTTCATCACAATATATTGAAATAGTTGACATTTAAGATACGCTATATTCTTATGACCTATATATGATATCGGTGCGATTACGACTCTGTGTTCTCTGTAATTTACTGTATATTATATATTGTTTGGTCCAGAAGGAATACATGTTTGTTTTTTTTGTACTGATACTCTGTACATATATGTGGGTTATTTATTTGATGTTTTAATACATAGCAGTATTAATCCAAAGGAATATACACGTGGGTACCCCAATAGCCTCATCCTCTGTATTATCTGATAGTATTACTCTGTAATAGAAGTGAGCCTTATTTGGTTAAACCAAATAAACCAATCAAATCAATTCATTTTGGTGGGTTTGGCTTTGTTTTGAAACTTGTTTGGTTTATAATTGACCATAAAAAAAATTAATTTGATTATCGATTTAACCAAATTAACTGAACTTTTATTATATTCCAAAATTATCGATGTCATAATAAACTTTTAGATTAGTTTAGTGATCCAAATAAATTTTATTTATCATATATGTGTCAAAATTACTTTTATAAAGCATAAGAACGATAAATAAGAATATTTTAATAATATTTTATGTTTTATTTCAAATTACAATGACTATTCCAAACATAAAGTGTAAAACATTTTTAATTTGGTTAAATTGGATAATCAACCGAACCAATTAAATATAATATAGTTGGTCTGGGTTGGTTTTCATTTTTATTGGTTTTAGTTTGGTTTAACAATTTTCATTATCGGATAAACCAAACCAACCAAACGCTCACCGCTGCTATGTAAAACTCTAAGGTAGTATAGGTATAGAGGTGGAGTATTTCACTAAAAGTATATTTGAACCTTTATTGAATAATATAAAATAATATACAATGGAATAGACAATACATAATACATGTAGGATAGAGAGTTTAAGATTAGGATATATATAGTGAGAAAAATACAAATTATTTGCTTAAATTAACGAGAGCTCGGTACATGTATTGAGAATGATATGGAGAGATAATGTAAAAGGTATGCATCCAATTTTAAATATAATTGTACACGTATACATAACAAATAGATTATAAAGATATGGATAATAAATTCCGTGGGACAATTAAGTACCGAAACACGTGGAAGCACAGGTGATTTTTGAAGAAAACGAAAATAAAAGGTCTTTTGTGTATAAACTAAGCTTTCATATAATATAAAACATATGTGTAAAGAGAGTTTTGAGCCTTTTTAACTTGCATGTAAGAGATTCCTATACCAAATTAATTGCTAGAGTAATGTTAGTGTTCTTTATGAAATAATACGATTTTTTGTATGGGTTGAATATAAAGTTAACCTGATAGAAACTAGAGAGAGAATATTGTTTCAATTTTTCTTTTTGCAATATGCGTAGACTGTCTTTTGAGTTTTTAGTGTTACACAAAAGAGATGCGTATACATTATTCACTGGAATAATGTTAGTATTCTTTGTGAAAGAACAACGTTCGGCAAGGGGTTAAAACTATATTTTAATATTTATTCTGAATGGTACACAAATAATATGCGGTAGAATACATAATAGATATTTGAATAAATATTGGACGAGAAATACAAATTATTTTCTTAAATTAATGAGAGCTCGATATATGGATTGAGATTAATGCGAAGAGAGAAAATGTGAAAGATATGAATCTAATATAATTAGATAGATACATACATACATAATAAATATATTATAAAGTGTGGATAATAAATTATGTAGGAAATTAAAGTACTTGGACATGTGGCAGCACAGGAGATTTTTAAAGAAAATGGAAATGAAAGGTCTTTTGCATATAAACTGAACTTTTATAGATTATATATAATAGACAGATATATAATAGATTTAATTAGAGATAATACAAGTTGAATTTTGGAAATTTTTTGAATCCACAGCCCAATGATTGCCGACTATGATGTAGAGAAGAGGAAGTAATTTTGAAATCAAAATGAAGGGGCAATCTTAATTTAAGGAGAGAAAAAGATCATATCTTGATTACACATTTATTTCCTCCTTTAATTAATTTTTCTCAATCATTTCCTTTCCTTTCTACAGAAACATCTACATCAAAATTTTCATGGTGGAAAAGCTTCAAAAATTCCAAAATTAAATCAAGAAAAATTAAATATAAGAATGATGATTGTCTCTTGATTGCTGCAGATCTAGAGATTGATCTATCAAATCTAGGAACTGTTCAATCATTCAAGGTGTTTCTACAGGCTTCATCATAGATGATTCTATATATTTACATAACTTAAAATATTTTTTCATTCCCTTAATTCACTATCTATTCCTTTTGTTCATGTGTAAATTTCGATTTTGATTTGAATGTCTCAAACACCATTCTTGAAATAACTATATATCCTTGTCATGATTAAAAAAAACCTTGCTATGTTCAATGTTGTTTTGCTATGAAAAATATAATTTCATTTGTCTATGTTCTGTATGCTTATTTACCTTGTTTTTTAACCTAGATTTAGACAATCTTATCATGAATCTGCATATGCCTATGACGTCAATTTTTTTATTATTGTTCAAAAAAAATTAAATTTTGGATATTCTTATTAATAAGTCAGTTTTCATATTATAAAATTAGTTTTGAATGTTTACATACAAATTGCTATGTGAATAAAACTTGAAAGAATTAGATTAATTAACCTTTGTTAGCAACAACAATAATAATTGTGTTATGTTTTAATTCATTCTATAAAAACTGTTGTTAATTGAAACAATGAGCGAAACATTAAATTAAAATTTATTTCTTGTTTTACAATTGTGTCAAATCCAGTACTAAATCTTTGTTTAAAGGAAATATTTTATTTCATAAACTACATGTGTATTATTTTATTTTGTTTCAAATTTTGTTTTGGTTTGTGTGTGTATGAGAGTTATA
Source organism: Allium cepa (assembly GCA_030765085.1). Classification (NCBI taxonomy): domain Eukaryota; kingdom Viridiplantae; phylum Streptophyta; class Magnoliopsida; order Asparagales; family Amaryllidaceae; genus Allium; species Allium cepa. The sequence continues at coordinate 713,730,740 of CM060938.1, read as the reverse complement.
TAATTAACTAATATCGTTTATGTATATATGTGTGTATTTACATTTAATTCAAAGTTTCAAAAGAGATTTTGTGTAAGATGTAATAGGAAACCTTTAAACCGCTTTAATTGGATATTGTATCCATTGATTTATTGCACGTAGTATAAATAAAGTTAATTTCAATTTAAACTACTATGCAGAATATTTATTGTGTATGTTTAAATATATTTATACACGTAAACATATATATGTGTGTATACGTATGTATGTATGTATGTATGTATGTGTATGTGTGTGTATGTATATCCTTATTTAAATAAACTTTCATGTTTTAGACGACAAAGGCATATATAGAGGAGAAATGCGTGCATTGCGGCATAAATCCCAACACCTAAACAACGTTCACATTACAATGTACACTTTTCATATGTTACACTTACACCATACACATGAGTGCATTTGATGCACTCATCATAATATACAATTAATTAAAATTAAATCATTGCGCTGCAAACTGTCGAGATCCGGTTAGATATTTTTGTTGTAGGAAGTTCACACATAAGCAAAGTAGATGCGATCATCATCAAACTGAACTTGGAAAAACTAGAGACTCACGTAGCTCTCATCTGAAGTACCAGGTCGTTGGCCTTACTTCCAGATCATCCTCTCTAGTAGCCCTCGATTGCAAATTTGACTTCAACATTAGCTACATGGATCTTAGAAATCATATTCTGAGAACTACTGAAGGAGCATTTTGCGACAATCTTCTACAACTCTAGAGGAAACTCTTGTTAGCCACTGAAAATTTTCTCGCAGGATCATCGCCAGCTTCTAAGAATTCAAAAGAAAATGAAGACATAAAGTAGCCATACGTTATTGACTTGGCCAAGTTTGACACGAGTAGTATCTTGATAGCATCTTCGTCCATGCTCCGTTGTGGACCTGGACTCTTTGATAGATCCAATGAAACTGGACACGGATACCCATAGCTGTTTTGTTTCAGGTGATAAGGCATGTAACGACATCAATAATGATTGCGATCTTGTCACAGTGGAACCTATCCCCATAGTGGAATCGTCCCCAGCCTCTACTGAGAGACTTGAACTAGTTGGCAGTGGAGTAACGGCCATTATGCCCTCTGTCTACAATTGCTTATACTAGTTTCCATATGTCCATGCACAGGCCATTGCTCCTTCAGTTTCAATCCATAAAGTTTCCATTATATTCGCAGCAGAAAATGGAACTGAGTATTCAGCGGGGCAGGATGCATTTGATTCCCCTTCATCTGAAACTAATTTACTATTCGAGAGGGATATTAGCTCTGCTTGTGCACCTGAGTCTACCCCTTTCTCTTTGAATTCCTCTAGCTCCCGGCGTAAATTCAAAAGGAGTTATCTTAGTAAGCTTGTACGTAGGGGTAGAGGCTTCTCCAATCAGGTCCTGTTTCATATTCAATAGTTCCACGTGAGCACGTTCTTTTAGGGAGTACTTGTACCTCTGTAGTATTGAATTAATTAGCTTTAGCTAGGCATATCATATAGCTAAGAACTCCGGATTTATTTATAATCATATAAATACCAATTTTGAATATATTAGAAATTTATAAGTAAAGACAGCCAACAACTCACGCATATAAAAGTTATGAGCTGGACCGTTAAAGGTTTAGGTTCGCCAACGAAAAGAGATAAAATCAAAAACTTTTGTCTGGTAGTAAGGTAGATATAGCATTATTTCAAGAATCTAAAAATGAGTCACCTAGCTAGAGGTTTTTTAAATCTATTGGAGGAGGCTTTCAAACTAATTGGGAATTCGTCCCAGCTATCGGTAGCTCAGGAGGACTTTTATCAATGTGGTGCGAAGATACATTTAAACCTCTTCAAGCGAGAGCTAATTGTCATTCGCTTCACATTATATTGCAAGACCTTCAAAATAACCAAATCATTAACATCTCCAATGTGTATGTTTCCAATAACAGAATCCAAAGACAGCTTCTTTGGATTGAGTTACAGAGTTCCGTAACCTCTCTTGCGGACCTTGGCTCGTGGGAGGTGACTACAATGTGACCAGGCATATAGGTGAGAGAGCACCTAATGAAGCGAGCTTCATAGACGTGGAAGCATTTAATGAATTCATTAACCAAAATGGACTTATTGAACTCCTGTTAATCGGTTAGAGATTTACCTAATCTGACACTAGAGAGACTCCTTCGATGGCTCTCCTAGACAGGTTCTTCATTAGTGAAGACTAGGAAGACGTCTTCCCTCATTTAAGGCGGTTGGTCTAGCCAATAATCTTTCTGATCACTACCCCCATCATCCTCAACGCTAACAACCATCTTCCCCCAATCAAGCCTCTTAAATTTGAAAAAATGTGGCTTCAAGAACTGAATATCGGAAACCCTGTAATTTCAAAATAGAACTCTTTGAATAATAGATTAATAAACAACGACACTAGAAAACTGTTATTCAAGATGGGAGAGCTTAGATAATTCTTAAAGAACTAGAATAAGAATGTTTTCAGAAATATAAACTTCAAAAAGTACAATACCATCAACGAAATTCTAAATCTAGACAAGACAGGCAAACAATCCACAGATGAAATTTCTAGATTACAACCTAAAAACCGAGCTTAACAAATTAATGGATCAAGAAGAAACTATGTAGAAGCAAAGATCCCGCTTTCAATGGATCAAAGAAGGAGACAAAAGCATTAAATTCTTCCTTTGTATTGCCACTGACAGAAGATGTCAGAATACTATAAAATCAATCAAAGTTAACAGTATTGAATACAAAGAACAAAATGAATTAAATTATATTTTTACCAACCGGTATCGAGAGGTTTACCGCAGCAGTAGTAGATAATGAATTAGAGCAAACCGACTGCTTCTTTATCCGAACACAGATATCTTCCTAACAGGTTACGTCTCCATTTTCTGAGAACAAAGTCTGGTTAGCTATTAAAGAACCTGGGAGTGACAAAGCTTCAAGACCCAATGGATTCCATATTCTTTTATATCAAAAATTCTGGTCCCTCGTTAAAAACAACATTTGTGCACCTTTTTGAAGAATTATACAGAGGTAATCTTCAATTGGGTAGATTTAATCAAGAAGATGTGATTTTAATACCAAAAAAAGAAAATCTTGAAGAGCCATCTGACTTTAGACCCATCTCTCTGATTAATTGCTCGGTTAAAATTATTACTAAAGTGTTAGCTAACAGACTAAAATATAAAGTGAGTAACTTAATTGATAAAACACAAACAACCTTTATCCATGGAAGATACATCATTGATGGGGTTGCCGCGGCCCAAGAATTCATCAACTACTGCCATAAACAAATAATATCATGTTCTCTGTTTAAAGTATACTTGCCTAAACATTTGTCTTTATCCATTTGAGTTTCTTGCTCAATGTCCTTAAATCTGTAGGATTCATAGACAAATGGATTTCCTGTATTAGACTTATCCTAAATCCAGTGGGTCTTCAATTCTTGTGAATGACATTAAAGAAAAAAATTCAATCGCAGAGGGCCCTTTGACTGGGTGATCCTCTGTCACCCTTTTGTTTGGTCTTGCGGTAGATCTTTTCTACAAAGTCTTATTACTTGTAGTTAGAAACAATATTCTCCTAAGCATAGGAAATGAAGTTACTTTAAATGGTGTAAACTCTCTGCAATATGAAAAGGATACCCTCTTATTCTGCTCTCATCTTCCTCATCATATTACTTCACTTAAACCTATCTTATATAACTTTGAACTCATATCAGGCATAAAAATCAACTTCCATAAAAGCTCATCCCTTGTTCTTAACGACACATCAAATAATACGGCCGAAGTGGCTAATACCTTAAACTGTAAAATCATGAAGCTTCCTTTAATTATTTAGGCGTAACAGTTAATTACTCAAAACTGAAAAAGGAAGATTGGAAATTTATCATCGATAAAGTTTACAGCAAACTGCTAGCTTGGAGAATTAATTGCCTGTCCAAAGTGGGCAGAGGAGTCCTGATAAACTCTGTTTTATCTCTATCTCGGTTTACTGGATGTTGTTCTACCAATTCCCGAACTATGTAATTAACAAAATAGATAGCATCAGAAGGAATTTTTTATGGAAAGGCGGAGCGGATAGATCCAATTTTTGGAATCTTGTCTGCAAACCCAAAACCCAAGAAGGCTGGGTATCATCAACCTAAAGGATTTGAATACCGCTTTACTCTACAGACAGATTTGGAAATTTTTGGATGATAAATCTTATCCTTAGAAAGAAATTATCTGTAACTTCCACTATGGTGGGTCTAAATATCTAAACGCGCCTAATAGTAAAAAAAATTACTTCTGAAGAAAAATTTCCAACCTATATCAAATATTTAAAATTGGAATTAAATATATCGTTAACGCAGGGATATAATCCTACTAGAACGAGCCTTAATTATCCTCCATTGCATTGAAATACGAATTACTTGATCTATTTTTGGCCTTTATCAACAAAAATTATCTAAAGATGTTTATAGACCCCAGACGACGTCCTTTAACTGGGACATCATATTTAACCAAAATCTAATAGGGAATGTACCTAATTAGTACCTAAAATTAATCCACGTGATCGAATACGATAACATCAGAGACCATCCTGATCACCTTATATGATGTTAGGATAAAAAGGAAATTTATTACCTCTAAATCGATGTACAAGTTCTTAATTACTTTGAGAACAAAAGATTTTAGGTATTTCAGGCCTACATGGAGGATCAGTCCCTTCATAAATCAAAAATTCTTATATAGGTCATTTTACATGATAAATTAAACAACATCACTGGGCTTTACTCAATAATTACCTCCATTATCGATCCGCGCCCTTGATACCTTTGTAATCAGATGCTGGAGACTACTTTCCATATATTCTTTGACTGTCATTTTCCCAATTATTATCGGTAGGGTTCTACAGGTGTTTAACATCCATGTTATTTCTACCAAGCCACTACCCAATATTTGCTAGAATAGTTATAGGTTGAACTTTACCCAACCGATCAGGAGAAATTTGGACTTTTAAAACTTGTGAGACTTTATGGTCAGAACATAACCAATGCATTTTTAACAATATTTACAATAACTCTTCTTCTAAATTCACTCTACTTCCTGGAGTATTTCCCTCTGGACGAACGATGATTGTAATCGCACAAATTGGAGAACCCGCCTTGAAAGGATTGGAAGACCCAATGGCCCAGATAACGATGTACCATAATCTATAGCTGCCTTAACCTATGATTAATTTTGTTCTTGAGAAATAACTCTGTTTCCCATTAATGTTGAAACACTAAATGAGCTCAAAATGTTGACAAAGTGGAAATAAATCTCCAAACTACCCTACTTAGCCTGAAACAAGGTTCAACCCACACAACTATAAGTGGTCGGTCGACATTTAAACATCAAATAGTCGATTGTTTTGTTGTTTTCTTAATAACGGATCACTTGCTAATTGAGTATCTTCAATCTTATGTTCAACCGTTCAGTCAAATCATGGCATATTTCCATCGACTATTTATTTACATTGGTTTCCATGGGTTTGCTTCATTGTTTCCTCGGGTTTCTTGAGCTCAATCAGTCGATCGATAGTATTAGTCTGTTGTCCGTTTAACAGTTGAATTAGGTTTTCAGCACTTTAACTTTTATTTTGTCCAATTTTGCTCTTTCATCTTTTGTTCTCCATTATGAGCTTCGAGCACAACTTATAATTCATTATAATTTCATTTTATACACTTGTTCACGTTCATTAACATCTTTTAATATACCCAAATTGTTATTTATTCCTTTATCCAATCATAACTCAATTTTAGATGTAATTTATCATACAGTTATATGAACTATGCGATATTTGATATATCTGTAAAGTTAACTTTTGTCCATCATAAACGGATAGTCATTTACCATGGAGAATCATATCAACATAGTTTTAAGGTGGGTTTAACATCCAATTTACACTTCCCCCGATTCATATCAATTTTCTAATCAAGGCGATAATATATGATTCTTTAATCTATCAGATCAATCTGTATCACCAATTAAATTATAAAAAAGTTTTAAATCATATTATTAAAAATAAATAAGATATATAAAAAGGAAATATAGGTATATCTAACCACATAACCTTTAGATAAACCACTCTCCTAGAATTACCAATTCAATTGATTTTAAATCTTCAAGCTTTCTCCTTCGATCCAATTTCAATTAGGATTATTCATGGTAAATAGTAATATATCTTTATCTTATTTATTTTATTTTGCTAGTGAACAGAAATAATTGATCAAATCATTTTGCCGATTTATCAATCAATTAAGTAACCAAAATTCTGTAAATGACCAAACCTTTTTACTCTTTTGTGTTTCTTACTAAACTGCTCTATTTACATTACAAATTTCCACTCACCACTTTCTATTGAACTTCACAAATTTTACATAATATATATTTTGGATCAAGAATAATAATCCACCTTCAAAGTTGAAATACCATACCTCTTGAAAATTACTGTAAAATATGATTCAGTTTTCATCAAATCATTAGAGATAAAGAGTGAGATCAAGCTCATCTTCTACTTTTGGACTGTTAATTCCCAATTGGTTTTCATTAGACGATACTGATACACCATCACGTATATTCTTGCGGCATAGTGAATTTACGTCAGTAGCATTCTTATTGAAATATCCATTATGTTCAAAAGAATTTGAAAACAGCTTTTGGTATCCACTGTTGGAACTTTAAGTGAATTAATTAAAAAATTAATAAAAATGGGTTAATGGTTATATATTTATGAGCCATTATTATAATTGAGTCATTGCAAATGTATAATGGTAAGAGGGAATTAGGCTGAAGGAAAAACCTGAGAACACTTCTAGTCTGAAGGACAGAAGTTTTAAAATTTAGTCTGAAGGACAAAAAATGATATATTCATATAGCATTACACATCCATGATGCTATATTCATATAGCATTACACATCTATAATGCTATATACAACACAATTTTATAAGTTTCTGCATACACAAACAAGCAGCTGTGTAATGCTATATGAATATAGCATTATGGATGTGCAATGCTATATGAATATATCATTTTTTGTCCTTCAGACTAAATTTTAAAACTTCTGTCCTTCAGACTAAAAGTGTTCTCAGGTTTTTCCTTCAGCCTAATTCCCTGTAATGGTAATATATATTTAGCCATTATTATAATTAAGCCTTTGCAAATGTATAACGGTCAAATATTTTTGAGTCATTATTATAATTAAGTCGTTCCAAATGTATTACGGTAATATATATTCATGAGCCATTATTATTGAGCCATCATAAAAGTTAATGGTACTAGTTTTTTTAAATGACAATAAATTCAAACCCATTTACATTCCCATACTTTAGTGACGCATACAATTTTCATTCTACCTATTTAAACGAAAGATGGAAAAAATAGAAAATGTGAATAATAGACAATTTTGCTTTCTTCTTCTTTATCCTTTGCATTTTTCCCTCTTTTTACAAGAAATTAAATTAGAAAGTGCTATATTCAGAGCAATTTATTGTAGTGCAAATAGAAAATTGACCAAATTTCAGAGGTTATTTATCTAGAGGACGGAGCGGTTGATAGGTAGCTTGCACCTTGAGGCTAAGCCTTGAATCATCTTAAAGAGAGCAACCTAATCCATGATTTAGCCAAAATAAAACGCTGCAAATTTAGAATGAGGTACAGCAATTTTAAGATTATAATGGCTTCGATTGCTGACAACTCTACTACCCCAATGTTGATGTTTGAGGTTCTTACTGTATCTGCTATGCCGTTCAGATTCAAAAGCTTGCATTTCAAATGATGGCGCCAAAAGATGAATTTTTTATGACTACACGAAAGGTGGCACATTTGCGGACAACCGAAAAATCATTGCTGTGTGAAGAAGCAACAGACGATCAGAAAAAGCTTTAAAGGACTGGATTGAACATGACTACATCTGTAAAAATTATGTTCTTAATGGCTTGAGCGATGAACTGTACGATTACTACAACTCAAACAAGTCAAAAAAGGAGATCTGGGATGCGCTATAAAAGAAATATGATACCGAGGAAGCTGGAGCGAAAAAATATGTCGTTATTCATTATTTGAAGTTCCATATGATGGATGACAAATCCATAGAGGCGCAGTTGCATGACCTTTTGAAAATTGCACATGACATCATCTCCGAAGGTATGGATTTAGATGAATAGCTTTAGGTTGTTGTGTTAATTTATAAAGTACCCTTAGTTGAAAAGATTTTAAAAATAATCTTAGACATAAGACTAAGGATTTTTCCTTACAGAGTTTGATAACTCGTCTTCATAGAAGAGGCCAGAAAACATGACCAGAAAGAAGAGGTGCTTGTCGTATCTACCAACAACAATAAGAAATCCATAAAAAAAAGTCTGAAAACAAGTACGCAAAATTTTAAAAATCAAAATAGCAAACTGAATCAGAACCACAACAATCAACATTAGAAGAATCGGCATGATACCCCATAAAGAATGGTACCTGACAGTTGTTTTTATGTTACAACTATGGCAAACCAGGTCATATGGCACGAAAGTGTCAGAACAGGCCAAATCCTGCACCGTAGGCTAATCTAACTGAAGAAGCCTTTGTGGCTATACTTACAGAGATCAATCTAGTTAGTGGATCAGAATGGTAGTGGGTAGACGTTGGTGCTCTCACTATGTCTGTTATGATTGTGAAATTTTTAAAACATATAATGCCGCTAATGACATGAAAGTGATGTTGCGAGATTCTCACACCACTACTACCGTTGGAATTGAGATAATGAGGTTAAAGTTTGCCTCTGGTAAGAATATATTGATGAAAGACATGATGCATTTCTAGAGATGAGGAAAAATTAGCATCTGGTTTCTTGTTAAATAAAGCCGGTTTTACTCAAAATATAATATCTAACTTGTACATAATCACTATAAATGGTGTTTTTATGGGTAAAGATACGATGTAGATGGGATGTTTAATTTGAATGTTGAAGATAATGGTTTTGTTTACATGCTATGTGATTTTAATATTTGGCATGCTAGACTTTGTCATGTTAATAAGCGACTAATTCATAACATGAGTAACTTAGGCCTAATCCCCAATGTTTCGATAATCGATTCAGAAAATTGTGCATATTGCATCCAATCTAAATTGCTAAGACCCCACATAATTCTGTGTTTAGAGAGCCGGAACTTTTAGATTAATACACTCTGATATATATGAACTTGATGGTACTCAAACTAGGGATGACAAACGCTACTTTATTACTTTTATTGATGATTGCTCTGATTTTACTTATATTTATCTCATGAAGAATAAAAGTGGTCTCTTAGATATGTTTAAAATTATTTGTTACTGAAATTGAAAATCAATCTAATAAGAAAATTAAAAGATTTCAAAGTGATAGAGGAACAGAGTATGAATTGAACTTATTCATTGAATTTTATAAACAACATGACATAATTCATGAGAAAACTGCACCCTATTCGTCTGAAATGAACGGTAAAGTTGAAAGAAAAAATAAGACTCTTGTCGAATTAGTAGTGGCTGTTTTATTAAATTTGGGTGCAAAATCTCACTAGAGCGGGGAAATTTTATTAACGTTTATTATGTCGTAAACAACATTCCTAAATCTAATAGTCAAATTTCACCTTTTTAGATTTTTAAAAATCATAAACCCAATTTGTCTTATTTTAAAACTTGGGGTTGCTTAGCGTATGTTCGTATTCATGACCCCAAAGGAATTAAATTAGCAAGTCGAGCATACGAATATGTTTTCATTAGTTATTCCCTTAACAGCAAAGCATATAGATTTTTGGATTTGAATGCTTGAGTTATTATTGGTTCAAATGATGCTAATTTCTTTGAAAATAAATTTCCGTTTAAACTTAGGAATAGTGAGAGCACTTCTACCACTAGTAATATAATAATCAGAAATAATGAACATAATATGGAAAGTGAATTTGAACTTAGAAGAAGTAAAATAGCTAGGATAGCTAAAAAATTTGGTCCAGAATATTATGCTTATGCATTAGAGAAGGACCTTACTAATCTAAAATAAACTCTGTCTTCTTTGGATTCAGATCTCTAGCAAGAAGCTATAAATGATGAAATGGAATCTCTTGAATCTAATAAAACTTGGTATCTAATTGATTTACCTCCGAGTTGTAAAACTATAGGTTGTAAATGAGTACTTAAAAATAAGTTGAAACCTAATGGTACGATTGATAAATATAAGGCTCGTCTAATAGGTAAAAGATTTAGACAAAAAGAAAACATTGACTTCTTTGAAACTTTGTAAGACTATTAATTTTTCTTGCTTCACTATATGATTTACTAATTCACCAAATGGATAAAAAAACTTCTTTTCCGAATGGTGACATAGAAGAAGAGATTTATATGGACCAACCATATAGATAAATCTCTATATGGTCTTAAATAGGCACCCAAACAATGACATGAAAAATTTGACAATATAATTTTTTTCATATGGTTTTTAAAGTAAATAAAAGTGACATGTGTATTTATTATAAATCCGAGAATAACATTTGCACTATCATATGCTTATATGTTTATGATTCACTTATATTTGGTTCAAATATTCATGCTGTAAATCATGTTAAGTCCATATTATGTGCCAATTTTGATATGAAAGACCTTGGTGAAGCAAGTGTTATTAAGATGACTAAGTTTGAAAAAATAGTTTGTTTGTATCAATCTCATTATATTGAGAAGATGTTAAAGAATATAATTATTTGAATGTAAACTTGCAAGTACATCATATGATCCAAGTGTAAAACTATTTAAGAACCCTAGTGAATGTGTAAGACAATCTGAATATGTGAGCATCATTGGTAGTCTATGGTATGCCACTTATTGTACTAGACCCGACATTGCATATGTCATGGGATTATTGAGCAGGTTTACTAGCAGACCTAGTATAGAGCATTGACATGCTATTGAAAGGGTCATGAGATACCTGAAAAGAACTATGAACCTTAGATTACACTAGTAGAAGTTTCTCGCTGTCCTTGAAGGATACTTTGATGCAGATTGCAATTTGTTATCAGACAATTCCAAAGCTACTGGTGGATATATTTTCAGTATTGCAAGAGGAGTTGTTTCTTAGAAATCTAAGAAATATACTATCGCGCTCAATCCACCATGGATTCAGAAATGAAAACACTAGCCAATGTTAGTGAAGAAGCAAATTATTTAAGAAATCTACCAACTGAGATCCCTTTATGGGAAAAACCGATATCGGTTGTGTTGATCCACTTGATAGTACCACGGTTATTCGAAAAGTTGAGAACCATTATTACAATGGTAAGAGACGACAAATTCGTCGTAAGCATGGTATTGTAAGAGAGTATATCTTTTTATGATCTGTAATAGTGTATCATGTACGAACTGATGAGAAATTGACGGATCCTTTGACGAAAGGACTGGACAGAGAGAAATTCCTTTCTATATCTAAAAGATTGAGACTATTGCCCTTAGATTGTTGAGTCACACATAATGCTTACCCGACAAAATGACTCGGGATCCAAGAACTAGGTTTAATGGGAAATAACAATTTATCAAGTAATATAAGTTGAACATGCTATTTTTATATACTTAGAAGCATATATTCTTGAAGTGATTAGATGATGAGTTAATAGAAACTCTTAATGATATCTAAACTCTAAGTAGAGTGGAGTAACTATCTTCAGGAGTACACTTGATATACTCACCTGTGTGGATGTGGAAATGTGGCCGTTTCCTATGGAATTTTGTACAAGATTCCTACAATATTTACTAAACTGGGATAGATGTGCATGGCCATAAATGTACGGGCTTATTAAATAGCACTTTAGAAAGGTTATATATGGTTTGATGTCAAGAATGGAGTTTAAGACTATGAGCTATTTTAGTAAACTGAATCTTACTCACTGTGCAAAAGTTCAAATTGAAAGATACATTTTTTTATGCACAGTTTTATATTTTGCAGAAATTGCTTGGATTTTTTGTTTTAATAATTCAAGTGGGGGGTTGTTGGAACTTTAAGCGGATTAATTAAAAAATAAATAAAAATGGGTTAGTGGTTATATATTTATGAGCTATTATTATAATTGAGCCATTGCAAATGTACAATGATAATACATATTTATGAGCCATTATTATAATTGAGCTGTTGCAAATGTATGATGGTCATATATTTATGAGTCGCTATTATAATTGAACCATTGTAAATGTATTACGATGATATATACTCATGAGCCATTATTATAGAGCCGTCGCAAAAGTTAATGGTATTAAAAATTGTTTTAAATGACTTCAAATCCATTAACATTCCCTCACTTCAATAACGCATAAATTTCCATTCTACCTATTTAAACGATAGATGGGTAGAAGAGAAAATGTGAATAACAGATAATATTTCTTTCTTCTTCTTTGTCCTCAACATTTTGCTCTCTTTAAAAAACTTTAAAAGCAAATAAATTAGATAGTGTTATATTCTTAGCTGTAGTGCAAACAACAAATTGACCAAATTTCAAAATTTGTTTTACCATGGGGACGATGTGGTTAATAGATAGTTTTGCACCTTGATGTTAAGCCACGAATCGTCTTAAAGAGAGCGACCTAGTCTGCGACTCATCTAATAAAAAAAGTCACTGCAGATTCAGACTGAGATACATTTGCACTATGGTTTTTTGGTTGATTGGGGATGAGATCGCTCTTTAAGATGATTTATGGCTTAGCCTCAAGGTGTAAAGCTATCTATCAACCGCTTCGTCCTCAGGATAAAACAACCTTTGAAATTTGGTCAATTTGTTGCTTGCGTTATAGCAAATTGTTCTTAATATGGCACTATCTAATTTAATCGCTTGTGAATTTTTTTAAAGAGAGAAAAATGAAGTGGACAAAGAAGAAGAAAGAAATTTTTTCCATTATTCGCATTTTCTCTTTTACCCATCTATTGTTTAAATAGGCAAAATGGTAATTGTATGCATTACAGAAGTGAGGGAATGTTAATGGATTTGAATTTATTGTCATTTAATATTTTTAATACCATTAACTAATGTAACGATTCAATAATAATGGCTCATGAATATATATTACCGTAATATATTTTCAATGACTCAATTATAATACCGACTCATAAATAAATGACCACTATAAATTTATAACAGCTCAATTATAATAATGGCTCTAAAACATGTATTACTATTATACATTTGCAATGGCTCATAAATATATAACCATTAACCCATATTTATTTATTTTTTTAATTAATCCACTTAAAGTTCCAATAGATTAATATGATCATTCTCATTAGACTAAGAATTACTCATATGAATAAGTTGTATTCTTTCACCAAGTTGAAAACTTCAAAAATATTATATATTATAACTCTTACCACCAAATTATCAGAAGAGCCTTCTGATTTCTTGCCAAAAAAGAAAGAATCTTATTGCACTAATTTCAAGTAAATCCATCCAATGAGTGGGGAGAGGTGTGTTTTTCTTCTTTCCCTTCTATATTTGTGTTCAATTATGAGTGTAAATTACCCAAGACCAATGAGATGTTTCTCAGTATTTTCACCATTTTGGCTTGTTCGATCTGCTCCTTATTTATTGCATCTCTTATATCTGTAAGCTAAAAAAGCAGCTCCATTGGCAGCATCACAACGACTAATACCAAAAATAGTTCCACTTATTTTATGGTGTCTCATAACAGTGCTCTCAGTAGGTTTTCCTAAACTAAACCAAAAAAGGTCCTTAGTAATGGATTTGTAATATTTTATATTGTCCCTTGTTTTTGGATTACTTCTCTTTCACCGATTAACTATTTTATCACATGGTAATTATAAAGAACATCTCTCGACCTCTTATTGAGTTGGCAATTCCTATTGTAATCCATATTGCATCATTATCATTGAAATACGTTACTAGATTCTAGATGGTAGGAAACATTCAAACTTTCTTACAAATTTGTATACTGCTATCGTTGTGACATCATTAAAGTGATGTACTTAGCCTTTATGGTTGAATATTCCACAACCTCTTATTTGGAAAATTTCCAATTTAAAGTCTCTTTGTTAAGGATAAACATAAAATTTAAGATATATTAAAATATGATTAAAAAATCACATACATACATATGAAATTGCATTCGGCTTTTTAAAAAATTATTTTTGCTGAATGATATTATTACTAATATAATGTATATTTATACGTATATTTTAGTTAAACTCTGTTACTTTAATAATAAATATATATGTACATATTTAATATATAAAATAATAATAAAATGAGTTCTGGATTTATTTTACATGTATATATATTTCTTAAGTATTTATTTTATAACAAAATATACATATTAATTTATGAATGAAATTTCAAATAATTTTATGTATTTAAAATAAATAAAATATTGACTTCGACCACACAATATTTTTATATAAATTTACATGTATTTTGCAATAATTAATAGATACTTTCACTGATATATAAAGTTTTCACAACACGACCTACCCTTGAAAAGGCTACCTGAGTATCCAGTAGTCCAATATTTGGAATATGAACCCTTTTTATAAATAAGTTGAGTCAATCCATTTATGATCTATTGTTAAAAGGTCATCCATACGTAATCCATTTATCCATTATCAAAATTTGAAATGTGAAAATATGAGTTAAAAAATATGAATTTTTAAAATTTGAAGGTTTGAATTCACTACAAGTTACATGGTGATTTTCGATTGGTCATAGCTGTTGACGGCGGCAGCGAGCCATCAGAAATCTGTCAGTATACAGAACACAGATTTCTTCCATTTTCAACAGAATCGATGACGGCCTCCGACGAATTTTTCGACGGTAGTTCCAACGTCTTTTCCGATGTTGCTGACGTCCATATGGCTTAGAAACACGCCAGAGAACCGTCGGAAGTTGTTGGAATTTTCGACCGGTAAACCGTCGGGTGCCGTCGCAATTCGTCGGAATTTTTCGACATATAGGCCGTCGAAAGCCGTCGGTAGCCTTTTGAAATCGGGGTAATTTTTGTTCAGTAGCCAAAAAGCACATCAATATCAATATATATCACAACACATCAAAATCAGTATATATATATCAGATATATAAGCTAAAATCAATATCAATGTCAATATCAATAATAATATAAAACCCAAATATTACCATCTCAAGCTGAATCATTTTCAATCAATACAAAACAAACTGTCCATCATCACCCACCTGCAATATCTACATCCAACATAAATGTACAATATATAAATCCAACATCCAACATCAAACTCCACAAATCAACCTCACAAATTAACATCAAACACCACATGTCCACAAATCAACTTCACCTTCTCTCATTGTATATATACACAAGCTTCACAAACAAAAATTGCAAAACGTAATGCATGACTCGTCATCGGCTCCAGAATAACTAAACAAAGGGAATGCTCCATGACGCTCCATATACTCGACCAAACGCTGCTTTAGTTGCTCCATTTACGCTGCTCGGAGGCGATCATGCTCTTACAGCTGTGCAATCTGTTGTCGAAGCTCATTAATCTCAGTACTGTTCTGAGCCTTTTGTGAGGCCCGAGCCTACAAAACAAGTCTAAATATGTTAAAGTTATTGCGTAAATTTTATAAAAATTAAGCAATTTTTACAATTAAGTTAATTTTTATAAATCACTAATTGATTGCCATAGCCGTAACGCCTATTTCTCTGTGTCGGGTCCATTACGGAGTCGAAGGTAGCATCCTCCTTATCAGTGGTCACTTGCTCCCATCCCGAATGCTCAAGCATCTGCGCATATGCTTACATAAATCTTTTCTACAATGCAAAATTAGATAAAATTAAATATTATGTGACATTATTATAATATTTTATAAATAATTAATTAAAATGATCATTATTAATAACTTATAACTTAAAATATACTTACATGTGCGGTGTATGCTTTATCATCCTTATGCTAGGCATACGTCACCGATCCCTCATCGTCGGTCTTCCTGATGGCATGGGTATGTGCAAATACGTCCATATACGAGATAGGAGCCTCACACACTATTTCTTACAATAATTGATGTATATTATTGTTTTCATACAAATTAATACAAAAAATGTAATAACTGTTCGTAATTGCAATTAATCAATTTACTTGGTCCTCGCGATGATGCTGAAATGATTTTGGGCCACCACAGTGTGTGATTAGATTTTTCTGCCTGTTCGTCGAGTTCCTATCTGACTCCGCCTGCAAATTAAAAATTAAGATTATATTTTACAGGTATAAATTTTGTATTCTCTACTGAAAAAATTAAGGTGATATCTGATAGACTTACAATGAATTCATCGCTACTCCACCATGCGACCCGAGCATCCCATACGCTGGCGTCCATCCGCTTTGGATTCTTCCCATATTTTCTGATAGTAGACTTTGTATCCTAGTAATTCTTTGCAACTTTAGAGTTCCAGTGGCGTCGGCCGAGAAAAATGTCCTCTTGTAGGTTTACCGCCCCATGCATAAATGTTAAAAAAATATAAGTTATACATTTATACTTAGTCAGCAAATTGTAAAGTGCTTATATATAATGATATATAATTTTACACTTACCAAGAAGTCCTGCCAGATGCTCTCCTGGACATGCTCTGGGATACTGTTCCATTTCGTCCAGCACACAGTCATATGGCTCATGTATGTCTACTTAGATATGCTGAGAACTATATTTGAAGGCTCAATCTTAAAACCCCTGCATTGAATATGGTATAGACAAATCATAACTAATATATCATACAAAATATTTATAGTGCTGAAATAAATTTAATACTTAAAAGAGTCATCTGCTTTCGACAGCAATCTAACCACCGAACGGTGTCTCCTGCGACAAACCGCTACCATCACCTCCACTACGAATGGTCCCTCTTTGAGACGAAGAGGGGGAACCAACTCTTAAAGAAAGACATCAGTAATACCTATCATATATATATATATATATATATAATTTTATTATGACAGAACATATCATTTAATTATGAGTAAACATATCAAGATTTAGCATCAATAATCACATATAACATAAGAAAAAAGTGTAACGTCAATACTCTCATAAATTACCTTTTTTCAACATGTATACTATTAAATCAGTCTTCGTCATTTTTTGATTTAGACTCGGTCTCGTACTCTATATTATTTTCCTCTATGATCTTAGATGCTTCTATTAACACATTTGACTCATCATTTAGAAATCCAAAATCAGTTTGATCATCTATTATTGTAATTTTTTCATTTTTTTTATATCCACTTGGTACGCTTGTTCACATGGAATATTCTTTCCATCAAATGTAAATCTTGCATTCATTTTAAAAACTGTCGACTAATCTGCTTTATCTCTTTTAGAGATGGATAAGGAGTATAATAAAGTTGTAGGGCTTGTTTTGCTAGAATAAACGGATCTTATTTATGATAATGTGACGTATGCTTTATTTCAATAATATTATATTTTTTGGTGCACGTTGATTCCAGATCTTGGTACATTACGAAACCAGTTGCATCTAAACAGATAAACTTCTTCTGCATACACTATCCAAACTATCCCTTATTATTACAAAACTATCCAAGGGATTTATAAAAAGTAAAGCGTATTATACAATAATTTATTTACATTCTAATAAACACATATACTAAATCATCGTTTTTGTCATCTTAAAAAAGCATACATAAAATCCTGAGCATCGACTCTAATTAATCCAAATGAGCCCTAATGCGCGTATGCACTAATTAATCAACACATATATACTAATTAATGCACATATACAATAAACAAGTTATTTTTCTCAACATTTAAATGATAAACAATTAAAATAACAACCTAATTAGCATTCAATGGGATATAATAAACAATCAATGCGATAATATAAACAACTATAACAACAAATTAACCCTAATTCACAAAATCAAAATTAAATAGTGTAACGACCTGATTTTTCGATGTCCGAAAATCGACATCAATACGACCACTGTATTATATGCTAAACAATCGAATGCCAAAAAACAGACCATAAGGGAAAGAAAAAGGAGGTAGAAGAAGAGAAAACAAAACAACATCAGAATCTCATAAACGTAGCGGAAACAATATATAATAGATAACAATAGATTTTTATACAAAAGCATCTACAACTATTTATACATTACATTATCAGAGTACAACACAAACCAACAACACTATTCAGGACAGTTCTAATAACTTGTCCTCCCAAAGCTGAATATACAGCTTATACTACACAGCGGAATATACATCAAGTACGTGTGATACGTCTTGCCATCCAGCACATCCTCCAAGCTCCATAGCAGTCCATCCAGAATCTGTACTCTATAATACTCGATATGATTGTATTTTAAATTTAATCTTCTTGCAAAGAAATAGCTAATAGAGAGAGCTGAAAAATTGAAGAGGGAGACTTGCTGACGGCGTCGAAGCTTGCTGACGGCGTGGATGAGGTAATTGGAGGAGCTAATGCTGGTTTGGGGAGGAAGAAATGAATGTATAAAACTGTTGGCCTGGGGCTAAGATATTTTCGACTTTGCGATGGCTTTCGACAACCGTCGACGACTTTTTCTGGGACGGCTTCTAACGGCTGCCGTCGATTAGATTATTTTATTTTCATTTATGCCACGGCAATAGCTTGTCATCGGCAATCGTCACTAAACAATCGATGAGCCATCAACCATCGAAAATGGGCGTCGGAAAAAACACTATTTCTAGTAGTGATTGAAAATTAAAATTTTAGGAAATTTGAGTCAAAACGACTAGACTTCTTTGTTCAAACTGTAGTAACGTTTTCATATCGACTAAAATTAGGCAAAATTTTGGCCAGTGAACGACATCAATATTACGAACAATATGGAACACTTAGATACTTCATATTCCAAACGTATGTTGTAAATCAACATATTGACTAATAGTTGCAGTTAGCAAATTACAGGCTACATTTCCACATTTAAGCTCCAACTAGAATAGTACTTCAATGATTCATTTATCTCTATATCACTAAGTAGTCATGTGAAAATTTACTCACAACAATTAGAATTTCTAATTTTAAGAACTTAAAGTTTTTTATTTTGAAAATTAGAATTTCATAATTTTGAAGTTCTTAACTTAAGTTCTAAGTTTGATTATGAATTTCATGTTGAATTTTCATTTGAAAAATTGAATTATATTTGAATGTTAAAGTTTCAGGTTTTGCATTTTGGTTAAAGCTTGAAATTTTAAATAATTTGAGATTCAAAACTCAAATCTTTGATTCTTGATTAAAGCATGAATTAGAATTTCAAATTTCAAATTTTAATATTTTAAAAGTTTAATAAAGAAAAAGCGGAATTTCTATTGACAAATGGAGTAAACATAAAGGGATAGGGTCAATGTTTAGCTAACCCTTTATGAAGAGATCGTAGACAAATTTAGTAAGTAATATCATGTTCAGCAAAGTGAGCGGTTAGACTCTAGGTGTAACAACCCGTGATTTTATCTTTGAAAGTGGAATATTTTAAAAATTCAGGAGTAGAATTTTCAAACTTAAATAATCAAGTTTTATATGATAAATAAGAATGGTAAACTCATTTTTGATATTGAATAAAGATTTTGGATTTCCATTGTAAAATCGACAAAAGTGAGATTCCGATAAAGTAGGATAAATATTCGTGAAATTTGTTTAAAGTATAAATAATTATTCATATATATATATATATAATCGATATTAAACTCATTTAATAATAATAGTAAGTTAATTAATAATGGTTTGATAAATTATATAAAACTTGTTCTATAAAAGTTGACAAATTTCATCGCATGTCGATGTCATATTTTTATAAATTGATTTGGATATTATTTTATATCATTTTATAAGCCAAATATACTTGTTTTAATTATTTAAAGATAATAAAAAATTTATTTTGAAGTTTGGTTTACATGAATAAATAGTTTAACAAAAACATCAAAATGTGACCGGAAAACGTTTTGTCGAAATCAACGTTTTGATCAAAATAAATTGACACAACATTGCCGCACCTTCGTTAACATGTGTTTTAACATATACATTACACAATTTGATTATAAACAATTCACTTTTACTAAATATAACTAGAAAACTTTAGAAGTCATTAGTAAAAGTAAGTAAGAATTAACAAAAGTAAGAAAAAGTAAACATCAAATCAATATCACACCAAAAGCCAACATAGTTATTATTTTACTTAGCATAGTTCTTAAGGAATTAAGACATAAAGTAAGGATGTGAAAGGTGATGGTAAATGCTGAAAAAGTAAAAGTTGCTTTAGGTTGAAGTAAGGTTAGTTTGGTAATTTGGTAAGTGATTAAATTTACCACTTCTTGCTTTTTCTATAAATACCAACCTCCTTCTTCACTTTCATTTACATTTCTTCTTCTTTTTTCTCAAGCTTCTTCACCTTCTTCCTCTCCTCTTTAATGGCTTCCATGACATGGAAAAATTAGAAAGAAATAATGTCAAAATATTTACAGAATATTCGAAAGAAATCAATGTTCATCATCTTCAAATCAAACTCTTTTTTTTCTTCATATTTTACATCCTCTTCCCTTGGTCATAAATTCTTCAAACCAAAACCAAAATACAAAATTATTTTTTCAAATAATGTATTTTTCCAATGGATACAACTTTCATGTTGACTAATTTGTCTCATTCCAAATTTAACCATATCAAAATTCCACTTCTTTCCAGTGCATTCTCTGGCACAGTTTTTAAGCCAAATAATAGCCCATTTTGTTTTGATCATAAATTGATCATAAAAGATCCAAATTAAGAAATTAATTTTTTTAAAACCATATGAATTCCAGTCGCTACAATTTTTATGTTGATCACTTTTCCAGTTTTGAGGTTTTCTATACCTGAAACTCAATTTTTTGAAGTGCATTTTCGGGCTTTAATTTTGTCAATCCGACAATACCTCTTCTTCATTCTATCATATCTCCCTCGAAACAACTTGGATTGAAATGATTTTTTTAAATTCAAGAGAAAAGAATTTTAAACAAATTTTTAGTTAAAAACTTTTCAAAATTTTAAGATTTAGAGGGCTTAAAATTAGGTACAAGATAACCTATTTTTCGGATCAAAATCTTGGGAATTCAAGTTCAAGCTCTACCTCTTCTTCTCTATACTTTCGGCCAACCTCAATCTCAAGGCTCGGCCAAGCTATTAGAAGGAAGAGGGTATTGTTTGCTAGTGTTTAAATGGAGTAGGAAGTAATTAGTGAAGTGTTGGTTGATTAGATTGTTGGTAGGAAGTTATCGTTTTGGTTTATGGTGAGAAACTCTATTTAACTTCTCTATTTACACACACACACACACATACACGTTTAATGATGTGTTATGATTGCTATGGATGCTCTTATATGCTGTGATCATCAATATTGATTGTTTGATATGATTGTTAAATTGTTTTACCAAGTCACTTTAATACACGTCGACAAGCACAAAGGAAATCACTTTCCTTTTGAGAATTAAATGGTGTATATGAAATGCTTAAACCTTTTGGAAATAGTTTTAGAATGAGTTAGCAATGTTTTATAAACATATAATACGTTTAAAGAAATAAAGAAAGAAAATCAAAATTTCATAACAGAGCAGTGGTCTCTTTGTTATGATATTCAAGTGATTTCAATTTAAAAAGGATTTTCAAGTGATTTCAAAAATATACGTTTTGTTAATTTTTGAATTGTTGAGTTAATGGACTTATTTTAAATAAATAAATGTTATAATTTTGATGTTATAAAAATTATGATTTTTGTGAAATATAATCAAAATGTGATTTTTGAAATATGGAGTTAACTATTTTGTAAAATAGTTTAAATTGAGATTTTTGAATTATTATAAACGGTTTATATATAAGTTTACAAAATTGATATATAAAAATAATGGAATTATAAGGAGTTGTTGTAAATGTTAAAATGAAGTTATAATTGAATCTTATAAGTAAATAAGATTTATTGATTTATCATTTATGAAGTTATAAAGGAATGAATTTGGAAATAAATGATTTACAAGTGAATTAACTTATAATTGGATTTTTGCAGGTAAATGAGATATAAATGAGATTTGTTAATAAAGGGATTTTATAAGTTGAAGTTTTTATAAATAATAAATGGAATTTATAAACATTGTTTTATAAATATGAAATCAATTGAATTTGATAAGTTAAATATGGAAGTTTATTGAATGGATTTTACTCACGATTTTGGACAATGGATAATCCTTTAATAAATGTGTAGAAGTAATAAATTTAGATAGGGAATTATATTCACAATTCTGGACAGTGAATAATATTTTAATTTAAAAGGCAGGTTTTGAAAAGTGATATTTTAAATGGAGTTCAATGATTTGAAGATGTTTTGTATAGTATATGGGGTTTATATATCTATCTAATTATCGAATCCCTATACTGATGATTTTGGATTATCGTAACAATATTTTACGCAACATTCGTTTTGACCCAAATAAGTATGTCAAGAGAATGTTTTCCTTAAAGAATACACTACATACTTAATCCTAATTTAAGAATATGTAATATTTTCTAAGTGTTGAAAGAGAATTATGAATTACTTATTATTAAATAAGCATAAGGAAATGTTCTCTAATATAGAAATGTTGAAATGGTTTTGAGATTATATCTTTTTAAAGATAATTTGAAGTAAATATTTGAAAGGTGATTTAATTAATAAAAGATTAACTAAAAGGGCCTAGTGATGGCTTATGGTGCTAAATATTTGTTTGTTTGCTTTGATAGTTAAATAAACGACTATCAAATGTGGCCATTTTTAGTTCCTCGACTTGAAGTAGGAACAATTTCGTCGTACACTTAGCATATAGCCATCTGTGTAGGCTTTATTATCGTTTGTGTTAAGGATGTTGATTCGTGTAATGCGGAGTATTACTCCAATCTACCGAGCTTCCTTCTTGGCCGAAGGATAGCAAGTTGAAAGTTGGAGACGTGATAAGTCTATGAGACTTAGTTTCTGTGTGAGGTTGAGATACACTTTTGTGTTGTTGGTGCGAGAGACCAGGATCAGATTTATCTGAAAACCACTTCAGACCAACATTTATGCGAAGATTGTGCGGGTTGGTTGTGATGATATTGATATTCAAGATTTTCATAGTGAATGATTGCTTGTTGATCGTTTGGGGTTAAAATCCCAATATACATCCAGAGCAGTAGTCTCTTCGTTATGAAATATTCAATGCAAGGACTATTCGCTACTAATCCTAGGGATATCCCAACAGGATATGGTAGGAAAGTGCCTCCGGTTTGTCCTGTTTCTAGACAACTTGTATGGATGTTTGTCTAACATTGCATTTCTAAAGATTACGTACATTGATTTTTACAATCGTAAATCAGTAGTGGCAGAAAAGACAACTTCTCTTAGCTTAACACCCTCCTTGAGATGTATAAGCTTAAGGGTTGTATTTTTGTGGAAAGCAATTAGTAGTCAACGGAAATGGCCGTTGACATTCAAAGTGATGTGCTATGTGCTATGTGAAAGGTAATTGTTACCTCAGGCCTCATCAATCGGAATTGACCGAAATAGGGTCAGATGCAGCAGGCTAAGTGGATCGCTCACATTAGGATATGATTATCCTCTTCTAGTTATATTTCTTCCTACTATGACGTTCGAGATGTAAATTATTATGGTTTGTATGCTATGAGAGCCCTCGGAAAAGGTCAGTAACGACCGGGGGATGACATTTTCGATACTATCTAGTTATAGAGGTAGGCCGGTCTTGTGTTGGTAGAGGAACTTTGTGATCGTTTCTCGGTACATCCATCTAGAGATGTACCCATCAGAAGGTAGTCTCTTCATCCGGTCATTTGTATGGAAATCCAAACTCCACTATGTGCATGCCATTTTGATTGTATTACCCATTTTAGGCTATATGATGGAATTTAATCAATGTAACAATTTTGGCTATGATTAATATTATTTGTATACAAGACATTAGTATAATATAGTCGGATTTATTATAAAATGTTTTAGTTATCATAAGGTAAAAACATGTCTGTGTTTATGCATGGGTGTGTCTTACGAGATACTTTTGTATTGAAAGGAAAAGATTGATAATCTGATAAATTCAGTTGAGTGTGTTTCTCACGTTGGTTTACCAGACTGATCCGGACATTCTTCTCTTTTAATGCTCGGGTCGGACGGAGTATATTTACAGGTTTAAATTTGGTGCTATTGGAGCTTCAGCCAGCGGCGCACGTTACAGTTAGAGAAATGGTAGCCATCTTTCTACATACAATCGTTTTGGCTATTCTTGTACGGTAGGTTGTTGAAAGATTTTAACGATCACTTAACATGGTTAGCCTTTATTTTCATAAAGTTTTGGATTTTATTTTGTTAATGTTTGTGGATATCATTAGGCCGACAGATCCTTAATTTAATAGAATTCCAGAATAATTCAGTTCATCACCATGATATTACCCATTCTTTAGAAATTGTATTGGAGCTATTGATGGAACACATGTAATGGCTCATGTTCCTCAAGTAGATATGCAATGATTTGTAGGACGTAAAGGTGTTCCTACACAGAATATAATAGCTGCATGCGCCTTTGACTTAACATTTACGTTAGTAAGGGCAGGGTGGGAAGGAACTGCCCATGATGCTAGAATCTTTCATGAAGTTGTAAATACTCCAAGTTTGAATTTTCCGCATCCGCCAAGAGGACAATATTATTTAGTGGATTCAGGGTATCCACTAATGGAATGATATTTACCTCCTTATCGATGTTTAACATACCATATTCCAGATTTCAATGATATACATAATGAACTGAAGTCGGAAAATGAAGTTTTCAACTACTACCATTCGAGTTTGCGTATGACAGTCGAAAGAACTTTTGGAATTTAGAAGAAAAAATTTGCAATCTTACGTAACATGCCAACATACCCATATAATGTTCAGGTACAAATTGTCATTGCGACAATGACTATTCACAATTTCATACGAATGTACGACGCCGGAGATCCTGATATTATGACATATGACGATAATCCTGATATGGTGCCTGAAGAATATCTGGAAGAGTATTATAGCATTTGAAACCGTAGAAACAATGATCGTGAATAAGTTCAAAGAACTGCAACAACTATTATGAATTAGTTCGAGATACCATACGAAATGAACTAGTTGCTGCTGTGTTACATTAAGAATTGTTTGTATTTTTTACTACGCATTCTTTATTCTGTAGTTTATATTTGTAGATTCTGCTTTGTATTTCGCATTTTGTATTCTACCTTTTTAATTCTGAACTATGTATTTGGTATTATGTATTCTGTATTTAGTACATATCTATTTTATTTAAAAATAATTAACACAAATAAAATAATAAGATAAATAATATTTTTGCCCCTTTCGCGTTGCCCCTTTCGTAAAAAGAATGCATTCCCCATTCGTGAACTTACCCCTTTCCCATCCCCTTTTGTTTGCTCCTTTCATTTGCCACTTTCGTTTTAAAAAAAGAACATACCCTAAATTTAATATTATATATTTTCGTCTTAAGAAACTACCACTTACTATTTGGTCCAACTACATTCCGCTTATTCATACACAAAAGCTTCGGTTCTATTTCTATAATGTTTCCCTTCTTTCACACCTCGTTCAGCTAAAACTAATTATTATACCCCACTTTTTTCTTACACCATTAAACCACGTAGCATGACATGGTTTGTTTATGAATCATGCTCAATCCGAACTAGGTTATAGTACAAACCTCGCTCGGTCAGAATTAGGTTTGGACGAACCTCGCTTGGCTCAATTGAGGTTATTACATGAATTCCGTTTGTGCTAAGAGAGGTTTTGAGATGAGCGTCGTTCCGTTAGAACTTATTTTTGTCATTGTTTCCTTTAAACGTGATCTTTTATGGTTTGAAAATAGCAGCAATTTTGAAACATTTGAAACTTGATAAAGTAGCGGAGTACGAAAGAAGGAGGGGATGGTGGTGATAACAGAACCGACCTTCATTCTATTTGTATTAAAATCAACCAGACATTCATTGCTAATAGAAACATCAGCGATCTGGACAAAATTAAATTAAACATTTCAAGAAGAGTTTAATAGAGATTGATTAAGTTAAATTATCTATAATCTAATGTCCATATTTGCTAATAGTATACCTTGTATTTACCCATATACTATGTAAAGAACACCGTGGCAGATCACCTAGCCAAGGAGGTAAGCGTCATAGGGAAGATCAATCCTAGGGTCCCGTTGAAAATTTAGAGTACCACGTGCTATGAATAAGGGTCAACTACCATGGAAACCAACGACGAACAACAAGATAGTTGGACGGCCCCGCAGTTGAAGTAGTTGATGAGCACGAAATACCCACCGAGGGAAGGAAGCAAAGAAAGTTCTCCATTGGACACCCGACTACGTGGTCGTTGACGGCAAACTATATCGGTGGGGTTACTTCACTCTACTTCAGCGTTGCATAGGACGATCAATTACTTAAAATTTTGGATTACATTTGACATTTAGCTTTTTGACTTTAACATTGAAAGTGTAAAAGTTCAAAATTGAAAACACGAAAATCATTAAAGAAAAAAAGGAAAAAGAAAAGAATTTTGGATTCTGATTAAAAGTAGAATTTAATTGGAATTTCGATTATTTTAGAAATTCTAAAGGTAGAAACATAATTTGAATTTTTAATATATATTTTAAATTTTTTTATTAATCAAATCTAGTTTAAATTATTAACTGAGTTAAATGGATAATTAATATATAAGTAACTCAGATAAAATTGACTGTTGAACAGGTCAAATGGATAGGCCCAATTTTTTCTAGAAAACGGTTAGGTTAAAGTCCTTATTAAGTTTTAAATACATTAAATATCCTTATAAAAAAAAGTATGTAAATTAGGTTTATAAAATTAAGTTACTGAATGGTTGTATATATTTATACAATTATTCCGTGAATAATTGCAGACATTTATACAATTATATTCAAAAATTGCAGCCATTTCCGCAATTATTCATTGAAAAATTGCGGAAATTTATGCAATTATTCAATAAATTAATTTTAGAGACCTAATTTATAATCTTTTTTAGCACAGAAATTTGTGTATACTAAATTTGATTTTAAGAACTTGAGTTTAATATTCATTTTTCCAAGACTGTTATGAATTTGATAAGCGACATGCCAAACGTATCCAAACCTACGTCGGCCATTAAGACTAATCCAAACCATCCACTTGACTAATTCAAAATTAATTATTTACGCAAAAAGTGAATTTGGAAAGATTACAACCTTAACCGTAGGAAGTAAGTTCTACAGCTTTCCCGTGTTCTACAGCTACCCATAACCGCAGTTTACAAGAACACATGGTTTGCTAGTGAATAGAAACAGTTGACCAAATCATCTATGTTGAATAATGTCTATATTTACTTTGTTACTTCTGGAATATATTCTTTAGGGTATAATCTTTGCTTTAAATTTATCTTTGTCCTGCTCCATCAATCAATTAATCAATCATAAATGCAGTAAACTATAAATGGGATCAAAACATTTTACTCTTTTTTGTTTATTGCTAAATCTGCTTTATTCACAGTGCAAATTTCCACCCACCACTTTTGATTGAACTTCACATATTTCACATAATATATATTTGGAACAAGAATTATAATACACCTTCAAAGTTGAAATTATTTTACCTCCTGACATGCTATGCAAACTGACATATACTAAACAATACCCATTATCTAATTTTATGATTGTATTATAATTACCTAAGTATATAAAAGCATCAATCACATGTATATAAAATTATTGCAAAATATGATTCAATTTTCATCAAATCTTTAGAGATGAAGAGTGAGATCAAGCTCCTCTTCTACTTTTGGATCGTCAAATCTGTTGGAATTCCTAAAGAGCAAAGTGAATGAAAAATACAAGTCCCACATCTCCAAATTGTGAGAGTTATATTGGTTTAAATATAGCTTTCTCATGAGAAGGTTGGAGGCCTGGGGCTCCCAAATGTATACTTCGTTGTGAGGAGGGAGATCATGCATCACCACCACACGCGCGCGCGCCGCCGCCGCCGTCCCTCCGACCGAACCGGGCTCGGGTACGGGTACGGGTACGGGTACGGGTCTAAAATGACCATTCTTTTTACTAGGCCATTGTTTAACGGTTTTGGGCTTCGTCTGAAACTGGGCTGGGTCTGGAATTTAAAGAGAAGCGGGCGGGTGAACAGACGCAGGGTTTTTTCCTGAAGAGATGCGACTGTTCATAAGCGGACGCGAATAACTGAAGAGGCGCGACCCGTTAGAGGCGAACAGTAGCGGGTGCGGCCCGTTAGAAGCAAACAGGTGCGGCCAAACGCGAACGGGTGCGACCTGACTGAAGCAGTGCAGGCGAAACAGTAGCAGGCGGTACGAGTGGGTGCAAGCCAGTAGCGAGCGGGTGCTACCCGTTAACGAACAGCAGCGACCAAAAGGCAACGGGTGCGACCCGTCAAGCGAACGCGACTGTTCGAAGGGATGCAGACGAAATTATAAATAGGAGAGAATACTGATCACATTCTAATTCTATTCCAATCTAATTTCTTCTGCTTCTTTGCTCCACTGCTCTATATTCCATATATATCACAGAGTTGACATACTCATTACAATCTCGTGCAGATTACGTCTGTTGTATCTTGGGAGAGTTTTGAAATAAAATTCTTAAGGAAATTGTTACGACAAGCCTCAGACGGAATTTCCTTTATATACTGGTTAGATTCACGGTAATCTTTCCCGTTTATAAGTTATACTATTTCTAGTATAACGTTATTGTCGTAATTTATTTACAACGTAACTTATTGTTACATTTATCTAATACAGAATTCCAGCGTAGTGTAATTCTAATTAATAAACTTGTGCGACGAGTTTATTGTAGCGTGCTATCTGTTTTAGTACACTAGAGATATAACATCTTAAGAATTTTACTGTTTTACACTAAAACAGAGATGTTAACAGTTGACAACATGAAAATGGATAAGTCCAACTTTTCAGCGGTTATTTCTGAATGCAATTTGATTCAGAACCCTAACCAATGGTGGGTTGACACAGGAGCTACTCGTCATGTTTGCTCTGAAAAATCCATGTTTTCAACATACCAGAAATTCGATCAGAAAGAAAGACTCTACATGGGTAATTCTGCAGTTTTCGGCAATAAATCTATGTATTCTGATTGTGCTAATAATAAAATTGAAGACTCTTACTTGCTTGAGCATGAAATTTACTATGGCACGATAGATTAGGACACATAAACTTCCGAAAAATGAAGAAATTATCAAACTTGGGGTTGATTCCAAATTTTCAAGTAGATAAGAACTACAAATGTGAGACATGTGTAGAAGCAAAAATGGTCAAACAACCATTTAAATCTGTTGACAGAAGCACCGAACCATTAGGTTTGGTACATACAGATTTATGTGATTTTAAATCATTACCTACAAGAGGTGGGAAAAAGTATTTTATTACTTTTATTGACGATTATACGCGATATTGCTATGTATATCTTTTAAATAGTAAGGATGAAGCAATAATAGCGTTTATAAAATACAAGGCTGAGGTAGAAAATCAGTTAAATAAAAAGATCAAGATATTGAGATCTGATCGAGGTGGAGAATATGAATCACCATTTGAACAGTTCTGTGCCGAAAATGGTATAATTCATCAAACAACGGCTCCATATTCACCACAACAAAATGGTGTAGCCGAGAGAAAGAACAGAACGTTAAAAGACATGATTACTGCCATGCTTTTAACTTCTGGTCTACCGACGAACTTGTGGGGAGAAGCCTTAAATATGTCTAATCACATATTAAACAAAGTTCCTCACAATAAAACGGGAACAATTCCATATGAGATATGGAAAGCACACAAACCAAGCTTTAAATACCTCAAAGTGTGGGGGTGCTTGGCAAAAGTTCCAGTTCCGCCTCCCAAGAGAGTCAAACTTGGACCAAAAACAGTAGATTGTTATTATCTTGGGCCAGCCCAAAATAGTAGTGCCTACAGATTTTTGGTATTCAAGTCTGATATAAATGATATTCATGTAAATACAATCATGGAATCAAGAGATGCCTCGTTCTTTGAAGATGTGTTCCCACATAAAAGAAACGATGGAAATCCTGTCCCAAAAAGGACAAGAGATAACAGAGATGAGACATGTGAAGATGAAACTCATCAGGACAACGAGGAGGTTGAACCAAGAAGAAGCGTAAGGGCAAGAACTTCCAAAACATTTGGTTCGGATTTTTTAACTTATATGTTAGAACACGAACCTCAAACGTACAAGGAAGCAATGTCATCTTCTGAATCTTCATGTTGGAAAGAAGCAATCCAAAGTGAGATTGATTTAATTCTAAGTAATAAAACTTGGGAAATTGTTGATATTCCACCAGGAATAAAACCAATTGGCTGCAAATGGATTTTCAAGAAGAAAATGAAAGCAGATGGCTCTATCGACAAGTATAAAGCCAGATTAGTAGCCAAAGGATATCGTCAAAAAGAAGGAGTAGACTTCTTTGATACATATTCACCGGTTACACGAATAACCTCTATAAGAATGTTAATAGCAATTGCATCCATTTATAATATGGAGATTCATCAAATGGATGTAAAAACAGCATTCTTAAATGGAAATCTCGATGAGGAGATTTACATGGAGCAACCTGAGGGATTTATTTCCAAAGGAAATGAAAAAAAAGTCTGTAGATTAGTCAAATCATTATACGGACTAAAACAAGCTCCAAAGCAATGGCACGCAAAATTTGATAGTGTCATGATGAAAAATGATTTTCGTATAAATGAATGTGATAAATGTGTTTATTACAAACAACTTGGACAATCATATGTGATGATTTGTCTATATGTGGACGATATGCTAATATTCGGTCCAAATACTCAGGTAATTGAGACCATAAAGAAAATGTTGATCAACAATTTCGACATGAAAGACTTGGGTGTTGCAGATATTATTTTGGGAATAAAAATAATAAGAACATCTAATGGAATTGAGTTATCCCAATCACATTATGTAGGAAAAGTGATTGAAAGATTTCAAAACTTTGGAATTAAAGGAGTAAATACACCTTTTAATCCATCAGAAGTACTGCATAAAAACACTAATGAGAGTGTAATGCAACTGGAATATTCTCGTGTAATAGGATGTCTCATGTACCTCATGAATTGCACAAGACCAGATATAGCTTATGCAGTAAGTCGATTGAGCAGGTATACAAGCAATCCAGGGAAGGAACACTGGAAAGCACTAATGAGAGTGCTTGGATATTTAAAAAATACCACTAACTATTGCTTACATTATGGAAAATATCCTGCCGTCTTAGAAGGATATAGTGATGCAAACTGGATTGCAGATTCAGAGGAATCAAAATCAACGAGTGGTTATGTCTTTACCCTAGCAGGGGCAGCGGTGTCATGGAAATCTACTAAACAAACATGCATAGCTCGATCCACTATGGAATCAGAGTTCATTGCATTAGATAAAGCAGGCGAAGAAGCAGAATGGCTTCGTCACTTTTTAGAAGATGTTCCGTTTTGGGCTAAACCTGTACCAGCCATATGCATACACTGTGATAACCAAGCAGCGCTAAGCAGAGCGCAAAACTTTGTGTATAATGGAAAGTCACGACATATTCGTCGACGCCATAATACAGTTAGGCAGTTACTCTCAAATGGAACTATTTCCATAGATTATGTGAGAACAAATGATAACCTAGCGGATCCATTTACTAAAGATTTATCAAGAGAGAAAATTGACTGCGCATCGAGGGGAATGGGTTTAAAAGCCTAAACCAACAAGAGTTACCTTATACGAAAACCTATCCTAGCGACTGGAGATCCCACGGACTAGGATCAATAGACAAACCAGTTATGAGTAACTCAAGAAGTAATGCATTTGTCTGGACTTGGTCCTACTCCATTCCTATGGTGCAAAATATAATGCATGCCTACAGAAGTTTTAAAGGTTAAAACTATGTTTTTTAATGATGACCATATCTTGGAAATAACAAGTGGGGTATAGGTAGGATACTCTTAATGGTTGCGATCACCTATGTTAGTGTGAGCTGGGTCGGCTCTATGAGAATATTAAAAGGCTTTTATTCTCTAAAAACACTCGCAGAACCAAAAACTGTTCAGGACCAAAATGAACACAACCAAGAGATTGGATGAGAAGGGAGTCAATGCTTCGTAAAGCTTATTGTCTGGATATACAATAAAGGCCGACAGTTCAAGATGAAATAATTCACCGATTAGCCAAGTAGATCCGATAAGTTTTAACTAGGGAAAGTTCAAAGTGAAATATCTACTTATCCACGATAAAGCATTATTCCATATGTACTCTGTGATATTTCGCTTTGTATGGGGGATATGTATATTATCATTCATGTGGGGGATTGTTGGAATTCCTAAAGAGCAAAGTGAATGAAAAATACAAGTCCCACATCTCCAAATTGTGAGAGCTATATTGGTTTAAATATAGCTTTCTCATGAGGAGGTTGGGGGCCTGGGGCTCCCAAATGTATGCTTCGTTGTGAGGACGGAGATCATGCATCACCACCACACACGCGCGCGCGCGCCGCCGCCGCCGTCCGTCCGACCGAACCGGGCTCGGGTTCGGGCTCGGGTTCGGGTTCGGGTTCGGGTTCGGGTTCGGGTTCGGGTACGGGTACGGGTCTAAAATGACCATTCTTTTTACTAGGCCATTGTTTAACGGTTTTGGGCTTCGTCTGAAACTGGGCTGGGCCTGGAATTTAAAGAGAAGCGGGCGGGTGAACAGACGCAGGGTTTTTTCCTGAAGAGATGCGACTGTTCATAAGCGGACGCGAATAACTGAAGAGGCGCGACCCGTTAGAGGCGAATAGTAGCGGGTGCGGCCCGTTAGAAGCAAACAGGTGCGGCCAAACGCGAACGGGTGCGACCTGACTGAAGCAGTGCAGGCGAAACAGTAGCAGGCGGTACGAGTGGGTGCAAGCCAGTAGCGAGCGGGTGCTACCCGTTAACGAACAGCAGCGACCAAAAGGCAACGGGTGCGACCCGTCAAGCGAACGCGACTGTTCGAAGGGATGCAGACGAAATTATAAATAGGAGAGAATACTAATCACATTCTAATTCTATTCCAATCTAATTTCTTCTGCTTCTTTGCTCCACTGCTCTATATTCCATATATATCACAGAGTTGACATACTCATTACAATCTCGTGCAGATTACGTCTGTTGTATCTTGGGAGAGTTTTGAAATAAAATTCTTAAGGAAATTGTTACGACAAGCCTCAGACGGAATTTCCTTTATATACTGGTTAGATTCACGGTAATCTTTCCCGTTTATAAGTTATACTATTTCTTACAATAGTATAACGTTATTGTTGTAATTTATTTACAACGTAACTTATTGTTACATTTATCTAATACAGAATTCCAGCGTAGTGGAATTCTAATTAATAAACTTGTGCGACGAGTTTATTGTAGCGTGCTATCTGTTTTAGTACACTAGAGATATAACAAAATCCTGATTGATTTTCATTACACGATGATACACCATCATGTGTACTCTTGCTGCATCGCGAATTAATGTCACCAGTACTCTTATTGAAATCTCCATTGTGTTCAAAAGCGTTTGAAAAACAGCTTTTGGTTTCCATTGATGCAAAGATCATTTCTATTTTCAGTAGAAGAGTTAAATGAATTCAGCATACCATGAATGTTGTTTTTCTCCAATAAATTCTCTCTGTCAACCAACTTTGTTTCTTTATTAGGGCATATGAAGGGTTCAAAACAAAATTAGTAGTACTGCTAATCCCAGGATACCCCAATTCAAGAAAGTTTTTCCTAACATGAGCCAATGCATTAAAGCTATGGTTGATATTGGGAGAAGAGCTATAAGGATGGTAGCGGTTTCCATATCCCCTTCTACACCATTGAGATGGATGATTATTATTTTTATGATTATTTCGCTCACTTTTTTCTTTTTTAGAAGCAGTTTGCTCCATGCGGCGAGAATTTTGATGACCTTCTACAGCTTGAGAGGAAGAAAGATCTTATCACAAAATTTACATGGATGAATTTTTTTTTAGTACTTTTTGTTGTGATTTTTCCACATTGTTCTTGATTGAGCATTGCCTGTTCGAACAAATACGAATAGAAGAAAATGTTAGTAACAAAACCGTCAAAAGATGAAACAG
Source organism: Allium cepa (assembly GCA_030765085.1). NCBI lineage: Eukaryota > Viridiplantae > Streptophyta > Magnoliopsida > Asparagales > Amaryllidaceae > Allium > Allium cepa. Next base: position 713,696,453 of record CM060938.1, on the reverse strand, counting down.
TGCTAATTTTGAAGGAGAGTACAAATTTGAAGATCGTCCATTAACAAATAATACACCACCTATGATTGCAGTGATAATATAATTAAATACATTACTTTTGAAAATGCCATTATTGATTGATCTATGGGTTTAGAAATCTAGCTACTAATCCATTGTAGAGATTAGAACATGGTGAATGAGACCGAGTAGAAGAACGCAAAAATAAATTGAGTAAAAGAAAGATTTACTTAAACTTCCATTCCAGAATGATGCGATTAGAGGGCAAAAACATGTAATCTAATTTTTGGTTTATGCACTACCTTTTTATATAGTGATAGCCTGATAGGATTATATATGGAAAAAGATTCATTCAATTGTTAGATTTATCTCTTATACATGAATAAATTCAATTAAAATCCACAGATTTAATTGATAAAATTGTATGTCTGACTATCATTATAGTTTTATTCCTTTATACACGATTAACTCTCTACATTGTGTTATTAAATCCTTTTATAGTTTAATGGATGGATTAATGGTTGGATCATTTAATATATGAATTAATGGTTTTTTCTTCTTATGTAGAGATATGAATCAGTATATATACAGGTATAAGAATTAACTAAGACGTGCACTTTCCTACGTAGAGATACATCGCTGAACTTTTATAGTTTATGTTATGGTGATCAAATAGCATGCTTGTTTACTGGTTTTGATCTACTTCAGTTTGAACCGGCTTTTGTCAATTATAATTTTGTATGTATTTTCCAGCTTATACCGTGTTCTACCAGTAGGGTACAGCTTGAATGGAAAGAGAAAGAAATTAAGGAAACTGAATTTTATTGAATTGTATCGATTTTTGATGTTTTTCATTACAAAATGAGATACACTTATATATCCTTTTGATACAACAGAGAAATAATGTATTTAAAAAAAGAAATTGGGCCAGATATTTGATGGGCCTGTTCTTTGGTTGTATTCGTCTATGTACTTTTATGCTACTTTGTTGAATTCTTTATTTCGCCCCCTCAAATCCTACGTTATTTAGGGTTTGCAAAAGAGGAGATCAATGGCGCCGCGGACTCTATTTCCTTCGAAAAATTCTTCGAGAATACTGGTGGCTCTTCAACTGTATACTCATCTAGTCTCTTCTATTTTACTCTGTCAAATACTTTACTTGAATAATGGCGAATCTTCACAGCTTTGAATACTGATTCTCTTCATGGCTCTGAATAATTACAGATAAGTTGTCAAACTGCTATTCTCTTGATTATTCAAAGATGTTTCTTCGGACGACTGCTAATTTTGATGAAATTCATTTTTCTAGTTTAGATCTTGATGAAAACGAAGCTTAAATCTGAGTCGCCTCCCAGTTTTTTCATCAGATCTGGTAAGTCTTCACTTCGAACTTTTAAATTGATTTATTAAACTCTTCTTAAGTATGATTACTAACTCCAGATCCACTATATTTGATGTCCCAAATTTCAGTCTGATGAACTTTGAGTTTTATCTCTGAGAACGTTGCTTATAGTATTGATTTTAACCTTCTGCTTGAACAACAGAAAGTAAAGTTTCAGTCTTTGGCTCAGATTTCGGTTTTAAAGTTGATGTTCATTGTTGGCAGTACAGACTTTGAGCTTCTGCATATCCATTAATGTTCATGTTTTTGCATGATTCTAAGATCAGTCCATGTTTCATTGTGCCTTTTAAGTATCTTAGAATTCTTTTTACTACTTTCCAATGCTCATCTAGTGGCCTTTGCATAAATTGACTGACTTTATTCACACTAAAAACAATTTATAGTCTTGTGATTGTTGCATATTGCAATGTTCCAACAATGCTTATGTAATGTTTGATGTTCAGTATTGCTTCATCTCTATTTCTAGATAAATGTAGATTGCTTTCCATGGGTGTAGATAATGCATTTGCCTTATCCATTTTTTGCTTTAACAAGAATCTCTGAGATATATTTTTTTTTGGCTTAATTGAATCATTGAGTTGGACATTCTTTCGACTTCAACTCCCAGAAAATAATTTAAGCACCCTAGATCCTTGATTGAGAATTCTTTATCTAGATGTTCAGTAAGCTTGATGATTTCTGCATCACTGCTGCCTGTAATAATAAAATTATCAACATATATTAGTACATATGTAACTTTAAGTTTACTGAATTTTGTAAATAAAGAGTTGTCAGATTTAGTTGATGAATAGCCAAGGCTGATTAATGTTGACTTCAGTTTGTCAAATCAAACTATGGGTGCTTGCTTGAGTCCATAAATTGCTTTGTTCAGTTTGCACACAAGTTTTTCATTGTCTTTTTGTCTGAATCCTTGTAGTTTCTCCACGTAGACTTCTTCCTGCAAAATACCATTCAAAAAGGCATTATTTACATCAAGTTGCTTGATGGCCCAATCTCTACTTAAGGCAATAGTAAGAACTATTCTGATAGTAGAAGGTTTCACAACAGGTGAATAATCTCATTGAAATCAAAACCATTTTGTTGTGAATAACCTTTTGCTACAAGCGTTGCCTTGTACTTAGAGATTGAACCATCAGGATTCTTCTTAATTTTGTATGTCCATTTCTTGTTTTCTCTCAACTTGATTGTGAAAAAGTAAGACCAGTCTCATCTATTTGTCTATGTTTCCTCTCAACTAGACCATTCTGCTCAGATGTGTATGGACAAGTTGTTTTGTGAATTATTCCCTTTTTTGAGAAAAAATATTTAAGAGGGTGAAACTCTGTTCCACCATCTGTTTATATGGTTCTTACATTGCAACCTATTTGATTTTCAACTTGAACTATGAATTGTTGAACTGCCTTATAGGTTTCAGATTTTGATTTCAGAAAGTAAATCCATACATATCTAGAGTAAGCATCAACAAATGAAACATAATACTTGTATCCATAATCAGTGTTGATGGGTGCTGGTCCCCATAAATCTATGGAAATTAATTCTAGAGGTTTACTATATTCAGTTTATGAGTCTGGAAATGTAAGTTTATGGCTCTTTCCCATTCGACAGTATGTACAAACATATGGTAAAGAAATCTTCTCAAATGAAATTGCATTTTTGTTCAACACATACTTAACAATGTTTACATTTGGATGGCCTAGTTTATAATGCCACATATCAAAAATCTTACAGTCATCTTTACATTTGATTTCAGAAACATTATAGCATTTTCCCTTAAGTCCAAAATTTCTTGATTTAGCTACATCAAATTTGTACAATCCTCTAAATTCTTTACCCTGCAATAAAATTTATTTTGTTAGAATATCATTGACTATACAATACTTTGGATAAAACTCAAAGAACACATTATCATCTTTTGCAAACTGGGATACACTTAGTAAATTTTTTCTTATCAATGGAACTCTTAAGAGATTATTGAGATACAGTTGTTTCTTGCCAATAAAACTTGCATTTCCAGTATATGCAATTCTAATAGATTTACCATCCCCCATATGCATAGAATGTGTATTTTTGTACTCTTTGCTACCCAAGTTTAGATTGTTCGGGTCATTTGTCACATGATTTGTGGCTCCTAAATCTGGATACCAGCATTCGTCATGTTTATCTTCAAGTTTGGCTGTATCATAATTTGTGTTTTCTGGATGACTCCTCTGATCTTGTTGAGTGTTAATCATGTTAGCATTTGGTTGATAGTTTCTTGCATTATTTTGTTGTTGTGGCACATAGTTGCTATCAAATCTGAAGTAGCATTTGCTTGCTATATGATCATATTTATCACATATCTGACATCTGATTCTATTGTTGTTATTCTGCCTGCCACCCCTACCTCTGGCTCTATTTGTTTGACCACCTCTTTGACTGTTAAATTGATTTCTGGTGTTATAGTTCTTTCCTTGATTCTTGTTTCTACTATTACTAATGAAATTGGCAGAGAAATCTAAACCAATGGATTTCTTTTGCTCTATTCTATCTTCATGAGCAAGAAGTGTAGCATGAACATACTGAATTATGGGTGTTGTTTCTTTTAAGGAAATTACTGCTACAACTGCCTCATACTCCTCATCTAGGCCATTTAAAATTGACAGTATTTGTTCATAATCAGAAATTTTATTCCCAGCTGAAGCAATTTGATCACACAACATTTTAACTTTGGACAAGTAATCTCTCATTGGTAGAGTGTCTTTCTTTAAGCTTTGTAACTGCCTTTTGTAGAACATGACTTTTGATGCTGACTGAGTATTGAATACTTGTTCAATTGTAAACCAGATTTCATTTGCAGATTTGCATCTAATTAACTGTGGCAAAAGATTAGAACTAATTGTAGAGAGTAACCAAGAACTTACTAAACTATCTTGCCTTTGTTGTGATATGAATTCTTGGTTACTTGTCAGTTTTCCATCTTTATCTGTGACAAATCCATGTAGTGTAATTAATGTTCCATGAACATAATCCTCCAGACCATAGCCTTTAATTGTTGTTTCAATTTGAGATTTCCAGAGTAAAAAATTTGATTCATCTAGTTGTACATTGATAATCTGATTTTGTGGTTTGACCAAGGCCTTAATCAGATCTTGCGTTGCAGATCTCTGGATGGCTGATTCTGTGTTTCTTGCTGTGGATGAGGGTGATGACTCTTCTTTAGCCATTGAAACTGATTTCAAGATCTTGAATATGCAGTGCGAAGATCTTGAAGCAAGAAACTGAAATGATTAATGAAAAATGCAGAATAGCAGATATAGACAGAGTGCAGCTAGAAGATAACTGAATGTTGAAGCAACTCTGACAGTTACTTCTTGGCATGGCACAGACTGAAAACTTGACATAAATCTAATAAGAATCTTGATACAGACTTAGGGATGTTCGAACTTTTACAATCAAGTAATGAGAATCTTGATTCTCTAATGATATTGGGTGTGTGGCTTGATCTCTGTGATAATATTGAATCTGAGAGATCAAAGGCAAGGCGTTAACCTTGTTATTGCTGTTAAGCGTATGATTTGGCTATGATACCAAGAAAGAAATTGAGGAAACTGGATTTTATTGAATTGTATTAATTTTTGATGTTTTTTAGTACTCAGATTACAAAATGAGATACACTGATATATCCTTTTGATACAACAGAGAAATAATGTATTTAAAAAAAAATTGGGCCAGATATTCGATGGGCCGGTTCTTCAGTTGTATTCGTCTATATACTTTTATGTTACTCTGTTGAATCCTTTATTTGAAAGTTATCTATAGAAGCACAACTTTTGGTTGCCTTTATAAGAAATATGGAGTTGATTTTATATGCATAGATGTCCTTGATAAAAATTTTGTACTAATGTTCAAAATAAATAAATAAGAATGTCAACTCTCAAATAACGTTACATAAACTGCAACAATTTGTTATTATAACTATACTTTCATGGATATAATAAATATTTTACTTCAGAGAACTCTTAATATTGCATTCAGTATCAGTATTAGTGAGATATTCAATGTATATTTGTATGTTAAATTGGCTTGAAACAATAATGTGTAAGTTGGAATACTGTCATATTATATTTGTATACTGCGTTTTCATCTAATATTAACATACATAGATTTCAGTCTCATAATCAAGTGGTTGTGCTTGAATTTAATGTGAATAGAATCAACAAATAGAATTACAGAAAACCAATTCATTAACATTTAGGGTTTCAAATCAATATCTTTATTAATAGTTGTAATAGTTTTGGTGTCACGCCTTTTTTGTTATCAACGTGAACTACTAAAAAACCTCCTGCATATTATCAAATCTTAATCACTTAAAAAAAGGATTTAATATTAAACTTATTTTACAAATTCAAACAGCCCTAAAAATATGATCCAATTACTAAACAAGCCTTACAAATTCAAAACACTTTTAAAATAGGATCTAAGATTAAATTTTCTGTACAAATTCAAAATACTTCTTTACAAATATACAAATCTTAATAAACTTCAGAATTAAGAAAAAAAATCATTTTTCTGACTGATTTAAATAAACATATACAATTTATAAGAAAAATAATTCACATGCGAAAGCACAAGCCGTAACACTTGTGAATATGATGAAACTAGGTAATACAGTTATATGTCTTGTCGTTGTTTTATGAGTTTATATTTAGCAGTACTAAAGAGCCTGCCCCTGTTATGTGTTAGGTGTTTTCTAGATCTGTGACCTTAAAATCGACAATGGTCATCATCGAGATTTAGATTGTAAATTTTGGTTCAGAGTAAAGCTTTCATTCATCACCTAATAATCGTGAGTCCTTGACTATTTAATTTTTAATCAAGAATGTTGTATAATTTGGAATTGAAATAATTAAGTAATAATTTAGTAATTCAAAGTTAATCATAATTTAATGAATTATTTGTTGTAATGTTTTTTCCCAAACCAAATAATTGATGGCAGCATATCATTTTAATACAAATGCTACCTGGGGACAAAAAATATATTATGCCACAAATTAATCCTCAATAACTTGTAGTAAAAAATTCATTTTTTCTCACTGATGTTGAATAATCTAATGTCAATATCTAGATTTGCCGATTGAACATCTTTCAATCCAATAGCAATTATTTACTAATCAACAATAAACAAACCAAACAGAAAATAAAGAGAGACGATCAAATTTAACGTGGTTCGGTCGAATTAAACTACATCCACGTACTCAATAACTCATTATAATTCGAACAGAATACACGAGATTTTCCTATTACATGGTTGTAGCTACCAAAGTGGAGCAATAAAAACTACAATCTCTTTAAAAAGTAGAAGAGATATTTTTTTGATGATGAAAAGGTTTAGATTCTACTGCCTTTATACAGGTGCTGATGGAGTATATATTTCGGATATTCAAACCTCTTTCAAAGCAAAATTTGCTTTTGATTTTGATTGGATTATTATATCCAATATATCTCTCCACATCACAAGCTTTTAATGTTTTTCACATTAGCTTTGACATTATATGCAGCAACAACTTTTGAAATAAATTTATTTTAAAACACTATTTTGCTTGTAACTTTCACGTACAAACTCTTTTTTGCAAACCGTCTTCTTCATCGCGTTCCATATCATTCCTGATCAAAATGAGTATAATATTGTATCGATTATTTTCAACACTCTACCTCGATACAATATTACGGCATCTCTTTTTATCTCGAATCCACTAGTGGCTACTCGTTGTTGGGTCAGCGCCCCATGTCACTAAGTAGATGTACACAAAATAATTAAGTTTAAGCAATGCTCAAACTTATCTTTAGGAAATGACTATCACCATATCTAAAGGATTATCCATAGTACTCACTTTCACCAACTTGGTCTTTCTTCATTCTTCCTCTAGCATAAGAAAGGATCATCTGACATCAATGTGCTTCGTCCAAGAATTACAGGCTTGATTTTCTACAAGATGAATCGCGCTCTGATTGTTTGAAAATAGCTTTATTGTCTGCTGCACCATCGAAAGATCATCCAACAACTGTACTAAATACAATCCCTCCTTAGTCGCTTTCACAATCAATATCAACTCAGCCGTGGTAGTCGACAAAGCTACTATAGATTGCAGCTTTGATCTCCATGAAATCAAGCCTATGCCAACTGTAAACACATAGCCTGACACCGACTTCCATCTGTCTCAATCCCTAATATAATCTGAATCACAGTAAAGAGAGATATCACCATCTACTCTACCATACAACAAGCCAACTGAAGAATGCCTCGATGATATATGAGAATCCACTTCACTGGTTGTCAATGCTTTTTGCCTAGGTTAGACATATATCGACTTACAACACTCACTTCATGTGTCAAATATGGCCTTTTGCATGCCATAACATACACGAGAATACCAATAGCACTAGAATAAGGTATATCAGCCATATAACTCTTATCTTCATTCGATAAAGGAGATAAGTCTTTTGACAACTTAAAATGAGAGCCTAATGGAGTGCCAACCGGTTTAGCTTTCTCCATACCAAATCGAGCGAGGACATTGTAGATATACTACGTCTGAGTGAGTCTCAACTCTCCATGTTTCCTATATATGAATATCTCTTCTCCTAAAATTCTTTGTACTTTTTCCCAACCCTTTATATCAAACTCTTTGCCAAGATCCGCATTCAACTCCTTAATTCTGACCATACTCCAAGATGCAATCAACATATCATCAGCATATAACAAAAGATACATCATATCTCCATCACACCTCTTGAAATAAACAAATTGGTCTTTGAAGCTTCTAGAATATCCTTTTGAAAGCATAAACTTATCAAATCTCCTGTACCATAATATAGGAGACTGTTTCAGTCCATACAGAGATTTGTTAAGTTCACAAACATCATTTGAACTACTACTATCAATGAACCCCTCTGGGTGCTTTAAATAAATCTTCTCATTTAGATCACCATGAAAAAATGTATTTTTGTATCTAGTTGCTCAAGTTCCATATCATAATGAGAAACTAATGCTAAGAGAATACGGATGGAAGTATGCCTAACAAATGGAGCAAAAATATCATGATACTCTACCTCTTTCTTCTGAACATACTCATTTTCTACTTACCTTTATATCTGAAATCTCCACAGTTGTCGTCTTTCACTCTATATATCTACTTACATCCAATAGTTGTCTTGCCGGGGGGAAGAGGCGGCAAAATCCCAAGTATGATTTTTCAGAAAAGTTTCAATCTCCTCCTCGATAGCAACTAATCAATTTGAACTGTCAACTGATGCAATATCTTCTCCATAATCACTGGGCTCATCATGGACAACATTCAATGCATATGTTGCCATATCATCGAAGTCAATGTCTTTTATGTTCAATCCAACAAACTCATCAATCCACTTAGGCTTCCTTCTCTGTTTAACATGTCATGTCTCTGATCGAGCTCCACCTTGAGTCTGAACTTCAGTACTAGCATCGGTACTATCCTCATCAATTAGAGCGTCATTGCAAACACCATTTGAACCTCTATGAAAAGAATCTGAAGATGGTCCTCACATAGTCATCAGACGTGGAAGGCTCTACCTTCAACATAGTCTTCTCATCAAAAGTCATATGCCTGCCGATAATAATCTTTTTGCTGATAGGACACCATAACCTATATCTCTTCATTCCTCCTCTATAATCTAGAAAGATACACTTGCAAACTCTAGGTTTCAACTTTCCTCTGCTTTCATGTAAATAAGCTATTCATCCAAACATTTTGAGAAATGAATAGTTAATAAGCTCTTCTTTCCATACGTATTCAGGAATTTTTATATCTATGGCAATATAAGGTGTATGGTTGATGAGGAACGCCACCATAGATAATGCTTGAGCCCAAAATTCCTTCTTCAACTTAGCAGTCAATCTAAGGCAACGAGTTCTCTCCAACAATATCTGATTCATCATTTCAACAAATCCATTGGACTGAAGGTCACTAGATATGGTGTAGTGTCTCTTAATGCCTTCGGACTCACAATAATCGATGAATTCCTATGATACAAATTCATCGCCATTATTCGAACAGAGAGTTTTCAACTTCTTTCCTGACTGCTTCTCAACCATAGATTTCCACTTTCGAAACCTGATAAAGGTTTCGCTCTTAGACTGTATGAAGTATACCCAAACTTTGCGAGAGAAATCATCTATAAATGAAATGAAATACCTGACTCCACCTAAGGATGGACAAAAGGAGGGACCCCGTACATCTGTGTGAACATACTCCAAGACAGCCTTTGCTTTGTGCTTTCATGTACCATAAGAAATCTTTATCATCTTTCCAAGAACGCACTCTTTACAAAAGCCAAGATTTGAATGTTGTACTCCATCAATTAAACCTCGCTTTCTCAACTAATCCAAACTGCATTCACCGATGTGACCTATCTGCAAGTGCCACAATCTGGAAGAAACTGAATCAATAGAACTAACTGAAGCTGCTTCACCAACTACACTGTGCCCGTCAATAGATAAACATTTTTTCCCTTACTCCTTTCATAATAATCATGAAACCCTTCGATATCTTTATTTTCTCTTCCTCAATTACAATCCTCAAACCAAGCCTACTCAAAGCTCCAACAGAAATCAAGCTCCTTCTAAATCAGATACATGCCTAACATCAGTAATAGTACGAACAACACCGTCAAACATCCTGACATTCACACTACCAACACCAACAATAAGGCAAGAAGCATCACTTTCCATTAGAACTTCTCCTCCATCAATCTCACGGTAAGTGAAAAAGAAGTTCTTAACAAGTGTCATATGATAAGATGCACTAGAATCAATCAGCTATGAGTTGCTCTTCCCTGAAGAGCCAAAAGCTATAAATACATTGATATCACTCTCTGTGTCTGATTTCTCTATTTTAGATGTTGAAGCTTACTTTGGATCTTTTCTTCTTCCTTCGAGCTTGGGACATTGAGTTATAAAGTCCCTGGCTTCTTACAATAATGACAAGTCAATTGCTTAGGCCCCCTAGACTAAGACCTTGAATTACTTTGACCTCCACCATACTTTGACTTTCTTTGGTTCCTACCTCTCTATTCAGAAAAGCCTTCTGTATCACTATCCAAACTATTGCTTGTTAATCTACCTCTCAATAATTCATTATGAAGACCGACCTTTATGCTAGATAGGTTAATTTTACTACAACCATATATCATGGAATTAATAAAAACAATATACTCCTTAGGAAATGAACATAAAAGGATCACTGCTTGAGCCTCATAAGCAATATCAACTTCTGTTGTCTTCATTTTCATAATTAAAGTAGTCAAAGCATCTACATGCTCCAAAAGATCGGCTCCAGGCTTCATCTTAAACGAATAGAGTTGTTGCTAAAGAACAACCCGATTATTGAGTGACCTGTCTTGATATGCATCATATAATGCATCTCATAATTCATTCGCCATCTTTTTCTAAGAGAATTATCTAAGAACTTCATCTGAAAGACTCAACTGGAATGTTGTAAGAGCTTCTTCTTCCATCTCTTCCAAAACATTCCTCTCTACATCTTTCAGTTTATCCGACTCAGAAATAATCTTGAAAGTCTTCCCTTTTTTTAGTATGGCCTCCATCTTCATCTTCCATATGTCAAAATCTCATTTTCCATCAAAACGAGTAATAGCATAATTACTACCGGATCTAGCTATCTTCCTTGAAGCCATAGATGCTTAAATCTAAAACAAATAGACTAGCTCTGGTACCAATCTGTAGTGAAAAAATTCATTTTTTCACTAATACAGAACAATTTAATGCCAGATCTTGATTTTTCGATTGAACATTTGTCAGTCCAATAGAAATTATTTACTACTCAACAATAAATCAACAAAACAGAAAATAAAGGGAGATAATAAAAATTTAAGCTGGTTCGGTCTAATTGACCTACATCCACGGACCCATCAACTCACTATAATTTGAAGAGATTACAATAGATTTTCTCGTTACATGATTATAGCTACCAAAGTCGAGCAAACAAAACAATAATCTCCATAAAAACTAGAGAAGATAATTTTTTTTGATAATGAAATGGTTAAGATTCCACTGCCTTTATATAGATGCTGATAGAGCTTATATTTAGGATATTTAAACTTCTTCCAAAGCAAAATATGTAGCTATTTTTGATTTTGATTGGATTACCACATCTAATATATCTCCACATCACAAGCTTTCGATATTTTCCAATATTGGTTTTGACTTTGTATGCAACAACAACTTTTGGAATTAATTAATTAATTAATTTTATAACACTATTTTGCTGGTAACTTTCACATATGAACTCCTTTTTGCAAATCGTCTTCTTCATCGCATCCTACATCATCTGCTCATCAAAATAGTATAATATTGTATCGCTTATTTTGCAACATAAATTACAACAACCAACATATTTGGTGATCTAATTTTATATTTTGTTTTGTGTAACTTTATTTTATATATATTTCATAATTTTTAAGCTTTTAATTTTTATTTAATATTGCATCACAAATGAAAAAAGAAAGAAAAACGCTTTTAATTTTTCTACATTATAATGTGGGTTTTTTGCAGATGAATGTTATGGCTCTTTTGCTTTATTCTTTGTCTGGTAGACATTGGATAGTTAATGTGGTGAAAAAGTGGGTTGCAGGAAGAGTTTGTTGGGATAGTTGAGGGAAATTACAGGCGGGCATTACCAGAAATAGAATTAGAAAAGACATTTACCTAAAGCCCTTACTATTATTAATAGAAGCTAAAACAATAATAAAATTGCCTCCAAAAGTATGAGAGGAAAATCATTGATTGCCCCAAAGAGTGTTGCTTCTAAAAACATCTAAGGGCAAATAAAATTTTAATTTACCTCTATTACTGAATCATATTATGACGTGGATAGCTACTCAAATTTAAAGCAGGCATCAACTATTGCCTTAAATAATTACACTAAAGACGAATAGAAAAGCTTGTAGAACTCGGTATAATAATTTATGGTAATGGTAAACAAGTTAACCACCTCTAATATTTTCAGATATTACTATCACTACAAGAAAATGTTAATTTTCCAACCTGGAATTCCCTATGCCATCTCTACGTTGCGTAGGCGCGGTGTAGGGAAATCGTGAAAACGTAAGGAAGGCATAGGGAAAGCATTAGCGGTTCCCTGCACATTTCATACACGTGTCATTTTACAAAACTATAATAATATTTATCCCCAACTCCTTGTTCGTTCCGTTTCCAACGAGAGAGAGGAAAAAAAAGCCCTAGATCTATGCCTTCGACATAAATCCAATCTGTTCCCCAATTTCTGCCTCCGCAACACCTTCTACCTCCGCGCCGCGGTAGTTGTCTCCATGTCGCCAGTAGCTTTCTCCGTGCCTTCACTTCCTCAATCTCATAATAATTTGAGCAATTAATTCGAGTAAGTTGCCAAATTTGCAATCTCATCTGGTACTGCATAAAATCTTAAATTTTTGCATAGTTTGAAACTTGGTTATCATTTGGTTAAATGTTGTGTAGCAATTTCATTTGCTTGAGTCTGTTTTTGGCACACCGATGGTTATTTACATTTTCCTGGTTGCATGTATATTTTGTTGCTGACGTTTTCACCTGTGATTACAAGTATATATTTTTCTTGTTGCATTTGTTTCATTTGTGAGTTATATCTATTCCCATTTCTTTCATTTTGTTTTATGAAACTTGGCCATTTTGTCTGTTGCCTTTATTTCACTTGTACTTGTTTCTATGTTTTATATCTTACATGATTTTATACTTGAATTAATTTTCATGCTAAGATGATTTTGTGGTTTCTCTGCTTTTATTTATAAATTTATAAATGTATGTATTAATTTGTATACTTTTTATCACCTACCTTTAATTAAATGATTGTGTGAAGAAGCATTCTTGTATAAGCTAAGATTTTCGCTGACCTTATCATGATTAACCAATCAATTTACTATCCGTGCATCAATAGCTAATAAATCAATCAATTTATTTTATTTAGTTTCACTATCCCTTACTACATAAATCCTCCTGCACATTTAACTATAGTTATAAGTTTTGATCTTAAATTTTTATTTCGCTTCAAATAATTGAAAAATTGGTATATGGGAACTTAAAAAACTAATTTATGCAAATGCCAGAATACAACACTTTGAAATCAACTGCAACTTTATTTATTTTGTTAATTGATCAAGTAGATTTTTTTTTTAATAAATCAGTCAATTAATATATTTCATGAGTTATGGATAAGGAAGTGGAAAATACGGGGACTCAAATATTTAACGGTATTAATTTACCTGATATGTTTTTATCCATTGATTTTCGGGTTCAGTAGCAAAGCCATGAAAACTAAATTAAATTCCAAAAGCATTTCACATAACAGTAATCGGTATAGCTCGTCATTAATTTATTATTAATTTTCCACAAGCATTGAGCTAAATTTTTTTATTCTACTTCAAATAACTTAAAAGTTGGTTTATGAGAATATTCACGCACTGACATATACCTTCACGGAAGCTAACTATGAAAATTAATTTCAAAATAATGTCCTTTATTAATTAATCGACTGCGTAAAGGAAGAATTAATCAATCAGTCAATTATTATATTGTAGAGTAATGAGCAAGTGATGAAATTAACATAATACAAAGCTATTTATAGGTGATAAATTAATGTACTACATGATTACGAGTATTTAAGTGACAAAAACACTACAAGTAATAGAAGAAATTAATTTCAATAATTATTCGATTGAGTAACAGAAGAATATGGACAATAGCCTGCGTAATTAATTTCTAATACATTATAAATTTGATAGCAAATTGGTGCTTCGTTAGAATCTGATGCTGAAAATCCAAATATGTCCAATTCTTGACTGCTTTCTAGGCAAAGAAGCTGATAAAGATCAGAAGTCACACTATGAAAATAGAGTATTTGTAGAAAAAATTTAAGAATAGTTCAAAAAGTAAATGTCTACAATGTGTATGTATTCATCGTATACATTCATAAATAATAAATCAATTATCCTGAATGGAAAAGGTCAACACTCTTTTTAGTCTTATAAATGTGATAAAATAGTAATGATCTAAATACAGCAAAGTAAACAATAATGAATATAAGTTAAACGTATAAATTATATATTCTGATGACATTATGCTTATATTAGCCACTAAGAATGAGTTTGACATATGGAAGAAAGAAACTATATTGCTAATGATAGAGTTCATAGGTATCGTATTAAAGTTCGATATTTAGTAATTTACAAAAAGAAATACTAAGGAAAGCTTGTATGCGAAACCCAAAGGCACAAAATCTAAAAAAGATAACTTCAAATTGTGCTCCCATAATATTTCCAAAATAGAAAACCTGACATTTTGGAAATCCACTTCCTACTATAAGTCCTTGATCGTTGTCTCAAATATAACATTTTCTTGTAATGCAAATAATGAAATAACTATAATTCCATATAATAATATTCTAAGTACTCAACTAACTTATCTTAATTATGCAGTACAAGATGGAACATTTGAAAGTTCGTCGAGCTTGCATGTACAAAAATGTAGGGCATAGAGGAATGATGCCATTTCAGTTTTTAAGAGGTTTAACCAAGTTCATGCTAGTGGCATCTTCCAACGAGACAAACATGACAGAAATCTGTTGTCCTTATAAGAAGCGTAAAGCCACGCAACATCATTCTTATGAAGTTGTTCAAAAGCATTTGACTAAAAACGGTTTTATGGATGATTACTATGTGTGGATACATCATGGTGAAGATATGATGAATGTTATTAATACATCTGTGGTTGGTGAGGATGATAACGTAAATATTGGTGTTGATTTTGATGAATCCACTACTTCAAAAAATAGAATGACATAAATGGCTATTGATGCCGCTGGTCGGAGTTTGCTGACTAATTCGTTGGATGTAAAGAAAGAACCAATCCAAAAGCTAAGAAATTTTTCGACTTGTTAGAGGCATCAAAAAGACCATTTTTTAATGGATGTCCGATGATGGAGTTGGCAGCGACTTCTAGGATAGTTGCTATAAAATCCACAAACAACCGTACACAAAAATTAATGAATGGTGTTCTTAATTTAGTTCGAGATGTGGTCCCATCCGGTTTGCAGACTAGATTGGCAGAAAATTGGTATCAATTAAAAAAAACAAGTGTCCGCATTTGGATTGTCGTACGAAGAGATAGATACATGTCGAAGTGGATACATGCTATATTGGAAAGAGGACATAGACCATTCACAATGTAAGTTTTGTGGCTTAGGAAGATATGAAAAGAAAAAAGTAACGGTAAAGGTGTACCATTTACCCGTTTACATTATCTTCCACTTATTCCTAGACTGCAAAGATTGTATTCGTCTTATGCCACTGTAGAGCATATGAGATGGCATAGTGAACGAGTTCGAGAGGAAGAGGTTTTATGTCATCCTGCAGATGGAGAAGCATGGAAACATTTCGATGACAAATATCCTGATTTTGCCAAGGAGTCACTAAATATTAGGCTCGGTTTATGTACTGATGGTTTCCAACCTTTTAGCCAGTATGGCAAAAAGTACTCCACTTGGCCAGTTTTTTTAACACCTTACAATTTACCTCCTTGGATGTGTATGCAAAATCCATCCATGTTCTTAATTTTAATTGTCTCTGGGGCGAAAAATCCAAAAAACGGAATAGATGTTTATTTGTAGCCTTTAATCGAGGACCTGAAGAAGATGTGGATAGAGGATGTTGGCACTTACGACGTGTCAAAGAGAAATTTTTTAAAACTATTTGCTTGTTTATTGTGGGCGACAAGCGATTTTCCCACATACGGGATGCTTTCGGGCTGGACCCATGTGCATGGATTCAACAAAAGCATTTACATTGAAGCATGATGGTAAGCAATGTTGGTGGGATTGCCATTGTTGATTTTTGCATACAAATGAAAAGTTTAGGCGTGATAAGAAAATTTTTGAAAGAAATAAAATTACAAGTTTGCAACCACCAACATTTTTGAATGGAGAAGAAGTATTTGAAAATGTAAAAGATTATGCAAAATTACACGAGAGGGAAAACTAAGAGCCTAAAAATTCTTGGCAAAGAGGATTATCACAACTGGTGCAAATGGAGTATATTTTGGAAATTACCATATTGGAAGGATTAAAACTTCGACACAATTTGGGTGTGATGCATATTAAAAAAATGTGTTTGAGAATTTTTTTCATATAATTATGGATGTGAAGGAAAAACCAAAGATGATTTGAGATCAAGAAAAGATATCAAATACTATTCCAATCGTCCAGAGCTTAAAAATAATCCTATGTGTCCAAACTTCAAAGTTCTTGCATGTTATGAGCTGAATAGGACTCGTTGTATAAAATTACTAGAGTGGGTCGATTCTTTGAGGTTTCCTGATGGAATTGCTTCTAATATGAAACGATGTGCTGATAGGAAGGATGTTATACTATCAGGTATGGGGAATCACGATTGCCATGTATTTTTAGAGACTCTATTCCCAATAGTATTTAAAGAGCTTTTACCACAAAAGTTTGGATGCTTATAGTAGAGCTCAGTTTATTCTTCAAAGAGATATGTTTGACAACTTTATCTAAAAGTTATTTGCGGAAGCTTGAAAGAGATATACCCAAATTATTGTGTAAATTGGAGAAAATATTTCCTCTTGGAGTTTTTAATTGCATGGAACATTTACCAGTACATCTACCAACTGAAGCGTTACTATGGGGACAAGTGCAGTATGGATGGGTGTATCCTTTTAAAAGCTATGTAATAGTTATATTTATTTACGCAATTTTAAATATAGAACGTGTTATGGTTAATTTCACACATTTTCATATTATGGTATTTGGGTCACCTAAAGAAAAAAGTGAAACAGAAAGCACGCGTTGAAGGTTCTATTTGTCAAGCATACATTATTGAAGAAGCGTCCATATTTTTTAGTCACTATTTTGACGATCACGTGAATTTAAATTTTAATCATGATCATCGCAATGAAAATGATATTGCGGATGATTCAATCGATAACGTCTCTCGGTATTCAAAAAACAAGGACGTCCATATGGTAAATGGAAGAATGTTAAAGGCTTCGCTACAACAAAGGATTTCAATCTGGCAAAGGCAATTGTGCTTCTTAATTATAAAGAATTAACTGATCTTATCAGGTACCAAAATAATTTGATTATTCATTAGCTAAATTTATGACAATCTTTTCAACCTACACATAATACTCCTTAGATATTAACATGTGTGCTTGATTTAAACAGCAAGTTCGAAAGTGAATATCCTAATGTTGAACTCTGTAAAGATTTTGAGGGATGGTTTAAACAATATGCAAGTATGATAAGTCCTATATTTTAACTTCGCAAGGTATTCATTACATATTAACTTGTGTACTTGATTCAAGTCGACAGGTTGATACGAACAAATCACTGACATTTGATATATGAAACTTGCATTTGGTCTGCGTAATATCTACATAATATGTCCAACAATGTTTATAAATGGATTTAAGTTTCACACAAAAGAATATGGAAAGAAAAAAACAACTGTTAATAGTGGAGTTTGTATTAAAGGAAAAAACAACTGTTAATAGTGGAGTTTGTATTAAAGGTGAAAACAAGCATGATGACATAAAAGATTATTATGGTTTACTGGAGGAAATAATCGAGTTAACTTACTCGGTGGTGCCAGAGTTGAAACATTTCTATTCAAATGTCGATGGTTTAATAGTAGGCCGAATACTGGAGTAAGACGCGTACATAAGGATTGCCCTCTTATTGAAGTAAACCACAAGAAAAAATATTTGGGTACGATCCATTTTTGTTAGCGGCATAAGCTACACATGTTTATTTTATGTCGTATCCTGCTATCGACAATAGTCATTCATATTGGTGGGCTATTATTAAAATAAAACCGAGATGGTTATTTCACTCAAGCACGATCATAACCGACGATATAGCATATCCAAAATTATCCAAAACCTAACGAACTACTAGAGATTTTACAAAAAGTAGAAGATATAGGACCTCTTATTGATGATGTTAATGATGGGGTCGAAGTAGATGAAGATGACGATCAGCAAGTTGAAGTAGATGAAGATGAGTGTGAACTTGAAGACGAGAGTGTAAATATTGAGAGTGATGATGATAATGAAGATTGGTAGCATGTATATTTAATTATGATTGTTTGCATGTGTTTTAAGCTGCTCGATTGCTTTTATGTTGATGAATGTTTTCAAACCTTGTCTTAAATAAAGTTCACAAATTTCATTCTAAATGTTACCTTATCTTATGTATATACTTGTATATGTTATATTCTTGTAACAGATATGAGTTCTCGTGGTGGTGGTCGTCGTAATAGTGGTGATCATCGTAGTGGTAGTGGATGTGGTTTGGCTTTTATCGAACCAACACCTCCCTCCATCGATCAACAACCCACCCCTTCAAAATGGCGATGATCATGATGAAGGCACCCTTGGGTTATCTGGACATATGTCACAGACTGGCTCGACTTCCTCAGTCGGTAACATGTATATCTATTACAGGGAGAGTGGAGAGTAATTAAAATTTATAAGCTTTTGAATTATCGTATATGTTAACAATGCAGTAAAATATTAATATAATTTGTTCATTAATAGCTGGGAATTCGCGAATAGTGCCTTGACATCGTGTGCTATATCATATATGCTTAAGGCTCAAATAACATCGTTTTGGCCTTACTTTAGTATGGTTCTTGCTAATATTTAGGATCATTGGTTTAAAGAGTTTAAGGTAAAATCATCTTGGAATTCACCATGTCACAATATTTTTAGTCCATCCATGATTAAGTTTTTCAGTTCATTTAATCTACTCCCAAATTCCTGTATAGACATTGTACTATTAGGATCCCACCACTTTTGCTGATGCCAAACGATTATGGGATCAGAAGTGCTCTTTGAAGTATAGGTGGACTGTTGGAGACATGAAAATATATAAAAAGAAGAATGCTTGTATAACAAATGAGGTATGGCAATAGGTTTTAGCCCACTGGGATAAGGAGGATGTGAAGAAGCTAGCTCAAAAGAACTCAATCACTTGCCAAAGCAATGCAAGACCATATAGATGTGGTTTCTAAATCAATGGCACAATGGATGAATGATATGGTGATTGTTTAAGTTATTTAATAATACTAATATACAATTCAAATAAACAGACGATAAATTATTTTTATTTTTCAGGAGAAAGAACAAGGTCGAACATCGACATACATGTAAGTGCACATTTGAACACATTATGTTGAGAAACCGGACAGTTCTGTAGACGGCAAATGGATTGATGAGTACTCAGAATAGTTTGTTGCATGTAATCAACAAAAAAATTGAATTTTAATTTACAAATTCCAAACTATATTATGTGTACAATGCATAAATCTTAATGTAAATTATAGGCAAAATACAATGAGCGAGTTGCTCAAATGACCGCGAATAAGGGTCGGAAGCTCCATCACGACAAGCTAAACCTTCTGTACATGCAACTAATTGGAGAAGTTGAGATATCCGCTTCCTCAAGAAGCATGCAGAGACCTGGTACTGGCAATATTCCTGGGGTAATGACTCATTTCAAATGTTGCTTTCATAAGTTGGTACCTTAAATCCAACCTAAAGTTTTAAAGATATAAAAAAATGACTATTCGTAATTTAATAATCAGCAATCAAAATTCAGCAATCGGTAATTAATGTCCAATATTTAGCTTTCCACGTTTTAAAACAAACGACTCCTTCATTTTGCAATTGTTAAAATATTTAGCACTTGAAAGGCAGTTATGCACTAGCATTGCCTTTGCAAAGGCATGCAACAGCACTGAGCTGAAGTTCTACAGATAGAATTGTCAGCATAAAGTGAGTTATCAATCATACATTCCAGGTAGCTATGTACTATATTGTCGAAATTAGAATATAGTGGTGAACACTATGGTAAAAAGGAGAAAAACCCATGGGAAAAAATAAGGTTGCAATTGCATGTATCAAAAATAAAGATGATTTGGTATGTTTAAAGATCAAAATGTAAAACCTGTAGATGTTGAAGCTATTTGTTAAAAACACTAATTTAGTCAGTTTATAGAGGATATAAGAAGTTATCTTTAAAGATAATGAATGAACTTATAAGGGATCAGATGAAATAGGTGCAATCATCTGTCAATATACTAAACAAATCGTTTATGAGAATAAATTGTGCAACGTAAATTTTCTAACATGTGCCATCAATTTTATAAACCATCTATATCTTTAATTAGGCTGTATATTTGGAATTAGGCATGCCTTACTAATCACTTCTAAGCATCAACCTATGAATATTTTCACTAAGTATAATAACATAGAATATGTTTATAATTTTGCTTTAGCTAGCGTAACAACCAAATTGAAGTTTGTAATTTTAATCAGTCCAAGAAAGAAAATTTTATTCATGATTCATTATTAAGATTCAAGAGAGTATATATATTTCAAAACCACAATCATGAAAACTACAGTTTGTAAGGCTTAGTCTGTAGATTAGGCAATCATGATTTTGAATATTGAAATGAATACAACAAGGCTGATATATAGATTGTTTAAATAGCTCTCATGCTATAGTTAGTACAACTTAATGTTGGAAATGAATGAGAGGATTGGGGGAAGAAGAGTTTGGGTATTGTTGAAGAAGGGGGAAAAAACAATGGGAACAAAGTCCCACATTATGGAATGTTTTTCCCAAGTTCTACATATATATCATACCCTACACAACTAAATCAAATGAAGAGGCACAAAGAACATTGTGGGTTGAATGAATGAGGCCATGAAGGCATGCAGACCCTATTATTAATATTAAAAGTCAAAGATAGGGCCTTGGGCCTTGGGCTCTTGGGGTGCGGCCAGAATCTGAGAATTATGATTAAGTCTTGTCTCAAATTCTATTCCTTCTTCCTCAACATCTCTCTGTTCTAGTGTTGTAGTCACTTCAGTTCGTCGGCGCTCCGTCTGCAACCACGCTGCGGGGCTGGTCCGTTTTATCCTGGGGAACAAATTGCTAAAACCCGTAAAGCTACGGCGGCAATATTGTTTCAAGGAAACAGTTTCTACTGGACTCGGACTCTTTAAACGGTAATACTTTCCATACGGATCTAGTCAGGCATTTTTTTGTTATAATTTATCAAAATTAGTGACAGTTTTTGTCATTACTGCTTCTGTATTATTCTGTAACTGTTATTGAAGTTACAGTTAGTTTCGTAACACTTTACGATAGTTGCGGATAACACTTAAACCACCAAACCTAACGGAAACTAACGACCTAACAAACACTAATGAAGATGCTGAAGTGAATCATGAACATGAAGTAGAGTAGAAATTAATGTAAGTGTGAATGTTGTATCATCACATAACTTACTTCTCTAACACCATTCCAACCATAAGGGTTACTCCTTGCTCCAAAACACTGTTTTTTCAGAGTGAGTACGTAAGCCGATCAAAAGAATAATAATTACATTTAGTTTCGTAACACTTTACGGTAGTTGCGGATAACACTTAAACCACCAAACCTAACGGAAACTAACGACCTAACAAACACTAATGAAGATGCTGAAGCGAATCATGAACATGAAGTAGAGTAGAAATTAATGTAAGTGTGAATGTTGTATCATCACATAACTTACTTCTCTAACACCATTCCAACCATAAGGGTTACTCCTTGCTCCAAAACACTGTTTTTTCAGAGTGAGTACGTAAGCCGATCAAAAGAATAATAATTACATTGATAGCATATCAATATTTAAGAAGACGATGTCAGAAATATAACACTAATATACATAATTTTTAGATATTTAAATCACATATTTAAGCATGAAATGCAAATCAACTCTGACTAGGTTAAGATGATAATAATGATCGAATTATATTTATATGTTTGGGAACTACAACAACCAATATTGATTAAGCCAATGTGTTTTGAAACATTCGCTGCTAATAATGGTAGTAAAATAGCAATTTGATGCATCAAATATAACGTAGGTAAAAAAATACAAATTTGCAAGGGTTAAAAAAGATAACAGGATAATAGGTCTGGAGAATTCAACAGTGCAGATAAATTCTAAAAATGAATATTAGATTTAACTTTAGCAATGAAGGAAAAACTCAAAAAAAGAAAATCACCGAGTCTGAAGTCAAAAGAACTTTCAGACATCTCTTCATAGCAGAAATTTTGGTAAATGGGGTCAACTCCACTGAACGATAAGGGAAAAAAGATTAAATTAATTGAGTGCCTTTGGGAATCAAGCTAGAAGAATTAAGTACTTTTGATTATCAAGTTGATTCATTGATAAAGATAGAACCAAGGCCATGATTTTTCAATTATTGGTTTGTTATTGAATTGAAATAAAGATTAAGACATAATGGATTAACAATAAAACCTTCATAGTAGAGTCACCTAGAATGCATCAAATTGTGAATCTATGCATGGATTGAAATAATGAATCAAAGAATTCATAAATTTAAATCTTTGGTTGATAGAAAAAATTTAAATTCGCCAGTAGGCCATAAAGAAGTCTCTGACTGCATTGTACCTTTTTAATGTAATGGTTGAAGTGAGAGGCTAAATTATATTGAAGCATATAATGATAATTAAGACCCGAAGTCTGTTGAAATAAAACTGAATATTTTTGCGAAAGGAAGAATTTCCAAGATTTCACATTTGAGGCCAAAAACAGAAAGAGTGTATAGAAAAGAGAATGTTAAGAAGAAAATTTAAGCTTGCATGTAAGATAAGTGACATGTGGAAAAAATAGAAAGTCAATAAAGAAAACAATGGTTAAAGTAGTCGGCTTTAATTGCATTAATAAATCATGCTTGAATGTAACTAAGATATATACTTGTCTGTAAATTAATACTTCACTATTAAAGGTCTTTTAACATCAATTTTTTTAGCTTACCATTTTAATTTATAGGTTATCAATTGTTTCACCTCATAGCTAATTTCTAAAAGTTAATCACAACCAAATGACTTCCTTATATAGAACCAAGTGACAGTTCATGTGTGAATTTACTCAACCACTTGATATATTCCTAGTTCGATATGTTACTAGCAAGCTAATTGATTTACAGAGTAATTGCTAAAAACATGGAGTGTAAATATTTATACAGTCCATACAACTGCATCATGATTCTAAGAAAAAAATTCAGCTAAAATATTTATATATCCTTGATCAATTTACCACACAAAATATATAGATATTTCTCTATCTTTGTGTTCTTGGCCCTTTGCATGAAAGGCGGCTGTGCACTGCCGTTTGCACATCACTGCTCCTTTGCACAGCACTGCCTTTGTTTTGCAAAGACAGTGCTGTTGTAAAGGCAGTGCTCAACAGCACTGGCTTTGCAAAGGCATTGTTGTTGAGCACTGCAAAGCACTGCCTTCGTTTTGCAAAGGCAGTGCTCAACAGCACTGCCTTCAGTGCTGTGCTTGCACCGCCTTTGCAAAAGCCAACAGCACTGCCTTTGTAAAAGCAATTTATTAATGTGCACGTCGCATTGTCAACTCTTTAAACGTCTTAATTACTTCACATATAAATCAAATAAGAGTCCTTTCTACCAAGTAATTGGATATTTAGAATGCCAATTGTACTATCGGCATATTTTCATGACTAGTTCTTTCATTTCTTTATGAATTTATAAGTTAAGAAAAGAGAAGGCAAATAGTTATACATTGCTAATGTGATTAAATAATTTACATGCAGATATACAAAGACAATACATATACTGCTCGGTTACGAGTTTTACATGAAAAAGAGAAACTTGAGGAGGAAGTAGAAGAACTAAGGAGTAAAAATCAAGAAATGAATCCCACAATTAACAAATTACAAGGAGATTTATGTTCCATGCAGGAGGAGACGAGTTCTATGCAGGAGTTTATACATGGGTTGAGGCGGGAGCGAGAACCAAAGATACGACCAACTACGTGAATTATTCCTATTTCGATTGTGGGTTTGATGTTATATTTTTATAACGTACATTATATGATGTTTGAATTAGATGAAACAACTAGGTTGGAGTTATGTAGCAACTTTATTTTATTGTTTGTTGGACATGATGTATTTTATACACATTATGTAACAAGTTTATGGTAATTTGGCCATGATATGTATTCTACATTAATGTTTTTAACGAGACATATAGTTATGGTTTTTGCATGTGGTTATATAATTTATTTAATGTTTTATGTTGTTGATGTTTGGTTTTACTAGATTTTAGTGATATGTGAGGTAGACGAATGTGAATTCAATAGAATCATATTGAATTTTTATTGTACGGTGGTGTGGGAAAGCGTATGGAACTCGTAAGAGAAATACTTGTAAAAGAAGAAGGCCGGGCGTAGGGAATGCGTAAGGATGATGGCGTAGGGAAGGAATATGGCGTAGGTAATGCATATGGACTCTGGGGTGGGGAATGTGCATGAAATCTGGCGTACGCACTACTAGAAAAGTGTCTAAAAGCGACAGGGTGGGGCGACGACTTCCGACGGCCAATGTCCGACGGCTTTCGAGGGGCCATCGGCGGCCGTCGGAAGCCGTAGGAAAATCGCGATTTACAGGGCTCAGCCGAGCCTTCTACTTCCTCATTTTCATACGAAATTTTTTAACCCAAAATCCCTAAATCTCTTCCTCAAGCTTCCAATCATCAACTTCGAGCTTTCGGATCCTTCCCGGCTGCATAATCAACGTCTATTGCTCTCTAGCTCAGGTATAATATCTTATTTTCGCCAAAAAATCTATTTTTTACCCTAAATTCAGATTTGCATAAGTTGTTAAATTAGGGCTAATTAGTGATTGAAATTATTTCCAATAGTGTTATAATAGATTCTAACATTCCATGGTATTCCTATTTCATCTTTTATCGTGAAATTGTGAAAAACATGTATAATTTATGGTTGTTCGTGTATATGTAAATCGTTGTGTATGCCTTGATTCTACGATTGTATATGTGTGTAGCGTTGCTATCATTGTATTGTGTTAGTTGGAATAAGATAAAATGAATGCACGAGTTAGGAATATTATATTGTGCATGTATTGACTTATGCAACAAAAAGATATATCGAACGAGCCTTAAGTTGATGTAATACGTCGAATAAATGTGTTAAATTAAAATATATATTTGTAAATGTGAACAGTTAGTACAACTGTATTTTTTCGTAAAATGCACAATCTAATTGACAAATGTACCTTAGAGAGTTTTTGGCCCCGTCTGACGAGTGCTGTACATGATCGTTGTATAAATAGTCGTTCATTCGAAAAACGACCATTTATATTCATCAGGTACAATGTTTGTTGGATTTGTCCATGTATTGGACAAGTTATGAACACAGTAAGCATTTACATTTTGTATACTACTTCGTCTCAAACGGTTCATAAAATTTCGGCCTAATTTTTCTTTTTTGTTTCATGCGTACACGCATTGTGTACAATGCAGGGAACAAAAGGGAAACGCTGCCGAAATTTTGTTGAATCATTTGAGATGAAGTAATATACGAAGTGTAAATGCTTACCGTGTTTGTAATGGGAAGCAGGATGCCTGACCATGGAAAAAAAATTGTACAATATTTTGTATCGATACGTTAAAAAATAAAATGTGCTCTATTTGAAAATAATTTTTAAATTTGTGAAGTAGTTCTTTAAATTCAAATATTATACGATCATGAAAATAATCTTTTTCGAATTTGCATTCTTGAAAATAAATATTAAATTTTGAACTTCCCATTTTCTCAAATAGGATTGATTATTTTGTTGATCGGAGGAGATGGATGTACCAAAGAAAAGACTGAGGGGCTCAATAAAAGAAGATTTTTATAATGGTATAAACATATTTGTTGAATTAGCTTTAAGTAATAACAGAAACGATCCAGAAATTCGTTGTCCATGTAGTAGGTGTAGACATTTGAAGTATTTGTTACCAGATACTGTGAAAGTTCATTTGTGCCAAAACGGTTTCGTACCCGAGTATTATGTTGAGGATCGGCATAGAGAAGTTGTAGCAAATACTTCTTTAGAGTCTGAAAGTGTCGTTAATGAAATAGTTACGGCGACCCGTATAAAAAATATGGTCGAAGATGCAACACAATCAATGTTTTCTATGGTTGAAGTTGACAACGATGATGGAAATGTTAAAGAACCAAATATTGAAGCAAAAAAATTAATGATTTACTAGAAGCTACTAAGAAACCTATTTGGGATGGTTGTAAAAACGGCACTCATCTGTCAGTAATCGCAGAATACATTACGATGAAGTCAAAATACAACATCATTGAGGCTGGGTTTACGGCTGTTGTACAAGCTGCAAAAAGACATATGCCGCCCGATAATCTAATGTGTGAAAATCATTATGAAGTTAAAAAACTTATCTCGGCATTTGGTTTACCTTATCAGAAAATAGATACATGTTTAAAAGGCTGCATGTTGTTTTGGATAGAAGACGCAAACCTTAGAAATTGTAAAATTGTAACTAGGAGAGATACAAACCAAGAAAAAAGAAGGAGAAGGAAGTTCCGTACAAGCGTATGCATTACTTACCTATAATTCTAAGGCTTTAAATATTATATGCATCTTTTGTAACTGCATCTAATATGAGATGGCATAGTTGAGAATGGAGGAAGAGGGTACGTTGACACATCCGGCTGATGGAGAAGCATGTAAGCATTTCGATAAAACGTGTCCAAATTTTGCAGCGCAAAGTCGAAATGTTAGATTAGGATTATGTACGGACGGTTTTTCTCCATTTTCTCAACTTGGTTCTAAATATTCATCCTGGCCCATTATCGTCACATTGTATAATTTACCTCCATGGATGTGTATGAAAACGCAATATATGTTTCTTATTGTTGTCGTTCATGTCCCCGATGATCCGACACAAGGAATCGATGTATATTTACAACCGTTGATTGAGGAGTTAAAAATACTGTGGAACGAAGGAGTAAAAACATATGATGTGTCCAAGAAGAAATTTTTTCGTACGTTTGCTTCTTTGTTGTCGACTATAAGTGATTTTCCTGCCTATGCAATGCTTTCAGGATGAAGTACTGCCGGTCGTCTAGCATGTCCATATTGCATGGATGAACAACGAGCATTTTCTTTACCTCATGGTAAAAAAAATTCATGTTTTGATTGTCATTGATATTTTCTCCATGTAAATCATCCCTTAAGAGGAGACAAGAAATTTTTTTTAGCTAATAGAGTAGAAACCAGACAACCATCAACGATATGATCAAGCGAAGACATATATGAACTTGTTAGGGACTATCTAAAGATATATGAAACAGAAGAGCAAACAGAAATTGAAGGCAAATCAGTTGTTCATAACTGGTGCAAACAAACTATTTTTTAGGGGTTGCCGTATTGGAAACATCTTCTGCTTCGTCACAATATAGATGTGATGCATAATGAGAAAAATGTATTCGATAATGTTTTTAACACAATTTTAAATGTGAAAGGGAAGACGAAGGATGATTTAAAATCAAGACGTGATATAGAAGAATTATGCAAACGTCCCGAGCTTCATATGAAACCAAATGACAGTAAAAAAACCCAAAGCATATTACGAATTGGATAATAATCAAATTAAAGCTGTATTAAAATGGGTGGAAGGGTTAAGATTTTCTGATGGGACCAAAAATTGTGTTGTTGACGAAGGGTTGAAACATCTTTGTGATGAGACCAAAAAGAGTGGTCAAGACATATCCAATTTATTTCGTCAATGGATATAAATTTAACACCAAAGAATACGGTGCAGAAAAATTAACAGATAATACTGGTGTATTTGTTAAAGGTAGCGACGATCCAGAAAATCACTTAAATGATTTTTATGGCGTTCTAACACAAATTTTGCAACCGACATATTTCTCATGACCTGCGGAGGAGGTGTTTCTATTTAGATGCAATTGGTTTAACAATGTTCCAGGTTATGGAATTAATGTGCACAAGGATTATAATCTTATCGAAATAAAGCATACATCGCACTATCACAAGTATGATCCTTTTGTACTAGCCAAAAAGCATTGCAAGTTTATTACGCTCCTTATCCGTCTCTAAAAAGAGATAAAGCAGATTGGTTTGCAGTTTTTAAAACAAAGGCCAGATTCACATTCGATGGGAAGAATATTCCGGGCGAACAAGCTTATCAGGCAGATCTTGAGCAAAATAATGAAATAATAATTACACACGATCATACAGATTCTGGTCCTTTGATCGATGAATCAAATGTTTTGGTAGAAGCGCTTGACAGTGCAGAGAAAAATATTGTAGAAAACGAGACCGAATCTGAATCGGAGGACGATGATGACTGATATAAATTTGAATATGATTTTTTTGCAATTAATGTAACTATGTTGAATTCTTGATGTATTATGAAATTGATGTGACTACGAAACCAAATCTGTTTACATATTTTATGTCATTTCCATTTTTCATTTATTTAGCAATTTTTATTAAAAATGCAATGAAAACTGCTTATCATCGGAACAGTACACCCATTATGAATCAGGTATAACACACTACCATTTCTATTTCCATTTCAGTCATTAATTAAGCAATTTATACCATTGATGCCATTTACATATGAAATATATTTCATTATCATGTTATTATTCTCTTATATAATGATGTGTATATATGTCACATGTTTACCATAATGCCAAATAGATGTAGGAGCTCTTCCCGATCATCAGGAGGCGATGGCAGTGGCCCATCACAAGAGTCACAGCATCCGGTAGTTTCTTAGTCCCTAGAGCAAAGGGGTAAGAATTAAATTTTATTCAGCATCTTATTTTTTTATGATATACGTACATACTTATCTGTATTGTATTTAAAAACAGGAGGTTCGACCTACTTCCCTCGAAGATTGTGCTGGATGTTTCTAGAGCTTCTTATCGCAGGAGGATGAGTGCTTCCTGGCCGAAGTGGGATAACATCCCTCCTCACATCATAGAGTGTATATGGCAAGATGTCCTAGTATGTATATTTTTCTATTTTTCATTTTTAATTCGTTTTTGTCGTTTTTCTATCGTTTATCGTTTGCAGTGTAATCATTTTTCTTGCTTTTTATCGTGAAACACAGGCTGAGATAGACATCCAGACAGACGATTTGCTGCTGGCATGAGGATACTGAATGAAGAAGATGGGCAAGAACTATATGGACTCGATATCTGAAATTAAGAAATCTGGTAAGAAACCACGGTGGATAGGGGAGAGCGTATGGCAAGCATGGTTGGCATACTGGAAAACTGACGAGGCGAAGGCAAGTATACTAAATTTTTTGAATTATTAATTTGACGTGATCGAAAAATAATGTATCAAATTTTGAATGTACGGGCAGAGTTGGATAGAAACTCTGCAAACAGAAATAAAAATCCCGTCACTCATCGCGGAGGGTCAAATTCATTTCAGCAGTATCGGCAGGAGTTGGTAAATTTTAAATGTATAATAATTGTATGTAAAATCAACTTCAGGAAGCTGAGGCGCATGATCCCATGGGCTATATGGACGTGTTCACTCGTACGCATGTTGTCGAGCATGTAAATCCGGACGAGACTGTTTCGTATACATGGCACGACGATAAATCCAACAGGAGCCATGTAAGCATATTTCATTTTATGCAGTATTAGTAATTGTTCTACTTTTTAAGCTATAATGAAATAAGATATGATGTTATTAATTTGTTAATACAGAAAAAGTTTATGGAGCAGCGCCAGAAACTTCTTGCTGATACGGGTCGAGATCAGCTGACGACTGATGAGGAGGATGCTATTTTTGAGTCCGTTATGGATCCAACAGAGCATGGCAGACGATACGGATTTGGCAATCAAGTGGTATATAATTTATTTTACTGCTAATTTGATATTTAAGTCATAATTCTATGTTGGAATAATAATTTTATCTTAAAATACTTCAAATACGCTATTTGGACCTTTTCAAAACAATAAACTTGAATTTTATTTATTTTTCCATTATTTAAAAATATTTGAACCTTGAAAAATCCTCCATATTGATTTGAATTCAAACCAACTAAATGACTTTATCACACCAATAAAGCACAAGAAGGCAGAAGATATGAACGTTATGTTACTTACTAGCTTACAGAGATATGCACATACACTTATAGAGATCACACGGCTAAATTAAATATTTATTGCAGGCCAGCAGCTAAAGACGGGGTCGGCGGAATAGAGCTCGGAACGATCTAGCAGATATCGAAGATTTGCGGGCTAGAGTGTCCCAATTGGAGGAGCAGAACCGCCAACAGGTCATACAGTTGCTAGAGTACATGCAGCAGTTTAGTGGCTGCTTCCCTTCCTCGGCTGGCTCTGGATCTGAAGGAGATCGATTGATTGCTTTCTTTTTCAGGTATGCTTTTTAGTTTTGTATGATTTGGTAGACAGTGGAAGTAGTTGTTGATTTTTGTATGATTATGTTTGATACACTTGTTTATGTGGTTGTATGATGATGTGGATGTTGATGATTTTGTGTTATGTTGTGTATGTATGACATGGTAGAATACTTTTTGTTGGGGTTGTTGGAATGGTTATGTATATTATTTATTTTATTTTGATATAATTTGATGTGTTTGTGTGTTTGATTAACTTTGTGTAGTTTGGGTTTTGATATTTGATTGGAATATTATATACTGGATTCTGCAGTATTGGTGTAACAGTGTTTGGATGAGAAATGTGGATGGAAGGCTATATTGCAGCAGGAATAAAAAAAATACAGCAGATTGCCGACGGCTTCCGACAACTTTCAGATAATAGTTTTCCGACGGCTTTCGATAGCCTGTAGGCAATTTTTTCCAACGGTTTCCGACGGCTTCGGACAAGTGTCGGAATCCGTCGGAGGCCGTCGGAAGTTGTAGGAAAAAGTTCGGCAAGCTGTGTCGGAAGCCGTCGGAAACACTGCTCCCCGATGTCTTATTTTCCGACGGCCGTCGACGATTTTCAGCCACCGAAAAATACTGTTTTCCTTGTAATGACGGAATGCGTATGTAATACGGCGTAGGAAAACGGCGTTGGGAAGTCGTAGGGAATTTTTACGACGCATCATTTTCCGACTTTTTTTTAAGTAGGGATGACGCAGGGAAATTTGTTTTTGTTGGGCGAATTCTCACCCAGAGGATCTCAAGACCAAGAAGTCACAAGTTTTACCCGGGCTCGCAACCTCCACCTCGTTCAGCAAACACAAGGCTCAACGTAAGCATAGGAGCCCATCTGGCATTCTCAGTGTACAAATCCATTCGGGCATGAGTCCATTCGGCATATCCTATGTCCCATTCGGCACGACCCATTCGGCAGCCATCAACCAACTTCATCCGGTCAAGCCCCATACCGAACCAGACCCTACCGGTCCAGTCACTACCGGTCCACCAGCCTTCATGCCCCTATGCCGAACCATGCTCCTCTCACGAACTCCACCGATCCACAAGCCTTCACCGAGCCTGGTTGGTACCGAACCAACTCACCTCCAAGACCGAACCAACTCCATGTAAACCCATTACCGAATGGCACATATCCACCCATCACCGGACCACCATAGCCGGACGAGGCTACCACCGGTCCAACCTCAGCACGGCCGAACCAAGGCTTCGCCGAACCAGAGGATTGCCAGTCCAGATTGCTCCAGCCCGGGCCCACCAGCAGCTATACACTTCCAAGACCCCTGCCCCCTACCTCACTCTATAAATAGAGGGGCATGGGTACAACAATGGCAGAGAAGTTTGAGAGCTCAAGCAAGGAAGGAACTTTCAAACTACTTTCATACGCTTGTATACAAAGCATTGTACTTGTAACCTGAAAGAAAGAAGATAATAACATATCAAGTGGACGTAGGCACATTCTGGCCGAACCACTATAAATCTGTGTGTCTTTACATTTCAGCCCCTACTTCTTTCATATTTACATATTCATCTAAAATCATTGAAAATCACATATAATCAACTAAATAATACGACTTGGAGGTGTTTGTCCATTTTTTGTGCAAACATTTTTGGTGCTTTCACTGAGAATAGAACTCAAGCTTCATCTTCTCCCACTCAACCTTCTTCCTAACAACATCGCTCGTTGCTTAGAAATCATGCCTTCCAAACAGAGAAGGGATGTTAACAAAGGAAAGAACATCGCAACTAGCAGCCTTCCAGATCCAGCAATCGCAGATCAGCCCACTTCAACAGCAGTACCAGATGAAAATCAGGAAAATCCAACTGATCCCGCAACGGAACAACCAATCACTAGGGCAGATCTGGACAGGGTTGTGACTGAAGTAACTAACCGCTTCACATCCCAACAAGAAGCTTTGGTGGACCAACTCATGTCACGCTTAAGGGATGCTGAAGAGTCCAACCACAACACTGAATCATGGGGTGAGTCCCAATCCGGAGGATCTCGGAGGCAACAAAGGCCTTCCCTCTTCGAAGAAGCTATCAACAGGAACAACGATGATAGGGGCCGCGCCCGGACTCAACCCGAATTCCGACTCGAGTAAGCCCTTAGAACCGAACCCAGCGGGGGAGGCACCAGGCGGGGGTCGGATGTAGCTGAGCCAGTCATGCCACCTAATCATAGAAACCCCGCTGAACGGAGCCGAGCTAGAACCCAGCCCGAAGTTGACCCCATGGATGTGCTCGAAACAGAACCCTACAGGGGAAGATCAAGGCAGGGGGCAACTGTAGCTGGTCCTAGCGTGCATCCAAGCAGCCAAAGACAACCACTGGATAATGCTAGAGGTGATAGACTGTACCATCCCTACAGGTCATCTGGACGAGATAGATTCCGCAGGGAAGAACCGAGCTCATTTTTGTCCGCTCCAAGTTCTGACGAACGAATGGCACGATTATTCAGAGAATGTGTCCAACGGGAGCAAAGGGACCGGGGAATAGGCGCTAGGGTCACCAGTCCCTTTACCCGAAATATCGAAACTGCCATCACTCCCCGGGAATGGAAAATGCCAACCATGGAACCTTACAAAGGAACTTCCGACCCCATCGTACACCTGCAGAGATACACCCAGCATATGCTCATGAGTGGAGCAACAGAAGGAGTATTATGTAAATGCTTTCCGCTATTCCTATCAGATCTAGCTACCTCCTGGTTCTGCCATCTACCCCAAGGATCCATCAGCTCATGGGAGATGTTAAAAGAAAGGTTTATTAGCCAGTTCCGCATCCATGTGGAACAACCCAAGGATGCTTATTCTCTATCCAATGTCAAACAGAAATCCGGAGAGACGCTGCAACAATATCTAACACGGTTCAACGCCGCAGCGGCAGCAGTTCAAGATGCCGATGAAAAACTCACTCTAATGGCCCTCTGTAGTGGTGTACATCCAGACACCAAGTTTGCCAGAAGATTAACTAAGGAAAAACCAGCTACCTTGCCTGATTTCTTCCATGAAGCTGGAAAGTATATGAGACTTGAAGACGCTGCTACGGAGAGGCAGTCAGGGCAACAAGGCAAGATAGTTCAGGACAAGGTTCCCACTACAGCTAAGGACGCTCGAAGAAATGAATCTAGAGACAATGCTGGGGGCAGAAAGGTTGAGAAGCGCCAATATCGACCAGGGCCAAGATTTGACTCCTACACTCCTTTGAATGAAACAATCGAAAACATCTACCTAGCCACTCAGGGCGAACTCGGATACAAGCGCCCCCCGCACAAGAAGGAATCAGATAACGCACTCAAGTCCGGAAAGTTCTGTCGCTTCCACGAATCCCACGGACATGACACCAATGAATGCCACCATCTTCGAGACTTGATCGAAGAACACATTAGAAGAAGAAGACTGGAACGTTATGTGAAAGGTCAGAACAGGACTCCAACTCCTGCCAATGAGAACTCAAAGCAACCCCTCCCAGAAGTAGGCGGAGGGAATCACAACAATCACAACACCAGTGGCTCTAGTCAAGAGAAGATAGTGGTCCTTACCATCTCAGGAGGACCACACATCGCCGACAGAAGTTGGGCAGAGATGGAAAGGTACGGCAAGTCGCTTAGAAATGCCGAAGGATATGTTAACTCCATTACGGAGGAACGCCACCCGAAACGAAAAGAAAACAATGACATTGTATTCAGTAGGCATGATTTGGAAGGAAGACAGTACCCACATATGGATCCCATGGTCATCTCTGCCTGGTTTGGTCCAGCTAAAGTTTTTCGGATTCTAATAGACACGGGAAGCTCCGTAAATATCCTGTTCAAACATGCTTTCGACAAAATGAAGTTATCAATGAAGGATGTATCCCCCTGTGACAAACCACTGCACGGTTTCACTGGAGATGCAAAAATGCCCCTCGGGCAGCTTGACCTCTTCGTCGAAATAGGAAGTCATCCCCGCTCCGTTGTGCGAAAACAAACGTTCGTACTAATAGAAAACCACTCGGCTTACAACGCTTTCTTGGGAAGACCAGCCTTGTCTGACTTTCAGATTGTATTAGCCCCCTGGTGCCTGAAAATGAAATTTCCAACAGACAACGGAGTAGGAGAAGTAGAAGGAGATCAAGATGCTGCCCGAGACTGCTACGTAACTGAACTTCGCAATAACCGCAGAAAGAATAAAGGAAAAGATGCAGAGACTACTCTCTGCATGAAAAGCTTGGAGGCATAGCAACTAAAGAAAGCCCCTCCTCTTCGATACACAAGCGATCCCTTCAATGAACTAGACCCCAGGGATAAAGAGGAGGAGGCTACCGCCGAGCCTGCAGAGGCTATGGAATTCGTATCGGTAGATAAGCATGATTCAAGTAGACTATTAAAAATCGGATCTCAGCTGGAAACGGAATTGAAGGATCAACTCATTGACTTTCTCCGCCACAACTTAGATGTATTTGCGTGGACTCATGCCGATATGACAGGAATCTCCCCAGACATAGCATGCCACATGTTGAACATCGATCCCACCAAGGTACCAGTAAAGCAGAAAAAGAGGAGCATGGGGGCAGAGCGATCGGCAGCCCTTGATGAGGAAGTAAAGAATCTACTTGCTAATGGCTTCATACGGGAAGCCATCTACCCAGAATGGATCGCTAACCCAGTGCTAGTAAAAAAGGCCAATGGAAAGTGGCGAACATGTATTGACTTCTCCAATCTGAATGACGCTTGCCCGAAAGACTGCTTCCCACTTCCCCGAATTGACCAACTCGTAGACAGCACAGCTGGGCACGAACTCCTATCTTTTATGGATGCATACTCCGGATATAACCAGATCCCCATGCACGCCCCCGATCAGGACCACACTAGCTTCATCACCGACCGCGGATTATATTGTTACAAAGTAATGCCTTTTGGACTCAAAAATGCTGGAGCTACCTATCAACGCCTCGTCAACAAAATGTTCGCAGAGTTGATAGGACAAACTATGGAGGTATATGTGGATGACATGTTGGTAAAGTCCAAGAAAGCCAACGACCATGTAAGCCATCTGGACGGTACATTTCAGGTACTTCGCCGATATGGAATGAAGCTGAATCCTCTAAAGTGCTCCTTCGGAGTATCATCGGGAAAATTCTTAGGATTCATCGTCCACGCCAGAGGAATCGAAGCAAACCCTGAACAAATCCGGGCTTTAAAAGAAATAAGGATACCTTCCACTCGAAAAGAAATGCAGAGCCTAAACGGAAAGGTGGCCGCCCTAAGCAGATTCATTTCCAAGGCAACTGACAAGTGTGTCCCTTTCTTCGAAGCACTCAAGAAAGACAAAGGGAGGTTCGAGTGGACCGACGAATGCTTAAAAGCCTTCCTCAACCTAATCGAACACCTTCAGAGACGACCAGTACTCTCAACTCCAAATGAAGGTGAAGTGTTATACCTATACCTCGCTGTATCATCTCATGCTCTAAGCGCCGCCTTGGTAAGAGAAGAAGACCGCACACAACGCCCGGTTTACTTTGTAAGCAAGAGATTTACAGGGGCAGAAGCCAGATATCCTAAACTTGAGAAGTTAGCATATTGTTTATTGATCGCGTCACGAAAACTGCGACACTACTTCCAGTCTCACTCCATCAGGGTTCTAACCGATCAACCACTAAGACAAGTGCTCCATCGTCCTGACACTTCTGGACGACTCCTCAAATGGTGCATCGAACTAAGTCAGTATGATATCACCTACCATCCCCGCACCGCTATCAAAGGACAAGCCATGGCTGATTTCATTGCCGAATTCACTACCAACGAAGGCAAGGAACAATCCGAAGTAGCAAAAAACATCAAATGGAACCTCTTTGTAGACGGAGCATCAAACGAACAAGGCTCGGGGGCAGGTATTGTGATCATCACCCCCAGGGGAAGAAAGTTGTACTATGCATTAAGATTGGAGTTCACGGCCACTAACAACGATGCTGAATATGAAGCAGTAATAGCGGGATTGGAACTGGCCCTAGAAATTGGAATCAATTCCTTATGTATTCATAGTGATTCTCAGCTTATCGTAAACCAGGTACTAGGAGAATTCCAGACTCGAGGAGAACGACTCACAGCATACCTAAAGAAAACCAGACTGCTGCTCGATCGATTGGACCATTATCTAATCAAACACATTCCTCGAGAAGAAAACCAAGAGGCAGATGAACTTGCAAAGCAAGCTAGTATGAAGGACAGCACCATTTCCGGAGCACTAGCAATCTCAAGGCAGCTAGCCCCGAGTTTCGAACAAGCGAATCTGATAACTGCAATCGAAGAAGGAACCTGGATGACTCCTATCCGGAAATATTTGCAGGATGGCATACTACCCGACAGGCGTGACGAAGCCAAGAAGATCTTGAGGAAAGTTCCCCACTACACAATACAAGAAGGCATCCTCTACCGGCGTGGCTTCTCTAGCCCCCTATTAAGATGCGTCCCCGGAAGGGAAGCCAAGGAGATATTAACAAACATCCATCAGGGAGGATGCGGAGATCACACTGGAGGACAGACTTTGGCAAGAAAGATACTCCGATATGGATATTACTGGCCCACACTAAACAAAGATGCCCTAGACTTCGTTAAGAAATGCGACAGATGTCAGAAGTTCGCCAAGATCCCTCGACTACCCACAAACGAAATTACTCAAATGACCAGCCCTTGGCCCTTTGCTGTATGGGGAGTTGACTTAATTGGCGAACTGCCAACGGGCCGAGGCGGAGCCAAATATGCTATAGTGGCAGTCGATTATTTCACCAAATGGGTGGAAGCGGAACCTTTAAATAAAATATCTTCAGCAAAAGTTATCAACTTCTTGATCAAAAACATTCTGTGCAGGTATGGAGTCCCCCTCAAGATCGTATCAGACAACGGGCTCCAATTTGACAGCGAAGAATTTGCCGACTGGTGCCAAGAGCATGGAATTCATAAAAGCTTCTCATCAGTAGCTTACCCTCAGGCAAACGGACAAGTTGAAGCTGTCAACAAAATTCTCAAAACCCTAATCAAGAAGAAACTTGAAAAGTCAAAAGGCGCTTGGGTGGACGAACTTCCTACGGCACTATGGGCATACCGCACATCTTTCAGAACATCAACGGGACATACTCCTTTCTCTTTGGCATATGGATCGGAGGCAATGCTCCCAGTTGAGACTGTTGTGCCTTCTCACCGTAGGATCCACTACAACCCAGAAGAAAACGAAAGACTCCTCCTCATGTCTTTGGATCTGATTGAGGAAAGGAGGAACGATGCAGCACTCAAAGCAGCAGCTCACAAACAAAAAGTGGCAGCACAATACAATTCCAAAGTCAAGCATCGCAGCTTACAAGAAGGGGATCTTGTCCTCAGGCGAATCTTTCCGCGCCCCGGGGCACTGGACCCCATCTGGGACGGACCATATGTAATTCATAAAGATCTCCACAACGGAGCTTACATTTTGTCAACAGTGGACGGAGAGGTGTTCCAGAGGGCATGGAACATCCGACACCTCCGTCGATACTTTTCTTAACCTGTACTGCCCATATAAAGTGAATTAACAAAGAGAATCAGTGGACGTAGGCATTTCCGTGCCGAACCACTTTAAAAAATCTTGTCTCTTTTTAACTTGTTCCTTTATGTCTTGGCTGCTCGTTAAGTTTTATCCCTTTCTGTTGAACAAAATCCTATGGCATCTCCACTCAAGACGCACCACGGCCTCATCTGGACTAGGCCTAACAGGTACGCTACGATTCTATGCACTCGCCAATGAGACACTTTTGCTCCAGCATCCCTCTGCTGCGGGTTAACTCATTGCGCGCCTGCCCTCAAAGCCAACTGTAATGAGCCGATTATAAGTCATCATAAAGGCCGACTATAGCCGATGGCAGCTCATTACGGCGTTCGGCTCGCCGGCAACTGTGAACCTACTTTAAGCCCCAACATAAGGTGTGGCCAGCCAGGGGTAGTTCACGGCCAACGGCACCCACGCTAGCCGGCCACGGTAAATCGAATAATACCCACGATTACGGACCATAATGGTTCGGGTAGTTACCGTGCGCGATCTCGGCTCCGATGTGTCTTAAGTGCGGCTGTGGTAAAAAAGAAAACTCCCCGCAGAGGCGTAAGATGGGTGACAAATGTCTCCAAGACCCACAGCTAGGGAAAGTGACTACAAAACCCGTTTGCCACGAACTTAAGCACATCGACGGCCTTCCGTGACTGGAAGTTTTACTTTTACTATATTTCCATTCCATTTAAATATTTTTCTCCTATCCTGTATAACAAACTCTAAAGTACAGGAAACCGAATAGGAAGCATTCACTCATGAGGCTCTAAGCCTGCGTACTGGGTGGCAGGGCGCTCGGCTATACCCGTGAACAGTTACACAAGACACTCAAAGCTACCGCCTGCGAATAAAACATAAAGGGCGGTACTCTCTTCTCTTGTACATAAATGCGTAACTATAGCTTATTCATACACTGACATTGCAAAACGTGAAATTATATTTCAAGCAAAAACTTAACATCAAACACAACTAGAATCACAGGCATATACATAATTATACTTCTCACACGGCACATAAAGATAGCAACAACATTTAAACATGACAAAATCAGCTTATATTATAAGATCACACGAAGTTATTCTTTGCAAATAATTTTATTACAGTTGCATATCAAAGACTAACATAAACAGTGATAAAAAAGAAACAAAAAGATGGCAGATGCATCCACACTCCATCACCAACTCCCCCAGCCTACTTAGCCGCAGGATCAGAGCCCCCAGCATGTGGATCTGGAGTCCCACCTGTCCAGATCAGAGGAGGAATTCATTAAACGAACGATCAAGTTATGAAAACACGGAAAGAAAAGAAAGGGAAAAGAATAACTCACCAGCATCCGCCGCTTGATCCTCATCATCCAACTGCACGCCCGCTTCCTCTGCAGCGAGTAGCCGCATCCCCTCCTTCACCGCCGCTTGCTCCTCCTTTGAAAACTGAGCAGTAACCGCACTCAAGTTGAAAGCCTCTCCGCCTTCCTTACCCGCATTCACCCTGGCCTCCTCTAAAGCCTGGAGATACACCTTGGCCATGACCCGAGGGTAATCGTCCATCCAAGACAAGCCGCCCTCCTTCCAAGTGTGGAAGTACATATCCTGCAGCATCTCATCCATCATCCCCTCGTTTTCCTCAAACTCCCTCACCCGGGCCTCGGAAGCTTGCAACTTGGCGATGGCGACGTCCCTCTCTGATTGGTATCTCAAGCAGTCAGCCTGGAGTGACCTCCTCATTTCCTCTTCCTTCAACTTGAGGGACCTCCTCATCTCCTCCATCTCCTCCTTCAACTCGGCCTGAGCCATCTCCGCAGCCTCGAGCCTCCCTGACAACTCCTCTACCCGCTCGAGATCCGCATTTCGAACCTCATCCACCGTTGCGATAGCTATGTTAATCCGTTCCCTGCAAGCGACCTCCATCTTCCGTAATTCCGCCCTACTGGCCTTCTCCATGGTCTCTTTCAGACGCTTGGAGGCTTCCTCATGCTGAGAAATCTGGATGGCTTGGTCGGCGAGTTGCTTGGCCTGATCGGCAACCTTTAACCTCAACCGAATGTTAGCACTCCCGATCTCTTCCCCGGCCTTGACCAACTTAGCATGATGCTCCATTAACTTCTTGGTCTCTGCGGCCACCCGGTCGATATTAGCCTTGGCCTCATCCCCCATGGTGACTACCCGTGTAGTAAGTAAATCAAGATCTAAAGATTTGGCCTCGTCCAGCACTCTTACCATGGGGTTGCGGGGAAGGAGGTGCTCGCCCGTGGTCTCATCGAATGAAATGTCCCGAAAACTTGGGTCTAAATCAGGATGACCGGCAAAAGGGTCACGAGGCACGGGGCGAGGCACATCGGGACGCCTTATATGAATGACAGTAGAACTCTTGGAAGGAGGAGGGGGGCAGGGCTCCGTGCTCTCCTCCGTAGTATCACGAGGAGGCTGAGTAGGGGGAGGCAGAGTAGGAAGCTGCGAAGCAGAAGAAGACTCAAATAAGGAACGGCTCCGCTTCCTTTTCTGAATACCCTCTTCGATGACCCCAAGAAGAGGGCGGTAACTGACTACATCCCCAGTGCGATCAGTAGAAGGTTTCGCGGAAGCTCTCCTCGACTTAAATTGCTCAAGGCGGTGTCGAACATCCGACGTTTTACCCGCCTGGCCTGCCCCTGGAATAAAGAACAAGTGTTACGAACATACAATAATCCGCAATTCAAAGAATGTGCTAAGTTAAAAAGAAAGAAAAGTGAGGAAACACATCTATTATACAAACCCGGCGAAGGAGTGGGATACTGCAATAAGTCCTGGATCTCATTCCAGGACGGAAGTGAACCGTAAAAAATTTCTAAGTCCCTATCGAAAATGGAATCGGCAGAAGACAAAAGTTCACCTTGCATCGCCGGAGTCACCCTAGCTGAAGCCACAGCTTTGCCGGTTTCCTTTGCCTTCTCCGTTTCCTTCTCCTTTCCCTTCTCCGTTTCCGACTCTCCCTCCGACTCCCCGAAGGCCCGACGGAGAGCCTCATCCAGTTCGAGGTCTTGTTCAGAGGTTAGAGCAGCAACACCACTACCACCTTGACCGTCGCCATCTCCTCCACCCTCCGACCCTTCTCCAACTTCGCCTCCTTCCTCCTCTTCTACACCTTCCTCCTCCGGGACAGTCGGGCAAGTACTTGGAGAAGGGCCATCGGACTTCTTCAGTTTCTTCCCCCCGACCGCAGGACGCGCTGCGAAAGGCTCCCTCTTACCGCTCTTTACCGTAGCCCCCTCCTTAGCTTTAGCAGCCCTCTCCTCAGCCGTATCCCTTTGCTTAACCACGGACTGGCGCGGTAAGATCAAATTATACTCCAAGAGGGTTGCGTTCCTGATCAAGAAAGAGGCCGACCGGTCCCGTGCCGGAATAGCCTTTAGTTCAGCAGCCATTCGCACTAAGGAATCGTCCTCCACGACTGCAATACCACCTGTCGCTAGCCAGAAATAGAAGCATGTCAGAAAAAAACACTACAGTCAAAACACATGAACAATATAAATGAAATCAATCTTACAGCCGGAAGTGAAAAGGCGGAAAGAAACAGCATCGTCCTTGACGAAGAACCACTCTTTCTTGAACATGGTGAACTTGGAATACAAGTCCAGGACTGGTTTGAAGGGCACGGCCGCTTCCAAGCTAATATACGGAGACCCCTTCTTATAGCCTCTCAGGTTGTACAAATATCGAATTTCTCGGTTAGAAGGAGGACGCCCGTACCTCCTCTGGAAGATAACAAAGAGGCTCACCAGGATGGCGTAAGAGTTAGGCTGAAGCTGGAAGGGAGCCACCTTCAAGTATGTGGTGAAGCTTACTATCCAAGCGTTGATAGGAGGAATGGCCCCACACATGCAATGATATCGGCTATAGGCAAAATACCCCTCGGGAGGGTTGTACGGCATGACACCGGCCTCCGGCAGTAACATAAGCGCTCTGTCAATCCCGAAGGAACGGGATATGACATCAAGTTGCTCCTCTTTCAGAGAGCTAGGATAGCAATCAGGAGGGGAGACGAGAAGCTCCTGGGGACCATACCCATCGACTAGTGACCTCGGAGCGGGTCCGTGCTGTGCTGGATCTGGCTGAGCTGGGGGCACGGCAGAAGTTTCTCCGCTATCCCTGGATTTCTTCTTGCCCGATCGAGTTTCAACTTT
Source organism: Allium cepa (assembly GCA_030765085.1). Lineage (NCBI taxonomy): Eukaryota > Viridiplantae > Streptophyta > Magnoliopsida > Asparagales > Amaryllidaceae > Allium > Allium cepa. The sequence continues at coordinate 713,653,908 of CM060938.1, read as the reverse complement.
GCGAGACATTTATCTGCATACACAAAAGTAAAAAGCATGATGTTAGAACGACAGTATAAACAAACAAGCATACATAAGTCCGGAGTTCCACTCAAAGTCCAGACACAAAGTTCGTTCGGCACTGGAGGTTCAAGACCATTCGGCACTAGGGTCTTACGTTCATTCGGCAGTACAAGTTCATGTTCATTCGGCAATGGGATCTGACTTCCATTCGGCCATGGAATCTGAGGTTCATTCGGCAAAACAAAGCTTTCGTGCCCATTCGGCATAAGCCCATTCGGTTATAGAGTTCGTTCGGTAAAAGAGTATATACCTGATTCGGCGAATATTTGATTCGGCAAAGATTTGGTTCGGTGGACTTTTGATTCGGCTTCCTCTTGTTCGGTAGAGAAAAACTAGGGGGGGTGTAGCCTCTATATATAGGCGAGCTCTGGAATACCGGACGAGAACCTACTGCCGGACCAACCCCATGCCGAACGAGAACCTATCACCGGGCCAACAACAACCGGACCAACAACAACCGGACCAACTATGTACCGAATGAAACCTTCCATACCAAACCAACCTCCAAACGAATAAGAATATATGCCTACTCGAAACCGAATGAAACTGTCTCTACCAGCAGAAACCAGAAACAGGGGGCATGTAGGGCGCCTCACTCAGATGAGTCCCGAACTCCAGATCTTACTAATAAAATAAAGAATATGATAACAATGGATAAGTCGTGAATCTCTCACTAACATGGGTTAATCATTTACACGTGCACGCGACCACGAACGGTCCATAGGCACGCTCTGAATGGCTATTAACCCTATCACCGTGAGAATTTACACTTTGACATCCCTTTTTAAGCTCACCGGTTAAAAGGATCCTTGATTCTGATAATTATGAAATGGCTAAGCTACTTACACATGTACGGGGTTGAGAACAATCCTTAGGCATGCTCTGAGCCGGCGATAAACCACCTTAACAAACGATCCAGGAACCCACTCGAACGTGAACCTGGCATCGATAATGCTAAGCCCCCTCGGGGCACACTTACTCACCCCGAACGGCACAATTCACTTCATCGCGAATATTTCGATCCCGAACGGTCGTTATTTGAAATCACACTAAAACTGTAAATTCCTTTGCAGGACATCAACATGATATGAACATCCAGCCCATGGCATTACAAAAACAAGCCTCCCTACAACAAGGAAACAAAGCGCGACACATGCAAGCACGTGCCCCACTTTGGGGGGCAAATGTTGGGCGAATTCTCACCCAGAGGATCTCAAGACCAAGAAGTCACAAGTTTTACCCGGGCTCGCAACCTCCACCTCGTTCAGCAAACACAAGGCTCAACGTAAGCATAGGAGCCCATCTGGCATTCTCAGTGTACAAATCCATTCGGGCATGAGTCCATTCGGCATATCCTATGTCCCATTCGGCACGACCCATTCGGCAGCCATCAACCAACTTCATCCGGTCAAGCCCCATACCGAACCAGACCCTACCGGTCCAGTCACTACCGGTCCACCAGCCTTCATGCCCCTATGCCGAACCATGCTCCTCTCACGAACTCCACCGATCCACAAGCCTTCACCGAGCCTGGTTGGTACCGAACCAACTCACCTCCAAGACCGAACCAACTCCATGTAAACCCATTACCGAATGGCACATATCCACCCATCACCGGACCACCATAGCCGGACGAGGCTACCACCGGTCTAACCTCAGCACGGCCGAACCAAGGCTTCGCCGAACCAGAGGATTGCCAGTCCAGATTGCTCCAGCCCGGGCCCACCAGCAGCTATACACTTCCAAGACCCCTGCCCCCTACCTCACTCTATAAATAGAGGGGCAGGGGTACAACAATGGCAGAGAAGTTTGAGAGCTCAAGCAAGGAAGGAACTTTCAAACTACTTTCATACGCTTGTATACAAAGCATTGTACTTGTAACCTGAAAGAAAGAAGATAATAACATATCAAGTGGACGTAGGCACATTCTGACCGAACCACTATAAATCTGTGTGTCTTTACATTTCAGCCCCTACTTCTTTCATATTTACATATTCATCTAAAATCATTGAAAATCACATATAATCAACTAAATAATACGACTTGGAGGTGTTTGTCCATTTTTTGTGCAAACAGTTTTCGTACGCAATTGACTATGTTGGCATAGCTAATTCAGAATTCTTTTATAGTGTGTAAATCACATAGCTTTACAATATACTTCTAATCATGAGTATATTTTGAAACTGAGAACAAAGAATACAAATGTATAATAATATATACATACCATTTTACTTTTATTCACATAAAAACCAGTTCACATATAATAGAGAAATATGGTAAAAGACATAATTCACATGCCATACACTAAAAAAACAGTGTCTGTTAAAGAAAAGTAATATAGTTTCATCCTTAGACACACAAACTAGCATTAAGTTGCAAACTACAGCTTTATTCAAACACAATCTAGAAAAGAAAAGAAGTGTTCTTAAAGATACATAAACCAAATATTCTATAAATAGGAGATAACTATCAACTATTTTAAACCAATTATTATATGAAGTTGAGCCTTGAGCAATGAATTGAAATAAATCCATATCATTAAGGGTTGTTGTAAAGTCTTTGGTACGTTGAGACACTTGAGCATACAAGAAAGGGTGATACGGATGCGGATAATAGATAGGTCCAAACTATGGATATGATAAATTTCGTTGGAAGAGTAGTTGTTGTTGGGAGGATGGTTGTTGTTGATTGGGTGGTTAATGCTGGTTTACTAGTTGTTGACTTGTATTAAGAGACTCTTCTTGTGCATATGATGGTTGTTCTGATGAGGATCGAGGATTTGATGACAAAATTTGAGAAGATTGTATCATATGTCATATCTCCTTTCCTTGTTTCTTATTGATCATTTGTTTTTTCATACATTTCTTTTAGACTCAAGCATTCGGATTACAATAAAGCATAAGCCCGAACTTTGTGTGATCTATGAATCATTGATGTCGGTTAAGTTTCTTGAACCCAAGAAACCATGTCTGGCGTTACAAATTCTGTGTAACCATGAACTCTGCCCCCGTCTCAAATCCACTTGCTAATACATATGCTTGTAGCCTTACCTTTAGTGTCACTTCTCCATTAATATCATTTAGTTCAGCCAACTTCTGTGATATGAGTGCCTAAAAAATATTGCATCAATACAAAACTAAATTCACTTTCATCGTTCATGTGTACAATATAATAGTAAGAAAAGAATAATCCGATGGTATATCAATATCGATGGTATATCAACATGCTCATTGCTAGTGATGATGCCTATACTGCAGCAAAAGCTACTGATAAAGTACAAGAATGTACAGGGACGGGCCTTCTCTATCATATATATAGTTTGAACTAACACCGAGATAGTTACTGTCAGCTTTACATAAAGTCTTAGTTAATAACTTTAAATTTTCTTTCACGCAAACATATTTAAATATATTCATTTTTAAACTGTAGATAACTAATAGAGTAGGTCCCTAAAGGATAGACACCCATAAGTAGAAACTCTGTATTTTTAAATAGTACAAATCTTCATATCTATGCCATAATACTAATACACCTATGACCATAATCATAACCACACTTTGGTGTTGACAAATATAAATATATACATTTAGCCAAAATAGATAGTAAAGAGCGGTTGGGCTATAAGATTAATAGTAGATACCTGCAAATATAACCACAATAGAATTTTAAATACACTAGCATAAATTCGCTCATCTACTCATATAACCTTAACAGACCTATACATTCTTGCCATAACCTTAACAGACCTATGACCATAATCACTCTTAAAGTACCTATAATCATATAAGCATATACATACATACATATGCATACAAAATAGTTGTTTTTTTAAGGTTCCCGGACCACCTACAACACTTTAAATGTATACAAAGTAGACATGCTCATCTTTGAAGCAATCAGCCTCATGCTCAAGACGTATACAATCCAATTATTTCTTCCTGTTCCAAGCAGTTGTTCCTCCTGCTCATCGCCCCTGAGCTCTTTCTAACACTCAGCCTCAAGCTGACACGGTGCACATCTGAATTCATTAGCCTAGATGTCAATAGGATCACATACATGGATCTCAAGACTCAAATGCGTCGTTCTCGTTAACATAGACACTCATCATTCTATTAGTCCACATGCAATACTATCTAGACACAGAGTTTTCAAGATACCGAGCTTATCATCCCGCACCTAATTTTGGATGTTTTTTCAAGTAAGATCCCCTACGGAGGGGGGTCCAGAGAGGTGGCAACCCCTCAAGGTAGACGAAGAGACACCTCACTCTCTATATAATAGAGCATTCCATCAATGCAAAAAACCACTTCTCTTTTCTTTTATATCTAGCTCGTCTAGCATTATTCTTCTGAGTATTTCTTCTGATCTGTGCAAGTAATTTCAACTTGCACAGATAATCTCCATTGTATCCTGAAAGAAAGTTTTCATAACACCCGCTGTGCTGAAAAAGAGGAAAACAGTCTTGAATGACAACGATACTTTCGTGCCTTGGAGTGATTCCTATTATACTGCCCTACATTTATCAACACCTAATCCTCACTCAGTTACTACCTACAGTTCTTTATTGCTGCCCACATGTAATTCTATTCTGTCGACATGCAATTCTATCAAGACTCCCAGCTACTATCCACATGCAGTACTACTAAGCACTCATGCATGCAATCCTATTCATCTGCTGACTACAGCTCTCTGTTAGCTTCACCACTCCAACAATACTACACACCAGCGCTTATGCTTCATGGTACTTGGTTTTCCAACATAGCTCAGCTGCTATTGTGCACAACAGACCCCTTTTGTCATCCTCTCACTCTATTTGATGTATCAATCTTTATTTGCTAATTCAGCCCTTCATTTTAGTAAAATATTTTTATTCTATCTCGTACATTTGTAATAGCTAATTCTCATAAACTTTTGTATGGACTTTGGTTCTTGGTTAATAAATATGAGTGCTCTCCTCGTAAAAGACCACTCTTTCATACAAAAATAGTGATAAAGTACAGGAGATGAAACCGTGTTGATTCAAGATAGGCACATCTTAATTATTGAGCTGGCACTACCTTCTTCGTTTTTGTATTGTGTTGCATTGTAATATGATTTTCAAAGGTAATTTTTTTTACAAATAGCAAGCTGAGAATTCGGGAAAAGCAGTGAATCAAGTTTAACATTAAGATGTTACAAACAACTAATAATAAATAACTTTTGAAAATATTATCATCAGATTGTTTCTTTGATTAACTGGGAAAAATAAAAAAGAAAATAATAATAATCAAATAGTTGGTATACACTAGTGTTATCTGGAAAAGGATTTATATAAGATAGTTTGGGAAAACAATATAATGAGTACAAAAAACATTATCAAAACTCTAAAAATGCATATATGCATACCAAGGGTGAAACCATATTTTTAGAGTTTTCCCTTATTGCCTTCCATGTTTACAACAAAACCTTAACCATATCTGATCAAATTAAAATGTAACAAGAAAGTATTAACTACATCATTGTGTACTTACCTCAATACAAAAGACCATCTGTTTATTTTCCATTTTTGTTGCCAGATTTCATATAAAGCTGGTACTTTTTATTTAAACATGCACATTTTTTGTGGGAGGTTGTGTGATTGAACGATTATGAAAACTCAAAATCTTGTGATTTCGATTCCCATTAAAATATGACTTTTCCAATTATGGACCAATGGTTTAAACCTTAACTGACTTAGAATCGGTTAAAATCATTTATTCCATGCTGATTTGTTTTAAATACTTTACTTGAATTTATAATTCAAATTTTATCTTCCCAGTTTTGGTGTATATTACTGGTTTTCTTTTTGGGCCAGTTTCCAATTATCTTAGCCTCCGCATTTAAGCCACTCTATTGACACCTCAATATTTTCCCTCCACCCCTGCTAAACAATTGAGCTTCTATGATATTTATATCCTTCTCCATACCTTTACCACCATCATCTTTGTTTCGAAATAAAATCCTTCAATTAGGCTGCAAAGATTGAAGAAGACGATGATTCCATGAAATCCATTGACTAGTATAGGACTGAACTGAAGAAGAAAAAAGAGTCCTGTTTTACAAATAGTGTTGTAACTAAAGCATGATGCAAATATAATCTGTGCTAGCTCGCGGCATGGTTCATATTCAAAAATCGATAGACCATACCATGGTTTCTAAGGGGGACATAGAATCACTCTCCTTGCTAGCATCGGTCTTCAACAACAAAACTGATCTATCATTTGATTTTTGTTGCCATACTCGTTCAAGCACATGCAGGACGTTAAAGTCCACCGTTAGGAATATGACTAGCTTAGGATCCGTTCTTGCCTATTTTTTAGGTACTCCTACCGAGACACGTGTATAAATTATGCTTATATTTGGTAATTAATAAGCACATACTGGATCTGCATAGGATTTGGTGATTACCTATGTGTGCATAAGGGTGCACAAGGCATGGACATTTTCTTATGTGGATACAGTACTCACGGTGCAGCATCACTGGGTTATATTTTAACTTTGCTGCAGTGCTCGGAAACCGGTAATTTGTTGCAGAAATGCATATCAATAACCAAGACCAATAATTGTCTATTTCTATGAGAAGTCTTAATGTAGCGATCAATTAATTATACAAGTTGTTATTTATCACATTTGTAATTCAAATAATTGAATGATTTAAAGTGGATGTGTTTCATTTTCCCACTATCACTTCCAATGAAGAAAATTGATAAAACTATACCATTTTTCCAAATTGATGATGGAACTTGAATTAAGTTTTTGTATTATAAAATTGCTAAACTGAGACACATGAACCTACTTGATAAAATCCATGAATTATTGTTCAATTGCAAACCGCACAACAGTAGCAATAGCATTCTAGTAGTCTGCTATAGATGAGGAAATATTAAATGGACAACTTCGTTTTATAAGGGTAATTAAAAAATTTGTAGTGGTTGATATTGACTTGCTATATAAAACTTGTTGGGGGAAATCCCTTCAGATGATCAGTCCGAGGGCATAAAAATCCAACGCAGCGGAAAACAACTGGATCGTGATTGTAGTGAAACGAAACAAACAAAGTTAAACACGAGAACAGATAGTCACAGATCAATGCAATGCAGAAAAATAAATAATACCAGTATTTATAGTGGTTCCACTACCGCGAAGCAGTGTACATCTACTTTGGAAGACAAGATTTTATTAATCATTGAAAAATTAGAGTTACAAGATTGATTTACTTTTGGAGACTATACATAAGAACAATTTACAATGTAGACAAAATTCTATAGATTTTCAGCTTTCTAGGATGGCTGTCATTATTGTCCAAAAACTTCTCTATTTATTTAATGAAGCTATGAGGAGGCGCGTCTGCTATATAGCATCCCTGGATTTTGGTTCGGCATCCATCTGGACCGGCGAAACCCAATTCCCGAACCAAACATCTGAAGCAGCACTACTTGATTCGGCATTCATCTGGTCCGACACAATTTGGTTCGGCATACAACACTTGGACCGGCAATCATTTGGATCGATACATTTTTGGAGCGCCAACCTAAATCACTGAACCAAATATTTGGAGCGGCATAAGATTTGGATCGGCATGCCACCGAACGAAATATTTCGTTCAGCATTATCCCCTTCTCTTCCAGGCAAACATTGCACTGGCCGTTGAACCAGATCACTTCTCCTTTCTTCGTCAGCCCTTCACAACTTCACAATGCTTTCTTCAATCACTGAATCGGATTCCTTCTTCCTCAAATCATCTCAATACCGATCCAAGTGATGCCTCCACCGAACGAAGCCACAAAGCACTATGACTTCGTCTTTCCTTCACCGCACCTAGGGTTAGGGCTTCTCCAAGCTTCGCGAATATCTTCAATGGCCTCATCTTCTTCAGATTTGAAATCAGGTATCAAAACTAACAATCTCCACCTTGAAATCGAATTTCCAAACAAGTCTTTCAACTTCATCTACACCTTTATGCTCCAGGCAATGGATACTTTCCCAATGAGCTTTGACAAAACCAACATCCATTACACTCTGTCAATGAACTCCGGAAAGGCCGTCGTCTATCAACAAAGTGTTCGAAATACTCAGTCCATGTAGAATCTATCAATCTCCACCATGAAAACAAACGTCTCCATAAACCATCTCAACTCCTTCCCGTGCCACCCCATGGCACCTAGCACTTAATTAAGTGAATCAAGTCCGAGCAATACTCGAACTTAGCAATAGGCAGTGACTAGGTAAACATGTCCGCTGCATTCTCTTTTGTGTGAACTTTCTGAAGACGAACCAGCTTATCTTTACTCATCGAAACAAGGAACCACTCTCTCACCTCAATATCTAAGTCCTCGAGCAGAATGCCAAATTTTCAGCTAAATGAATTGCACTCTGACTGTCATAGTACACATCCACGTCTTCATATACGAAGTCCAAATCAGACAACAGTCGCCTCAAATAAAACGTCTCCTTAGCTGCTTCAACAGCAGTTATGAACTCTGGCTCTGTAGTGAACAAATCCACAATCATTTGCAACCTCGCTCTTCAATTGATCATCGTCCCACCAATGGTGAACACATATCCGGAGATTGACTTCCTTCGATCTTTATCACCGGCATAGTCGGAATCACAAAATTCAACAAGCTGAAATCTCTTTCTTTGCCGCCAAAGACAAGTCCATGATTTGGAGTTCCTTTAAGGTATCTAAATATACACTTCACTGCTTCCCAATGCGTATTTTCTGAATTTGCTATGAACCTACTCACCAATCACCTGTGCTATGTAAGGTCAAGTGCAGACCATGGCATACATAAAGCTACCAACTGCACTTGCATATGAGACATTCATCATATAAGTCTTGTCCTTTTCCGAGATCGGAGAACATTTACTACAAAGCTGTATATGCAAAGGCGTGGGTTTGCCGATTGCCTTTGCCTCATCCATGCTAAACCGAACAAGCACCTTTCGAATGTAATCCTTTTGAATGAAGCTTAAAAGTCCTACCTTTCTATCTCTTTGGATTTCCATACCTCAAATTTTCTTGCTTCTTCAAGATCTTTCATTTCGAATTACGTTTTTAGCTTTCGTTTTAAACTACCGATTTCAGCCTTATCCTTGAAAGCAATCAACATATCATCCACATACAAGAGTAGATACATCCATCTACCATTCTTTAAATGCTTGAATAACACACAAACGTCTTTGATGACACGACCAAAACCAAGTGAAAGCGTAAAAGAGTTAAACCTCTTGTATTATTTTTTCAACGACTGTTTAAGTCCGTACAATGACTTCTTCAATTCGCAAATCAAATTTTCTTTCCTTTCGACAACAAATCCTTCTGTCTGCTTCATGTAGATGGTATCATCCAAGTTTCCATATAAGAAAGCGGTTTTCACGTCAAGTTGCTCCAGCTCCAAGTCATGAGCTGCGACGATAGCAAGCAAAATACGGATGGACATATGTCTCACTACTGGAAAGAATATCTCATCATACTTCAATCTCTTTCTTTGTAAAAACCCTTTAGCAACTAATCTAGCCTTGTATCTCCCATCATCCTTCACCTTGAACACCCACTTGCACCCTATGGCTCGGCTTCCTTGAGGAGGTGGTACCAAATCTCAAGTCTTGTTCTTCTTCAATGACTCTAACTCTTTTTCCATAGCGCACATCAACTTCGAACTGTCACATGACTTCAAAGCTTCATCGAGATCAAGTGGCTTCTCATGAACCACATGTATGGCATAGTCAAACTGATCACCAAAGCTAAAATTTGCAAACTGTCAACTATCATTTACCTTTCATGCGGCCTAATAGTCTTACGATTGACCCAAGTAGGTACTGTTTCGCCTAAACTCCTTTCAGCTCCACCTTGAACTGAACTTCCTCTAGATACATGCACGTCATCGGCACTACTAAAATATACTTGTGGACTATCGTATGATGTTTCATCGACAACGTTTTCCTCGACAGCATCAACAACTCTACTATTTGGCTGGAACACGGGAATTTCTTCCATCTCCTTAGGCCTATCGGAATCTTCGGATGTGGTAGGTAGTTTCTCCTTCGGATTGAACATAGCAGAATCATCAAAATAACATGTCTGGAATGAATAATCTTCCAATCAACAAGGTTTCATATTTGATACCATTTGATATCATCGATGTATCCCATTAGTATGCCCTTGTATGCTTTATCCTCCAACTTGTCATCACATGTATGGTGAACGTACACAGGACAATCAAAAATTCGAAAGTAACCAAGATATACTGCTTTACCTTTCCACTTCTCCTCTAGAATCTTCTCATCTATGGCTGAGCAGTGAATTCGATTTATGATATGCGCTGCAGTTGATAATGCCTCAGTTCAAAAGCTCTAGACAAGCCCGTAGTCAATCCCAAGCAACGAGCCTTCTTCAGTAGAGTCATGTTCATCCTTTCTACAACCCCATTGGATTGCGGATCTCCATGTGTAGTGAAATGTCTCTGAATATCATGTTGTCTACAGAAATCGAGGAACTCTTTAGAGACAAATTCACCGCCATTATCAGATCTCAAAACCTTCAACCTAGAACCAGATTGATTCTTAACAAGCACTTTCCAGGCTTTGAACTTCTCAAAACTCTCCGATTTGACCTTCGTCACATATACCCATACTTTTCGATAAAAGTCGTCAATGAAAGAGATAAAATACTTTGTTCCTCCAATAGAAGGAGTAGCAACCGGTCCCCAAATATCTTTATGGATGTACTCAAGTACTCCCCTCAATCTATAGAGTCTAACCCAAAAGATACTTCAATTTGCTTGCCTAATACACACTCATGGCAAAAGTCTATCTTGTCGAAGCTTTCTTCTTTGATCATCTTCCGTCTTCGAAGCAACTCTAAGTCATTCTCTGAAATATGACCCAATCTGAGATGTTAAAGCTTTGTGGCATCTAATGCACGAGAACTATCTACTACAACACACGACTCTCCAAGAACTGCGGTTCCATTCAGCAAATACAGATTTCGGAACATGTCTCCTTTCATAAGAACTAGTGCACCTCTCGAAACATTCAGACTATCCTTCTTGATAGTTACTTCGCATCCCAAAGATGCCAATTTTTCTAAAGAAATTAAGGACTTCTGAAGACCTGGAACATACCAGACACCTATCAAAGTGCGTATCACTATATCAAACATCATGATCCTCACTGTACCTTCACCCAGTGCTCTACAGCCAGCATTATTACCCATAAGAATAGAGCTTCCCTCTCATGCAACGAAAAAACTAAAATAATCCTTACTAGGCGTCATATGGAAAGACGGTCCCCGAGTCCAGCACCCAATGGTCTGAGACATCTAATACTGCTGCAGACAACACCTCATCAGATACATACTTCCCCACCACAAATGTTTGCCTATTTTTGTTTATAATTTTGATTTTCGTTTATGTCATACGATACTTACCCTAAAGTATTAATTATTTATAGTTAACATAAGCAGATTTTTTTGGATTTTTGATTGAATTTTGGTTTGAATTATTCTAGGAAATTGAATTTTGACTTACATATATTTTTATATGAAATTCTATCGGTTATTTGAAATTAAACAAAAAAGACATTATATTATTTGAAATGATGTTGAATGTCACTGATCGAATTTTCGACCTTCGAAAATCGACGTCAATACGTTCACTGTATTCCATGCCGAGCAATCAAGCGTCGGAAATACCAGATCATTATAGGAAAAGAAGAAAGAAGAAAGAAGAGGTAGAAGAAAAGAGAAACAACACAGAAATTACAATCGTAGCGGAACAATATATAATAGATAATAACATGTCTTTATACAAAAAGAAATATAATTGTTACTTATACATTACATCATCAAAGTACAACAAATCAACAAACCATTACTGGACAGTTATAATAACTTATCCTCACAAGTGCTGAATATACAGCATACAATACACGGCTGAATATAAGCAAGTACGTGTAATACGTTTTCGTCATCCAACTCGTCTCCTAAGCTCCATTGCATCCTACCTGAATCTGCAATACTCCGTCTGACCTAATGCCCGAGTCGGTCTGGAAAACCAACGTGAGAAAACACACTTAATTTGAATTATTACTATTATCAAAATCCTTTGAAAAACAAAGGTATCTCGTAAGACCCCGTCACACATAAACACAACGGGTTTTTACCTTACGGTAACCAAAACATTTTATATCAAAACCATCTGATATTATAATAGTATCTAAATACAAATACTTATTCATGTAGCCGAAATTGTTACATTAATTAAATTTCAGCATGCTATGCTCTATAACCAAAACCATAAAGGCACGTATTGGAAATGGATTTCATACAATGACTAGCCACTGAGTACCACCTATCACGGTACACATCTGAAAAATGTACCGAGGATCTCGTTGGGATCCTCTACAACACAAGACCGGCCATATCCCTAAACTGGATAGAACCGAATATGTTACCACCCCGGCTGTTCCCACCCATATCGAGAGCTCTTTTTCCATGCACCACCTATCCATAATTTATAATATATCTGATGGTATCTAAAAAGGTGATAACATACCCTAATTGGGTGTGACCCACTTAGTCTTGCTGCATCTCCCCTGATTTTCAGTCATTTCGGTTGATGAGGCTTAAGGCTATGATTACCATTTTAAGGAATTTTCACTTAGAATGTTCATCATCATCCAATGACAATGTTCTGATAGCAGTCGTCCATATAAGTTGTCCTGGGTTTGGGCAAACCGAATCACCGTCTGCACCATTTTAATGATATCCATTCGTAACGCTCAAATCGAATCGAGGTAGTTTTCGGATAATTAAATCTGATCCTGGTTTTTTCGAAATGATCAGCGAAATTGGCCAAATACTTAATAGTTGGTTATTTAACTATCAATATAGCATCCATATCACTAAGGCTATATTATAATTTTTTCCCAAAATTTATTTACAAAACATCTTTATAAGATATATAGTCAAATCACATACAAGTTTCAATATTTGAGACAACTCAAATATTTATATCCATATCAGAATATTTCAAACCATCTCTTGTTTCAACACCTAGAAAATATTTTAAAAAATATTTTTCTAAACTCCTTATTTCCCAACACTTAGGAAAGTTCCATTATTTCTCTTTTCTCATAACCCTTCACAATTTATATTGTAAGTTCCTTAGCTCGATTATAACGAATTCTATAAGTTCCAGGGTTCCTTAATTAAATCTCTTTATTCAAAAGTATATACTTATCTCATCGAAATAAGTATATACACAAACCATTCCCTTCAAAAATATTTGAAAAACTTTTTAAAATAGATATGAAATGCATCATGCAGTATCAACCATGGATCCACAGCTCAATGATTACGTCTCTATCCTATAAAAACCCAAACTTAATTGCAGATAATCTCTACCTCTGATTTCACCATGAAAGTATATCATTACTTTCTGAACACTTATTTAATAATTAAATATACTTTTAAACAATTAAAACAATTTCATAACTTTGAAACAATAATTAATTCTGATTTATTAATAAAATTCTAATCGATTTACAAGACTTGTTTATAAAAGTTATAATTCATTTTAACAATTTGAAAATATTTAAATAACTAATTTTTTGAAATATTTTTAAACACCTTTTAAATTAGGTAGTTTAATAATTAAAAATTCTCTTTTTAAAACAACTCATCTTCTCGATAAAAACATATTTTTCAATTCCAATATAACAAATCTAATATTTATAAATCTCTTTCGATTTATCACAAATCGATTTACATTCCCAATTACATAAATCCTTTTTCATAATTTCCAAAAGGAAGATCTGTCTTTTCATTTAACCGATTCACCCATCCCATTATAAATTCTTACCTAAATTTATATCTTCAATTTATCATATGATAACCATTTCACTTTATAAACTAGCAATCCAAAAATGAATGAGATTTACTCACATTGATTTTCAGTTGTCGCCGAGACGTTCCGTTTTGGAAATAAAACCGGATGACGTCCAAATTTAGCCTAAATTTTGACTGTCTCCAAATTCATCCAAACTAGTTTCATTTTGAAGCTCTCGTTGCCATGATTGCAAAGCAAAATGTTTCATCCAAAATGGACCTCGTATGAGAGAGATATCCATTTTTAAGTTCATCGATTATTTTAAATAAAATACAATTTAATTTTCTTTACAAAATAGACCCACCCAACAACACAGGCCCGGACCACACTTCCCTAAGACTTCTTCTTCCCTTTGAACTTTGGCTGTACACGAATCCATCACCACGCGTGCACTTTTGGAGTGATATATAGCTACAGGCGACGGAAACGAATTCCGTCTTCTCCAACGAGCTTCTCTTGACAAACCACACTCGACCATATCCATATCTTCGAGCTCGACACCTTCTCAAAAATCACGACCTGGCCATTTCGTATGCTGTTGTAGCAAAAGTCGCATACCTCATTATGTGTTCGCACGCTCCAAAATTCCTCACCAAAGAAGCTAAATATCGCTACTAACTAGAATCCATCCTCTCGTTGGTGAATCAATGAGCCAATTCCATCTAAACTGGAACCCTAGTGCACCGCGTCGTTCGACACTCACTGGTGACCACCCCAATTAAAGTCGCACCCCACAAATGTTATACCAGATGGAAGAGAATGCTAAAAAGAATTTTTAAAACTAGTTTTAGAATTTATCCACTTGAGTATATGAGGAGAAAAGGATTTTTGAAGTTGCCATGATTTTATTTTCTTCGTTCTGGCTCGTTTGCATGTGTTTTAAAAGAGGAGGGAAATGTATTTCACACGTCAAGGGTACAGTGATTTGAGTGAAAGAAAGGAAGTTCATGTGAATATGGTCAAGTCAACATATAAATATATTATTTAAATTTTCAAATCGTCCCGATTACGTAGCTTAAAATCTCGAACCCCTATCGAGGCATGCCACTAGACGTTCATAATTTTATACCCCTATTTCGAACGTAATGGAAAAGGTTTCAAGTCCTAATTTGATCGTATGTAGAAGATAGTTTTTTTAACCCAATTATTATATTGAATTTTCGATATTAATTTCAGCGCGTTTCTATCCCGTACGGCCAAACGATAACTCCAAATGCTACGAAATTTGAAATCCCATGATAATACATTGTAACGGATCTAATGAAACCGGTTTCATCGAAATCCGAGACTATGCCCTAGATTGTTATTTTTTTTACTCGTTAATTTAAACGAGCTATTTTTAAAATCGAACAAATCACTTTCAAATTAAATATAAAAGTTCTATTACCTTCATTCTTATTAATATAAATTTGATAAGCCTTTAAATTATTTTTATCAAGCTTAAAACTCAACATTCAATGTTTTAACCAATTTTTAATTATCAAATTCAATAATTAAATCATTTGATAAATCATCATATTTGAAATTCAAGTTTAAAACTAACTTTTAAATATTTAAAATCGATTAAATATCTCAATTCCAAATAACTGAAATTCTAGGTCGTTACATTGAAGAAGAGGCTATTTGTGTTAGTTATAAAACTTTAGTTTTAATGAAGGTCGGAAAATAAATATTAGGGATGCAAATGAATTTGCCTACTCAAACTTTCTCTTCTAGTTATATTTTTCATTTTCACTTATATGGTGGAATTAAGACATTTTACTTCACCAACTTCCATATTTGCACATTCTTTTACACATGGAACTCCTAATCATCAAACGGGTAGACAAAATATGTTTAGAGGGACTAAAATATTTCACAAGGAATACATGTTTAAACAATCCCCACTTTAAAGAAAGAATAAGTAAGTGAAAAAAAGCTACTAAACCTACTTATGATCTTTCAAAGGATACTCATAGATACGATGGTCATTTTAATGGGTCACCTTTTAAACCACAAGCTAATGTTCTATCTTGTGTTTTTTGTTCCCTGACCTTTACGCATTCATCATTGCGGCTTAATCAAAATATATATGTTTCATACTTTGTGCTTGTGTAGATTTATTATTAGGGAAATATCATCTTAAATTAAGACTTTGTAACATTACATAAAGCAAACTAAGTTCATTATCATTTCCATTGTTGATTTTTGAATTAGTCACTTATTGAATTCCATGTTTTACACCAAGCATATACAAAAATATACATATGTGGCATGTAGATTCAGTAGAAAAATGAAAAAGTAGCTTGTTCTACTCAGAAGCAAAGGAATGATCCAATAATCCGTTGTAAAACCAAAGAACATATATTTCACACTAACTTTAGTTCAAATTTTTTGTATTGCAGACCAAGACTGAAAAACAAGTTTTGTTTGTAAACCATGCTACCAGAAATTGATTCCATTGGTAAATAATCTTTCGTATCCTTCAAACACTACAACGTTGCTGATCTTTAGTAAATACTATGATAATTTATGTGTTTCAGAGTGAACAGATAAGTTTACCGCAAATAATATGAAATCCCATGATTCTATAGTTTCTTCTTTTCAATTTTCAAACGGAAACATTCTCATAACAAATATCATAAAGTGATTTAGATTTCAAAATTATCGACAACGTTACTGCAAATAATAGGAAATCTATGAAAAAACAGAATCTAGCATTTCGCGAGCTAAAGTAGTTATGCAGTAATAAAAAGTGAGATTTGCAGCAATAAAATTATATGAAATGAATTGTTCCCTCATCCTGAATCGATTTTAATTGACCTTCACCTTTTCCATTTATTTAAAATAAAAACGAATTGAGGAGATCTGAGAACATTGGAATTACAGAGAACTAACATACAGAAGCGTGTTAATTTGGGGATAGCAATGAAGAAAGTTTCGGTTCAGTAAATTGAAATGGAAAGACTAAATGGGATGGGATCAGCTAATACTAAAATCAATTAAATAATAACCTTGTTCATAAACAAATAAATTAGAGAAGAAACTCATACCTGCCTCTTTTGCTGTGCTGTAAGGGCATCTCCAGTGGATTATGTGCTGAATATATATTCAGCCCGTAATAATGGGTTGGACTCCAGTGGCCAGGCGCCTG
The DNA here is from genome assembly GCA_030765085.1 of Allium cepa. Classification (NCBI taxonomy): domain Eukaryota; kingdom Viridiplantae; phylum Streptophyta; class Magnoliopsida; order Asparagales; family Amaryllidaceae; genus Allium; species Allium cepa. The sequence continues at coordinate 713,636,802 of CM060938.1, read as the reverse complement.
GGCTCAGGCGCCCATTAATCAGACGCCCATTTTATGGGCGCCTGAACTAAGGCGCCACCGCCTCCCCTCCCCCTCACTTTTCTCTCAATTTTTTTAAAAAATTAGAAAATTTAAAAGAAATGCCGCCGCGTCCAATCAAAATCGCCCGAAGAACGGTTCACAGACATCCAGCAGAGCAAGCTGGACCATTACACGTTCCGCCGCCACTTGGAGTTTCACCTGACGATCTACGTGTTCTACATGAGCTGCCAGATGGTTATCGGCATAGAGCCGAAACCGCTTTGACGACCGTACATGTATAAATTGCAAATTACTATAACTTGTTATTTTAATATGTACATTCATACTCGTATTAAATAACCCTACTGTATCAAAAATTATTAATTCATAAATTATCTATAGGACCATTACATTCACTGTCGAGGTAGTTGGGCTAAGTGCATTACCCAGTTTTATGACCATCTTCCCGGTCCTATTATTGAGAGGCTACAGGCTAATCTTTTTGGTCTACTTTTGTCGATTAGACATGTTCAGTCCTTTAATCGACCTATCATTCAGGCATTAGCTGAGAGGTGGTGGCCCACCACGCATACGTTTCATTTTTCAGATTTTGAGCTTGGTATCACCCCAGTTGATTTCTACATGTTTACTGGGATTGAGATTGGACGACATGGTCTTCGACCTTTTCCATTTGATAATTTATACGAGTCGCCCAATTTGTTTACAGTTTTTTTACCACTGATAGATGTTACCTGCAAAACTAGTGGTTCTGTTAAGTTGATTTACTTGCAGCAGTACATCACCAGTTATATAGCTAGAGCCGATATGATGGATGCAGTTATAAGAGCATTTTTGTTGTACCTGTTTGGTTCGACCTTTTTTTCGAACCAAAAAGGTACGGTTAGACTATGCTATTTAGCATCTCTTACCAGATTAGACCAGCTACATACTATTGACTGGGGCACAGCGATATTAGGCATCCTATATACCGCTCTAGATTCATTTGCGCTTGGCGATGTCAGACAGATGTATGCTTTTTGGTATATGTTGCCGTTATGGTACTACGAGTACACGGCAAACATGCATCCCCGCATCCAGGACACGACTAGTCAGGCTGCTGAGCATTACTTCCCTAAGATGAGACGATGGGAGACTATGCAGTACGTACATCATGTCCCCTTAGGTGTACGACATGACTTGATGGAGGCTAGGTCATAGCTTGATATGCGTAGTCGACGTAACATCATTCGGACTCCTTGGGCCTCACATTGGACTCATCTAGCAGATATAGGTCTTCTGGTGGACAACCATCCCTTGATGGTTGTGTATTCACTATCTACACGTAGGGTTGCTTTACATACACCTGCATTTATGCCTATGAGGTATTTGGGAGAGAGATGTGCTTATCAGATTACGGGTGATCGTCGTATACCATTTGATCATTTATCTTGTGACGACATGTTTGGTAGACATAGGGTGATTGGCGATCAGTACTTAGATGCTCTACGACAGGCTGGATGGGTGTATAGTAGTACTTTCTTCATCGATGGGGATTACGATGCTTATTGGGCTAGAGTAGCACCCCGTAGATTCATCGTACCAGATTATGTTCGTGGGGTCAACTCTGATCATATAGGACCTCATCTGGCAGCCGGTAGAGTTCAGGTACCGTAGGTTTCATTTGACCCGATTCGTCACAGTTCTCCCAGACTCCCATGCAGTTGGAGTCTGATACTACTTTTAGAGCATATGACGTGACATGTACTTTGATTGAGCAGCCTTTAGTCTTTCCAGATCACCCCGACTATCCTGGTGTGCCTTCAGTCGGGTTATATCCTCCATATGAGGTACGTTTATTGTTTATTGTCATTTTTCCTTTATTTTCTGCTTGATTTCTTACTATGTCAAATATCATCTTTATGTAGTATGCTGCTAGATTGGACCAGGCCAGAGTTTCACTTGGTGTATTTCGCGATATGACTCTTGCACATACACACACCATGCATGATATGTACATGCAGCATACACAGATGCTAGAGGCCCAGATTGATTAGCTATCAGCTAGACTTGCTGTATATGAGCCTTTCGGATCACAAGGCGGAGGTGATGCTGGTCCCAGTGGGTATGATGCTGGTGGTTCAGATGAGGACGAGGGGGATGATGAGGACGAGGGGGATGATGGTGATGGGGATGACGACGATGGAGATGATGATGGTGGTGATAGCGATGATGATGGTGACGGAGATGACGATGACGATGACGGAGATGATGATGATGGTGATGATGCTGACGACGACGACGTTGCATCCCTTTAGTTGTATACCTTTTAGTTTATGCATAGTAGACGTTTTATTATATGTTGCAGTTCCTATAGCTTATGTACTTATGTCATTGTTTGAGTATACTGTGTATTCTTTACGTTTATATACTTTCACTTTCTTGGATTTTGGATGATAATGCTCGAGTATACTGTGAATTCTATATGTCTATGTATACTGTGAATTATACATGTTGGTGTATAATGTGAATTGTATATGTCTGTTTAACTATGAATTATATATGTTGGTGTACAATGTGAATTCTATATGTTTGTGTATACTTATAAGCACTAACTAGTTACATATACACATACAAAAAAACCAATAGTGACAGTAGATAGAAAACTTATAAAAACCTACTCGTGACATAAAAAAAACTACTAATGAGGCACACGAACATAGAACACTGATTAAAAACGACACAGTAATAATAGACCACAAATATGAAGAAACTAGACGTGACGATTAAACTGCAACTCCTGTATCGAATGTCTAAGACGTCTTATCTCCTGTTCTAGCTCGTTTGCATAGGTTATGCCCCTTGGACATAAAGGATCATCCAACCATTCCGCGTAATTGAAACCATTTGGCAGGAATTGACATAGTTGGATTCGACGATCAATATTTTCTCCATCCGCACGTACTACAACTTCAACTTCATACCCGCACTGATAATAAACTAGGTGCGATTCAACTTCTTGCTCAGTGGAAGGTTGAACTACTTGATCCTGGTTCTTAGGTTGCTCATATGCCATACGAACAACATGTTGTTCGTATGGCGGTTCAACCACTTCCTGAAGTCTCAGCTACTCAAGGTTTTGAAACTGACCGCGGACATCTTCATAGTGTTGTTCCTGATAATCGATAAGCCAATCCTCATCAGTATGTGGACTTTCCGTAGGCACGTAACCTACATCTGAACCGATAGAAGAAGGCCAAGAAGACGTTGCGTTGAAGAATTTATTGTTGTGAGTGAGGAAGAAGCTGATTATGATTGATGAATAAGTAAGCCAGAAAGAGAATATATAAACAAACATTGCACTTGTGCTACCACTACTTTTTGATCTGACAACATACAATACACAAAGGCAAATGTAAACAAACATTACACCTAGGCATTAGCTTTGACAACAACAACGACATTATCATTTGAAAAGACAATTCAGAAAGCCCTCGACGCATTAACGAACGTTACACAACCAACTAGCAATACTGTTATCTTAAGGTCATCCAAATCTTTCTAGCCAGTTTTGACGTATGAAGTACGCATCATGGGCTAAGAAGGGCGTGCGATATTTTAAATTGTATCGACCGTCATAAGTCGAACGTGTAGTCTCAAACACATTTTCCAATATTACCTCATTAATAATCTTTGTATAACGCGTGCATGCCCTAGTAAAGTTTCTGTATGCAGTCCTGAGCTCTTGAGCCGTACGTCTGACTTGAGATCCCACGTCGTTGTTGTAGAGTTCAGCCAGAGTGTCCCAAAAATTAATTACCATTGACTCCTGATTATCACACATCACATCGGTTTGAATGTAGTACTGCATAAGAAACTTCAATTCATGAGACGTAAATGTCATGTTGGACAATGTAGTTTGAATAATGTTAGGTTTTAAAATGATTTAAACATATAACGATTTGTGAATTTATATAATGGATGTTCCTTCTCTCCTCTCAACAAAGCAGAGAATCTTGACCGAAAAATAAACGTGGCTACAGTACATGATTTGACCGCACACTGACACACCTTCTCTCCACTCAACAAAGTAGAGAATATTAACTGGAAAATGAACGTGGCTACAGTACTTGATTTGACCACACACTGATCAACCTTCTCTCCACTCATCATAGCAGAAATTCTTGACTGGCAAATAAACGTGGCTACGATACGTGATTTGACCGCACACTGACCCCCTTCTCTCTACTCAACATAGCATATATTCTTGACCGGATGAACGTGGGTACAGTACGTGATTTGACCGCACACTGACCCCCCTTCTCTCCACTCAACAAAGCAGAGATTCTTGACTGGCAAATTAACGTGGCTACAGTACGTGATGGTGACCGCAAACCGACCCCCCTTCTCTCCACTCAAGAATTAGTCATATATATATAACCATATGGATGTCATACTTGTTCACCATAATTTAGTCTAACAAAACATTCAAATATCAAACAACTATCCTCAAATATCAAACAATGTCTGGAAGTTTACTAAAAGCTATATTGCTATGCGACAGTGACTCGGAAGAAGAAGCGTACGCGTTAGCGCATCAACAAGAGGAGGAGGAACTGATGGAGATATACCGTGAAGCATACAGATCAACTTCTGGAAAACATGGTGGTTCCGTCGTGGGTCGGAAATATATCAACCATAACCAGCAAGCATTTCAAAAAATACTTATGCAATATTACTTTGCCCGTGATCCAACTTACGGTCCAGAGATGTTTAGACGACGACTCAGAATGAGTCATCCATTATTTATAAGAATTCTCGAAAGTATTTAGCAGAATAATTATTATTTTGTTTTTAAGCAGGACACTGCAAAAAAACAAGGTTTGAGTGGCCATCAAAAGATGACCGCAACTTTGAGGATGTTAGCATACGGTACACCCGCCGATGCCCTTGACAACGCATATCGTATTGCAGAGAGTACGACATTGGAAAATCTAGATCACTTCTGTCAGTATGTTGTGGACATTTATGGGACGGAATATCTTCGTTCTCCAAACGAGGCAGATGTAACGCGCTTGCGTGAAATGCATGAAAGCAACGGCTGGCCTGGAATGCTTGAAAGTCTATATTGTATGCATTGGGAGTGGAAGAACTGTCCAAAAGCTTTTCATGGAGCATATAACAGAAAAGGAAAAAACCAACTATCATCTTAGAAGCAGTTGACTCTCATGATTTGTGGATTTGGCATGCTTTCTTTGGAATGCCAAGTTCTCTTAATGACTTAAACGTTGTCGAACGATCTCATTTGTTTAATGATTTGGCGCAAGGTAAGTCAACTCCCATATCATTTACTCTTGGTCATAACACATATGAGCATGGATACTATTTGGGAGATGGAATTTATCCCAAATGGAGTACGATTGTAAAGATATTTGCAAACCCAATGACGGCAAAACAGAAACAATTTGCTGCAATGCAGGAAGGACAAAGGAAGGATGTAGAAAGGGCGTTTGGGGTCCTACAAGCAAGGTTTGCAATGGTCAGCAATCCATGTAGATTATGTAAGAGATCAAAAATGGCTACAATTATGTTCTGTTGTATAATTCTGCATAACATGATCATTGAAGATGAACGCGGTATGGATTATCCTGATTTCGAATATGAGGGGGCAAGACAACCCCCCGAGTTGTTTCGCACAGCCACGTTACGAAATAAAGGACAATACGCAATTCATGACGATCATCATGAAGTATATCGTAATGCAGCTATTCATAATAGACTCCAAAGGGATTTAATGGAGCATATTTGGAATTCTCATGGAAATCAGTAGTTGGGGATGGTGGATCTTTGTTTAATTACATATGTTTGCCTTTTTTATTTCTGTAACGAAGAGTAGAATGCTTCAATTTTTATGTTTGTAATATCATTTATATTTGATGAAGTAAATCTATATTGATATCTATATAATGCATCGAAAAAATGATATACCATTGAATACTGTAAAACTGAAAATAACACTTGATTGCAAATATGAACTGAAGGTACATGGATATTTAAACTGCAATAACTAAAAATATCACATTAATACGTCAACTGCATATGTTTTGTTCCAGATCTACTCTTAACAATGCGTTGTTTGTACTCCATCCAATATTGCATTGTAATTGAGTCCATTCCGGTGACATCCTTTTCCATTACTAAGATCTCTTGGCGTTGTTGCTCTTGCTCAAAGCGGCCCTTCTCAATCTCAGTCAATTCTTTTAACACGACAAGCTTTTCTGCACTTCCTTTTTGACGTTCTGCATTTTCTCTTGCATGTTTTTCATGCATTAGGGCTAAACGAGAATCGATTTGAGAATGAACAGCAATTTTCTTCTTAGCTGCTCGTTGCCCCATCGGTCTAGCGTCTTCATCAAATGCGTGTACTGCTTCTTCGTCTTCGTTATCTGGGCATGCATTTGAGTCCATATGAGAAGAATTGCCTGGGATACAATTGTAATTAGATCTACTTATTTTTTTTCTTCCCCTTGGACTTCGTTTGGACATCTCTTAAGCTTTTTGCGGTGTTTGAGTTGCATTTTTGTTGACTAACATGCAAGTCATAGCAGTTTGCAAACTGATAGTAGTGGGGTTTCTTTGTACCATTTTCTCTTGGAAATCATTTCAAGAATTGATCATTCGCCATTCTCTTCTACAAAAACAGAAACACAAAATCGTATATTAACAAAGTGATCAGAAATGAATGTAAATTAAAAATCATATTTTACAAAAAGATACCAATTCAGCTTCGCCACCCATTCCACTTGGATTTGCTGTTCTTATTTTATGGATCTACGACTCGTAGAATTGTGTTTGTCGATTAATCTTTCCAAAACGACCCGTGATTGTAGATATTGACCTCGTCTTTTCGACATGTTTTTTATTGTACGCAGTCATGACTTTTGCCCAAAACGTCTCTCCACTTTGGTCGTTCCCCTTTACCGAGTCGTTAGAAAAATGACAGTAAATATAACACAAATCCTTATCTTCATCGCCAGACCATGGAGCAGAAGAATGGAACGATAGAGGGGGGCGGTTTGGGGATGAACATTTTGAAAGGGTTGAGAATCTAAATCCCAGCTATCCATATTCATCGCTTCGCTATATGATTGAAACGGATGAGACATACTTTCAATATTAAGGAATTGAGAATAGAATTGTAATAGAAGAAGAGATGTGTGTATTACAATCTGAATATTATTCCGATATATGTAGGGAAATCATAAATATAACCGTTTATAGCCGTTGTAATTTTCAATATGACCGTTTATAGCCGTTGTAATTTTAAATATGACCGTTTATAGTCGTAATTTTAAATATGACCGTTTATAGCCGTTGGGGTCAAAATATGACCGTTTTTAGCTGTTGGAATTCAAATGCAGGGGCCGGTTATAGCCGTTGGAAGACGGCGGGGTTTGTGAGGAGGGGGGCTTGGGCGCCCATTTTACCCATTAAATGGGCGCCCAAGTCTAGTTCAAGATTCTGAATCGAATCGTGAACTTTCAGCTGAATTGTTGCCTTGAATTTGACGACTGGGGATTAATTTCGACCAAATTCAGTATGTAATGGCACGACTGGAGATGCTCTAAGAGGAAAGGATTTTACTATGCTGTAAGAAAATGAGGAAAGGAACGAACTGTGAAATTTTATTTTTGTAAGGGGAGGCAAATAGATAAATTTAGCCGCTAAATCTTATGTGGCAAGAAATACGTTAATTACAATTAATTTGCCTTAATTTTCAGTCGTAATGACTGATTTTTACTTTGCCTCTAATTATACATCAATAAAGGAAAAGTATTTATTTTGCTCCTAATTAAATATCTTTGATATTAAAAAAATTGGTAGTGAGGTTGATAGGGTTTAAAAGGCAGATGTTTGAGAATGAGGAATAGGTATTAGCAGATTCGGAAAAGGAGGGTTTAGACAATAGAAATGAACAAGGAGGAGTTAAGATAACAGGCACAGAAAACATACCACATTTTTAAGAAAAGAAAGAAAATTTTCTTATTAATTCAATTCAACATGCCTTTACATTACACTTCTCCTCATATTTATAGGATCCTAGGCTACTTATTACAACAGAAATAATCTAAATTCATCTAAAATTTGATCACAAAATCCATAAAGTTCATCCTTTTTAATATTCAAACTGCAAAGGTGTGCACGTGCACACCTAAACCAGGGGAGCTTCTCTCAGCCACTATGTAGAATAACTTGGCTTGCCTACTAGTTTCTATTCATGTTCTTGGTCACCCAGATTGGTCGGGGATTCATTGTGGATAATTTTCCCTTGAGCTTTAATTGCAGTCATAATGTTTGATCTTTTGCCTCTTTGGAAACGGCAAGTGTTTGGCAAATTGAATCTAGTATTAACATTCTCTTCCCCTTTAATGTTTGACCTTGTCTCGCTGTAAAAGACAGGAAAACTCTTGACAAGATCCCAATAGCCTTTCCATGTCGTCTCCTTCGGCCACGTTGCTTCCATTTGACCAAAACTTGAGTGGCAGCCCCACTATCTCTAGGTACTATTCTCCTATCAATAATGGATTCTTGTTCATCTATAATTGTTTCCACAAAAATAGAAGCATTTTATTGCATAATCATGTTAGTGAAAGTCTTTTTTTCAGTTGTGAGATATGGAAAACTAGGTGAATTCTTGCACTGTTAGGTTGCTTTAGTTCATATGCGACCACTCCTATCTTCTTCACTATATGGACTATAATAATACCCTGGAGTTAGTTTAATGCCTTTAGCATTTCTAGCCTTGATCTATCAGCATGGTTGCAGTTTAAGGTAAGCCTTGTCTCCCTCTTTAAGCTGCCTCTCAGTCCTTTTGGCATCTACAAACCTTTACATTCTTTCTTGAGTGGATTTAAAACTATCTTTTAGTAAATGCAACAGAATATCTCTGGAATATAATTCCTCTTCCACCCGTGGCACTTTTTACTATATGAGGTGCATAGGAAAGTAAAGTAGGTGGAACTCCATTCGCAACGGCGAATAAGGTAGTGTTTGTTGTTTTCCCGCTAATGTTGTACCAGTACTCAACTTCTGTCAGCCATCTGCTCCATTCTTTTGGTTTGTGACATATGATGCTTTTGGTAGCCCATGTAGTTTGAAGGCTCCATCAAAGAAAACTTTAGCTACATTTTGCAGTATATGAGTGACGCAAGAGAAAGAAATGTGAGTATTTGGTGAGCCTGTCTACAACTATATATATGACACTATAAGTGTGGCTCCTTGGTAGGTAAGTGATAAAATCCATGGATATAGTGGTCCATATATTCTATGGTATGGGTAAAGGTTCCAGTAATCCTGGTATTAATATATTTTCACCCTTATTTCTTTGGCAGGTATCACACTCTTTAAAAAAACCTTTCAACATTTGTGCTTCTAATAAACATCATGTTTGATTTTTTTTTTCTTAGCACCTTTAACTCCTGCATGGTCTCCTAAGGGAGATAAATGGTATTCATGCAGTAATATTTGGTTAATGTCTTAGTTGTGAGGATCAATAAGAACCTTCCCTTTGTAGAAAAATATGTCATTTAGTAATTTATATTTATGAGCATTGTTGCGTTGGAAAATGAAACAATACCCCAAAACAAAATTAAATAAAGAGTTCTAACAAATTAAAGTAAGAACCAATTTTTTATGGCTATTCGTAAAATTTGAAGCATACGTCCACTTTAATCTTATTATCCTTTTTCTTTTCTCCGGGATATAAAAGTTACAACCCAAATATAACCACGATCTAATAGATCTCGGATTTGATGAAGGTTTTCAGGGTTAAAGAAGAAAAAGATTGCTTTCTAGATCTAAAGTGCCAACCACTTTTTTATTAGCAAGTAGCTTCGTATTTATAGGAAAAACGTAGCATAGATCTCGTATCTAGGGTTGAAAACGTCACAATTCCAAGATCTGAATATCGAGCTGGTAGAACATTTCACGCCGCATGAATATCAAGAAGAAAATCAGATCGGCAACGACTTGAATTTGGTCAATACCGACATCAATTTATGTATGCAAAGAAACATGAGAAATTTTTATAGTTATTCGAAAAGTTTGAGGCCTTTTACGTCTTTCCCGAATACAAAGATTACAACCCAAGTCTGACAACAATCTAACAAATCTCGAATTTGCTAAAGGTTTTTAGAGTTAAAGAAGAAGATCGCTATCTGGATCTAAGCTCCTTTTCTAGTTGCAAGTAGCTTAATATTTATAGGGAAAGCCCAACATAGATCTCACCATCCAGGTTTGAAAATATCACAATTCCAAGATCAGAATATAGAGCGGGTAGAACAGGTCATGCTGCACGAATATCAGGAAGAAAATCAGATCGGTATGGACCTAAATCAGGTTGGTACCGACATCAATTTATGTGTGCAAAGTTGATTTTCTCTTCATATTTTAAGCTGCCCTTTCATCCATCTCTTGCAATTCCATGTCTCAAAATCATGTCGGTACCAACCAAATTATGTCGGTACCAACATGATTTTATTGTTCGAAAATTTGTCATTCTAGATGGTTCTAACCACATTGGCATGAATTATGTTGATGAAAATTATGTCAGTCTGACATGAACCATGTCAGTACAAAATTGATTTTCATTTTTAAAACTTGGCCAAATCTATGATTTTTTTTCAACCTTGACATCTTCTGAGCTACTTGACTTTATCGGTTTCCAGTTCATCATATCTGTTTGAGTCTATTCGAAGACTGTGGAAATTTGGTCGTATCACTTGCCCTCAAAGTACATCTTATGAATGTATGGTGTGCTTTGTTCAAGAACAAGTTTTAGAAATAATCAACCATTAGTAGTCGAGCTCTCTGGTTATCCATCCTTTTAAGTCATGATGAATCGTCTGGTTTCTTCGGATTCACCTATATGTCAAGGGTCATTCTAGACCGTTGTAGCTAAGGACTTTAGTCCTTACTTAAGTATTATTCGTAAATCACAATCACTCTATGTTCATCCAAAGTTATCGTATTATATATATCATTATCTAAGCCATCCCATGTTTGCCTGGGGTTAATTTTCATATATCATTTTCAAAGCATCTTGCATTCGCTCGAGGTTAATTTTATTATTTCAATTTCGTCCCGTGTTCACCCAGGATTTATTTATTTTAGATTAATTATAGGGGTGCATTGCCACTAATTGGAACGTTACTTATAAATCATCTAGTATCCTCTAGAACCCCATTATAATTATGCCCAACTGAATCGAGGCAACGACAATCATAAAATACTATTCTGAAATTCATATGAGGTTGTATGACTTTATAAATTTGGGGAATGCTTACAAGTTACATTTCCATTTTTAAAATTTTATCAAACAATTTTACACCTGAAAACTTATAACAGATATAACTTTTAATCAAAACCAAATTAGTATCTTCTGTTGGAAGATATGATGGTTTCCATTTCCATAGAGTGGTCGTAATAGCAATTTGGACTTTCTAGTAAGGAGATATGAATGTTTGAAGTTTGGAAGCTTTAGGGGAAGCTTAGCGAGTAATTAGTGAGATTGAGAAGAGGCTCAATAATCCATTTGGGATTTGAGGGTTATATTAGCTGAAAGAACCATCCTCAGATTATTTCTACCATCTCCGAAATAGATCTAAGCCTCCATTAAACCATTCTTCACTCAAAACATTCTCTTTTCTCCTCTAGATCAAATTTAAATCATAAATAAAGGGTATATTAGCAAGAGAATTCATTATAGATCCTCAAATCTATATTTATTGATATAAAAAATCAGATCTTTGCTATTCATTTTCGGATTTGCCTCTATTTATACGCAAACCTCCGCTTTTTGGGTGTTTAGTGAGTGATTTATCATCTCTCACCTTATTATATATGTATCCATAGGTTTTACCATGTTTTGAACTTATTTTTAAAGTCAAATCATGTTATGGGTTTATTTTTGAAATAAAATTTAAAGTAAAAACGAATTTAAAATGTTTAAAGTGCTTTAATCATGTCAATTTGATGCATGGTTGCCTCAACGTATGTTAGGCTATGTTAAAGATACATTATTGGAGGATTTGTCGTGACTTGTTGTATGTGTATAGTTTTGGTTGTTAATTGGTGTATGTATGGTGTTTGTGTATATGCTTGATTGTTTGAAAACACTCATCGCATCGAAGTGTACTAGAGGTAAGAACCGTAGAAACAAACTTTGACGGATAGGATCTAGAGCACTTAGAGTCATATCAATGCACAAGGATGCACACAGATTGAAGTCATAAGAGTAGCAGTGGATTCGAAGCAAAGTTGAAGTGCTGAAGGAGCTACGATTTTCAATTCGATAAGGGTTGTTCGTTGGGAGTTTTGGCCTGGGGTTGGCATGGTCTGGTGGTTGACTTCAGGATGGGAAGGTGCTGGCTCGGATCTAAGAGATCCGACAGTATAGGACCGGACATGAATTCTTGTCTAGTTAGTGCTTTGGTTTGATGTGGAAATGCTAGACAGGAAATCCTATCCGGTAGCTACTTTGGTTCAATGGTGAAGAACTGGACAATAAATGTTACCAGAGGCTATGTGGTGTTCATGGTGGGGTACTAAACATTAATTCTTATTTGGTGTTGCTTCGGTTTGGTGGGTGCATGGCTTTGGGTCGAGCATAAGGAAGAATAAATAGAATATAAGGCATGGAATTTTGGCTATAGACTTCAGGCATGGCATGGACGTACTTCGTGGAAGAGTTTGGGAATAATTGACGAGTTAACAAGGAGTAAGGATTAATGAATTTGGAATGAATCGAGGTGACATTGGGCTTTGTTTTATAACCGAGGTACCGATGGGTTAATCATTTTGGTTAAGTACTTTGGGCAAAGAGTGTATATGGGCTTGGTGATGGTCCAAAGAGACACGTTCGACAAGGTAAGGCGATGTAGCTGGACGTAATGTTTTGTAGTATCAAATCATGTGCAGATGAAAGAATGGATAACTCTAGGTAGGATAGGTGTTTCATATAGCAAGGGTATGTGATGACACTCACTTGTCTACCTTAGACCTTGGTCACGGTCTAGCATGCCTTAGTGATGGCAATACCTTGGTGATGGTATGCGATCGGATACCGAATCCAATTGTGACGTGGTGTGTCATAGGCCTTAGTGATTGTTGTATGAGTTATCAGGTATCTGAAGGCATCTTACTAATGATGTGAAACCTTGGTGATGGTCATGAAAGTGACAGCTTAGTGATGATGCGAGACCTTAGTGATGGTCAGGAAAAAGTGACATCTTGGTGATGATGTAGGACCTTGGTGATGGTCTAAGTGGAGTGGAATCTTGGTGACGATGTAAGACCTTAGTGGTGGTTGGATGGTACAAGACCTTGGTAATGGTAGGAGCAAAGTGAGACCTTTGTGACAGTTGTCTTTGCGTGTTTGCTATGTGTTGGCTATGTGTTCGCTATATTTGTTATGTGCTTGATATGGGTATTATACTATTGTATTACATCCCTATACCCCATATTGTAATTAGTATAGTACACCCTTATGTGTTAATAGTTTAGCATACAGTGTTTATGTGCTAACTTTTTGGATGCAGGGACAGAACAAGTATGGCTCTACATACTTTATATTCTTAACACTAAATATGGTTATTGTAGCATTTTGAGATGATGTATCGCTCATACCAGACTGTTGTCTGATCCTAGGTTTTATGCTTTGCTTCTTATTATCTCGGGTACTCTTACATGAGTAGATTAGGGATAACAGGTCTACATAGCGTATGGAGCTGTATGAGGTGCGAGAAGGAGGTTATGCTTTCATATATCATACTTTGGATCTTACTATCGCTTATATTCTACTATGTAGTATGATGGGCTATGTCGGTAATTGTATTGTTTTAGATATAATTATTAAGTTTATTTTGGAGATCGAGATGTATAAACTCCATTATTCTTGCTTTGAATAATTATAATGAACCGATGTATTCTAATTGCTTTGGTTCACTTAGTTATATTCTATGTCACCTATTTTGCATCTATTTGATTGTTATATTTTGTAAATGTGCTCTGAGATGTTATATAGGTTCTATATTTGGATTTTTCTCTACTTACACTCTTGACTACTATCCTACATCAACCGAGTACCTCCACGTCACACTATATATGTATTGGATATCAAAGGTGTAGGGCACTCATCACATATGGTATCAAAATTTAGGTTGCGTAGATGATCTAAGTTGATACTTAGTCCATTAGAGAAAAGGAAGGAGCTATCGCATTTAAATGGATCGAGTGATATATTAGAGAGTCATACTTGTTATATTTTGGTTTTCAAAACTATATAGTAGTATTTATATAGTATATAAGTCACATTACATCCATGGACACCACTCGATCCATATAGTTTTGATACCAAAATATGATACCACTATATAGTTTTAATACCAAAATAGAGTGTCCATGGATCCATAAGGAATGCTGCTGGGATAGCAACTTAAAATACGATGTAATAGCAGCTTAAAGCAAAATGTCTATTACATCCATTTGGTATCAAAATATGGTATCAAAACTATATGAGAGAGCATACTTTGGTTCAATACTAGGTTCTATAAGGAATGCTGCTGGAAACTCTATTTATGGAGTTGAGAAGGGGCAGGAATGAGGGCTACTAATCCTGAATTGTAGTATATGTTCGTTGAGATGGTGCGAAACATGGTTTAAAATGCCTAAATTGATAGTGTTGTAGCTGGTGGTAATGGTTCAAAAAGATTACTGTTATAATTTCCTATAAATTAACCAAAGTGAGATCCTTGCTTCATTTGAAATTACAAGGAATTATTTTGTTTCTTTTATTGAAATAGATAGCATAAATTATGGAAAATAATATCCATATCTTTTTCTTTTTGGTATACGCCTTGTTGATTCAAATGACATGCTTTTATACACATTTTGGAGTTGAATAATTTATAGAATTTACATGGAATCCGCTCCATAAAAATCAAAACTTAGAAATTCACATTTCAAGTCAACTAGGGCAACCTAACTTACAACCCAATTATAAATCTAGAATATCTTTGCAACATTACCAATATTCTACAATTAAATATTTGATGCTGATTTAAAATTTTCAAGTCAGTTGTACTTACTGTTCACATTTTCTTCATATCCTAAAATTTTTACCTGTCCTATCAAGGTCATGATCCCCATCTACTCCGTAAAAAAATTTGGTTTAATCCTTAGCATTATTAAAACTAAAATTTGACAATTATAAAGTACTTCATTCAAACCCATTATCTTTAAAAATGTAAACATGGTAATCCTTTTTGTCAATTTTCAGAAATTGCGTAGTTCCCAAAAGGAGCAATGGAAATGTTTTATTTTTCTAACTAACTTTTCCTTTTTAAAGACTTTCTACAACATAGATTTTTTTAAAGTTGGACTTTTAATTCAAAATTTTAAAAGCCAATTACTAAACCAAACTAATACTAAATCAAGAATTCAAAAAAAAAATCCATAAAGGAGCAAAATAGTTTCTCTTCTCAAAAACTTTCTATAAGATACAAAAATAATTGGGGATTTTAGCTGAAAGGGCTCTCGCATCCACGCCAATTAGTTTCCAGGCCCGTATCAAGAAAAAATAAGTTTCTAGGACGTTAAAGGAAAATTACAGTCCTAGCCCACAATTCCTTAAAACTAACTTTCTCATCCAAATCCAGTCCAAAACCGTTCTCTGATTTTTACAAAGAGTGATGCTAAAGGCACCCTTAAAGTTTCTTCTAAACAGAAAAAATAAAATAACCTACCTAATAAATACTTCTGCTACTTAATACTATTTCACTTCCTTCAACTCACAATGTGCCATTCGAGCATATTTCTTCTCCTATCCTCATCTTCTAATTCGAAAACCCTATCTTCTTTCCTCTTTCAAATTTCAAAAACCACATTTTTCAATACTCTCTCTCAACCCTCTTTGTTCAAACTTCAAAACCCTAATTGAAATTTGATGTAAGCAAACACAAAAATTTAGAAGCAAATACGTGATTAAACACAACGGTAATTGCAATAAGTTGATTGATTTGGAAGAAAAAGAAGAGAAAAACAATAGTGAAATGGGTTATCATAATTCCACCGAAGAAAGCAAGGTTTTTTTAAATTAAATAAATTTCATGTTGTTAAATAGTTATAGTTTTGTAACATATGAATAATCAATATGTTGTAGGTAGTAGTAAATAAATTTGTTAGCACGTATATGGTGAAGATATAAAATTTGAGGATGTTGTTGTTTAAAATTACATTGTAAGTATTTTAAAAACATGACATTATATCCAATCAAATCATATACCAATATATGTATTGTCATCATTTTAGGCGATGAACAATGATCGTGTAATGTAAGTCGAAGACGATGATATGGTTGACAGTCATTTGGCGGACGAGACCCGTTTTTTTTTAGAAGATAGTCAATCAATTAGTAATGTAAAAATTGTTCTTTATGACATATCTAATCATTTCAGAACCGATGGTGTAAGCAAAATAGTTTTATTCTTTGACATAAGTAAGATTTTTTTAATATTAGTCTTGTTATCAATTTTATTTTAGATTTTCAATTCTCATGATGCGTTGATAGACTGGTGCAAATCACAAGCCAAAAAATTAGTGATTGTGGTATTAATAGTCAAATCAGATAGGTTAGCACCTGGGAAAAAGCCAAGATTATATTTAGGGTGTGGAAGAGGTGGGATAAATCGCACCCATCTTTCGAAAGATGATAATAGTAAAAAGTTGTGATATGTCCCCGAAATGATACAACTAAGAAATGTTCTTGTCCTTTTTTGCTTAAGGGTGTACATCAAAATGAAGACAATTGGAAGGTTGAAGTAGCGAATAATAATCATAAGCATGGACGCCCAAGAAGGGCCTCTATACCTGTAAGGTTGATACTAAAAGAATTTTTTTAGCCGATATGACTAAAGTAGGTGTGCAACCGAGAGAGATACTTACTGCCATTGAAAAGTCATTTCCTCAAAATACGTCAACCTTGAAGACTATCTACAATAATAAAATAAAATAAATTGCAACTATTTGCGATGGAATGTTGATCCACTATGCAATGGTCGGTGAAATTACTTATTGAAAATCGATACTTGTATTTCCATCGATCTAATTTGGATAGTGATCATCTAATAGATATAATGCGGGCTCATCCCCAATCTATCACTTTGTGTAAATATTTTCCTTCCATCCACATCTTGATTGTACTTATATTGAATTGGTTGATATGATGTCGTTTGGTCAAACTTTTAGTATTGCACATATTTTTTTAGCACGTGAAAAGGAGGAAAACTATGAATAGGCATTGTTGAAGGTGAAGCGGTTGTACATGCCAGATAAACTACCAAAGGTAATATTATGAATAGGGAATGGGCACTGATAAATGGGGCATGAAAATTATTCACAAATGCAAAGATATTTATGTGTACATGGAATATGGAAAACAACGTGATTCAAAATTGCAAAGTAGACTTAGACACACATGAGATGTTCGAGATGTTTTTTCAAAGTTGGAAAAGAGTTGTTCATGCACCGTGTAAAGAAGATTAATGTATAGGTTGGAGCGATATACGATAAGATTGGATAGAGTATCCAAGTAGCTTGAAATATTTTAAAGATAAATGGATTGCATATAAAGAGTATATTGCATTTGCTTGGACAAATAAAATTAAACATCGTGATAATAGAACAACAACAAGAACCGAAACGATGCATGCTCTATTAAAAATACATCTTGGAACGTCAAAGGCTGCATTCGCAACCATTTGGTAAAAAAGGATAACACGTTGCATTTAAAATATATTAAAATTAAAGCTTCATTTGAAAGAAGTTTAAGAGGGTGAAAAGAAATCATCAAACTCCATTGTTTAGGCGGTTGTGGGGTAGAGTTTCATTTTATGCTTTGGACTTAGTTGTTAAAGAAATGACCAATTTAAAGCAGTTGTGATAAAAATGTTAGCTTGTGGTCACTAAAATCGTATGATATACAGTCGGACATGTGCTTATGAAATGCTAAAGTTTTATACTAAAGGTCTCCAATTACCACTTGAGTTGGTTGACAAACATTGGAAAATTTTGAGTTATATTCTGCATATGGATGTATCTATGGAGACATATTTTTTTTCAAAATATTATGGAAATGCCACCGTGGAAGAAAAAATAAGTGTTGCTCAAAAAGTTAAAAGATCCAGTGTTACCACTTATAACATCATTGTTAGAACCCAAAGTTAATATTCACAAAGGAAGGCTAGTCGGTAGCAAGAATAAGTTAACTGCTAGACAAAAGAAACAATTATCTTCTACTAAACGTGATCCATTTGGATTTGAGCATGCAAAAAGTAAGAAGGAACCGCTTTCACAAACCAGTGCTAAAAACTCGCCTTCAAAAAGGAAAACAACTTCAGTAGATGATGATGATGAGAAAAATATTGTGAAGGGGGATTTCAAATTGCTACCTTTTATTCCAAATTTTATGCACAAATTTGTTTTAAATGTAGAAGATGTCGCAAATGATGGAATTGCGGGTTTTGCTATGTCACGGGACAGGTGGAAGAATTGAAAATAATTGGATTAATGCGAGAAAGGTGATTTTAGTGGATCTTAAAGAATATTGGGATTTATATGCATGACATTTTGACAGTTCTACTTGCGAAACTTTAAAGTCGTCTATAGATTGTTATTTTAGTCTTTGTGGTAAGGCATATTGGATGATAATGCCGAAAATTTGGATATTTGATAGGCATTTAATCATGTGGTTGTATATATTTTAGACCGCCAATCATTAACCTATTATCCACATAGGAATGGAGCAAACATAGAAGAAAAACCTAAATTCATTGTTTTTGCATTTGTTTTGGAATGTCATTTCGTTAAGATTACGTTGACGGATGATATTCCTATTTTACTGGTGGCAAGCTTTTGGAGTAGACTCGCTTTAGTTGAAGCAAAAAACTAGAGTGAACTTTTCCTTAACCGTTAAGTTGAATTCTTAAAAGTTCATCCTCTAGATATGGCAACTAGTGATGCTTTTACCTCTCACAATGCCTTAGCTAGTATGATGATGTGAATAGGGGGTATATATTCGGGTTTTTAACATGTATCGAACCATGTAAATATTTTGGGTCTATTTTTATATAATATTAATTGCTATGGTTTGATGTAAACATGTATCAAATTAGTTTCTACGGTTCGATATAATAGCAATTCATATCAATTTAAATGTTGTAAAAAATATTTTTTGTGATATCAAATTCTATTGTGTGATAGAAAGTGGAAGGTTGAAGGTTTAGCCATTCTGTACAATGATTTTACAATTTTGTTGCAGTATGATCCCACTGGTCAGTTATAAATGGCCCATTATTGAAGTAACCCATGGTCTAGTACCACCGTCGAAATGTTTTAATCACTAGCACCCGCTATTCGGTTATAAATCACCGACGCCTTCACCAACCATTCGACGATTTTGGATCGCTGCCTTCAATAGTACATCGATTAATTTAGACGGAACTCCCGTCCTTTTCAAAAATGAAAATTCACTAAATCATTGGTCAGTTGTATATAGTTGAAGGTTGATATCTGTAAATGGTGGTACTTGACCATAAGAAAGGTTTTTTGTTTGATGGTATTTGACCACACGGTAAAAATGGACCGACCAGTATACATTTTTTAATGATGGTCTAACTTAATTGTGCACCAAACCTACTCTGCGGTGGTATCTAACCGTGTGGTAAAGAAATATTTGGTCTATTACCACTGACCAGAAGAATTATTTTGAACGTATTAGAGAAAATTTATTTCATCATCAATCAAGGTTGATGACACATTACAAAGCAATAACCAATGCACAACAAGATCGATACGCATTGTAAAATAACAAAAGACCAATTAACATTCCATGTAATAATTAAATAAACATACAAAATACTAGAGTTCAACACGACCAATTCCAAAAACAATCAAAACAGCGGTAGTTTAATACAGTACGACACAAAATACCATACAATTTAATGCAACAGGTCATAATCACATACATAGAGTCTAATATGCGATGACACATAACATAAACTATATTATTCCACTTCGATCACTAAACTTCTTCGATCACTTTTCTGGACTGCTTGTTTCAGCAGTAAGTGCACCCTCAAAAACATCAACTGCATCTCATTGCACACAAAGTAAATGTTGTAATTTTTTGGACTTTGGAGCATTGATACTTTGCTTCAGCATGTCAACAACCTTCACAGCTGCCATTCTCTGCACGATATAAATTAAATCGTCCAAATGACCATCCACTCTCCTAAGGTCACTTTCTCTATTCTCTGAATTTTGTACCTTAGGATGCGACATATTTAAATACCAAGGCATGTAATTGAAAGTGTATAGGGTGGATCGTGTAGTGTATATGCAAGTATATGTGACTAACTATATGATGCAACTAAGATAAATTAATCTAGGTAAATATAGAATAAGCACACCAGGATTTTATACTAGTTCGGACCTCCCGTCCTATGTCCAGTCCCGAAGCTCCCCTTCGAAATTCGACTATCAAACACCCTCACTTCTCCTGGAGGAATAGGCTTGGTTATAATAGCTTATTCTTGTCAAGTATGTGTACTATAACACAAAAATTGACTATTAAGTACAAATGCTTCCGATATATATATCTAGAGAATATTGATTGATGAGATCTGAATATATGAAAGAGTAAAATACAAGTATAGTTTGCTAGAGATCAAGAATATATCAGAGTATAAAAGTAAAGAGTGCAAGTAAGAAAGGTGAGTTCTTCTCTTTAACTCTTGATGTTATTTATAGTGGTAGAGAGATTCGTTGAGTAGTTGCATCCTTTAACAAGTGTTCTATAGTCGCTTCTGATGGTGATGAAGAGTTGCAGCGAAGAGAAGCGAAGATGTCTTTTAAATTGCGGCAGTTGTAATTTGAATTTCAAAATCTGAGTTCAGTACAAGACGTCTGGTATTTGTTTCAGACTTCTGGCTATATATATTTTTTGTATATAGTAGCCTTTCATACGTCTGAATACATTAACCAGTCTTATGATCCTGTCTGGTTTATAATCCAGAGGATTTCTTTAGACCTCTGGCTAGTGCACCCAGACGTTTGCACTCTATGCATGTTGCTTTTGTGCATCTGTGTCATTGCTCTATTGATCCTATCGACTTGTAGTCTCTTGTAACATTCTTTGACCCTTGTTCTTGTCTCTCTAGTAATGTTACTTTAGCAATTACCTGTAAATAGAAATATATATATGCATATTCGATTTCCATTGTATAGTTGTTGTCATCGAAACCATAGATTAGATTTCCTAACAATCTCTCCCTTTTTGATGATGACAACTATACAATGTACTTATATATAATTATAAACCTCCCCCTGAATATGTGCTTATTTCTAAATTTTTACATATATACTTATATTTCTCCCTCTTTGGCATTATAAAAAAGAATTATAAAATTTTAGCAAATCGTCAAAGATAACACACAAAAAGGAAAATATCATTAATAATTTGAAAATTGATTACATTCATAGATTTTGTCAAGTGTACAAATGTTGAAATCCTAAAATCTATGATTCTTTCGGAGAAGTTTTTTCTTGATCATCCCCTTTATCTTCTTTTTGGGAAGAGCTAGGTTGCTTTGTAGGAGATGTCGAAGCTTCTTTTAGAGGTTCGTCCTCAAAAAGATTGGAACGTTTCGCTGGAGGAGAAAGCACTGGGGTTGTCCAATCTTCAAAAGGAGGTGTCGGACCGCGAACCCTTTGAAGTACCTCTTTGAGAACCAATAATACAGTTGAAAGTGATTCTTCAACTGTTGCTAGGCATGTGGCAAAAGTTGTTTCAAAGCTATCAATACGCTTATCCAAAACTTTTTGATTTTGAGGAAAAATGTGTTGATTTTTAAGAGTGAGATCTCGAGTGCTTTCATTCGGATTTGTTTCTGTTCGAGTTTCCAAAATCTCATCTTGGCTTGGATAATCAAATGGTGCAGTAGGAGGTGGAGTTGCTTCACGATGTTGTTCCTCCTCTTGTGATGGTTCATTATGTGGTTGAGGTGGAGGCTCAACTTGTCTGGTTTGACGATTGTGCATCCAATCTTTAAAAGTGATAAATTCCGGAGGAATTTCCGGTAGGTGCATTAACGAGAAAAACTTTGTGGAAGCATATTTTGAAGAGATTTCTTCAAAAGTTGATAAGTAGGAGGGGATGTTGTGTGCATGTAGAAGTCTCATAATGTACGTGGGGTAGATAATTGATGGCCGTGATCGAGTCCGAAAATGTTTGAGCTCGTCAAAGATAAATTTGGCCCAGTTCACCCTTGTTCCGCTAAATAGAGCTATAAGGCTTTATGCTCTAATTTGGTTATTTGCTCATGATTTTCCATACGTGGAACGGTGGTATTGACGATCATTCGAGTAAAAAGTCCTGCTTTCGATCGTAGATATTTAGAGGCAAATTTAGGCATTTCATCCTCCCATATTTGATGTGTTATACTATTCCTTGGTTTGAAGCGCATATTGGGAATATTATATAAGTCTTCGTCTGTGTCGCAACATTCTAGAGTTCTACCTATTATGCCTGCAGTTAGTCTAATCGTGTTGCTATACACGCTAAACCATAGCCAATTGTCTTCATCTTTAGTGTTCCATACTGACGTGCTATCCAAATTTGCATAGAAAAGAAATATTGCCAATTGATCGATTTGGATGTCATTTGGAGTGAACGATATCATTGTTTCTAGTCTAGCATTCTCACACACTTCATCCAAATCATACATTGGAAATTTAAGTAGGTTATAAATGGACCTGTGTGAAGCTTCTTCTTTTGTATATCCTCATATCGCTTGATCTAGTGTGGTGCTCGATTCATCCATCTTTCTATTTGATCATCAGAGCAAACTTGAGAATTTGAGGATGATGTTGGTTGTTCCTATTTTCTTTTGGATATCTTAGGATTTTTAGTTCTAGGAGGCATTGCAATTGAGCAAGGGTAAAAAGATGGTTTTGAGAAGAAAATTGTCAATGGAGAAATCGCAGTTGAAAATAGAGGTGAAAGCAGAAAAAAATAACGTTATCTGGTTGTTTTTAAAGTGTCGATTGAATTTCAGACGTTTGGAAGCGATTTCAGACGTTTGGTTTACCCTAATTCCAACACAGTAGATAATTTAAGACGTCTACTTTAATTGCTAGACGTCTGGTTTGGTCGAGTTTTAAAAGTTTGATAGGCAGAGGGATTTTCCAGACGTTTGGTTAAAATATCAAACTTTTGAAATAGGTCGAGTTTTTAAAATTTGATGGCAGAGACATAACTCAGACGTCTGAAATAGTTCGGTTTCTATTTGAAGAAGGCATAGCAACTTTTTAGACGTCTGGAGGGTTATAACAGATGTTTGGCATATGCATAATGATAAAAAATTCATGGGATATCGGAGTGTCAAACTTCTGAGGTCCATATCTAGACGTATGAAATAGGAAATCTTTCTAATAATAGCCTAAATTTTAATGGTGTTGCTTATTTCTCGATTCTCTATTGTTTGAAAAGAAATGTATTTTTTATTTTCTGAAACAAAATTACAAATATACCTAGATACACATAAAATATAGTCTATTTAGATGGCGGTGGAGTTTTGCGATTATCTGACTTGTTGTCCCTCCATGGTTTGAGTAGAGACCATATATTTCCTCGTTCGTGGGTTCTCGAGGAATCAGAGTATTTTCTTGGTGAAGGATCCAAAGATGTACAATACGAGAAAGAGGGATCCAAGGAACTGCAAAGCATCAGAAGTGGTTCATGGACATCTTTCTTCCGTGAAGTACAAAACTTCATCGCTACTTGCTCCAAAAAGCTTAGTCGACGTGCCGTGACTTTTTTTTCAAAATATAGTTTTCGTTGAAGATCTATTTGTTGTTTTTGATAGTGAAGTTTCCGTTATCATCCTTTTCTAAGTGAACAGTAGTACACATTTGTGTTGGTTTGCTTGAAATTTTATCCATTTCAAAATGTCGTAATAAATCAGTACAATATTTTTCTTGATGAATAAAAATACCATTTTCAAGTTGTTTTATTTGTAAACCTAAGAAGAAAATTAATTCTCCCATGTGTGACATTTCAAATTCATTTTTCATAATATTTGAAAATTGATCACATAGATTTTCGTTGGTTGAACCAAAAATAATATCGTCAACGTAAATTTGTGCCACTAAAATATCATTATTTTCTCGTTTAATAAATAAACTTATATCGATTTGCCTATTTGAAAACCAGATGTAATTAAGTGATTTTTAAGACGCTCGTACCATGCACGAGGAGCTTGTTTTAATCCATACAATGCTTTGTGCAATGTAAAAACATGGTCGAGATATTTTTCATGAACAAATAATGGTGGTTGTTCTACATATACGTTTTCTTTAACAAAACCATTTAAAAAAGCACTTTTGACATCCATTTAAAATAATTTAAAATTGTGATGATTTGCAAAGGCGAATAATGTATGAATGGCCTCTAATCTGGCTACTGGAGCAAAGGCTTCGTCATTGTCGATACCTTGATTATAGCTTGAGCAACTAAACGTACTTTATTTCTAACAATGTTTTCGTTTTCATCTGCTTTGTTTTTAAATACCCATTTTGTTCCTATTACCGATTGATCTTCTGGTCTTGGTACTAATTCCCAAACATTATTACATTCAAATTGATTTAATTCTTCTGGCATAGCTATTATCCAAAAATTACCATTTGAAGCTTTTTTATAATTTTTTGGTTCACAATTTGACATGAATGCTATATGGCTTATTTGACTAAGTTGATTTCTAGTTACTCTTCAATCGAGATCTCTAATGATATTATCTTTAAAAATTCTAGGAGATGATATCAATGTATTATTTTGCACATTTGTATCATTATTAATAGAGTTTGTTGTATTTGTTATTGGAATTATTTCTTCATCTTCATTGGTACGATGGTTAAGAAAATTTTCGTCGAGCGAAACATGTAAACCTTCTTCAATAGTATTATTTCATTTATTAAAAATCCTATATGCTTTGCTACGATCCGAATATCTAACAAAGATTCCTTCATCGGCCTTCGGGTCAAATTTTCCTAAATTATCTTTTGTATTTAAGATAAAACATTTTGATCCGAAAGTTTTAAAGTATGATACTTTAGGTTTTCTTCTAAAAAATATTTCAAACCAAGTTTGTTTAGTCATAGGACGTATGGTTACTCGATTCAATACATAACAAGCTATGGCGATAGCTTCAGCCCAAAAATATTTTGGTAGACCACTACTATTTAGTAGTGCTCTTGTACATTCTTGTAATGTATGATTTTTTCTTTCTACTACACCATTCTGTTGAGGTGTGTGAGGGAAAGAAAAATTATGATTTATTCCTTTCTTATTACAAAAATTAGTAAAAAGATCATTTTTGAATTCTCCACCGTGATCACTTCGAATATTTTTAATTTTCAAATCCGTTTGTGTTTTAATTCTTTTAGCAAATATGTTAAACATACCAAAGGTATCACTTTTATGTTTTAAAAATAAAGTCCATGTATATGTTGAAAAATCATCAACTATTACGAAAACATATTTATTATGATTTATCGATCATATTTGCATTGAACCAAATAAATCTAAATGTAATAATTCTAATGGTTGTTTTGTAGAAATATTATTTTTATATTTAAAAGAACTTTTCTTTAGTCTTCCAGTTTGAAAATTGTCACATAAATTTTCTACTTTGTAATTTACTTTAGATAAACCTCTAACTAGCTCATATTTTTACTAATTTATTAATGTATTTAAAATTAATGTGACAAAATCGTTTATGCCATAACCATGGATCATCATGTTTGGCGGTTAAACAAAAATTTGAATTTTTATTTATATTCATGTTTAAAACATAAATATTTTTTTATAGAACCTTCAAATATAAGTTGTTTGTTTTTATCGAAAATATTACATCTATCTTTTTCGAAATTGATTTGAAAACCTTTATCGCATAATTGGCTAATACTTAGTAGGTTGTGTTTTAGATTTTCTACTAATAAGACATTTGTAATAATAGTAGAGTTAGAAATACCAGAGTTAATGACTTCTCCAATGCCCATGACATATCCTTTTGAGTTATCTCCAAAAGGTTACTGTTCCACCATCAATTTATGTTATATCTGATAACATTTTTGAATTTCCGGTCATATGCTTGGAGCATCCGCTATCTAGTATCCATTTTTCTTAATTTTTTATTTTAGGTACCTGCAAAATAAAATATGTTTTAATTGGTACCCATATACTTTGTTAGGGTCCTAGATGTTAGAAGAAGTAGATAGCCATACCCAAGATGGTTTTGTACCTCTATAAATATAATTTCTATTATAGACTACATTCTCTAAGAAATTATTAATATGTTTTTGTCTAATCAAATTATTATTTGTCTTAGAAATCCAAATTTTCATATTTTTGGTATTCATATTAGGCTTAGGTGAACTTTTAGTCTTTTTATAACTATAATTCTTAACATCATTTCCTCTTTGTATAGAAGTATTTTTAAAACCTATTCCATTTCTATTACCTAATGGTTTTGAAGTTTTGATAAGATTTTCCAAATCTTGTTTTCCTTTATTAAATTTTGACACAATATTTGTAATTTTTATCTAATTTTTCTTTTAATTCTAAATTTTCAATTTTCAATATTTCAATATTACTCTTCAAGTTAATATTTTCCTTTAACAAATTATCCTTTACTATTTTAGTTTTATCAAAATCAATAGCAATAGCTTCATTTTTGACCAATTTATTTTTAATTTTTTCTTAAGATAATTCTAGTTCCTTTTCTAAGATAATTTTATCATCTTTTAACATTCATACTTCAAGCTCTAATCTATTTATTTTGGCTATATGTTCTTTGTTCAATTTTTTTATTTGTCTAAATTTATCATCTAATTCCATGCTAAGTTCTAATAATACATCATAGCTAAGTTCGGGTCATACCTCATCAGTTTGTGTCATAAAACATACATTAGCTTATTCTCCGTTACTGTCACTATCACTATTAGATGATGAAGAATCTGAGTCATCCCATGTTACTTTGAAAGCCTTCTTCTTCTTTATCTTTTCAAATTTGTTTTTCTTTTTATCATTATTGAGCTTGGGACAGTCTTCCTTCATATGTCCAAATTGATCGCATTCGTAACATTTAATTGATGTTTGATTTGTTGAGCTTGATTTTTCTCCTTTCTGAAATTTAGTCATTTTTCTAAACTTCTTGAATTTGTTGTAATTCTTGGCAATAAATGCAATTTCTTCTTCGTCTAAGTTGGAATCTTCATTTGTTGCTGGGAATGCCATATTCTTCTTTCCAACAAATTTCTTTTCGTGCCTGCAAATTAGTTTCGTGGGACATTAATTTTTCTATCAACTCTTCAACTAAGAGTGCTGAGAGATCATTAGCTTCTTCGATAGCTAATACTTTTCTTTCCCACTCTGGAGTTAAAGAATTGAGTATTCTAGATACTAAATCAAAATTTGTGAATTTGACTCCAAGTGTCATTAAATCATGTTGAATGGTTTGGAATATAGAGTACATATCTACTATAGATTCATTTTGTTTCATTTTAAATGATGAAAGTTGATTTTGTAAAATTGAATTCTTAGTTTGTTTAACTTTGTTTGTGCCTTCGTGTGTAACTTGTTAGGTACGCCAAATATCAAATGCAGTGTTACATAACATGGCACGTGAAAATTAAATTTTATCTAGTGAGCAAAATAAGACATTCATAGCTTTGGCATTATTGAAGCTGCCTTTTTTGTGCATCGGTCTATGTGTTCATAGCAGTAGTAGGTGCTTTATATTTATCTTGAGTGGCTGACCAAATTTCTAGACCATTAGCTTCCATAAAAATTCTCATATGTGTTGACCAATATGCATAGTTAGAGCCATTAAAAAGTGGGGGTCGTGCTGTGGATTGTCCTTCTTGAAATATACTTGCCATATTAAAGCGATTCAAAAACATATTATTGTACTTCGATCAAACCTTGCTCCGATACCAATTGAAGTCTATAGGGCGGATCGTGTAGTGTATATGCAAGTATATGTGACTAACTATATGATGCAACTAAGATAAATTAATCTAGCTAAATATAGAATAAGCACACTAGGATTTTATACTGGTTCGGATCCCCCGTCCTACGTCCAGTCGCGAAGCTCCCCTTCGGAATTCGGCTATCAAACACCCTCACTTCACCCGAAGGAATAAGCTTGGTTACAATATCTTATTCTTGCCAAGTATGTGTTCTATAACACACACATTGACTATTAAGTACAAATGCTTCCGATATATATATATATATATATATATATATATATATATATATATATATATATATATATAGAATATTGATTGATGAGATCTGAATATATGGAAGAGTGAAATACAAGTATAGTTTGCTAGAGATCAAGAATATATCAGAGTACAAAAGTAAAGAGCGCAAATAAGAAAAGGTGAGTTCTTCTCTTTGATTCTTGATATTATTTATAATGATAAAGAGATTCCTTGAGTAGTTGCATCCATTACCAAGTGTTCTATAGTCGCTTCTGATGGTGATGAAGAGTTGCAGCGAAGAGAAGCGAAGATGTCTTTTCAAATGCGGCAATTGTAATTTGAATTTTAAAATTCGAGCTCAGTATCAGACGTATGGTATTTATTTCAGACGTCTGGCTAAATATATTTTTTGTATGTCGTAGCCTTTCATACGTTTGAGTACATTAACCAGACATCTGATCCTGTCTGGTTTATAATGCAGAGGATTTCTTCAGACGTCTGGCTAGTGCAGCCAGACATCTGAACCCTATGCATTTTGCTTTTGTGCATCTGTGTCATTGCTCCATTTATCTTATCAACTTGTAGTCTCTTGTAACGTTCTTTGAGCCTTGTTCTTGTCTAGTGATATTACTTTAGCAATTGCCTGTAAATAGAAATATATATGCATATTTGATTTCCATTGTATAGTTGTTGTCATCGAAACCATAGATTTGATTTCCTAACACTAATCCCAAGTACAACCCCAGAGGTGAGATACAGGTGGTGTTCGCGAGTTTATTGACAACACGTGATCCTGCCAATTCTCTGAATACTAACAACTGATATCGTGCTGAACCTTATATTGATTATCGGTTGCACTTCTACGACATTTACTAGGCTGTATTGGTTTGTTTGGAAGATGTTAAACAATTCCTAACTATCGAAGTACTCTTGTAAGGTAATAAGGTTCGGCAATATCAAAACATAAGGCGACACCATTGTAAAATACAATTTTAAGCAATGGGTAAAAGGAGCGCACATTATGATAAGAATCCCAACATACCTAAAAAAATCGTAACGCTCAACTTTTTAATAAGGTCGCCATTTATACAAAAAAAATTATTACATCATGTGTAATCAGACCATCTAATTATTCTCGTAAACTTGTGATTGGATCGCCAGATTGAATTTTTGGGTGCCATCAACACATCCTAGGCTTTATATTATCAAATGTCTTGCTAGGAATTGCATTGGAAATCATAGGAAAGCGATCATATATCCAAGTCTATAAATTTTGAATTATCACATAATTATATTTCAAATTCTTTTTAGAATGTAAAAAATATAGTTACAATCAATAGAGTCAAGTATTCAGTCATTTGTCTAACGTCCGTCCTTGAAGCCAAACCAAGCCGATAGTAGAGAAATAAGTGCACCCATTCCCTATCCTTGTTAACTAACTTCTTCAAGATTTCTAAGCACCTCAAGTATCGAATCGATAACTTTGTGCATGATTTGTCATAGAACAATATACACCCCAACAAAAATAGAAGAAACGCACGGGCACATATAACGAAATCCATCTCTGTCTCTTCTTTTTATTTGCTCTAGTCTCAAATATCTTCATCAAAAAATCCAACTTCACAAAATTTAAGTAATGGATATCTAGCCGCATGGCTGCTAAGTCGACATCAAGATATTCGACTAGAAGGTCATTTGCATCTTGTTCATCATCTTCCGACTCTTCCCTATAAATAGGATTACCAGCAATATGAATTTTGAGAACTTGAGCTAAATCTTCAACGGTAATGGTCATTTGTCAAAATAGCACGTGAAAAGAATTTGTTTCGAAATGCTATCGATCAATGAAATCAGATACGAAAACATTATTGGCGTGCCTGTGGCTGAATTCCACCAAACTATATAATCTCGAATTTAACCTTATCCACAACTTGAACTAGCATTTGGTGCAACTTCCATTCATTAAGCTTTCTGAAATGAGCTAGACATTTGAGTGGTCCGCTCTCCTACAAAATTGAAAATGAAAAATTGTAATACACCTTAAAGAATCATTATTATATAGTTATTGATTATATATTTACTTCCTCCTTATTCAGATACACTTAGTAATGTGATATTCGAAGCATTTTAGAAGCAAAGATGAATTAACTGGTAAAGCGGTGCTACTGTACCAGAAGTGACCACTGTTGGCTATGGCACCTCGGCTTGTACTTGTGTCTCGGTTTGTTTTGACCGAGTTGAACTTGAATCATCACCAGTTGAATGGCTACCGCTACATTTTTCACTAGAATCACTATCGTAGCTTGATTTGTTTCCACTTGAGTTGTTTTCACTAAAAGCACTGTCATTTGTAACATTGTCACCTGAACTACTTGGATCATTTTCAATGACAACAACCTTTTCACCTCTCTCCTTTCCAAGTTCTTCCATATGTTCAGATGCGTTCAAATGCTCTCTTTCTTTTCCTATAATCCAACGTTGTTAATACATATTTAATTCATATTTGGTATCGAAAACAATACCATGTATTAATCAGTAATTCATGTTTTTTTGTCAACTCTAAAAATAATAAATTCATATGTATGTCAACACAAATTTCATCGTATAATCAAAATTTAGTTAGTATGAACAATTATTTTGAATTTATTACTTTTTTTTTCCTAATAACTAAAAAATAATACCCAAATTGAAAATCAAATTATCAAGATAAACTAGTTACTATTCGCTATATCAACAATTAGGTTGTCTTTGTTACAAATATACTAAGAAACTACACAAATTATTAATCAAATTAACAATCAAAACTAAAAGTACTAGAAATTCAAAATCGGTAAAACTCACTTTGAAATTGCTACGCTTGAACAATGGACAATTGAGAAGCTTTTTGAGACAGCCGATTTGATTTCCTCATTGAGAAGCTTTGGGTGTTAGGGTTTGCAGGCTATAAGTTTAGGGTTAACGGTGGGTAAGGGATGTGGGCGGTGCTTGGCTGTGGAAGGCGGCGAAGGCAAGGCTATGGTTACTGGGCCGCGGAGGGGCACGGGCTTTAGGCGGTGGCACGATTTTTCTTCTGCGTTTCTGGTATTTGTTTGATAATGGTTGGGCATCAGGGAGTATCTGTCTTTAGGTACCACGATATTCTACAGCTTTGGTATTATGTACGAAAAAAAGTGATGCCTTTAGCAGCAGTCTTTATAAAAACTAAAAAAATTACACTACTTATCGTTCTTCAAAATCATTACCTACAATATGCTTCTAACAAATTCATTGAATCCACTCATCCTCGCATCTTATTCAAAAATAATCAAAAATGGTGTCGATTTCCAATCTTTCAATCCGACTAAGATAAAATATTAGATTAAAATCCTGAATATTTTAATATCCTGCAAAATTGTTCAAGCTTGAACTATAAAGAACACATGTATAGTGTTTTAGATTACAAATTCTAGTTGTGTGATGAGTGATTTAAATTAAAGTTAGAATAAATGCAAGTTGAATGGTGTTTTCATTTTAATTCTTAAACCTTATGTGCATAATTGAAATCATAATAGTTGCATAATGTTTTAATCAATAGATGAAAGTTATTTTGTTATTTTAAACTATATATTGTTAGAATTTTGTTTGCAGATAAATACCTAATTAGGAAGATGCATATGAAGGTTTTGGGATTGTACTTTGACACTTTTTTATGTAATTGTTGTTATTAAAATGTTGATAAAAGCTTTTCAAATATATGAGTAAGTTAATACATAATGTAGCTTCCGTCTATTTATATTATGCATAGTAGAATTCAGTTTTGTCATTCATGCAAGTTTAATTTTAATTGTCTTCTTACAGTAATGGTAGCTTGTCATTTCTGGATTGGTGAACAATAAGCATAACAAGTTAACTAAAGGTTCACATTAAAAATTCATGTCTTCCATATTGTACTTCTATTATCATCTCTAACTTTTTAATTTGGTTTGCATTTATAAATTAGTTTCATGACTAAAATTTCCAATTTATTTTAGAATGGCAATTTTGTTTAGTTTTTTTCTAAAAAAATCTTTAAGATGTTGAAATTTTACCTTTTATTCTAATTTACCATTTATTATAAACTTAAATTCATTTATCTTCTTTTCTTAAGAAAGATAAACCATTTATCTTTTACTTTTTAGAAATAAATGAGTGCATTTTTTTGCTAAAGGAAAAGATAAATTCCCATTAGTCTTAAAAAGGATAAATTCATTTATCTTTTAGTATTAAATTTAGAATCGGTATGAGTTATTAGATTGTGGGAGTGGTTTTTTTTCCTTTTGAAAATAAACGAATTATTTTTAGAAAGATGAATTCATAAAATTATTTTTAGGAAGATGAAAATAAATGAATTATATTTAGATAGTTTTTACAATGGTTTTAAAATTATTCTTTGCGAAAGCATGCATATCCGTCATTGCAATCTTCTTTGCCAAAATATGTGCTACTTTAAAAAATGATTAATCATTTTGTTTGTACATGTTCTACAAATTTGCAAAAAAGTTTCATATATTTTTCATATAGAGTTATAAATAATAAAATAATAACTTCCATCTTTCTACACATAATTATTATAATATATATATATATATATATATATATATATATATATATTCTTCTATGAAGAAAATTAGGTTCAATGGAAAATGAATAATTTACCATCTTATAAGTAGTTTAATATAAAATGATGGTTCTTTTATCTTTTTGTATAAAATAATGAATAATTTATCCATCTTTTTATATACAATGATAAAAGAAAAAAATGATCACTACTACCATTTTGAACAAGTTTATACTTTACATTTAAAATGATTAACTATAATCATATAAAATAAATGATAAAATATGAATAACTTAATAGTTATCATCTTTAGAGTAAGATAAATGACAAAGGTAAAAGATAAATATTTAATAAATTTCAATATTTTAATATTTAAATGATAAAGGATCAAAGATAAATAATTTGATAATTACACATAATAGGCTAAAATTTGCACACATATGGTACTAATTCCATTGATGAATAAATAAAGGATGATTTTATTTTCACAAAGAATGATGAAGATTAAAATTATAACATCTATACTCATATACTAAATAAATTAACATTACGAATGATTTATCGATTTACTATTAATTGTATATAAAATGATAATTCTTCAATCCTTTCTACATGATCTTTTAAGGAAACGATAAAAGATAAAAGTGATCACTACCATCATTCTACGTGATTTTTATATAGGAAATGATAAAAGATAAAAGTGATCACTACCATCGTTTTTATAGATTTATAATGTTAGAAGTATAAATGATAAATACTATTATACAAAATGAATACTCATTTTATTAATTAAATATTTGAAATAATTGGAAAAGATTATAACATTTACCATATTTTACATATTTAATATGAAACATAATTCACATTAAAATAATCTCAATCAAAATTGTGCGAAATGATAAATTCATTTATCTTTATTTCTATATAGAATAATAAACTATAGCCTGATAGCTTCTCTTTTTGTATATATAATTTTGGCTATAAACGGTAAATATGAATAAAGTCTTCTATATCTATAGAAAAAAATAGTTTCAATATTGTTTATAAGTAAATTACATAAATAATGATTGTTTTATCGTTTTGATACAAATGATGTTTTTAATATATTTTTATGCATAATGTACATAGGATAAAAATGATCATCGCTATGATTTTCTACCGGTTATAATGTTATATATTTATATTTATAATGATAAAATATAAAGATGAAAGGTAAAAATAAATAATTAACAATTACTTATTGAATTCTAAAATGATAAATGATTAAATATAAATGATAAGAGACGGATTAATAGATAAACTACGAATAGTTATATTTTTACTACATATAAATTGAAAAAAGATAAGATATAAAATGTGAAAGATAAGTTACTTGATAATTACTTATCGTTTAATATGAAAAGATAAAAGATAACTTACTCTATATACTTATATCTTTCATTCAAAGCAATAACTTCTTATCTTTTTATTTAAATTGATGATTTAACTTATCCTAAGAATATTGAATATCGGCTTTACTCAGTAGACAAAATGGTAAATTGATTTGTCGTTTATATATGCAAGGATCAAATCTTGTACTTTTATACGAATCGATAACTTCTTATCTAAAAACTTCTAAATTAATCATATGGAAATTAGGAACACATCCCTATTTTCTAAACTTATTTGTTTTACATCCTTATCCTTTAGAAACCATTTTCTACATTTTTTTTGAATTTCTTTCTTTTTTACTTCTCTCGTTACAAAATTTGAAAGCGGCTGCTCTGACATGTATTATGGTGATTATGGCTTATGGACGTAAACCCTAGGAGTGAATGTTAAGCTTAATAAAATTATCCAAATATTTCCATGAATTTCATTTTTTTTATGAAAATAGCAATGTAATTTATAAAGAAAATTAGGAGTGACCTAAGGCTACTTTTTATGATCATAAGGATGCATATAAAAATCTTCCATTAATTTTTTTATTTAAAAAAATGTTAAACAGCTACTTCAGAGCAATGCAAAACCAAACTGGCCTCATCACAGGCAAAATATTTTAGAATCATAATATAAAAGAACAAAAATTAATTTCATCAAAGCAACAAATAAGATCAGACTCACCAAATCAGCACACTGCATCTTAAGACAGGTAGGACAAGATTTGAAATCTACAAGTTTCACTAAAGTGTTTCACCTTTTCCTTTTCGAAAGTTTGGAGCATCTTAGATTGATTAAGGAATAAAAGAAAGCTATGGTTGCCTTCAACAAAGTCGAGATTCGATATTTTGTTAAATCGATGAAGAAATTACGAAGATTTGAATAGATTTAGTTCTTAGGGTTTATCTTTTATTCTAATTTATCCTTTATCTTTTATTCCAATTAATCCATTTGCCTTTCCAATAAAAATTAAATTGAAAAATAATAGACAAGTGAAATGTTATGGCATAAAGATAAATACAAAGTAAATGCTTAGTATTAAAAATTTGCATGTTATATTTTTCATAAGAGAGTAATAGAATTTAGCGTTTTATATAAAAAAAGAACTTAAAATTTTATATATAATGATAAAAGAATTTATCATTTATGTAAAAGGAGAAAATAACTTATCATTTTATATAAATGGATAGAAGAATGTCCTGTTTGATACATAAAATATAAAGGAATCTAACCTTTTACATAAATGGACATGAATTTTAAATTTTGCATAAAACTGGAAAGAATTTATATTTCAATATAAAATGGCAAAAGAACCTATCTTTTATACGAAATAATACATGTAGTTATCATTTTACATCTAACCTCATGGACGTACTTAGATTAACAAAAAAATTTCTTAATTCCTTTTTAGAATACATATATAGTTTATTTTGGATATGCAACCGAACATGATCTTGCATGAACATGAATGTATAGCAGAATTTTTACAAAAAAATATTCTGGATATTATCATCTAAAAAGGTAATAGAAATTTTCAGCTTAAACGTAAAGATAAAAGAATTTATCACTTTATATAAATCATTATGAGAGGTTATTTCGTTCATTTAGTCTTTAACAAATAATAAATTGGATAATAATTAGTAAATTGAAGATGTTTAATGTAAATATTACAACAAAAATATGTTTTTGATAAAATAATATCAGCTACCGTTTAATATCAAGAATAATTTTTTTAATCTTTTTTATAAAATTATAAGAACTTTATTTTTCCCATAAAATGATACATTCCTTGATATCACTTCCCTTGTACATATCCATTTTGACTATTAGGAAAAAAGAACTAATCCATTTCTAACATAATTCACTTCTCGATCATTCATGCATTCCTTTATATCACTTTTTGCTAAACACCCTTCTATTTCTAAACCTATGTTCTTGTTGAAATACTTTTATTTAACCCGATTTTAGGTCCCACTTTATCTTCTCTACTATTTCATGCTTCAACTAATATTGTTTCTAGGAATAAAGGAAAATGTCATGTTCTAGTTATTATTACTAATGGACAGGTTTAGTATTTTACATAATAAATAATGGTCTCAATTTTAGTAACATAAACCACTTAGTTGACAATTTTATGTTGCTAGGAATACATATATCGTCAAAGAACGATATTGTCTCTTCTCTTTAATTCGCATAAAATATTAAATTTCATGATTATCAAAAAGTAACTTTAAATAAATCTTTATTTCCTAACTTAACCTACTCTTATAACTCCTAGATATGCCTAAGAGAACCTATCATCGACAACAAATGACTACTAGAACAATGAGCATGAAACTACTGATAGATAAAAAAGGACAAATGTTCGGCAAAGAAGGAAAAGAAGTATTTGATTTTCTGCTCAGTTTGCTTGCCTCGCCTCAGGGCATGGATGCAAAACTAATAATAAATTAAAACATGATTGGTTATGTTGTATGCTTTTACAGGAATATTGAGGACATGGGCATCGACAGTACATCTAATCGAGAGCTCATATCAATGAAAATATTTTTCTTAAATATACTGGTTTCTTATATAAATTTTACTTATTTATTTGCTAAGAATACACTTGGATTGTTTGACAATTATTTTCTATGTAGCAATATCGATACTTTTTTCATTAATAATACTAAAGGTTATACATATTTCATAGATGCTAATAATGCTGCTACAGGTTGCGGTAGGTAAATGAACAAAGTTTTAAATTATACGTAATCTACAAATATGGTAGAATTAGTGAATTATGTGAAATATGCATTATGGATGATCTTGCTATCATGCCTTTTCTTGGTAGGGCATTGAACATCTAGTTCATGGCTAAGCTAATGGACTTGTCTGCATTAGAAGAGCAGACAGTGATGTTTGGATTAAAAGAGACATTGAATATGGCTAAAGCTACATTGTAGTACAAAACTGTTATTTCCGATGTTTTCCCTAAAGAGAATGAGAAATAAGTATTTGAAGATTTACAACATGGTTGCTACATCTGTTTTTATATGATTCATCGTCAGCGTCTGTGCGTTTTTTTTATGGATATTTGTATGTCTAGTACTCTTAAATTGAATCATGTACATTATGCTTTTATCAAGTTGGTGTGCTATGAATGGTTTTCTTCTACGAAAAAAAGGTATGAGTAAACAAAACCTCTTGCATTGTGCTCAATCCTCAAGAAAATGCAATCGTAAAAGCTATTATTGAAGCAAGGCAAATATCTTTATAAAGACTTACTGGTATAAATTATTGGATACCTTGTATATAAAGATTCGTTGGTAGAATTTTTCTCTCTTCCGTTTGTTGAATTAATTCGAATCTTCAACATCAAACTCTTTAAATTTTCTTGCTCAATGAGAGTGGACTTTGGTATGAGATGCACTAGATTGACGATCAATCAAATATCAGTATTAACATATTTATTAACGTTCCCTAGTTGACATGTGTAACAACCCATATTTTTAGTAATGTTATTTAGTAACATTTAATTATGTAAATTAAATGAAATAATGTAAAATGATTAGGGGATTGATATTTGTGATTAAACTAAGAGGTAGTCGTGCCTAAGAGAATAAATGAACTAAAATAAAATCAGAATAAATGAACTAAAATGGACTAAAATAGGTGAGGGGTATAGTTGGAGTAAGAATATTCTAATATCCTAAACCTTTAGAAATTCATTTCATACATTCATTTGCAATACCAAACTAAATAGAGGCCGACCACCATTAGCAAGAACAAGAGGAAGAAAAGTTAAAAGAAGAAGATTAATCAAAATCAGACCTATTCAAATCTCAAACTCCTTAATCTCAAAGCTAAGGTGAATAATGACTACATCTCATATTTTCTATTGCTTTTGGTTTTAAGGTTAAACCTGATTTATTTTGCAAGATTATGCCATTTTTTAATTGGTTAAATGTTTATATATGCTTGTTGATGATTTATGCTCATTCATATAGATTTTATGATATGTTGTAATGTGAAAACCCTATTTAATGACATCCAAATGCTTTGCGATTTTATATTTAGATCAAAAATGATATTCTAGAGATGTTTTTCAATTTTCATAATTTTTGAAGTAAGATGGATTTTATATTAATTTTCTAGTGAGGAAAATGATTGCTTGGGTTTAAAATTATTTATGGCTCAATAATATAAATTTTGGATCTAAAATTAATATATGTTAGAAAACATAAAAAAAATGATTTTTGAGATTTTTGTAGAATTTTCCTATGTATTTTAATAGATATGTAAAATTATTTCATTTATGGAACTTAAATGTTTTATATATTTATAAAAGAAGAAGGGGCATTTTGTAATTAAATTGTTTATTTCTGAAATATTGGCGACAATTTT
This sequence comes from Allium cepa, assembly GCA_030765085.1. Lineage (NCBI taxonomy): Eukaryota > Viridiplantae > Streptophyta > Magnoliopsida > Asparagales > Amaryllidaceae > Allium > Allium cepa. Next base: position 713,598,041 of record CM060938.1, on the reverse strand, counting down.
CGAAAAGAAATTAGCAATCAAAAATATTTTAACAAAGAAGACATGTTAGTTGAAAAGATTACTTTAAAAAGATAAAATTCAGTTTAAAGTTTAAACACGCTTTTTACCTGTTTTACCACTTTCGGCACTAGAGATTCTGACTTAGCAGCTCCACCACCATCACCATCAAAACCAATGCGCATGGAATCAAGACTTGATGTGCAGCGAATTGGATACAGGCCGAAGGTATTGGGTCGAAACCAAGGGCTCCAAAGGGGTCGAAGCACTACTTTGCTTTTAAATGAAAATGCAACTACTTTGCTTTCGAAAGGAATGCTTTCGACTTCGTTGACTTCCGACTGGGTCAAATTGATTTAAGGAGTGGTTTCGAAATGGGTTGTGCCTTTGTTTCAAGTAAATGCTTTGAAAGGGTGTCAAAACCCCTTATTGACATTTTTCTACCTTTTGAAGCAAATGGTTTCGGAAGGTATACTTTGTTTTAAAACCCAAGTCGCTTCTCTAATTATTTCAGAAGGTTGGTTTCGACAACACCACTTCTTTGCTTAGGAAATGCTTTCCAAGGAGTGCTTTCGACTTAAATGTTTTATGACCCTTTAGCTCTGTTGAAGGTAGAACCCAAAGGTTTCGAATGGTTTAGTTTTAAATTATTTCAAAAGGTTTAAAAGGAAGGTTTTGAAAGGAAAGATTTTCCAATGTTTTCGAAAGGCAATGTTTAAGTGTTTTAAAGATATGATGTCTAAGGTTTTATAGGTTTCGAAGGAAAGATTTTTCAATGGTATCGAAAGGTTTATATGAATGGTTTCAGAAGGAATGTTTTGGCCTTACGGCCTAGGTTATAAAAATGGTTTACTTGGTTTCGAAAGGGGTACTTTCAATGGATTCAAAAGGGATACTTTCAAATGTTTAAATGCTTTCATTGAAAGCAACAAAGATTTGAGTAAAGTATATAAAACATGGCAAGGTGATTTAAGTAAAGCATATAGTTTATTTCCTTGTTTAAAGTATGATTTAAAAGTTTTAAATAAATTTGAGATGAAAAGGTTTTCAAGGAAAATTTAAGGAAGGATTACCCTAAGTAAAATGATTTAGATATCAGAATACCAGATGTGACTGGTAGAGGTTCGCGCCCTATACATTAGCTATTAGTCCCTAGCTAATTTAGTCCAAAATTCTAATGTGTAGGGCTTTATCACATGTAAGACTAAAATGATGGTACATACAGAAAGGAATATATTTGTATAGAGGTAGGTTATTGGCGAGCCCATGAAACCATTAGGATCAGTTGACTTGGAGAAAGTAAGCTAAGGACAGACCGTTCAGAACAGGAGTATGTAACAGGTGTTCGATAATTTGTTTATATTGTCTGGTAAGCCCGAGTCAGCCAAAGGTTAGTAATTAGCCAAACAAAACTATAGCGTCCTTACAAATAGTCCATTTGTTACATGGTATGTATATTTATATGATAATGCTTTACCTTTTTAACAGAATTTTTTTATAGGATTATAATTTGCAAAAGATATGTTTTAAAAGGATATTAGTGATACGAAACTCGTTTCGCTAAGCGGCATGGTCTCACTTAATATCTAATAACCGAGATGTTAATTATTATTCACACTAGACTTTATGTCCGACTTGAAGTTTATATTTTTCCCTTAAACTCTCGTGTTCTAAAAAATTGATTTGGGTAGGTCGAAGGATTGAGGATTTACAGATTTTAGTAGGTTGGCGAATAAATCTTTCGAAGATGAGCAAAAGGCTGATGTTAGTTATACTTAGGAGTTGTAGTTTTTGTTTTATTCCGTTGTGCTGTATTTAAGACAATTATGTCTATATGGTAATCTATTCACCAAGGAGGCATCTTCATACGTCGCTCTTGGCGTAATTTGTAATAATTATATTTGATCTGAACCTGGGAACGATTGGGATTATGTAATGAAATATTAAACATGTTTTGTAAAATGTAATCTGAAAAGTTGTTTTTGAAATCTGTGATTTTGTTTCATATTCATGTGCTTCTGATATTATGGATACCATTAGCATTACCGTATTTGGTCATTAGAAGTTAATACTATGGATGACTGCAGTATCTCTAGCGATAGCTTCGAACCTCTAAATTGGGGATGTTGCAACTTGATATCAGAGCATAGCTTTATAAAAAACTTTAAATTAAAAATGATTTTTGAAAACACAATACCAAGGAGTTAGAGTAAGATCGGGTATGTGATAACGCTATAGTAACGTACTTGTATTTACTATATATAAGTTTGCGCTATATCTCTATTCTTTTATTTCTCTTAGGATATTCTTCTGTATCTCATGAGGCTTGAATACAAATATGGATTCTAGAAGTGGAAGTGTTAACCTTAGGTGGAGTACCAAAAAAATGGAAATGCCAAAGCGAATACTAGAAGGAGCCAAGGTCAGGCATAAGCTGGAAATGTGGGTGCTGGAGTCCCACAAGTTTATATTGGAGCTATGCGCCAGCTTTTCATGAATATGATGCAGGCAGGAGTTGTCACTAGAGTGGTTGGAGGAAATGCTTTATGCAGAGTTCAGGAAGCTCCAGTGATCAACAACTTTTCTATTTTGAATAGAGACTATGTTAGGCTGGGAGGAAAGCCATTTATCGAAATTGACGATTCAATTGAAGTAGAAAATTGGTTGTTGAATTGTGAAAGGATATTTGCATATCTGGGGCTCAATGACGAGCATAAGAGGAGGCTTGCATCGAAACAGCTTTAGGAAGCAACTTTATTTTGGTGGAATAGTGTGACAGCTAGAGTGAATGATGAAACGATGACATGGGCTGAGTTTTGAAGGAGATTAGAGAAGAGGTTCATGTCCAAGATTGCGAAGTTCACTCTGCTCAAAAAGTTTCCTGAGTTGGAGCAAGGGTTGACTATACTTGAGTATGCAAGGAGGTTTGATGAGCTAGCAAGATATTTCTATGCTACGGTTGATATTAATATTAAGAGGAATGAGAAGTTCATTAGGGGGCTGAAGCCTAAGCTTGCTAGGGCAGCGTTACCACATATGAAAGACCCTTGTGACGTTGTAGTGGAAATGGCATTGAGGAATGAGGATATGCTTTCTTTTTTGGAGAAGAATAAGGCAAAGAAGGTCCAGGTGGGGCAGAGTTAGAAAAGGAAATTCTTTCATAAGAAGGGTGCTCAAGAAGATGGAGCCAAAAGAAAGGAAATTCAGAGATTGTTTGCTATACGAGTGATAAGAAGGGACATTTTGCAAATGAATGCCGTACTGGAAAGGAAAAGGAAGTGATTGGGAAGAAGAATATTAGATGCTTCAACTGCGTTCAGATTGGCTATTATAAGAATCAATGCAAAGAGCCTGCTAAGGTTGAAAGGGGCAAAGTATTTGAATTGGAGCCAGATACATCAGGACCAACAGTGCAGGAGAAAAGGAAGGCAGTGTTGGGTGGTATGCTTCAGATCCATGGTATTTTCCGTTAGCTTTCTGTTTGATACTAGTGCATCGCGTTTTATTATATCTCATTGTTTGGTAGATAAGCTTAACCTAGAACCCATATATCTAGTTACTTCCTTAAGGGTTGCAATCCGATAGGAGGGTATGCGACACTTGGGATGAAGTGTGACCACCTAGAGTTTGAATTTTTAGGTCATATCTTTGTTTGCAGTTTGCATGTGTTTGACTTTGTAGGGTTCGAAATTATTAGGGTATGGATTGGTTAAGTAAGTATGATCCTAGGATATTTTGTCATGATAGGAAAATATCACTTAGACGCCTTGATTGTAGCTATCAGATTGTATATACTATAAAAAAAACCTAGTTGTGAGGTGAATGCTTTGTTGGGTGTTGTGGACGTAGAAGAGGAGTTGAATCGAGTTTTCGTGGTTAGAGAATTCGTAGATGCTTTCGATCTAGTAGTAGGATTGCCACCGAAACAAGCCATTGAGTTTCAGATAGATTTGGTGCCTAAAGTAGAACCAACGATTAGACCACTAAACATAATGACACCTACTGAGATGAAGGAGTTAAATGTGCAGTTGGTGGAGTTGGAAGACAAGAATTTTATTAGACCTAATGGTTCACCTTGGGGAGCAACCTCTATGTTTGTTAAGAAGCCGAGCGGATCGTTGATGTTATGTATCAATTATCGTAAGTTTAACGAGAAGACGATAAAGAACCGATATCTGTTGCCTAGAATCGACGATTTGTTCGATTAGTTGAGTGGAGCCAAGGTATTTTCTCATTTGGATTTAGCGACAGGTTTCAATCAGCTTATTGTGGCAGGGGATAACATTCCTTTGTCAACGTTTAGAACTAGATATGGATCGTATGAATGGTTAATGATGACGTTCGGACTAACTATGCGTCGGCATTTTTGTGCATTTGATGAACCGAATTTTCCAAGAACACTTGGATAAGTTTATGTTGGTATTCATGTATGACATTTTGATATACTCTAAGGATCAAAATGAAACATGAAGTTCATCCTAGAATTGTGCTTGAGACACTGGGGAAGAATCAGCTGAAGGTGAAGTTTTCGAAATGTTAGTTCTAGAAGAAGGAAGAGAAGTTTCTTGGTCATGTAGTCTCAGAAAAATGGTTGTATATAGATCCGACTAAGATTAAAGCGGTAAATAATTGGAAGGGAGCCAAGATAGTGACCTAGATAAAGAGTTTTCTTGGATAAGATGGGTATTATCAGAGGTTCATTAAGGATTTTTTATGGATAGCAGCTCTGATGACTAAGCTAACACGAAAGGATGTGAAGTTTGTTTGGACCGATAAGTGTGGGGAAGCATTCCAGAGCCTGAAAATCTTATTGATCCATGCATCTGTATTAGTTGTTTCGAAAGGGAATTAGGATTTGGTAGTATATACAGATGCATATGGGACTGGATTAGGCGATGTGTTAATGTAGAGCGGTAAAGTAATTGTCTATGCTTCTCGACAGCTTAGACCACATGAGGTTAGATATCCAATGCATGATTTGAAGTTAGCTGCGGTGATTTTTGCATTGAAGGTGTGGAGACATTACCTTTTAGGAGAGAGATTTAAGCTATATATGGATCATATGTCATTGAAGTATTTGTTATCTCAAAAGGAACTAAGTATCAGATGGCAGAGATGGTTATAGTTTATTGCTGCTTTTGATTTTTAAAATGAGTACACATCAAGGAAAGGCAATAAGGTTGTAGATACGCTTAACAAAAAGCATCAAAATGTAGTGTTAGCAATGATAGTAGAGTAGAAAGATTTGGAAGCATTTTCGACCTGTAGATTGCAATGATGATCCGAGGCTGGGTCTAGAGGAGAATCCGTTATGTTTTCTTGTTTAGAAGTTTGACCGGTGATGATCGAAAAGATTGCTTTAAATAGGAGGAGGATCCAATATTGGTTGAACGAATCAGAAATTTAAAGTAAGGAAAAAAGAGCAATGGATTGAAGGACTTTAGCCTTGAACAAAATCGGTGGTTGAGAAAGAAAGATAGATTATATGTTCTAGATGTGGGAGACATAAGGAAGGAAGTTTTGAAAGAATGCCATCATATGAAGTTTACTATTCATCCGGGAGGAACTAAGATGTATCAGGACACGAAGAGAAGTTTCTTCTGGTAAGGTATGAAGAGGAATGTAGGCTTATGGATGAAGCAGTGTCAGAACTGCCAATAGGTAAAAGTCGAACATCAGAAGCCAAGTGAGTTGCTTCAGCCATTAGATATTCCGGTATGGAAGTGGGATTCTATTTCTATTGATTTCATGGATGGGTTGCCAAGGTCAAATAAAGGAAATGAAAGTATATGGATCATAGTGGACAGATTGACCAAGAGTACCAATTTCATTTTAGTTAAGTCAACTAGGACGACCTGTTCTAATTAAGCAATTTATGAAGAATGTAGTTATACTGCATGGAATTTCTAGTAGCATAGTAAGTGATAGAGACTCCTTGTTCGCTAGTGAGTTTTGAAAGAGTCTACAAGAGATTTTATGAACCAAGCTCAAGATGAGTACTGCTCACCATCCACAGACCGATGTGAAAATAGAAAGAGTTAACAAAATCTTGAAGGATTTGTTACGAGCTTGTGTGTTATATTTTGAAGGATCATGGGAAGACCACTTACACTTAGTCTAGTTTTCATATGACAATAGTTATCAGACTAGTATAGGGATGGCACCGTTTGAAGCGTTGTATGGAAGGCCTTGCAAATCTCCCTTTTTTGGCTAGAGACCGACGATATATTGTTTCTTGGTCCAGATTTGGTTAGAGAAGTCGTAAAAAAGATTGAGTCGATTTAGGCTAGAATGAAGGAAGCTCAGTCTAGGCAGAAGAGTTATGCAGATAGAAGATGGAAAGACTTAGAGTTTTCTATTAGATATCATGTTTTATTAAGGTGTCACCGATGAAAGGTGTACTTTGATTTGGGAAATCAGGGAAGTTGGCATCGAGATTCGTAGGACTATTTCCTATTGTAGAGAGGATCGTGAACTCGCATATAGAGTAGAGTTACCCATAGTTCGGTAGGAGTCCATGATGTTTTTCATGTTTCTTATCTAAGGAAGCACGTTAGAGATCCAGAGTGTACTATAGCAATGATTGTATTAGATGACTTGGTAGTAGAACCAAACTTGACTATAGTTAAAAAGCCGAATCGTATAGTCACGAGAGATGAGAAGAGGCTAAGGAATAAGACAGTCAGATTAGTTAAAGTACAGTGGAGTACGATGAGAGAGACTGTACTTGGGAGACTGAGAGCAGTCTTGGAGATGTTTTTCCAGATTTGTTTGATGGTATGTTCTATCTTTTTGATTTTTTTGTTGGGCACCTTATCATATCGAGGATGAAATTCTTTAAGGAGGGGAGACTATAATACCCCATAATTTTAGTAACATTATTTAGTAACATTTAGTTAGGTAAATTAAATGAAATAATGTAAAATGATTAGGGGATTGATATTTGTGATTAAACTAAGGGGTAACCGTACCTAAGGGAATAAATCAACTAAAATGAACCAAAATAAAATGGGTAAAGGAAACAAGTAAGGGGCAAAGTTGGAATAGGGATATTTTAATACCTTAAACCCTTATGAATTCATATCATACTTTCATTTGCAATACCAAACTAAATAGAGGCCGACCACCATTAGCAAGAACAAGAGGAATAAAAGCTAAAGAAGATTAATCAAAATCAAATCCATTCAAATCTCAAACTCAATCTCAAAGTTAAGGTGAATAATGACTACATCTCATATTTTATATTGCTTTTGGTTTGAAGGTTAAAACTAATTTATTTTGCAAGATTATGCCATGTTTTGAATGATTAAATGTTTATATTGCTTGTTGATGATTATGCTCATTCATATAGGTTTTATGGTATGTTTTAATGTGAAAATCCTATTTCATGATATCCAAATGCCTTGTGATTTTATGTTTAGACCAGAAATGACATTTTAGAGATGGTTTTCAATTTTCATATTGTTCTGAATTAATGTGGATTTTATATTAATTTTCTAGTGAGTAAAATGATTACTTGGGTTTAAAATTATTTACAGCTAAATAATATAAGTTTTGGGTCTGAAATTAATATACGTCAGAAAACATATAAAAAATGATTTTTTGTAGAATTTTCCTAATTGTTTTAATAGATATATAAAATTATTTAAGGTATGAGACTTTAATGTTTTATATATTTATAACAGGAAAAGGGGCATTTTATTAATTAATTAAATTTTTTATTTCTAAAATATTGGCAGTAATTTTAGAAAAGAAATTAGCAACCAATCATATTTTAAAAACAAGGCAGGTTAGTTGAAAAGATTACTTTACATAGATAAAATTAAGTTCAAACAGGCTTTTTACCTGTTTTGCCACTTTCGGCACCAGGGGTTCCAACTTAGTAGCTCCGCCACCATCACCATCACCATCGAAACCAATGCGCATGGCATCAAGACTTAGTGTGTAGCGAATTGGATACATGCAGAGGTATTGGGTTGAAACCAAGGGTTCTGAAGGGGTCGAAGCGCTACTTTGCTTTTAAATGAAAATGCACCTACTTTGCTTTTGAAAGGAACGCTTTTGAGTTGGTTGACTTTTGACTGGGTCAAATTGATTTAAGGAATGGTTTCGAAATGGGTTACGCCTTTTTTTCAAGTAAATGCTTTTGAAGGGGATCAAAACCCCTTGCTACCGCTTTTCTACCTTTCAATGCAAATGGTTTCAGAAGTCGTACTTTGTTTTAAATCCAAATCGCTTCTCCAATTATTTCAGAAAGGTTGGTTTCGACACCACCATTTCTTTGCTTAGGAAATGCTTTTGAAAGAGCGCTTTCGACTTAAATGTTTTATGACCCTTTAGCTCCGTTGAAGGTAGAATCCGAAGTTTTGAATGGTTTAGTTTTAAATGGTTTTGAAAGGTTTAAAAGGAAGGTTTCGAAAGGTTTGAAAGGAAAGGTTTTCCAATGTTTTCGAAAGGCAATGTTTAAGTATTTGAAAGATAGGATGTCTAAGGTTTTATATATTTCGATGGAGTGGTTTTTCAATGGTTTTGAAAGGTTTATATGAATGGTTTCGGAAGGAATGTTTTGGCCTTTCGGCCTAAGTTATGAAAAGGGTTTACTTGGTTTCGAAAGGGGTACTTTCAATGGATTCGGAAGGGGTACTTGCAAATGTTTAAATGTTTTTATCAACAATTATTTGAGTAAAGTATATACAGAATGAAAAGGTTATTTGAGTGCATAGAGTTTATTTCCTTATTTAAAGTATGATTCAAAGGTTTTAAATAAATGTGAGATGAAAAGGTTTTTAAGGAAAATTTTAGAGGTAGATTGCCCTAAGTAAAATGACTTGGATATTAGAATACCAGATGGGAGTGGTATAAGATCGCATTCTATACGTTAGCTATTAAGCCCTAGCTAATTTACTTCAAAATTCCAGTGTATAGGGCTTTGTCATATGTAAGACTAAAATGATGTTACACACAGAAAGGAATATATTTGTAAAGAGGTAGATTACTGGTGATCCCATAAAACATTAGGATCAGTTGACCTAGAGAAAGTAACTTAGGGATAGACCGTTCAGAAGAGCAGTATCTAACAAATGTTAGATTATTTTTTTATATTGTCTAGTGGGCCTGAGTCAGTCAAAGGTTAGTAGTTAGCCAAACAAAACTATAGTGTCCGGACAAATAGTCCATTTGTTTCCTGATATGTATGTTTACATGATAATGCTTTATAGTTTTAACTAGTTCATTTTATAGGATTATGATTTGCAAAATACATGTTTTAAATGGATATTAGTGAGAGGAAACCCCTTCCACTAAGCGGTGTGGTGTCACTTAATATCTAATAACCGGGATGTTTAGTATTATTCACACTAGGCTTTATGTCCGACTTGAAGTTTGTGTTTTTCCCTTAAACTCTCGGGTGCTCAAAAATTGATTTGAGTTGGATGTGGGATTGAGGATTTACAGGTTTTAGTAGGTTGGCGAATAAAGCTTTTGAATACGAGCAGGAGGCGGATGTTAGTTATATTTAGGAGTTGTTTTTGCTTTATTCCGCTGTGTTGTATTTAAGGCATTTATGTTTATATAGTACTCTGGTCACCAAGGAGACATCTTCATATGTCGCTCTTGGCGTATTTTGTAATCCTTATATTTGATCTGAACCTGGGAAACGATTGGGATTATGTAATGGAATATGAAACATGTTTTGTGAAATGTAATCTGACAAGTTGTTTTTGAAATCTGTGATTTTATTTCATATTAATGTGCTTCTGATATTATGGATACCATTAGCATTACCATATTTGGTCACTAGAAGTTAATACTATGGATGACTGTAGCATCTGTAGCGCTTAGCTTCGGGCCTCCAGATAGAGGATGTTACAACATGTTATGTCCATATTTGTACTTTCAAGTTTTATTCATTAAAGATAAAGAATTACACAACTGCTTTTTTATCTAGTCTTAATTATTTTTACAATTTGTAAACTTCACAAAAAGAGTTGCTTTTGCACTTGCCACTTCATGGGATACCATTTTACTACCATGTAACCTAAAGTCTCAAAGCAATTAAGTACACAAAATCAACAAGTATATTGCAAAATTTACATTTTAACCTACTACACATAATTTGAAATTTACAAGTACATTGCTTGTGATAGTAATGGAAAGTTCACCCTCCTCCAAAAGGAGTAGCTAAACATGATAATCAAGTAGCAATGGTGGGTAACAATGAATTAGTTCAGAATTGGTGGTTATAATATTCCTACAGAGGAGTTAAAATGATGAAAAAATAATATATATATATATATATATATATATATATAAATTAAGTTTTGTTTACCAACTTATTATGTGATTATTCCTATTTTTTACTTACAGGCGCACCCTATGTGCTTGACAAATCCATAAATGTGATGTGGTTATATGGTGAATTTTCATTGACCTACTACATACATTTGATTAAACGATGATGTAACTCTCAATCTATTTTTTTTTCTTCCCCATGCAAAGATCACAAGGATGGAGATGAAAAATTATCCACATGTCCAATCAATTGTGCATCTACAACAACTCACATTAAGCTTTTCTTATAATTCGCTATAGATAGAAGATATAGAGCTTATTGTGATGAAGTTTGAAAGTTCGTGTATAGTAACCGATCAATAATTGATATGCTTTCTTAATCTTCTTTAATGAAAATTCTGCTCAAGTGTTTAGTTTTCTTAACATTGTAAAGCACGGCTAAATAAATAGTTAAGGTCATCATAGCTATACGTATTTAAGAGTGTATGCAAGTCTTATATGTCCTTAACAGATGCTATTACATTTTGAATGTATAAATTTGGATTTGGGTTTGGATATCTTTAGGTTATTCAAGTTGCACACAGAACTATAAAATGCAGCATAAATATTTTTATGTGTAGCTAAGCTTGCTGAAGCAGACATTGATTTTAAGAACAAGGAATAAGATGAAAGTCAATGGCTCTGATTACATGCCTTTTATCTCCCCTTTTAGTTGCTAGAATAAGTTGATCTCGTATACTAATTAAATTTAGTTTCAAAATCTCTTTGTTGTTTGATGTTTCTAACCCTCATACATCTCCTTAGGATATGTTAACCCTAAAACTCCATTTGAACATATTGAACTGAACTAAGAAGTTTTAGTGCAAAATAAGCACATAGCTATATGACATCGTATATAGTTAGTAATTATAATAAAATCCTGAGATTAAAACACTTGTGTTTCCCATGGATTGATACATTAGAATTGTTTGTTATTGGATGTTAGGAATAAAATACACATGCTTTAAGAATATTCAAAAAATGGAAATTTGCGCGTCAAGTTTTTGAATCTCCATAGTAGTTTAAAACTACATACACTTATTAAAAAGGCAACGAAATAACCTGGCTGCTAGTATTATGAATAATCAATATTACATAATAAAACTAATATTTTAAAATTATAAGCTTGAAAAAAAAATCATTTTATCGTAAAAAAACACATAGTAAAATAATCTAAGAAAAAATAGAAATCACAAAACCCAAGAACAAATAGTTCTTGCAACTTCAGTTTTATAACATGACAGAAAAAACGAGTTCACCTTTTGCAGCATTTTTTAATTTACATGTCTTATTTACTATGCACCCCATTAAGCCTTCCGTTCTTTCCTAACCTTCTTATTTGAGAGCTCCTCGCATTAAAATACTTCGATGATCAACTCCTAAAAAAACAAAATAGAAAGAACTAGTTGAATGAATTCATAAAGAGCACATATCTTCCATTCTAAAATGAAAATTAACTCTTCGAAATTTCAAATTTTAAAGGAGGCAATTCATAGTTGAAGGTGATCCTGAAAATGTTTTCCAAGAATTAAACATCATTACTAACTTTTAACAAAATAAAAAAGGGTAAATATGGTCAATAACAGTTATAATATAGGAGTAGCTGATTCACATCACCGAATACATTAGCATAGACATCGTAAAGAAGCAAACGATTAGGACTAATAAGTCATAGTTAGACATGCAAATTGGTAAAACTATTATATACAATCAAAGTTACGATCATTCTTCTGTATTGTCTACTGCCGGGTGATTCTCCTATTATACTAATTGCAACAAATATTGGTAACAAAGATGATATATATGTTAAAAATGCCATACAATCATAGCATGTTCATTTATGCATATGAAAACACCCCACCTTCTTACTTGGACTAAAGTTCCTCGCCTAATTACATGGAATGTTTTAAAGGTTGATTTAGTAAATTAACATCTTATCATGAGCTTGATTTCAAATGTATTGCTGATAAGTGATAACCAAAACTAACAGAAGAATCAATATTTAAACCAAATGTCATGAAATCATAGCAAATAGCAAATAGCAAAGATATTACAACAAATGGTATAAATAAATTCCTATTGAATTTTCACCATACTTGAATATGATAATTGTTCCAGAAACCAAACCATTGAACAAAACATTATATTATGACTTTGCAAATGAGTTCTAGAATACAATGCACCGCTTGGTGCGAAGAGCATGCTTGCCACATTTATTTTAGAGGTAGGGAATTTAGACCATATTTACTTGTATATGGATTGAAAAAAAAGTGAATAAATTTATTCAGTTTTATATAACAGGAATAGTTCATAAGGCTAATGGAGTTAACAAGAAAGATGCAACAACCCAAATTTTTGTCACTTTAATTAATGATATTTAAATGATTTTAAATATTCAAATATAGACTATTTTTCGTAAATAATCAAGTTTTAAGTGTAAGTAATAATAATGAACTTATTTTGGAAAAATGTTCGCAAATATATTTCCTTTGAAAAAATACCGATAAAATGGCCAAAAACCGTTTTATTGATAAACAGCTATATAATCATAAATTGTCATGCACGAGCTGGATACATACACAAATTTTTATAATTGAACAAGAATATAAGGAGAATAAATCATTTATAATGGTTGTTTTTAAATGATAATAGTTCATTTTAAATATTTATAAAGTGAAAATAAATCATTTGTAATAGTTTTATAAAGATAAATATTTGATTTGAAAACATAAGGAAAAATCGATATCGCTTTATCGGTATAATAACAATTATTGTAAATAATTGTTTATGTCGATTTATATGGTTTTATAATTCAAATATGACCATTTTAATTAGTTAATGGTGAATTTATTTCAATTTTTTTTACAAATATATGTATATTTATTTGTAAGTGAGAATGTGACCAGTAATCGGTTTCCCGATTTTCAACGGTTTAAAAAACAAAAGCCATTCAAAGGTTGTTGCAACCTTATTTACATGTCATGCACACATATATAACATACATATAAACACTTTAACTTACACTTAAACATGTATACATATATACACACATGCATACATATACATATATGTATATATATAAAAGAAGTATCTAAGATATTTCTTAACTTCTTAAGCCTTAAACAGCCCAAAGTCAACCAAGGAAACACAAGTACACACAAATGGACAAGCACATGGAAGTACCCATGTGGAAATAATTTCGTCCGAATCTAGGGAGGAGATGAGGGGTGTGGGTAAGGGGCAAAAGCATAATTTCCCTTTAAGATATTTGTTCCTAAGTTTTTCCTATAAATACCTACCCATTTCTTCGTAATTTTCTACCCTCTTCTTCATCTTCTTCAAGTATTTTAATGGCTTTAATACTTAGCAAAATAATGGCAAAATATTTGGCAAAAGAGAATTAAAATTGTATAATATATATACACACACATATGTTAGTAAAACCACCTCAAAATTATCATCAAACTCCTCCCCTACCACTCTAATACCCATGGCCACCACTCCCCAAAGCCAAGGCCGAGCCCACCACTAAGAGAACCTAAGGCCATGAGCATCCAAGGCCAAGGCCGAACTACTTCAAGGCATATGAGTTCGATTACATAAAGTCTAAAGCGATAGTAGCGAAGCTATAAGGAATTTTCCCAAGGTTAATATTCAATGAAGGTGAGAAACTCTAATTTTTATGGCTATATTTGATGATGATATGATGTTTGAAATGGATGTTTACTATGCTTTGATCATCAACTGTGATTGCAGGAAATATTATCGTTTAATGTGTAAAACAAGTCATGTTAAATACACGTCGAAAATCACAAAGGAAATTACTTTCTTTTATTGAATGAAATGGTATATATGAAATGTTTAAACCTCTTAAAAATGGTTTAATATGGTTTAGAAATGTTTTATAAACATTTAAAAGTTTTTGGGTAAAGTTTAAATGAATATTGAAAATTTAGTCAAAAATAGACGCGTAACGTAATGGTAGTTCGCGATTTCGCGTCTTAAAAGTTAAACCCATTTATATGATAGATTCAGAGTCAGATTGCTTTGAAATAAGAATTTTCCAAACCCTTATAATCATGGTTTTGAAACAAAAGAAGAAAATTGATATTTCATTTTGTAGATTTTAAAATATGAGCAAATCAAATTTTAAATAAAATCTTGCTTTTCCGGTTCGGAGGCCAAAGTAGTAAATGTTTTAAAATGTATATTTTTAATTTTTGAAAAATATAAAATAAATCCTACAAATCTGTTAAAATGCTTTAAAAGAGATTAGAGTTATAAAAATGTATTTTTAAATAATCGAAAAGTTGTCTTGATCAAATAAGCTTGAAAAACACTATTTATAGCACTATTCGAAGCACTTTTAATAACTTTTGAAATATGGATTTAAACTTAACAATTCTTGTATAAATGTTTCCATATGAATAATTAAGAATTTTAATAATGATTTAAAGGTTTAATAATTTATTTAAAGAGTTTAAATAAATGATTTGAAGAAAAGCTGTTTTAAATAAAGTGATTTAATCTTGGCTCTAAAAGCCAACGAGTGGACTGGATTTTTCTGCTCGTGAGATCCGAATATGAGGTGCTTATACTAAGGAGATATTCAGGAGCAAACAGTGCCTCGATTAATCTGGCCTCTTTCTTGGGCGAGGAATAAATAAGGTCGAAATGTCGAAAATGAGAAAAATATAAAAGATTCAAATTTACAAATTTAATTTAATACAACTTGGATTGTATAAAGATAATTTTCTTATACTTGGTATCAAATTTCGAGGAGGTAACCCATATTATCGGTATGAATTTAAAAGGTGATTTCACCGTTATACGATGGATAGTAAAGGTTGAATATAGAAATGATATTGAGTAGAATTAGTATAATTTCTATCGACCCTTTTAACTCAATAATGTTTTCCAATATGACTTATGAAAACGTTTTGGTATTTCTAAAGTTAAAGAGAGGTTTAATGATTTTGTTTATACCGAAAATAAATGTTTTAAAGATATATATATCTTCAAAAGATATTTTTGATAAAAAAGTAATTAATCAAATGGTAAGCACCTATTTACTTAATATATTTTTTGTCGACGTTTGGTTCGAAGGAACCGGGTTGGATTTGAGCGATTCTTATCCGAAAACCACTTTGAACCAATTTATGTATTCGAAGTGAAGACATGGAATAATAATAAATGGAATGAAGGGCTACTTGTCACCGACCCTCAAGGGAAATTTAACATATCATATATATATGTGGCAGTAGTATCTCTGTTTGTACTTCGATGCAAGGGTTGCTTGCTACTAATCCTAGGGGTAATTCCCGACAAGATGTGATAGTAGAATTCCTTCGGTTTGTCCTACTCCTGGATAATTTGTAGGACGAATGTCTGACGTTACATTTGTAATTACATTGATTGACCTCTATGAGAGTATCATCAGATTGGTGGTAGAGAAGACAACTTCTTTTAGCTTAAGACCTTTTCCTAAGACATACGAGCTCAGGAGTTATACTTCTGTAGAAATCAGTAGTGTGATTATGAATTGGCAATGCAACATTCAATGTGGAATGTGCTATGAGAAAGGTAATCGTTGCCTCGAGCCTCATTTCCCAGGAATGAAAAAATAAGTTAGATGCGATAGGGCTAAGTGGGCCGCTCCCATTAGGATATGGCCATCACCTTTCTAGACCACCCTCTATGTATCGGGTATGTTATGTAAGCTATGAGAGTTCTCGGATAGGTCTAGAACGACCGAGGTGATGTCATATTTGGTACCATCTATGGTAAAGGTAGGCTGGTTTTGTGTTGATAAAGGTGGAGCCTCAGGTGCATTTTTCTAGAGATGTACTGTCGAAATGTAATCCCTTACCTTGTCATTGTATATAAATCCATTCTCCATTAAGTGCCTTCAGATTTGATTGTAGAACCTAACCTATAGCTAGTACGTTGGAATTTAATCAATGTAACAATTTCAACTAAAATTCTTAAGTTTATTTGAAAAGTATTTTCAAAAGAGTGTCACCAAAAATAATATTATTAGATTTTGCATAGCAAATGTTTTGGTTATTGTAAGGTAAAAACCCGTTCCATGTTTATGTGCAGTGTGGTCTTATGAGATACCATTTGTTTACAAATATCCGTATTTTGAGTTTCTCACACCTGTCCCATGATTGATCTGGAGTTTATTTTCTTTCACTTAAACTTTGGGTGCCCTATTTTTTCAACCAGCCTTGTGATTAGGTTTTGTTTAGAGCATTTTGGAAAAGCTCGAAGCATGGAGTTAGAAGATTCTTTTGAAGATTGTTATCCATTTCCACCACACTCATGTACTATTGTTTTCCGCATATATAAGGACAAATATTTATAATTGTCCATGTTTATGTTAAGTTAAACTCTTATAAATATATTTTAAAAAATTTCATTGTAAAGATCATATATATTGAAATAATATATGTTATTCCATTCATGTAAGATTCTGTTCTGTCTTTATTTCTTTCTTATCCTTAAAGAACCGCCTCTTCAGCACTTGGATTTGCGATAATGAATACAGAGGATGTATTAGCGTTGATTTTCAAGGGTCAAAAAAATGGGTCTTCACATTTGGTATTAGAGCTTAGGTTGAGCGAACACCTTGGCTTTGGTAAGGGTAAAGTTTCATTAGAGATAGTGTTAGTAATACCATAGGATGAGTAACTCATTAGAGATAGGGTTAGTAACACACTAGGATGAGTTTGAGAATATTATATATGGGTGCATATTTGTTAATGATATACAAAAATGATTTTGGTTTAAAAAAATGTATGTATATATTATTTTTAGAAATTTTAATGATTAAAATTTTGTGAAAAGGATTCTTGGATCTGACAGCAAAAAAACATGGAAAATATTTTGGTGAATTTTTGGGTGGATAAACCATTTTCTCATACAAAGAATTTTAAATGGGAAAAGCTATCTCTAGAAGTGGATTGAATATAGACCTTGGTTTATTTTCTAAGTATTGGTCAAACATTGGATCGAGGAAAGTAATACCAAGTGATTAGCAAACCTTTCTACTAAAATAGGATATGCCTAAGTTAATGAGATATTAATAACTCAATATTAGAATAAGTTAGATTAAGTAAGTTGATTAGTACCTATATCTAAGAGGATGTTGTTTACATTGTTGAAACCATTAGGAGAGACCTTAAAGGCAAATTGAGGGCAAGAAGGACAACTTCATTGTTCTCTCTAGTGATGAGGAAGAACAACCGAAATATCCACCTAGCAATGGTTGGCCCCAACCGTAGGAGTGCATGCCCCATACACATGAAGAAATGAAGACGAGTATCAAATGGCAGAAATGCTCATACTACCTACGACCCCTATGATGATTATAATTTATAGTAATGACGAACCCGTGAAAGCCTTGGAAAGAATATGGATTATGAATCCTGCTAGTTCCACACTAGAACCCATAGTAGAATCTGACCTTATGAAAGAAGAATCAGAACCTATGGAAGACCTAATATCTAGCGAATGTGGCAATATGATATGGGACTTAGATGGGGTGCATGTTATTTGGTAAGAAGAATCATCTAGTTCCTATATTAATTGGGATGAGATGAAGGGGAATGAGGGAGAAGTATCGAAAGAGGAAGTTGAAATGTTTAAGAACCCTTAGGAAGTTGGCATGCAAGGCCTTAAAGAAATAGAAGTGGGAGAGGTAATCCCATGGATACTAGTTTAACGACCCAGAATTTTTGTCAATTAAAATTCGTGTATTTAATTGATTTTAAATATTAACAAGTAAAATTTGTAAGTCGAATAAATTTTTATTCCGAATATCTTGATTTAATTGGATAATTAAATCGATAATTTAATATTTGAAAATACAGAAATAATTGGAAATTGGGTTTAATGTGATTAAAAATGATTTGTAAAATTTAATTAAATCATATTGGAGTTAGAATGATGTTATAGAACTTTTAAAATTGAATTAAAAGTTAATTTGTGAAAATTGAATATTTTAATATTTAATTGACGAGTTAAAATAGCCATTTTTCAAACAATCTCGGATTTCGACGAAACCAGTTTCATCAGATCCGTAATGTTATATTATTATATGGTTTCAAATTTCGTGTCAATCGGATTTACCATTTGTCCGGGGCAAGCTAAAACGCACAGAAATTTGGTTAACCGATTTAATTTAAAATTGATCGTTTATTGCCGTAACTCGCACAGATGATCGAATTGGCTCTCGAAACCTATTCCATTGTGTCCGGAACGCGGGTTAAACCTTAGAAACGCCGGTCATCGCGCGAGACTCGGAGTTCGAAAAACTGGAAATGAATAGTGTTTTTGGTAAAATTTCTATAAAAGGACCCTTATCCTTTCATTAGCTCAAAACCCTAACCATATCAGCTCTAGCCGCCACCCCTGTTTTCAATGGCCGAAAATAATCCATCTTCCTCCTCTAATTTCTTCAAATCTACACACTAATTTGAAAATCTTTCAACTGCAATATTTAAGAGCTCGACGAGCACTAGCTATCCAACGGTTGAGATTGGATTTCGAGCTGTAGATTGACAGCTACATAGCCACGTTCATCAGGGACTTCGGCACGATTTTCGAGGCTCAATGATATCCGAGTTTCACAAGGCTTCAGCCGAAGGTAGAGTTCAAGTTGCTCTTCGAAGTGGCGCTAGCTGATCGTCGTAAAGTGGCTCGAATTTGTCGCGTCATCTAGGGTTTGAACGTGGCCTATGGGTTCGAACGCAATTTTGTTGCCTGGAGAAGAAACGTGCGTGCGGCCTGGATCTAAGGCATTGAGATCTACAGCTCTGATTAGTTAAGGTTGAAAATTAGGAAAAGAATTTGTAAAATTATTATATTATAATTCGTTCAAAGTTTAAATTGATGTATCTTTGTCATACGAGGTCGAAAAATTACAAAAACAAATTGCGTTGGCTTCGTTTTGTCGAGCACTACGCAATGGAGATGAATTGGAATCGATTGGAGCTAGTTTGAATTTCGGGTAAAATTAAACGCATGTTTAATTTTATTCGAAATAAACGCCGGAGATTGAAATCAAGGTGAGAACTTCTCACTCAATCGAATCTGTTTCGATTTAAATTTTAAATAGTTAGATTTAAAATTGCTTGATTGTATGCCTGGATGATAAATTATTTTCTATTGATTGTTAAAATAGACATTATACGCCGTATATTAAGCGAAGGTTATTTATTAAAAACATATACCGCGAATATTTCACCTTGAAGTGAAATTAGATTATTTATGTACTTGGAGTTGATTTCCCGCATTATATAGCGGATGAGACCCTACTGCGCCGCATAATAGCGGATAATATTTTATAAATCCTATATACCGCGATATTCCATATTGGAACGGAATTGGTATTGTGCTAACATCTGTGGATGCAGGAAAACAGGTTGGAGGGATCCAACTGGATTCCTCAACAGTAATTGATTTATTTACAGAAATTGTGATATATTCTGTTATCATATTGATATATGATGTTTGGATGCCGTGATTGTTATATTTAGTTCTGTTGCAGCATTGGGCCTATTTTGGAGTTTTAAAAATGATAAAGGAATGATTTTCAAAATTTAAAAGGATTTTTAAAGTGATTTTTGAAAGTATACGTTTTATTAAATTTTGAATTGTTAAAATAAATAAACGTTAAAAATTTTATGTTATAAAATTATGATTTTTGTGGAATATAACGAAAATGTAATTTTTGAAATAAGTAGTTGGTAAATTTATAAAATAGTTTAAATTGGGATTTTGAATTATTATAAACGATTTATATATAAAAGATTTAAAAATTGATATTTTATAAATTTAAAATATAGGAATTATAAAACGAGTTTTATTAAGTGTTAAAATGAAGTATAAATGGATTTCATAAGTGAATGAAAATTTTAGATTTATAAATTGTGAAGTTATAAAATGAATAGATTTTGTAAATAAAAGATTTATAAGTGATTAACTTATAAATCAGATTTTGGCATTTTAATTGAGATTTTAAAATAAGTATAAATGGTTTATAGATGAGATTTGTAAAATATATATTTTATAAATCGAAATAATGGAATTATAAAAGGAGTTCTGTTAATGCTGAAAATGAGGTTATAAATGGAATTTTATAAGTAGTAAGATTTTTAAATTTTGTAAATTGAAGTCTTTATAAAATATAAATGGGAATTTATAAACATTGTTTTATAAATCCGAAACCGACATATTTTGATAAGTCAATTATTTTAGATTTTTAAAGGAGATATATTCACGATTTTGGACGGTGTATAATCCTTTAAACAAAATGTGTAGAAAAATGTTGAATTTGGTTAACGAAGAATATTCACGATTTTGAGACAGTGAATAATATATTAAAGTGTTTTGGGGAAGTGATATTTTAAATAGAATTAAAACGATTTGAAGTTGTTTTAAAATGTATTAAGTGTCGAAACCATAGATTTCAACATTCATTGTTGAAATAGACGTTTTCGAGAAATAAGGAAAAGATGGACTATAACACTGTTGTTATAGTAAATGATTTTCGAAAGGAAAGGTTTTGTGTAGTATTGGGATTTATATATCTATCTAAATTTCGAATCCCTATACTAGTGATTTTGGGTCGTCGTAACGATGTTTTACGCAACATTCGTTTTGACCCAAGTAAATGTGTTTAAGAGAATGTTTTCCTTAAACAATGAAATATATACTTAATTTCGATTTAAGTATAATGAATATTTTCCAAGTGTTGAAAATAAATGGATTTGTGAATTACTTATTATTAAATAAGTATGGAAATGTTTTCCAATATGAAATGAATATTTTGAGATTTTATCTTTTAAAGATAAATTGAAAATGAATATTAGAAATCGATTTGGAAATCGTATATTCATAGATATTTTGGAATTGTAAATTCACTATGGAATTTATAAAAGAAAGGGAAATTTGTTTAAAAATAAACGTTGATTTATTTTGGAAGTGTGAAAAGAAATTTACGGATTTGGGATGTAACAACCCTAAATTTTTCGGATAGTTTGTGAAAAGAAGAAAGAGAAAGAAGAAGAAACAAAAACTCAAACTCAGAATCTCACAATCGCAGCGGATAAAATATAATAGCAAATAAAATAACAGTTTACAAAGAAGAACTGTATCAATAAATTTACATTTTTACATCATAATTACAACAATTCACAATACTGGACAGTTTTAAAACAACATGTCCTAGATAACAATATATATCACAGCGGGTAAACACTCTATACGTTCCTGTCCTTCAGCTCTTCTCCTGAGCTCCAGAACGTCCTTACCTGCAAATCTGTAATACTCGGTCTGACCCGAGCATTACATCAAAGTAACACCCGGGTCAGGCTGGAAACCAGCGTGAGTAAACCCATATAATACGAAATACCAAGCTATAACTTATATGAATATCAGGGTAACTCGTACCCTGATCGAGTTCTTATAGTCAAACATTTATCTCACCCAACAGTTTCAGGTTAAATGTCTATGTTACTCAAATCATTCCATTCCAGCCCGTCTAATCTCACATATCCAATTATAAAGTATTAGTTTACTAATCGAAGTGGTTTTCAAGTATTAACAATACCCGATCCCGGTCTCTTCGAATTCAGTGTCATCTTTATGCCAAATTATTTAAGTTTTAAACAATACCATTTATTCAGGGTTTCATAATCACACAACAATTCATCTCAGATTAGATAGTTCATAATATCACAGTTCAACCAAAATATCTCATATTACAAAGCATCCCAAATCACATAACAAAGATATCAAGTAGTCTAAGGTATTCAATATATCTTAATCATCTATAAGCAAGATGAATTAATTGAACAATTTATATTAATTTAATTCCCTTTAAATCCCACTTACTTAACATTAATTGATTATAACCATTAATAAATCATTCCTAAATTATCTATCAAAATTAATTGTCCAAAATTACCTTCATTAAGTAATTATTCCATTGGTTAATTATCCTTAATCGGTTAACCTTAATTGTTAATTGAATTATTTAATCCTTAACAACATAATCCTGTAATTAGTAATTATTATTTAAGTAATTACTTACATTAGTTGACCTCTAATTACCAATTAATTTATCCCTAATCACCAATTTCTAATTATCAACCTATTAACCCTTAATTACAATTTATTAATCTCTTATTAATTTAACTCATAATCCTTAATTACTTATTAATTAATTATAAATCATTAATTAATTTAAATAATCATTTACTCCTAAATTACCACATTAATTATCAAAACCTTGATTACTTTTAAGGTAATCATTTCCTTTATTAATCATAAAATTTTAAAACATTTATCAAACACTTAATTATATTTACAAATTTAGTCTTAAATAACTTAAAGATTAACATTTACACATAGAAAAGAAAATTTATTTAAGAATTTTTTTTTAAATCAAATTCATTTAAAATTGCAATCCCTGCTTTTATTTTGATTGACTAAAAAAAAACTTCCGACCCAACTATTTTTGGCCCGAACTTCTTCTTCCCTCCCTTTCTTTACTTCCAGTTCCTAATTCCCACAACTTCACTTTCCCATCTGAAACCAACCGTGCACCACGACGTGCGCGTGCACACGGCGTTGATTCTTCGCCGATCATCTCCAAATTTTCCCCCAAACGTCTCCGACCAAGGCGAACACTTTAGCCACACCAAATCTTCCTCTAAGACCCAAAATCGAATTTTCGAGTTCAAGATCACGATCAGAAAAGTTCCGACCACCTACCTCCATATCATTTCCCTTCACTGATCCCCTGAGCTCCCCACAAGCCACCAGAAGACTCACCCATGACCCTGTCTCCTTTAATTTCCTATACCGCAGTCGCCTTTCACCACCGCGACACCACCGTTTGCCTTGAAACAAACCTACCTGCAAACTTACCCAAACCCTACTTTCCTCTCTCCCAGTCTCTTTACCCATCTACAAATCACCATTTTTTTCTCAAGCTTGCTGACACCCATCGCTTCTTCTCGCCAAGCGACAGGCCACCATATTGATCACCATGCCGTAAATTTCCCAATCCCCAATTTCCATTCAACACAGCATTCCTACCAAAACTCAATGCTAAAAATCACAAAACCAGGCGCAAAATTCTTGATTCTAACCCACGAACGAATGTCAGATGACCCAAACTTAAACACTTCTGTTAAATCCTTAGTCACAGTTGAGGTTCCTGCCGTAAAATGGCCCTTCCTTCCTCTATACACTATGCTTAGTAACAAAATGATTTTTATAAAAAACTACCTTCTAGAACAAACAATATTTGTTTTGAAATCATAGGTTAAAACTTAATAGTTTTTGGGTTTTTGATTTTTGAAATTGCTTGAGGACGGTTTTGATCAAGAACAAAGACAAAAACTTGCTACTCTAACTTCCAGTACTCAATCATGGCTGAAGTTTACGAAGACAACACAAATGCTAACCCATACCCTCATGCTTGACAAAATATATGTATTCGGACCATTTTAATGATGCATATATATGTGCAGTGAGCAAAAGTTTTGTATCCACTCACTGTTAAATTATGATGATACCTATATATAAATATTTACAGAAATTCACTTACATACCCAAACTAATCATATAAAAATTCTACTGATAGTTCATGCATGCATCAGTTAATTAAAGAAAAGGGAAAACTTTCTCACAGGCATTAAAGAAAACACAGAGGAACCAAGATTAGCTTACTCACCTTCAAAAATATATTGAACAGAGGACACAAAATATCTTGGAATCTGAAATCTGGGTTTGATTGAAACTGAAGTTGATCTTGATTTGGTTGAGTTTGAATCTGAGGCTTTCTTTTTGATCTGAACAATGAGTTGCACTTGAATTTGAATTTTTCCCTTTCTACTCAGTTGAAAGCTGGATGAAGTTCTCTTATTATCTTCTGGTTTGTTTTTTTCTTCTTATTTTTTTATTATTTATTGCTAAATTTTGGTTTGGGTTTCAAAAGAAGATGAGTTGTTATTTGATCTTAATTTTCCTTCTCAGGTTTGTATTCAGATTTTGTTTTAAAAAAGAAGAAGAAGAAGAATGCTTTGAAACATAAACAGCCTGGCCCTTCTAAAACATATTATCTAAAATTTAATTTAAAACAAATGAAGTATGCCGCTTGTAATTATGCATGGCCCTTAAGCCACAAATGTTAAAACCCCTTTACTATATTAATTCCTTATGTTTTGTTAATATATGTTTATGTTTTTTTAAAGTCTTTTTTTTTCCTTTTTTTATATATATACAAATTACATTAAGTTCAAGTATAAAAGAAAGTGTATTGGACATTTGTTAAATCTTATTTTAAAATATCATATCTTTGAACTATCAAATATTTATTTTTAGTGTTTTGAAATATAGGATTTTAACTTTAAATATCCTTTGAAGTGTTTTGAAATATCGGATTTTAACTTTAAATATCCTTTGAAAATTCAATACATTGAATAATAAATAAACGCGTTCTATTCACAAAACATACACACACACACACACACACTCACTTATATACTTATATATGTATACACTTAAATTTTTAATATCATAAAGTTTGCATGTATCTATTTATATATTTTTTATTAATTTACTACAAGAGTTATAAATTTCAGATATTTATAATCCAGCATTTATTTCAACTCATATTCATTTATATACATCCAGACATCATTTATTATCAAATTTATTTGTTTAATTCAAATAAAATTAGTATCCCAATAGTTTAAAATCAGTTAATTATCCAATTAACAACTATTCAAAATCCGGGTTATCACATTCCTTCCCCCTTTGAATCTTTTCGTCCTCGAAAAGGAACGAAGCCAGAATTTATTAAATATTTTTAAACCAGTGAAAATACTCTTTGATCATTTTAAAACACTTTTTAAAATCTGTAATACAGCCAAAATAGTTTTATAAAAATAATTTTTTATAACTCGATGTTTCAACCAGTCCATCCTTGTTCTTACAGAAATTCGATCATACGTTGATCAGGCGTACAACTGAAAATCTATAAGTACTTAGCAGACCCGTTTTCAACATCCAGTGAAAATACTTTTGAAAAAAATAATTTTATTGAAAATATAGAAAATATCTTTGATGAGAATGCTCTGGAAATCATCACCCCTATCCATGGTTACAGTTACATTCCAGGGTTACGTTGCCGTCGCAGCAAAAGTCCATGTAACTGTAGGCTCTCCACGGCCTCTTGATTACGCCATGGAACCCACACAACAGATCACAGTTACATCCAGGGTTACGTTGCTGTCGCAGCAAAAGTCCATGTAACTGCAGGCTCTCAGCGGCCTCTGATTTTCGCTGTCAAAATGAAACTTCTCCACTCCTACATAGGTCGCAGTCTACCGATATAAAATCAAACGCAGACTGTTGGCTCTCAGCGGCACACACGACTTTCGCTATGTTATACCATAGATCGCAGTTACATCTTGGGTTACGTTGCCGTCGCAGCAAAAGTCCATGTAACTGTTGGCTCTCGGCGGCACACACGACTTTCGCTATGGTATACTCTACTCATAATCCCCAGGAACTAGTTTAGTCCGGACTCCTCACAGGATCAACTTTAGAACCCCTCCTTGGGGCTCAAGGCAGCACCACCCGGTGGTACTCCTGAGAAGTTCATTTTAAGGGAGCGCCTTTTTTCCCGGAGCCATTATCAAAACATTTTATACTATACACATATAGTATCTTCAAATCATACACCTAGTATGATCTCATACAAAGCTCCTTTACACAAAATCGATTATTTCAAAATCGATAATTCTCAAACCAGGCTTTTCAAATTCTCATATTAATTTTACCCAAAAATCAAGAGCCTTTCCAAATCTAAAGGTTCCGGAAACCTTTTCCAAATTCCTCATAAGATCCTTTATAAATATATATATATATATATATATATACAGATATATATAATTTTTTAAAACTTTGGATCTTTTCAAACCTGAATAAAACTTCTTTTATACTTCAAACACTTTCAAAATCCTTTGCTTCTGGCAATAGATTCATCAAGGGGAGTTTTATCTTATAAACAAAGATATTTACTTTGTTTACTCTAAATCAGATATTCAAATTTGATTACTCTTTTCAATATCATTTTCATCCAAATCCGTACGATGTACACATATCATCCATACGCTATACCAATCTGATCGCTCACTCGATCACACATTTCACTTCCGAACTAGTATCGTCCACCCGACTTCCTAGTGCGGACACAGATCCGGTTTCTTGATCAGAAACCGTCATTCTCCTTGCATAGTCATAACTATGATAGAGAACATCCAGAACCAATCAACAATCCATATCCAGGTTCGCCGTCGAAAATCGAGTGAAAAATCCTACTCGGATCGATATAACTATCTCGAAATTCTGTGCTCGATTCTGGATCACATTACTATGCGAATAGAATAACATACGTACATCCTACGTATTTATCTTTATTGGTTATTAGCCAAATCAATTCCGTTTCTATTCACATTTACTTTGAATTTCATTCACTTACTCACAATTGCCTTAATCCACATTTGGATTATTCCTTAAATTCTTATCTCGATTGGGTATTTAACCAATAGCAGTTTGAACTCTGTCTAGTTTAAATTTAGAAAATAGTTTGAAAAATCTTAAGAATGGATAAGTAGTTGGAGAATAATTACTAATTTGTAAAATAGGTGTAAATTAGTTAGAAAACAGTTAAAATAATTATTAGTTTGTAAAATATCTGTAAAATAGTTAAGTAATGATAAAATAATCATAAAATAGTTAAATAATTATAGAAATTTTAAATAATAGCAAAATAGTTGTAAAATAGAAATTAGTTATAAAGTAGTTGAAAAATTGTTAAATAGTTTCAAAAATAGTTGTAAAACAAATATAAGATAGGTTTAGGTTTAAAAAGAAAACTGTATAGTAAATAGTTTAGAAAAATAGATTTATATTAAAACAATTCATTTTGAAAGTAGTCCAGAGTCAAACTGTTCAATATCTAACTTCCATTTCCCATCCATTTCATTTAAATTGCCACTTTCTCTCGAATTGACTCAATTTCAATTCAATTTAAATTTCCATCCCTATTTAAACTGATTCAATTCCAATTTGAATTGATCCTAATTCCAATCAATTGCCAATTTTTCTATTAACTTTCAATTTCCATTGAAATTGATTCATTCCCAATTCAAGTTGAATTAACCTCAGTTTCTTTCCAAATTTAACTTTATTTAACTTTGATCTCAAATTCTACTAATTCAAATAAATTTCAATTGAACTAGTTCCAATTTCAATTCATTTCAATCTCCAGTTTGAATTAATATCAATTTCAAACTCCATTTCCAAATCAAGTTGAATTATTCTTGATTTCCTCCCAAATTCAATTCAAATTTCATTTGAATTTAAAACTATTCAACTATAATTCCAAATTATTCAAATCAAATCGGTCTGATTTCAAATTGAACCCACTTAAATTTCAAATCACTTTAATTTCTGTTTCAAATCAATCCCATTTAAAATTTTCTTTTGAATTTTATACTTGTACATCTTCAATCACAATTTCAATTAATTCGAATCAAATTCAATTTCAAAGTTCAATAATAATTCAATTCCTTTTTGAACAACTAAATCTTTGAAATTCAGTTTATCACCAAACTTAAATTTTTATAACCCAACCCTTGAAGTTTTACCTTAAACATTTCAGTCTTAAGTCCAAAATGATTCCATACATTAAGTCACTACATATTAGTAGTTCTTACATTACATACATTAATCCAAAATAAGAGTCTTATAGAAGTCATAAATCCAGATGCTTTCCTATTTACCTAGAGGTTTGGGAAGAACAGAACCTAATGCTCCTACAAGTATCTTTCCTATGGACTTCCTTCCAAAGGGCAAAGCCCAAACATACACTTCTCAACAGGGTGTCCCTACCTATAACATTTACTACAAAATGTTTCTACCCAGTCATCAATCTGGATAACCTTCACGCCTCCAACAGTACGTTCCACAGCCTTACTCTTCTTCTGCCTCTCGGAACAATTCCTAGCAATGTGTCCCGGCTTCTTACAATGATAGCAAATAGTCGACTCATTTACCGGTCTAACTGCTTTACGCTTCGCCTTCCCCATTACAGGGCAATGATTTAGAAAATGTCCTTTCTTATGACACTTAAAGCACAAGACCTCAGAGCGAAACCGGTGGAATGTACCCTTTAATTCCTCCCTTGTTTTACTGCACATGGCTGCGTAATGACCCTTATTAAAACATCTGTAACAGGTGACATTATCATAGGGTCCTGGTTTAGCCCTTCCCTTAACCTGATTCCCATATTCTTGAATATTTTCTTCACGATCCCTACGTGCAGCCACTCCTTGCTCTCTGCGTCTAACCTTCCATTCTTCACCCTTAGTCATCTCTCTCACAGACTAAATTCTAAGGGCTTCCTAACCTGTAAATTAGACTTAATTAGAAGAATTCAACCTTAACTCTTATAACAATTTGCTTACCAAGATATACCTTATGTTTTAACATATTTGGTTTTTAATTTTCAAACAAAGTTTCAAACAACATCCTATTTCAACATAAGATTATTTTCAAAACTATCCTGAATAATAATATTATTTATCATTCCCTTTAACAATTTGAAACCAAATATAATTTCTAATGTTCCTTATATGAATGGTACATTCTATTAAATTACTACTCGGATAAATAAATTTAGCACTTAAATTCTTATTAAATTACAATAATTTAGCATCCCATTACCTTAATATTTATTACAAAGAAATATTGCCTTATATATCAAAATATATTCTTATATAAAATCATTTAAAATATTTATATAAGAAAATAACAAGTACGCTCTCTCTCATACATGCACACACACACACACACACACACACACACACACACACACTCAACTCATTCTAGGGTACTATTGACCCTATCCTTAATGAGTAATCCCACCAGAGCCAAGGTTCTCGCTTAACCTTCAGCTCTGATACCAAATGTAACAACCCGAAAATTTTCGAACCCGAAAATTTTCGGATAGTTAGTGAAAAGAAGAAAGAGAAAGAAGAAGAAACAAAAACTCAAACTCAAAATCTCACAATCGCAGCGGATAAAATATAGTAGCAAATGAAATAACAGTTTACAAAGAAGAAATGTATCAGTACATTTACATTTTTACATCAGAATTACAACAATTCACAATACTGGACAGTTTTAAAACAACATATCCTATATAACAATATATATCACAGTGGATAAACACTCTATACGTTCCTGTCCTTCAGCTCTTCTCCTGAGCTCCAGAACGTCCTTACCTGCAAATCTGTAATACTCGGTCTGACCCGAGCATTACATCAAAGTAACACCCGGGTCAGGCTGGAAACCAGCGTGAGTAAACCCATATAATGCGAAATACCAAGCTATAACTTATATGAATATCAGGGTAACTCGTACCCTGATCGAGTTCTTATAGTCAAACATTTATCTCACCCAACAGTTTCAAGTTAAATGTCTATGTTACTCAAATCATTCCATTCCAGCCTGTCTAATCTCATATATCCAATTATAAAGTATTAGTTTACTAATCGAAGTGGTTTTCGAGTATTACCAATACCCGATCCCGGTCTCTTCGAATTCAATGTTATCTTTATGCCAAATTATTTAAGTTTTAAACAATACCATTTATTCAGGGTTTCATAATCACACAACAATTCATCTCAGATTAGATAGTTCATAATATCACAGTTCAACCAAAATATCTCATATTACAAAGCATCCCAAATCACATAACAAAGATATCAAGTAATCTAAGGTATTCAATATATCTTAATCATCTATAAGCAAGATGAATTAATTGAACAATTTATAATTAATTTAATTCCCTTTAAATCCTACTTACTTAACATTAATTGATTATAACCATTAATAAATCATTCCTAAATTATCTATCAAAATTAATTGTCCAAAATTACCTTCATTAAGTAATTATTCCATTGGTTAATTATCCTTAATCGGTTAACCTTAATTGTTAATTGAATTATTTAATCTTTAACAACATAATCCTTTAATTAGTAATTATTATTTAAGTAATTACTTACATTAATTGACCTCTAATTACCAATTAATTTATCCCTAATCACCAATTTCTAATTATCAACCTATTAACCCTTAATTACAATTTATTAATCTCTAATTAATTTAACTCATAATCCTTAATTACTTATTAATTAATTATAAATCATTAATTAATTTAAATAATCATTTACTCCTAAATTACCACATTAATTATCAAAACCTTGATTACTTTTAAGGTAATCATTTCCTTTATTAATCATAAAATTTTAAAACATTTATCAAACACTTAATTATATTTACAAATTTAGTCTTAAATAACTTAAAGATTAACATTTACACATAGAAAAGAAAATTTATTTAAGAATTTTTTTTTAAATCAAATTCATTTAAAATTGCAATCCCTGCTTTTATTTTGATTGACTAAAAAAAAACTTCCGGCCCAACTATTTTTGGCCCGAACTTCTTCTTCCCTGCCTTTCTTTACTTCCAGTTCCTAATTCCCACAACTTCACTTTCCCATCTGAAACCAACCGTGCACCACGACGTGCGCGTGCACACGACGTTGATTCTTCGTCGATCATCTCCAAATTTTCCCCCAAACGTCTCCGACCTAGGCGAATACTTTAGCCACACCAAATCATCCTCTAAGACCCAAAATCGAATTTTAGAGTTCAAGAAGTTCCGACCACCTACCTCCATATCATTTCCCTTCACTGATCCCCTGAGCTCCCCATAAGCCACCGGAAGACTCACCCATGACCCTGTCTCCCTTAATTTCCTATACCGCAGTCGCCTTTCACCACCGCGACACCACCGTTTGCCCTGAAACAAACCTACCTGCAAACTTACCCAAACCCTACTTTCCTCTCTCCCAGTCTCTTTACCCATCTACAAATCACCATTTTTTTCTCAAGCTTGCTGACACCCATCGCTACTTCTCGCCAAGCGGCAGGCCACCAT
Organism: Allium cepa; assembly: GCA_030765085.1. Taxonomy (NCBI): domain Eukaryota; kingdom Viridiplantae; phylum Streptophyta; class Magnoliopsida; order Asparagales; family Amaryllidaceae; genus Allium; species Allium cepa. The sequence goes on along the minus strand of CM060938.1, from coordinate 713,566,622 downwards.
ATTGATCACCATGCCGTAAATTTCCCAATCCTGAATTTCCGTTCAACACAGCATTCCTACCAAAACTCAATGCTAAAAATCACAAAACCAGGACCAAAATTCTTGATTCTAACCCACGAACGAATGTCAGATGACCCAAACTAAAACACTTCTGTTAAATCCTTAGTCACAGTTGAGGTTCCTGCCGTAAAATGGCCCTTCCTTCCTCTATACACTATGATTAGTAACAAAATGATTTTTATAAAAAACTACCTTCTAGAACAAACAATATTTGTTTTGAAATCATAGGTTAAAACTTAATAGTTTTTGGTTTTTTGATATTTGAAATTGCTTGAGGACGGTTTTGATCAAGAACAAAGACAAAAACTTGCTACTGTAACTTCCAGTACTCAATCATGGCTGAAGTTTATGAAGACAACACAAATGCTAACCCATACCCTCATGCTTGACAAAATATATGTATTCGGACCATTTTAATGATGTATATATATGTGCAGTGAGCAAAAGTTTTGTATCCACTCACTGTTAAATTATGATGATACCTATATATACATATTTACAGAAATTCACTTACATACCCAAACTAATCATATAAAAATTCTACTGATAGTTCATGCATGCATCAGTTAATTAAAGAAAAGGGAAAATTTTCTCACAGGCATTAAAGAAAACACAGAGGAACCAAGATTAGCTTACTCACCTTCAAAAATATATTGAACAGAGGACACAAAATATCTTGGAATCTGAAATCTGGGTTTGATTGAAACTGAAGTTGGTCTTCATTAGGTTGAGTTTGAATCTGAGGCTTGCTTTTTGATCTGAACAATGAGTTGCACTTGAATTTGAATTTTTCCCTTTCTACTCAGTTGAAAGCTGGATGAAGTTCTCTTATTATCTTCTGGTTTTTTTTTTCTTCTTATTTTTTTTATTATTTATTGCTAAATTTTGGTTTGGGTTTCAAAAGAAGATGAGTTGTTATTTGATCTTAATTTTCCTTCTCAGGTTTGTATTCAGATTTTGTTTCGAAAAAAAAATAAAGAAGAATGCTTTGAAACATAAACAGCCTGGCCCTTCTAAAACATATTATCTAAAATTTAATTTAAAACAAATGAAGTATTCCACTTGTAATTATGCATGGCCCTTAAGCCACAAATGTTAAAACCCCTTTATTATATTAATTCCTTATGTTTTGTTAACATATGTTTATGTTTTTTTAAAGTCTTTTTTTTTCTTTTTTCTTATATATATACAAATTACGTTAAGTTCAAGTATAAAAGAAAGTGTATTGGACATTTGTTAAATCTTATTTTAAAATATCATATCTTTGAACTATCAAATATTTATTTTTAGTGTTTTGAAATATAGGATTTTAACTTTGAATATCCTTTGAAAATTCAATACATTGAATAATAAATAAACGCTTTCTATTCACAAAACATACACACACACACACACACACTTATATACTTATATATGTATAAACTTAAATTTTTAATATCATAAAGTTTGCATGTATCTATTTATATATTTTTTATTAATTTACTACAAGAGTTATAAATTTCAGATATTTATAATCCAGCATTTATTTCAACTCATATTCATTTATATACATCCAGACATCATTTATTATCAAATTTATTTGTTTAATTCAAATAAAATTAGTATCACAATAGTTTAAAATCAGTTAATTATCCAATTAACAACTATTCAAAATCCGGGTTATCACATGGAACGTAAATATAAAGTAAATCTGTAAGGATTTATTTAATTGGTTTAAATGAACCATTTTGAAATGAAAATGAATAAAGATTTGTGAATATATCCGTGTAGGGAAACGATTTGAATTTTTTTTTCAAAAGTTGTAAAGGTGAAAAATGATTTGAAAATTTAAGTATATTGAATATTTTTCAAGTGTTGAAAATAAATGGATTTGTGAATTACTTATTATTAAATAAGTATGGAAATGTTTTCCAATATGAAGTGAATATTTTGAGATTTTATCTTTTAAAGATAAATTGAAAATGAATATTAGAAATCGATTTGAAAATCGTATATTCATAGATATTTTGGAATTGTAAATCACTATGGAATTTATAAAAGAAAGGGAAATTTGTTTAAAAATAAACGTTGACTTATTTTTGAAGTGTGGAAATAAATTTACGGATTTGGAACGTAAATATAAAGTAAATCGGTAAGGATTTATTTAATTGGTTTAAATGAACCATTTTAAAATGAAAATGAATAAAGATTTGTGAATATATCCCCTGTATGGAAACGATTTGAAATTTGTTTACAAAAGTTGTAAAGGTGAAAAGTGATTTGAAATTTGTTTTCAAATGTTGAAGTGTGGAAAAATATCTATCTTGTAAAGATATTTTTGGAAAATAAATAATTTGGAAAATTATTTGGAATCTGGTGATGTTGTGCATACCTATTGATAGTTAAATAACCGACTATCAATATTTACCGTTAAATGGGTATTTGTTGTGATTTGCTTGAATTTGAATGCCACACTTATTTTCAAAAATAAGATCTCACTATTCGGGTTAGCCGAGAAAGGACCTTTGGGTCGTATAACCCATTCCGAATATGTGATAGGTCGTTATGGATTGCATTTGAAGACCGGTGTTGAAGACCGGATATTTTTGAAAACGGATTGATTGCCGTCAAATGACTCTGCATCGACTGATCTCCGATATAGAGGTTTTATCACCCTTAGTGGAGGGAAGTCCGGACGTGATTAGTGAATATCCGGATTGCAAGGGCTTCTTTCGAAGTGCCTTCGGTTCCGTTCGATCCCGGAACGGACTTGTATGGATGTGTGTCTAACGTTACAAATTGAGATGTAAAGCTGGTTTCTATCAAATATATTTCTGTTGGTGGAGGAGAATTTATTCTCTTAGCTTAACACCCTTCTCTGAGACGTACGAGCTCAGATGTTATGTAGTTGATGGTTACTAGTGATACATTCCCAAATTGGTAATGTGACATACGAAGTGCTGTTGAGCATATGTGATCAAAGCACAGCTTTTGTATAAAGCGTGGATTTGTGGACGAGACTTCATGGGACCTCGCACCTCGGAAATGGTCAAAACAGGAAGGATGCAGCAAGGTTATTAGGGGGTGTATGTCATTCCTTCTGGATAGAGGTGGTATCATGGTATGGAACCTAGATACTTAACCTATGTTGTTGCTGCAAATTTATTACTTTGTGGTTGTTGGAATCGAGGATCCTCGGATGAAGGTTGGTTACAGCCGGGGGATGGCATATTCGTGTCAGTAGTTACCCAGTTAGGGGTAACCCGGCCTTGTGTTGGCATAGATCCGGTTAGGTTCTCGGGTCGTCTTTCCAAAGGCGTATCCACGTGGCAATGGGAAGTTCCTTGGCCTGACCATTTGTTGGAAATCCAAAGAAACAATACGATCTTGTACGGTTTTAGTTGTAGAACCTACCATTTACTTATGGTGGTCACCACTGTTTAGATGGTAGCTATAGTAGGCATAAGTGTGGAATGCCTATGCTGGCTAAGATTTATATCATTACTTTCGAAATGTTTTCTACACTATGCACTAGTAATAATATCAAATGTTTCTTTTTAATACGTATCAAGCATCTTTGACTATCATAAGGAGAAATCTCCTCCGATTCTGCGTTTACATTGTGTGTGTGTGCGGGATGCCTTATGGTAGTCTCATTTTCCAAAAAGCATTGCGAATCTATTTTAAAATATCCCTTGGTTTGTTTTAAAGATAAATAACAGTTTTAAGTTCTCACACCAGTCCCATGACTGACCTGGAGTTTATTGTTTTCCTTCCTAAACTCTGGGTGCCCCTAATTTCTACACGGGCAGTTTAGAGTCAGGTTAGTAGGTCATTTTGGAATGCGGGAGTTGCTGTAGAGATCCGGAGTCAAGCTAGATGGCATGGCGTATTACTAGTATATAGTATTTCTTTTCCGCTGTTTGTTGTTGTAAACTCTGATAATGTAATGTGATGTAATGTAATAACCGATATAGTTCTTTGTTTAAAGATTATTCATTTATCTATTATATGTTGTTCAACTGCGATTGTGAGATTCTAATATTGTACTGTTGTTTCTTTCTGTTCTGTTCTATCTTTTTCTCTCTTCTTCTATCTTTTTTTTCTTCTTTATCCATAACCTTTCGGTTTTCCGGCATTCGATTGCTCGGTAGTTGATACAGTGGACGAATTGATGTCGGTTTTCGAGCGACGAAAAATCACGAACGTTACATTTGGTATCAGAGCATATGGTTAAGCGACAACCATGGCTCTGTTGGATGTTACTCATTAGAGATAGAGTCAGTAGTACTCTAGAATGAGTTTGAGTGTAATAATAGATACGAGCGCGTATTTGTTAGTGAACATAAATTGTTTTATATTGTGATGATTGGTTCGTTAAGTGGTATATGGATTTTGGTCAACACGAGTAATTAATGTTGTTAATAGGGATCTCTAAACACCAGTACAAAACAATTTGACACGATATAGTTTTAAAATAGGGTAAATGAAATAATTTTACCTTGATTATATTATATATATAAAGAAATAATTTTTCAGAAATTATTGAAGTGTGTATAAATTGATTGTTTGGTTGTTGAAAATGTAAGAACATATACAAGTTAATAAGGATGTTTGAATAATTTTAATAAGAAAACAATTGTAAAAGAATGTAATTATATAAGCAAATGAATTATAAGTGTGGAATTATAATCAATATGATTTACAATTGTGAAATAATCTTGTATATAAAGTGAAACTATATGAATATATTTATTAATATGAGTTGTAAATATAAAAATGAATTTGGACTATGAATTTGAAAATTTTGAATCCTGTTTATTTTGGAAGTTATTTTTTCAAAATTAAAAGTTAAATAGTGAAATTCTATAAGTAAAAGATTTGTAAATGTGATTTATGAATAAAAGGAAATTTTTTAAGAGAATATTAAGCACTGAATTTACTACTGTTACTGGGAAATAATAAGGGTGATGACTGCAGCATCATCAGCATCATTTTCGAGTCTCCGTGTGATAGATTTGTTACCAAAGTAAATGGGAATTGAAGTTTTGTTTTGATAAACAAATTTGAAATTAAAAATCCAAGTTGAAATAAATTTGAGCTGTCATCAAAGACATGTGATTTGAAATTTAACTAAAGGAAAGTTAAATGAATTGATTTGGATTAGATAAGCTATTGAAATTGATGAATATAAGTGAAACGAGTTTTGAACTTATAATATGAAATCTGAATTGGATTTGTAAGTGGAAATTTAAGTTAAGTTAAACAAATGATGTTTGAAATGGAATATAACTTAAGTGATATTTAAATGAAGTTGATTTTGGCATCGAAGTAAATTAATCAAGAGAAGTGATGAATATGAACTTGAGTTATATAAATGAAATTCAACCTTATTTGTTAAAGGAATTAGCAATTGAATTGATAAATGGATGGAATATTAATCAATCGAATGTAAAAGAATTGATATGGGATAATGAATGTAAGTGTAAATTCATTAGAAGCTAATCAAGTTGAGAAATTGAATAATTGAATGGAAGTCAATTTAATATCAACTAATTGGAGTTAAAAAGTGTTAAACCAAATAGAATGTAAATTTAATAAATTGGTTATGATGGTTATGATTTGGTTGTTATATGACTGTTAGTTGATTGTATATAATTCATTAAGTATTAATGAAATTGAATTGATAAATGGAAAGCTATAAATCATTGAAATCAAGTTGGAAGTTAAGTGAATCTTAAATAGAATTGAATTTGATTTGGAAATGAACTAACTTGAATATGAATAAGTGAATGTTAGTAAAAACATCCAATGTTAATGAATCAAATGTGATTAAATGAAAAAAACCAATTCATTGAATATTAATGAGAAGTGAATTTATATTGATTTGGTTATGGATTTGTTGAATGTTAATTGGATGATAGTTGTTTGGTGGTTGCATTTGTTTTTTTGTTGCAATTGCTATATGGCACATGTAGTTGTTATGTTGCTATATGATGTATATTGATATTACTTTCATATATGCATGTTTCTCATGGTTTGTTGAGTGTTTAGTAGGTGCGGATTGCGCTTGCTTCACATTTGGAGCTCGCTTTCGCGCTATATTAGCCGTATATGCTCGCTAATAATATATAAGGTACATATCTCGGATTACATATTGTACTTTTACACTTTTTTCTCTGCGAGATGCCTCATCACTTGATGAGATGTATATTTGTGATATATATACACTGTCATTTTTTTTCGGATCGAGCCGCGCAAAGGAGACTATGGCGAATTTTTCCGAAAATTTAAGGCGTTAGACTTTTTTTTGGGAATTCTGGAAAATTTTGAAAACTATAACTTTGATTTTGGAGTTAAAAGTTAAACGATATAGTTGTTTTGAAAAGATAACTAAGTATGATTTGTAAACTTAGTGAAGTTATTTTAAGAAGTTTAACTATTGGATTTTGAAAAAAATTAAGAAATTAAAATGAATCTGAAATCAAGTTGGAATGGTTTGTTTTTGGAAAAAAAGTAAAAGACTTAAGAGATTGGTAAATCTAAACTGAACGGTTTATTTTGAAAAGTTAATGGATTCTGTAACCTTTTCTTACTTGGTAATTTCGAGGACGAAATTCTTTTAAGGGGGGAAGTTTGTAACGACCCAGAATTTTTGTCAATTATAATTTGTATATTTAATTGATTTAAATATTAACAAGTAAAATTTGTAAGCCGAATAAATTTTTATTTCGAATATCTTGATTTAATTGGATAATTAAATCGATAATTTAATATTTGGAAATACAGAAATAATTAGAAATTGGGTTTAAGGTGATTAAAAATGATTTGTAAAATTTTATTAAATCATATTGGAGTTAGAATGATGTTATAGAACTTTTAAAATTGAATTAAAAGTTAATTTGTGAAAATTGAATATTTTAATATTTAATTGACGAGTTAAAATAGCCATTTTTCAAACAATCTCGCATTTCGACAAAACTAGTTTCATCAGATCCATAATGTTATATTATTGTATGGTTTCAAATTTCATGTCAATCGGATTTACCGTTTGTCCGGGGCAAGCTAAAACGCACAGAAATTTGGTTAACTGATTTAATTTAAAATTGATCGTTTATTTGCCGTAACTCGCACAGATGATCGAATTGGCTCTCGAAACCTAGTCCATTGTGTCCGGAACGCAGGTTAAACCTTAGAAACGCCGGTCACCGCGCGAGATTCGGAGTTCGTAAAATTGAAAATGAATAGTGTTTTTGGTAAAATTTCTGTAAAAGGACCCTTATCCTTTCATTAGCTCAAAACCCTAACCCTATCAGCTCTAGCCGCCACCCCTATTTTCAATGGCCGAAATCATCCTTCTTCCTCCTCTAATTTCTTCAAATCTACACACTAATTTGAAAATCTTTCAACTGCAACATTTAAGAGCTCGATGAATACTAGCTATCCAACGATTGAGATTGGATTTCGAGCTGTAGATTGACAACTACATAGCCGCGTTCATCAGGGAGTTCGGCATGATTTTCGAGGCTCAATGATAGCCGAGTTTCACAAGGCTTCAGCCGAAGGTATAGTTCAAGTTGCTCTTCGAAGTGGCGCTAGCTGATCGTCGTCAAGTGGCTCGAATTTGTCGCGTTATCTAGGGTTTGAACATGGCCTATGGGTTCGAATGCAATTTTGTTGCCTGGAGAAGAAACGTGCGTGCGGCCTGGATCTAAGGCATTGAGATCTACGGCTCTGATTAGTTAAGGCTGAAAATTAGAAAAAGAATTTGTAAAATGATTATATTATAATTCGTTCAAAGTTTAAATTGATGTATCTTTGTCATACGAGGTCGAAAAATTACGAAAATGAATTACGTTGGCTTCAATTTTGTCAAGCACTAGGCAATAGAGTTGGATTGGAATCGATTGTAGTTAGTTTGAATTTGGGTAAAATTAAACGCGTGTTTAATTTTATTCGAAATAAAACGCTGGAGATTGAAATCAATGTAAGAACTTCTCACTCAATCGAATCTGTTTCGATTTAAATTTTAAATGGTTAGATTTAAAATTGCTTGATTGTATGCCTGGATGATAAATTATTATCTATTGATTGTTAAAATAGACATTAAACGTCGTATATTAAGCGGAGGTTATTTATTAAAAACATATACCGCGAATATTTCACCTTGAAGTGAAATTGGTATTATTTGTGTACTTGGAGTTGATTTCCCGCATTATATAGCGGATGAGACCCTACTGCGCCGTATAATAGCGGATAATATTTTATAAATCCTATATACCGCGATATTCCGTATTGGAACGGAATTGGTGTTGTGCTAACATCTGTGGATGCAGGAAAACAGGTTGGAGGGATCCAACTGGATTCCTCAACAGTAATTGATTTATTTACAGAAATTGTGATATATTCTGTTATCATATTGATATATGATGTTTGGATGCCGTGATTGTTATATTTAGTGCTGTTGCAGCATTGGGCCTATTTTAGAGTTTTAAAAATTTAAAGGAATGATTTTCAAAATTTAAAAGGATTTTTAAAGTGATTTTTGAAAGTATACGTTTTACTAAATTTTGAATTGTTAAAATAAATAAACGTTAAAATTTTTATGTTATAAAATTATGATTTTTGTGGAATATAACGAAAATGTAAATTTTGAAATAATTAGTTATAAATTTATAAAATAGTTTAAATTGGGATTTTGAATTGTTATAAACGATTTACATGATTTAAAAATTGATATTTTATAAATTTAAAATACAGGAATTATAAAACGAGTTTTATTAAGTGTTAAAATGGAGTATAAATGGACTTCATAAGTGAATGAAAATTTTGGATTTATAAATTGTGAAGTTATAAAATGAATAGATTTTGTAAATAAAAGTTTTATAAATGATTAACTTATAAATCAGATTTTGGCATTTTGATTGAGATTTTCGAATAAGTATAAATGGTTTATAGATGAGATTTATAAAATATATATTTTATAAATCGAAATAATGGAATTATAAAAGGAGCTCTGTTAATGCTGAAAATGAGGTTATAAATGGAATTTTATAAGTAGTAAGATTTTTAAATTTTGTAAATTGAAGTCTTTATAAAATATAAATGGGAATTTATAAACATTGTTTTATAAATCCGAAACCAACTTATTTTGATAAGTCAATTATTTTAGATTTTTAAAGGAGATATATTCACGATTTTGGACGGTGGATAATCCTTTAAACAAAATGTGTAGGAAAATGTTGAATTTGGTTAACGAAGAATATTCACGATTTTGGGACAGTGAATAATATATTAAAGTGTTTTGGGAAAGTGATATTTTAAATAGAATTAAAACGATTTGAAGTTGTTTTAAAATGTATTAAGTGTCGAAACCATAGATTTCAACATTCACTGTTGAAATAGACGTTTTCGAGAAATAAGGAAAAGATGGACTATAACACTGTTGTTATATTAAATGATTTCGAAAGGAAAGGTTTTGTATAGTATTGGGATTTTTATATCTATCTAAATTTTGAATCCCTATACTAGTGATTTTGGGTCGTCGTAACGATGTTTTACGCAACATTCGTTTTGACCCAAATAAATGTGTTTAAGAGAATGTTTTCCTTAAAGAATAAACTATATACTTAATTTCGATTTAAGTATATTGAATATTTTTCAAGTGTTGAAAATAAATGGATTTGTGAATTACTTATTATTAAATAAGTATGGAAATGTTTTCCAATATGAAGTGAATATTTTGAGATTTTATCTTTTAAAGATAAATTGAAAATGAATATTAGAAATCGATTTGAAAATCGTATATTCATAGATATTTTGGAATTGTAAATCACTATGGAATTTATAAAAGAAAGGGAAATTTGTTTAAAAATAAACGTTGACTTATTTTTGAAGTGTGGAAATAAATTTACGGATTTGGAACGTAAATATAAAGTAAATCGGTAAGGATTTATTTAATTGGTTTAAATGAACCATTTTAAAATGAAAATGAATAAAGATTTGTGAATATATCCCCTGTATGGAAACGATTTGAAATTTGTTTACAAAAGTTGTAAAGGTGAAAAGTGATTTGAAATTTGTTTTCAAATGTTGAAGTGTGGAAAAATATCTATCTTGTAAAGATATTTTTGGAAAATAAATAATTTGGAAAATTATTTGGAATCTGGTGATGTTGTGCATACCTATTGATAGTTAAATAACCGACTATCAATATTTACCTTTAAATGGGTATTTGTTGTGATTTGCTTGAATTTGAATGCCATACTTATTTTCAAAAATAAGCGCTCACTATTCGGGATAGCCGGGAAAGGACCTTTGGGTCGTATAACCCATTCCGAATATGTGATACATCGTTATGGATTGCACTTGAAGACCGGTGTTGAAGAACGGATATTTTTGAAAACCGAAGGATTACCGTCGAATGACTCTACATCGGCTGATCTTCGATATAGAGGTTTTATCACCCTTAGTGACGGGAAGTCCGGACGTGATTAGTGAATATCCGGATTGCATGGGCTTCTTTGGAAGTGCCTTCGGTTCCGTTCGATCCCGGAATGGACTTGTATGGATGTGTGTCTAACGTTACAAATTGAGATGTAAAGCTGGTTTCTATCAAATATATTTCTGTTGGTGGCGGAGAATTTATTCTCTTAGCTTAACACCCTTCTCTGAGACGTACGAGCTTAGATGTTATGTAGTTGATGGTTAGTAGTGATACATTCCCAAATTGGTAATGTGACATATGAAGTGCTGTTGAGCATATGTGATCAAAGCACAACTTTTGTATAAAGCGTGGCTTTGTGGACGAGACTTCGTAGGACCTCACACCCCGGAAATGGTCAAAACAGGAAGGATGCAGCAAGGTTATTAGTGGGTAGCGCCCCTTTAGTGTATGTCATTCCTTTTGGATAAAGGTGGTATCATGGTATGAAGCCCAGATACTTAACCTATGTTGTTGCTGCAAATTTATTACTTTGTGGTTGTTGGAATCGAGGATCCTCTAATGAAGGTCGGTTACGACCGCAGGATGGCATATTCGTGCCAGTAGTTACCCAGTTAGGGGTAACCCGACCTTGTGTTGCCAGAGATCCGGTTAGGTTCTCGGGTCGTCTTTTCAGAGGCGTACCCATATGGCAATGGGAAGTTCCTTGGCCTGACCATTTGTTGGAAATTCAAAGAAACAATACGATCTTGTACGATTTTAGTTGTAGAATCTACCATTTACTTATGGTGGTCACCACTATTTAGATGGTAGCTATAGTAGGCATAAGTGCGGAATGCCTATGCTGGCTAAGATTTATATCTTTACTTTCGAAATGTTTTCTACACTATGCACTAGTAATAATATCAAATGTTTCTTTTTAATGCGTATCAAGTATCTTTGACTATCATAAGGAGATATCTCCTCTGATTCTGCCTTTGCATTGTGTATGTGTGCGGGAGGCATTATGGTAGTCTCATTTTCCAAAAAGCATTGCGAATCTATTTTAAAGTATCCCTTGGTTTGTTTTAAAGATAAATAACTGTTTTAAGTTCTCACACCAGTCCCATGACTGACCTGGAGTTCATTGTTTTCCTTCCTAAACTCTGGGTGCCCACCAATTTCTACACGGGCAGTCTAGAGTCAGGTTATAGGTCATTCTGGAACGCGGGAGTTGCTGTAGAGATCTGGAGGCAAGCTGGATGGCATGGCGTATTACTAGTATATAGTATTTCTTTTCCACTGTTTGTTGTTGTAAACTCTGATAATATAATGTAATAACTGATATAGTTCTTTGTTTAAAGATTATTCATTTATCTATTATATGTTGTTCCGCTGCGATTGTGAGATTCTGATATTGTACTGATGTTTCTTTCTGTTCTGTTCTTTCTTTACCTCTCTTCTTCTATCTTTTTCTTCTTCTTCTTCTTTATCCATAACCTTTCGGTCTTCCGGCATTCGATTGCTCGACAGTTGATACAATGGACGTATTGATGTCGGTTTTCGAGCGACGAAAAATCGCGAACGTTACAAGTTGGTATGGAACATGTTCCATGGAGCCAACCATGGCTACCATATGTTGAAGATGAGATGCAACCGAATGAAGATGGCAAATAGGTCGATGATGAACTAGAAAGTGATAAAGATGGAATTGGGGAGTTTTAATAGATTTTGGATACTAGAGCGCACCATTGGCTTCATATTCAGAGCAATGAAGGAGATGTTGAGTATAGTGATTAAGAGTAGCTCTATTTTTCTAATATATATATATTTATAGTAGTGTGTATGGCTTGGTATGAAATGTTGTTACGATTAGTATTTTGTACCTTATATGTCAGTGTTAGGAAGTCTTGACCCAAATCTAAGTTGGAATGTTGAATGTAAAATTATGGAGATATATAATATAACTATGATATTTTGTTTAAACTTCATTTTTGCAGAAATCTTTTAAATTAATGAGAATTCTTGAGGAAAGAAGCAAGAAAATTAAATGAAGGATTTTTTTTATAGGAAGAAGTGGTGTTATGAAATGTTTAAAAGATTTGAAACAAAATCTTTCAATAAATATTCTAGAGAAAATCAAAGATAAGAGAAATTATAGTATATGTATTAAAGAAAGTATATTATAATAGGGAAATTAAAAGATAAATTATCTTTCAAAAGAAAATGATTTCTTTTAAAAGAAGATCCAAGAATATTTTGAGGGAATAAATAATTTACGAAAATATATTTAAACCAAAGATAAAAGTTTATGAAATATGTTATAATTTTTTTTGGAAGGATTAATAAGCATGTATCAAATATATGGATTACTTCATCGTACAGTTCTGATCTAAGATTCGAGTACAAAACTTGAAGTGTTTACAATAGTGCGAGAAAGGATCATCACTCGGTTCTTGACGACGAACAATGATGAGGGTTTGTTGTTGGATACTTGAGTTTTCTATCATAGTTGAGAGCTATGTAAGGAAAACTAAAAAAATTCTGATCGGAAAGGCTGATCGAAGCCCGCACTAGAGGATCGGGTGATCAATACTGGTTCGGAAGTAAAGTGGTGGATTCGAGTAGAAGATCGAACCGGATGTTATGGATGATCTATTTATATCATATAAAAATTGATTTTATAGTGTTTTGGGTAAGTATCACCAGGTTTTTTGTTTCGATGTAATTTCGAGGATGAAATTCTTCAACCGACAAATTTTGGCCACTTTAATTAAATATATTTAAGTGATTTTAAATATTCAATATGGATTATTTTTCATAAATAATTAATTTTAATGTGATAAGTAATAATAATGAACTTATTTTGGAAAAATGCTCACAAAAATATTTTCTTCGGAAAAATACCGATAAAATTGTTACCTTTAGATTCCCATTTTCAGACAACATAATCAGGTTACCTCCCTAAATATTCGAGCTAAAATAATCATATCAACTCAATTGCAAACTGGAATAAAAAGTAAAACAACTTTTCTGACAAAAATGACTTCAACTCACCTAGCATTAGGTCCACTGTTATTGCTATGTTTGAAAGAGATGAACCCAGGAAGCGAGTAATTTACCTATGAACCGAAAAAGGAACAACATGGATAGTAAGAAATCCAATATCGATTAAATAAATGTTATCATTTCATTCCGAAATGAACAAAGAAGTAACAATAATCAAATATTCATAAGATATAAATTTATTTGATTATACTTTTAGGTTGTCATAAAACGATAGCTGAGTTTAAACACTAACCAAAGTCAAAGAAAAGATCGATACATGGATGGCTGCAGTAAGTTATTATATTTAGTTTAAAATCTGATTATGGTTTGTGACACAAAAAAAATAACTGCTTCTTTTTTTGCATATGCAAACGTTTAACTCATAACTATAAAATGAGGAATGGATGCAAAATTCCTCAAAGATGATTAAGATAACAATTTAATACAGGGAAACTTGCGATTGCAATAATATGGTGTTGTCAACGATGATTAAGATAACAATTTAATATAGGAAAACTTTCGATTGCAATAATTTGGTTCACATTCCAATTCTCAAATGTTAATTAAACAACAAAATACACCAAACATAATAATTAGTATCTTTCCAAGCATCTTCTCCTTCCTTAAAATTTAAAATATTCTCAGCGTAAAAAAACATGACAAATTGATATTGGTTGAACCTTATGCTCAAAGCAATAAATGATAAATAACTCCAATTTAAATCTTGGTTGTGTCAATCAATAACTTCACTTATAGTTATCTGTAGTGAACTATTTTATCAATTGAAAATATAAAATTTAAATTCTTAATGGATTGAAACTTGAAACTTGACTTATAAATTGTAAAATGTTCATAAGTATATAACTTACAAAAACAAATAGTTGATTATTACCTTCTTCTTTTAGAAACGCACTTCATAAATTTTAGTTTAACCTATCCAAAAGTTCTATCCACTTATAAACTACATAAACAACAATAGAAAGATTAAACTTATGACAAAATCTCAATATTTAATGACCTTGGAGATAGAACGAGAATATAGAAATAAAAGATTAAAAAAACATCATATACTACATAGCGAAAATGTTATGCATTGATGAAGAACCCATCATAGGAAATATATCAACCCATATCAGATTTCACAATCCATGAACTTTGTTGGTGATCTGTGTGGGTTGTCTTGTTGCACAGACTATAAATATGTATATAAATTGTAAATACACATACCCAACCATAGCCACTTTAGATTGACTATTTAACAACGAAAAATTTCTTGCATATCAGCTCCAACAATGTCCACCTAAATATGTGACATAGATAAAGGGTGCCTTAAACATCGAGTTTATGCAATTTAAAATTGGACTCATTGGATTCCTTTATCACTTAAAAGCATATAATTGAAATTATCGATGGATTGAAAATTGCGACTTGACTAATAAATTTCTAAAAGCTGTTAGGTATATAACTTTGATAAAACTATAGTTTTTATCTTCTTTATTTATAAATACACCTGATAATTTTAGTTAAAAAAATATCACAATTGTTTGCCTTATTTATTAACCTCATACCACTTAAAATTTACAATCTGAAATTACATTTAAGTACTTATTGAAGAAATTGTTTCAGATAGAAGAGAACAGTTTCAAAATTTCAAAATTTTAGTACTAAAATAAGTTGTTTAGATATGTTAACATTACACACTCCCAAAAACAATTGGTGGCTAAATTTAGATGACACACGTTAGAGGAAACCTTAAAATTCAATATTTTTTTGACAAAAGAGGAAGCTTTGTATAGAAATCGACGTCTAGAGTACTCCATTTACGAAAATCCTAAATTATGAATATAGTTACTCTAAGAAAAGCAACATTGATCAAATTTCTAAGAATGGAAATCTACCATACTCCAATCATACTGATAATAGTAAAAACAACTAAATCATACAAAATTTTAATGGTGTAACAGTTTTTTGAATTACCAATTAAAAAGGAAAACATAAATTTCAAAATTTAAACTGGCGATACCTTATATATACCCGATAGGATTACGCGATAGAGCAGTTGAGGCGTACGAATAAGCGATGGTTCGAAATTACGAAGTTGATCCAATTCTGGAAGGAGGACAAGGCCTGCTGGGAGAAAAAAATTCTAGGGTTTTGAGAAAGCAATAACTTGGTTCGGCTGTAGAGTAAATTTTGGGTCGGAAGCGTTTGGAAGAGGAGAGGGATGAAAACGCGAGAGAGGGAGTAAAGACAGGGGAAAAAAGTCTACGATGCTTCCAATCAAGCAGTGCGATTTGGGAATGAATAATTAGGATTTGGAGGATAAAGGAAGAAGCGGATGGCTAGGTACGAACGTTACAAAATAAAAAACGCGATATAGATTTGGAGACTGTTCGGCTGCCAAAATTCAAGGAGACCTGTGTGAGCTTGAAATTCAACTCTCTAATCATAATATAGTATAGATGACCGCTTTACATTATACTAATAACAAACCTATTTACTTACATGTAACACAATTATAATAAATTCTACATTATAAATAGAGATAATATCGAAACACTAACTTATATTCAGAACTTGGAATGCTTTAAAT
This sequence comes from Allium cepa, assembly GCA_030765085.1. Classification (NCBI taxonomy): domain Eukaryota; kingdom Viridiplantae; phylum Streptophyta; class Magnoliopsida; order Asparagales; family Amaryllidaceae; genus Allium; species Allium cepa. The sequence goes on along the minus strand of CM060938.1, from coordinate 713,550,519 downwards.
ATAAACCAACTCATAATACTAATACAAAGTATAAAATCTGAATGAAAAGAATAAAAGATTGATCTTTCTGTAGCTTATATCATTATTATATACTTAATGCTGCTATCAAATTATAGAAATTTAGTTTACATCCTATTAATAACAAAATTTATTTTCCTTCCATTTAATAGTCAATATAAATTACCTATTATTAATAATATAGAATAACTATTGTAATAAACTGCATTATTCAATAAAGCTGTACATACTCTACATAGAACTATATATAGAACTTATGCACTAAAACATAAATATTCATACACCAACATGTGGTCTTTCCCTCAGAGGTATAAATCTATCAATTATCAATGTACATGACAGACTAATTGCTCACTTGACATTACATTCAGTAACAACCTAATAAAAAATAACAATCTTCACTATCAAAACTAGATTAGAAGTAGCTTTGAAACTATAGAAGTGAACATAAAATAAACCAATTTAAATACTGAATAAGAATACTAAACAACAATTATCGTCTTAGAAATTTATTGTAAGGTGATTTTGGTTCATAATGTTAAGTGACAAAGAATTACAATAATTAATTACCTAGGGTTTCTAAATCAAAACGATGATGAACCAAGCTTTGAGGACTTACCATGATTGAGTTTTGATACTGAAATTGAACAAAAACCAGTGCTAAATCATTGATTTTAAATCCATATTTATAATTGAGACAGAAATCAACGCAACAAAATGGAAATCGATGCTGAAAATTTCAATTAAATGTTTGATTGAGAAACAACATTTGAGATAGAGATTAAATCTTTTCTTGAGAATTATGTGTGATAAAGGATCGCGCTTCTATTGATGTTAAACAGTGATCGTGAAAGAAGAAATAGAAATGAGAGAGAAATGAAGACTCTATTTTGGGAATTATAAAATTAAGCTTGCTCCTTAAAACAAATTAAAATGTTTAATTGAGCACTTAACTAGCCACAAACCTGAAATAAAGTGCTAGAAACATAAAATTTTGAATTGTTATCCTACAAAATAATTCGAATCCATAGAAAGGTACCGTTTGAGCTAAAAGTGGTCACAAACACTCAATTGTCGATGAAAGCACCCGTTTACAATCATAGATCACAGATAACAAATAGATGTGAAGAACACTCAAATGACTGACTTAGAGTGGTTCGGCGTTTGGCCTACGTCCACTATGAGATGACTAACTTTTGTTGATCTTTGTTCGCTGGTTACAAAGAGTCATAACAATAGAATTGAAGTACAAAGATAATCTCAACAGAGTCCGGACTTAGAAGGGCCGAAAAAAGGTCCATTTTCAGTAGGTCCTGGGTTTCTATTTATAGGCGTAGGCTACAAATATTTTGCCCAGATCTTGGAAGACTCCTTCTCTCACATGGGTGGGCCCACGTGATCAGTCCCTGGTGATTCCGACTTAATTGATGATCGATATGAACGAGATTCGTATTGATCCAAATCTTTCCCAATTGAGTCGAGATCGATGGTGAATACTCTTGAGGTCGGACGCAAGCTTCTGTGAAAATTTTGTTGCATTTGGACTTGTAGATTGTGAGATATGATCGATGCAAGTTTTACATTCCCATGTCATGTGCCTTCGTATCGATCTATCTCGCATCGATCTACTTCGTATCGATTAGCTTATGGTGACATGGAGCAGTACGTTAGGGTAGATCCATTTTTCATTCCGCGTTGATTGCTTCCTTTCTTCGTATCGATTGGTTGCTATGCTTTACTTCGTATCGAACCTTGAAGCTATTTCGTATCGATCGCTTAATATTCACTTCGTACCGATAGTTGGATGGTCTCTTCTTATCGATCATAAGATAGTCAATTTCGTATCGATGGGAGGTGTTGACTTCGTATCGACTATCTAGTTGATCGATACGAAGAATACAACTACGCGACTGATACGAAGTAGATAACTATGGCTACTTCGCATCGATGGGAAGGGATGGGTTTCGTATCGATCATATAGGTGATCGATACGAAACATGTATTAACATGGACCGATACGAAATGTATATCGATACGAAGTGAATAACCATGGTCGATTTGAAAGGTGCATGTGTCTGATGGACTTGAAACGAACGAATGCAAACTTGATGGATGCGAACAACATGGATACAAAATTGGTAAGGACCTAGGTTGCTGATCGATTCACGGCCACGACTCGAGGTAATCATCTTCTCAGCCCGAAGCAGACCTTCCAAAGACTCGAAGCAGATGTTGCGACGACTCGATGTAATCTACGAGTGTGCTAGCCTACCGAAGACCCGAAGTAGATCCTTCCTTGACTCAAAGCAAACTGCCTGGAAACTCAAAGTAAACAGGGAAATGACTCGAAGTAGGTTCCAAGCAACCTGAAACGACTCGATCTTTGTCGAAACCATATTTTAGACATCTTGCGCTGTGTGTTCACTGACTATGCTACGTTGTGTCTTTGTTATCATATTTGTTACCCGTGAAATCCAACTTCGATCTTTGTACAGTCAATTAGATTAAATTTTGCCTGTATGTGGCCTTGCCTAAAGGTGGGTTAATACTTTGCCCCCTTCTCCTAACATGGCCTGTTATAGGAAGGTGTGTTTTGTAGTGCCATAAGTTGGATATGTGTATCATGTTAATGACCTGTAAAGAGATTGATAGTCTTAGCTGACTGTGAATGGCGATCCTTCGAGATTGTATGCCATTTGGGGTAGTATGTGACTGTTCGAGGTCGGGTGCCGTTCGCGGCGAATGGTGACCGTTCGTGATCGGGTGTCATTTGAGGCAGATTGTGACCGTTTGCGGTCAAGTGCCGTTCGAGGCGTAGTATGACCGTTCGCGGTCGAGTGCCGTACGAGGTGAGTTGTGACCATTCACTTTCGAGTGCTGTTAAAGGTGAATTTTGACCGTTCGAGGTCGGGTGCTGTTCGAGGGGAGTTGTGTGGGCTGGGGAGGGGGGACTTAGTATCAATACTATCAGATTTCACGTTCGAGTGAGTTTCTGAATTGTTTGTTATGGCGGTTTATCATTGTCTCAAAGCATGCTGAGGACCTTTCGTGATCCCGTGCATGTGTAAGTGACTTGGCTGTTGTAGATTTATTAAAACCAAATATCCATTCAAATGAGTCTTTCAATAGCAATGTTCAACAAAATCAAGTCCTAATGTAAAAAAAAAGCAAAACAAAGACGTCAAAGCGCAAACACCCACACTGTTGAGATTAATAGCCATATCAGAGCATGCTTGAGGATCACTCGTAATCCACTACACCAGAAAAGACTTTTGGTAGCGTTGAAAAAACGCTACCATAACTTATGGTAGCGTTTTAGAGAACGCTGCTATACAACATGCAACTAAAAGTCTAAAACTTTTTGTTGCATTGTAGTAAACGCTACCAAAAGTCACTTTTAAATGCAACTATAGGTATTTTCTGTAGGATTTAAAAAATGCTACCAAAAGTCACTTTTAAATGCAGCTATAGGTTTTTTCTGTAGGGTTAAAAAAACGCTACCACAAGTCTTCATTTTTTGGTTGCATTTTTTGTTTATATGCTTTTTTTGATTTTCAGTAGCCTTTTTAAAATGCAACTGTATAATTTTTATATTAGTTTACATTTGTTGCTGTAGCATTTCTGAAACGCTACTAAAAGTTATTGGTTGCTTGGTAGCATATTTTAAATGCTACTATTTACGGTTGATGGTTTATACCATTTCCAGCAATCGCTTATATACTATTCATATTAAAACGAACGATCAATCGCATAATTTTCATATATTCAAAAAAACAATTAAATCACATAATTAGCATATACAAACAATCAATCATATGATCATCGTATTCAAATAATTGTAAAAACATGCTAATCTCACAATTAAATATAATATCCATAATCAATTCGATAGTAGTTTTTCAACAAAATAAGTCACATACTACAAGCATTCACAGACAAGTTTCCACAAATGGTACTGACAAAATACGACAACATATATAACAATTAAATTCATGTTCGTTGCTTGATTACCAATAGTTCTTTGTTGTCGACAGTCTTCGCTTCGAAATAGCTAATTACCTGCAAACGAGTTTAACAATCAACAATATATATATATGTGTGTGTGTGTGTGTGTGTGTATATGTATATATGAAAATCATGTAATCTATAACTCGATATTCTATATTAACACATATTAACAAAAATTGTTCTATTTTTATATGCATCCTATATAGTTACCCAACGAATACACAATTTTCAATTTACACAGATATTCAGATCAAAACTGGGTTAGAAGTCTGACTGGATTTCATTCTATGTGCAGATTGTGTATTCAGTACTATGGTCAAGTTAAATCTTATAAAATATGAAAAGGTATCTGGAACGTCCGTAATCCATCGATGATGCATCCATCCACTAATTGAAATGTACAATTTTCTTTACCCTTGTCGTTTTCTATCAATTGGGTTCACTAAAACAAAAATATTCCCTAAATTCACATTGCCATTACTGTATTAGGCAACAACTGTAGTGTCAGTTACTTCCATTTATTTGTGTTAGCCCTCTTGTATAACTACATTTGTGTAATACATGTGCAATGACATAACGATTGATCTGAGTAGACAGTTTTAGGAAAAATGGTTTATTTAAGTTTTAGTTTCAAGTGTATCAATTGTTGTGGCTCTGCAGATAAACACGTTTACCATAGAGGATATGTACTGAAATGTTGTGGCTTTGCAGATAAAAACTTAAATGTTGTGATGCAGATTTTTTTAATACCCGAATAAACAGAACTAAAACTTAATGTTGAGATATGATGTACTAAAAAATAATACTTACTGGAACTTGATTCTCCAATGACATATGCTGCTGGCCAAGCTATCGTAGTACCAAAGGCATCTTCCATGTACGTACACTCAGATGTAGGTCGCCATAGCAATGCGTCATTAACTCTCACAAAGTTTACCCAAACTTTTACCGCATCTTTTCCCAGCGGAACACAATGAACCATCATTGTTGGATCAGTTGAAGCGATAGTTCCTTCAGCCACCACTTGTCCCGTTTCACCCACATCAATCAGCTTACAACTACTATTTGGTACCAGATTTGCACCCTGTTGGATAAGCAAATAAATAAATAATCATCAAATATGTCGTAATCATCAAATAAATAAACAAAAGGATTAACGGTTTGAAAAAAGGATTAACATATTATCATTGCAATCACAGCTAACTAGTAATCAAATAATCCACAAAAGTAAACTCTCCCCTTGACACGGTTACTAACTAATTTAGTAGTGACATAAGAATTCTAGAATACTGACCAAAAGTAGTGACATACCTAACTACTTTAGACCTTTTACCTCCACCATTGATTATAATACAGGTTAAAAACGCTAGCTTGGAAGACATGACATTTAAAAATACGACCGTGAGACATGTTACAAAATATTAAAGTGAAATCGGGATTTAAAATGTGAACATAAATGAAAAGACAAAGGAACAATATAATGAAGACCACATATAAAGTAGGATTTCAGATGTATATAAATGATTGAATGCTTTAACCAAATAATGTAAAAGAAGAGTCAGATTTCACATGTAGTCGTGTGCTTTAGGATTCAGTTCCATTAGACTAAGAAGTAGGTCATAAACTAACCACACGTACAAACACATGTGCTTTGTTCATTACAAAATCACTCGCTAACTGACCACAGGCACATGACTTTTGGATTGAAGGTTCTCAATTGTAGCTATCATATTATTATTTTTATTGTCAATTTACAAAACCATCACAAAATTCCCACGACCAGAAACAACATCTCCTTCCCTTCAACCTCTAGCATATCCCACTACACCCCGCAACTGCCACAAACCACCCACCAATCCACCCTTCAACAACTCTATCAAATTCACCAAACAACCACACATATTCAACCACAAACTTGCCATCCATATCCACCCTCCATGGCATCAGAAGCTAACCTAACGTCATCAACTTCATTTGCAGCATTCATTGTGCATCCCTGTGCACTGCAGTATAAACTCCTGCAAATCACTGTTTCTAACTTCACTTCACATCTTCCCCATCTTCAAAAGTTCTCCTCCTCAAAACATCAATCCGAAACCAACGCTGTCGAACCTAACTACCTTGCAACATCATCAACAGCCTGAACCATCCATCAACCTCCTCCATAACCACTGTCTCTCTGTTAAACCAAACACTCACCAAAAATCACTCTCAACACAACCAGCCAATTTCATAGAGAAGAGGTTGATAAACGAAGAAAGCGAATCAGCTTTGTTTCTTTGCCATATTGTTTCATATGATTAGTTGTTGTGGTCTAGAAACTAAATTGTGCTATTTAAAAAAAAACTTTTTAAATGATTGGCTGCATTTTTATGAGAACCATGATTTTTATGCAAAATCATACTTTACAAATCACCCTTTAAATTACGATAAGCTCCAGTCTACAAATACAAATATATTTGAAAATACAAAAATATCATAAATTGATATGAGTATGGATAGAGATTTTAACTTTTGGATTTGAATACAGGCTTGCACTATCTATCTCTGCTCACATACATTAACAGGCCCATCTCTGAACACAGTGTTTGGATAAAGTAGGCTATGTTTATAGCTATACTAACAATTTGTAACTTAAATATTTGCAAACTCAAGGATTTACGTCACAACTACTGCCTGTTAGGGCTGCCTAGATTTAATTTAATTACATTTCTATAACATGCTTATGAACTGAAAGTATCATATTAAATCTATTCAACCATCGCAACATATTACATGCCTTTTTCTCCTTTTTTTAATTTATTTATTTTGTGGAGCGGCTATTAATACATTGCGATAAATGAATATACAAACTGAGAAATATTTTTAATGACTTGTTTGTTTCTTTTAACAGCATTGGCCTTTTAAAATCGTGAATTATAATTTGACATAAAACAGTGTACAAAAACACCATTGACAACTGACATGTCATGACTTTATATGGAAAAATACACCAAAGGCAAGACTTGGCATGATATTGTTGTTGTATTCACTTTGCAGTAGTTTAAATTTCTGATTAAGAACTCGGTTAACTACAATTGGACACTTATTGTACTACATTTCATTATTCAGTAGTCATGCCTTCACTGGAAGAAAAAAAACTTGAAAATTTTCATGATCAAATTATTGTTTTTCTAGTGTCCTAACTTTTATTTCCATTCAAAATCTAAAACCCCCATTAAGTTTCTACAACTTAAATACCAAGAAATAACAATTGATCCCCTAATTCATCTCAAACTATTACTTCGGCTACTGAGTTATTGCCCAAATTAATAATCCAACAAAACACTCAAATCACCTCTAGAATTAAAAAATAAAATATATCCACTAGTTGTCAGGCGATACCTAACAAGATAACAAAAAGTAAATAAAAATTACCAGTGGAAGTAATGGGAACTCGAGGAACAGAAACTCCGCTACAAGATTTGGTTGGATAAATAAAGATGGAAGTAACTGTTGCTGATTAATCAAATGAAGAGCCACTCTTTCCTATGATCGAAGAAAGGAGGGAAGAAACCTTGTTCATCTTCGACTATTATAATATCAATTAAGTTCATAAAGGACATGTATTATTGCTAAAATATGATTGGCCTATGAGATACACTTGCATACCAAAGCTTAGTTGCTTACGAAGGGTCTGAAAACCATTGCTCTGTTCCAAAAACGAAACTATTGCGAAATTGTTTACTAAAAAACATGAAGAATTGAGATGGATTGGTTGTTTATTGTAAAAATAAGAAAGGTATATAAACCAGTTTTATTTCTATCAGTGAATGGGGTTATTATAGTTTTCAAAGTTAAGCATATTGTATATGAATAAATATACATTGGTTATTTATTGTAGAAACCTGAGAACTAGTATGTACTGCACTCAAATATAATATCCTTGGTTTCTAAAATTTAGAAAAAAAATAAAAATAGAACATCTGAGTCAATTTTTTACCAAAATTAATTATTTAACAAAATTTAATTGAATATACAAATCCTCCACCTTGTTGCTTTTCTCAATGTCATTTCACTACTGTTGTCATTTTCACCTTATATCCACCTCAATCTAGCAGTGGATGGCATGGATAACATATAACACTTATAACATAAGTGAAAAGAAAGCCCTGTTACTAAGCACAAAAGTATAAACTAATAAAAGAATATAAACTAAAATTTCGTTTTTAGTAGTCAATATAACCAACCCCATTAATCAGTAATATCTAAAAATTATTGTGTTCCAATCCAGTTTTGTTAGATACAGTAGGTGTTTACAGTGCTAATCATGTAATATCTAATGTTTTCAGTAGTTAATATAACCAACCTCATTAGAGTTTTATTCAAGAGCAGTTAAAGTCACAAATAATTGTTTGTAATGAAAAGAGTTTACTATATTACAATTGAGTTTACTATATCATGCCAAAGTTTCAATTACTCACTGTTCTTCTGAATATACGTGCACTATATCACAATGGACATTTTATTGAAAGAGATTCCGATTAATGATACTTAAGAGTTGAAGATGTCATTACAATCCCTTTGCAAATATGAATGTATTAATGGAACAAACCATACTTGAAGTGTAAACTTGTTAACAAAGAAATTGCATTGAAGCAATCGGAAATGTAACCGCTATTTGGATAAACAAAAAAAGAATTACCATTTGAGAACTTCGAAAAGAACATTCTCACTGGCAGCTTCAACTAGCTTATGTATGTACTAGTGCTTCAACCTGTTTTAACCAGAAACTATTGCGAGAAAAATATTACCAATGCAATCAACCCTTTAGCATAAGAGCTCCTAGTTTTCTCCATGTTGGTTTTAAAGCTCCATCTTAAGAAATTTTCTACATTAAGAAATTTTCTACTAAAACCTTCCAGTCAGGAAGTGACCTGGTCATGGGATGGAAAAATAATTATACATTGAAGTTACATTAGGAATTGTGCAGAACTAATAAAAAGAATTAATAGAAAAAGAAAGATAAATTATTCTTCACCTCACCTCCAGATGTCCTATTTCATAAGGTAACAGTATTCCACACGTTCCTTTTCTTGAACACCACAGACCAGCAGCGCTTTTTATTTATACAAATAAGGCAATTATGAAATAAGAAAAGAGGAATTTGAATCATTAGAAATGAATTAAAAAAGCACAGCATTTAACAATGTATATACTATCAAAATCACAAAACTGAAAAGATACAAATCATAATCTAAATAGCAATAACATATCAGTTTAACCAAAGGTGTATTAGCCAGAAAAAGTTTTATTCAAAATAATGTATATGACATGTTTAACTAAGACTAGACAGTAACCGTGTAGCTAATTTCATCACAAAGTGGTTATTTATTTATCTTCTCTCATTTAAATTCTCCAAAAGTATCATTCTCAGAGGTGAAAATGTCCATGCAACCTCCTCTTGATAATTTCCCAAAATGGAAAAAACATTCGATTTAATATAGAAACACTCATTTTTGATATATTTAGAAATACCTATGAAAAATAGTAATATTTTTTAGTAATTAGACATTTGGACAGTGTACCAACTGGATGAAAACAAACTTTCATATATGTCTTCAAAACAAAGGGTACATGTGGTAGATACATTGAAGACATTAATGATAAAATGCATGCAGCCATTCCTTTGATGAAATGACATAATACTTTTTAGTACTTGGACAATTGGACAACTAGACCTTACCTGACCAGAGTGTTAAATTTCAATACTAGTACATTAAGTTAAGAGCAGATTGCTAAATACTGATGCTTTATTTCCTTACATGAACCCATCATTGGGAAATGTGACTAGGTGATCCTTTCAAAATAAATAGCAGTAGGTAACAATAGAGCTAGGTTACTAGATGTATTAATAACTTATAACCAAAAACGAACTGCCAAATTATCTAATATACAATGTAAATCATACTTCCCAAGTTTCACAGGTGTTAATTCTTGAAATCTGGGAACAATTCGTCCACCTATACAAAGATAAAAAAATACGTAGTGCCATGACGATATGGACAATATTAAGACAATCCCATAGGCAAGACAAACCTGTAGCAATGGAAATCAACTCCAATTCAACGCCACCAACCCATTTAACAGCAGGAAAATTTCGACGTTGCAATAAATGATTGGTTCCTCATCAAAACCCCATTGACAGATAACTGACCAAATGATAGTTGTAAAAACTCCAAAATAATACTCCAATCAGATCGGATCACCGTCACAATCCCTGGACTATAAAACCTCAAAGTGGTTGGTGTGGAAGAATCCCACCTTCACAATCCCTTAAATGCTATCTCCAGACCTCGAAACCCGCAACCACCCGGATCCGATTCACATCCAACTTGCAACCTGTGACCAACTGCTGCACCCAATTTTGAAGCGATCGTCGAATTTGGAAACTGCTATCTCCAAATCGAACTACTATCATGTGGGGCGGATCGACGAGAGTTGGTCGTGAATGTATTCGCCGTTGTGGTGAGAGAAACAACGAAATTATGAATTCGTGAGTGGTGGAGAGGGATATGATTAACCCTAGGTTTTCTTTTTAAGTAAAGAGATGGCACAATGAGAGGAAAAGAAGAGAAGAAGGACATGCGTTTTTTTTTCCAAAATTATTGGCGGGTTGGGCGGCAGTGGCGGTAAGCAAAAGAAATTTAATGAAATCAGCTATATTGGTTGCACTTGTGAAGTAAACGCTGCCAATAGGTGCTACCGAAACTAGATTTTCTTGTAGTGATCCCATACATGTATAAACGTAGTGTTGGTGTGGAGTTTGTCACTTATTCGTCATTATTCTGATCAGTTGATGACAATTTGATGCCTCGATCCAGGGCCACCTTCATTTGATGTAGACGATGGTTTCTCTCGTTCCACTATCGTTGCTCGCCTTCCCACATATTGGATAGCAGACCATTTCGAATATGTCCTTCTATCTCATCCCTCAAACATCTACAATCATTTGTACTATGGCCATTTGTGTAACGACCCAGAATTTGACCACTTTAAAATATAATATTTAGAGTGATTTTAAATATAAAATATGAAAGGTTATATGATCCAAACAATATTAGATAGGATTTGGAAAGAGAAGTATACACAAAAATAGTAACATTTGCCTATAACGACAAAAGTGACAAAATACTGATTTCAGAAAAGTATGTTTCAATGGTTAAATAAATTATCTTAATTAATTTATGAGTGTTTATATTTTTAAATAGCATTATAAAAATTTATTTTTAAACTTGGTTTACATAAATAAATAGTTTAACTAAGACGTCAAAATATGACCGTAAAACATTTTGTCGAAAAACAACGTTTTGTCGATTAAAAGTTGTTGCAACGTCATCGCACCTTTATTTTCTTATATAGCAAAATATATTCAAAAAGTGAAAGTATCAATTAATTCACTAAACATGTTAGTTTTACTAAATAAAATTTGAAAACTTCTAGAAGTCATTAAGAAAAGTAAGCAAGAATTAACAAAAGTAAGTAAGAAAAGTCAAAAGTAAACATCAAATCAATATCACATCAAAAGCCAACATAATTATTATTTTACTTAGCTTAGTTCTTAGGGGATTAAGACATAAAGTAAAGATGTGAAAGGTGATGTTAGGTATTGAAAAAGTGGAGATTTCTTTAGGTTGAAGTAAGGTTAGTTTGGTAATTTGGTAAGACGTTATTTTGGTAAATTACCACTTTCTTTCTTTTTCTATAAATATCCACCTCCTTCTTCACTTTCATTCACATTTCTTCTTCTTTTCTCAAGCTTCTTCATCTTATTCCTCTTCTCTTTAATGGCTTCCAAGCCATAGAAAAGATTAGAAATATATAATGTCAAAATATTTTCAAAATATTCAAAAGAAATCAATGTTCATTCTCTTCAAATCAAACTCATTTTTTCTCCATATTTTACCTCTTCTTCTCTCGACCATAACTTAATCAAAACTGAACCAAAATGCAAAATTATTTTTTAAAAATAATGTATTTTTCCAGTGGCTACAACTTTTATGTTGATAACTTTATCTCAGTCTAAAGTTATCTATGTCAAAAATACACCTCTTTCCGGTGCATTTTCTGGCCCAGATTTTAAAGCAGAGAATATGTCATCCTGTTTTGATCATAACTTGATCATAACACATCCAAATTAAGAAATTATTTTTGTCAAACCATAAGAAATTCCAGTGCCTACAACTTCTTTGTTAAATTATTTTCTCAGTTTTGAGTTTTGCTATACCTGAAACTCAATTCTTTAAAGTGCATTTTTGGGATTCATTTTTGTCAATCCGACAACACCTCTTCTTAATTCTATCATATCTCCCTCAAAACAACTTGGATTCAAATGATTCGTTTTATGAAAATCAAGAGAAAAGAATTTGCAACAAATTTTCAGTTAACATGTTTTTCAAATTTTGAGAGTAAGGGAGTCAAAAAAACAAGAGAGAATTTGACCTAATTTTCGAATCTAAATCTTGGGAATTCAAGTTCAACGCTCTACCGCTTCTTCTCTATATTTTCGGCCAACATCCATCTCAAGCCTCGGCCAAGCTATTGGAACGGATAGGGTGTTGTTTGCTAGTGTTTAATGGAGTAGGAATTAATTAGTGAAGTATTGGTTGATTAGAATATTGGTAGGAAGTTAATCGCTTTGGTTTATGGTGAGAAACTTTATTTAGCATCCCTATTTATATATATACATGTTTGATGTTGTGTTATGATTGATGTAGATGCTTATATATGCTTTGATCATCAAGTATTGATTATTTGATATGATTGTTAAACTGTTTTACCAAGTCATGTTAATACACGTCGATAAGCACGAAGGAATGCACTTTCATTTTGAAAATGAAATGGTGTATATGGAATCATCAAGTATTCAAAAGAAATCAATGTTCATTCTCTTCAAACCAAACTCATTTTTGCTCCATATTTTACATCTTCTTCTCTCGGCCATAACTTAATCAAAAATGAACCAAAATGCAAAATTCTTTTTTTCAAATTATGTAATTTTCCAGTGGCTACAACTTTCATGTCGACAACTATATCTCCGTCTAAAGTTATCTATGTCAAAAATACACTTCTTTCCAGTGCATTTTCTGGCCCAGTTTTTAAGCCAGAGAATAGGTCATTCTGTTTTGATCATAACATGATCATAACGGATCTAAATTAAGAAATTCTTATTTTTAGAGCGTAATAAATTCTAGTGGCTATAACTCTTTGTTAATCATTTTTTCCAGTTTTGAGTTTTTCTATACCTGAAACTCAATTCTTTAAAGTGCATTTTCGGGCTTCATTTTTGTCAATCCGACAATACCTCTTCTTAATTCTATCATATCTCCCTCAAATAAACTTGGATTCAAATGGTTCTTTTTGTAAATTCAAGATAAAAGAATTTGTAACAATTTTTCAGTTAACATGTTTTCCAAATTTTGAGAGTAAGGGAGTCAAAAAAACAAGAGAGAAGATGACCTATTTTTCGGATCTAAATCTTGGGAATTCAAGTTCAAAGCTCTACCGCTTCTTCTCTATATTTTCGGCTAGCCTCCATCTCAAGCCTCGGCCAAGCTATTGAAAGGGAGAGGGTGTTGTTTGCTAGTGTTTAATGGAGTAGGAATTAAAGTGTTGGTTGATTAGAATGTTGGTAGGAAGTTAATCGCTTTGGTTTATGGTGAGAAACTCAATTTAGCATCTCTATTTATATATATACATGTTTGATGTTGTGTTTTTGTAATATCCCGCCTTTCCGCATGGTTTAAATCGACGATAAACCACACACGTTAGACTTAAACCATACAGAAGGGCGGATTGTTATGGGGGTAAATTATAAAAAACAGCGAAAGAAAAAAAACAAAATAGAATCTTGCCGCGGAATGATAAAATATAATAATCAAATATACAGTTCATGAAGCTATTTTACAAAACCCTTGATTATATTTATACAATACATATTAGAGTACACATACCAGAGAATAATAAGTAATGCAGCGGAATCTAATGGTGTAGTGGAATAATATAGTAGATAAGAGTACTACAAATCTTCGTCTTCGTCCTCCAGAATAAGATCTTCGATCCTGAAATGCTCGGACTGACCCGAATGAATTGAAAAGACAAAACACTCGAGTCAGAACTAAAAGATCTTATGTGAGTTAAATCAATAGAAATAAATATGAGTGTAATGGCATCGGAGATGTTTACGGGATTTGACATCTCCTATCCAGTATCTAACGTGAGTGCAGTAACTCAAAAGATGCTCGGGATTCACATCTCCTAAGGATCCGTTAAACTATTTACTATGTAGTAATATTTCGCTATTATAATAATGTCTACAGTAAAATAAACTTACTTTTAAATAGCGTTAAGGGGTGACCCAATATTCCCCTTAACACGTAATAGTCCCAGTAGTCCATTCAGTATCGGCGCATCTCCATATCGGGAGACTACCCTAAATACTCCACGGGCTACACGAGAAAAACAAACTCGTACAAGGCGCGCTAGGGTAGGTGACACGGCACAACTAGGCAATGCCAGGGTAGATATACCAATTACGCTTCCGGGTTGGTGGTAACGCGTAGCGCGTAGCTACCGCCCACCTCGAGCCACACCCCCAAATAAAAAAGTCAAAAGTGGCCACCGAATCAATCCAAAAGTCAAAGTATAATATCGAGGGGATGTGTCCGATCAAAGGTGCTACCTCATTAACCCGTCGATCGCTCCTGTTTTAGCCACCTTATGTCAACTCACGGGAGTTGGGTCCACGTATTTACCTCAAAGGAAACGCCGCCAGCATCCTACTTCATTCTGGAATCTCCACCGCGTACACGGTTGTTAAAGTGGTTTTCGGAGTTGGCAGAGAGTATGACAACTTCCGATCCCGGTCTCTTCAACAACCAATCGTTATTATAACACCGTGGTCTTTTTCAAAATACTTTATACTTTAAAACCAGAATATAATATCCCTTTTCAAACCCATATAAATACGATACCATTTTCCTCTTTTAAAACTAAATCAATATGATATCATTTCGAATATATCCTTTTGAAACCATAACATTTTCAAAGTTATAATATTTCGAAACCAAAACTTGAAATAAAGCCTTTCAAAACATAGAACTTCGAATTTCATAACTTTGAAATATAACCACACCACTTAAATGGTTTAAATATTAAATTACTTAATTATATAATAAAATAGCTTCTTCACCTTCACAAATCAGTTTCAAATATAGATTTAAATCCCCAAATAAACCAATAAAATTTTCATATATTTCAAAGCTTTAATTATTCCACCATTTCAAAACTTATTCTTTGATAATTTCATATATATCAAATTCAATTGCTATTATTTAGATTTGAGCGTATACTTAATAAATCCAATATAGTTTAAGTAAAACTTTAACTTCAAACAACTGGATATTTTTTTCAATTTATTTAACTTGATAAATTCATTTATCTCAACTTTACATTCATTTAAATTCTTTAAAACTAAATCAAGTTATAAGAATCATACCCTTTACAATCTCCATTTTTATCTAAACTTCAAATCAAATTTATTCAAGTCCAATCTTAAATAATTAAATTTAAACCAATTCCATATTTATCTTTCAACTTAATTTCATTTAAGCCATTTAAAACTCTATATATACAATATCTTAAATAGGTACTTAACCATATAATATAAAACAATCAAACTTCATTATTAAACTCATTTTTATTAATCAATTTTATACATAGCTTAAATTCAAGAATTCAAATATATATATATATATATATATATATATATAATAGTATTTATATAACATCAAAATTAATATTTATTAAATCGTATTTTCCTTTCCAAAACCATAAAAAATTATTTCAAAGTATTTTATATACAGACCACGGTGTCTGTATATAATTTTCTACCCTATGGTCAAGTGATACAGATATTTATCATTTCAATCCGTAATGTAAAATAAAAATTACGGTTATATATCATTTCAAACCGTAATCCTGAATGAAATGAAAATGCACAATAACTTGCAGTTTATACAATACAGCATCCATTCATCCAATATTAATCATCAACCATTTATAACAATCATCATCCAATATAAACAATAACATAACTATAGAACTGATAATAAACAACAAGTATTAACTAGCAGTTTATATTCAATATTAAACTAAAACTGTTTAACTGGCAGTTTATATGCAATAATAAATAAATAAAAATTTAACTGGCAGTTTATATGCAAGAATAAATTAAATAACAATTTAATTTACATAAATGCAATCTAACTGAGATGATGATTAAATATATGTCCAAACAATCATAGATAAATTTTAAATCACATCAAAATTTAATTTAACAAACATAAGAAATCTTAGAAGTTGTGAGTGGGTTAAAACACTCACCTTTTGAATTTAAATTCAATTTAAACTCAAAATTCACCCAGTCTCAAAAATCGTCCAAACCAGCGCTAAAATGTCCCGAATCCCAATACGAACCTAGCGGAGAAAACCGCGCATGAAACGGATATCGTATGCAGAAGTTACATTGATTTGAACCTTTGAAAATTAAATTAAATAAATAAAAAAATAAACAAAGCAAATAAAATCATTACCGCCACGTCAACTCCTTCATTACGAACAGCACCATTCATGCACGAAACAGGTCGTACGCGGCACGGTGACAGGCCGCCCTCCAACGCTTCGACCACTGCCGAGACTCGCGTCGCTCACCGGAGCCAGCCGCAACCACCTCCAGCTCTCCATCGCACATCCCTAAGGCCGCGAAGGCCATTTCCGTCTCGCGCCAAACCCAGGTCATCGTCGAAAACAACAAAAAAACAAACTCAAGGCCATAATTTTGCGACGATCCGACCACTGATTCGCCAAACAAACTATATTGATGAAGTCCTCTCGGTCCACTCTACAATACCCAGAAAGGATTTCCCGATCAGACAAAGTTCATCATCGAGCGATGAACGACCGAAACTTCTTCGATCTTTACTTATCAGACGATGAACCAAAAAGAAAAACGAATCATGGATCTGAGTTACGCTTTTCGAGAGCTTCGAATTGATATAAAATTTGGCATATATTGTGGAGTTTGAAATTTCAGCTTTGGATTTGATTTGGGATTGCAATCAGAATTAGGGTTTTTCTGCCATTGAAGTGAGGAGGTGAATAGAACGTATAGAAATGAGGAATAGAGGCTGCTAGGGTTTATAGCAGGATATATATAGGCAAGGTTGACATTTGAATGGATGGATAAGATAAATTTACGCGCTAACGCCAAAGTGGCCCAAAAAGCCCGTTTCGACTCCGGAATGAAATTGGGTCAACGCATATATCAAAATAGATGTTTTTAAATATTTTAAACGCAATGGAAAAGGTTTCAAGTCCAAATTCCATCGTATGAAGAAGTTATGTTAAAATCAATATTTTTCAAATTGATTTCAATTGATTTCAATTTCATTTATTTCAAGGCGTTTTGAGTCCGTACGATCAAATTACAAGTCCGATCGCTACGAAACTTGAAATCCTACAATAATTCACTGTTACGGATCCGATGAAACTAGTTTCGTCGAAATCCGAGTCAGTGATAAAAATGGCTATTTTACACTAATTAAATAAATTAATAAATTAATGAAATCAAGTTTCCAATTTAAATTCTAAAATTGACAATTCTTCTCATTTTTAAATTTCCAAATCATTCACACTAATTTAACAAATTTATGATGTCAATTTAAAGTTCATTAACTTATCAATTTCGATGTTAAATTTTAAATTTCATTATATTCACAAATTATAATTCTTATCTTCAAAATTTCCATTTAATTACATAAATAAAAAATTATTCCATTCATATTTGTCAAATAGATGGATTTCTCATTGGATTCAAAACTATTGCATTAATGTTTTCTTATTCCATCTTCATTTCAAATAATGAAAAATTTAATGTTCAATTCTACCTATTTGCAATAGACTCAATTATTTAACTTAAATTTCAAATAAATAAATAAATCCTGATTCCCATTCTTTAAATTCACTATTTATCATATTATCATCTTAGGTACCATTTATTTTGGTATATATCCAGATACATTAACATTTTTCCAATTTCTTTACCTCAATTGCATAACATTAAATTTCAATTACCCCAATAATTACACTTGTTATAAATTGGATTTCAATGGATTGATTTATTTCAAATCAAATCTTTTTATTAAATTAATTACCCCTCTATAAACTTAGTTACCCTGTTTTCCTCGTTCATTACCTTAATATACCCAACTTAACACTCCTAAACATTGTGTTACATTTCCCATTAATGTAACATTTATTTACATTTATTACAAACCTATTTCCCATTTCAACTAATAATCTAAATAAATAAATAGGCAACCTACCATAAAATTACCGTTACCTTTTTGTCACATAAATAAGCTTTTATTACTTAAAATCGATTTTGGCATTTATTTCCATAGTACTAATTTCATTAGTTAATACACTATTCACATTAATGTGACATTTATTAAAATTAATTTCCAATAAACGTACTACTAAATTTCCCTTAATTGAAATTTGATTTCCAAATTTTATTTAACATACTAAATAAAATAAATAACATATATCGATTGTTACCTATTTTCCTTTACTTGCATTTATAACTTTATTACTTAACAATCACAGGTTAACATTCCATATATACTCAAATTTTAATTAATTGTCATTAACACTGTATTATTTCATTAATTTCAAATACTACATTAACACTATTTCACTTATTTTGGTCATTATTCCAAACATAGGTCGCAAGTTTTCGTTTCTTTATATTATCCTATGGAAACAATATACATTCCAAATACTTTGTTACATTTACTGAAATTTATTTTCCAAATTTACTGAATACACCAAATTACGACCTTACATTTATTTCAATTAATTAGGGTTGCACAAAATTAATTATTTATTAGCTTACATCCAATTACAATCAATATCCTCAATGAATTTACCTATTGGTCTCATGCTTTCTATTACATCAATTAATACCTTATAATAAATCTACGTTTCTATTTTAAATTTACATTCACACATAAATACAATAATTTCATTATAACTTTCCCAATTTAAATAAATTCATTAATTGTCATTTCATTCAACCTATTAGTTATTAACCATAATTAGCATTGTTACGTTTTAATTCACTTATTATTTCATTAATAAGTTACCCAAATTTTATTTCTCCAATTATTAAATCACAAAGTCTTAAGTGATTTGCCATTTCCATTACCTTTTTTAACATTTGCTTCATTATAAATTACAAAATTTTTGTTTCCTTCTAAATTTAATTACTCAATTTTAATTAAAATAACCAACTTAATATTTAAAATTTTATGGGTCGTTATAGTTTTGATTGCTATTGTAACGACCCAGAATTTTGAACAATTTAATTTGAAAATATTTAATTAATTTTAAATATTTGAATGATGGTTTGAATTGAATTTCAAATTATCAGAATGAATATGGCGATTAAATTATAGAATTTAATCTATTGAAAGTTGAATAAAAATTTGAATCTTCAATTTTAAGCCAATTAAAAATATTTCAAAGGCTTGTAAAATTCATATTGATAATATTGAAGATTTTAGAAGCTTCAGAATTGAATTTGAAACTGCTTTGTTCAGTTTTGAAATTATATTGTTTAAATCGATATTTAAAAATAGCCGTCCGAGGCACAGTCTCGGAATTCGACGAAACCAGTTCCATTGGGTCCGTAATATTGAATTATTGCCGGATTTCAAATTTCATATTTTTCGGAGTTGATATGTGATCACACGACGAGTAAACGCGTTGAAATTAAATTCGATTTAAACTTGAATTTAAAATTAATTAGTCAAACACCACGTTATCTTCCCTAACTCCACGCCTAAAACCATGCCTTAAGTCACGCAGAAAATCACGATAGAAATCGTGGTAAAGATCGTGCTAAGCATGGCCTCTGTAGTTTGAATACCAGATAAATCACTTTCTCTCCTTCAATTTCAAACGAAAAAAAAATCAGAAGCCAAGAATCAATGGCCACCTCAAATCGCGAAAGCATAGATAAACAAATTAGGGCCGAAGCCTCCCTTAATCTCGAAAAAATTTAGGGATCAAAGCATCGCGATTTAGGGCAAGGGCATGAAGCGGCGACATTCGTGATAGCCACGATTAGGATAGCGAAGGCGTGGGGATTCTCGAGCGCACGCGTATGGAGCTCGAGTTGATGGCGGCGACTACTCACGAGGCAGTGGGTCGCGATGCAGATTCGAGGCACGGCGGCGCGCGCTCGCGCGAGGCAGGGGATGTCGAGGCGCGCGCAGACGTGGGGTTTGCGATGTGATGGCGAAGCTTGAGGCTGTGGCGCGCATGGATGGAGGAGCTCGAGACGAAGTCGAGGCCTGGGTTGCTCAAATTAACAGTGAGGTAATTTTAAAATTTTTGTTTTCAAAAATTTAATTTATATACAGATAGAAAAAAATAATAATAAAATGTTATTGTAATAATTTTTAGAAGTATTTAAAATAACTAAAATAATTACAGCAAGTTTTATAAAATAGCGATTTAAAGATTTATATGTATGTATATACAGTAAATTGCACTACTGTTATTGTTATGAAAAAAAAATTACTGCTTTATTTAATTACCAAATGAGATTTTGGTTTAAAGTCAAAGGAATCAGTTCGAACTTTAATAAATGCATATAGATTAGAAATAAATAATAATAGGAATTTTAATTTATAAAAAGGAAATTTAGTTCAATTGAGAATTTCTAGTTAGAATTATTTTCAAAGGAAAATTTGTTAAAATAAATTTAAGGAATTGGTTTAGAACAAAACCATTGAATAATTAAAAAAATCAAAAATGAAAATTTATATTTCGATCTGTTCGAATATTTATAATTTGTGTAAATATTTATACAAGGTATAAATTAAGAAAATCGAGTCAAGATGGGAAATGGATTGCTAATAAAAGCAAAGGTGAGAACTTCTCACTCAAAAGGATTTATTTAAATTTTAAATAGTTAGATTTAAAATTTGTTGATTGAATGATTGAATGCTTGAATGATGATTGTTATATATATATATATATATATATATATATATATATATATATATATATATATATATATATTGGATGTGAATAGACCCTATACGCCGTTAGTAAGCGGAGGTTATTTATTACACACATATACCGCGATATTCCACCTTGAAGTGGAATTGGTATTATATATTATATATAGCAATATATATATTGGCATATGTATATATTGCAGTTGATTGATTTCTCGCATTTTTTATAGCGGATGAGAACCTATGCGCCGTTAGTAAGCGGATAATATTTATTAAATCCCATATACCGTGATATTCCGTCTTGAAACGGAATTGGTATTGTGCTAATGTCTGTGAATGCAGGGAACAGGTTGGAGGGATCCAACTGGATTCCTCATAAATATTTATTTGATTTCATATATCGTGATATTTGATTGTTTATCATGGATGATATACGATGTTTGAAAATCGTGATTGACTATTTGATGTGTTGCATCATCGGATCCAATTTTGAAGTTCAAAAATAACGATTTTGATTTTTAAGGGATTTCTAAAGTGATTTTTGGAAATATACGTTTATAAAATATTTTTGGAATTGATTCATTCTAAATAAATAAACGTTATAATTTTAAAAATTATATTTTTGAGAAATATAGTTAAAAGTTGATTTTTGAAAATATGGGATTTATGATTTTATAAAATAGTTTAAACTGGGATTTTTGAATTTATTATAAAAAGTTTAAAAATAGGATTTATAAAATTTGATTATTTTATAAATCAAGAGAATGGTGAAATTATAAAGGAGATAAAAAATGTTTTAAAAAATAATAATAATATAAATTGAATTATATAGAGGATTTATAAATTGATATTTATAAATTAAAACATTTGAATTATAAAACGAGTTTTTATAAGTGTTAGAATGAATTGTAAATGAACTTTATAAATTGGAATTATAGAATTATAACGGTGAAGTTATAAATGGAATTTTATAAACAGTAGGTTTATAAAATTTGTAAAGCTATTTAAAAGAATAGATTTTGGATAAAGAAATGAATCTTATAAGTTATAAGATTTATAATTATGAAGTTTAAAGGAACGATTTTGTAAACAAATAAATTATAAGCATTTAACTTATAATAATGACTTTCGGTATATAATTGAGTTATAAATCGAATAAGTTAATAAAGGAAATTTATAAAAGGAAGTATTATAAAATAAATAGAAAAGGAATTTATAAACGTTGTTTTATAAATCCGCAACGACTTATTTTGATAAGGAATTGTTGTAATTTATTAATGGAGTTATATTCACGTTTTAAACAGTGAATAATCCTTTAAAATAAAATGAATAGAAGTGATAAAATTTATTAACAAGGTATATTCACGTTTTTGAATAGTGAATAATAAGTTAAAGAAATTATTTTGGATGGGATGCTTTAGATTCACTTTAAAAGGTATTGAGATTCGAAACCATAGATTTCAACATTTATTGTTGAAATAGATGTTTTCGAGAAATATAAGGAAATAGTGGACTATAACACTGTTGTTATAGTAAATGATTTCCGAAAGGAAATGTTTTGTATAGTATTGGGATTTATATATCTATTTTAATTTTGAATCCCTATACTAGTGATTTTGAGACGTCGTAACAATGTTTTACGCAACATTCGTTTTGGCCCAAATAAATATGTTAAAGAGAATGATTTCCTTAAAGAATGAAATATATACTTAATTTCGATTAAAGTATATAGAATATTTTCCAAGTGTAGAAAATAAAAAGATTGTGAATTACTTACTTAATAAGTATGGAAATGTTTTCCAATATAAAGTGAATATGTTGAGAATTTATCTTTTTGAAGATAAATTGAAAATGAATAATTGAAAACATATATTCATAGATATTTTAGAATATAAATTCAATATGGAATTTATAAATGGAATTGGGAAAATGAGTTTAAAAATAAATATTGATTTATTTTTAAAGTATGGAAACTATGTATATATCTTGTAAAGATATTTTTGGGAAATAAATAATTTGGAAAATTATTTGGAATCTGGTGATGTTGGCATATCTATTGATAGTTCAATAATCGACTATCAATATTTACCTTTAAATAGGTATTGGTTGTGATTTGCTTGAAATTGAATGCCACACTTAATTTTTTTAAAAATAAGCGCTCATTATTCGGGTTAACCGGGAAAGGACCTTGGGGTCGTATAACCCATTCCGAATATGTGATACGTCGTTATAAATTGCATTTGAAGATCGGTGTTGAAGACCGGATATTTTCAAAAACGTAAGGGTTTCTTGTTGATTGTCTCTGCACTGGCTGATCCCCGGTATAGAGATCTCCATATGTGATGGGAAATTCGGGCGTGATTAGTGAATATCCGGATTGCAAGGACTTCTTTGTAAGTGCCTTCGGTTCTGTTCGATCCCGGAACAGACTTGTATGGATAGTATGCCGGACATTACAAATTGAGATATAAAGCCGATTTCTTTCAAATATATTTCTGTTGGTGGCGGAGAATTTATTCTCTTAGCTTAACACCCTTCTCTGAGACGTACGAGCTCAGAGGTTATATAGTTGAAGGTTATTAGCAATATACTCCCAATTTGGTAATGTGACATACTGAGTGTTGCTGTGAAATGATCATTGTGTTGATTATTTGTGATAGGATCATTTGTTTGATCGTCTATCTTGGTGATCATTTCTATGATCATTTGTTGACCCAAAGCATGGCTTTTGTATAAAGTATGTTTTTGTGGATGAGACTGCGTCGAGCCTCACACCCCGGAATGGTCAAAACAGGAAAGAAGCAGCAAGGTTATGAGGGGTAGCGCCCTTTAGGATATGTGCATTTCCTTCTGGAAAAGGGTGGTATCATGGTATGGAGCCCAAATACTTACTCATGTTGAAAACACTTTATGATTGTGTGAATTGATTACGAGCGCTCGGTTGAAAGGTCCCAAAGGACCGGGGGATGGCATATTCGGTCAATTGTTACTCAGTTAGGGGTAACCCGGCCTTGTGTTGGTAGAGATCCGGTTTGGTTCTCGGGGATGTCCATCCAGAGGCATTCTCATGTGGCAATGGGAAGTTCCTTGGCCTGATCATTCGTTGGAAATCCAAAGAAACAATACGATCTTGTACGGTTTTAGTTGTAGAACCTGCTTCCTCAGGAGGTAGCTATAGTAGGCATAATATAATGGTACCTATGCTGGCTAAGATTTATATTCTACTTTCGAAATATCTTCTACACTATGCACTAATAATAATATCAAAATTGATTTGATTTTAATGCGTATCAAGCATTTTTGACTAACATAAGAAGAAATCTCCTCCAAGTCTGCGTTTGCATTGTGTGTGTGGCGGGAGGTCTTATGGTAGTCTCATTTTTAAAAGCATTTCGAATTGATTTTTAAAATATTCTTCTATTTTGATTTTAAAGAAAAATAAACTGTTTTAGTTCTCACACCAGTCACATGACTGACTCGGAGTTTATTGTTTTCCTTTCTAAACTCTGGGTGCCCACCAATTTCTACACGGGCAGTCAAGAGTTAAGGTTTATCAGGATATTCTGGAATTCAGGAGTTGCTGGAGGCAAGATGGATGGCATGGCGTATTACTAGTATCTAGTATTTCTTTTTCCGCTGCACTGTTTGTTGTTGTACACTCTGATAATGTAATATAATGTAATGTAATAACTGATATAGTTCTTTGTTTAAAGATTATTCATTTATCTATTATATGTTGTTCCGCTGTGAATTGTGAGATTCTGATGTAGTTCTGTTGTTTCTTTCTGTTCTGTTTTTCTTTTTCTTTCTTCTTCTACCTCTTTCTTTCTTTTCCTAAAACCCTAAGGGTTCGTATTTTCGTTCATCTTGAATTAATCAATGGAGATTAGTGTCTATTCAAGGAGTACGGATTTACGGGTCTTTACAGTTGGTATTAGAGCATATGGTTAAGCGACAACCATGGTTCTGTTGGGTATTACTCATTAGAGATAGAGTCGGCAGTACTCTAGAATGGGTTTGAGTGTAATAATAGATATGAGCGCGTATTTGTTAGTGAATATAAATTTTTTTTTGAATCGGGTGAATACGATAATTTTGCCCAAAACTATTTTTGATAGAGAAAGGAAATGATTTTCTATGAATTATTATAGTATATGGTTGCATGATTGTTAGGAAGTAATAATATTAAATTATTATCATTAGTATATGGAATTAAGTAAGAAATAAAATGGATTGAATTCAAGTAAACTAACTTGATAAATTATTAATTCATGGACTAATGAATTGGAATTTGAATTGGTTAAATTAAAGTTTAGTCGTGAGCTAAATTTGAAGATAAATTTGAATTGTATATAAATTCAAGTAAGTAAAAGAAATAAATTGAAATTCCCTTTGTTAGTAATTAAGTAAATTCGAGATGAATTGAATATAGAAATTGAAAATTGAAATGAATTAGTGAATGAAACTAATTTAAAGTAGTAATATGAATTACTAAATGAAAGTTAATCGATAAAATTCAATATTTAGAATTGTGAATTGAATTCAAATGAAATTGAAATGTAAAATTGAATGAAATGGATATGTAACTTCAACAGTGAAGTAAAAATGTATAAGAAGTATATATTGGAAATTTTGTAATAGAATTAGCAAAATGGTTTGAATGTTGCAATTGGATTGGATATTATGACTAGCAGGTTATACGGGTGTATTAAAAGAAATGGAATTGAAATTTTGATTTCAAAGATAAAATTGAATTGCTCGACAAAAAGGTACGTATTTCAATTTCAGTATGAAATTTGGTGATTTTCTTCTCCAGCCGCTTGGCTTTCTCTTTTCTTTTTGATTCTGAGGGGCCGTGGTGCCATTTTGTAGTCGTACCGAGCTAACCGCGCAAAGGAAACGCTGGCGAAATTTTTCGAAAATTTTGAAAGTTTGAAATTTGAATTTAAATTTGAATTGTGAAGTAAATAGAGTTGTTTGAAACTTATAATTGAAGTTGGAAAGCTAGTCGAAATGATAGTGAATCTCTAGTAAAAAGATTTAGGTTAGTAAGTTGATAAAACTATTTGGATTGTGAAAAATAATAGACGGGATAAGGGAATTCTTCTTAACTTGTAATTTCGGGACGAAATTCTTTTAAGGAGGGAAGATTGTAACGACCCAGAATTTTGAACAATTTAATTTGAAAATATTCAATTAATTTTAAATATTTGAATGATGGTTTGAATTGAATTTCAAATTATCAGAATGAATATGGCGATTAAATTATAGAATTTAATCTATTGAAAGTTGAATAAAAATTTGAATCTTCAATTTTAAGCCAATTAAAAATATTTCAAAGGCTTGTAAAATTCATATCGATAATATTGAAGATTTTAGAAGCTTCAGAATTGAATTTGAAACTGCTTTGTTCAGTTTTGAAATTATATTGTTTAAATCGATATTTAAAAATAGCCGTCCGAGGCACAGTCTCGGAATTCGACGAAACCAGTTCCATTGGGTCCGTAATATTGAATTATTGCCGGATTTCAAATTTCATATTTTTCGGAGTTGATATGTGATCATACGACGAGTAAACGCGTTGAAATTAAATTCGATTTAAACTTGAATTTAAAATTAATTAGTCAAACACCACGTTATCTTCCCTAACTCCACGCCTAAAACCATGCCTTAAGTCACGCAGAAAATCACGATAGAAATCATGGTAAAGATCGTGCTAAGCATGGCCTCTGTAGTTTGAATACCAGATAAATCACGTTCTCTCCTTCAATTTCAAACGAAAAAAAAAATCAGAAGCCAAGAATCAATGGCCACCTCAAATCGCGAAAGCATAGATAAACAAATTAGGGCCGAAGCCTCCCTTAATCTCGAAAACATTTAGGGATCGAAGCATCGCGATTTAGGGCAAGGGCATGAAGCGGCGACATTCGTGATAGCCACGATTAGGATAGCGGCGGCGTGGGGATTCTCGAGCGCACGCGTATGGAGCTCGAGTTGATGGCGGCGGCTACTCACGAGGCAGTGGGTCGCGATGCAGATTCGAGGCACGGCGGCGCGCGCTCACGCGAGGCAGGGGATGTCGAGGCGCGCGCAGACGTGGGGTTTGCGATGTGATGGCGAAGCTTGAGGCTGTGGCGCGCATGGATGGAGGAGCTCGAGACGAAGTCGAGGCCTGGGTTGCTCAAATTAACAGTGAGGTAATTTTAAAATTTTTGTTTTCAAAAATTTAATTTATATACAGATAGAAAAAAATAATAATAAAATGTTATTGTAATAATTTTTAGAAGTATTTAAAATAACTAAAATAATTACAGTAAGTTTTACAAAATAGCGATTTAAAGATTTATATGTATGTATATACAGTAAATTGCACTACTGTTATTGTTATGAAAAAATATAAATTACTGCTTTATTTAATTACCAAATGAGATTTTGGTTTAAAGTCAAAGGAATCAGTTCGAACTTTAATAAATGCATATAGATTAGAAATAAATAATAATAGGAATTTTAATTTATAAAAAGGAAATTTAGTTCAATTGAGAATTTCTAGTTAGAATTATTTTCAAAGGAAAATTTGTTAAAATAAATTTATTTAAGAAGGAATTGGTTTAGAACAAAACCATTGAATAATTAAAACAATCAAAAATGAAAATTTATTATTCGATCTGTTCGAATATTTATAATTTGTGTAAATATTTATACAAGGTATAAATCAAGAAAATCGAGTCAAGATGGGAAATGGATTGCTAATAAAAGCAAAGGTGAGAACTTCTCACTCAAAAGGATTTATTTAAATTTTAAATAGTTAGATTTAAAATTTGTTGATTGAATGATTGAATGCTTGAATGATGATTGTTATATATATATATATATATTGGATGTGAATAGACCCTATACGCCGTTAGTAAGCGGAGGTTATTTATTACACACATATACCGCGATATTCCACCTTGAAGTGGAATTGGTATTATATATTATATATAGCAATATATATATATTGGCATATGTATATATTGCAGTTGATTGATTTCTCGCATTTTTTATAGCGGATGAGACCCTATGCGCCGTCAGTAAGCGGATAATATTTATTAAATCCCATATACCGCGATATTCCGTCTTGAAACGGAATTGGTATTGTGCTAATGTCTGTGGATGCAGGGAAACAGGTTGGAGGGATCCAACTGGATTCCTCACAAATATTTATTTGATTTCATATATCGTGATATTTGATTGTTTATCATGGATGATATATGATGTTTGAAAATCGTGATTGACTATTTGATGTGTTGCATCATCGGATCCAATTTTGAAGTTCAAAAATAACGATTTTGATTTTTAAGGGATTTCTAAAGTGATTTTTGGAAGTATACGTTTATAAAATATTTTTGGAATTGATTCATTCTAAATAAATAAACGTTATAATTTTAAAAATTATATTTTTGAGAAATATAGTTAAAAGTTGATTTTTGAAAATATGGGATTTATGATTTTATAAAATAGTTTAAACTGGGATTTTTGAATTTATTATAAAAAGTTTAAAAATAGGATTTATAAAATTTGATTATTTTATAAATCAAGAGAATGGTGAAATTATAAAGGAGATAAAAAATGTTTTAAAAATAATAATAATATAAATTGAATTATATAGAGGATTTATAAATTGATATTTATAAATTAAAACATTTGAATTATAAAACGAGTTTTTATAAGTGTTAGAATGAATTGTAAATGAACTTTATAAATTGGAATTATAGAATTATAACGGTGAAGTTATAAATGGAATTTTATAAACAGTAGGTTTATAAAATTTGTAAAGCTATTTAAAAGAATAGATTTTGGATAAAGAAATGAATCTTATAAGTTATAAGATTTATAATTATGAAGTTTAAAGGAACGATTTTGTAAACAAATAAATTATAAGCATTTAACTTATAATAATGACTTTCGGTATATAATTGAGTTATAAATCGAATAAGTTAATAAAGGAAATTTATAAAAGGAAGTATTATAAAATAAATAGAAAAGGAATTTATAAACGTTGTTTTATAAATCCGCAACGACTTATTTTGATAAGGAATTGTTGTAATTTATTAATGGAGTTATATTCACGTTTTAAACAGTGAATAATCCTTTAAAATAAAATGAATAGAAGTGATAAAATTTATTAACAAGGTATATTCACGTTTTTGAATAGTGAATAATAAGTTAAAGAAATTATTTTGGATGGGATGCTTTAGATTCATTTTAAAAGGTGTTGAGATTCGAAACCATAGATTTCAACATTTATTGTTGAAATAGATGTTTTCGAGAAATATAAGGAAATAGTGGACTATAACACTGTTGTTATAGTAAATGATTTCCGAAAGGAAATGTTTTGTATAATATTGGGATTTATATATCTATTTTAATTTTGAATCCCTATACTAGTGATTTTGGGACGTCGTAACAATGTTTTACGCAACATTCGTTTTGGCCCAAATAAATATGTTAAAGAGAATGATTTCCTTAAAGAATGAAATATATACTTAATTTCGATTAAAGTATATAGAATATTTTCCTAGTGTAGAAAATAAAAAGATTGTGAATTACTTATTTAATAAGTATGGAAATGTTTTCCAATATAAAGTGAATATGTTGAGAATTTATCTTTTTGAAGATAAATTGAAAATGAATAATTGAAAACGTATATTCGTAGATATTTTAGAATATAAATTCAATATGGAATTTATAAATGGAATTGGGAAAATGAGTTTAAAAATAAATATTGATTTATTTTTAAAGTATGGAAATTATGTATATATCTTGTAAAGATATTTTTGGGAAATAAATAATTTGGAAAATTATTTGGAATCTGGTGATGTTGGCATATCTATTGATAGTTCAATAACCGACTATCAATATTTACCTTTAAATAGGTATTGGTTGTGATTTGCTTGAAATTGAATGCCACACTTAATTTTTTAAAAAATAAGCGCTCACTATTCGGGTTAACCGGGAAAGGACCTTGGGGTCGTATAACCCATTCCGAATATGTGATACGTCGTTATAAATTACATTTGAAGATCGGTGTTGAAGACCAGATATTTTCAAAAACGTAAGGGTTTCTTGTTGATTGTCTCTGCACTGGCTGATCCCCGGTATAGAGATCTCCATATGTGATGGGAAATTCGGGCGTGATTAGTGAATATCCGGATTGCAAGGACTTCTTTGTAAGTGCCTTCGGTTCTGTTCGATCCCGGAACAGACTTGTATGGATAGTATGCCGGACATTACAAATTGAGATATAAAACCGATTTCTTTCAAATATATTTCTGTTGGTGGCGGAGAATTTATTCTCTTAGCTTAACACCCTTCTCTGAGACGTACGAGCTCAGAGGTTATATAGTTGAAGGTTATTAGCAATATACTCCCAATTTGGTAATGTGACATACGGAGTGTTGCTGTGAAATAATCATTGTGTTGATTATTTGTGATAGGATCATTTATTTGATCGTCTATCTTGGTGATCATTTCTATGATCATTTGTTGACCCAAAGCATGGCTTTTGTATAAAGTATGTTTTTGTGGGCGAGACTGCGTCGAGCCTCACACCCCGGAATGGTCAAAACAGGAAAGAAGCAGCAAGGTTATGAGGGGTAGCGCCCTTTAGGATATGTGCATTTCCTTCTGGAAAAGGATGGTATCGTGGTATGGAGCCCAGATACTTACTCATGTTGAAAACACTTTATGATTGTGTGAATTGATTACGAGCGCTCGGTTGAAAGGTCCCAAAGGACCGGGGGATGGCATATTCGGTCAGTTGTTACTCAGTTAGGGGTAACCCGGCGTTGTGTTGGTAGAGATCCGGTTTGGTTCTCGGGGATGTCCATCCAGAGGCATTCTCATGTGGCAATGGGAAGTTCCTTGGCCTGATCATTCGTTGGAAATCCAAAGAAACAATACGATCTTGTACGGTTTTAGTTGTAGAACCTGCTTCCTCAGGAGGTAGCTATAGTAGGCATAATATAATGGTACCTATGCTGGCTAAGATTTATATTCTACTTTCGAAATATCTTCTACACTATGCACTAATAATAATATCAAAATTGATTTGATTTTAATGCGTATCAAGCATTTTTGACTAACATAAGAAGAAATCTCCTCCAAGTCTGCGTTTGCATTGTGTGTGTGGCGGGAGGTCTTATGGTAGTCTCATTTTTAAAAGCATTTCGAATTGATTTTTAAAATATTCTTCTATTTTGATTTTAAAGAAAAATAAACTGTTTTAGTTCTCACACCAGTCACATGACTGACTCGGAGTTTATTGTTTTCCTTTCTAAACTCTGGGTGCCCACCAATTTCTACACGGGCAGTCAAGAGTTAAGGTTTATCAGGATATTCTGGAATTCAGGAGTTGCTGGAGGCAAGATGGATGGCATGGCGTATTACTAGTATCTAGTATTTCTTTTTCCGCTGCACTGTTTGTTGTTGTACACTCTGATAATGTAATGTAATGTAATGTAATAACTGATATAGTTCTTTGTTTAAAGATTATTCATTTATCTATTATATGTTGTTCCGCTGCGAATTGTGAGATTCTGATGTAGTTCTGTTGTTTCTTTCTGTTCTGTTTTTCTTTTTCTTTCTTCTTCTACCTCTTTCTTTCTTTTCCTAAAACCCTAAGGGTTCGTATTTTCGTTCATCTTGAATTAATCAATGGAGATCAGTGTCTATTCAAGGAGTACGGATTTACGGGTCTTTACAGCTATGGATGCTTATATATGCTTTGATCATCAAGTATTGATTATTTGATATGATTGTTAAACTGTTTTACCAAGTCACGTTAATACACATCGATAAGCACAAAGGAAAGCACTTTCCTTTTGAAAATGAAATGGTGTATATGGAAAGCTTAAACCTTTTGAAAATAGTTTTAAAATGAGGTAGAAATGTTTTATAAATATTTAAATATGTATAAATAAATAAAGGAAGAAAATCAAGATTTTATCTTGTATATTTTAAATATGTCCAAAATAATTTTCTAGAAAAAAATCGCGCTTTTGCTGTAAAGTGACCAAAGTTTAAAATTGATATTTTAAATGTTTTAAATATATGAAATAAATCCTAAAAATCTTTTAAAATGGATTAAAAGATATTTAAGTTGAAATTTTGGATTTCTAAGTGATATAAAAGTTGTTTTGAAGAATATTGCTTTTAAAACGCTATTTGCAACACTTTTCGCAAAGCTTTTTGCAGCAGTTTGAAATAGCTTTTGAAATGCAGTTTTAAACTTAACAGTTCTTTTCTATATAATTTGTGAATGATTTTAAAAGAATAATCAAGTTGTTTAAAGATGATTTGGAAGTTTTAATGAGAGTTTAAATAAATGGTTAAGAGAAATTGTTTATACCACTTAAACAAAAAGTGAAGAAGATTGAATATAAAAACAAACTGAGTATGAAGAAGCGACTAGTACATTTGTCCCATCCGTGAGATCTGGAAAGATAAAACAAGGTGTTCAACTAAGGTTAAGAATGGAGCAACCAGTGCCTTGAACTTACCTGGCCTATATTTTCTCTTCTTAGGCGAGGGGTGGAACATATCGAAAGGAAAGCCCGGATGCTCTAAAAGGTCATAATTAAGTTTTTCTAAGATAAAAGAAAAGAAATAAATTCTTTGAGTTTATTATAAATGGTCTAGATATAAGATTTATAAAATTTATATTTTATAAATTAAAAGTTATGGAATTATAAGAGTGTTTTATAAATATTAAATGGGATTGTAATCAAATTTATATATGGGTTTACAATTGAAATTTAGAAAAGAATTTATAATGGATTTTATAAATAATCAGATTTGAAAGGAATGGATTTGTATATAAGAGTTTTATAAGTAATTAAATTATAATTGGATTTTGACTTATAAGTGAGATATAAATGGAATTTATAAACACCGTTTTGTAAATCTGAAATCAATTTAAATTGATAAGTTAAATGTGAAAGTTTATTAAAGGAATTACATTCATGATTTTGGACAGCGAATCCTTTAAATTAAATGGATGTTTTGGAAAGTGATATTATAAAAAGGGAATATTTTCCCTAAGTGAAAAGTTAAGAAAGAAAATCTTTGATTAAGATGTAATGAATGATTTGGAAAGGTTTTCCTAAGTAAAAAAGAAAATGATTTAGAATTATTTCAAGATTTAAGAAAGGTTTAAATAAACCAAATGATTTGATAAATGCGGCTTAATGATTCCTTATACTCTTGAAAAGAAAATGGAATAAATCGAAAAGAATGTATCTAACAAAGATATTTTATAAAAGATGATTTAGTTGATTGATATTTGATATCCACATATGAGCTTAACATCTTTTAAATCGATAATTGGTTTCAAAGGAACCAGGGTCGGATTTGGGAAATTCCTATCCGAAAACCACTTCGAACCAATGTATACGTTCGAACGTGAAGACATGTTGAAGATGATGATTATTGAAGACCGTGGATCTTCATAGCGTGAGGACTGCTTGTTGATTTGCTCAAGGGTTGTATTTTTGTGGAAGGCAATTAGTAGTCAACCGAAATAGCAATGTGGCATTCAAAGATGTGATATGTGCTTTGTGAAAAGGTAATTGTAGCCTCAAGCCTCATCAGATCGGAAATGACCGAAACAGGATTAGATGCGGCAAGGCTAAGAGGGTCATTCCCAATTAGGGTATGATCATCCCCTTCTAGATATATTTCTTCCTGCTATAACGTTCGGGATGTAAATTAATGTGGTGTATGGAAACGAGCGCTCGGTTAGAGGTCGGTAACGACCGGGGGATGACATATTCAGTACTATCTAGTTATAGAGGTAGGCCGGTCTTGTGTTGGTAGAGAAGCTGTGTGATGGTTTCACGGGGCATCCATCTAGAGGTGTACCCATTTCGGAAGGTAGATCCTTGCCTAGTCATTTGTATGGAAATTCATTCTCCAATAAGAACCTACGGTTTTGTTTGTAGAGCCTAGTATGCTGGACTTTAATAATGGTAACAATTTCAGCTAAGATTAATAAGTTTATTTGCAAATGTTTTCAACGAGATGTCACTGGAAATAATATCAAATGTTTTGATATAAAAGTGTTTTAGTTATCATAAGGTAAAAACCCGTCCGTGTTTATGTGTGGGCGTGGTCTTATGAGATAATCTTTATTTTCAAAGGATTTTATCCAAAGGCTGATATATGACACTGTCATTAATTATTGAGTTTTTCTCACACTGGTTTATCAAGCCTGATCCGGGTATTTTCAATACTTGGGTCATATCCGAGTAGTTTCAGGTTAATCGAAGACGGTTGGAGTTTCTAGAGGAGAGCTGGAGATATTCATCGACATATGGACATAATCTATTATCCGCTTTACTTAGTGTATTTTGTTTGATGTTTGTCAGCAATTGTAAGGATAGATGTTTATAACTGTCCAAGCTGAATTTAGGTTAGACTCTGATATATGTATTTAAAAGTTTTCCGCTGTAAAATTATTTTTTCAATATTATATGTTATTCCATTCGTGTGAGATTCTGTTCTATCTATTTTTTCTTTCTACCCTTAACGATCCGTCTTTTCGGGCAATTTGAGTTGGACATGTGTGGTTTATTATCAATTCAAAGGGTATGGAAAAACGGGACATTACATTTGGTATCATAGCTTTTGGTTAAGCGAACACCGAAGCCTGATAGGGGTAAGTCTCATCAGGGATAGGATTAGTAATATCCTAGAATGAGTAACTCATTAGAAATAGGGTTAGTAATACCCTAGAATGAGTTATGAGAGTGTTATATATATATATGAGCGCGTAACTGTTAATTTCATAAAAATAGTTTTGTTTTAAATGGTAGATGAAATAATTTTACCTTAGATTATATTTTGAATATAAATATATATTTGGAAAAGTTGTATAGTTAGAAATCAAGATCAGTGAAATTTAAATATGAACATCTTGTGATTAGAATTTCATGATTTGACTATAAGGTGTTTGATAATAAGATTGGTTTAAGGAATGAACATATAAGATAAAAATGTATTTAAATAATAGAAAATGATTGTGTAAAAAGGAAAATATAAAAGGAATGAAGGTCTAAAATTCGAGTAATTTAAAAGAATCACGGAAATTAAATGAAGTTAATTAATATAAGATAAAATGAATTTATAAGATAGGTTTTACAAAGTAATCTCTAAAGGATTTTGAAAATGTTATTATTTCAAATAAAAAGAGGTATTTTATTATAACTAATTCGATTGGTTCAAAAATAAACAAAAAATGAGCAAGTGATGTGTTCGGATGGTAAGCACTTCCCTTAAGTATTACCCTTCTTGTTAAGAGGATATATGATACTATTGGTAGTACCCAGTTCCTTGGATTGTTTTAGAGTTACTCGATCTATATAATTTTCTTAAGTTAATGAAATAATATGAACCATTGATTAGTAATCTTTATAAAAGTGTTTAAAGTAAAGATAAATTTTGAACCGCTAATTGCTAAAATAAAGTGGAATTTCCGATGATTTTGGACAGTCGAAAATTTCTGAATCGCATCAAACTCAAAGCTAAGGAATTTATGGAATATTCTGGTAAAAGATAAACCATTGTGAAATACTCTGAGTAAATGAAATAAGATAAGGATAATTTATAAATCTGATTTATAAAGAAAAAAAAAGAGTTAAGAGTTAAGAGTATAAGGATTTAAATACGGGTGGTTTTAAAATTTGTTTTTCAAAGCTAGAAAATTAACAATAGTACTAAATCAGAAACAAGTTTTATAACTTATGAATTTGAGATAATAGCAAATTACAACAAAGTCTAAATTCGTTAGACAGACGGATTTAAGTAAAACCAACTTGGAATTTGGGATTTGTGTATACTCTTAGATGTAAAAGTATATCATACAAATGTAGATTTAAGTCATGAACTATTAAGTAAAATAATGACTCCTCAAAAAGGTAATTATAACTTGGAAAAGGTTTTATTAATGAATTCTAGCATTAATTAAGAATATGGACTTAAGTCTTTAAAAGTGATTGATTTACATAAATTATAAGATGTAATAAACTTAAATAAAAAATTTATAAAATGTTTCATAAATAATATTAGTGTTAAAGGAAATATACTGAGTTAAAAGATTGTGGGAAGACTTTTTTATAAAGATAAATTATCTTTTGAGTGAAAAATGGTTTCTTTGGAATATCTTCATTTAATAAAAATATTTAGAAATAAATAATTAAAGGGATTATATAAAAAACACCTTTATAAAGTGTTTGAGCTTAAGATAAAAGTTTATGAAAGTTTTGAGGGTTAATAAATACATATGTTATATGTAGATCATCTCACCACACAATTTTGATCTAAGATTCGAGTTCAGAACTTTGAGGTGTTAACACTAATCCAGAAAAGAATTTATCACTTGATTCTTGACGAAGAACATTGATGAGGATGTTTGGTTAGGTAATTTAGTTTTCTATCATAGTTAAGCACTATGCAAGGAAAGCAAAGGTTTCTGAGTAAAGAACCTGATTAAAGTCCGCACTAGAGGATCGGGGGATCGATACTTGTTCGGGAAATGAAGTTGTGTATTCGAATAGGAGATCGAATAAGATATTTCATACGGATGATCTATGTATATTATATGGAATTAAGTTTAAAGATAAATGTTTTAGGTAAACTTTTGTTTGGGTAATTTCGAGGACGAAATTGTTTTAAGTATGGGAGAATGTAACGACCCAGAATTTGATCACTTTAAAATATAATATTTAGAGTGATTTTAAATATAAAATATGTAAGGTTATATGATCCAAACAATATTAGATAGGATTTGGAAAGAGAAGTATACACAAAAATAGTAACATTTGCCTATAACGATAAAAGTGACAAAATGCTGATTTCAGAAAAGTATGTGCAATGGTTAAATAAATTATCTTAATTAATTTATGAGTGTTTATATTTTTAAATAGCATTATAAAAAATTATTTTTAAATTTAGTTTACATAAATAAATAGTTTAACTAAAACGTCAAAATATGACCGTAAAACATTTTGTCGAAAACAACATTTTTTCGATTAAAAGTTGTTGCAACGTCGTCACACCTTTATTTTCTTATATAGGAAAATATATTCAAGTAGTGCAAGTATTAATTAATTCACTAAACATGTTAGTTTTACTAAATAAAATTAGAAAACTTTTAGAAGGCATTAAGAAAAGTAAGTAAGAATGAACAAAAGTAAGTAAGAAAAGTCAGAAGTAAACATCAGATCAATATCACATCAAAAGCCAACATAATTATTATTTTACTTAGCTTAGTTCTTAAGGGATTAAGACATAAAGTAAAGATGTGAAAAGTGATGTTAAGTATTGAAAAAGTTGAGACTGCTTTAGGTCGAAGTAAGGTTAGTTTGGTAATTTGGTAAGAGGTTATTTTGGTAAATTACCACTTTCTTTCTTTTTCTATAAATATCCACCTCCTTCTTCACTTTCATTCACATTTCTTCTTCTTCTTTTCTCAAGCTTCTTCATCTTCTTCCTTTTATCTTTAATGGCTTCCAAGCCATAGAAAAAATTATAAATATATAATGTAAAAAATATTTTTTCAATAGTATATGTTATTCCATTCGTGTGAGATTCTGTTCTATCTATTTTTTCTTTCTATCCTTAATGATCCGTCTTTTCGTGCAATTTGAGTTGGACATGTGTGGTTTATTGTTGATTCAAAGGGTACAGGGAAAACAGGACATTACAATTTGGCACATGGAACAAGCAATACTTGACTGATCTTCTTTCACCGTTGGTCGGATCCCTCCTCATTGGCTTTCGATAAGGAACCTGCCGCCTGGTGTTCTGGTAGACCTGCAACAAAGTTTCATTGAACTCCATGTAAGAGGTGAATCTCGGTTCCTTTCGTGGCCGCTTTGGCCCAAAATCATTATCTTCGGCTTTTTGTTTCCCTTTGTCCTTGCCAGAATCCATTCCGGGCAGATCTTCGGTCTTGTCTGCATACACATCAACTCTCTATCCTTCCTCTCTCTCAGCATTTTTATTCTCTTGCCGTAGGAACCTTTCTGATTCACGAGAAATCTCTCCTAGATCCATGGGTGGATCTCTTGTCAATGAGTTCTTGAATTCTGTGCTATCAGCTATGCTAGATACAACTGCCATTAAAAACATGGATGGATCTGGTCGATCCACCAATGCTGCTGTTGCATTGAATCGTGTCGGAAAGATCCTCAAAGATTCCCTAGCTCTTTGCTTTAGTGTCGTCAAGCTCATCATATTCTTAGGTCTTGAAATGTAAACTCTGAATTGCCTCATAAACTTCTCAGTCAACTCGGTCCATGTTCCAATGGAACCGCTCTCAACTGCCTGAACCATTGTGCTGCTATGTCCGTCAGATATAGTGGGAAACATTGGGCCATGATACCCTCTGAAGCCCTCAGTACTTTCATATGTCGCATATACTACGTCATATGAACAGCAGGGTCTGTGTGACGACCCTAAATTTTGGACAATTGAAATTGGAATATTTGAATGATGGTTTAGCTTGAATGTCAAAATATCACTACGAATTTGGCAAATTTAATTATTGAATTTAATTTATTGAAGTTGGATAAAAATTTGAATCTTCAGTTTTAACTGATTAAAAATATTTCAAAGGCTTAGAAAATTTGTATTGAGAATACTGAAGATAATGGAAGCTTCAGAATTGAATTTGAAACGTTTTGTTCAGTTTTGAATTTATAGCGTTTAAATCGATATTCAAAAATAGTCTTCCGAGGCACGGTCTCGGAATTCGACGAAACTAGTTCCATTGGATCCATAGTATTGTATTATTATCAGATTTCAATTTTCGTAGTGTTTGGAGTGATCGTTTGGTCGTACGATAAGCAAACGCGCTAAAAAATTATATCGAAATTTAATTTAATAGCTGGGTCTGAAAAGCTATCTTCTCCATACGATCGAATTTGGACTCTGAACCTTTTCCATTGCGTTCGGAATACGCGTATAACATTATAAACGCCTAGCAGCATGCCTCGATTGGAGATCGAAATTTTGATTTGCGGAACCGAGGCAATTTCAATTTGAATTTGAATTTAAATTAAACAAATGTAAATATTCTTTTGCAATTGATAAGTTTTTACACGTTTCATTTATTTCAAATACTTGCAAATTTCTTTCGACACACGTCTCTCCTTAAATAAAAGTAATAATAATGGGAGTATATGAAATCTAATCTCATCTTTGTTCGAAAGAAAAATTCAAAGAAAAAAAACATAAGAATGGCCTCGCTCCTCTTTTTCTTTCCATAACCAAAAATCGAAATTTTCCTCCCTCTTTTCAATTTCCTTCGCAAATCAAATTAGAGCCGGCCTTCCTCTTTCATATTTTGGGTCGAAATTGAGTAAACTTCGTAAGGATTAAAGCCGTGTTTAAATCACTGAGCAGCTCGAAGTCGTGAGATTCGATCAGGCAAGGATTCATGGCCGCGTGTGATGATATTGAAGAAGCGGCATTCAGATCTGATGGCGGCAGTTATTGCGCGCGCGAGGTAAGGAGATGGTGATGGTCTCGAATGGCATGAGGAACCGGTGTCTCAAATTCATCTTCGCATTCGATTCGAGATGGGAGACGCTGCGGCTAGGGTTCGAACTCGAGTTCAAGTGCAAGTTCGATCTCACGTACGATAATGGGAGGTCGCTCATGGTTATGGCCACGATAGTGAGGGCGTGGGACCTGGGTTTGTTTGTTTTTGCGAGGTACAATAGTTTTTAAATTTTCAATAGTTTCAAATTTAATTTAAAATCTGGAGATATATATACACGAAGAATTTTATAAAAATAGATTTAAAATATGTAAAGATTATTTTATTAGTATTTAAATGCAGTCTATATAAATATAGATATACAGAAAGATTTTTGGAAATTTATATTTTCAATGCTTAAAGTATATAAAAAATTTTGGTTTTTATTTTAGTGTGTAGTTTCAAAAATAAAAGAAAGTAAATATGCATGCATTTATTTTTGATTTATTCGGTTATGTTAAAAATATTTATTAAGGTGATAAATTGTTTTAATTAAATTATCTGAATTATTTTAGTTACTAAGAAAATTGTTTATTTTTTTTTAATTCTTTGATTAAAATTGAATCATTAGTAAAAAAAATTAAATGACTAGCCTTAAACTTATTAGTTGTATTAAAATTATAAAATGAAAATTTAATTGTTCGACTTATTCGAATATTAATAAAAGATATAATAGTTTATACAAGGTCAAAGATCGTGAAAAACAAGCTGGAATGCAAGTGGATTGTAAAAATAAAAGCAAAGGTGAGATCTTCTCACTCAATTGAATCCCCAGCTTAATTTAAAATTGTTAAATTTAAAATTTATCGATTGTGTGCTTGGATGATAATTTATTATCAGTTGTATTGAATTAGACCCTATGCGCCATATAATAGTGGATGATATTATATTAAACTCATATACCGCGATATTCCACCTCGAAGTGGAATTGGTGTTATATATGTTTTTGGAGTGATTGATTTCCCGCATTATATAGCGGATCAGACCCTATGCGCCGTATAATAGCGGACGATATTATATAAAATCCAATATACCGCGATATTCCACCTCGAAGTGGAATTAGTATTTAATTGTTGTGCTAACGTCTATGAATGCAGGGGAACAGGTTGGAGGGATCCAACTAAATTCCTCAAATATTGAATTTATTTCATATGTTGTGTGTTGATAATCTCTGTGTGATTATATTGTAATTGAAATCATTGTAGGCTAAAATTTAGCCGAATATATTTTTGGTATCGTAGGGTACCAAAAATAGATTAAATTGGATTTTTGAAATTTAAGTAGAAAATTTATAGTAAAATTTATTTTTGAGAATGGGATAAATTTAAAAGAAGGAATTTTAAAAGGATAAATTTTATTTTTGAATCCTATTGAATAAATTCCAAATTATGGGAAAAGATTCTAATAAATGGATTTCGAGCAACATTGCTAAATAGTTAAAGAATTTATTTAAAATTGGATTTTTAAATAGTTTGGAAGAAATAAAGAGATTTATTTTAAAAGAAAATAAATTTGGAAATCAATTTGAAATTGATTTGGTGTTTGAAAATAAATCTTTGGAAAATCAATTTGAAAATTTGATTTGTTGTTGGAAATGAATTTAGAAAATCAATTTGGAAATTGATTTGGTGTTTGAAAATAAATTTCCAAATTTCGAAATCAATTTGGGATTAGATTTGGTATTTGAAATAAATTTGAAAATCAATTTGAAAATTGATTTGGTTTTGAAAGTGAATATTTGGGAATCGATTTGAAAATCGTATATCAGTTGATATTTGGAAATCTAAATTTACAATGGGAATTTGTAAAGTAAAGGGAATTTTGTTTTAAAAATAAACGTTGTGTTATTTTTAAAAGTGTGGAATGGAATTTACGGATTTGGAACGTAAATTTAAAATAAATCGAGAAAGGTTTATTAATTGGTTTAAATGGACCATTTTCAAATGGAAAGCATATTTTCCCTGGAAAGCAAGTATGTTTTCAAAGTAGCTTTCAAGTATAGATTAAAGTTCTAGAGATGGTTTTAGAAAGAATATTTTGGAGAAATTTTTTTCTTAAGTTATTTTGAAAATCTGTAAAGTAAAGATTTATTTGATTAATTATAGAAGTGACTATTTAAAGATTTAATTAATATTTGTTCTAGAAAAAGGTTATTTAAATATTTATACCCTATCTACTAATTTTATTCTAAAATTGGTCTAGACTTGAAGTTTCATATAAGATATTAGTATAATGTTTTCATAACAAATATTTAAGCAAGTGTTTTAAAATAGTTTTTATTCTAAGTATTTCCAAGTATATTTTGGATAAGCGATTTGAATTATTTTAAAGTATTTGAACTCGGCAGACTTTCAGTGGAAATAAATAATATCTGGAATCTTATTCCGCGAGTGAAAAGTGATTTAAAATTTGTTTTCAAATGGTTGAAGTGTGAAAATATATCTTGCAAAGATATTTTGAAAATAAATAACTAGGGGAAATTGTTTGAAATCCAGTAATTATTGTGACTATTGATTGATAGTTAAATAACCGACCATCAATATTGGCCTTTAAATGGTGTTTGAATTTCGATGCGACCAGGGGTCGGATTCCAAATGGATATTCAAAAACCACATCGAACCTCTGTGATTGTGATAGATCTTTTGTTTAAAAGATCAAAGTGAAAATTTGTTGTGATTTGTTTAAAATCTGAATGTAACACTTATTTTTTAAAAATAAGCGCTCGTTATTCGGATTAGCCAGGAGAGGATTTTGTGTCATAAAACCCATTCCAAATAATGATACGACGAAATGGGATTGCATTTGAAGATGGTGTTGAAGACCGGGTATTTTCGAAAGCGAAAGGATTACCTGTCGAATGTCTCTGCACCGAGTTGCTCCGGTATAGAGATTTTATCACCCTTTGTGATGGGGATTCCAGACGCGATTAGTGAATATCTGGATTGTAAGGGCTTCTTTTGAAGTGCCTTCCGTTTCGTTCGATACTGGAATGGACTTTTATGGATGTGTGTCTGACGTTACACTTTGAGATGTAAAGCTGGTTTCTATTAAATACATTTTTGTTGGTGGTGGAGAATTTATTCTCTTAGCTTAACCTCCTTCACTGAGACGTACGAGCTTAGAGGTTATGTAGTTGATGGTTACTAGTGATACATTCCTAATTTGGTAATGTGGCATATGACGTATTGATGATCATTTGTTGATCGAAGCATGGCTTTTGTGAAAAGCGTAGCTTTGTGGATGAGACTTTGTCGAGCCTCACAACCCGGAAATGGTCGAAACAGGAATGTTGCGGCAAGGTTTTTAGGGGTCGCACCCCTAGGGTATGTCCATTTTCTTCTGGATAAGAGGTGGTATCATGGTATGGATCCCAGATATTTTACCTATGTTGATGCTGCAAATTTATTATGCTTTGTGGTTGAGGATCCTCGGATATAGGTCGGTTACGACCGAGGATGGCGACTTGTGTGGTAGTTACCTATGTTATATCTTGGTTAAAGCGTGAGGTAACGTCGACCTTGTTTGGCAGAGATCCGGTTAG
Source organism: Allium cepa (assembly GCA_030765085.1). Taxonomy (NCBI): domain Eukaryota; kingdom Viridiplantae; phylum Streptophyta; class Magnoliopsida; order Asparagales; family Amaryllidaceae; genus Allium; species Allium cepa. The sequence goes on along the minus strand of CM060938.1, from coordinate 713,507,243 downwards.
GTTCTCGGGGGGCGTCCTTCCAGAGGCGTACCCATTTCGGTGTAGGAAGTTCCTTTGCATGACCACTGTTGGAAATCCAAAGAAACAATACGCTCCCTGTACGGTTTTAGTTGTATAACCTGCCATGGAATGTGGCGGTAACTTGCTATTGAACATGGTAGCTATAGTAGACATACGACGAATTGTGGTATGCTGACTAAGATTAATATTATACCTTTGAAATGTTTTCTGCACTATGCACTAATAATAATGTCAAATGATTTTCGTGTATCAAGCATTTTTTACTATCATAAGGAGAAATCTCCTCTAAGTGTGAGCTTGCATTGTGTGTGTGGCGGGAGGCCTTATGGAAGTTTCATTTTCCAAAAGCATAGCGGATTCCTTTTTATTTTCTTTGTGAAAATAACCATTTTTAAAATCTCACACCAGTCCCATGACGGACCTGGAGTTTGTTGTTCCCTTTCTAAACTCTGGATGTCCACAATTATCCACACGGGCAGCCTAGAGTCAGGTTATCAGTTATTCTGGAGCGAAGTTAGAAAAGAGATGCCGTGGAGATCAGGAGCAAGGTGGATGGCGAAGCGTATCACTAGTATATGTTATATTCTTTTCCGCTTTTTGTTGTTGTAATACTCTGATAATGTAATGTGATGTAATATAATAACAGATATGATTCTTTGTTTTAAAGATATTCATTTATCTATTATATTTATTCCGCTGCGAAATGTGAGATTCTGTTATTTTTTTGGTTTCTTCTTCTATCTTCTTCTTCTTTAACCCTAACGGTTTGGTTTTTCGGCATTCGATTGTGCGGCATTCGATACAGTGGGTGTATTGATGTCGACCTTCAAAAGTCGAAAAATTGGGTCGTTACAGTCTGTCCTTCCATCGTACATTTTCAATGTCGGTAGCTTGAATTCCGGTGGATTCCTGGCCTGCCTAATTGCGGGAGTGAAGGGGCTTCTGTTAACATCCTCAAGATCTCTATTCATTAATCCGCCTCTCATGGCTCATCTAACCATCAACGTCAATCTGTCACCGTCATCAAGCTGCAGCCATTATCTGTTGCCTCCGATCTACCCCCTGAGTTCATAAGGGAATCTTGGAATCTTCTCTCCTAGACGGTCGTCCATTCCTCTATCGATGTCGTGTTGAACAGCTCCACCTAGTATCCTGCCTGAGGTTGGATCAACATGCTCTAGGGGAGTGCCCACTAGCTCTGGGGCTGCTCCAGATGGTCCTGCTCAGTTCTGGGTATTTATTTATTCATGGTCCTGACCTCTATCTCTAGCACTTCCTGCCATAGCGTTCCCTTGATTATGAATTCTAGCTTGTCCAATTTGCTGGAGTAGGTTCTGCATCATCTTTTCTTGCCATTTCAGCATTCCCTCCTGTATAGCTTCCATCATCATTTCCATCTTGTCTCGGGTGATGAATACTGAGGCGTGATTCGCTCCCGAGGAAGCTTTATAACTCCCTTCATGCTGACTGCTTTCTGCTCTTGGTCTCCTTGCAGATTGCTTCACCATAGCTTTTCAGATCTAAGACTTTAAGCTTTCAGATCCAAAGTCCAAATTGTAGAATTCTTGAATGCAAGCTCCTCTTAGTGAAAGCACCAAAATGCTTGAGCCAAAAGTGGTCACAAACACCAAATTGTCGATGAAAGCACCCGTTTACAATCACAGATCACAGATAACAAGTAGGTAGAGAAAATAAATGTGAAGAACACTCAAAATTTAAAAGAAAACACAAAGAAACACACAGATTTAGAGTGGTTCGACGTATGGCCTACGTGCACTATGAAGTGACTGACTTTTATTGATCTTTGTTCGCTGGTTGCAATGAGTTATAACAATAGAATCGAAGTACAAGGATAATCTCAGCAGAGTCCAGACGTAGAAGAGCCGAAAAAAGGTCCCTTTTCAGTAGGTCCTAGGTTGCTATTTATAGGCGTAGGCAGCAAATATCTCATCCAGATCTTGAAAGATTCCTTCCCTCACGTGGGTGGGCCCACATGACCGGTCCCCAGTGATTTCGACTTGATCCATGATTGATACAAATGAGATTCATATCGATCCAAATCTTGCCAATCGAGTCGAGATCAATGGTGAACACTCTTGAGGTCGTACGCAAGCTTCTGTGAAATTTTTGTTCCATTTGGACTTATAGATTGTGAGATATGATTGATGTAAGTTTTACATTCCCATGTCTGGTGCTTTCATATCGATCTATCTTGCATCAATCTACATTGTATCGATCAGCCTATGGTGACGTGGAGTGGTAAGTTAGGGTAGATCCATTCTTCATTCCACGTTGATTTCTTCCTTTCTTCGTATCTATTGGTTGCTCACTACAACAAAAAGACCCTTTAATAGCGTTTAAAAAACCCTATAAAAGGCTTTTACAGCGTTTTTATAAACGCTGTATATCAACATGTTGTAATAAATCAGAAACCTATTATTGCAACAGAAGAAACGCTATAAAAAACATGTTTTTTTATAGCGTTTTGAACATGCTATAAATATCTTATTAATGGCATTCCTAATAGCTATAAAAGGCTTTTACAGCGTTTTTATAAACGCTGTAAATCAACATGTTGTAATAAATCAGTGAGCTATTGTTACAAATAGAAGAAACGCTATAAAAAACATTTTTTTATAGCACTTTGAACATGCTATAAAAAGCCTTATTATTGACATTCTTAACAACGTTTTAAAAATCATTTTTGCAGTACGTATATATCCATTACCACCTTATAATTGACAAATTTACATAAACACAATGTATCATTCCACACAATTATATAGATCACATTAAACGAAAAATAACTAATCATTTAACGTTCATATAGAACAATACATAATATATCATAATATTTAGTGACCATTACATTAGAAATGCAAAAATTACAAGTGAAAAAAAGTTCGTACTACACATGACGATTAAACATGCAAACCAAAAAAGTTGTTACTTCAAAAGAACTTCAAATTGCTAATATACAACAGCATGTTGCCATTTGTATGCACCATAGATGGGTAATTTACCTGTGAAAAAGAAATTCAACAATTAGCAATTATAATTATACATACATACATACATACATACATACATACATACATACATACATACATACATATGTGTGTGTGTGTGTGTGTGTGTGTGTGTGTGTGAAACTTAATTATATAAATTTAATTAACTTATATGGAACTTGATTAATTTATATGACGATTAACTTAGTTAAGTTTTATAAAATGAAATTGATTTATATAAACTTTATTTAATTTTATAAAATTTAGTTTATTTATATAATCATATGGAAATGATATTAATAACATATGGAATTTCTTGAAATGGATGTAAATTTTGTTTAAAATACTTTATTCAACGATTGCATGCGTATCGTTATAAACTTATTAATTTTTGTAGAATTTTATTAAATTTTATAAACTTATTAAATTTTATTAAAAGCCGTTGGCTTATTTAATTATTATAAAACTTAATTAACTTAGTTGCTTATTTTAAACTTAGTTAATTTTTTGTTGTTGTTGTTGTTATATTATTAATATTATGATTTTATTTTATTACTATTACTATAATTATATATTATATTATTATTCTTCTTTTAAATTTAGTTAATTTTTATAAACTTTATTAATTTTTGTAAAACTTAGTTAACTTGGTTAATTTTTATAATACTTCGTCAATTTTTATAACAATTTAACAAAGATGTCAAAATAAAGAGCATGGGGTGAAGAATCATTCTTTACTAAAACAAAGTGCAATAGTGCCTAGGCTAAAGATTTCCTATTAGCAAAGTAATATAATGGACATTTGCCTTTAAGGATTTCAATCCATAAACACAGTGATCTTACCCTTGTTTTGTGGATAGTGTAGATGGCTCTTGAGGGAACCTTTTTGAGCATATTCATATACAAGGAAGAGCTCATCACGGCTAGCTGCATAACCAATCAACTCTACCTTGACAAAATGAGAATAAAAAAGGCCAAGTCAGTTTATGCCACAAATTTTAGGTGTTCAAAATTAGTTGAAGCTTATTAAGGTCAATACCAGACTTGAATGGTGAACTTTGCACAAAACTTTCATCTCTGCGATAAATTCTCTTGTTTTTGTAGCAGTCTTTTTTTTTAATGGCAACCTCCTGCAGATGCAAAACTACCATAAATGATAAGGTGGTATTTCCCTAGTGCTAAAACAATTCTTGAATAAATTAAGAGACAGACCTGATCCCGAAGAAATCCATAGTAGACTGAACCATAGGTACCATGACCAAGAAAATTTGCATCAGAAAAGTAATCCGCAGAAGCGAGAATTTCTGCATGAGAAAAGACAATAGGTTTCTCCATATCAAGCGCATCACCAATCACAACTGCAGAATAAAATGCATCCAATATAGGTTAAACTTTAGACATAAATACAATGTAATACAGTTAACACAAGGTATAAATAGTGTGTTAAAGTTAAGATTCTTCACAGTAAACTTGAACCTGAACAACAGTACTCCCATCTCTTTAGTATACATATACTAAATTTCTGGCATAGGACACTCATATGTCATTTTTTTAATCAATCGTATATAGATGCAGATCATATATATTTTACAGAAAAAGCAGAGAATATAATGACATCAAACTAAAACCATATAGAAATTTGGAGAAAAAATGCCATTGCAACTTTGCAAGCATTCACACAGTAAAATAAAAGTAGCGACATCAACTGATAGAAAGCACACCTGATAATTTTCAGGCTGCAGTTTTTCCAAGATTCGTTTTGTTAGTCTTGTCGTCATAACTGTACAAATTAGACAAGCTTATTAAGATCATTTATATCTCCCTAGACAAACAGAATGCAAAATTAAAATGCATAAAAATTGTTCAGTAGACTATGTAACTTGCTTCAAAACTGATTTGTTATAAATTAATCTCAAACCCATAATATCACACTAACTGAACAGGCAAGGAAGAAAATATACCATATGTTCGGACCTCTTACAGACCTAGATTAAAGTTAACATTAAACACATTGGCTCTTAATATGCGTACAAATTCTATCACAAAATTAGATTATTAACAAGATAATCATGCCTAAGCTGCTGATTTAATAGCTGATCAAATATTATCGCAGAATTAAGCATTAACCACTTTTTTCCTTCACTTCATTCCTTTAGACATATCAAACTAAGATAACAACATATATGTTGCTTTCTTTTAAGTCAATGTGAAATAAGAATTTAAAGTTTGTTATCAACTAAAATTGTAGGTCATTTGCCACTACGCTATTAATGAAGGCATAAACACAGTTATTAAGCAAATGATCAGCCTCTAACGCAATTGATTTAAAACGTCATAAAAGGTTGACACGATGATATAGTCATAAGAGACTTCTTTGCAGATCATTAAGCAAATGATCTGCCTCTAACGCAATTGATTTAAAACGCTGTGATGGAAAAGAAAGTAGAATTAACACCAATACTGATTTGAAACTGATTTTGATGTTTTAACATTACAACTAAACTTAGAAATTAATTTTTCTCTCTTATTTCATTTTTATTTCATAGTTGCTTTATACACCATAATGTGAGATTATAAATTGGACTCATCATACAAACACTAAACTAAATCGTGTATACCATCTTGAATGCCAGTATCATTATCCTCAGTTCCTCACTAATTTTAAAATTAAACATTGAACTTTTGGCAAGAAAAATTTAAGACACTTGGCTGTTACCAAGACAATACATGATTTATGTAATATATTCTATAATAAGCGAAGCTCAATCCATCAAAACCATTTCATTTTCTCAAAATCTATACTTTATGCTTTTATAGATTAGTAGTAGTGGCAAGTATAGTTCATGTGCTTGCAATATTATTTGAAATGTCAGTAGGAAGCATGTTCACATAATTCAATATTATTTGAAATAAAAGTCTCAGCTGATTCATAAATTGTTGTACCTCATTATTCAATGGTGCTCATATGGATAAACTATTCCAGTAAAACATTTGATTTTTCCAGCCCGAGCAATCTTGTACAAGCACTTTTGAATCCATTGATCTCCAAATTTCTATTGGAAAAAAAATGAAATTTTACTTTATTTAGCTCAGAATATTCACCGAGTATTTAAAAATTTAACATTTCAAGTCTTCATAATAGATGAGTTATGGAGATGTTCATATTTTATATATCAGTTTGAAGTTTTTTTTCGTGGTTCCATCTCTGAAATCTTTATTGATGTGCGTAAGAGTTATCCTATTTAACTTGGGTATTTTTGTGAAAGCGGTGGCAAAAACTATACATGTATCTGAATAAAGCTGCTACATCTTGAAATCCCTCATCATAAGATGGTCTCTATAGAAAAAAATTACCCAAATGATTTATGATCTAGATAGAGAACCATATCAACCTATAAACCATTGCCAATACAGAAAATGTCATATATTAACTGTAAAATTTCTAATGGAAATAATGAATAGCAATATTACCTAACAACACCAAAATGAATCGAACCGTGTTCCCCATCCATGCTTACTGCGAGCCTTGGACATTCCAGGTCCTTGTGGAAGCATGTGGATCATAATACCAGGCTCAGCTCCTCTTTGAATGTTTAAAATACTATTAATAACGGCTCGCTCATAATGATCAGCATAACTCATTCCTTTACTCCATTGCTTGTCTTCTCTGGTAAATTTATTTTAGTTTTTTTTGATGGAAAACATGCTGTTATATCATAAACTGTATTTTGACTTCGGGTATAAATCATGTAGAAAATGACACAACAAAACTCTTTTAGCATTGTCCAATGATTTTCTAACTATAAATAAGCACCCACGCCTTTGTGCATATATTCCTTCCGTTGTTGTATTTATATTCCTCTAAGTTAATAAATTAGTCTACTCATTTATAACTCTTGTCCTTGTATCACTGATATTGATCCTGAAGATTGCTTCATTTATAAATTGCTACTTCAGTAAAGAACCATGCCTGTTTTTTTTACAGCTTGCATTGCTTCTAGAACAAGGCTTTTTAGTGGTTGGTTTTTAGTTATTCCCCACTTATTTTTCACTGAATTTGTCTCACTGATGTCTGCTTAACAAGTGAGCTCAATACAACAAAAACATACAAAAAAGGGCCAAAAGAATATATGAAATCGAATCACCTACTGATCCAATGGTGTGAAGGTCAAAGTAAATTCTTTATTATATGTTTCCTCTTTCCTATTTACATGATTTTGTTATTGTGGACTGAAATAATATTTGTTTTGTAAAAATATAGGAAAAAGAATAAAGAAGAGAGTGATTTAGTTGCATTAATTGCTCATCGGAAAAATGAGAGGAAAGAAAGGTTCAACTCCATAATTCTTGATATGGAAGATAAAGAAATCTTAATCATTACCTATGTATTTCTTATGTTGATAACTAGCAAGGAAATAATACCAAAAATACACCAGTATCTTAAAATTAATTACAATTTTACAGGAAAAACGTACCTTAATTAAACAACCAGTGATAAAGCAATAACTCTTGTAGTTGTTTTATGGATAAGGAAAAGATGATGATTGTAGAAGGATCCTTGGGCCAAAGAACATGCAAGGTAAGAACAGAAGATTAAAAAATGATGGTTATAATGCAAGTAAGAGCATACCCTTGTACGACTTCCATTACTAAATATTAATGGCTGACTTTTGACTATGATAGGTTGATCAACATTCAATTAAATAACAATCTTTGTCCCGTACGTTTCTTTACCTCAAACTTAAAGTAGACCTTTTCAATAAAATCTGTAGCCCTGCCAATTAACAAAGTGTATCCAAGAACCTTAATGTTAATGTGTTATCAAAAAATTTCCTATCATTAACTTGCAAGTTATTTTCAGGCATGGATGTATTTCAATAGTTTAAAAAAGAGATAAAAACAATAAATGGGTGCACAAAATATCATGAATCACCTCTAGATGCCACTGCCCTGCAGATACCCCATGGATTAGTAGCTTGCTCTGCTTCAAAAAAGGTTGTATATAGCTTTTAAGTTATACTGTTTAGTGAGGTACCGCTGTAATAGGTCAGTAATTTATGAGAAAAATTAACTTAAATATAGTTAAAACATACTGCTTATCTCACTGATAGACTTGCTAGCCCATGGACCAATACCACCTTGGTCTGTTAAAGTAAAAGTAGAAGAAAAAGATTATTAGATAAGGCATGCCATTTGGTATCAAATTGACAAACAATAGTCCATTATTATATAATAGTGTGGTTTTTATATTAAGATAGTCGTTTTTATTTTCATATGCAAATCACACAATAATGTGAAGTATATACCTGATCGACCAAGCTGCTCTGATATTTTGACAAGATCAGAACCATCAACTACGCCAACCGCAACCACCTGCATGAAAGGAATCATCATGTAAACTCTCTATTGAATTAGGTCTGAGAGATGTCTTTACTTATGTAACTAGCTCTTCACCTTTCTAAGTTCTTTCATGAATTCAAGCATTTTTGAGCTAATAACCTAGAAAAAATATGGTACAAAAAATACATTAGTATGTCAAAAATTAACTAACTACAGTTATTAGGATGCAACAATTGTCGATTCATTTCTAAGCAAATTTCTATTTCCTAATAAAAGTCGGAGATTAAATACCACTAAAAAGGACCCATTTCTAAGCAAATTTTATTTCCTAATAAAATTCTGCTACCATGCTTAACATCAACGATTTTCATGTTTGTATGCCCCAGCAATGGTCCCAATAATAAATCGTAGTGTTCTTTCCACTAAAAAATGGACAAGTATTAGACACTTCATTTTCCAAAAAATAATGTACTAAAATGGGAATGAAATTTAGTGTCGGATTTCGAAAAAAAAAATTCAACTATAAAGCACATTTCGAACTTTATAAGCATTCATAGCTAATATTTTGCTACTAGTTCTTAGCCACAGTTAAAGTTTTATTCAACACAAGGTATTTAAAACGTGAATTCACTTGGTGCTGCATCTCCAATCAACAATGGTGGCACACTGTCCTCAAAGTAGATGCTCATAATATATTGACAATCTCAGCAAGCAAGGCGCGAATCCAATAGCAACGCAAGCAAATAATTTTTAAAATCTCCCAAATGTGTTCAATAGCAGCTATTGCTACATGTAATATCAAAACCATCAACCCCAAATTGCTACATATAATATTTAGAAACAACAGCTCAAAACACATTTAATCCCGTAATAAAATGCCAAATTAATTAGTTATTGGTTACTAAAATATTGAAATAATGGCTCAATGCAACAATCGGCAGCCAACACTTAAAAAACCCATCAACGTCGCATCTGTCATGAAATTGATTAAAGAAAAGACTGGATCTAATTAGTAAGGAAACTCACTCATGCGGAATCAGTTGCAGAGAGAATCAATTGGAATCACCAGCTATCTTGGAATCGAGCAGAGGGTTGCGGTGCGGAGCTAGATTAAAGAGGGATTTGTGTTAATAAGGAAAGGAACGTGAGTAAAGATGGAAGTGAACGAGAATCAAAGAGAGTGGAATCGTGAGAATTGAAGAGAGTGGAATTCGAAGGGAAGAAGAAGCGAATGTGAAAAAGTAAATTTGGCGACCCTGAAATAATTTAGAGGGAAATGAATTTAGAAAGTGAATTTTATTTCAGTAGGGTTATTAATTGCATTAGATGATGCTGTCTTTTTAATTAAACAACCTCAAACAACTTAACAATTGCAAGTCATGTTCCTGTGCAATCCATGCATGCTATTAATATAACATTTTCTTGTAGTGGATATTCTTTACTTCGTATCGAACCTTGAAGCTATTTCGTACCGATCGCTTAATATTTACTTCGTAGCGATAGTTGGATGGTCTCTTCTATCGATCATAAGGTAGTCGATTTCGTATCGATGGGAGGTGTTGACTTCGTATCGACTTGATCGATATGAAGTTTACATCTACGCGACCGATACGAAATAGATAACTTTGGCTACTTCGCATCGATAGGAAGGGATGGGTTTCGTATCAACCATCTGCATGATCAATATGAAACATGCATTAACATGGATCGATACGAAATGTATATCGATACGAAGTGTATAACGTTGGTCGATTTAATAGTTGCATGTGTCTGATGGACACGAAGAGTGCAAACTTGATGTATGCGAACAGCATGGATACGAAATTGGTGAGGACCTAGGTTGTTGATCGATTCACGGCCATGAATCGAAGTAATCATCTTCTGAGCCCGAAGCACACCTTCCAACGACTCGAAGAAGATGCTGCGATGACTCGAAGTAATCTACGAGTGTTCTAGCCTATCGAAGACCCGAAGTAGATCCTTCCCTGACTCAAAGCAAACTGCCTGGAAACTCGAAGTAAATAGGGAAATGACTCGGAGCAGGTTCCAAGCAACCTGAAACGACTCGATCTTTGTCGAAACCATATTTTAGACATCTTGCGCTGTTTGTTCACTGACTATGCTACATTGTGTTTTTGTTATCATGTTTGTTACCCGTGAAATCCAACTTCGATCTTTGTACAGTCGATTAGGTGAAATTCGCCTGTATATGGCCTTGCCTAAACGCAGGTTAACAAGTACTAAAGTTTAATGTCCATTATAGAATTATTTACCATATGAATTTAATATTTTATTTTATTCCATGTTAAATTAGAGAACTGACAACAAATTGAATATTGAATCAATTCACTTTAATGCTATTTAAATGAATTGGTTTTGATCAGTGTGAGAATTCTTAATTGAATATTGAAAGTGGAATAATATTCAAATTTCTAGTGGACCTCTTAGTAGGATTCGAACCTAGATGAAGTTCTGGCTATCTGTCAGAGAAAAAATAAATTACCACTGAGTTAAGTAGGTTATTCATCATCACAAAGGACCCATTGCCTCAGGGATTGTAGGTGGAATATTTTTTCTACGCAATACCAATCCATTAGCAGTAAACGAAATGAGTCTAAATCTTAAATTCATAGAATGATAATTTTGATTTATCTTTTAATATAGGTCTCACATGTAAAGGGTCTTGTATCCATGACTCAAAATTTCCTTGCCAAGCCAAAAGAAACAGATTTCTGGACGTCCATAGAAAAATTATTGCTAACTTGAAAGTCTTAGTGTGAAGTCATCAATAATATCAACAATTAGCTGGAAAAAATGTAAAGTTTCATATTAACCCATAATTGCTTGCAGTATTCAATTATGTTAATTATATATAATCCAGTACGAGTCTAGTTAACCTCATTTACTTCTAGGGAAAAGTTCAAATTAAATTACACATGCTCTGTAATAAATTTTAATAACCTAAATTCATTTTCTTGATAGTTTTAAATTTTTATAAAAATAGAAAGTAATAAGTTTGGAAATTTTGATATATTAAAAGATCCAAACATAACATTATTCTTAAAGCAGAAGTACAAATAATTTTTGATTTTACCAATAGATATTTTTTTTAAGTACATGTACAATTTAAGTTATATATAATAGATTCAACCTGAACCAGTATAATGAATAAAATAAGTAGTGATATAAAATTCTTTTCAATTTGTAGACAGCCACTGACATATAAATTTCACATACTAGTAGATATAAAGCTAGGTTTAACTTGAGAATGAGTATATATTTATTGTTATATGAAACTAAAATTGAAAGAAAATTGATACATTTACTATATTTACATCGAAATCAAAATAAATAGAGAATTAACTCCATTAATTCTTATTGCTTCTATTTGGTTTGATTCCAATTTTCTGATTTGAGAATGGACAATGTATTACTTCCCTTTAATACTTTTAAAGCATGCCAAAAGTAAAAAATTAAAAATTTTAGAAACTTGACACATCAAAAGAATCAAACATAAAACTAACCTTAAAACTGAATGTACAAACAATTGATAATTAATTTACTAGTTCTTTTTATTATGTGTTGTAGTATTGTTTAATATGGTTCATTCTAGTTGAAATTAATTTACTTACAAACATTATGGATATCCATATCTTCAATCCATAATTATCCGTAAATATCACATAACTAAAAAAAAGCAAAACAATTTAATTGCAATCCAACTTTTTGGAAAATTATTGATAATTAATTCACTACATAATAAGTTCCCTAAAAAAATGATGTTAACCCTATATTAATTTAAAATGATTCACGTCACTTATAAATATTTTATGGGCATTAAATAACACATTTAAAAGTGAATTAAAGTCCGCGTTTGATAAAGATGACTACATAAGACTTTACAAAAAAAATTTGGTTGTGTAACAAAATAAAAAATATTTAAGCAAAAAAGATTTAAAAAAATTGTTTACTATTTAAACTTCTAAAAAGTAAAATAAAAATTATGCACTACAGCTGGATCAAAAGTGCTACTTTTTCTTCAAGATACTATACACAAATTTATTATTTTGACATACTTTACTTCAAATATTTTTTTTTCCAAATTCTTTCTTATACAATTATATGGGTTTGAAATAGAAAAGCAAGAAAGTTACCTCTAATAAATAGTGTAAAATCGAAGTTGATATTTATGTGGCAATAAACCAGATATTCCTTTCATAATAATTGAATTTAAAAAATGCAAATCTATACCAAATAAAAAAATAAAATAGAATTCAATTATTATTATACAAAATCTGAGAATAAAATAAAAAATTTCAACTTTATCTGTAATAGATTTTATTAATCAATAAGAGATTTTGTGATATCCACATATTTATAAAATTAGTAACTATGTGTAAATCAGATTAAGAGAACTATATTTATATTCCTACAAACTGCAAATTCAAACTCAAATTAGAAATTAGAATTAAAAATTAGAAATTATGGCAAAAAATGCAAATTTAACATCAAAATAACTAACAATGGGAATAATAAAGAAAGCCTTACCTTTTAATCACGCTCGATCGAACCAGTGGTATATGCTTTTCTGGAGGTTTTTAGATTATTTTTCCATAAAATTTATAACATTGAAAGCAAGGGATAGGACAACAATCGTTGCATAATATTAGTAAAATCATAAGTAATTCAATATGACTAAGGAGCGGTAAATTATAAATGAACTCAATCAGAATCTAGTCAGATTGAAAATGTTAAAGTGATTGATTAAAAATTATTTGAAAACATTTTTTAATTTGATCTAGATAGTGATATAACCATTGTTGAATCAGATCATATATATGAAACTGAAAAATGGAAAGGAATAGTATTGTGAGAAAATGATATGGAGTTGAGAAAAGTGGAAGATGATAAATGTCTTGATATACATAAATAATGAAATAATAAATGCATGATCATTGTACATGGAAATAAGAATACAAACAACATAAATTTTTATATAATTATATATAACATAATAGATATATAGAATTTTCAAACATTAATGATATGATTTATAGGCATTAATGGTTCAATTAATATTTAGAATTATAAATAAGTTTAGGCGGTGTAACATAATACAAAACAATTAAAAAATAATATAATACACTTATTTAGGATCAAATTCTAAAAAAAATTCAAAGTTACATTCTGTAGCTAGATCAAAAGTGATATATTTTTCTTCAAATACTGTATAAAAGTTTATGATTTTTATATTTTTTACTTCATATATTATGTTTTTCCTAAATTTACTATGTTATACAATTATACATGTTAAACCTAAAAAAGGATTAATGTTACAAAAATGGATTTGATATCTGTGCAGCAATGACCAATTATTCTCTGCAAAAATAAATGAATTAAAAAAAGTGAAAAATCATGCCAAATAAACAAATTAAATGAAAGTCAATAATTATACCAAACTTGAGAATAAAATCAAGATTTCAGCTTTACCTATACTAGATTTTACCAGTCAATAGGAGATTCTGTAGTATCAAAATATTTATAAAATCGATAGCTTTCTGCAAGACAAATAAAGAAAGCTACATTCAGAATCTTACAAACTAATAATTTGACCTCAAACTGGAAATTAGAATTTTTTTTTTACAAATTTAACTTCAAAATAAATGAAAATACAAATAATAATAAATAGCTTACCATTTAATCAAGCATAATCAAATTGGTAGACTAAGTTTTCTTTGTAGGCCTTTGGATTATTATTCCATAAAAACAATAACATTGAAAGCAATATGTAGAAAAACAATCATGGTAAAATATGAATAAAATCATAATAATTCAAGTTGAACATGAAGTGAAAAACTATTAATAAATTTAAAAAAGTTCTTGCTAGGAAAAAAATAAAATATTTACTAAAAATTGCTTGAAAAGAATTTTTAATATGATTTAGGTTGGGATTAAAATTATTTTTGAACTATAACATGCATATGAAACTGGAAAACGAAAAGAAACGATATTATGAAAAATGAAATGGAAGCAGAAGAATTAGAAATTGATGAATGCCAGAGATGTAGATTTGTATTTCTTTTGAAATGTATAATGTGAAGATAATCTATAAAACATTAACGAGTCCATTGGAATTCATTTAAGAAATAACGATAAAGGCAAAATAATGAAAAAGTATAGGATAATTAACTATCCGGACATATGGCAACACATGAGATTTTCGAGAAAATTGAAAATGAAGAGGCATACAAATTTAAGATTAGTTTTCATTTAATATAATGATGGTAAATTCTATTTCAACCCGAGTATTTACTTAGTAGCCCCTAAAAATTAAAAAAGTCTATAAACCTAAAAAATAACTTAACATCCCCTACCATTTCCATAACTAGCCTTCCCATTACGCAAAACGTGAAAAATTAAAAAATTTTCTTCACTGATTTAGAAACTATAGTTGGAATTTTTTCTTTACTGATTTAGAAACTTAGTAGTGAAAAATTGAATTTTTTCTTCGTAAAGTTTATAAACCCAAAAAATAACTTGATACTGAAAAATTGAATTTTTTCTTCACTGATTTAGAAACCCTATTCATATTTTCTTCAAATCAAATAAATAACTTAGTAGTGAAAAATTGAAAATTTTCTTCACTGGTTTAGAAACTAGGGTTTTAAAGAAGCGGTGGTTCAGACAGTAAGAAAGTGACGTAAGAAGATAATGGAATTGAGAAGAAAGAATGTACGCAGCTTTCTAATGGTATTTTAGTCTTTAAAATTTTACTTATTTTAGGGGGCTATTAAGTAATTATCTGTGTTGAAGTAGAATTTGCTTATAATGATAGATAGATATGTAATAATAATAGATTTAAACGGAGATAATACTAATTGAATTTTGGAAAAATTTTGGACACACCGCCCAATATGATGGTCGGTTGTGATTTCCTCCTTTAAATAGATTTCTTTTCTTTCCTCTCTACATAAACTTCTACGCCAAAATTGTGACGCCCCACGTCTATACCCACGCTAGCCAAGAACACTATGGAGTAATGCTGTCGACTAGCACAGAGAATAAGGCTGTTGAGGAGCGACCATCTGTATAATTGCTTTGTGCGAGTACCGATATGCCAGATAAAAATATAACTTTTCATCTCTAGAGGGAATCCGACATGCAGATACAAACTCAAAGCTATCACGCAGTGGCTATATAAAATCTTCGGAAACAAATATAGAAATAAGCATAACATAAATCAGTCACAGACAATTCATATCACAAAGGCGGAAATAGATATGAATATTACACATAAATGTGTATATTAGAGTAGTGGTGAAATAAGATCCACAACATCACAAAAGAATAGATACAAGTGCTAGACAATAGAATAAGTATACATCATAGAGTCTGTATCTCACATGTATACAACAAAAACTACTAAACTTAAGTAGTTAGCCAAAAGATCAGATGAAAGTCCGATAAGGAGTCAAGCAGGAGCACCTGTAATATCTCATTCTGACCCGAGTATTATTTAAGAAGAAAATAATAAACGGATCAGTCTAGCTATAAATATCAGATGAAGTGATATATAATAAGAGATATGACACAAACATATAATAATCACAATGTCAAGCTGTGATAAATAAGTAATTGAAAATCAACAAGAGATTAATCAATATCACAATAATCTACTCAAGATAAAAAGGAATGTCATACTCCTAATTTCATTCACCAAGCCACAATAAATGACATACATATCAATGTCAATCGAAAAAGGTGGTGAAACATAATTCCAGAAATCAACACAAGAAATCCAGAAATCACAAGAAATGGATGGCCAATCCCACAAACTGGACATCGACGTACCTAGAAAGACACGCCCCATGAACAGTCGAACATCGACGCACCTAGAAAGATAAGCCCCATGCTCTAGCATCGATGCACCTAGAAAGATACGCCCCATGCTCTAGCATCGACGCACCTAGAAAGATACGCCCCATGCACAAATAAACATCGATGCACCTAGAAAGATACACCCCATGCACAAATAAACATCGATGCACCTAGAAAGATACACCCCATGTAATGTCTAACATCGATGCACCTAGAAAGATACACCATGCAAAGTCGAACATCGACGCACCTAAAAAGATACGCCCCATGCATAGACGAACATCGACGCACCTAGAAAGATACGCCCCATGTCCCGACTTATTGAGCCGATTGCTCCACGAAGTAAATAAACATCGATGCACCTAAAAAGGTACACCCCATGCATAAATAAACATTGACGCACCTTAAAAGGTACGACCCATGTATAAACAAACATCGATGCACCTAAAAAGGTACACCCCTTGCATAAATAAACATTGACGCACCTAAAAAGGTACGACCCATGTATAAAATGAGACGAAGCTCAATAAAAGGAGGAACAGTCCTCCACATAAACAAAGAGACATCGCACACTGCTAGTCTAAACCTAAAATGATCGTCATGATCAAAGGGAAGTGTCAATTACACTAAGCTAGTAAATATAAAAGTTTAGCTTCATGTCCCATAACCACTTGCTTAACTTAAACATTTACGAACAAACTGTAAATCTCCACTAGAAAAATGTCACAAGTGGTTCAATCGAACAAGTCCAAAAATTAACCAGCGAAGTAAACGCAAGCGTTTCATACCACTTGTTTTACTAAGTCGTTTAATTAGATTTCTCATACGAGTGAGGTAAAAGTTTGTATATACTAATAGATTGGAAATCGGTTTGAGAAAACGAGCTTTGTAATAAAATAGTGTTGAAATCATTTGAAGAAAGAGTTTTGATATTTACTACTAGTATAGAAAACCTTTATATTTTAAAGTGACAAATCATAGAAGTGATTGTAGAAACAATCAGGCATAAAAATTCACATTCGAAGACGTGAATAAAATCCAAAGAAATCGATATCAAATCCACCAAAGTGGATATATCTAAAATTCCCAAAGAAAAGGTCATCAAAGTCAATAATAAATGACAACAACAAAAGGGAGACAACACGAATCGATTAAAGATGGATATTCAAACGGATTAGCAATATAGGCTAATCTGGCAAATAGTAGCAGGTCGGTCGACCGGACTCCCTGAGTCGGTTGACCGAACCAGAGGTTGGAAGTGCTCGGGCACCAGGTCGGTCGACAGGCCCAGGGGGGTCGGTCGGCCGAAGCCTGTAACCAGCACTTCCAAATAGAGGCAGGAAGTGCCTGGACTATAGGTCGGTCGACCGGCCCAGGTGGCTCGGTCGGCCGAACCTGTATACTTGCACTTCCTACCCTATTTCTAAAGAGGTGCAACTCTCGATCAAATTGCAATCGCACGAGCAACGGCGCTAAGGGTTTCTGCCAATCGACTACCCGGCCCTATATGCTCCTCGATGCATCACCAAAAACATGTTCAAACATCAAAGTTAGGATTTTAACGAATTGAACTCAAAACACTAAAAATTGGAATATTCACAAAAGCAATCCAAATCAAAATCAAATGCACATGAATAAGTGTTAGGAATTCATACCTAACAATCGAAGGTAATTCATAGACTTAGATGTGAGATTAAAAATCTCACCTTTGAACCCAAACGATTGAAGAAGAAGCTTGAATGCAAAGGGGGAATCAACCACACTTCAAATCCAACTCAAGAAGCTTGATTCTCAACTCAAAAGAAGAACATTCCTAAATTTAGGTTTAGCAAATTTCAGAAACCAAAGAGAGAATGAGTTGGAGAAGAAGAAGAGGAAGCTTACCAATGGGTTCTCTTGAACTTTGGAGCTAGAAGATGGATTTGCTAATGGAAACTAGGGTTTTGGAGTTTTAATTTCCACTCTTCTCCACCATTGTTGCTAAAGCTTGAAGGGTTAGGAATTAGAAATGAAATGAAGATAAGTGGAGAGGGGGTTTCAGTTTGGGGTAATAACATTGGGCAGAACCCAACCCAAACCCAAAGTCCAAGTGAAAAAGTGGCAAAAATCAACTTTCTCCAAACATATCGAAGCTTATACTCAAAAAGGTCGCAAACGGCATTTTGAACTCAATGGAGGTGGTCTCGAGTCCTAATTCGGCTGTTTGCAAAAAGTAGCTTTTCGGACTAAAATCCGACGAACGATAAAATATTTAAATAAAATATTTAAATATAAAATCGATAAATATGCGGGTTGTTACAGACTCCCCTCCTTAAAGAAATTGCGTCCTCGCAATACTTAAGAAGGAAATATAAGAAGTAACAACCATAGAAGCATATGAACACAAAAGAAAATTTGAATAAAGAAGTTCACCATAAAGAGCACGAAGGAGTAAATCCGAAAGTTTTCGTTCGATGAATTCTCAAGATTTCACATGAGTAATCCTTAGGATTTGAGAACCATTGAACTTTCACAAGAAGGATATCTTTATTCCGAAGGCGCTCAACCTCCGAAGCAATGATGCGAATGGAATGTTGCTCATAAATCAAATCTGGTGAAACTTCAATCCCCTCAATAACACCGGGCTCAAGAATAAAAATTTGGAATCCCTAAGGCATTTCCGTAGATAAAAGACGTGGAAAACGTCAAGAATAGAAGAAAATTGAGCCAGTGCAACGGCATATTACAGAAACGGTACGCCCGAGAAACTAGAAACTCGAATAATTTGGAACACCGACGTTGCACAAAGACGGTACGCCCAATGAACTAAAAAGCCAAGTCATTGATGTAGTGCAAACGGTACATCCAATGAATCAAAAAGCGAAGACATTGATGTAGTACAAACGGTACATCCAATGAATCAAACAGCAAAGTCATTGATGTAGTACAAACGGTACATCCAATGAATCAAAGACACTGATGTAGTACAAACGGTACATCCAATGAATCAAAAGCAAAGAAATTGATGTAGTACAAACGGTACATCCAATGAATCAAAAAGCGAAGACATTGATGTAGTACAAACGGTACATCCAATGAATCAAACAGCAAAGTCATTGATGTAGTACAAACGGTACATCCAATGAATCAAAGACACTGATGTAGTACAAACGGTACATCCAATGAATCAAAAGCAAAGACATTGATGTAGTACAAACGGTACATCCAATGAATCAAAAGCAAAGACATTGATGTAGTACAAACGGTACATCCAATGAATCAAACAGCAAAGTCATTGATGTAGTACAAACAGTACATCCAATGAATCGAACAACAAAGACATTGATGTAGTACAAACGGTACATCCAATGAATTAAAGCTCAAATAATTCGGAACACCGACGCAGTACAAAAACGGTACGTCCAATGAACCGAAGCCCGAATGATTTAGGAACACCGACGTAGTACAAAAACGGTACGTCCAATGAATCGAACACAATAAAAGGACATCAGACGCTAGTCCATAAAAGAGGTGAGATGAAACTCAATAAAACGAAGTACGTCAAAACGCCCGATGAACTTGGTAAAACGATCATAAGATACAAGGAATCTCGAGCCAACATGAAGTTCCTTAAGAGAACATAGATATTCCAAAGATTTATGATCGAGGTAGAGAACAAATTTCTCATCCAAATATGATGATGCCAAATTCCAAAAGCAAAAACAATAGCCGAGAGCACTAGATCATAAGTGGCATATCTAGTCTCAATAAGCTATAATGATTTAGAAGCACAAGTGATAGCACGTTCTCTTTGGCAAGAGAACGACATCCAAACCAATACGACTAGTATCGGTACAAATAGCAAAGTCTTGGTTCCGCTCTAGGAATCACAAGAATAAGAGTTTCGAAAAGAAAGAATTTCTTTTAAATAATCTTCTTTCCCATAAAGTTAAAACTTTCAAAATTACATTTTTCATTATGTAATAATTATTCTAGAAAAATTTACTATTTTCAAGTTAATATACTGTGTCTGATTGTCTCATCAAAGAGTTTAGGAAATTCCTATCGATAACGTTGATCAAGTGCATCGACCAAAATTCTTAAAACACTAAATGGGAAATACAATCACAAAATCGTATTCTATATGATAAACATGTTTCTAAAAACTTTTAAGAATATTCTTTGTTCATTTTAAGAACAAAAATCAAATTGTACTTATAAATAAATCTTATGAAAAAGATTTTCAAAATTTTTAAATTACTATTTTCATCCAAAATCAATAAATTCAAGAATGGTCTCACCGAATATTCATAGAATACTCGATTAATAAAATGGATGAGATAAGCTGGACAAACTGAATGACATAATACTTCATTCATAGGAATCATAACAAGTGCGGAATGCGGTAAATGGAATGCTAACTTCCGCAACTCGTAGCAAATGAAAATCGGTGGCAAGGCCGAACTAGAAAGACCTTAACACCATACAAAAGATTTCTTAGGTGATAAATCCTAAGATAAACTCAAAAATACCGAAAAAGTTTCACAAATTATTTAGATAAGAAAAGTAACACTTTTCTCATCTTGAGGGCTTAAAGAATATAATGATGCCTTCAAGAATTTGAAATCGGAATCTCAAGAAAAAATAGAAATCTGCTTAACAGATAGAAAATGTCGAAGATGAATTGTCCACATAGAAAATAGGATATGGGCTTCACAATTAAGCCAATCCTTACAAAAATCAATTCCGAAGCCTAAGTAAAAATCGGCTCGGAAAGAAAAATCAAATATAAATAATTTCGACATCAATAGAAAGCAAATTGAGTGTTGCGGATCTACCATCCGGATTCACAATCCTCAAAGAAGTCTTCAAGCCCAAAAATGTTTAAAAAGAATCAACAAGTTCTTTTGATATAAAATAGTGAGATGGACTCATATCAACAAGAACTTGAAAAGAATATTCACAAGACAAATAAAACCAAGGATTGAAGGAGAAATTCCTTGATCAAGAGAAGAGTTTCTAGGGGCTTGCACAATATTTAGCTTTCTCATGTCCTTGTTCAAAAGTTTGGGACATGCAGATAAAAGATGACCCAGTTTCTTGCAATAGCGACAAGAATGGGGTTTTGGACACATATTCGCATAGTGTTCCTTAGAATTACAATTGTAGCATCCTCCACGATTAGGGATTGGAGTCTTTGCTACAAAAGTAGTTTGCTTCACTCTCTTATTGGGATTAAGACTCTTGAACTTAATATGCCTTTTCTTGGAAGTCCCAATATCACAAACACTTCCTTTACCGACCTCTCCATGAAGAAGAGTAACATCCACAAGCTGATTGAAAGAAGCTTCAAGTTTCAAAGGTAGAACCATTTCGGGGTTCTTACTCAAAGCATAGATAAACCCTTGATTCTTTACAAGATCCAAAAGTTGTTGAGCAGACATGAATACTCCACCCAGGGGAGTAGCACTAGATTGACCGGCGCTGGGACGGCCTGGTCTAACCATTTCTCTTCTTTAAGAAAGAAATAAAGAAGAAGAAAAGGTTATTCACAAATGAATATCAAGCAATCTTGATAGGTAAAACAAGGAATCATAAAGAAAATAGGATGAATCGGTACGAAGACTCGAATTAAATCCTAAAGCACGACTCCTAAGAAGGACATAGGACGATGATCCTTGTTATAATATTCTACATTGTTCCGAAGTTTGGCTCTGATACCAAGTTGTGACGCCCCACCTCTATACCCACGCTAGCCAAGAACACTATGGAGTAATGCTGTCGACTAGTATGGAGAATAAGGCTGTTGAGGAGCGACCATCTGTATAATTGCTTTGTGCGAGTACCAATATGCCAGATAAAAATATAACTTTTCATCTCTAGAGGGAATCCGACATACAGATACAAACTCAAAGCTATCACACAGTGGCTATATAAAATCTTCGGAAACAAATATAGAAATAAACATAACATAAATCAGTCACAGACAATTCATATCACAAAGGCGGAAATAGATATGAATATTACACATAAATGTGTATATCAGAGTAGTGGTCAAATAAGATCCACAACATCACAAAAGAATAGATACAAGTGCTAGACAATAGAATAAGTATACATCATAGAGTCTGTATCTCAAATGTATACAACAAAAACTACTAAACTTAAGTAGTTAGCCAAAAGATCATATGAAAGTCCGATAAGGAGTCAAGCAGGAGCACCTGTAATATCTCAGTCTGACCCGAGTATTATTTAAGAAGAAAATAATAAACGGATTAGTCTAGCTATAAATATCAGATGAAGTGATATATAATAAGAGATATGACACAAACATATAATAATCACAATGCCAAGCTGTGATAAATAAGTAATTGAAAATCAACAAGAGATTAATCAATATCACAATAATCTACTCAAGATAAAAAGGAATGTCATACTCCTAATTTCATTCACCAAGCCACAATAAATGACATACATATCAATGCCAATCGAAAAAGGTGGTGAAACATAAATTCTAGAAATCAACACAAGAAATCCAGATATCACAAGAAAAGGATGGCCAATCCCACAAACTGGACATCGACGTACCTAGAAAGACACGCCCCATGAACAGTCGAACATCGACGCACCTAGAAAGATAAGCCCCATGCTCTAGCATCGACGCACCTAGAAAGATACGCCCCATGCACAAATAAACATCGATGCACCTAGAAAGATACACCCCATGCACAAATAAACATCGATGCACCTAGAAAGATACACCCCATGTAATGTCTAACATCGATGCACCTAGAAAGATACACCCTATGCAAAGTCGAACATCGACGCACCTAAAAAGATACGCCTCATGCATAGACTAACATCGACGCACCTAGAAAGATACGCCCCATGTCCCGACTTATTGAGCCGATTGATCCACGAAGTAAATAAACATCGATGCACCTAAAAAGGTACACCCCATGCATAAATAAACATTGACGCACCTAAAAAGGTACAACCCATGTATAAACAAACATCGATGCACCTAAAAAGGTACACCCCATGCATAAATAAACATTGACGCACCTAAAAAGGTACGACCCATGTATAAAATGAGACGAAGCTCAATAAAAGGAGGAACAGTCCTCCACATAAACAAAGAGACATCGCACATTGCTAGTCTAAACCTAAAATGATCGTCATGATCAAAGGGAAGTGTCAATTACACTAAGCTAGTAAATATAAAAGTTTAGCTTCATGTCCCATAACCACTTGCTTAACTTAAACATTTACGAACAAACTGTAAATCTCCACTAGAAAAATGTCACAAGTGGTTCAATCGAACAAGTCCAAAAATTAACCAACGAAGTAAACGCAAGTGTTTCATACCACTTGTTTTACTAAGTCGTTTAATTAGATTTCTCATACGAGTGAGGTAAAGGTTTGTATATACTAATAGATTGGAAATCGGTTTGAGAAAACGAGCTTTGTAATAAAATAGTGTTGAAATCATTTGAAGAAAGAGTTTTGATATTTACTGCTAGTATAGAAAACCTTTATATTTTAAAGTGACAAATCATAGAAGTGATTGTAGAAACAATCGGGCATAAAAATTCACATTCGAAGACGTGAATAAAATCCAAAGAAATCGATATCAAATCCACCAAAGTGGATATATCTAAAATTCCCAAAGAAAAGGTCATCAAAGTCGATAATAAATGACAACAACAAAAGGGAGACAACACGAATCGATTAAAGTTGGATATTCAAACGGATTAGCAATATAGGCTAATCTGGCAAATAGTAGCAGGTCGGTCGACCGGACTCCCTGAGTCGGTCGACCGAACTAGAGGTTGGAAGTGCTCGGGCACCAGGTCGGTCGACCGACCCAGGGGGCTCGGTCGGCCGAAGCCTGTAACCAGCACTTCCAAACAGAGGCAGGAAGTGCCTGGACTACAGGTCGGTCGACCGGCCCAGGGGGCTCGGTCGGCCGAACCTGTATACTTGCACTTCCTACCCTATTTCAAAAGAGGTGCAACTCTCGATCAAATTGCAATCGCACGAGCAACGGCGCTAAGGGTTTGTGCCAATCGACTACCCGGCCCTATATGCTCCTCGATGCATCACCAAAAACATGTTCAAACATCAAAGTTAGGATTTTAACGAATTGAACTCAAAACACTAAAAATTGGAATATTCACAAAAGCAATCCAAATCAAAATCAAATGCACATGAATAAGTGTTAGGAATTCATACCAAACAATCGAAGGTAATTCATAGACTTAGATGTGAGATTAAAAATCTCACCTTTAAACCCAAACGATTGAAGAAGAAGCTTGAATGCAAAGGGGGAATCAACCACACTTCAAATCCAACTCAAGAAGCTTGATTCTCAACTCAAAAGAAGAACATTCCTAAATTTAGGTTTAGCAAATTTCAGAAACCAAAGAGAGAATGAGTTGGAGAAGAAGAAGAGGAAGCTTACCAATGGGTTCTCTTGAACTTGGAGCTAGAAGATGGATTTGCTAATGGAAACTAGGGTTTTGGAGTTTTAATTTCCACTCTTCTCCACCATTGTTGCTAAAGCTTGAAGGGTTAGGAATTAGAAATGAAATGAAGATAAGTGGAGAGGGGGTTTCAGTTTGGGGTAATAATATTGGGCTGAACCCAACCCAAACCCAAAGCCCAAGTGAAAAGGTGGCAAAAATCAATTTTCTTCAAACATATCGAAGCTTATACTCAAAAAGGTCGCAAACGGCATTTTGAACTCAATGGAAGTGGTCTCGAGTCCTAATTCGGTTGTTTGCAAAAAGTAGCTTTTCGGACTAAAATCCGACGAATGATAAAATATTTAAATATAAAATCGATAAATATGCGGGTTGTTACAAAAATTTTCATAGTGGAAAAGCTTCAAAAATTCCAAAATTTAATTAAGCAAAACTAAATAGAAAAGGGATGATCGTCTCTTGATTGCTGCAGATATAGAAAGTGATCTATCGGGCCTAGGAATTGTTATATCATTCAAGGTGTTTCTCCAGGCTTTATCCTAAATAATCTTTTAATTTTTTTTCATTCCCTTAATTCTCTATCTCTTTCGTTTGTCCATATGTGTGAATTTGGATTTGGATTTGAATGTTTCAAACCTCCTCTTTGGGACAACTATATATCCTTGTCATGATTATAAAAAAATCTTGATATGTTCACTGCTATTTTGCTATGAAAATAATAATTTCATCTCTCTCTATTATGTTTATTTATCTGTTTGTTATTCAAATAAATTAAATTAAATTTTAGAATATTCTTAGTAATAAGTTAGTTTTCATATTAGTAATTGGTTTTGAATGTTTATACACAAATTGCTATATGAATAAAATTTGAAAGAATTGTATTAATTAACCTTTATTGACAACATAATAATTGTATTATATTTTGATTCATTCTATAACAATTTTTTTAATTCAAACAAAAGGGGAAGCATTAAATTGATGATTTGTTTCCTATTTGACAATCGTGTCAAATCTAGTACTAAATCTTTGTTTAAAGGAAACATTCTGTTACACAAACTACATATATGTTATTTTGTTTTGTTTTAAATTTTGTTTTGGTTTGTGTTTGTACAAGAATTTATATAATTATATAAGGAGAAATCAATTTAATGGACAAAAATTTGTATATTTTTAGCCTCAAGGACACGACCTCGATATTTTAACTACAAGGAAAAACATTCTCCTAAAAATTAATCATAAGGACAAACATTATTCAAAACTGCTACTGAACTAAAAAGTGATACCTAAAAACTACCATCGATAACTACAAACTGATGCCTAAAAACTATTACCAATAACTAAAAATTGATACCTAAAGAAAGTTGTCCTTCAGGCTAAAATACTATAGGTCCGTCCTTAAGGCTAAAATGCTGAGAAACTTTATCCTTGACAATAATTTCCCGATTATATAATACCATTTATGTGTACCATGTATATTTGCATTTAACTCAAATTTTCAAAAGGGGTGTTGTGTAAAATATAGTAGGAAACTGTTAAACTACTTTAATTGGACATTATATTCATTAATTTATTGCAAGTAATTTAAATAAAGTTTATTTCAATTTAGACTAGAATATTTATTTTGCATGTGTATTTATACTTATATATATATATATATATGTATGTATGTATGTATGTATGTATGTGAGGTGGAGCCTTAGCATATCGGTTAGTCACCCTCATGATTGGCTAAGCACTTAGGTTCGAGTCTAGAAACAGCCTCATCGCAATGGGAGGGAAATGCTATGTACATTATCGACCTCCCTAGAGCCTTCTATCGTGTGGGAGCCTCGTGTAGTGGGTTCCAACTTTTATATGTATGTATGTGTATATGTGTGTAGATATCCTTATTTTAGAAAAAAAAACTTTCATCTTTTAGACGAAAAAGGCATATGTAGAAGGGAAATGTGTTCGCTGCGATGTAAATCCCAACGCCTAAATAATGTTCACATTAACTATGAACACTTTTTATATGTTGCAATTACACTATACACATGGATGCATTTGATGCACTCATCATAATATAAAATTAAATTAAACAATTATATACAATTATAATAATATGAAGAAAACTTTAAAGAGAAAATGTAGGAAAGTGCTAAATGATTTTAGACCATATAGGCCCACTAAAGATCTAATAGGAATTTTTTTGGAATTTTACCCTACTATCCCGCTTTCGACTAAACCAGTTTCTTTAGTAGTAATAATTTATGTTGCATATGATAATTTTATCTACTCTTAATGCACTTTATAAATCAACTGTATTAAGAAAATACAATTATATTAAAATTCTTTAAGAAAGTGCAATCATATTTAAAGAGCATATTTTTGAATTAATTTGACTGCATTTATGTGATGCGGTAATAATTTTGGCCGCATTTGATAATTTTATTCAATTTTAATACAATTATATTTTAACTAAATTAAAAAAATGATGTCAAATATAAAAGCTTGAAGAAAATGCAATTATAATGTAACAATGTTCTTTTAATTAATTTAACTACATTTGTATGATATAGTGTAAATCATAAAATCCACTCAAGGACAAAGGTATGAAAGAAGGCTAATAAAAGTGCTAGGCTCTACTTAAATTAAAAATATGAATTTCATCAAAGTTCAAAGAAGGGTGTTTCGAAGGCATTGAGATGGCTTTTGAAGGAGTCGGAAGCACTAGGTGTCGCCACAAATGATAAACAATACATAGCTTTCAAGAAGATAAGAAAGGAAGGCAAGGTCGCTCTTTCGCCTCATTGAAAACCTTTCGATATAGATGAATTCACACAGTTAAGAGAAGGAGGAATGGATTCGGAACCCCTTTCGAACGCAAACAAAAGATTTGCCCAATAGACCAATGTCTTCAAAATAGAAGGTTTCGTCATTGTCAATTTACCGCATGAAGAATTAATTCCGATAAACCTTTCGAAAGCAAGGATAAGCCTTTTGAAACGGTTGGAATCTTTCAAAAGCTTGATGACAATCCTATGGAAAAGCCAAAAGTCCCTTTGACTCAAATGTCACTCTCATACCTTTCAAAGCAATGCGAAAGCTCAACCTGCTTCTCATTCGCAACAGTTGGCAACACAAAGAAAGTAATGCATCTAACACCCTTTCGATGAAGTCAAAAGAAGTCCAGAAGAAAATAGTGGAAACAAAAACTTACACCTTGATGGCAGTGAAAGGATGACAAGTAGAGTCTTTTGACTGGGTTGAAAAGATTTAGAACAAGAAGATGGGAGGCGAAAGAATGAGTGAGAAAACTCGGAAGGAAATCCTTTCGACAATATCGAAAGAAAGCGCGCCAAGAACTAAACGAGGGTCTTTATACCATGTTGAAAGGATGAATGTGCAAGATAAAGGGAGACCTTTCGAGAATGTCGAAAGGATACAAGTGCAAGATAGAGGGAGACCTTTCGACTATGTCGAAAGGATACATGTGTGAGATTGGAGAAAGACCTTTCGACCTCTTCGAAGGAATGAATATGGAAGGCCGGATAAAGACCTTTCGACCTCGTCGAAAGGATGAAAGAGGAAGGGTACTGACCTGCATCTATAAATAAGATCCTAGGTGGCCGACTTTGGGGACCGAGTTTTCAAATCCTAAACTCATTCTTCTACTTCTTATCACAATCAACTCTTTGTAGCTCTAAATTAATGTGAAAAAAAAGCTCTCTTACTTATAACTAATTTTATATTACTAATAAAAAGAGGAAGCACATAGATTCAGTAAAGATTTCAATTACGAGGGAGATCATTTCGATCATTAGCTAGACTAATGATCAATTGCACATAATGCTAGCTTATCTTCTAAATTTCTTTTGTCTTATGCGATGCAACAAGATCAACTTAGATAATATGCATATGAGTCACATTATCATCGTGCTTGTTGAAATATAATGATAATTAAGGATGATGATGATGTTTCACCCTTAATAAGTTCATTGAACTTACGATTATCTTAGATGCTTTTCCATTGCATACAATAAAGCTTGTGGATTGCATATGTTAGATCCACTTTGAAATAACATGGTCTCTTTCGACTTGGTCGAAAGGTGTAACAACCCATCTTCCTCTCCACAGAAAGGCGCATCATCTTTAAGAAAGAAAGGGATATAAAAGAGAAAGATAGAGAAGAAAGAAAGAAACAATATCAGAATCTCAATAGCGGAACGACTAAATTATATTAATCACATATGTATTACATAGTATACAACATCAATCAGAGTTACACAGATTATACATCACATACTAGACAGTTATAAACACCTGTCTAGTTATTACAACTCAACACAACACAAACAAGTGACTCAGAGAACACACAGTGGAAACTATACATATCTACAAACGCTGAAGCCTCCTGCTCCATTGCTCATCCAGAATTCGTCAAAGCAAATCTGAATCCCTTGGCTACTCGTAACAATTTGAGTACCCAAGAGTTTAAGAAAACAGAAATAAACTCCGGATCAGACATGGGTCTGGTGTGAGTAACAGGTTAAAGTTGCTTAACTTTTGAAAACCTTTGAAAACAAAAGGTATCACGTAAGGCTCCCCACAAATAAACATGGGTAAGTTTTTATCTTACGCTAACCAAAACATTTGATAGGAAATCCTGTGATATTATAATAGTGTATAGGGTTTTCAAGTAAAATACGGAAATAGCTGGAATGCTTACATCTCACGTTCCAACATTGTTGGGCACAATCAAAACGTACGGCACTTATTGGAGTTTGGATTCCATACAATGGCAGGACTACTGGGGTACCGCCCATCACAGTACGTGGCCTAGATCACCGTACCGTAGGTCCACCCTAAATCCCCTGCAACACAAAGTCGGAACCATTCCTTACTGAACAGTCCCGAACAAGATAACCCCGGTAGTTGTTGCAACCAACTGCCCCACACAGCCGAATATAAAGGGACTTCTGGACAGGGGTAAACTCGTCCTACTTGGGCATGACCCACTTAGCCTTGCTGCACCTCCCCTGTTTTAGCCATTCCTGGTTGATGAGGCTTGAGGCTACGATTACCTTTAAAGAACACATCTCTTAGAACGCTCATCGTCCACTTGATGATGTTCTGAAAGAATTCAATCGATACAAGTTCGTTTCGGGTTCGAATGAAACCGAAGGCATTATCTTGTTACACTCATTTTGGAATCACCTTCAGAGTTAACGACGATAACCCTTGCACTCTGAATCTTCATCTTCACTTTAGATACACGACCTATCGTTAATTTGGATCGATGTGGTTTTCGGATATCCAAATATGGAGATCCGATCCCGGTCTCATCGAAATCCAAAACGCCATCTTTTAGGTCCATGTTGTTTTAAAGTTTAAAGCAATTCAATTCTATTATCTATATTCACATAGATAGATAATTCACAATATCACAATAGATAATCTACATTATCATCACAAATAGATAATTTCACATTATCATCACAAATAGATAATTCATATTATCATCACACTTCAACCAAAGCATCCATATCACACAGCATTACTTATCTCATATCTGAGATCTCAAACCATTCAAGGCAATCAATATCATCCATCCATACATAAGCAAGGATTAATCACTATCTATAATTAATTTAAAATGAATTAAATTAATTTCTTCCATCTCTAATTAATTTAAAATAAATTAAATTAATTACTTTCATCACATAAATCTTGCTTGCATCACCATTAATTAATTACAAATCAATTAATTAATCATCCTCTAATTATTCATATTAATTAATCATCCTTGATTAATTATCTTTTAATTACATTCAAGTAATTGACCTTTAATTAATTTCACAAATTAATTATCTTTATCCTTTCAGTGATTAACCTTTAATTACTTCATTAATTAATTAATTATAATCAATTACATTAATCCTTAGTTAATTGCAATTAATTAATTGCAATTAATTAATTATTATTGATTAATCTTAATTAACCAACCTTTAATTACATCATTAATTACATTAATTAATGATCCCTTAATTACTCCTTCAATTAATTATTAATCATATTTAATAATTAATTTTTAATTAATCTTATTCATTAATCCACTTTGATTAATCGCTTTTGAGTAATTAATTATTTCATTAAATAAATTAATTACTCCTTAATTAATTACATTAAATAATTAATCTTTAATTAATTAAATTTATTAATCACCCTTGATTAATCACATTTAGTAATTCGTTACCCTTAATTAATTACATCTCTTAATTATCTTCAAATAATTTTATTAATCACTTCTTAAATTAATTACACAAAGTAATTAATTATTAATCACTTTCTCTAAGTAATTATCCTTCATATTAATTACATAAAGTAATTAAACCTAAATCACTTCATACTATAATTAGTTACATCCTGTAATTACTCATCTTTAATTACTTCACTAAATAATTTACTTTATAAATTACATTAAGTAATTATACTTAATCCCATCATCAAGTGATTATTTAAATTAATTAAACCAATTAATTAACTAAAACTAATCATATCAAATCAATTAATTAACTTGTGTAATTAATTCGTCTGATTACTTCCATTAAGTAATTATACTTAAACAATTTCCATAAATGATTATCTTTATTAATTAATATAATTAATCATCTTAAATTAATTACATCAATTAATCATCTAATAATCCTTAGTTAATGATCTTCATTAACGATTAACAATTCCTTAATTACATTCCTTAGGTAATTAACTTAGATTAATTATTATTAATTACAATTTAATTAATATTTAATATCCAATTAATTAATCTCTAATTATTTAATTAATTAAGTGATTAACTAATACTTAATTAATTTTAATTACTTGATTAATTAATTTCTTAATCATTAATTAAGATTTAATCTTATCTAATAATGATTCTTAATTACAAATTAATTATTCCTTAATTAATTAACATAAACCTTAATTAATTAATTTAAATCTTAATTACTTAATTAATTAATCCAAATCATTAATTAATTAAATTAATTAATTAATTATAAAATTACCTTAATAATTTAATTAAGTTATCATTAACAAAGCATTAAAAAAAATTTACTTTCAAATTTACTTTTTAAATTTCATTTTAAATTTAAGATTTAAAATGAATACAAATTTAACAAAGTTTAAAACAATTTAAAAACCCTTTAATTACATGTTTAAAGAAATTCTTATCTTCTATAAGGAATTTGAAATAGTTTTAAACCAATTTCAATTTAAATTTAGATCAATTTAAAATACACTTTAAATATTCAAAGTTGTTAAAACATTTTAAATTTAAAAACTTTCTTTTATTTCAAAACTAGGATACAAATTCATTTTTGAATCCAGATTTAAATTTAGATTTAAAACTTATTTAAATCTTTACTTTCAGATTTTTAAATCATTTTATAAAATACTTTAACAATTTAAAGTTATTAAAACATTTCATTTTTATAAAACTTATTTATTTAAAAACTAGGATTCAAAGTAAAATTTTGAATCCATACTTACACTTGATATAAACTTTGCCTAAATCTTGTTTTAAAATTTAAAAATCCATTTTTAAATTTAAACCCAGATTTATCAAAACCCAGATTTATTAAAACCCAGATTTATCAAAACCCAAATAGGTTTTAAAATGAAACCTGTAACCAACAATAGGACCAAACCCTCACATCAAATACTTCGAGTAAATCAACACATGACTTCGAGTATCCCCTGCAACTGATCCGAGTAAACTCGAGTACCTTCTCTTCCTAAATCAACTGCTGATACATCATCTCCTCCGTGCGCATGCACCAGCACTACCGCCCTTTCCGACCACTCGCGATGGCTTACGCATGTCGGCGATCATCCTCGTACTCGATTCCGATCATCAAATCATTAGCAGCAGCTCGAAATCAAAATCGAGCTTTAAAGCTCAAAACTGGAACCAACGTCAAAAACCTACAATTACCTCAATCTTATGACTCCGATCATTTGAACATCTGCGATTCGGCCACACCATCACCTACCTCCATGCTTTCATCCCCTCGAGTTTGGTTACGCTCGATCAAATAGAGCAGACGTGCCAAACCAAAACATTCAACCTAGATAAACTAGGGTTACAAACATATATTGATCACCGCCATCGCCACAATAACTCGTTCACTAATCCAATATTTTTCCATGATTCTCCAATCATCCCTCCATCATCAGGAAAAACCCCAACCTCTACAAGTCAGTGGATCATCAGAGATCACCAAAACTAAGAAATTTAGTCAAACCCAAACTGCTCTTCCATCCTAAATCTAAAAATTATGATTTTAGTTTTATAAATCATGTTTCTGGTTGATGATTCAGTTTAAATTCTTGAATTGATAAATTAGGATGTTCGAATTTTGATCAAACTAACATTTGCCTATTCTGTTTGGTTTTCCAGAGACATGCAAGTTTATTTTAACTTGATTAAAAATTTTAAGCTTACTCTGTGAACTATTTTATTTAATACATAAATCCAAATGTATATTGGATCAAGAGGTAGTGATTTTCGAATAAGTTTTAGCTTAAGAATCTGGTAATAGAGAATTTTACGGGCAATAAACATATACACAGATACACACATTCATATATATGCAGAAAAGTTACCAAACATAACTATATATTCACACACAAACACATACATTCCAAAAACTTAACATGCAATCAAAATCAACTTAAGTTATTTAAAAAAAAATGTTACTCACCTGTTTTAAGATGATGAACAGAGCATATTTTGAAATCTTGAAACTGGAATGTTTCTTTGCTTTGATTTTAAAACTGCAGTTGTTACTGGATCTTGCATGCATGCTACTGAAACTTGATCAACTTGCTTGTTGAGATGTGTTGCTTTAGATCAAGTTTGAGGAAGAATGCAGGATTTGATTTCTTTAGTTTTGAAAAATGCAGACATTTGATTTTTTCAAAAATTGATTCCAGGTTGCTCTCAAAACAGAGAAGATTGTTTTGATGATCTCTTCTTTGATTTTGATATTTGGAAATGTATCAGTTTTTGCAATTGCATTACAGTTTGACAAAATGCATACATTTCTGGTTTAAAGATGATTTAATATTTTTTTTCAGTTTTCTTTGATTAGAATTAGAAAAGAAAATTGAAGAGGAGGAAACAATGTTTATAAAGGCTGAAATTTGATTTAACAAAAATAAAATAAAATGATGGAAATTAAATGACACTTGTCATATTGTTTATTCCATTACTTAACACATGTTGTTTAGATTACTTAAGGAATTAACACATGTCTTTTAAGTATTTTATTTTATTTTGAATTGTTAATAAAAGATTTTAACTTACTTTATAAATTTACAAATACTTATTTACATATATAGATAATTTGAAAGAAAATAAAATTAATTATATTTATAAATAAAAGCTTATACAAATATATTTAATTCAAATATTTCAAAATATCTATCTTTTGAATTTAAAAATTAATTCAAATTCAGAGTAAATTATAAAATCCAATTTAAAAATCAAGTTACATATATACATATATAACTACTATTAAATTTAAAAATAGCAATTCTATTTCTATAAAATCTATTTATGTTTATAAAAACAAAGTATTATAATTATTATTTGAAAATAACAAATTTGACAATTTTAAAGGGTTTTATAAAAGAGATTATAAATTACTTCTATTATTAAATGAATTAATATATCATATTAAGCAGTATTTAAAAAGAAGATAAAACAAATCTTTTATTTAAATTTAAAATTAAGCTAAAAATCTGTTTTTAAACAATTAGACATTTTTCTTAAGTATTTTGAAACTATATAGTTATTTATTTAAATTGCTTTGAAAATTTTTATATTAGATTAAACCAAATTTCCAAATTACTAAAAATATTAGAATTAGAAAACATAATTTCATTTGTTAAATTTAAACCAAAGATTTTCATTTACAATATATACATACATATATATATATATATACATTATAAATAGAAAACATTTTATTAGTTTTAAAAAGATAAAATTCACCAATTAAATATTTATTTAATTGGATTATTAAATCAATTCAAATTTTATTAACAAAGATTATCAAATCAATTTAATTTTTACACAGATTATTAAATTTATATTGCCCAAAAATTTCGGGATATCACATTATTCCCCCCTAAAAGAATTTCGTCCTCGAAATTTAAAACAAAGGTAATTTAATAATCTCATTAAAGATTTAATTTTAAATCACAAGCATATATCATCATATGCTAACAGCCATAGCAACTAATTCATCCGATCAAACAAATCTAACTATCTAGACAAATTCTGGATAGAATTTCCTTGAGTTTCCCAGGTATAAACATCGGAATACTCGCTCTACAGAAACCAAACAATCTAAACTACTAAGCTACAGAGCTCCGACTCATCTAGATCTACAAAACTAAAATGGATATCAGACTACAGACGAGTCTGACTCGTAACCAAATCTCCCAGAACAGCTGGTTCCACAACTAGAGATGAATCAAACACGTACTCCCTCAGAGATACGTGAAACACAATGAATCCCAGTTATCCAAACTGGCAATTCAATCCTGAAAACCAATCACTTATCCTCACAAGAACAAAGAAAAGATCCAAAACACCTCGGAGCTAGCTTCCCAGCCTTACTAAAACTTATAGCTCCTTTTGATCGGAGAAGACTTTTCCAAAATCAAATCTCCGACTCTTGTCCACAAAACTCTTCAGACGATCATGGGCTGCCTTCGTCCTTCCTGATCAGCTCAACCTTCGCTGATGCCTCTCAAAACAAACTGGACCAGAAACAACCCAACAAAATGATCCTCTTACGATTAACCAAAATCCAGAGCAAACTCTACTACCATCAGTAGACTACAAACTTCTCCTATTCGGAAAAGACAAAACAAAAGCACTCCCAAACTGCTTCCGCTGCACAACTCTGATCTGGAGTAGATGAGAATGCCGATGAAGAACACGAGCATAAACTGGACAACCCATCCCAAAAATTTGGTTCAACATATTCATAAAAGAAAATTCAGAAGTTCCATGAATTCCTGAGCTGCTTCACCAAATTCTATCTTTAGAAATCATCCTTCTACTTAGCTGAACCATCGGAATTACTCCCAAGAGATGCTTCGATCCAAAGCAAAAGATAATCCAAGAGAACACTCAGCTATCGCAAGTCACTTTTGCAATCAATCCAAACTAATTCCAAAGAAACTGTTCTCTCTTTACCGATCAAAACAACTTATACTTATCCAGCCAATCCATCGAAGAAATGGATCCACTCTACTGCTTCTGAAGTCCACCTCTAAAAAACTGCTAAGCCAGAAGACCTCCTTGCCGGCATACCGAATACTCCGATCTCCACTGCTGCCACAGATGCCAAAGACCTCCTAATCCAAAGCTCTTCGGGAAACTCGGACCTCAAACCAAACACAATCACCCTACTGAACTCAGCCACAACATCGAAGCAGACACACTTCCTTAACTTGTTCCAAAGAAACACCTTTGGAGATAATCGATAGTTACTGCATCTCGTCACGCAGCTACTACTTCCTGAGGTAGCCAAGATACCATCACTCGCTTCTGCCTAACCGACAAACCCAAATTCTACCCATCCAAACTGCACTTCAAAGATAAAACTCCGAACCTTTTAAAGGTTGCCTTCAGGGATCGATGAAATCCTTCACTACAGCAAAGCTTACTCGAGACGGTATTAGGTCTACAGTCTCGACAGATACATTTCCAACCTCAACATTTGGACTCCTTCCAATGGTAGTAGTCGTGTTACACACACTACCCTATCTACCTTTATAATTTATATTGGACAACCTGAACAGGTAGCCTAATAAATAGGTAGAAATATATATATATATATATATCAAAATTACAAATATGCTCTCTCAAGAAGAAATTACTCCAAAGCCTAGGTATTCACTCAACCTAGCGCTCTGATACCAACTGTGACGACCGGTCTTCCTCTCCACAGAAAGACGCATCATCTTTAAGAAAGAAAGAGATAGAAAAGAGAAAGATAGAGAAGAAAGAAAGAAACAACATCAGAATCTTAATAGCGGAACGACTAAATTATATTAATCACATACGTATTACATAGTATACAACATCAATCAGAGTTACACAGATTATACACCACATACTAGACAGTTATAAACATCTGTCTAGTTATTACACCTCAATACAACACAAACAAGTGACTCAGAGAACACACAGCGGAAACTATACATATCTACAAACGTTGAAGCCTCCTGCTCCATTGCTCCCCCAGAATTCGTCAAAGAAAACCTGAATCCCTTGGCTACTCGTAACTATTTGAGTACCCAAGAGTTTAAGAAAATGGAAATAAACTCCGGGTCAGACATGAGTCTGGTTTGAGTAACAGGTTAAAGTTGCTTAACTTTTGAAAACCTTTGAAAACAAAAGGTATCACGTAAGATTCCCCATAAATAAACACGGGTAAGTTTTTACCTTACGCTAACCAAAACATTTGATAGGAAATCCGGTGATATTATAATAGTGTCTAGGGTTTTCAAGTAAAATACAGAAATAGCTGGAATGCTTACATCTCACGTTCCAACATAGTTGGGCACAATAAAAACGTACGGCACTTATTGGAGTTTGGATTCCATACAATGGCAGGGCTACTGGGGTACCGCCCGTCACAGTACATGGCCTAGATCACCGTACCGAGGATCCACCCTAAATTTCCTGCAACACAATGCTGGAACCATTCCTTACTGAACAGTCCCGAACAAGACAACCCCGGCAGTTGTTGCAATCAACTGCCCCACACAGCCGAATATAAAGGGACTTCTAGACAGGGGTAAATCTCGTTTTACTTGGGCATGACCCACTTAGCCTTGCTGCACCTCCCATGTTTTAGACATTCCCGGTTGATCACGCTTGAGGCTACGATTACCTTTAGTGAACACATCTCTTAGAATGCTCATCGTCCACCTGACGATGTTCTAAAAGCATTCAATCCATATAAGTTCGTTCCGGGTTCAAACGAAACCGAAGGCATTTTCTTGTTACACTCATTTTGGAATCACCCTCAGAGTTAACGACGATAATCCTTGCACTCTGAATCTTCATCTTCACTTCAGATACACGACCTATCGTTAATTTAGATCGATGTGGTTTTTGGATATCCAAATCTGGAAATCCATCCCGGTCTCATCGAAATCCAAAATGCCATCTTTTAGGTCCAAGTTGTTTTAAAGTTTAAAACAATTCAATTCTATTATCTATATTCACACAGATGTATAATTCACAATATCACAATAGATAATCTACATTATCATCACAAATAGATAATTTCACATTATCATCACAAATAGATAATTCATGTTATCATCACACTTCAACCAAAGCATCCATATCACACAGCATTACTTATCTCATATCTGAGATCTCAAACCATTCAAGACAATCAATATCATCCATCCATACATAAGCAAGGATTAATCACTATCTATAATTAATTAAATGAATTAAATTAATTTCTTCCATCTCTAATTAATTTAAAATAAATTAAATTAATTACTTTCATCACATAAATCTTGCTTGCATCACCATTAATTAATCATAAATCAATTAATTAATCATCTTCTAATTATTCATATTAATTAATCATCCTTGATTAATTTTCTTTTAATTACATTCAAGTAATTAGCCTTTAATTAATTTACAAATTAATTCTCCTTATCCTTTCAGTGATTAACCTTTAATTACTTCATTAATTAATTAATTATAATCAATTACATTAATCCTTAATTAATTACAGTTAATTAATATTTACTCTATAATCACTTATTATTGATTAATCTTAATTAACCAACCCTTAATTACATCGTTAATTACATTAATTAATGATCCCTTAAGTACTCCTTTAATTAATTATTAATCATATTTAATAATTAATTTTTAATTAATCTTATTCATTAATCCACCTTGATTAATCACTTTTGAGTAATTAATTATCCTTAATTAATTACTTCACTAAATAAATAAATTACTCCTTAATTAATTACATTAAATAATTAATCTTTAATTAATTAAATTTATTAATCACCCTTGATTAATCACATTCAGTAATTAATTAACCTGAATTAATTACATCTTTTAATTATATTCAAATAATTTAATTAATCACTTCTTAAATCAATTACACAAAGTAATTAATTATTAATTACTTTCTCTAAGTAATTGTCCTTCATATTAATTGCACAAAGTAATTAAACCCAAATCACTTCATACTTTAATTAATTACATCATGTAATTACTCATCTTTAATTACTTCACTAAATAATTTACTTTATAAATTACATTAAGTAATTATACTTAATCCCATCATCAAGTGATTATTTAAATTAATTAAACCAATTAATTAACTAAAACTAATCATATCAATTTAATTAATTACTTTGCGTAATTAATTCCTCTAATTACTTCCATTAAGTAATTATACATAGACAATTTCCATAAATGATTATCTTTAATTAATTAATATAATTAATCATCTTAAATTAATTACATTAATTAATCGTCTAATAATCCTTAGTTAATGATCTTCATTAACTATTAACAATTCCTTAATTATTTTCCTTAAGTAATTAACTTAGATTAATTATTATTAATTACAATTTAATTAATCTTTAATATCCAATTAATTAATCTCTAGTTATTTAATTAATTAAGTGATTAACTAATACTTAATTAATTTTAATTACTTGATTAATTAATTTCTTAATCATTAATTAAAATTTAATCATATCTAATTAATGATTCTTAATTACAAATTAATTATTCCTTAATTAATTGACATAAACCTTAATTAATTAATTTAAATCTTAATTACTTAATTAA
Source organism: Allium cepa (assembly GCA_030765085.1). Lineage (NCBI taxonomy): Eukaryota > Viridiplantae > Streptophyta > Magnoliopsida > Asparagales > Amaryllidaceae > Allium > Allium cepa. The sequence goes on along the minus strand of CM060938.1, from coordinate 713,467,623 downwards.
TTAATCCAAATCATTAATTAATTTAATTAATTAATTAATTATTAAATTACCTTAATAATTTAATGAATCTTAAATCATTAAATTCTAATTAACTTAAGATAAAGCTTTCCATATTAATGATCAAGTTATCATTAACAAAGCATTTAAAAATAATTTACTTTTAAATTTACTTTTTAAATTTCATTTTAAATTTAAGATATAAAATGAATACAACTTTAACAAAGTTTAAAACAATTTAAAAACCCTTTAATTACATGTTTAAAGAAATACTTATCTTCTAAAAGGAATTTGAAATAGTTTTAAACCAATTTCAATTTAAATTTAAATCAATTTAAATTACACTTTAAATATTCAAAGTTGTTAAAACATTTTAAATTTAAAAACTTTCTTTTATTTCAAAACTAGGATACAAATTCATTTTTGAATCCATATTTAAATTTAGTTTAAAACTTATTTAAATCTTTACTTTTAGATTTTTAAATCATTTTATAAAATACTTTAACAATTTAAAGTTGTTAAAACATTTCATTTTTATAAAGCTTATTTATTTAAAAACTAGGATTCAAAGTAAAATTTGAATCCATACTTACACTTGATATAAACTTTGCCTAAATCTTGTTTTAAAATTTAAAAATCCATTTTTAAATTTAAACCCAAATTTATCAAAACCTAGATTTATCAAAACCCAGACAGGTTTTAAAATGAAACCTGTAACCAACAATAGGACCAAACCCTCACATCAAATACTTCGAGTAAATCAACACATGACTTCGAGTATCCCCTGCAACTGACCTGAGTAAACTCGAGTACCTTCTCTTCCCAAATCAACTGCTGATACATCATCACCTCCGTGCACATGCACCAGCACTGCCACCCTTTCCGACCACTCGCGATGGTTTACGCATGTCGACGATCATCTTCGAACTCGATTCCGACGATCAAATCATTAGCAGCAGCTCGAAATCAAAATCGAGCTTTAAAGCTCAAAACTGGAACCAACGTCAAAAAACTGGAATCACCTCAATCTCATGACTCCGATCATCTGAACATCTACGATTCCGGCCACACCATCACCTACCTCCATGCTTTCATCCCCTCGAGTTTGGTTACGCTCGATCAAACAGAGCAGACGTGCCAAACCAAAACATTCAACCTAGATAAACTAGGGTTACAAACATATATTGACAACTGCCATCGCCACAATAACTTGATCACCAATCCAATATTTTTCCATGATTCTCCGATCATCCCTCCATCATCAGGAATAACCCCAACCTCTACAAGTCAGTGGATCATCAGAGATCACCAGAACTAAGAAATTTAGTCAAACCCAAACTGCTCTTCCATCCTAAATCTAAAAATTATGATTTTAGTTTATAAATCATGTTTCTGGTTGATGATTCAGTTTACATTCTTGAATTGATAAATTAGGATGTTCAAATTTTGATCAAACTAACATTTGCCTGTTCTGTTTGGTTTTCCAGAGACATGCAATTTTATTTTAACTTGATTAAAAATTTTAAGCTTACTCTGTGATCTATATAGTTTAATACTTAAATCCAAATATAGATTAGATCAAGAGGTAGTGATTTTTGAATAAGTTTTAGCTTGAGAATCTGGCAACATAGAAGTTTACAGGCAATAAACATGTACACAGATACACACATTCATATATATGTAGAAAAGTTACCAAACATAACTATATATTCACACACAAACACATACATTCCAATAAATTAACATGCAACCAAAATCATCTTAAGTTGTTTTTAAAAAAATGTTACTCGCCTGTTTTAAGATGATGAATAGAGCATATTTTTGAAATCTTGAAACTGGAATGTTTCTTTGCTTTGATTTTAAAACTGCAGTTGTTACTGGATCTTGAATGCATGCTACTGAAACTTGATCAACTTGCTTGTTGAGATGTGTTGCTTTAGATCAGGTTTGAGGAAGAATGTAGGCATTTGATTTCTTTAGTTTTGAAAAATGCAGACATTTGATTTTTGGAAAAATTGATTCCAGGTTGCTTTCAAAACAGAGAAGATTGTTTTGATGATCTCTGCTTTGATATTGATATTTGGAAATGTTTCAGGTTTTGCAATTGCATTACAGTTTGAGAGAATGCATACATTTCTGGTTTAAAGATGATTTCAGATTTTTTTTTCAGTTTTCTTTAACTAGAATTAGAAAAGAAAATTGAAGAGGAGGAAACAATGTTTATAAAGGCTGAAATTTGATTTAACAAAAATAAAAGAAAAGGATGGAAATTAAATGACACTTGTCATATTGTTTAATCCATTACTTAACACATGTTGTTTAGATTACTTAAGGAATTAACACATGTCTTTTAAGTATTTTAATTTAAATTGTTAATAAAAGCTTTTAACTTACTTTATAATTTACAAATAATTATTAATATATATAGATAATTTCAAAGAGAATAAAATCAATTATATTTATAAATAAAAGCTTATACAGATATCTTTAATTCAAATATTTCAAAATATCTATCTTTTGAATTTAAAAATTAATTCAAATTCAAATTAAATTATAAAATCCAATTTAAAAATCAAGTTACATATATATATATATACATATAACTACTTATTAAATTTAAAAATAACAATTCTATTTCTATAAAATCTATTTATGTTTATAAAAACAAAGTATTATAATTATTATTTGAAAATAACAAATTTGACAATTTTAAAGGGTTTTATAAAAGAGATTATAAATTACTTCTATTATTAAATGAATTAATATATCATATTAAGCAATATTTAAAAAGAAGATAAAACAAATCTTTTATTTAAATTTAAAATTTAGCTAAAAATCTATTTTTAAAAAATTAAACATTTATCTTAGGTATTTTAAAACTATATAGTTATTTATTTAAATAGCTTTGAAAAGTTTTATATTAGATTAAATCAAATTTCCAAATTACTAAAAATATTAGAATTAGAAAACATAATTTCATTTGTTAAATTTAAACCAAAGATTTTCATTTACAATATATACATATATATACATATATATACATTATAAATAGAAAACATTTTATTAGCTTTAAAAAGATAAAATTCACCAATTAAATATTTATTTAATTGGATTATTAAATCAATTCAAATTTTATTAATAAAGATTATCAAATCAATTTAATTTTTATACAGATTATTAAATTTATATTGCCCAAAAATTCCGGGATATCACAAAAGGGGTGTTTCGAATGAGATTTGATTTATAAATGACAAGCAAAGTTATTCCTATGAAAGGTATACTTGTATACAATCCTTTCGAAGGGGGTTATTCTAAAAGAGTATAACCATGGCGTCGAAAGTAAAATTTTCTCTTTAAAGGCTAAATGGACCTTTAGACATAGTCGAAAGGATCAAATGTCTGATGTACCACTTTCGACTCATTCAGTATTGGGGTTTCGAAAGAGGTGCTTTCTTCTTAACGTTCATTTCAAGAAGGTCGATTGGACCTACTGACTACTATTGGTAATCGTATGAAACCATCCATAAAAATTAGTTTTTCCAAGTCAACCTAATCGAAAAAGGGGTTTCGAATGAAGTGATTGCTTCAAACAATCTTCTTTTGTAGTATAAACTATATTTGTTGCTAACCACATAGCATTGGGGAGGTTAACTAGTTTGCTTGCTAACATGTAGGTAATAATAATTTTAGCTACATTTAATAATTTTATATAGCATTAATGTACATTATAAATTAACTGCATATAGAAAATGTAGTTATATTCGATCATACTACAAAATTTAGCTGCATAAAGAAATCGCAGTTATAACCGCATTAATATAATGTACTTATAATTCTATGTATTTATTATTTTTGAGTCTTGTGATACGAATGATGCAATCCGTAGTTGCATTTTGAACGATGCGGTTTAAATATGTTACTTACACAAAAAAGCTACAATTTATTTTTAAAATCAATGATCAGATATGTACATATGTACAAAACAACATTTAAAAGATAATAAAATTTATGATTTAATAGTGAAAACGTTTCATTGATATGATATTTCTATAAAAACTTATTGCATTTTGAATATTTTTTTGAGAAAAATGTGTGATCCTCTATCATGAGAGGAGAGCACACATGGAATACTATATATATAACTAAAAAATGGAGCTGCCAACATGCCTGACAGGTGGCAAGTCTAAAACAACAATAAAAATAAAGCAGTAGAAACCCCTCGAATGAGCTCCGGCAAAGCCACCGCCCATTACACCCTAGTATCGAGCTCCGGCAAGGCCACCACCCAATACTAAAGTGTTAGAGGTATCTAACAAAAGGAAGAGCACCAAACTGAAAATCAGAAGAAGACCAAGAGACAAGACAGGAGCAATCCGCGTCTCTGAGAAGAGCCATCCAGCAAGTCTGAATAAGCTAAATGCTATCCAGCAAACCAGATAAGAGAAGAACCCGCATCCAACCTAAACAACACCTGAAATAGAACTAGCAAACAAATAAGAGAGAAACACATATATGTATATAAATAAAATTTATATACATATATGTGTGTATAGAAACCAAAAGAGAGAACTAAAGCTAGAATAATCAGACACAAACAAGAAACTAATTATGATCCTAGAAAAGAAAGAGAAATGTGATTTAAAGAATTATTAGAAACAGTATAATTGGAGTTAAGATTAAATGAGTTAATATTATTTCTAACCTTATTAAGATAGTCCTTAAAGCAATTATTTTTAGCTAATTTATATTTAGGATTAGAAATCCACTTTAAGCAGAAATTTGAGATTAAAATAATCAATTTGTTATTTTGTTGATAATTGTTATTAAAAATTCTTTGGTTTCTTTCAAACCAAATATACCAACAAGAAATAATGAATAAAGAATCAAGCAAATATCTAAAATCCTTATTAAACATGAATCTAAAAGAATTCCAATAAAATAAGCAATCAGAAATTCTAGAATTAATATGAAACTCAAAAATATTAAGGATCTTAATAAGAATAAAATAGGTATCCAAACAATCAAAGTAAATATGATTAATATCTTCAAAAAATGTGTTGCAAAAAAAACATTTATTGTCAATACTAATATTTTTCTTTTTTAAAAATTCAATAGTATTTAACTTACCATGAATGATGAGCCACATATGAATCTTAGATTTAGGAGGAGCATTAGACTTCCAAATGAATTTAAAACAATTGACAGAAACCCCCGAAAAGTTGATAAATTTGTAAAAGGAATTAGAAGTATATTTCTTACTCTTATCCCAATCCCAACTAATAAAGTCATTATCATTGTCAATATAATAAAGATTAAGTTTAGCATAAAGCAAGAAAAGATGTCTAAGAGTAGGTCCTTCTAAAATACAATTAAAATTAAAAGTCCAAGGAGGATCACTATCAGAATTGAAAACATCAGAGATTAATGCAAATTTGAAATTACAAATATCATATAAATCTTTAAACTCAATCTTAAGAGGAGTAGTAGAAATCCAACTATCATGCCAAAAAGAAGTACAGTTACCAGAATGAACTATAATATTTAAACCCAAGTTAAAGATATTACTGCATTTTAAAATAGATTTCCAAAAACAAGAAATATTTCTAAAACTAGAAGAACTAATATGGTATAAATTATAACTACCATTGTAATAAAAATTAGATATAATATCTTTCCAAATGGCCTTATCACTAATGTCCCTGAATTTCCATAACCATTTACCAAGAAGAGACAAATTCATATTATGTAAATTAATGACTCCTAAACCACCCTCTTTTTTAGATTTACATACAGTATCCCAATTAACTAAACATTTAATACTACTATTGGGGTTATCACCGCTCCAAAGAAAATCCCTTCTAATTTTATCTATTTTATCTATCACCCAGTCGGGAAACAGATGCATAGACATCCAATATATAGGAAGTGCTGATAAGACAGAATTAATCAAAACCAATCTACCTGCTCTAGATAGAAATCTAACATTCCAATTATTGATCCTATTTTTAATCTTATCAATAATAATTAACCAATCATCATGTTTAAGTTTCGAAGGTCTAATAACAAAACCAAGATAGTCAAAAGGAAAACTCATAGTTTTACAATTTAACGTATTAGCAACTAAATTTTCTACATTATCAATATCATTTAAAATTAAAACGGAACTTTTATCAAAATTAATTTTTAAACCAGATAATAATTCAAAACTATAAAGGATAAATTTAAGAGCAATAATATGTCTAGGGTGATGGGAGGAAAAAAGCAAAGTATCATCAGCAAATTGAAGGACAGATAAGCCAAAAGAAGAAATATCATTACCAATGGCACCCAAAAGGTTATTGCTAACGGCATTTTTAATAATCTTAGAAAAAACATCACCAGCAAGATTAAACAGAAGGGGTGATAAAGGGTCTCCTTGCCTTAAGCCTCTCTTAGATTGAATCTTATTACCAGAAACACCATTAACCATAATACAGGAGTTACCCGTTTTAAGCAAAATAATAATCCAATTAATCCATCTATTACTAAAGCCTCTGGCACGGAAAATTTCTATAAGGAAATCCCAATCAACCGAGTCGAAGGCTTTAGCAAAATCTAATTTTAAAATAGCACAAGTTATATTATTTTTACAACAAAAATTAATATATTCTTGAACAACCGCAACACCATCAGTAATATTCCTGCCTTTAATGAAAGCAGATTGCGAACAGTCAATGAGGTCATTCATTTTTAAACTAAGCCTATTAGCTAAAACCTTAGAAATAATTTTAACAGAGCAGTTCATCAAAGAGATGGGCCTAAAATCTTTTAAAGTATTAGCGCCCACTTTTTTATGTAATAAAATAACATTAGCAAAATTAAAACGACCTAATTGGAGATTACCATTATAAAAATCATTGAACAAACACATTAAGTCTAATTTTAAAACATCCCAAAAAGATTGATAAAAGAAAATAGGAAAACCATCCGGACCCGGAGATTTGTCTCCAGGTAAATCAAAGATGGCTTTACGAATTTCCTCAATAGTAAAAGGGGCATCTAAATCAGAAAGATTAATGTTAGAGGAAGATGGATAAAGATCATTCCATCTAGCACTAACTCTATGCTTAATTTTGGTGCCAAAGATGTCTTTGTAATAATCAGTAAAAGCATTATTAAGATCTCTTTGATCAACTAATTCCACATCATTAACTAAAATGGAGTTAATTGTATTACTACGTTTTCTATTATTAGCTAGATTGTGAAAGAATTTAGTGTTATTATCACCTTCATTTATCCAATGAAAATTAGATCTTTGTTTCCACATAACTTCCTCTTTTTCAAGAATAGAATAGAGATCCTCTTTTAAATTATTAAGAACATTCCTTTCACCAATATTTAATTGTCTAGATTCTTCAATCCTATTAAGTTTAAGTAATTCATTAAGAATATTATCCTTTTTAATTTTAATATTACCAAAAACATTTTTATTCCATTTTTTAAGAAAATACCTGAGGTTTCTAAGTTTAAGCACAAAAATTTTAGCAGAATTACCATAATACTTAAGGCAAAAATAATTCATAGAAGACCACTTATTAATGACTAAATTAGAAAAATCAGATTCTAAAAACCACATTTTTTCAAATTTAAAAACCTTATTCAAAAATCTATGACTATCACAAGTAAGGATAATGGGACAGTGGTCAGAAAGGGTAAAAGGTAAACCTGAAACTCTACATATAGGGAATTTATCCTCAATATCATCACAAACAAAAAATCTATCTAAAAGAGCAAAGGAGGGAGACTCTCTATTATTACTCCAAGTAAATGATCTATTGGATAGAGGAATTTCGATCAAATTACATTGAATAATAAATTGATCGAATTCCTCCATAGCCAAATAATCACCTTCCCGAGGAGAACGCTCCCCAAAAAAACGAGTCACATTAAAATCACCCCCTAAAATCCAAGGACCAGGGGCAAAAGACCTAAACTCGAGGCATTCATTCCAAAGAATCCGCCTCTCAATTTTAGAATTAGGCCCGTAAACATTAGAAATATTAAGAAAAGAGTTATCAGAAAGATTAATTAAGATAATGTGTAAAGAGTGCTGCTTCTTAATACACTGAAGTAATTTAAAGAGATTATCTCTCCAACCAATCATAATGCCCCCAGATGAGCCCATTGAGGGAAGAAATGCCCAATTTCTAAAACGAAAACCACCCAATCTTCTAAAGAAACGAAAATCAGGACATTCAATTTTGGTCTCTTGAAGAAGAGCAATGTCAATAGAAAAATCTTTAAAAAAGATTCTAACCTTATCACATTTACTGAGGTCATTCAAGCCTCTAATATTCCAACTAATGACTCTCATAAACCCATAGATCTAGCCCTATCAAGTTCTTTACTTCTAATAAACTCACGATCTAACTCAATATCAGAAAAAATAAAAGCAGAGCTACCAGCTAACTGACTAAACTCAGAAGCGGATAAATCACCAAGAGCATAAGAAGAATAAACGCTACCAAAATCCAAACGCATACCAGAGCCTGGTTCCAAAACACTGCTCGCAGTGCTTGAACCAGGAAACTCACCCATCGACTGAGAGCGACTACCTCTAATCCTGGCACTGCGACGAACCAAACCACTCAAAGAGACCTGCTTTTTACGCCTGCCTCTCTTCGAAGTAGCAAAAGAAGGCACTGAAATGCCAACAGCCTCAACATACAAATCAGATAATAATCCATCAGAACCCACACTTCCAACAGTAGTATCAGCAAAATCCACACAAGCCACAACACTATCACGATAATCCCCTTGAAAAAAGGTCGAACTCGGATAAGCAGAAGAAGTAATATTAACAACAGGATGAAACTGATCCAATGCTAGGAGCCCATCTGAACCAGAGTAACAAACCAAAGCTGATTCGCTAGATTCACTAGGCAAGAAGGGGAATTTATGCTCTGAATAGCAACCAATCTGATCAAAAGATCCAAATGTTTCATGCACAACATGCACAGAATCTCTTTTAGGCAAAATCTCATCAATGTGTGAAACATCATCTACAAACAATGTCGAACTCTCATCTGAAGAAGAAACATCTGTTAAAAGCCAAGCAAGAGGAACTTCAGAATGATGCAACAACAAACACTCATCAACACCATCACCTTCTAAATGAATATCATCAACCCAGTTATTAAAATCAGAAAAAACAGAGCAACTCGGAGAAACTGAGACCACAGGCAAATCCACTAGCTGCCTCACTTCCAACACATCAAAACAATCAACAACATTATGAGGGAATTGATCACAAACTGGAGCAATGGACTGAAATTCAAAGACAGAGCAAATAGGAGAACCATCACATTCCGAGCACATGTTACCCAAAGAATCAACCGAGGAAAGTGCAGAAAACTCTTTATCACTATCCACACCAACAAAATCCGAGCATTCAGAGACAAAGTCTGAATCAAGACATGCATATCTATTACTGGTAGATATCTTGAATGGTTCCAGATGAGAAGAAGAACCTTTAATGGATTTAGGATGAATAAGTCCACTAAACAAGTCATTATCCAAAGAAGAAAAACAGCGGTCGACATCTGGATCTAATAAAATGGGATCTAACCTAACAGGATCTTGAATGACATCATCAGTATCCATCTCTGTCTCAGAAGAAACCGAAAGGTCCAACATGTCAACAAGCATCTCTGAATCGCCACTAATAACAAGATCATCCTTATCAGTATTTGGGGAGTTTATGTTGTTAAAGTGGGATAAAAGATCATCAAGTAATATCAAACCATCTAATCTCCTCTGTCCAAGATTGCTGATTAATAAACCTCTCAAGTTTATGAAATTAAGAACAAACTGAAAACCATGCATTGCCAAATAATCAGAGGGAAATGACTCATTCGGTGAGGAATCAGAATAACCAAAATAAGTCTCTGGATCTCCAAATTTAGCTTTATATCCCTTGCCAATGTTTGGGGCATTAACAACATTAAAGTGAAATAACAATAATTCCAGGAGATTAAAACCATCAAATCGATACAGCCCAAGATGATCATGAATAAACCTTTTCAGAAGCAAGATTTTAAGCATAAACTGAAAACCATTTTCGACCAAGAAGTCCGACGAAACCGAAGAGGACGATTTGATCGAACACTTAACACTCTTGTGACCAAACTTGCCGCAGCAGAAACACCTAATAGGATCACGGCACTGGGATGCGAAATGATTGCTATCACCACATCTATAACAAAAAGATCTGCTGACTTTGGAATCAATCCATCGCTTGAAAGAGATCTGGGGTTTCGCATCGCGTATTAAATTCCTAGGCAAGTGGTCTTTAACCACTTGAGCATATGAGTGACGATGAAGATAATCAGGAGCGGTAGCCTCAGAAATAGCAAGCGAAGATAATGGAAGCGGCGGGAAGATGAGAGATCTAGGAGAAGAAGAGGGAGCAGTCGCCATTTTTTAAAAAGAAAACAAAATTTTAATTCGCCTCGTAATTAAAATTGAATATTAAAATCATATAAGATGTGAAATATTAATATACGTGTGAGAATATCAGTTGATTAGAAAAAAAATAAGGCTAGAGGCCTAATTTTCATAAAATTATAAGAGAGGGCATATCTTTATTAATAGTGGGAATATAAACATAATTTTTGGTCCGACCATGATCTTCCCAAAATACCCTTATAATATGTAGGTGTGGTCACCGTTTCAAACACCCGTTACAACATAAACTGACCTCTGCTTTATTTGGGAAAATTAGAATATTATTCAGGTTATGTGTTCGAATCCTAAAATGAGATTATTTCACACTTTTTTCCTTTCTATTTTTTTAAAGTTTTTTTTTTTCATTCTCAGCATCACCAGGTCAAGCATTCGTAAGTCATTATCCATTCTTCTTTTGTTTCAAAACTATGCAGAAGTTGTATTTAGTTTTAATTTTTCTTTTATAAATCTATATTACTTTGTGAAAATAACTATTTAGGCTATGTGAAAATAAAAGGCAATTTCATCAAAAATAAACCATAAACAAAACCATTTCTCAAAAATCAATTTGTACGACAACCAACCTTCTCTTATACCTAAAAAAAATTTTCGAAAAATATTACAGTTGAAAATCAGACATATATAGGTATATATTACATTTATTTTTCAATCTAGAATACTATGTTTTCAAATCATTGCCGACAATATAATTTTCATTAAAAATTTTACCAAATTAAAAGTAATCAGTACATCAATTGATTATTCTAAATAAACGTGTAATTTGCTTAAAATACCTTTTTATACAACTAATAAGCTTACAATTCAATTTTCTCAATAAAATGTACTGACAAACTGATACAAGACATTAAAACGACTTTCAACTTAATTCGTAAATAATTCCATTTAAGTTAGTTAATATCTCAATAACTAATGCAAAATTTGAGGTTAATTATAATAAAAGATTAACATTTGAGGTTAAATATAATAAAAGAAGAACAGTTGTTGACTTTAATAATATGATTAACATTGTGAGCTACGTCAAAATATCATTTGCAAATGTTTTATTCACCCCAATATATACTCTCTATTGAGCTTTCGTCTAAGGTTGAAAAAATAATAAAGGAAAATAATCATTATAACAATATCTAATGTGTTTTGAACCGCCATACTATGCTTAAATTCAACTTCTCTTCAGGTTTACATACGTTGACCTAATGTTATTATTTTAACGATTATCATTTAAATTTTTAAATTCAAATTGTTAGTTTTTGTCATCGATATGTTGACATTTGTACTAATTGTTAAGTCCAGCATGCGTAGAGTGGGAATCAACCGTATATTTATTTGGTTTTTTTTTGCTCGTAGCACGTATTGATATTATTTATCAGTTCGCTTCATATGTACAGTATATGTATCATACGTACTAATTATTTTGTTTTACACACGCGGAGCGCATGCCGTTAAATCTCGTTGTATATTAAAATTAGAAGGGAATGACTTGATGTACGAGGATTAGGGTCAATGTTTAGCCCACTCTTTATTACGTGATCATGGACAAATTTGTAAGTAGTCGCCATGAAGGTTAATCCAAACCATCCAGCAGACTAATTCAAAATAAACTACTTCCTCAAAAAGTGAATATGGAATAATTACTGCCTGAACCGTAGGAAGTAAATTCTGTTACTTTCTTGTGTGCATTATTAATCAGCACAGCCTATCTAAAGCAGTCTGGGAATACTGAAACAAAGACTATTAGGCTTTGGCTTGTTAATATATAAAGTTATTGTTCAAATAAATGTTGGGCTTTGGCTTGCTTAACACTGATGGGTGTCAACCCATAAACCAAGTAATATATGGTATTGAATTTAATATTATATATCTTCGGCTTAAGGAATGACCATTCACCTATTTGGCCCAACTACATTCCAATTGCTTTTGCTACACAAAAGCCTCTTTCTGCTTGTCTTAAAATCAATCAAACATTCATTGCTAATAGAAGTCTCATCAATCTAAACAAAATTAAACATTTCAAAAAAGAGTTTATTAGAGAATGGTTTGATGTAAATTACCTATAATCTATGTCCATAATTATAACTCAAATTTTCTTAATTGCATGCCTTGTATTTCTCCATACTATGTTACTCAAATCAATACCCTGTCAAGTTAGGCACTTGCAGTTTTTTATTTAGTAGCTATCCATAATCACAGTTTACAAGTACACATAGTTTTCTGTTGAACAAAATAGTTGATCAAATTATCTGCGTTGAATAATGTCTATATTTACTTTGTTACTTTTAGAATGATTTACCATGTATTATATTCTTTAGGGAATAATCTTTGTAGTGATCCATTAATCAATTAATTAATCAGAAATTCAGTAAACAATAAATGGGATCAAAACTTTTACATGATATATATTTCGGATCGAGAATTATAATCCACTTTCAAAACTGAAATGATTTTACCTCCTGCCATGCTATGCAAACTGACATATACTAAACAATATCCATTATCTAATTTTATGATTGCATTATAATTACTTAAGTACTTAAAAGCATCAATCACATGTTTATAAAATTACTGTAAAATATGATTCAATTTTCATCAAATCTTTAAAGATGAAGAGTGAGATCAAGCTCGTCTTCTACTTTTGGATTGTCAACTCCTGATTGATTTTCATTAGACGATGATACACCATGTATACTCTTGCTGCATTGCGAATTTATGCCACCAGTGCTCTTATTGAAATCGCCATTGTGTTCAAAAGCGTTTGGAAACAGCTTTTGGTTTCCATTGATACAAAGAGCAGTTCTATTTTCAGTAGAAGAGTTACAGGAATTCAGTATATCATGAATGTTGTATTTCTCCAGTAAATTCTCTCTGCCATCCAACTTTGTTTCTTTATTAGGATACGAAGTGTTCAAACCAAAATTGGTAGTACTGCTAATTCCAGGATAACCCAACTCAAGAAAGCTTTTACCATTACTCCTCACATGAGTCAATGCATTAAAGCTATGATTGCTATTGGGAGAAGAGCTATATGGATGGTAACGGTTTCCATATCCACTTCTACACCATTGAGATGGATGACGAAGATCTTTATGATTATTTTGCTCACTTTTTGATTTTTTAGAATCAGCACGTTCCAAGCGGTGAGAATTCTGATGACCTCCTAGAGCTTGAGAGGAAAGAAAAATCTTATCACAAAATTTACATGGATAAAATTTTTCAGTACTTTTTGTTGTGATTTTTCCACATTGTTCTTGATTGTGCATTGCCTGTTCGTACAAACATGAATAGATGAAAATGTTAATAACAAAATCATTAAAGGATGAAGCAGTTCTAATTTTGAAGAAGAATACAAATTCCAAGATCGGCCATTAACGATTACCATGGTACCTACGATTACAGTGATAATATAGATAAGTAACTTTTGAAAATGCCATTTATAGATTGATCTATGGGTTTAGAAATCTAGCTACTAATCCATTGTAGAAATTTCAACATGGTGAATGAGACCGAGTAGAAGAACACAAAAATAAATTAAGTAAAAGAAAGAGTTACTTACTTCCATTGCTGAATGATCGGGTTAAGGGCAAAAAAATGTAATCTAATTTTTGGTTTCTGTACTACCATTTAATTATATAGTGATTGCCTGATAGGATTGTATTAGGAAAATGATTCATTCAATTATTACATTTATCTCTTATACATGAATCAGTTCAATCAAAATCCACAAAATTAATTGATAAGATTGTATATCTGACTATAATTATAGTTTTGTTCCTTCTTTATACATGATTCACTCTCTATGTTATGTTTAAATCCTGTTATAGTATTATGGATGGTTTAGTGGTTGGATCAATAATTATATGAATTAATGGTTTTTTCTTCTTTGCAAAGATAGACAGCAAACAACCCTGTTATCGTTTAATGAATCCAAATTTAATTAGAAAATAAATAAATTAAGATGTGCGCTTCTTATGTAGAGATACATTTTTGAAGTTTATAGTTTATCTATGGTGAGTAAAATAACACGTTTGTTTCCTGGGTTTGATCCTTCTTTTTAAACTTTAAAGTTTAAACCGGCTTTGTCGATAATAATTTTATTTGTATTTTCCAGCTTATATGCATGTTCTAGAGTCAGGTACAGCTTGAATGGAAAGTTCTCCATTAAGTACAACATTTGGTTGCCTTTATAAGAAATATGGAGTTGATTTTACATGCATAGTCGTCCTCGATAAATAGTTATACAAATGTTCAAAATAAACAAGTGAACATCAACTCCCAAATAATGTTACATAAACTGCAACAATATTTTGTTAATATAACTGTACTTTCATGGGTATGATAAATATTATATTTCAGTGAACTTTAACTAATATATTTCGTATTAGTATTAGTGATATATTCAGTGTACACTTGTATTTTAAATTGGCTGGAAACAATAAATGTGTAAGTTGGAATATAGCCATATTATATTTGTATACTGCCTTTTCATCTAATATTAACATACATAGATTTCAGTCTCATAATCATGTGGTTTTGCTTGATTCAATGTGAATAGAATCAATAAATAGAATTACAGAAAACCAATTCATTAACATTTAGGGTTTCAAATAAATATGAATATAACGCAACTAGGTAATACTGTTATATATTTTGTTGCTGTTTTATGAGTTCATATTTGGCAGTACTAGATAGCCTGCCCCTGTTATGTGTTAAGGTGTTTTCTAGATCCGTGACCCTAAAATCGACAATGGTCATCATCAAAATTTAGATGGTAAATTTTGGTTCAGGTTAAAGCTTTCATTCATCAGCTAATAGTCTTGAGTCCTTGACTATTTAATTTTTAATCAAGAATGTTGTATACTTTGGAATCGAACTAATTAAGCAATAATAATTTAGTAATTCAAAGTTAATCATGATTTAATCAACTATTTGCTGTAATGTTTTTACCCAAACCAAATATTTGACGGCAGCATATCATTTTAATACAAATGCAATCTGGGGACAAAAATATATTATGCCATAAGTGAATCTTCAATAACTTGCAGTGAAAAAATTCGTTTATTTTTTCAGGAATGCTGAATAATCTAATTCCAATATCTGGATTTGCCGATTGAACACCTCTTTGTCCATTAGCAATTATTTATTACTCAACAATAAATAAACAAAACAGAAAATAAAGAGTGACAATAAAATTTAATGTGGGTATGTCTAATAGACCTACATCCACGGACCCAACAACTCACTATATTTGAAGAGAATACACGAGATTTTCTTATTACATCATTATAGCTACCAAAGTGGAGCAAACAAAACTACAATCTTTATAAAAACTAGAAAAGATATTTTTTTTTTTTATGATGAAATGGTTGAGATTCCACTGCTTTTATATAGGTGTTGATGGAGCATGTATTACGGATATTCAAACTTCTTCCAAAGCAAAATACGTGGCTGCTTTTGATTTTGATTGGATTACCACATCCAATATATCTCCACATCACAAGCTTTTGATATTTTCCAACATTAGCTTTGACTTTATATGCAACAACAACTTTTGAAATAAATTTATTTATTTATTTATTTTAAAACACTATTTTGCTTGTAACTTTCACATATGAACTCTTTTTTGCAAACCGTCTCTTCATCGCATCCCATATCATCCCCTCATCAAAATGAGTATAATATTGTATTGCTTATTTTCAACACTCCACCTTGATATGATATTACTGTATCTCTTTTTGTCTCGAATCAACTAGTGACTACTCGTTGTTGGGTCAGCGCCCCATGTCACTAAGTTGGTGTATACAAACTAATTAAGTTTGAGCAATGCTCAAACTTATCTTTAGGAAGTGACTTCGTCATCATATCTGATGAATTATCTATAGTACCCACTTTCACCAACTTGATATTTCTTCGTTCTTTCTCTAGCATAAGAAAGGATCATCTGACATCAATGTGCTTCGTCCGAGAACTTTAGGCTTGATTTTCTACAAGATGAATCACGCTCTGGTTGTTTAAAAATTTCTCTACTGTTCGCTGCACCACCGAAAGATCATCCAACAACTGAAGTAAATACAATCTCTTCTTAGTCGCTTCCACAATCGATATCAACTTAGTCTTGGTAGTCAACAAAGCTACTATAGATTGAAGCTTTGATCTCCATGAAATCGAGCCTATGCCAAGTGAAAACACATAACCCGACACTGACTTACATCTGTCTCATTCTCCAGCATAATCTGAATCATAGTAGCCTCTAAGAGAGATACCACCATCTACTCTACCATACAATAAGCCAACTGAAGAAGTGCCTCGAGATATATGAGAATCAACTTCACTGCTTGCCAATGCTCTTTGCCTGGGTTAGATATATATCGACCCACAACCCCGCTGCATGTGCCAAATTTGGTCTTGTGCAGACCATAACGTACATGAGAATACCAATAGCACTAGAATAAGGTATATCAGCTATATACCTCGTGTCTTCATTCGATGAAAGAAATAAGTCTTTCGATAACTTAAAATGAGAGCCTAATGGAGTGCCAACCGGTTTAGCTTTCTCCATACCAAATCGGGCTAGGACATTATCGATGTACTACGGTTGAATGAGTCTTAACTCTCCCTGCTTCCTATCTCTGAATATCTCTACTCCCAAAATTCTTTGTGCTTTTTCCAAATCCTTTATTCAAACTCCTTGCCGAGATCCACTTTCAACTTCTTAATTATGACCATACTTCGAGATGCAATCAACATATCATCAACATATAACAAAAGATATATCTTATCTCCATAATACCTCCTGAAATAAGCACACTGGTCTCCCTTTGAATTGAAAGTTTTCTATCGAAGCACAACTTTTGGTTGCCTTTATGAGAAATATGGAGTTGATTTTATATGCCTAGATAAATATTTATACTAATGTTCAAAATAAACAAATGTGAATGTCAACTCTCAAATAATGTTACATAAACTGCAATAATTTGTTATTATAACTGTACTTTCATGGATATAAATATTTTACTTCAATGAACTTTTATTATTGCATTCAGTATCAGTATTAGTGATATATTCAATGTACATTTGTATGTTAAATCGGCTGGAAACAATAAATGTGTAAGTTGGAACATAGCCATATTATATTTGTATATTGCATTTCATATAATGTTAACATACATAAATTTTAGTCTCATAATCAAGTGGTTGTGCTTGAATTCAATGTGAATAGAATCAATAAATAGAATTATAGAAAACCAATTCATTAACATGTAGGGTTTCAAATAAATATGAATATAACGCAACTAGGTAATACTGTTATATACTTTTTCGCTGTTTTACAAGTTCATATTTGATAGCAATAGATAGCCTACCCCTGTTATGTGTTAAGGTGTTTTCTAGATCGGCGACCCTAAAATCGACAATGGTCATCATCAAAATTAGATGGTAAATTTTTGTTCAGAATAAAGCTTTTATTCATCTAATAGTCTTGTCTATTTAATTTTTAAACAAGAATCAGTTATATACTTTTGATTGAAATCGAAGTAATTAAGTAACAATTTAGTAATTCAAAGTTAATCATGATTTACTGAATTATTTTCTATAATATTTTTACCCAGGGTAAATAATTGACGACAATATATCAAACTTTTAATACAAATGCTATGTAGGGACAAAAAATATATTACGCCATAGGTTAATCTTCAATAAGTTGCAACAAGCAATATCTTTTGTGTTTTGTTTCGTGTAACTTTATGTTATATGTATTTCATAATTTTTAAGCTTTGAATTTTTTATTTAATATTGCATAATAAATGATAAAAAGAAAGAAAAACGGTTGTAACTATTCCAGATTCTAATGTGGGTTTATTGTTGATGAATGTTTTGGCTCTTCTGCTTTGTTCTTAGTCTGGTAGACATGGGAGGGTTAATGTGGTGAAGAAGTGTGTAGCAGGAAGAGTTTATGGGGGTAGTTGAGGGAAATTGCAGGCATGTTGATGGGATTTGAAAGGCAGATACTTGAGAATGAGGAAGAGATATTAGTAGTTTCAGAAAGTGAGGGTTTAGAGAATAGAAATGAACAAGAAGGAGAGAAGATAATAATGCACAGAAAATTTACTAGATTTTCAAGAAAAGGAAGGAAAATTTCTTATTAATTCAATTCAACATGCCTTTACATTACACTTCTCCTCATATTTATAGGATCCTAATTAAGCCACTTATTACAACAAAAATAATCTAAATTCATCTTAATTTGATCACAAAAGCCAACTGTTATCCATAAAATATTCTCAAGAGTGAAAGTATGAAAGGAGGAGCAACAACATTGGTAAGGATTAGAAGTCAATAGAAGTGGTCTCTGAAAACATTAAATAAGAAATTTCGACGAGATCTGTTAGCCATAAAATCTACTCAAGAGCAGATGTCTGAAAGAAGGTTAATAAGATTGAGGTTACGTTGAAGTAATAGGCCTAGGCTTCATAAAGATCATAAGAGGATGTTTCGAAGGCATTATGCAGGTATCGAAAGAGTCGAAGGCACCAATTGCTCATATAATGCGAAGCTTATCGATCCAGATGAAAACAGAAATACCCTTCTGCCACTTACAACCTTTCGACACAGATGAGCAAGCAAGGACAGCTTCAAAACCCCTTTCGAAGGCAATAGGTGATGCTTTCCCAGTTACTTGCCAAACCTTTTCGAAATTAAACGTTTCGTCCCTATCGTAACCCTTTCATAAGTATATACAAGCCTTTCGAACCGGTCGAGACTCATAACATTAAGGGAAGGTTCTGCCTCAGTCTAAGGCATGTATTCAGAGGCTATTCAACATCATCAAAACCATTGGTACTTGAATCTCTTCGAAACCAATATGAACAACCTATGGACAGTGTCGAAAGCTTTAAACTTACTTCCAATAACAACAGAGAGAAGAGGCATTCAGAAAACCTTTCGACGGTGTCGAAAGGTGCTGTTGAGAAAGCAGTATTTAGAAATCAGCAAAGGAGGAAGGGTGATAAAGTCCCCTTTTGACTCAGTCGAAAGGTCTGGGAAAGAATAAAGGAGGCGTAAGAGTAAACCAAGAAGAACAAGAAAACGCCTTTTGACGACGTCGAAGGGGATCAGGCCTTTAGACCAAATCGAAAGGCTCAAAGCGGCATATAAAAAAGGGTCCTTTCGACCCAGTCGAAAGCAAAGGCGTGGAAGGGGGCCGACCTGCATCTATAAATAAGACCCAAGGGTTTCGGTTTTAGGGACCGAATTTTGGAATCTTGAATTTATTTCCCTTACTCTACTTTCTTTGTTACAATTGTATTCTCAAGAAACCCTGAATCAAATTAGAGATAAAGCTCTATATCTTGTAACTCGTTTTGGATTATGAATATAAAGAGAGATGACTTGTTCATTAAGGAAATTGACAACAAGAAAGATTATTTTGATCATTAGCTAGACTAATGATCCATTGCACACGATACCAACATTTTCTCATGATTTCTTTTTGTCTATGTAATGTATAAGATCGACTCGGGCTTTTCTGATTGAAACACGACATCATAGAAAACTGCACTTGGTACTGAAAACTAAAGTGATGATGGGGTTTCGACCATGTTAAGCTCATGAGACATGGGAATACCTAAATCGATCTTATACAAGGAAAGCAAAGTGGATTGTAGGCAATAATAAGCTAAGACTATTCCAAAAGGGATAAACCCCTCTCAACCTGATCGAAAGGGATGGTTTTTAAAGGAACCCTAGTTTATAATTGGCTAACAATCATGTATAGTGGAGCTCATTTGAAGTGGATCAACCTTTAGAAACTTCAGTAACCCTTTCGAAGGGGTTCCATAGCAAGAGTAATGAAACCATGGGGTCGAAAGCAGCTGTGCCATACTGATGAAGTAAGCATCCCTTTTCGATATAATCGAAAGGTCTTGAATGTTACCCTTTGAATAGTTGAAAGGAATGAAAGGCAAGGATGGTCAGCTACTTTCGACTCATTCTGAGGATAGGATTCAATTGGATGATGTTCTCTAAACTATATCCCAAGGAAATCTCCTTAAAGCCTATCAACTAAGTCAACCTGGTCAAAAGGAAGGGACAACTTTATTAACCCCTTTTGATTAAGTCAACTATATCGAGAGGTGGAGCAATCACCTTAAACCCCTTTTGATTATGTCAATCTAGTCAAAAGGCATGCTCCCGAAGGAGTGAATCCTTTCAATAACTTGGTTTCATTTGAATCTAACTACCTTACGAATAACATTAGGGATATTGACAAGTTTTCTGGTTAACAAGGTCGAAAGGTACCTTTCGAAGGCTATCGCTAACAGGTTTATAGCTTTCAAAGTGTTTAAAAGTTACCTTTCAAAGGCAATGAATAGCATACTTTCTACATATGCGCTAAGCCATTCGAAATGGTTGGTTTCGTTTTTATTTACCTCCACCAGAAGAATGTTCAGCCAACTCAACCCTTTCGAAAGCATATCTAGCCATTCGATTTGGTTAAAGCCATCATCACCTATGAAAGGAAAGATTATATGAATTATGCATAACTTCCCCAAAACACAAGGAGATAGGATGCTAAAAAAATGAAAGTTGTCAAGGAGATAGGTTCTTACCGATCCCATGAAAACTATGATTAGGAAGTTATTGGAGTTACCACTGAGTTCATAGTGATTCTATGAAAACTATGTCATAAAGAGTGGTTGGAAGGGGCCAATTGGTTTGTAGTGCACGCATGAAAACTATATCCGGATAAGTTATTAACAGCTGTCAATAGTTTCCTAGTCATCCCATAAACACTAGGATAAGAGAAAAGTTATTGGAGTCACCAATAGGTTCAAAGAAACCTATGAATTAAGTTAATTGGTAAGGACCAATAGGTTCATAAGTGTACCCATGCAAACCATGGAATGAGACAGGGAGTCCATACAGTATAAAATGGTTACTAGAAAGCCCATGAAAACTAATAGGGTGATAGTGACCCTAGAAACTATAAATATGACCGAAAGTCAATTAAACAAGGGATGGGAAATCCAGATGATTTAATTGGTATGCATACCATCATAACATTTTGAAATTACCATGTTTTAACCATTGATGATGCAGGAGCATAGTATATGGTTTTATAAAGGTTTTGGGACACTATTGAGGGGAAAAACCGCTATGCTAAGCGGCGTGGTCTTACTAGATATTTAAAGGATTTGAGGTGGAATATTATTATTCACACCAAGCTTTATGTCTGACTCAAAATTTATGTTTTCCCCTTAAACTCTCGGGTACTCAATTGATTTTGAGTAGTTTGAGAGCTGAGGTTTTCAAGCATCTTTTTAGACAAATAAGCTCCCGAAGACGTGCATGAGGCATGTTAGCTATTTAGAGTTTTCTCTCTTTTAATTCCGCCGTGTTGTTTGTAATAGCAAAGTTGTTATGCTGCCTGTATATACTCCGATCGTCCAAAGGGGCAACTTCATATGTCTCTCTTGGCGTATGTTATAATAAACATATTTTCTCCGGACGCGATTTACGATCATGGATTATGTAATGAATTGGAAATGATTTGAAATGGAATGTGGTTCTGTTTAAAGTCTAATTTTTTTTTCATATTCATGTGTTTCTGTGTATCCATGAATCTAACGTCGTATTTTGTCGTCAAGGATTAATAACTGTGGATGACTACAGCATTCGTAGCCGTTAGTTTTGGGCCACTAAGTAGGGTGATGTTACAAGTTGGTACCAAATCGTTATTTTATGAAACTTTAAAAGAAAGTTAAACCTAGAAGATTTTCAAACATAATCCAATGAATCAATATATGATCGGGGTACGGGTTAATGCTACGATAACGTACTTGTATTTGATATATAGATATATAAATAAGTATGTACTTCCCTCTCTCTTAGAATGTTCTTATGTATCTTACTAAGGCTCGTATGCGGATTTACAAGAAAGAATATATGGAAGCTGGAAACGGAAGAGGAAATTTAGGTGGAGGAAGCACCACAACCAACTGAAATACTAAACCTAACACCAGGAGGAACCATGGTCGACAGGCTAATGCTAACCTAAATGCTGAAGCCAATGTAGGTGCTAGAAAACCACCAATAGATACAGGGGTGGTGTATCAGTTGTTGGCCAATCTTTTACAAGTTGGAGTAGCTGGTAATGTGAAAGGAGCTAATCCTGTAGCTCTAGTTGGATAAAATTATGCTAAGCCGAGCAGAGACTACACCAGTATGGGTGGAAAGCCATTTACTAGAATGGAGGATACTGTTGAGGTTGAAAATTGGCTATTGCACTATGAAAGGATATTTACTGATCTAGGATTGGATGATGGGAAAAAGAGGAGGCTGGCCTTTAAGCAGTTGCAAGGGGTAGCGCTTCACTGGTGGAATAGTATAACCGCCAGAGTTTCGAAAGAAGAGCTGACATGGACTGATTTAAGAAGGAGGTTTGAGCAGAGGTTTCTATCTGAGGTTGCTAAGTTGACATTGATGAGAAAGTTCATGGATTTAATTCAAGGAGAGATGTCGATAATCGAGTAAGCCGCTAAGTTTGATGAGTTGTCTCGATTTGGATATGCTATGGTTGACACTGATGTTAGAAGAAATGAAAGGTTCATTCAAGGACTGAGACTTGAGCTTGCTAGAATGACCATGGCCCATATCTGAGAACCTTGTAATGTGGTGGTGGAGATGGCCATTTTTCATGAAGAGATGCTTGCTGTGTCTAATAGAGAAAAGCCAGTTGAATCCTAGGGTCCTTAGGGAAAGAAGAGGAAGTTATTTAAAAAGAAAGGAGCTTAGAAAGAGGATGCTGCTAGGAAGCCAAAGGCTGATTTGATGTGCTACAAATGTGATAAAAAACGTCATTATGCTCGTGAGTGCCGGACATGCAAGGGGAAGAAGGCAATAGATAAGAAGAATGTGAAATACTTTAACTGTGATCAAGTTGGGCATTACAAGAACCAGTATCCAGAGCCAGCTAGGGCAGATAAAGAAAAGGTTTTTTCTATTGGATCATTAGCTAAGCCTACTGCAGCCGATAAAGGAAAGACTGTGATGGAATGTACATTTTTAATTTAGAATATAACAGTCAGGATACTATTTGATACCCGTGCATCACATTCATTTATATCACTGTATTTGGTAGATAGGTTATGCATAGATCTCACCTACCTTGTTACTACATTAAGGGTTGTGAATCCAATATGAGGGTATGCAACTTTGAGGATGAGATGTGACAAGTTAGAAATTGATTTGTTAGATCATAAGTTTGCATGCAGTTTGTATGTTTCGATTTCATAGATTTCAGGATCATTTTTGGTATGATTGGGTAAGTATGAGGCCAAGATATTTTGCCAGGATGGAAACATATCATTGAGACACCCTGACAGTCATAACTGAATCATCTTCTCAGTGGAAAACTCCAGCGGGAGTGTTTATGCTTTGTCGAGTGCTATGGACATGGGAGAAGACTATGTCAGGTTCGAGAAGCAAGGGAATTTTCAGATGTCTTTAAGCTGGTTATGGGATTACCACCAAAATGAGCTGTTGAGTTTCAGATAGATCTTGTACTAGGAGCTGAACCTATAAGTATAACATCTAGCAGGATGACACCAACAGAGATGAAGGAATTAAGGTGCAGCTAGTGGATATTGAAGGAAGGAATTTTATTCGGCCAAGTAGTTCGCCTTTGGGTGCGGCCACGATATTTATGAAGAAACAAGATGGGTTGTAAAGGATGTGCATCGACTATTGTAAGCAAAACAAAAGGACGATAAAGAATAAGTACCCTCTGCCGAGTATAGATAATCTGTTTCATCAGTTGAGTGGAGCCAGAGTGTTTTTCCAGTTGGATTTGGCGATGGGGTTCCATTAGTTGTGAGTGTTGGAGTACAACATTCCTTTGGTAGCATTTTGGACTAGGTATGGTTTGTATGAATGGCTAGTAATGCCATTCGGGTTAACGAACACACCTGCTTTCTTTGTGGATTTGATGAACCGAGTCTTCCAAGAATATTTGGATAGATTTGTGTTGGTGTTTATAGATGACATTTTGGTATACTCTAAGGATGAGAGAGAGCATGAAGATCATCTTAGAATTGTGCTTGAAAGGCTGAGGCAGAATCAACTAAAGGCGAATTTTCCAAGTGTCATTTTTGGGAGGAAAATGTTAAGTTTCGTAGTTATGTGGTTTCAAAGAAAGGATTGCCAACCGACCAGATAAGTTCGAAGCTATGAATAATTTGAAGAGACTAGAAATGGTGACCGAGATCAGAAGTTTTCTTGGACTTACTGGTTATTATCGTAGATTTATAAGGATTTCTTGCGGATAGCAGTGCCACTGACTAAGCTTACCAGGAAGGATGTGAAGTTTGTTTGGTCCAAAAAATGTGAGGAAGCATTCCTTAATTTAAAGCATTTATTAACCAATGCTCCAGTGTTAGTAGTTCCAGATGGAAACCAAGGATTGGTAGTATATACTGATGCATGTGGGACTGGATTGGGAGCCGTGTTGATGCATATGGGCAAAGTCATTGCCTATGCATCTAGGCAGCTTACACCGCATGAAGTAAGCTATCCTACTCATGACTTTGAGTTGGCTGCGGTAATTATTGCCTTGAAGATTTGGAGGCATTATCTCTTGGAGGAGGGATTTGAGTTGTATACCGATCATAAGTCTTTAAGACATTTATTCTCTCCAAAGGAGTTGAATATGAGACAGCAGAGGTGGGTGAAATTTTTGACTGCTTATGATTTTAGTATAGAGTATACACCAGGGAAAGGAAATAAAGTGGCTGATGCTATTAGCATAAAACATCAGAATGTGGTGTTGTCTATGCTGTTAGAATGGAAGGATCTAGAAGCTTTAGCTAGTTGTGGTGTGCAGTTAAGATCGACTGCTAGTTCTAATCAGAGTACTACAGTGTTGTTTGGTTTAGAAGTCCGACCTGTGTTGATCGAGATAATTGCTTCTAAGTAGAAGAAGGATCCCTTATTAGCCTAGAGGATCAGAAGACTTGAGGTTGGAACTGAGATCGATGATTTGAGAGATTTTTGTCTTAACCAAAGAGGATGGTCGAGAAAGAAGCGGCGACTATGTGTTCAAGAGGTTGAGAACTTAAGGAAAGGAGTTCTTGAGGAATGTCATCGATCCAAGTTTACGATTCATCCTAGAGTGACCATGATGTATCAAGATATGAAGAGAAGCTTCTATTGGGAAGACACGAAGAGGGATGTTAGCTTATGGATTAGGCAGTGTGTAAACTCTCAACAAGTGAAGGCTAAACACCAAAAACCGAGTGGGTTACTACAGCCTCTAGAGATTTCAATTTGAAAATGGAATTCGATATCCATGAATTTTACAGATTGTTTGCCAAGGTCTAGCAGAGGAAATGAGAGTATATGGGTTATTGTGGACAAGTTGACTAAGAGTGCCCATTTCATTTTAGTAAAGTCAACCAGGAAGACATCTGTTTTGGTGAAATGAAGAACACAGTTAGACTTCATGGGGTTCCTAGTAGCATAGTTAGCGACGAAGATGCTTTATTCGCTAGCGAATTCTAGAAGAGTCTACAGGATGTGTCAGGCACTAAGCTCAAGATGAGTACCGCATATTACCCTCGGACATATGAGCAGAAAGAGAGAGTCAATAAGGTGCTCGAGGATTTATTGAGAGCTTGTGTGTTGGACTTTGGTGGATCTTGGAAGGATCACCTACATTTGGTATAGTTTTCCTATAATAATAGTTACCAGACAAGTATGGGAATGGTGCCTTTTGAAGCCTTATATGGAAGGCCATGCAAATCCCCTGTATGCTGGTTAGAGACTGGAGACAGATTGGTCTTAGGTCTAGATTTAGTCAGGGAGGCATTAAATAAGATTCTGTTAATCCGAGAATGGATGAAGGAAGCTCAATCCAGACAAAAGAGTTACGCAGATAAGAGGCATAGAGATCTAGAGTTCTTGGCTGGAGAAATGGTATTCATTAAAGTGTAATCGATAAAGGGTGTGATATGATTTGGAAAGTCAGGGAAGTTGGCCCCAAGATATGTTGGTCCATTCCAGATTATAGAGAGGATTGGAAAGCTTGCATACAGAGTAGAGTTGCTGAGTAGTATAGCAGGTGTCCATAATGTATTCCATGTGTCTCAACTTCACAAATATGTGCATCATGCAGAGGCTACTATTCCTCAGACAGAGTTGGAGGACTTGGTAGTAGAGCCTGATTTGACTTTTTTAGACAACCAGTTTGGGTTGTAGCTAGAGATGAGAAAAGAATGAGAAACAAGACAGTCAAGTTGGTGAAAGTTCAGTAGAGCGACAACGAGAAGGACTGTGCTTGGAAGGCCCATGAAAGGATTGGAGATACTTATCCAGATCTACTTTGAGAGTATGTCTATGTCAGATTTATATGGATAATTCCTAGGCAGGTAGATTATTATGGTTGTTAGGAGTCGTTACAGATGATTGCTATGTTTAGTATTTGGTCCTTACTGAATTTCGAGGATGAAATTCTTTAAGAAGGGGAGCCTGTAACACCCTTAATTTTGATAACATTATTCAGGAGATTTAATTAGAATAAATTAAGTATAATAATGTAGAGTGACAAGGAGATTGAGGTTGATTAATAAATTTACTAGTCGTGCTTATTTAAAATGAAGGAGCTTATAATTGGTTAAATGTTAACTAAATAAAACAAGGGTATTAGAGTAAATTGTCACCCATGTTCCCACCCTTATACTATTTTCCCTAAGGCCATTCATGTTCATTTTTCATAAGTAAAAGAAACGCAAGAAAGAAAATACCAAGGCCAGCTATTAGGTGGAAGACAAGAAGATAAATCAAAGAAAAAACTTAGGATCAAGCCAGAAGGAGTCAATCTCCAATTTCCTTATCCAATCTAAGGTAAATAATAATCACTACATTTCTATTTTGATTTCTATAATCATGTATTTTTGGATTAAAGGGTAAATTTGTTTTTATGATATACTGGATGATGATATGCTTGATTTATCATTAAGTAGTTTAAACAAGATTGTTTAAAAGAGGAATATGCACGATTTTAGGGTAAAACCGAGATTAATGATTTTTAAATGTCATGGAAAAAATATATGTTATCAGAAACATGATTTTGGAGTTGAATTTCAATTTCTATAATTTTTCAAGGCGTGGAGAATTAATTATGAATTTTCAAAGGAAAATATGGTTAATAAATTTATTTCAAAAAATATATTAAAATTTTGGATCTGAAATTTTGATATGCCAGGCACCATGATTAAAGTGAATTTCTAGAATTTTTGGGGATTTTTACAAAGTGGATTAGCATGGAAATTAAATTATTTTGAAAGAAGAACCTAAATTATTTAATTTTTTTATTAACGTGAAGGGCCTATTTGTTAAATGTTGATTGGTTTTAAATCTGAAAAAATTGCAGCAAATATTAGCAAAGTAATTTGAAAGTTTATGTTACTAATCAGGTGTTTGCATGTGGGAAAGTTTGTTACAAAAACTTTGCTTTATTTGGTAAAAACAGCCTTTTATTCAGAATGGTACGCACCACCTCCTTTGGAAGGAGTTTTCGACCCAGAGCTTCCGCCTCCAACCTAGTCGAAATCTTCTAGGTTGAAACCAGTAAACCAGTACAAATGGTATCATTTAGAACAGTACGTAGTGGATTGGAAAAAGGCGGAAGGTAGGGTGTCGAAATATAGCTTCCGAAGGGTTGGTTCCTTTGTTTTTTTTGTTTTAAAAGAAAAGCGCTTGCCTATTTACAAATGGTTTTCAAAGTAGTCGAAACCAATGGTTTCAAAAGGGTATATCTAAAGAAGCTTTCGAATTAGAGCTGCTACCTTTGTTCTAATGTAATAGCTTCCGAAGAAATTACTTAGTTTTATTTGAAGCTTTTGGAAGGGGTAGTTTCGACCAAGTCGATAACCTTCTATGATTTGATGCCTTTCGATGGTATAGAAGACATCAGTGTTGTCGAAAGGTAAATATAAGCCATTTTCTACTGCTTTGGAAAGGGGTTAGGGGTTTTGAAGGCAATGGTTTCGAAAGGGGTTTCGACGCCAACCTTCTACTATTTTACCCAGACGTTTCGTGATTTCGAAGCGGCGGTGCCGATGCCATCATGTTTCCCCAATATCTTTATGTATGTAAAAAGATGGTTTCGAAAGAAATGTTTTCTCTTATATTCACTTTGACCTGAATAATATTTGAAGTATAAACCCAAAGGTTTCGAAAGGGGTACTTTCAAATGGTTTCTAAGCTATGCTTCCAAAGTTATATGTTAATTCTTTAATAAAATCGGAAGGTTTCAAAAGGAAGGTTTTAAAGTATTACAAAGGTAGGAGCCTAGTGTTTTGAAGATAGATTTTAATGCTTTCTAAGGAGGTTATCCTATGAAATCGAAAGCATGGTTTCAAAAGGATTTATAACCCAAACTCTATTTTAAAAAGGAAAACCCATGGCCGAAGTAAAGGAGTTTTGAAATGATTTTAAGAAGAAGCTTTCCTTCATAAAGTTATAGATTAAAGGGATTAACCATTTTATATGAAAGGTGTTTCAAAAAAATTAAACCCACAGGAGGGGTATTATTTTGTAATAATGTTACTTCTTAAATTATAAATATATTCACATTGTAATGAACCTATAACTGTAATTTGGGGATAAAGGGTAGAAGAACCAGCTAGGTTAATCCGGTAGTGAATATAAATTGACAAAACTCCTGGATGAGTAGAATTGCATCCAAGAGGTCAGGGAGACTAGAATATAGGATGCTTAAAAATGAAAATTGTCAAGGAGATAGGTTCATAGTGATTCCATGAAAACTATGATTAGGAAGTTATTGGAGTTACTGATAGGTTCATAGTGATCCCATGAAAACTATGTCATAAAGAGTGGTTGGCAGGGCCAATTGGTTTGTAGTGCATCCATGAAAACTATATCCGGATAAGTTATTAATAGTTGTCAATACGTTCCTAGTCACCCCATCAAAAATAGGATAAGAGAAAAGTTATTAGATCAATAGGTTCGGAGGAACCCATGAATTAAGTTAATTGGTAGAGGCCAATAGGTTCATAAGTGTATCCAGGACAACTATGGAATGGGACAGAGAGTCCATACAGTATAAAATGGTTACTAGAAAGCCCATGAAAACAAATAAATTGATAGTGACCCTAGAAACTATAAATATGATCGAAAGTCAATTAAACAAGGGATGGGAAATCCAGATGATTTAATTGGTATGCATATCATCATAACATTTTGAAATTACCATGTTTTAACCATTGATGATGCTGGAGCATAGTATATGGTTTTATAAAGGTTTTGGGACACTATTGAGGGGAAAACCCGCTCTGCTAAGCGGCGTGGTCATACTAGATATTTAAAGGATTAGAGGTGGAATATTATTATTCACACCAAGCTTTATGTATGACTCAAAATTTATGTTTTCCCCTTAAACTCTCGGGTACTCAATTGATTTTGAGTAGTTTGAGAGTTGAGGTTTTCAAGCATCTTTTTAGACAAATAAGCTCCCGAAGACGTGCATGAGGCATGTTAGCTATTTAGAGTTTTCTCTCTTTTAATTCCGCCGTGTTGTTTGTAATAGCAAAGTTGTTATGCTGCCTGTATATACTCTGATCGTCCAAAGGGGAAACTTCATATGTCGCTCTTGGCGTATGTTATAATAAACATATTTTCTCCGGACGCGATTTACGATCATGGATTATGTAATGAATTGGAAATGATTTGAAATGGAATGTGGTTCTGTTTAAAGTCTGAATTTTTTTCATATTCATGTGTTTCTGTGTATCCCTGAATCTAACGCCGTATTTTGTCGTCAAGGATTAATATCTGTGGATGACTACAGCATTCATAGCCGTTAGTTTTGGGCCACTAAGTAGGGTGATGTTACAAGTTGGTACCAAATCGTTATTTTATGAAACTTTAAAAGAAAGTTAAACCTAGAAGATTTTCAAACATAATCCAATGAATCAATATATGATCGGGGTATGGGTTAATGCTACGATAACGTACTTGTATTTGATATATAGATATATAAATAAGTATGTACTTCCCTCTCTCTTAGAATGTTCTTATGTATCTTACTAAGGCTCGTATGCGGATTTACAAGAAAGAATATATGGAAGCTGGAAACGGAAGAGGAAATCTAGGTGGAGGAAGCACCACAACCAACTGAAATACTAAACCTAACACCAGGAGGAACCATGGTCGACAGGCTAATGCTAACCTAAATGCTGAAGCCAATGTAGGTGCTAGAAAACCACCAATAGATGCAGGGGTGGTGTATCAGTTGTTGGCCAATCTTTTACAAGTTGGAGTAGCTGGTAATGTGAAAGGAGCTAATCCTGTAGCTCCAGTTGGATAAAATTATGCTAAGCCGAGCAGAGACTACACAAGTATGGGTGGAAAGCCATTTACTAGAATGGAGGATACTGTTGAGGTTGAAAATTGGCTATTGCACTATGAAAGGATCTTTACTGATCTAGGATTGGATGATGGGAAAAAGAGGAGGCTGGCCTTTAAGCAGTTGCAAGGGGTAGCGCTTCACTGGTGGAATAGTGTGACCGCCAGAGTTTCGAAAGAAGAGCTGACATGGACTGATTTAAGAAGGAGGTTTGATCAGAGGTTTCTATCTGAGGTTGCCAAGTTGGCATTGATGAGAAAGTTCATGGATTTAATTCAAGGAGAGATGTCGATAATCGAGTAAGCCGCTAAGTTTGATGAGCTGTCTCGATTTGGATATGCTATGGTTGACACTGACGTTAGAAAGAAATGAAAGGTTCATTCATGGACTGAGACTTGAGCTTGCTAGAATGACCATGACCCATATCTGAGAACCTTGTAATGTGGTGGTGAAGATGGCCATTTTTCATGAAGAGATGTTTGCTGTGTCTAATAGAGAAAAGCCAGTTGAATCCTAGGGTCCTCAGGGAAAGAAGAGGAAGTTATTTAAAAAGAAAGGAGCTTAGAAAGAGGATGCTGTTAGGAAGCCAAAGGCTGATTTGATGTGCTACAAATGTGATAAAAAACGTCATTATGCTCGTGAGTGCCGGACATGCAAGGGGAAGAAGGCAAAAGATAAGAAGAATATGAAATACTTTAACTGTGATCAAGTTGGGCATTACAAGAACCAGTATCCAGAGCCAGCTAGGGCAGATAAAGGAAAGGTTTTTGCTATTGGATCATCAGCTAAGCCTGCTGCAGCCGATAAAGGAAAGACTGTGATGGAATGTACATTTTTAATTTAGAATATAACAGTCAGGATACTATTTGATACCCGTGCATCACATTCATTTATATCACCGTATTTGGTAGATAGGTTATGCATAGATCTCACATACCTTGTTACTTCCTTAAGGGTTGTGAATCCAATAGGAGGGTATGCAACTTTGAGGATGAGATGTGACAAGTTAGAAATTGATTTGTTAGATCATAAGTTTGCATGCAGTTTGTACGTTTCGATTTCGTAGATTTCAGGATCATTTTTGGTATGATTGGGTAAGTATGAGGCCAAGATATTTTGCCAGGATGGAAACATATCATTGAGACACCCTGATAGTCATAACCGAATCATCTTCTCAGTGGAAAACTCCAGCGGGAGTGTTTATGTTTTGTTGTGTGCTATGGACATGGGAGAAGACTATGTCAGGTTCGAGAAGCAAGGGAATTTTCAGATATCTTTGAGCTAGTTATGGGATTACCACCGAAATGAGCTGTTGAGTTTCAGATAGATCTTGTACTAGGAGCTGAACCTATAAGTATAACATCTAGCAGGATGACACCAACAGAGATGAAGAAATTAAGGTGCAGCTAGTGGATATTGAAGGAAGGAATTTTATTCGGCCAAGTAGTTCGCCTTTGGGTGCGGCCACGATATTCATGAAGAAACAAGATGGGTTGTAAAGGATGTGCATCGACTATCATAAGCAAAACAAAAGGACCATAAAGAATAAGTACCCTCTGCCGAGTATAGATAATATGTTTGATCAGTTGAGTGGAGCTAGAGTGTTTTTCCAGTTGGATTTGGCGATGGGGTTCCATTAGTTGTGAGTGGCGGAGTACAACATTCCTTTGGTAGCATTTTGGACTAGGTATGGTTTGTATGAATGGCTAGTAATGCCATTCGGGTTGACGAACGCACCTGCTTTCTTCGTGGATTTGATGAACCGAGTCTTCCAAGGATATTTGGATAGATTTGTGTTGGTGTTTATAGATGACATTTTGGTATACTCTAAGGATGAGAGAGAGCATGAATATCATCTTAGAATTGTGCTCGAAAGGCTGAGGAAGAATCAACTAAAGGAAAATTTTTCCAAGTGTCATTTTTGGGAGGAAAATGTTAAGTTTTATAGTTATGTGGTTTCAAAGAAAGGATTGCCAACCGACCAGATAAGTTCGAAGCTATGAATAATTTGAAGAGACTAGAAATGGTGACCGAGATCGGAAGTTTTCTTGGACTTACTGGTTATTATCGTAGATTTATAAGGATTTCTTGCGGATAGCAGTGCCACTGACTAAGCTTACCAGGAAGGATGTGAAGTTTGTTTGGTCCGAAAAATGTGAGGAAGCATTCCTTAATTTAAAGCATTTATTAACCAATGCTCCAGTGTTAGTAGTTCCAGATGGAAACCAAGGGTTGGTAGTATATACTGATGCATGTGGGACTGGATTAGGAGCCGTGTTGATGCATATGGGCAAAGTCATTGCCTATGCATCTAGGCAGCTTACACCGCATGAAGTAAGCTATCCTACTCATGACTTTGAGTTGGCTGCGATAATTATTGCCTTGAAGATTTGGAGGCATTATCTCTTGGAGGAGGGATTTGAGTTGTATACCGATCATAAGTCTTTAAGACATTTATTCTCTCCAAAGGAGTTGAATATGAGACAGTAGAGGTGGCTGAAATTTTTGACTGCTTATGATTTTAGTATAGAGTATACACCAGGGAAAGGAAATAAAGTGGCTGATGCTCTTAGCATAAAACATCAGAATGTGGTGTTGGCTATGCTGTTAGAATGGAAGGATCTAGAAGCTTTAGCTAGTTGTGGTGTGCAGTTAAGATCGACTGCTAGTTCTAATCAGAGTACTACAGTGTTGTCTGGTTTAGAAGTCCGACCTGTGTTGATCGAGATAATTGCTTCTAAGTAGAAGAAGGATCCCTTATTAGCCTAGAGGATCAGAAGACTTGAGGTTGGAACTGAGATCGATGATCTGAGAGATTTTTGTCTTAACCAAAGAGGATGGTCGAGAAAGAAGGGGCGACTATGTGTTCAAGAGGTTGAGAACTTAAGGAAAGAAGTTCTTGAGGAATGTCATCGATCCAAGTTTACGATTCATCCTAGAGTGACCATGATGTATCAAGATATGAAGAGAAGCT
The DNA here is from genome assembly GCA_030765085.1 of Allium cepa. Taxonomy (NCBI): domain Eukaryota; kingdom Viridiplantae; phylum Streptophyta; class Magnoliopsida; order Asparagales; family Amaryllidaceae; genus Allium; species Allium cepa. Next base: position 713,433,733 of record CM060938.1, on the reverse strand, counting down.
TCTATTGGGAAGACATGAAGAGGGATGTTAGCTTATGGATTAGGCAGTGTGTAAACTCTCAACAAGTGAAGGCTAAACACCAAAAACCGAGTGGGTTACTACAGCCTCTAGAGATTTCAATTTGAAAATGGAATTTGATATCCATGAATTTTATAGATGGTTTGCCAAGGTCTAGCAGAGGAAATGAGAGTATATGGTTTGTTGTGGACAAGTTGACTAAGAGTTCCCATTTCATTTTAGTAAAGTCAACCAGGAAGACATATGTTTTGGTGAAATGAAGAACACAGTTAGACTTCATGGGGTTCCTAGTAGCATAGTTAGCGACGAAGATGCTTTATTCGCTAGCGAATTCTAGAAGAGTCTACAGGATGTGTCAGGCACTAAGCCCAAGATGAGTACCGCATATTACCCTCGGACATATGAGAAGAAAGAGAGAGTCAATAAGGTGCTCAAGAATTTGTTGAGAGCTTGTGTGTTGGACTTTGGTGGATCTTGGAAGGATCACCAACATTTGGTATAGTTTTCCTATAATAATAGTTACCAGACAAGTATGGGAATGGTGCCTTTTGAAGCCTTGTATGGAAAGCCATGCAAATCCCCTATATGCTGGTTAGAGACTGGAGACAGATTGGTCTTAGGTCTAGATTTAGTCAGGGATGCATTAAATAAGATTCTGTTAATCCGAGAAAGGATGAAGGAAGCTCAATCCATACAAAAGAGTTACGCAGATAAGAGGCATAAAGACCTAGAGTTCTCGGCTGGAGAAATGGTATTCATTAAAGTGTAATCGATAAAGGGTGTGATATGATTTGGAAAGTCAGGGAAGTTGGCCCAAAGATATGTTGGTCCATTCCAGATTATAGAGAGGATTGGAAAGCTTGCATACAGAGTAGAGTTGCTGAGTAGTATAGCAGGTATCCATAATGTATTCCATGTGTCTCATTTTCGCAAATATGTGCATCATGCATATGCTACTATTCCTCAGACAGAGTTGGAGGACTTGGTAGTAGAGCCTGATTTGACTTTTTTAGACAACCAGTTTGGGTTGTAGCTAGAGATGAGAAAAGATTGAGAAACAAGACAGTCAAGTTGGTGAAAGTTCAGTAGAGCGACAACGAGAAGGACTGTGCTTGGAAGGCCCATGAAAGGATTCGAGATACTTATCCAGATCTACTTTGAGGGTATGTCTATGTCAGATTTATATGGATAATTCCTAGGCAGGTAGACTATTATGGTTGTTAGGAGTCGTTACAGATGATTGCTATGTTTAGTATTTGGTCCTTACTGAATTTCGAGGATGAAATTCTTTAAGAAGGGGAGCCTGTAACACCCCTAATTTTGATAACATTATTCAGGAGATTTAATTAGAATAAATTAAGTATAATAATGTAGAGTGACAAGGAGATTGAGGTTGATTAATAAATTTACTAGCCGTGATTATTTAAAATGAAGGAGCTTATAATTGGTTAAATGTTAACTAAATAAAACAAGGGTATTAGAGTAAATTGTCACCCATGTTCCCACCCTTATACTATTCTCCCTAAGGCCATTCATGTTCATTTTTCATAAGTAAAAGAAACGCAAGAAAGAAAATATCAAGGCCAGCCATTAGGTGGAAGACAAGAAGATAAATCAAAGCAAAAACTTAGGATCAAGCCAGAAGGAGTCAATCTCTAATTTCCTTATCCAATCTAAGGTAAATAATAATCACTACATTGCTATTTTGATTTCTATAATCATGTGTTTTTGGATTAAAGGGTAAATTTGTTTTTATGATATACTGGATGATGATATGCTTGATTTATCATTAAGTAGTTTAAACAAGATTGTTTAAAAGAGGAATATGCACGATTTTAGGGTAAAACCGAGGTTTAAATGATTTTTAAATGTCATGGAAAAATTATATGTTATCAGAAACATGATTTTAGAGTTGAATTTCAATTTCTATAATTTTTCAAGCCGTGGAGAATTAATTATGAATTTTCAAAGGAAAATATGGTTAATAAATTTATTTCAAAAAATATATTAAGATTTTGGATCTGAAATTTTGATATGCCAGACACCATGATTAAAGTGAATTTCTAGAATTTTTGGGGATTTTTACAAAGTGAATTAGTATGGATATTAAATTATTTTGAAAGAAGAACCTAAATTATTTAATTTTTTTTATTAATAGGAAGGGCCTATTTGTTAAATGTTGATTGGTTTTAAATCTGAAAAAATTGCGGCAAATATTAGCAAAATAATTTGAAAGTTTATGTTACTAATCAGGTGTTTGCATGTGGGCAAGTTTGTTACAAAAACTTTGCTTTATTTGGTAAAAACAGCCTTTTATTCAGAATGGTACGCACCACCTCGTTTGGAAGGAGTTTTCGACCCAGAGCTTCCACCTCCAACCTAGTCGAAATCTTCTAGGTTGAAACCAGTAAACCAATACAAATGGTATCATTTGGAACAGTACGCAGTGGATTGGAGAAAGGCGGAAGGTAGGGTGTCGAAATATAGCTTCCGAAGGGTTGGTTCCTTTGTTTTTTTTTGTTTTAAAAGAAAAGCGCTTGCCTATTTACAAATGGTTTTCAAAGTAGTCGAAACCAATGGTTTCAAAAGGGTATTTCTGAAGAAGCTTTCGAATTAGAGCTGCTACCTTTGTTCTAATGTAGTAGCTTCTGAAGAAATTACTTAGTTTTATTTGAAGCTTTTGGAAGGGGTAGTTTCGACCAAGTCGATAACCTTCTATGATTTGATGCCTTTCGATGGTATAGAAGACATCAGTGTTGTCGAAAGGTAAATATAAGCCATTTTCTACTGCTTTGGAAAGGGGTTAGGGGTTTTGAAGGCAATGGTTTCGAGAGGGGTTTCGACGCCAACCTTCTACTATTTTACCCAGATGTTTCATGATTTCGAAGCGGCGGTGCCGACGCCATGATGTTTCCCCAATATCTTTATGTATGTAAAAAGATGGTTTCGAAAGAAATGTTTTCTCCTATATTCACTTTGACCTGAATAATATTTGAAGTATAAACCCAAAGGTTTCGAAAGGGGTACTTTCAAATGGTTTCTAAGCTATGCTTCCAAAGTTATATGTTAATTCTTTAATAAAATCGGAAGGTTTCAAAAGGAAGGTTTTAAAGTATTATAAAGGTAGGAGCCTAGTGTTTTGAAGATAGATTTTAATGCTTTCTAAGGAGGTTATCCTATGAAATCGAAAGCATGGTTTCAAAAGGATTTATAACCCAAACTCTATTTTAAAAAGGAAAACCCATGGCCGAAGTAAAGGAGTTTTGAAATGATTTTAAGAAGAAGCTTTCCTTCATAAAATTATAGATTAAAGGGATTAACCATTTTATATGAAAAGTGTTTCAAGGAAATTAAACCCACGGGAGGGGTATTATTTTGTAATAATGTTACTTCTTAAATTATAAATATATTCACATTGTAATGAACCTATAACTGTAATTTGGGGATAAAAGGTAGAAGAACCAGCTAGGTTAATCCGGTAGTGAATATAAATTGACAAAACTACTGGATGAGTAGAATTGCATCCAAGAGGTCAGGGAGACTAGAATATAGGATGCTTAAAAATGAAAGTTGTCAAGGTGATAGGTTCATAGTGATTCCATGAAAACTATGAATAGGAAATTATTGGAGTTACCAATAGGTTCATAGTGATCCCATGAAAACTATGTCATAAAGAGTGGTTGGCAGGGCCAATTGGTTTGTAGTGCATCCTTGAAAATTATATCCGGATAAGTTATTAATAGTTGTCAATACGTTCCTAGTCACCCCATCAAAAATAGGATAAGAGAAAAGTTATTAGATCAATAGGTTCAGAGGAACCCATGAATTAAGTTAATTGGTAGAGGCCAATAGGTTCATAAGTGTATCCAGGACAACTATGGAATGGGACAGAGAGTTCATACATTATAAAAAGGTTATTAGAAAGCCTATGAAAACTAATAGGTTAATGGTGACCCTAGAAATTATAAATATGACCGATAGTCATTTAAACAAAAGATGAGAAATCCAGATGTTTTATTTAGTATGCATATCATCATAATATTTTGAAATGGCTATGTTTTAACCATTGTGGATGCATGAGCATAGTATATGGTTTTGTAAAGGTTTTGGGATACTAATGAGGGGAAAACCCGTTCCGCTAAGTGGCGTGGTCTCACTAGATATTTAAATGATTTGAGATGGAACAATATTATTCATATCTAGCTTTATGTCTGATCCAAAGTCTATGTATTCCCCTTAAATTCTTGGGTACTCAATTGATTTTGAGTAGTTTGAGAGTTGAGATTTTCAGGTATCTCTTTATTGATTAAGCTCTAGAGACGTGCAAGAGACATAATAGCTATTTAGAGTTTTCTCTCTTTTAATTCTACCGTGTTATTCGTAATGGAAAAGTTAGTTATGCTTCCTATACATACTTTGATCATCCAAGGGGGCATCTTTATATGTCGCACATGGCGTATGATGTAATAAATATATTTTCTCTAGACGCGGTTTGCGATCATGGAATTATGTAATTAATTGGAAATGATTTGAAATGGAACGCGGTTTTGTTTGAATTTTGAATTTTTTTCCATATTCATGTGTTTCTATGTATCAGTGAATCTAACACTGCCGTATTTGGTCGCAGATGATTAATGGTACTGCTAACTCATCTTCCTCATTTGTTCCTATTGCTCATTCTTACTATCTGGATATAGTAAGATAACTCTTAGAATACTTAGACGAGATAAATTTTTTAAGGGTATTAATCAAACATATCAAAGCTGATCAATCTATTCGAATACACACACACACGAATGAAAATAACAAATACGTGCTCTCAAAGACTAAACTCATTCTAAGGTGTTACTAACCCTATCTTTAACGAGTAGACCCTAACCAAAGCAAGGGTGTTCACCTAACCTAAGCTCTGATACCACCTGTAACGATCCGCCTTTCTTTCTCCGAAAGACGAGCCATTAAATAAAAGTCAAGAAAGACAAGAAAGACAAGAAGAAAATAAAATACAAAATTTCACAATGCAACGAAACAATCTATAATAGACAACATAAGATCATACATAGTCACTTCCTTAATAATAATACATCATAGTCACAAAGTACCAATTTTAGCTAGGGAAAGTTATTACTGCATGTCCCCACACTTGCTGGTACAAAATACAGACATACACAGTGGAATATAGTGCATAGTTAGATATCGATGAAATCACCTTCTCCAAACTCCACCTAAATGCATCCGTGAGAAACCTGGACTACTTGGCTACTTATACAAATTTGAGTGCCCAAGAGTTTTAGAGAAAGAAAAAATAAAATTCCAGATCTGACATGGGTCTGGTGTTAATAAAATCTAAACAACTGTATTATTACTTTAAAAACTCCTTTAAAGTCATGGGTATCTAGTAAGACCATGTCATACATAAACAAGATGGATTTTTACCTTACGATAACCGAAACATTACTATAGAAAATCTAGTGATATTATAATAATGTCTAAGGTTTTGAAAGTAAATATAAAACATAGCCGAAATTGTTACATTATTGGAGAGTGCATTCTATACAATGACAAAGCTATTGGGGTACTGCCTACTACATTACACCTCTAGATAAAATGTACCGAGGTTATCAGATGGTACCCCTTCCAACACAGGACCCACTTGCCCATTACTGGATAGTATCAAATATATCACCATCCCGGTTATGATCAATAACCATACCCGGGTCACTAGTATACATAATAAGAAAATATTGATCTTGATCGGTTGGTGACTATACTCTAATGGGTGCGACTCAAGTAGCCCTGCTGCATATCCCCTATTTCAGTCATTCTCGGTTGTGAGGTTTGAGCCTACGTTTTTCCTTTTCTTTAGCTCTCACTTGGAATGATAACACTACCCTCCAAGCGACAAAGCAATGCTAGCATTTCTCCATACATATTGTTCATGATATGAACAAACCGAAGGCACTACTTCAACTACACCCATTTTGGAATCACTCCCGGGATTGGTGGCAAGTAGCCCTTGCACTTCAAAGTCTTCGTCTTGAATTTATACTTTCAGATGTTGCTAATTTGAATGCTTACATTGGTTCAAAGTGGTTTTTGGATATCTCACGCTATCCGATCTTCGTCTCTTCGAACCAACATTCGAAAATTTTAAAAGGGTAAAGTTATCGATAGTGGACAAGTCCACTGTCCGGGGTGTTTAAAGGTTTGCATATGGAAATATCTACCATATAATTAATTTATCATGACTCATTCATCGAAATTATTTCCCCTGTATTTATCATGTTTTCCGACATTTCGACTTCTTTATCCCTTGTCTAGAAAACTAAGTTCTAGATCTCACATATAGGAAAAGCCCACACATCGGCTTTTAGTGTTAAATACAAGATGATGTATTTTCAATAAAACGTGTCAATGTCTTAGTTATAATTTATTCATATCAGTCTGGCTACTTAATGGCACAGACAAAGAGAAACCCTTATTTAAAGCTTATTTACCTATAAAAGAAAGCTACTTTTAAAATAAAACCGACCATTGGAAATAAAGTAATTAAGAATAAAACATCTATTTAATTAATTAAAATAATTTTAAACCTTTATTTAATAATAACTAAATCTTAATTAAATTACTAATTAAATCTTAATAAATTAATTAATAATTAAACTCTACTTTATTATTAATTTATTAATTATTAAACCCTAATCAATTAATAATTAATTAAATAATTATCCCTTAATTAAATAAAGATTAATACTTAATTAATAATAAATTAACCTCCCTTGAATAATTAATTATAATTATCTTACGTAAATAATTCTTAAGCACTAATTACCTTTGCTTATCTACTAATTAAGTACTAATTATCTTTACTTAATTATTTAATTAAATAATATTTAAAAATCATACTTAATCAATAGTAATAATTACCCTTTTTATACTTAAAATATTCTTTGGAAATAATTTCAAGAAGAAAATACTTTAGTTTACAAAAAGTGTTCGTTTTACGGAACTACATTCATAGCGACTATCGCTATGGATGTGATAACTTTTAAGCTAGTTTATATGCTAATACCTACAAGTCTTTTCTCTTATGTACCTTACTTTATAAAAAATGTATGAAGTTTGCGAAAATAAAAGTGAATTTTAAAATTTTGTAACTTCTTCTAGTGAATTAAAGTAGTAAACATGTTTTAATTCAAGGGATCTTAAGGTCACTTATACAAGTCCAAATGCTAACTTCCCTTAGCATACACATCACATACATGAGCAGATATTCATTTACATGTCATTCCAACAAGTCAGAAGCAAAATCATAACTTTCTATCTAATCTCAACATTAGACTTCATTTTCAAATCTAAATTCATCATGACATACAAGCACATACATGCATAACCAAATCAACACTATAATCCATCAAACAACCAATTGTTTAAAACAATAATAAACAACATAATAAATGTTCAAAATTTCCTTAAAATAAGTGAATTTTACTCACCAAAAGCTAACCAAATCGACTAGAACAAACATTACAGCTTGGATCAGCCTTAGATCTTGGATTCTTTTAAGTAAAAATTGGATTTTCGATCTGTGAAGTGCTTTTGGGTTCGGCCTAGTGTGTAAGCGGCATCGTCCTTTTGAGAAGGAGGATGTGTAGGAAGAGAAGAGAAGGCTTTTAAATGATTTTAAGGGTTAAAAAGTGTAACATCCCTTATCTGGAGGCCCAAAACTAAGCGCTACAGATGCTGCAGTCATTTATAGTATTAGCTTCCGACGACTAAATACAGCTATGTTAATGATTTCAATAATATCAGAAGCACTTAAATATGAAACAAAAATAAAGATTTCCAAAATCATAGATTACTTCATTACATTTCCATATAAAATTTGTTCCACATTCACGTCATATAACCCAAAAAGTTTCCCTATGCACCGATTAAATATAGTTATTAAAAATTACGTCAAGAGCAGTATATGAAGATGCCCCCTCGATTGATTAGAGTCAAATGGTTATATAAGACCTAATACATCATAATACAGTGAAAATCATCTAAACATAAATAAAAGCAGCAAATCCTAAATAGCTATCCATTGCCTCCAGCATCCTCCGGTAGCTTATTCGTCAACTTTCTAAAAACCTGAAAGATCCTTAACCTCTCAACCTACTCAAATTAATTTTGAGTCCCGAGAGTTTAAGGGGAAAACATAAACTTCGAGTCAGACATAAAACATGGTATGAATAATATTATACAACCCGGTTTAATTATGTTAAGTGAGACCACGCCGCTTAGCAGAATGAGTTTCCTCTCACTAACATCCTATTTAAAACATATCTTTGCAAATCCTTTCTTATAACCATACACTATGCACCTGCATCCACAATGGTTAAATTCTACAAAATTAACATTATGTAAACCAACATAAATATCAGGTAATAATGAACTACCTATTCAACACAAATAACTTTTAACATTTGGCTGACTCGGGTCTACCAAACGCACAATCAAAATTTACCTAACATCTGTTAGATATTCATATTTAGGATTATCTATCCTTATCTATCTGTTTAATATTTCCCATCAGGATGGTTTGTCCTAAACTATCTGTTAAATATCTCACTTCTGGATGGTCTGTCCCTAACTTAATTATCCCCTGGGTTATCCCAAGCCTAATGGTTTTCCGGGCTTAACAATAACCCATATGTATACAACATATATTCCTTTCGGTGTGTAATCATAATTTTAGTCTACCTGTGACCAAACCCCACACACTGGAATTTTGGACAACAAGTAGCTAAGGCTACAAGCTAATGTATAGGGCACAACCCTATACTAGTCTCATTTGGTTTTCTAATATCTGAGCCATTTATACATAAGAATCCCCTCCCATAATTTTTCTTGAAAACAACTTCAAAATAATTTAAACCTTTAAATCAAACTTCAAACAAGGAAAAGAAATAACTCTTTATACTTTACTCAAATCATATTACCATGTTAGATATATATCCTTTTCACAAAACTTAGTTGATGAAAACACGTTACCATTTGAAAGAACCTCTTTCCATACTTTGAAACTACCTCCTTCAAAATCCATGTTTAAACCTTTCGAGATCATCTCTAAGACCTTTCGAATTTATTCAAAGGAATCCTTTCGGAAGTTATAAACCTTAGACATCCTTCTTTAAAATCACTTTAAGTCATTGCCTTTGAAAACCTTTGGAAAACCTTCCTTCAAAAACCTTTCAAAAACTTCTAATAAACCTTTCGAAACAGAACACTTCAAATACATAAAACCTTTTAAGTTAGAAACCCTTCATAGGCATACTGGACTCAATTTTAAGTAATCTGGAAACTATCATTTAAAACCTTTCGTCTTTATTAAAACAACCTTTCGAAAACACCCCAGTAACCTTTCGAAAGACTTTGGTTATATTTCACGAAACAAAGGTAAACATCTAAGTCGAAAGCTTTCCTTCAAAAGCATTAAAGAGACGGCTAATTTTAAAAACAAGCAAACCTTTCGACTAGGTCGAAAGGTTCAAAACAAAAACCTTTATAAAAGTAGTGGAAACCCTTCGGCTGTGCCGGAAGGTTCCAAAACAAAGTAATGACTGTAGCAGCTATAACTTATCGACTACGTTGGAAGGTTTTAAAGCCTTTCTTTTAATTATCTTAACTTGGCCGGAAGTGACCAAGTCAAAAGCTATAATTCGAAAGCAAAGCGGGCGAAGGTTTTCACTTATCAATCACTTATATTCAACCTTTTAGGCCTTTAACCTTTCGGCTTAGGACCTTTCGGCTATATTTAATTCATTACATACAAATTATTTGATACCTTATGCATTGAACTTTGACCTTATCGAAAGTTAACCTTTTGACCGAGACAAAGGGTCTGGGATGAAAGGTATTCAGCCATATGGGTTGAAACATGGAAAAAGAGTGATTTTTGTTTTTAAACTTAGAAAGAAAACTTTTCAACTAACCATCCTTTGTTTATCAAATTTTCGTTGGTCAATAAAATGCTTTTCAATAATGTGCTGCCACAGGTACCAGAATTTATAAATCATTTTATTTTGCAAAATGCCCCTTCTCCTTTATAAATATATAAAACATTTAAGTTCCATACCTTAAATAATTTCATATATCTCTCAAAATGACTTAGGAAAATTCTGCGAAAATTCCAGAAAATATATTTTAATATATTTCCTAGCATATTAAAATCTCAAACCCAAACAATTATTATTTCAGCCGAAAATAATTTAAAACCTAATAAACAATTTCCTTCATTAGAAAATTCATATAAAATTCATAATAAATCGAAAAATTATGAAAATCAAAACCCATCTCTAAAATATTATTCCATACCTATATTTAAATTCACCAACAATATATATATATATATATATATATATATATATTATATCTTAAAACATCCAACATGGCAATATTATAGCAAAAACATTTCGGATCTTGCCACAAAACCGAAAAAGTATTAGGGATGTAATAATTATTCACCTTAGCTATAGAGATTATAGATGAAATTTTTGAGTGTTCAATTAGTTGATTTCTTCTTTCCTTTTGAATCTTAGATTTACTTCTTCTCTTGAGATTGGAAATGGTGGCCGACCTTAGAAATTTTCGTTTTTTAATGAAATGAGAATGATGAACGCGAGTTACCCATTTCCTAACGGTTTAGGGTGTAAGATTTTGCTATTTCCTAAAATACCCTTCTCATTTCCTAACAGATTACCTAGTGTTATTTCATTTTAGTTAACCCTTTTAACATGGCACGGCTACCTCCAACTAATCAAATCCCAACTTATTAATCTTTACATTATTTGATTTAATTTAACTAATTAAATATCTTAAATAAGGTTATAAAATATATAGGGTGTTACAGACTCCCTACCTGAAAGAATTTCATCCTCGAAATTACAATAAGGTACATAACAAAAAAATCAAAGTTAAAACAGACTAGAAAATAAATTTGGGTAAGAGTCTATAATCATGCTCTCCACTTCCCAAGTACAGTCTCTTGCATCATTACTCCACTGGACCTTTACTAATTTGACTGTCTTGTTCCTCAATTTCTTCTCATTTCTAGCTACAATCTGAATCGGTTTCCTAACTATGGTCAAATCCGGTTCTACTACTAAGTCTTCTAATACTGTAGGTGCCATAGTAGTCTCTGTGTCTCTAAAACATTTCCTAAGATGAGAAACATGGAAAACATTATGGAAACCAGCCAAACTGCTTGGTAACTCCACTTTATAAGCGAGTTCCCGATCCTCTCAATAATACAAAATGGACCGACTTCCCAAATCTGATTACACCTTTCATCGGCCAAACCTTAACAAATACATAATCTTCGACAGAAAATTCCAAATTCTTCTTTCTTTTATCTGCATAGCTTTTCTGCCTAGATTGAGCTTCCTTCATACTAGCTTGAATCAACTCAATCTTTTCCGCAGCTTCCTTCACTAAATCCAGACCAAGAACTAATCTATCCCCGGTCTCTAACCAACATACGGGAGACTTGCATGGTCTTCCATAAAATGCTTCAAACTGTGCTATCACAATACTAGTCTGATAACTATTATTATACGAGAACTCGACTAGATGAAGATGGTCTTCCCATGATCCCTCAAAATCTAATATATAAGATCTTAACAAATCTTATAAGACTTTGTTAACTCTTTCCGTTTGCCCACCTGTCTGTGGATGGTAAGCGGTGCTCATGTTGAGCTTAGTTCCTAATGCTTCTCGCAGACTTTTCCAGAACTCACTAGTAAACAAAGAATCTCTATCACTGACAACACTACGAGGAATCCTGTGCAGTCTAACCACATTCTTTATGAATAACTTCGCCAAATCAGGTGCCGTTCTTGTGGACTCATGGGAATAAAATGGGCACTCTTAGTCAGTCTATCTACTATGACCCATATGCTTTCGTTTCCCTTTCTAGATCTCGGCAACCCATCAATAAAATTCATGGAGATTGAATCTCATTTCCATAATGGAACCTCTAACGGTTGAAGCAATCAACTTGGCTTCTAGTGTTCAGCCTTTTCCTGTTGAAAATTCAAGCACTGCTTAACACACAATCCAATATCCCGCTTCTTACCTTCCTAGAAGAAATTTCTCTTCATGTCCTGATACATCTTTGTTCCTTCTGGGTGGATAGTGATCTTTGAACGATGGCACTCATCCAAAATCTCCTTCCTTATATCTCCTTTATTTGGAACACATAATCATCGTTTCTTTCTCAGCCACCCATTATGGTCAAGATTGAAACCTTTTAGGTCATCGCTCTTCGTTCCTTCCCTCAACCTTATGATTCGCTCGGCCAATACTGGATCCTCCTCTTGCTTAAAAAGCTATCTTCTCAATCATTAACGGTCGAACTTCCAAACAAGACAATACTGTACTTCTTGTACTCGATCCTACTTCGGACCTAAACTGCACACTACAATCCGATAACGCTTCAAAGTCTTTCCACTCGGTGATCATAGCCAATACTGCATTCTGATGTTTTCGACTGAGTGCATCTGCTACCTTATTTCCTTTTCCGGGTGTGTACTCAATTCCAAAATCATAGGCAGCAATAAACTCCAACCATCTCTGTTGTCTCATATTCAGCTCATTTTGAGAGAACAAATACTTCAATGACTTATGATCAGTATATAGCTCAAATCGCTCTCCGAAAAAATAATGCCTCCACACATTTAAAGAAAATATAACGGCAACTAACTCCAAGGCATGCGTTGGATACCTAACCTTATGTGGTTTGGGTTGTCTAGAAGCGTAAGCAATTACTTTACCCCTTTGCATCAACGCAGCTCCTAATCTTGTTCCACACGCATATGTATAAACAACTAAATCCTTTTTCCCCTCTGGAACCACTAACACCGGTACATAGGACAATAAGTGTTTCAAGCTCTGGAATGCTTTTTCACACTTATCAGTCCACATGAACTTCACATCTTTTCGCGTAAGCTTAGTCATCGGTGTTTCTATACGCGAAAAATATTTTATAAATCTCCGATAGTATCCTGCTAATCCAAGAAAACTCTTTATCTTGATCACCGTCTCAGGTCTCTTCCAATTATTCACCGCTTCAATCTTAATCGGATCCACAGACAACCCTTTCTCAGAGACGACATAACTTCACTTCCTTCTTCCAAAAATGACACTTCGTAAACTTAGCCTTCAGCTGATGCTCCCTCAACGTCTCGAGCACGACTCTGAGATGAACTTCATGCTCCTTCTCATCCTTAGTGTATATCAAAATGTCATCATTGAAAACCAACATAAACTTATCCAAATGCTCTCGAAAAATCCTATTCATCAGATCTACAAAGAATGCCAGGCATTAGTTAGTCCGAACGGCATAACTAACCATTCGTATGATCCATATCTCATTATAAACGCCGTCAAAGGAATGCTACCCTTTGCCACTCTAAGCTAATGAAATCCCATCGCCAAATCTAGCTGAAAAAATACCTTTGCTCCACTCAACTGATCGAACAAATCGTCAATTCTCGGCAATGAATATCGGTTCTTTAACGTTTTCTCATTCAACTTATGATAATCGATACATAGCCTTAATGATCCTTCTGGCTTATTAACAAACAGAGCCGCAACTCCCTATGGCGAACTACTCGGCTTAATAAAGCTTTTGCCTTCCAAATCTACTAACCGCACCTTTAATTCTTTCATTTCTGTAGGTGCCATCCCACTCGGCGGTCTACACACCGGTTTGGCTCCAGGTAGTAAATCAATTCGAAACTCAATAGCTTGTTTCGGTGGCAGCCCAACGACTGGCTCAAAGGTATCGATAAATTATCTAACTACTAAGACCCGATGCAACTCATCCCCTAACTCCATAACACCCACTAAAGCATTCACCTCACAACTAGGGTTCTCTACAGCATAAATTATCCGATCACTACAATCTGGATGACTAAGTGATATTTTCCTATCTTGGCAAAATATACTAGCATCATACCTACTCAACCAATCCATCTCCAAGATAATCCTAAATCCTGCAAAGTCAAATACATGCAAACAACAATCAAAGATATGGCATAACAAATAAAATTCTAGATGGTCACACCTCATCCCAATTGTTGCATAACCTCCTACTGGATTAGCAACCCTTTGGGAAGTAACTAAGTAAGAGGGTTCTAGGTTAAGTCTATCTACCAGGCATCAAGAAATAAAAGAATGAGATGCTCCAACATCAAATAGGACACTAACAGACATACCATGGATCTGCAGTGAGCCTTCTAAAAAATCTTTTCCCTTTTCCTGAGCAACCGATTTTGTGGTTGTGGGCTCCAAAGAATAAACTTGCCCCTTTCCTTCCTTTGGTGCCTTTGGACACTTATTCTTGAAATGAACCACTTGATCGCAATTAAAGCATCTGACATTTTTCTTCCCACCAGCCTCCTTTCCTTTTCCCTTACTAGCTTGATACTCGTTGGCATAGTGTCCTTTCTTGGTGCAGTTGTAACAAACTACTTCAACTTTACTCTACTTTTGTGCCCCTTCCTTATGAGCAATCTTTCTTTGGAAAAATTTCCTCTTATGGGCTTGTCCGGCTGAGCATCTTTCAGTTTCTTCCCTAGGCATGCCTATGCTTCTTTTTCCTCAATGTCATCTCAACAACAACATCACTAAGGTCTCTTAAGTGCGGTAAAGTAGCACTTATCAGTTCTGGCCTTAATCCACTAATGTACTTCTCATTTCTACTGATAACAGTATCGACCAATGCATACCCGTATCGGGCTAGTTCCTCGAACTTCCTGGTATACTCCAACACACTCATGTCTCCCTACTCCAGTTCTACAAACCTCCTTACCAATGTAGCTTGCGCCATAATGGACATAAACCTCCCTGAAAACCTTCTTCCGAATTCTTCCCAAGTAATGGTCTCTTCATCAACTCCGGCAATGACAGTGTTCCACTAAAATAATCCAGCTCCCTACAGCCGCTTTAGGGCCATACTCCTTTTCTACGCATCATTTAGCCCTAAATCATCGAAAATCCTTTCATAATGCAATAGCTAGTTTTCTACTTCAATCACTTCCTTGGTACCAATGAATGGTTTCCCTCCGAGCCTACTGTAATCTCTACTCAAATTGGCGTATTGATTGACCGTAGGAACTTCTTGAACTCCTCCTCCTCTAGCGTATCCTCCAACAACACCTGTTGCTACTCCATCTTGCACCATATTCACAAAATTTGATACATTGCCCCCATATCCACTTAGGGAACTCCTGCACCAGCATTTTCAGCTTGTGCCTGACCAAGAACTCACCTTGCGTTTGGTCGGGCATTTCCGTTGGTAGTGGTGCTGTCTCCTCCAACATTCACTCGGCTTCTTCTTCCCTCCATATTTGTATTCAAACCTCGTGAGATACAGATGAATAACCTAATTAAGATAGGAGTCTAAAGATAAGGCGTATACTTATATATATAAAAATAAAAATACAAGTACGTTATTATAGCGTTATCCTATGCCCTGATCTCAACTCTAATTTCTATGGATTATGTTTTCAAAAATCAATTTTTAGTTAAAGTATTTCATAAACTATGCTTTGATACCAAGCTGTAACATCCCCTATCTAGAGGCCCAAACTAAGCACTGTAGATGCTGCAGTCATCTATAGTATTAGCTTCTGGTGACTAAATATGGCTATGTTAATGGTATTAATAATATCAGAAGCACTTGAATATGAAACAAAACACAGATATCCAAAATCATAGATTAATTCATTACATTTCCGTATAAAATTTGTTCCACATTCACGTCACATAACCCAAAATGTTTTCCTAGGCACTGATCAAATATAGTTATTATAAATTATGTCAAGAGCGGTATATGAAGATACCCCCTCGATTGATCAGAGTCAAATGGTCATATAAGACCTAATACATCATAACACAGCGGAAAATCATCTAAACATAAATAAAAGCAGCAAATCCTAAATAGCTACACGTTGCCTCCAGCATCCTCCGGTATCTCATTCGTCAACTTTCTAAAAATCTGTGAAGATTCTTGACCTCTCAACCTACTCGAATTAATTTCGAGTACCCGAGAGTTTAAGGATAAAACATAAACTCTAAGTCAGACATAAAGCCTGGTATGAATAATATTATACATCTCGGTTTAATTATGTTTAGTGAGACCACATCGCTTAGCGAAACGGAACCCTTCGTATACATAAAACCTTTTAAAATAGAAACCCTTCGTAGGCATACTCGCCTCAGTTTTAAATAATCTGGAAACCGTCATTCAAAACCATTCTTCTTTATTAAAACAACCTTTCGAAAACACCTGAATAACCTTTCAAAAGCCTTTGGTTATATTTCACGAAACAAGGTTAACCACCTAAGTTGAAAGCTTCCCTTTGAAACCATTGGAGAAACGGCTAATTTTAAAAACAAGTAAACCTTTCGACTGGGTTGGAAGGTTCAAAACAAAAACCTTTATAAAAGTAGTGGAAACCCTTCAACTATGTTAGAAGGTTTCAAAACAAAGTAATGGCGGTAGCAGCTACAACCTAACGACTCCATCGGAAGGTTTTAAAGTCTTTCTTTTAATTATCTTGACTTGGCTGGAAGTGACCAAGTCGGAAGTTCTAATTCGAAAGCAAGAAGGCGATGGCTTTTCGCTTATAAGACAATTATATTCCAACCTTTTAGGCCATCAACCTTTCGGCTTAGAACCTTTTGGCTATATTCAATTCATTACATACCAATTACTTGATACCTTATGTATTGAACTGACCTTATCGAAAGTTAACCTTTCGATTGAGACGAAGGGTCTGGGATGGAAGGTGTACGAGTTGAAACATGGAAAAAGAGTGATTTTGTTTTTAAACTTAGAAAGTAAAATTTTCAACTACCCTACCTTTGTTTGTCAAATTTTCATTAGTCAATAAAATGCTTTTCAGCAATGTGCTACCACAATTACCAAAATTTATAAATCAATTTATTTTTCAAAATTCCCATTCTCCTTTATAAATATATAAAACATTTAAGTCTCATACCTTAAATAATTTTATATATCCCTCAAAATTACCTAGGAAAATTCTGCAAAAATTCCAAAAAATATATTTTAATATATTACCTAACATATTAAAATATCAAAACCAAACAATTATTATTGCAGCCGAAAATAACTTAAAACCCCATAAACAATTTCCTTCATTCGAAAATTCATATAAAATCCTTAATAAATCAGAAAATTATGAAATCCAAACCCATCTCTAAAATATTATTCCAGACCTATATTTAATTTTCCAAGGTATTCGGATGTCATTAAATAGGGTTTTTGTGGTAAAATATCATAAAACTCGAATAAACATTTATAAATTCACCAACCATATATATATATATATATATCTTAAAACATCCAACATGGCAATATTATAGCAAAAACATTTTAGATCTTACCACAAAACCAAAAAATAAAAGTACTAGGGATGTAACAATTATTCACCTTAGCTCTAGAGATTATAGATGAGAATTTTGAGTGTTGAATTAGTTGATTTCTTCTTTCCTCTTGAATCTTAGCTTTACTTCTTCTCTTAAAATTGGAAATAGTGGCCGGCCTAAGAAATTTTCTTTTTTAATGAAATGAGAATAATGAACGCGAGTTACCCATTTCCTAAGGGTTTAGAGTATAAGGTTTTGCTATTTCCCAAAACACCCCTCTTATTTCCTAACACACTACCTTGTTTTATTTCATTTTAGCTAACCCCTTTAACATGGCACTGCTACCTCCAACTAATCAAATCCCAACCTATTAATCTTCATATTATTTGATTTAATTCATCTAATTAAATATCTTAAATAAGGTTATAAAATATATAGAGTGTTACAAAAATTGGAAAAGGACATGGTTTTTTGTAATGACCCACCTTTTTGGACGGTTTAAATAGACAATAAACCACACATGTCAACTCAAACCATTCAAAAGAAAGGATTGTTAATGGGGTAAATAAGAAAATAAGAGAAAAGAAGAAGAAATAAAACACAGAATCTCACAGCAAAATGACAAAATATTATAATTAAATAAACATTTCATGAAGCTGGTTTACAAATACATTTGATTACACTTTTACAATACAATCAGAGTTATACACGCAGCAGGTATAATAAGATAATGCAGCAAAATAACATGATGCGGTGAAATAAATATAATAAGTAGTAGACTAATCTCCGTCTTCATCCTCCAAATAAAATGGTCTTCAATACACTGAAAAGCTAAGACTGGCCCGAGCGTAATGAACAAACCACTCGAGTCAGAACTAAAAGTTCTTACGTAAGTTAAATCTCAACAAATAAATATGAGTGTAAGGGTTTCGGAGATGTTTACGAGATTTTACATCTACAATGCAATGTATAATGTGGGTGCAATAACTTAAGAGATATTCGGGATTTCCATCTCCTAAGGATTCGTGTAACGACCCTACCGTTATGCCCAGTTTAGCAAAGAACATTACAAGTACCATCATCTGCTAATCTAGAGAATACAGCTAGTTAAGGGTTATCGAATGTGAATATATCTTTATACTACCACTGACACGTCTTATTTACCTTTCTGAGTATCTGAACTAAATTTTTTGACGTATGCAGTATTAATACAAAGTAATAAACACACCGATTAAAATTATTCAAAATAGTATATAATATAGGTAAATCAGAGTCGTAAATCACATCGGAATGATATACATTATAATAATAGAATGTGAGTCTACAAAATATCAGTACTACTCACTAAATATATATATATCATATCCAAAATCATGTATCATGTACAAATTCACTACTGTCAATATATATAAGTATGAAGTAAACTAAAACTTTCAAAATAGTCTACTTCAATGCTAGCCCGAAATCCAAAGGTCAATGGGTCCCTGTACCTGTAAGTCTCGGCCTAACCCGAGTATTATAAAAATAAACGGATCAGACTATATCTAATAGAGAGGTGAGATACTAATATCATAGGTATATGACTTAAAATAATAAGCCATAATAAAATATGCCGAACAAACAATCATAATAAGGCATATTAATTAAATTTGCTATTTTATAGATCCGTAAATGACTTATTTATTCTCCAATTTCTTATATGCCTAAAGTCTTAAAATCCATAAAAGGCATATAAAACTAATAAATACAGATATCACAATCATGACTTAACAATAACCAATTAAGTCATAAATAAACTATGCCCAAAACAAATACTCAAATAAGGCATATCTAACAAATCACCGTATCATAAATACATATCAAGTCTCAATAGACTATCATCTCAAAATATGGTGATAACCGATAAAAAATTCCTCAGAGCCATGAAGGATACAGAATATCCATACTAAAAATCTTTGATGAAATAATTATCAATAATGAAACAATAATGGTAGTCAACTATCAGTATGATAAAGTGTGACGCAGGGCCTAACTAAAATAAATAAACTCCGCCACATAGCGTAATAGTCTAACGAAAAGAAATAGACTATCAGGTAAAAACCCTGACTCCTAACTATAAGAAATAGGTAGTCGTGTTTATGACAAAACTATGTGAATTTACCCAACGAATATAAATAGGTAAATATTGTCCATTATAAATAAACTGATTGGATATTGCAATATAACATATGTCCAAACAATAAAAAGGACAACCATGTTATACCAGAATAGACCTAACCCCAAGTAATAGGTCTACCTATCCAAATATAAAAATGTATCGATTCTCATATCAAAGAAAAATGAATTATCTTCTCTTGATGATCTATCGGTCTGAAATCCGAACACCCTAAGATAATACAACTCTAAGTGTTAATTACTATCACTCTAGTAATTACAAGAATTTAGCTAACTGTCCCATACCAAAAGGTAAATTCAAGTATTTACTAAAAATTAGTAATTTCCACTCAAACTCTATTTAACAAATTATAACAATAATCGAAAGAATTGTACAAAGTGTCCCATACCACCCGACAATTCAATCGTTTTAATTAATAGCGACATATTAATTTAATTATTAGTATGGGATGTATATGAAAATTCTTTTGATAATACTATATAACTTATTATTATAAAAATATTGGGACTCACTTCTGCAAAGGGTGATTAATGGATATTTGATTGTTTTGAAAATTCTAAATAATTGTTAAATTATTATTGAGTAGGAATTTTAATCTGAAAATTTATAACCTGCTCGATATTAATTACTAAACATTATGGTATTTTCAGTAGTGTAATTACCGCAAGAAATATTATAAACCTAAATTTATATAAAATGAAATGATAATTCAGATATGTGATTATAATTAAGATGAATTAAAAATTTGATGTTTGCTTGGGGCATAATTGTTGAATGCATGTGTTGTGGAATTGTTAATAGTAAATAATTATTTTATGATAACATTAAGATTGATTGAAATAATTTTAATAAAAGCAACATCTATTCTAATTAAAATCTTTTGATATTATATATATATATATATATATATATATAACTTAATTATGTTTATTATAGACAAGCAAATAGTTTGAAAAGGCAAAGTATTAGGATACACACACACGCGCACACATACACACACATATATATCATATAGAAATTTATTATTGTGTTAAATTGCCCGTTGAATGCTTTGAGAATTCTGGTCGACGCGCCTGATCAACGTTATCGATAGGGGTTCCTAAACACTAGGACGAGACATTTAGACACATTGTTTTGGGTAATAAAATGTTTAAGCAATTATATTTAGTGGATATATAATAATTTTGAAGAGAAGATAGAATCTTGAAACATGTTAAATATTATATAAAATAAAATGGACAGTTTGGATGGACTATTATGGAGGTAAATAATATTTTATAGAAGTGAGATAAATATTGAAATGAATTTCCAATTCAACTGAAGTTCGAAATGAAACTATAATTCACCTATGAATGTAATAAGTTATTAAAAGCTAAAAACTTTGATTTGATAAATAAATTATTTTTCTTAAATATGGTTTTGTTATATAAAATGAGATTTAAAAGTGCTTCTACCAAAAAATAAATACATAAGTAACAAATTTTGGAAATATATTTAAGATGAAATTTGGTAAAAGTAAATTCTGTTTGGTTTTATATTCCAAGCATACTATATGTATCTGCAAGTAAACTATTAACATACAATTAACCAGAAAATGTTTGTTTACATCTATCTACTACTAAACTATTAATGCATGACTATGAGTGTTATTATATGTGAGTAGGCGCAAAAGTGCAGCAGCTACGCATGTGATCGAGTGAGTCAGGTGCGTGAGTGATGTGATTTTAAGTGTGAGAGTTGTCCTTGCATGAGTGAGTTGTGTCCTTGCATTTATTTGCTGTTACTAAGTGTTTTAACCATATTTATGTATTTTAATCTTAAGAATATATACAACTATTTGAAACTAAACATTGGCAAGTGTGTTGCGTGCGTTATTTATATATTACAAATACAATGTCTTACCTGCAATTTCAGGTCTCAAACTTCATGCAACCTTTTGTATATGCAAGCACAATAACTTGCCTTTGTTCATTAATACAAGTACTATTTCATATTAGCACATACTCAACTATTTTCAATCTATTTCAGTGCCATTTGCCCTGACACTGCTTTCAAAACTAGAATATAAAAGCTTTTCCATGTATTAGGTTTATAAAAGTATTATATATATATATATATATATATATATATATATATTTGCCAGTGTAAGTGCAAGTTGCTTCATGCACATATGCAGTTCCATGTGAATCCAAGACTTGAATAAACTATCCAATTTTAAATGCGAGAATTTATATAGTTTTGCATATATGTTTGTATATATGTTAGTTTTAAGTATAAAAAAATGAACAGTTTTATATGTATAGATTTCAAGCATACCAGTTTTGAATGTATGTATCTATACCTAGTTTTATATGTAACTATCTGGAAAAAACCAACTCTAGACTGCTCGTGTGGAAAATAGTGAGCATCCAGAGTTTAGAAAAGGAACAATAAACTCCAGATCAGCCATGGGACTGGTATGAGTAACAAAAACAGTTTATCTTTAAAAACAAACAGCAAAAGAATTTTAAAGTCAATTCGCAATGCTTTTCGAAAATGAAACTACCATAAGACCTCCCGCCATACACACAATGCAAACGCAGAATTGGAGGAGATTTCTTCTTATGATAGTCAAACATGCTTGATACGATAGAATTTCTTTTCAATATTATTATTATAGGTGCAAAGTGCAGAAAAACCATTTCGAAAGTATAATATTAATCTTAGCCAACATACGACCATTATCGCATGCCTACTATAGCTACCATGTTTAATAGCAGGTTACCGCCACATTCCATGGCAGGTTATACAACTAAAACCGTACAGGGCGCGTATTGTTTCATTTGGATTTTCCAACAAATGGTCGGGATAAGGAACTTCCCACTGTCTATGGGTACGCCTCTGGCGGGACGTCCCGAGAACCTAACCGGATCTCTGCCAACACAAGGCCAGGTTACCTCTGTAACTAGGTAACGACTACTCGAGCATGCCATCCCCCGGTCCTTTGGGACCTTTATCCAAGCTACCTCTAATCCAACAACATCACACAGTAATAAATGTATGGTGTCCACATGAGTAAGTATCTGGGGCTCCATACCATGATACCGCCCTTTTCCAGAAGGGAATGACACACCCTAAAGGGAGCGACCCTCATAACCTTGCCGCATCTTTCCTTTTTTGATCATTTCCGGGCTGTGAGGTCCTGATGCAGTCTCGTCCACAAAGCTACGCTTTATACAAAAGTCATGCTTTGTTCACAAATGATTAACAAATGATCATCAACACACAGCAGCACTCAGCATGCCACACTACCAAATTGGGAGTATACCACTGATAACCTTCAACTACATAACCTCTGAGCTCGTACGTCTCGGAGAAGGGTGTTAAGCTAAGAGAATAAATTCTCCGCTGCCAACAGAAATGTATTTGAAACAAATCTGCTTTATATCTCAAAGTGTAATGTCAGACACGTAACCATACAAGTCTGTTCCTGGTTCGAACAGAATCGTAGGCACTTCCGAAGAAGCCCTTGCAAATCCGGGTATTCACAATCCCGATCGGCTTCCCATCACTTAGGGAATCTCTATACCGGCGCGACTCAGTACAGAGATAATCGATAGGTCATCCTATCGCTCTCGCAAATACCCGGTCTTCACCACCGATCTTCAAATGCTATCCATATACGTCGTATCACTATTCGGAATGGGTTATATGACACAAAGGTCCTCTTCCGGCTAAACCGAATAGTGAGCGCAACATTTAAAACATATGGATATGGGGTTTCAATTAAGTCACAACTTAATAATCCAAAACTTTCTTTCAAATGGTTTAAACCAATTTACCATTTCAAATCTTTAAACAAAAAGATTTATTTCACAAAGTTTCACCCAGATTTCACAAAGATTTATTTACACAGCTTTCAAAACGATTCCATTTGAAAATTGGATTAACTCATCCAATCTTTAAATCGAAGGTTTAATTGATAGCTTTCAAAACAATTTACAATTTAAATCTTTTACAATATAAAAGATTCACCCTTCAAAATTCTCTTCGATTTCAAAACAAAGTTCAATCATCTTCACAAAGGTCAATTTATAGTCTTCCAACTATTTATGTTTCCATTTCAAACTTGAAATTGTCTTAACACAAATTAGGAATTCATTCCTTATATGAAAGCTTCATTATTTGGAAACAAATAGTTTACGTTTCTTTTGGAAAAACTGATTACCAATTAAAGCCATTTAAGTATAGAACTTGAATTCAAATTTACATTTCCAAAACCACACTATTTAAATGGTTAAGATCCCATATAAGCATCTTCTATGACTTGTATAATGTTTTAGACCAAAATTCCAAGTCATTGAATTCAATTTCAAACATTGAATTCAAATTTAAATCAAATTATTTCAAATTCCAAGTTTTTATCAAGTTATTTAAAATAACTTTTATTTTTTGAAATTCATTTCAAAAGTTCTTAATTCAAAATTCAAAACTATTTTGGATTCAAGAATTCAATTTCTAAATTCGATACAAATCTGTGACTTAACCGATTTCCTCGTGAAATCCACATTTGTGTGTGTATGGTGTGGTCCACGGGTTTAACACAATAGTGCAAGATCATTCAATCATTACAGATTAAAACACAGAAATATAGTTGATAAGCGATATAAACTATAATGCTTATCGTCCATTCACAGATTCACATATAGTATACAAATGTAAATAAATGAATATATCATACACAGTTCAAACCACAGAACAAAATATCATAGATCGGATAGGACAATTAATTCAAGGCATCTCATACAATAAAATCATTCATAAGCAAGGTCAAAGCATTTAATAATCATTTATACCCAGGATTAATTAATTATTTAATCCTAATTAATTCAATTTATTTTCAATTAAATTAATTACTTATGAATTAATTATCCAATCTTGATTTATTAGTTACAAATCATTTGATATAAATTAATTTATCAATCACCTTAATTTATTAAATTATTCTTAATTAATCATATTAATTAAATCAACATTTAGACCAATTACATAATTAATTAACCCTTAATTAATTTTTTTATGAAATTGAACCTTTAATTTCTTTCACTAGTTAATTAACCTTTGACTTAAATTGGTTAATCTCAAATTAATTACTTACTTAATTTATCACATTTTCCTTGAATTAATTATTGCTTAATCAACTTTAATCATTAATTAATCTTTAATTAAAAATCCTTAGTTACTAATTAATTAATCTTTAAACCTTCATATACTACTTTATCCTTTAATTACTTGTCTAATTCATCCAAATCATTAAATAAATAAATAAATAAATTATCTATTTTAATCAACTTAAAAATTAATGAATTATAAATCATTAAATCTTCATTACTTAAAGTAAAACTTATTTATATTTATGATTTAATTATTACTTACAATATGTTTGGAAACATTGATTTCAAATTTCAAATTAAATTCCAAGCTTTAGAATAAATACAAATTTATCTTTAATAAAGTTTTAAAAATCTAAATTTTATATTTCCTAACTTTTAATTTCTCATGTTAAAGTAATATTTTTTTCATAAAAAAAATTTGTTAAAGAGTTAAGATCAAATTCTTCTTAAATCCACATATTAAAAAAAATACTTTAACTTTAATTTCCTTCTTAGTAATTAAACATTTTTTTAGCATTAAAACAATTTAAATCTAAAACTCTATTTGCTTCCAACAAAATTTTTAAACTGAACTGGAATTTATATTTTAACTTAATTTTTTAAACTCAGTTTAAATATTTAATTTATAAACTTGAATCTCAGTTTTAAATTTCAAAATAAACAAGTTCAATCCTATAAACAACTCTATCCGAGCCTCATCACACTCTGCTTTGGTCAAAACGCCCCGAGTAAAACACTCGAGTTCCTGTACCCTTTTTGTAACATCCCGCCTTTTCGCACACTTTAAACCGACACACGTGCCAATTCAAAGCATACGCAAGGGCGGATTGTTATGGGGTAAATAAGAAAAACATAGAAGAAATAAAGCAAAATAGAATCTCACAGCGGAAGGATAAGATATAATAATCAATACACAGTTCATGATAACTGTTTACAAAATATTTATTCTACTTATATAATGAATATCAGAGTTACACATACCAATACAATCAATGCAGCGGAAATTTAGAGTGTGGTGCAATACTATAGATAATAATAATACGACTCCTTTGTCTTCGTCCTTCGAAGCTAAAGTCTTCGATCCTGAAACGCTCGTACTGACCCAAGCGAATTTGAAAAGACAAAAACACTCGAGTCAGACTAAAAGATCTTATGTGAGTTAAATTAACAGAAATAAATATGAGTACAGTAACTCAAGAGATGTTCGGGATTTACATCTCCTAAGGATCCGTTAAACTATTTACTATGTAGTATATTGCGCTATTATAATAGTGTCTATTTATAAAATAAACTTACTTTTTAATAGCGTTAAGGGGTTACCCATATAGCCCTTAACACAAATAATGCCAATAGTCTATACAGTACCGTAATACCTCCTGATCGGGAAGCTACCAGAGGATACTCCATAGGTACGACACAAATAGAAACTCGTAGTAAAGGCTCGGTATGGTAGGTGACACGGCACAACTAGGCAATGCCAGGGTAGATATACCAATTGCTTTCCAGGCTGGTGGAAACGCGTAGCCGCAGTTACCGCCCACCTCGGACTAACTCCCCCAAAATCAAAATAAAGTGGCCACTGAATCAATCCAAAATCAAAGTATAATATCGAAGAGGAGGGTCCGATCAGAGGAATGACCTCATTGGCCTGAGAATCGCTCCTGTTTTAGCCACCTTATGCCAACTCACGGGAGTCGGGTCCACGTATTTACCTTACAGGAAACGTCGCCACCACCTACTTCATTCTGGAATCTCCACCGCGTACACAGTTAGTCAAAGTGATTTTCGGTATCGACAGAGAGTATGTCCATATCCGATCCCGGTCTCTTTGCCAACCCATCGTTATTATAACACCGCGGTCATTTAAAAATAGGTTATACTTTAAAAATCAGAATAAACATTCCATTTCATAACCATGAATACGATATCATTTCAAAACCCAAAGCCATATTTTATCACTTATCCCAAATATAATTCTTTTCCAAAATCATAATGCTTTAACTTAATACGTCTGAAAATCAAATATTTTCAAAGCATAATATTTTGAAAATCATAATTTAAAACCATAACTTCTAAAAACTTGAATGGTTTGGACATTCAACGGTATATGAATTAAATGGTTTAACTTAAATGTTACTTTGTAAAGAAAATAGTTCTCATGGCTTTACAAATACATTTCTTTATTAAAGTCTAAACCAAAATTTATATTATCTCTCTCAAGTTCCAAAACCACTTCAATTTATTTATATATACGTATATCCATTTTGAGTAACAATATTTCAAACTAAAATTGGATTTTATTCTTTCAATAGATCAATTGTTCTATTAATTAGTCTTGAATATTCACATAAAATCCATAAATAATAAGACTTCAATTCTAGTAATAAAATATATATATTTTCCCAATTCAAATTATACTAGAATATTCATTTCAATTTATTTTGGGAAAAATCCAATTATAAATATCATATCTTAAAATTTCCAAACTTAACATTTAAACATATGATATAAATTATTAAACTCCAATTTCTTAATTTTCTTCCATTTTTAATAAAGATTTTTATACACCTTTTAATTTCAAAATTTTCAACTTCATATGCATATATATATGGAAGAAAAATATTTATACAATATAAACTTTAAGATTATTATAAACCGTATTCCATCCAAACCATAGAAATCACATAAAATAGTTATATATAGACCGCGGTGCCTGTATATAATTTTCTATCCTATGGTCAAGTGATACGGATATTTATCATTTCAATCCGCAATTTAAAAAAAATATAAAATTTTGCGGTTGTATATCATTTCAAACCACAATCCCGAATGAAAGGAAATATGCATGTTTACAATTTTATGAAATACAATAAAACATCCATCAACATCACCCATCATCCAATCACAATCATTAAGCAATATCAATCAATAACAATTTATATTTGATAATATATAACAGGTAATAACTGGCAATTTTATTCAGATTAAATTTAACAACTATTAATCTAACGGTTTATATTCAGTAATAATCTATATAACTGTTAACTAGCAGTTTATAGGCAAACAAATAAATTCTAACTATCAATTAATATGCAACAAATAAATTAAATTAACAGTTAAATTTAATAAATGCAATTCAACAAATATGAGTGAAATAAACATGCCAAATACTCATAAATAAATTTCTATTCATTTCTAAAATTAATTTAACAAACATAAAAGCTTCTAATAGTTGTGAGTGGGTTAAAACACTCACCTTTGGAATTTAAATCGAATTTAAATTCAATTTAAACTCAAAATTTTGACGGTCTCCAAATCCATCCAAACCAGCGTCAAAACGTCAGAAATTCCGATACGATCCCAGCAAAATAAACCGCGCGTGAATCCGAGCTCGTATGCAAAAGTTATGAAAATTTGAAAAATGGAAAATTCTGGTCCTGGGTCGACTTTGGATTCGACTTCGGTGCGCCGCCTCAATTCCCCGGTGCTTGCTTGGAGTTTTCGCCAAAACGACCCGGATCGACTAGAGTCATTTTCTTCCTGACCCGAAGTTGCTCTAGGGTTTTCTCCCCTGAATCCCGAAGCGCGACCAGAAGCTGCTGCAGATTCGAATTTTTTTTTTTTTTTGAACTGACTGGATCTAGGGTTAGCCCCCATTGAAGAAGAAGAGAAGCTTGAAGAAGATGAACGTACAGCAAATAGACAATAGAATGGAGCTAGGGTTTATAACTGTATATTTATAGGTAGGGTTGGGTTAGAGTAGATAGACTAGATAGATGAACGTACGAAACAAACTAAGGCCCAAAAAGCCCGTTCTGACCCCGGAACGAAATTTGTCAAACTCATATATCCAGATAGGTATTTTAAAATATTCTGAACACGATGGAAAAAGTTTCACGTCCAAATTTGATCGTATGAAGAAGTTATGCTGAAAACAAGATTTCCAAATTGATTTCAAATTGATTTTAATAAAATTGATTTTCAAGGCGTTTCGCGTCCGTACGATCAAACGACAGGTCCGATCGATACGAAACTTGAAACCCTATAATAATTCACCGATACGGATCCGATGAAACTGGTTTCATCGAAATCCGAGTCCGTGACCAAAATGGCTATTTTCAATATTCATTAAATAAATTAAATAAATTATAAAAATCCAATTTTTACATCTAAATTCAAAAATTGACCAAATTTCTCCCTTTAAATTTTCTTAATTATTTACTCCAATTCTAAACAATTCAAGTGTCAATACATAGTTGTTCTATTCATCAATTTAGATGTTAATCCTTACTTAAAGGTTAAATTCCAATTTTTAATAAATTCAACATTATACGTTTGATTAAATTTATTAAATTCACTTTCTTTCTATTATTCAAAGTTATTGATGTCAATTTAATGAAACCAACATTGGCTCAATATCTATACATTAAAAATCTCAATTTTAAACTTAGATCTCAACTTATGAAATAGTTAAATAATAAATTTCATCTAAATCTACATCTTCCTACTATCTAAATATTTAGAAAAATTACTTACCACTTTTTATTGTAAATTTCTAAACTAGTAGATTTGTGTCATTTCTAGCCCTCTGGATATTTAATATTAACTAAAAGCAAATTTACATATAATTTCCATCGTCAATTATTTTAGTGAATAAATCTTCAAAGGTTACTGCAATTAATCCCATTAATTGCAATAAATTATAATAAATTTGACTCTATTTGATTACAACTCACAAATAAATCAATTATTACTCCCTACATAGTTAACGTTTCTTTTATATTCCAATACATTAATATTTACCCAATTTCCATCTTTTATTTGCATAAATTACTGTATTTCAATCTTATTGGAAATTTTGTTAACTTAACACTTGAATAAAACTTAAAACCTCAATTAATTCATTCCACTTCGGTTTCATTCTTAAGATTACACTAATTATTATATTATAAAAATGAAATTTTCCCTTGGTTACATCTTATTTATCCACTTACAAAAATTCCACACTAACTGAAATAATTTAGTGCATAAATTGAAATTGATTAAAATAAACTTAACAAACAAATAGAATAAATACGTACAATAATTATTGTCATAAATCTTTTTTATAAGTCTACACATAATTATTACCTTACAATACGTTTTACGTTACTATAAAATTTATACACTCTTCCGTTACCATATTAATAATTACTAAAGTAACGTTCATTCTTACTAACAACGTTATACTATTCAACATATAAAAGGACTCCATTCCCCAAATACATTCATTTATATTTATTCCCTTAAAGTTCTTCTTTATTGACTAGACACATTAATTTAGATTCATTTACATCGAATGCCCTTCTTAGCTATATACTCAATACATGTTAAATCTACATAATTTTTACCCTTTTATTCAAATTCACTTATACCATCAATAACAAAATGTTGCCCTAAATTTAGATTCAATTATATACATTAGATAAATGGGTAAACTTTTGTAATTATCCCATATATGAAAATATTTTTATGCATACATTTCCACTTACTTACCAGGCATTCATTTATTAAATTACTAATTGCCTTAGTCAACTTATCCCCTATTTACTACCAAATTTCAAATTTAATTATGGCTTATCAATACATAAAATTTACATAGGCAAAACAAATTTTATTACTATCTTAAGTCCATTTATTATTGACAACATTCATTAAATTTCCTTATCAACACTTATTGCATTGATTTATTCAGCGGTCACCTTTTATTTAGTTACTATCCATTTTACAATCCAATGTAAGTCTTCCACTATTTATTTTATATTAAATGAATTCCATTCTACTTAATCTTATTGATATTCACTAATTCAACCCTTATATCGGTTTCTTATATTTAACTTTAAATCAAATTGTGACAATCTACATTATCCAAATCTATTGTCATAAAATTTTATTGTTACACTAAATTACAACTACTATACCAAATTTCTACATTTATTCTCAATTAGATTAGAAATTATATTAATTCAATTCATTTAATATTATTAATTTAACGGGTCGTTACAATCTCCCCCACTCAAAACTTTTCGTCCCCGAAAAGGAAAAAGAAGGGAGAAGGAAGAATAAACAGTACATCTTATTTCAAATATTAACTTATAAACAATAATTTACTGGATTAATTTCCTTTAATGAAATATACCCGTTTTTAATCATTACAACCTTTTATACTTAAATCATTAAAGTTTGGAAAATATTCAACAAAATTCTAAGTCCAAAATTTACGAAATTTTTTGGCAGAGTCTCCTTTGTACGGTGAGGCTCGGGAGAAAATATAATATCAAAATATACAAATATATTAATATAAGAAAATACTTATAAACCAAATCCCTATATTTCATAAATCCTTTGAAAGAAGATTTTCAAAAATCCCGGACTTAAGTTCTAAAATCTCCAATTTGATTTATTAAAATTTCAACTTAGCTTTAATTCATTACAAATATTTTTATTACCTAACACCCAACTATAGCAACCAAAATATATCTTTATAAAAATATTTTTATATATAGAAAATATAATAGGCCAAATTATTTCATTCACCTATATTAAAAACAAATATTATGTCGGTCTGTCCTATTAAGTGTTTAGAAATCCCTATTGATGACATAGCGTCCCATGCATCAACCAGAATTTATAAATACAAAGCGGAACCGATTAACACAATATTAAAATCTTTTTATAACACTAACAAGTACGCTCCCTCATATATATACACTCAGCGACTCCCATAGGGTATTACTACCCTATTAACAAAGAGTCGAACCCCACAAAGCCAAAGTTTATCGCTAAACCAAAGCTCTGATACCAAATTAATAGAATACCTTTATTACCTTACTCTTCACTTGTAAGATTTCCCTTTACATTGTCCTACTAACATTGCAACTTTTTATTATATGGTAAGTTATGTATGTTTTAAGAATGTAAGTGAAAATTTACAAGTTTCTTCTCCATTCCTTTAATTAATATATATTTGTTTTATAAATTACAATTTCGACTTACCTTTAATCTCATTCATTTATTTAATGTTGAAGTTTCCATTATATTTAATTACAGTAACCCTCTATTTACACTTAATTTATTGACCTTATAACTTGCATTCCTATAAGTGAAAGATTTTACTCATTCATTAACTATGGATTGCAGTCATTTATATTTTTTCTACTTTCCATTATATTAGAATAGGAGAAATTAAGGCGTACTTAAGTTAATAACCCTACAATCAAACTTTATAAATTAAGGAATTTCATTTTTTTACTTTCTTAAGGTTAAAATCACCTATTAATAATACAACCTTTAATTTTAGTAAAATTCCAATCATCACTTAAGGTAATACCTCTATCCGAGCCTCATCACACCCTGCTTTGGTCAAAACTCCCCGAGTAAAACACTCGAGTTCCTGTACCCTTTTCTTCTTCATTTCCTTTTTCTAAAGCAACCATACTGTTGGAGAAAACACAAGTCCACCCACGCCTTAACACTGACACACAACCCTCCACGTGCACGTGCACGGAGCCACCGCTCGTCACTCGACGCCGCCTCATCCACGAGTAGGTCGGCTACCACCCACTGACCGGTTCCCATCCACCTGAACATCGATATCTTTCGAAAATCGCAATCGAGATCATAAAGGGAAAGCCTGGAAACGCAACACGAAAAACACCTCCAAACCTGGAAATCGCCGACCTCCAAACTCCGACCATCTGAGAGCCATCACCTTCGGTCGTGGCTTCGTCTACATCCCCTCTACCAAACCCCACAAGCGCGAGCAACTCGATTGAAGAACGACGATGAACGAGGCAAAAATGGCAGACCACACTAAACTAGGTCACCAAACTTCGAATGCCTCCCGCCGCCACCATGATCATCGGCCGACCATCGTGACATTTTTCCCATACTCCCTGATCACTTCTCCACCTCCAGCCCAATTCCCGACCTCTCCCATCAACGCGATCACCCACAGCGACCTAAAATGCGAAAATCGAACAAACCCTCACTGCTCCCTATCCCTATCTCTAAAAATTATGACACAACCTTTAAAAATCATGTTATCGTACACGGATTAAGTTTAGATACCTGAATTCGAAAATTAAGAGATTTGAAAATTGACTCATCTTAAGTTTGTTTGGATAATTTGGGTTTCCAGAGACAATTTAAAGTTGTTTTAACTTAAATGAATTTTTAAAACTTAGTTTATGATGATACAAACAACTTTTGTTTGAATCTTAAGTTCAACCAATAATTAGAAAGGTAGTAAATGATTTTTGAAACCAACAGTTTGAGTTTTTGAACTGAGAACAGATATATTTTTAGAACAACAGCCTGCATATTATACATTCAATCTTCCCATATATACAGATAATTATATATGCACAAACATGCATATCTTAGATATACTTGCACAGATTCAAACCTTTAAATTTTAAAGAAAAATGTTACTCACCTGAAAAATGCAGAGCTTTTGAAAAAGAACTGGGAAGCTTGGAAAATTAGCATGCTTGATTTCTTTAGAACTGAAATGCTTAGTTGATTGAGGTGAATTTTTGTTTAAGGTTAAGATGATGGTTTACTTTGTTTTGATAATCGAACTAAAATGAAGAGGAAGTTTGATATATAGAAGGAGAAAAGTTTACAGGGTGACATATTTGTGTGTAGGGTAATAAAATTTGTACAGGGGGTTATTATTGTTTGTACAACCATGTTGATATTCTTGTACAAACAACCAGAGATATCTTTGGTTTGGAGGCTGATGTGAATTCTTGTTTCGGCTGAGTGATTTTGTATGCTGTAGATCTTGTATTTAATTGCTACTTTGCCTTTGTCTGTTTACTTACTTTTTTTTTATTTGCCTGCATACTTACTTTTTGTATTTGTTTACTGCAAAAGATATTTGGTTTGTACTTGCATTCATTTTTTTCCCTCCCAGGCCTGCATATTTATATTTCCATTTGTTTGTGCATGTTTTCATTTTATACTTAACACGTTTTTCTTTGTTTATATTTTGGTGGCTGATATCATGTACATAAATTATTTCATTTGGTTTTTTTCATTTGCTTGTACATGTTTTGAATGTATATTTCTTACTTTGTTCATAGGTGAATGTACTGTTTCTTTTACTTGCCGTAATTATCATTCTTTTATTTTAAAACTTAAACTATCAAATACTAAATTAACTTATTATTATTTTCATACTTATCTTATCTTTTATAAATATGTTTCTATTTTCAATTTAAATATTTGTTTTTAACTTTAATACTCATTGTCCTGTATGACTACATATTTATTTATTTTTATTATTTATATATTAAATTCTAAATGAAATCATTTTTACAACTTAAAAAAACAAACACATATCTTTTTGTACGAATTTTAAGAAATTCAAAGTAATTTACCAATAAATTTCACAATTTTATTCAAAATTAAAATAAATTATCAAATTAAAATTATTAAAAATCCGGGATCGTTACAGATTCCCCCACTTAAGAAATTAAGTCCCCGAAATTTGCAGGCACGAAAACAACAAAGATAGATGAAGAATATTTCATCAAATCAAATTGAATATCTATTCTGCATTTGGCTTACCAAATCAGAATACCAACAATATGAGAACAAACTTATTTGATACTATACAGGATACTCGGGTTATCCAGATCTACAAAATATGCAAGGCACTGGTTAGTACGATGGACAACTAACCATTCGTAGAATATATCTGGACCCAAAAATAGACAGATATATGGATACAATTTCAAAAAATTTAGTTTAGAACTGAAGTATACCTATTAACCATAGCAATCAAAGCAACCAATTCATCCAAATAAACAATTCTGGCCTATTTGGAGTTTATGTCCCATGCAAATATATCAAATCTTCTTCCTGGATATATTAGGAACCGTCAAAGAATTGAAAAGAGATGCTGAACAAAAGAGATTGGTAGGTGGATTCAATCTTCTATAATTTTTCAAACACAAGATATGGATTCCAAATTCAAGTCGGAATATCTCAAAATATATACCAATTTGTCCCTCTTCGGACTTCGATCAAGCAGAGAAATTATAATAGAATTTCAAATTTGGTTTTAAACGAATCGTTTTATCGATTCAATTCAAATTTATCCTTTATATTCTATTAACCAATTTAACTCAATTTAAAATTTCCTATTTATTTAAAATTTTCAATTTCAAATTCATATTCATTAAGGTATAAATTAAAAACTGATAAGAAACCGATGAAATACGAAGTAAGGATTTTCTACAATGATTCGTAGGGCCATCATCACACCGAAACTTCTTCTGGAGCTGTCACGAAGAAATAAAAAAAAATGGAAACGAATCAAAAAAAATTGACGGAGAAAATTATTTCCACCGTCACAGGGTATTGACCATTTATAGTTGTACTCCACTGTCCCCTATCTCGTTCTCTTCTTGCACTCATACTTACTATCAGTAGATAGTAAGAGAATTTACTGAGACATACAAATGGATATCTTAGGGATATTCAATCTAGGGTTTACTTCACCATATCTCTAATGAGTTACTTAATGTGTTATACTCCTGAGCTAATGTTCAACCTTCATCTCTGATACCAAATGTGACGATACAGATTTTTTTGGCGTTCAAAAATCGACATCCATACTTTACATTGTATTCGAATGCCGCAGATTCGACCATTCAAATCCGAGTCGCCGGAGCTTATAACACCATTAAGTACAACACAACGGAAGAAAATGAATAATACATTGATACAATATCTGATACAACAGATGATACAATGAATATCAATATACATCAGAGATATGATACAATAAAATAACAACGTAAAGGAAAATAGCTAACACCAGCAACGAAACAAATAACTCAAGATAGTCTTCAAGGAAGAACTCCAGCAGCAGCTTGAACCAACATCACGATGGACTAAGACAAGCAAGTCTCGTCCACATCCAAAGACTGAACCAGCTTCAGATAATCTACCAAACCTAACCATCTGGAAAAAACCAACTCTAGACTGCTCGTGTGGAAAATAGTGAGCACTCAGAGTTTAAAAAAGGAACAATAAACTCCGGATCAGTCATGGGACTAGTGTGAGTAACAAAAACAATTTATCTTTAAAAAAAATAGCAAAAGAATTTTAAAGTCAATTCGCAATGCTTTTCAAAAATGAAACTACCATAAGACCTCACGCCATACACACAATGCAAATGCAGAATTGGAGGAGATTTCTTCTTATGATAGTCAAACATGCTTGATACGAGAGAATTTCTTTTCAATATTATTATTATAGGTGCAAAGTGCAGAAAAACCATTTCGAAAGTATAATATTAATCTTAGCCAACATACGACCATTATCGTATGCCTACTATGGCTACCATGTTCAATAGCATGTTACTGCCACATTGCATGGCAGGTTATACAACTAAAACAGTACAGGGCGCGTATTGTTTCATTTGGATTTTCCAACAAATGGTCGGGCTAAGGAACTTCCCACTGTCTATGGGTACGCCTTTGGCGGGACGTCCCGAGAACCTAACCGGATCTTTGCCAACACAAGGCCGGGTTACCTCTGTAACTAAGTAACCACTACTCGAGCATGCCATCCCCCGGTCCTTTGGGACCTTTATCCGAGGTACCTCTAATCCAACAACATCACACAGTAGTATGGTGTCCACATGAGTAAGTATCTAGGGCTCCATACCATGATACCACCCTTTTCCAGAAGGGAATGACACACCCTAAAGGGAGCGACCCTCATAACTTTGCCGCATCTTTCCTGTTTTGACCATTTCCGGGCTGTGAGGTCCTGATGCAGTCTCATCCACAAAGCTACGCTTTATACAAAAGTCATGCTTTGATCACAAATGATTAACAAATGATAATCAACACACAGCAGCACTCAGCATGCCACACTACCAAATTGGGAGTATACCACTGATAACCTTCAACTACATAACCTCTGAGCTCGTACGTCTCGGAGAAGGGTGTTAAGCTAAGAGAATAAATTCTCCGCTACCAACAAAAATGTATTTGAAAGAAATCTTCTTTATATCCCAAAGTGTAATGTTAGACACGTAACCATACAAGTCTGTTCCGGGTTCGAACAGAACCGAAGGCACTTCCGAAGAAGCACTTGCAAATCCGGGTATTCACAATCCCGATCGGACTTCCCATCACTTAGGGAATCTCTATACCGGCACGACTCAGTGCAGAGACAATCGATAGGTCATCCTATCGCTCTCGCAAATACCCGGTCTTCACCACCGATCTTCAAATGCTATCCATATACGTCGTATCACTATTCGGAATGGGTTATATGACACAAAGGTCCTCTTCCGGCTAAACCGAATAGTGAGCGCAACATTTAAAACATATGGATATGGGGTTTCAATTAAGTCACAACTTAATAATCCAAAACTTTCTTTCAAATGGTTTAAACCAATTTACCATTTCAAATCTTTAAACAAAAAGATTTATTTCACAAAGTTTCACCCAGATTTCACAAAGATTTATTTACACAGCTTTCAAAACGATTCCATTTGAAAATTGGATTAACTCATCCAATCTTTAAATCGAAGATTTAATTGATAGCTTTCAAAACAATTTACAATTTAAATATTTTATAATATAAAAGATTCACCCTTCAAAATTCTCTTCGATTTCAAAACAAAGTTCAATCATCTTCACAAAGGTCAATTTATAGTCTTCCAACTATTTACGTTTCCATTTCAAACTTGAAATTGTCTTAACACAAATTAGGAATTCATTCCTTATATGAAAGCTTCGTTATTTGGAAACAAATAGAATTCATTTCTTTTGGAAAAACTGATTACCAATTAAAGCCATTTAAGTATAGAACTTGAATTCAAATTTACATTTCCAAAACCACACTACTTAAATGGTTAAGATCCCATATGAGCATCTTTTATGACTTGTATAATGTTTTAGAGCAAAATTCCAAGTCATTGAATTCAATTTCAAACATTGAATTCAAATTTAAATCAAATTATTTCAAATTCCAAGTTTTTATCAAGTTATTTAAAATAACTTTTATTTTTTGAAATTCATTTCAAAAGTTCTTAATTCAAAATTCAAAACTATTTTGGATTTAAGAATTCAATTTCTAAATTCGATACAAATCTGTGACTTAACCTATTTCCTCGTGAAATCCACATTTGTGTGTGTATGGTGTGGTCCAGGGGTTTAACACAATAGTGCAACATCATTCAATCATTACAGATTAAAACACAGAAATATAGTTGATAAGTGATATAAACTATAACGCTTATCGTCCATTCACAGATTCACAGATAGTATACAAATGTAAATAAATGAATAAATCATACACAGTTCAAACCACAGAACAAAATATCATAGATCGGATAGGACAATTAATTCAAGGCATCTCATAAAATAAAATCATTCATAAGTAAGGTCAAAGCATTTAATAATCATTTATACCCAGGATTAATTAATTATTTAATCCTAATTAATTCAATTTATTTTCAATTAAATTAATTACTTGTGAATTAATTATCCAATCTTGATTTATTAATTACAAATCATTTGATATAAATTAATTTATCAATCACCTTAATTTATTAAATTATTCTTAATTAATCGTATTAATTAAATCAATCTTTAGACCAATTACATAACTAATTAACCCCTTAATTAATTATTTTATGAAATTGAATCTTTAATTTCTTTCACTAGTTAATTACCTTTGACTTAAATTGGTTAATCTCAAATTAATTACTTACTTAATTTATCACATTTTCCTTGAATTAATTATTGCTTAATCAACTTTAATCATTAGTTAATGTTTAATTAAAAATCCTTAGTTACCAATTAATTGATCTTTAAACCTTCATATACTACTTTATCCTTTAATTACTTATCTAATTCATCCAAATCATTAATTAATTAAATAAATAAATTTTCTATTTTAATCAACTTAATAATTAATGAATTATAAATCATTAAATCTTCATTACTTAAAGTAAAACTTATTTATATTTATGATTTAATTATTACTTACAGTATGTTTGGAAACATTGATTTCAAATTTCAAATTAAATTCCAAGCTTTAGAATAAATACAAATTTATCTTTAATAAAGTTTTAAAAATATAAATTTTATATTTTCTAACTTTTAATTTCTCATGTTAAAGTAATATTTTTTCATAAAAGAAATTTATTAAAGAGTTAAGACCAAATTCTTCTTAAATCCACATATTAAAAAAAATACTTTAAATTTAATTTCCTTCTTAGTACTTAAACATTTTTTTAGTATTAAAACAATTTAAATTTAAAACTCTATTTGCTTCCAACAAAATTTTCAAACTGAACTGGAATTTACATTTCAACTTAATTCTTTTAAACTCAGTTTAAATCTTTGATTTGTAAACTTGAATCTCAGTTTTAAATTTCAAAATAAACAGGTTGAATCCTGTAAACAACTCTATCCGAGCCTCATCACACTCTGCTTTGGTCAAAACGCAAATTCTCCGAGTAAAACACTCGAGTTCTTGTACCCTTTTCTTCTTCATTTCCTTTTTCTAAAGCAACCATACTGTTGGAAAACACATAAGTCCACCCACGCCTTAACACTGACACACAACCCTCCACGTGCACGTGCACGGAGCCACCGCTCGTCACTCGACGCCGCCTCATCCACGAGCAGGTCGGCCACCACCCACTGACCGGTTCCCATCCACCTGAACATCGATATCTTTCAAAAATTGCAATCGAGCTCGTAAAGGGAAAGCCTGGAAACACAACACGAAAAAAACCTCCAAACCTGGAAATCGCCGCCCTCCAAACTCCGACCATCTGAGAGCCATCACCTCCGGTCGTGGCTTCGTCTACATCCCCTCTACCAAACCCCACAAGCGCGAGCAACTCGATCGACGAACGGCGATGAACGAGGTGAAAACGGCAGACCACACTAAACTAGGTCACCAAACTTCGAATGCCTCCCGCCGCCACCATGATCATCGGCCGACCATCACGACGTTTTTCCCGTACTCCCTCCACCTCCAGCCCAATTCCCGACCTCTTCCATCAACGCGATCACCCACG
This sequence comes from Allium cepa, assembly GCA_030765085.1. Taxonomy (NCBI): domain Eukaryota; kingdom Viridiplantae; phylum Streptophyta; class Magnoliopsida; order Asparagales; family Amaryllidaceae; genus Allium; species Allium cepa. Next base: position 713,393,838 of record CM060938.1, on the reverse strand, counting down.
GCGACCTAAAATGCGAAAATCGAACAAACCCTCACTGCTCCCTATCCCTATCTCTAAAAATTATGACATAACCTTTAAAAATCATGTTATCGTACACAGATTCAGTTTAGATACCTGAATTCGAAAATTAAGAGATTCGAAAATTGACTCATCTTAAGTTTGTTCCGATAATTTGGGTTTCCAGAGACAATTTAAAGTTGTTTTAACTTAAATGAATTTTTAAAACTTAGTTTATGATGATACAAACAACTGTTGTTTGAATCTTAAGTTCAACCAATAATTAGAAAGGGAGTAAATGATTTTTGAAACCAACAGTTTGAGTTTTTGAACTGAGAACAGATATATTTTTAGAACAACAACCTGCATATTATACTTTCAATCTTCCCATATATACAGATAATTATATATGCACAAACATACATATCTTAGATATACTTGCACAGATTCAAACCTTTAAATTTTAAAGAAAAATGTTACTCACCTGAAAAATGCAGAGCTTTTGAAAAGGAACTGGGAAGCTTGGAAAATTGGCATGCTTGATTTCTTTAGAACTGAAATGCTTAGTTGATTGAGGTGAATTTTTGTTTAAGGTTAAGATGATGGTTTACTTTGTTTTGATAATCGAACTAAAATGAAGAGGAAGTTTGATATATAGAAGGAGAAAAGTTTACAGGGTGACATATTTGTGTATAGGGTAATAAAATTTGTACAGGGGATTATTATTGTTTGTACAACCATGTTGATATTCTTGTACAAACAACCAGAGATATCTTTGGTTTGGAGGCTGATGTGAATTCTTGTTTCGGCCGAGTGATTTTGTGTGCTGGAGATCTTGTATTTAATCGCTACTTTGCCTTTGTCTGTTTACTTACTTTTTTTTATTTGCCTGCATACTTACTTTTTATATTTGTTTACAGCTAAAGATATTTGGTTTGTACTTGCATTCATTTTTTCCCCTCCCAGACCTGCATATTTATATTTCCATTTGTTTGTACATGTTTTCATTTTACACTTAACCCGTTTTTCTTTGTTTATATTTCGGTGGCTGATATCATGTACATAAATTATTTCATTTGATTTTTTTTCCATTTGCTTGTACATGTTTTGAATGTATATTTCTTACTTTGTTCATAGGTGAATGTATTGTTTCTTTTACATGCCGTAATTATCTTTATTTTATTTTAAAACTTAAACTATCAAATATTAAATTTACTTAGTATTATTTTCATACTTATCTTATCTTTTATAAATATGTTTCTATTTTCAATTTAAATATTTGTTTTTAACTTTAACACTCATTGTCCTGTATGACTACAGATTTATTTATTTTTATTATTTAGATATTAAATTCTAAAAGAAATCATTTTTAAAACTTAATAAAACAAACACATATCTTTTTGTACGAATTTTAAGAAATTCAAAGTAATTTACCAATAAATTTCACAATTTTATTCAAAATTAAAATAAATTATCAAATTAAAATTATTAAAAATCGGGATCATTACATATAGTCCCCATGTGGACAAATAGACATCGCATATCGCTAGTCCAAACCACAAAGATCATCATTGATCAATAAGTGTGAATTACACTAAGCCAGTAATAAATGAGTTAGGCTTCATGTCGCATAATCACTGGCTTAACTTAAATATTTATAAATAAATTGTAAACTCCCGCTCGAAAATTGTCATAAGATTTCACTCGAACGAGTCACAGATTTAACCCATAAAGTAAACGCAAGCGTTTCATACCAGTTGTTTTGGTAAGTAGTTTAATTGGATTTCTCATACGAATGAGATAAAGGTTTGTATATACTAGTAGATTGGAAAACGGTTTTAAAAAGATTTTTGTATTAAAAGTAGCGTTGAAATCATTTTTGTGAAAGAATTTTAGTATTTACTACTAGTATAAAAACATTTTTATTTTAAAGTGACAAATCATAGAAACGATTGTAAAAACAATCTATCACCAAAAATCCACATTTCAATAATGTGAATCAAAACCATGGAAATCGATATCAAATCCATTAAATGGAAACACCAAAAATCAAGAAAAGAAGTCATCAAAGTCGATATTGATTGATAATAGCTATTCGGGTCGTCAAAGCTCGATAAAAATTGGAAATCCACTCAAAAATAGGCAAATAAGCAAAATTTAATAGGACCTGATGTCTGGTTGGTTTGACCAAACGTCTGACCCTAGGCTCTTCCATTTTTCCCTGTTTTCGATATTTTTTTTCTCCCAGAGACCTCAACCAGACGTCAGGTTTCCTAGGCCTGGGCAGAATTTTCCTAGGCCAATGATGGCCAAATCAATTCGGAGGCGATCGAACGAGCGATGGAGGCTAGGGATTTATACCAAACGATAACCCAGCCCTATAGGCTCTTCGATACACCCCAAACAACATGTCCAAACATTCAAGGCAGGATCTTTAAAGATTTTGACTTCAAATACCAAAATTGAGAAATTTGAACCAATTCAAATCAAAAGCAATTTGACATGAAATATAAGTTAGGAATTCATACTTAATAACAATGAAAGCTATAAACATAGATGTGAGTTCAAGAACTCACCTTTAAATTCAAAAACAAGAAACGAGAAGCTCTAAAACAAGCTAAGATTGATTTCTCTTCAACTACACCTCAAAGATTTTCAACCTTTACTACGTGCAAAGATTTTTATAAGTTAGGTTATAGGAAAAATCAAGAATTAAAGAGGAATTGAGATGGAGAAGATGAAAAGGATGTTTACCTAAGATTCTCTTTGATTTTAGAACTAAAATTTGAATTCCTAAGAGAAACTAGGGCTTAGGAATTTTAGTTTCCTCTTTCCACCATTCTTCCTAGGGCTTGAGTGTTAGGAATTTAGAAAATGAATGAATTAATGAAGAGGAGTGAAGAAGGAGCTATTAGGTAGAAGAGTTTGGGTCTCTTATTGGGTTAATGGGCTAGAACCCAACCCAAAGACCAATTAAAAATACCAAAATCCTAATCAATTCTAAACATATCGATGTTTATACTTAAACAAGTTGTAAACGTTGTTTTGAACTCACTGAAAATGGTCTCGAGTCTTAATTCAACTATTTACAAAAAGTCACATTTTGAAATTTAATACAATCGACGACGTTATATTTAAAAAAACATTTAAATATATAACCGTAAAATATACGGATTGTTACAGACTCACCTCCTTAAAGAAATTGCGTCCTCCTAGTATTTAAGAAGAAAATAAAGAGTAACAACCACTCTAAGGCATAACAACACAAAAGAAAATTTTAAAGTGAGAAGTTCACCTTAAGGAGCATGAGAGAGTAAGTCCGGATGTGTTCGCTCAATGAATTCTCTGGATTCCTAAGAACAATCCTTAGGGTTTGTGGACCATTGAACTTTCACAAGCGGAACATCTTTATTACAAAGGTGTTTAACCTCCGTAGAAATGATACGAATAGGAAGTTGCTCATTAGTCAAATTAGGTGAAATCTCAATTTCTTCAACAACACTAGGCTCAAGAATATAATCGAAATCCCTAAGGCATTTCCGTAGTTGAGAAACATGAAATATATTATGAATAGCAGAAAATTGGGCCAGTAATAAAAGGCGATAAGCCACAGAACCAATGCGTTCAGTGATGGGAAATGGGCTAATATATCGAGATGCTAATTTTCTCAAACGACTTAAACGCACAACCCCCTTTATAGGTGAAATACGAATAAATACCAAATCTTCCACAGAAAATTCTAATACCCTTCTTCGGTTTTTGACATAGGATTTTTGTCTACTTTGTGCTTCTATCATCCTATGACGAATAAATTCAATCTTTTCTGTGGAATCGCGAATAAAATCTGGACCTAAAACCTGCTTATCATTGGCTTTAAGCCAACACGAAGGAGATCGGCATGGCCTTCCGTAGAGTATCTCGAAAGGTGCCATACCAATACTAGATTGGATGCTATTATTGTAAGAAAACTCAATACGAGAAATATGATCTTCCCACCTTCCACCAAAATCAAGAAACCATGCACGAAGGAGATCTTCAAGAGTTTGATTCACACGCTCGGTTTGTCTATCGGACCGAGGATGATAAGCGGTGCTAAAATTAAGCTTTATTCCAATAGCTTTATGAAGACCTTTCCAAAAACCACTAGTAAACAATGGATCACAATCGCTGACAAATAGAAGTAGGAACTCCATGCAATTTAACAATTTCTTTGACATAAAGTTTGGCCAAAAGAGGTACGGTCCGGTTGGGCCGAACGGGAGGAAAATGGACAGATTTTATAAGTATATCTACAATCACCTAAGGATTGTCATGACACGAATGAGAACGACGAAGATTGTCAATAAAGTCCATGGAGACTTGATCCCACTTCTAAACTAAAATGTCCAAAATTTGCAATAACCCACTAGGCCTTTGATGCACAACCTTTACGAGTTGACAAGTCATGCAACACTTAATGAAATTAGTAATATCAGATTTCATTCCATCCACCTAATAAAGTCGTTTCATGTCCACATAAATTTTTACTACTACCGGGATGAATGGTAAACTTAGAGCGATGAGAATCTTCTAAAATGTCATTACATAGATCACTAATATTAGGCACAATAAGTCTACCAAATTTTCGAATCCCTTTATGGGCATCAATTTCAAAGTCTTTCAAACCATCAACATTATTTTTATCCTTACAACTTTGGCTAAGATGAGCCAATTCGAGATCGTGCTTTTGAGCTTCAAGGATGTTGTCTAAAAGATAAAGATGAGCCTCAAGGCTACATAAAACAAGAGATGAACACGAATCGGATTCACGATCTCAAATTTCACAAGTAGACAAAATCTCGAGATCATTCAATTCAGATATAATCATGGAAACATTTGCTTGTTGCTTTCGACTAATGGCATCGGCAACACGATATTCCTTTTTGAAGTATAAACAATATCAAGATCATAAGATGCAAGGAATTTGAGCCAACGTCGTTGACGCAAATTAAGTTCCGTTTGAGAGAACAAATACTTCAAAGATTTATGATCGGTGCAGAGAACAAATTTCTCTCCCAAAAGATAATGATGCCAAATTCCAGGAGCAAAAACAATGGCTGCGAGCTCTAAATTGTGAGTGGCATATCTAGTCTCAACAGGCTTTAATTGTCTAGAAGCATAAGCGATAACACATTCCCTTTGTATGAGAATGGCACAATCAATTCTTGGTTCCCTTCGGGAATCACAAGAATAGGAGCATCGGAAAGGAGTTCTTTTAATTTTTGAAAAGCAACTTCTATGCTAAATCATTTATTTCATGATCCGCTTTCCTGAAAAGCTAAGACATTCAAAATTATAACTAACTTTATATAATCATCTTTTTAGAAAAATTTACTTATTACAAGTCAATTTACTTTGTCTGGCTATCTTATCATAGCGTTTAGGAGATGCCTATCGATAACGTTGATTAGGTGCATCGACTAGAATTCTTAAAACACTCAATGGGCAATACAACAAAAATCATCTTCTATATGATAACCATGTCTCTTAAAAATTTTACAAATATTCTTTGCTCGATTTAAGAACAAAATCCAATTATACTTAAAAATATCTTAATAGAAAGATTTGCAACTTTAAATTGTTGTTTTCACCCATAATCAATGAATAAAACGACGAACTCATCGAGATATTTGCAGTACTCGATTCATAAGATGGATGAAATAAGATGGAGGGTTCGTCAAGCCGAATGACATAACGAGCCACCCATAAGAATCATAACAAGTGCGGAATGCGGTAAGTGAAATGCTATCCTCCATAACTCGTAGCTGATGAAAACCGATGGCAAGGTCGAGCTGAAAAGTTCTTAGCACCACTCAATTGATTGCTTAGGTGGCAATCCTAGGACAGACTCAAAGATATCGAGAAATTCACGAACTACTTGAATGAAGGAAATAACATCTTCCTCATCATGTGGGTTTAAAGAATAAAATGATGCCACCGAATTGGAATCAAAATCATTAAGAACAATAAAAATATGCTTAACAGATTGAGGATGTCGAAGATGGATAGTTCTCTTGGGATATAGGGTATGGGCTTCATAACAATTAAGCCAATCCTTTTCCAAAATCAATTCTGAAACCTAAGTCACACATAATATGCAAATTGGATCGGAAAGCATAATAACATAAAATAATCTCGACATTTTACAAAGTAAACTAAGTGTTGCGGATCCACCAACCGGATTTGCAATTCTCAGTGAAGTCATCAACCGCATAATATTTAAAGAAAAGTATCAACAAGTTCTTTTGATATAAAAGAATGAGATGCACCCATATCAAAAAGAATTCGAATAGGATGATCATGAAACAAAACAATGCCATCAAGGACAGAATGAGAAATACCTTGACCAAGAGAAGGGTAATTAAAAGCTTACGCTACATTCAGCTTTTCCTCTTTCTTGTTTTGAAGTCTGAGACATGAAGATATAAGATGACTCGAACTTTTGCAATAATGGCAAGAAATGGGCCTTGGACACCTATTTGCATAGTGGTCCTTCGAACTACAATTGTAGCATACTCCATGATCGAGGGGGTAGGAGTCATTGCTATCAAAGTTGCTTTCTTCCCTTTCTTATTAGGATTAGGGCTCTTGAACTTAATATGCCTCTTCTTTTGTTATTTAGGCTCTTCTTGGCATCTCCAACATCACTGTCACTTCCTTTATCGACCTTTTCAAGTCGAAGAGTGATATCCAGAAGCTGGTCGAAAGGCACTTCTAATTTCAGAGGTAAAACCTTTTTGGGGTTCTTATTCAAAGCACAGATAAACCTTTGATTCTTTACAAGATCCAAAAGTTGTTGGAAAGTCATGAATACGCCATCTAGAGGAGGACCACTGGATTGACTAGCTCTAGGACTGCCAGGTCTAACCATCTCTTTTTCTTTAAGAAGAAAGAAAGAAAGAAAAGGAAAAAGGTTATTCTCAAAATAAATTCCAATAAGCTTGATTGGAAAAACAAGGCATCGTAAAATAAGATAGGATAGAACATGTCCTAAGACTCGGATTAAATCCTAAGACACGATTCCTAAGAGAGACTTAGGGCAATGATTCTTGTCATAATATTCTATATTATTTTAAAGTTTGGCTCTGATACCAAGCTCTGACGCCCCACCTCTATACTCACACTAGCGAAAAACACTACATGGTAATACCATCGACTAGCACGAAGAATAAGGCCGTTGAGCAGAAACCATCCATTTAATTTCTTTGTGCGAGTACCTATATGTCAGATAGTATGTCATGCATTTTATTTCAAGAGGAAATTTGACATATCAAATACAAACTTAAAGCTACTACACAGTGCCTATGTGACCTTAAAAAAACATATAAAATAAGTATAACACAAAATCAGTCACAAATATTCATAACACTAAGGCGGAAATAGATATGAATACAACACATAGAAGTGAACATCATAGTAGTGGCCATGCAAGATCCACTACATGCCAAAAGAATAGGTACATTTGCTACGCAAAAGAATAAATATACACAAAGGAGTCTCTATCTCGAATGTATAAAAACAAAAAATACTAAGCTAAAGTAGTTAGCCAAAGGTCAAAAGCTAATCTCTGCTAAGAAGTCAAGCGGAAGCACCTGAAACACCTCGGTTTGACCCGAGTGTTATTTAAGAAGGAAAATAATAAACGGATCAGTCTAGTAATAAATATCATATAAGATGAGATTGGATAAGAGATATGACAAAAATATATGATAATAATAATGTCATACCGTGACAAGTATATGTTTGATAACAATGAAAATCATACAATATCTCAAGTCTCCTCAAATACCCAAAAAATGTCATATTCTTTAGCTTATTCACCAAACCTCAAATATTGACAAAACATATCAATGCAAATTGCAAAAATTGGTGAAACATAAATTCCAGAGATCCATAATTAAAAAATCTAGAAAATATAAAAGGGGGAGACCTATCATAAATGGGAGCATGAAAACTCACCATTAAGTGTATCATAAACGAGATGCTATCTCATGGGTCGCTAACCCATAGAGCCAGTGCAATGAAATAGTACAACGGTACGTCTGAGGAACCTAAAACTCAAATAAGCCAGAACAACGACGTAGTACAAAGGTACACCGGATGAAACTAAAACTCAAATAAGCCGGAACAATGATTTAGTACAAAGGTACGCTGTAACGACCCGTAATTTTCAATAATTGAAAAATATTTAATTTAATAAGGTTTTGTGATTTGATGTTGGAAGAAATAAAAATTTGTGATTTAATAAAAAGAATATAACTGGATGAAATGTAATAGTATAAATATAAGATAATTGATAACTACTTTAAATGTAATTCCAATCAATTGAAAAGATTTAAGAGTTATAATTGATTATAGATTGTAAATTAATTGTAATAATGTGTGTATTAATTGATAATTAGATAAAAAGAGTAATTGATAATTTAAATGTTGTATTAATTAATGAAATAGCAAGTAATAAATTATAACTGAATAAAATTGGTGTTGTGTAAATAACTATAACATTTGTGTATAAATAACAAACATACAAATGTGATTCAACATAGAAATGGTGATAATTGTTATTTGTTACCAATTTATTTAATTAATTAGAATTAAATGAAATTAAATGTTACGTAAAATGAGTTAAGACGATAATTGTTACAGTTGAAATTGAACACTGTAAGTAGTGTAATATTTAACACTGTATTGATATGTAAATTTGTTTCAAATTATTGTAACCGTCTAAGTAATCAAAAATTATAAAAATTGTTAGTTATTAAAAGTGGAATTAAAAAGTGATTTAATCAATTTAATAATAAATTATTTAATTAACGTGAAAATAGCCATTTTGGCCGCTGACTCGGATTTTGACAAAACCAGTTTCATCGGATCCGTAACAGTGAATTATTTTAAGGTTTCAAGCTTCGTAGCAATCGGAATTATCGTTTGATTTTACGAGCTTGAAACGCGTAGAAATCAATTAAATCAAAGTCAATTGGAATAAGTTGATTTTAAAGCCAACTTCTTCATACAATGGAATTAGGACTTGAAACCTATTCCATTGAGTTTAAAAATATCAAAAACATCTATTTTGATATATAGGATGACCTGCTTTCTTTCCGGAAGTAGAACTGGCTTTTCGAGTCGTTATCGTCGTTTCAAAATCAAATTGATATGTGTTCATTCTTTCTTATCGGGCCTTGTCTATATAAATAGATTCGTTTCTCAAACCCTAGTAGCCCTTCAGTTTCCACTGTACGCACAATTCCTTCTGTGTGTTCTTTTCTTCAATGGCAGAAGCCAATTCAACTTCAAAACCCTCAATCCAATTTCAAAAATCAATTTCAGAAATTAAAACTCCTCAAACCCTATAATATTATATACCAATTCGAAGCTCTTGACGAGCGTGACCCAGATCTACAATTCATTTTTGCCATCGAATCACTATTTTTCCAGAAATCGAGGATGAACCGCAGCCATTCATTTTAGGTTTTGGACGATCCAACGGCGAATCTTTATCCGATCGACGATCAAGAAGTGGCGTTTGGAAGGTGGTGTCTAGGTCACGACGGTGTTGTTCGTTCGATCCGTAGGTCATCTGGGATTGCCAGAAAATTCTATTTGAGGCGCGACAGTGCTGGCCACTGGGAGGCGGCGGAGGCGACCGGAGGGGGGGCATTTGGGGCGGCTCGAGATGGTGATGTCGGCGGTGACCCTTGATCGTGTCGTAGATCGCCAGAGTCGCGATGTTCATGAGTTGAAGCGGCGGCCGTGTGTACTGTACAAGCTCGAGAACGATGATAGTTAGGATTTTGAATTACAGAGATGACGTGGCTAGGTAATTATATATTTTTTCTCTTTCTTTATTTTCATTTTATTTAAATTTCAATTCGATCGTTCTAACTTGCATATCTTTTGCATGCGAATTTGGATTCACGCACAGTTTGTTCCATTGGGATCATATCGAAATTTCGGACATTTTGGAAGTAGTTTGGATGAATTCTAAGAATGTTGAATTTCGGGCCTTTATTTGGATTTTAAATCGATTTGAAATTCAAAGGTGAGTGTTTTAACCCACTCACAACTACTGAATTATCTTATGTTTGTTAATTTAAATTTATAATATAATTAGAAATTGATTGTGATGTCCTAGAAATTTGAGAAATATTTATTTAATAATTTCCATTCATAATTATTTTAAAATGTGCAATATTGATTTAATAATTTAATTTAACAGAATTTATCTTTTCAAACTAATAATTTAATTTAGCAAATTTTCTTCTGTTCAAAGTTAATATATTTGATTGACAAAATTTATCTTTTTTAAGCTTATAAAAATAAATTCTTTTTATAATGTATATGTGTGTATACATTGTGAATAGGAAGTTTGGTTTTAATTTAAATTTAATAAAAATATTTTCAAATTTGTAATATATATATATATATATATATGAATATATGTTGTGAATTTGAAAGATTATGATTGAATTTAATAAAACTTTTCCAAAGCTTATTTAAAAATCTATCTTATACTTTCAAAAGTACTTAAAGTAAATATTTATTGTTATTTAAAAATATAATAGCTTAAATAGTATATTATAATAAAAATTTAATTTGTTTTCCTTTAAAAATTGGTTTTTGAAATAGATTTAGTTCGTAACTTTAAAATAAGGTTTAATTTAATAACCTTTTCTTTTTATATTTATTTCTTTTAAAAATTTAGCTTTGAAAAATATATTTTAAAAAAATATAAATAAAACACAAAAGTATGTAATTGTATAAAGGTAATTTATATATAAAAACATTAAAGGCTAATTGAAATAAACATAAGAACATGTTAATATAAATAAGAAATTAATTGGAAATGAATTTTTAACATTTGTAAAAGTAAGAAATTATTTTAATATTGAAATGAAACATGTGTAAGGCAATTAAACCATGCAAAAATACTTGGAAACATTTTAACAACTTAAAGTAACAAGTGGCATTGTCTTAATTTATTTTGAAACATTTTATTAATAAATGTAATGAGAGATCTTGGCAAAAAAATTATTTTAGTTCAAACCATTTTCTTTCTTCTCTTCTAAAAAGAAACTGAAAATCAGATTTTAAAAGAAAATTCAAAATCAGATTTGAAAGAAATTTCAAAGCCAAAATCAAACATCTGTTCAAAAATCTTCAAGCCTGTAATCAAAAATTTCAAAGCCTATAACTATTTCTCAACTTGGTATATCAAAGTAATCTTCTCTACAATAACAAAGGCTTTAATTTCAAATTAGAATTTGTTTCAAGTCAAGATTCAACAAGTAAATTCAACTCAAACAACAAATTCAACCCAAAACAGCAAGCAAATTCAAAACAACAGATTCAAATGCAAATCAATTTCAACTGTTCTAGGAAGAAACAACGCTCTCTGCTTTGAAAATTGGTGAGTAAACCTTTTTATTTAAAATCATTTTTTTTAGGTATTACATGTGATGATATTATGAGAAAAAGTTGTGATATGGTTTGCATAAGTTGTTTTATCTGGACATATGAATGAGATTACTTGTTTCCCTGTGTGAATATCTATATATATTCATATCTATGCTCTGTTATTAGCTACAGAGTCAACATCATCATCAAAATAATTCCTATCTTCCTAAACACACAATATTAGACATTGAATTCTGAAAAGAAAATGTAAATAACAGTATGATCTTGTTTTTAAAAATAGTTTAAAGTAATTATATTTAGTAAATAGACTGTAAATGTAAGATTACAGTAAAAATTAAAATTCTGTTGAAAATCAACATCTACAATTTTGTAATTGGATTGTACAAATAGATTCAGGGTAGGAAATCATGAATTTAGGTGTGAAAATTGTGATTTTTAGTTTGGGATTCGAGGAGTTATTCTACATTGAACGGTTTTGGGATTTTGGTCAATTGCCGACGATCGAAGATAAGGGGAAGCTCGGGGTGTGGCTTGAAGGTGGCCGGGGAGGCGAGGGTCACTGGAAAAATAGGGGTTAATTTTTCTATTGGCCCTCGTGGTCGGAGCAGGAAGAAGTAGGGTTGGTGGTTAGTTTTGATGAACGGGGTTGCCGAGGTGAGAACGGCGACGGTGGCGCATCGATATGGATCGCATAGGGGGGAATAGCTTCGGTGGTTCGAGGCGCGCCTGGAGTTACAGCAGTTTGGTGTTAGGTGGAGGCGTTCGTCGGAGGCCGGTGGTTTTCTAATCTCGTGCATTTCCTTGTTTCGATCGTGATGTCGATTTTGGGTTTGCCTTCGAATTTCGTTGTTCTGCGTCATCGTGATGGTTGTCGAGGTCGAGTGTGAGTTGGCGATGGTCGAAGGGTTGGTCGGCGTCCGAGTTTCTGGCCGTGCATGTGCACGGTGATGGTTCATGTGCATCTGGGTGTCGAGTTTGGGGAAGAGACATTTTGGCCCAGTGTTTTCGTGTTTTTCCTCGTGTACGACTCGAAGATGACGAAGAGGGGTAGCTGTGGTTGGTTGTCTCGAGTTTGCACGAGTTTGTCTCAAGAATTTTACCATGATTTTTGGAGAATTTGTTGAGTTGGCTCGAGAATTTGTTGTTTGCGCGAGTTGATTTTGTTTCCAGCATTTTAAAACTTGTTCAGATCATTTTAACTAAAATGATTTCAAATTTTAAAGGAAAAGCAAATTTTAAACAAGCTTTAACCTAATTTTAAAATGTATAAAACGTTTAAGTTAGGAAATGATGTTTTAAACAAATTCAAATTTTTAAAAGTATGGATTTTTAAAATTTTAAATTTGTTTTAAAAAATATTTTTGATTTATATAAATATTACATTAGAATAATTTTGTAATTAGTTTATAAATGTTTTCAACTAAAATGTAATTGTTGAAATATAATTAGGATTTAATTAAAAGGTATTTAACTTTAATAATCAAAGGATAATGATTTTAATAAATCAAATTCAAGTTTTAAAATTTGATGGTAGGTAAGAGTTTAATGAAACAAATGATTTATCTTAAGTTAATCATGTTTGTTAACTAAAGTAATTAAAGTATAGATTACATAATTAACTAAGATAAGCAATTTAAGTAAATTAATTAAGATAAATTAATGTGTGTAATTAATTAAGTGTAGTTTATTACTTAATTAGGATTTGATTAATCAAGGTTAATTAATTAAGAAATAATTATGTAATAGGTAATTAAGAGGTTAATTACTTAATGTAAGAGAATTATTAAGAGTAATTACTTATGAAGTAATTGAAGGAATTAATTACTCGGTGTAACTAATCAAGTTAATATGGTTAATTTAAATTAATTAATTAAGTTTAATTTATTAAAGAGAATTACTTGATGATGAGATTAAGTATAATTACTTAATGTAATTAATGAAGTGTAATTACTTAGTAAAGTAATTGATGGATAATTACTGGATGTATTTAAGGAAATTACTTGATGGGATTTAATTAAAAGATAATTACTTAATGGAAGTAATTAAGTATTAATTACTTGGTGTAATTAATTAAAGTTTTTATTAATTAAGAAGTTAATTAATTATTGTAAGTAATTAAGGAAAGTTAATTACTGATTGTGATTAATCAAGGTTGATTAATGAATGTAATTAAGTTAAAAATTAATTATTAAGTGTAATTAGAAGAATAATTAATTAATGAAAGTAATTAGAGGATCATTAATTAATGTAATTAATGGTAATACTCAAAGGTTTAATTAATTAATAAATGTGATTAATTATAAGATAAAATCAATGAAGTGATTATGATTAATTAATTAATGTAATTAATTAAGGAACAATGTAATCAATTATAATTAATTAATTAATGGAAGTAACTAAGGTTAATTAACGATTGATTTAAGAATAATTAATTTGTGTAATTAATTTAAAGCCTAATTACTTAATGTAATTAAGGAATAATTAATCAAGGATGATTAATTAAGAGAATAATTGAAGGATAATTAATCTATAATTAAGGATTAATTAATTGGTTTATAAGGTGATTAAAGAGTGATTAATTAATTAAATGGTTTGTAATTAATTAATTAATGATTGTTTAAGTAGGATTATGTGTTAAATTATCAAGTAATTAATTTAATTTAAGTTGGTTAAATTAATTATAATTTGGATTAAAGGTTCCTGTTTATGGATGATTGTTTGGATAGAATGTCTGAATTGAATGATGCTTATAGTTGATAATCTGTGATGTGCTATGATGTGATATTGACTATAGCTATGCTAAATGTGTGATATTTATCTGTGAATTCAATGTTTTAAATTGAATTAAGTTGTTCAAACTTAAATCACTTGGACATTAAGATGGCGTTTTGGATTTCGGTGAGAGCGGGATCGGATTTCCAAACTTGGAATTTCGAAAACCACATCGATCCAAATTAAACGTTAGGTCGTGAATCTTAAGTGAAAAGTGAAGACTCGAGGTGTAAGGACTATTCGTCGTTAAAACTCTAAGGGTGATTCCAACACGAGTTTGGCGGGGCAGTACTTTCAAATTCGAGATGAAGATTCAGAGTGCAAGGGCTATTGTCGTTAACTCTGAGGATGGCTCCAAAACGAGTTTAGCGAGATTGTGCCTTCAGTTTCTTTCGAACCTGGAACGAACTTGTATGGATTGAATGCTTTCAAAACATCGTTAGTTGGGCGATGAGCATTCTAAGATAGTTGTGTTCTGTAAAGATAATCGTAGCCTCAAGCTTCATCAACCGGGAATGGCTAAAACAGGGGAGGTGCAGCAAGGCTAAGTTGGTATCACCCAAGTAGGACGAGATTACCCTTGTCTAAAGGTTCCTTTTATTCGGCTTAGTGGGCAGTTGGCGACGACCATCTATGGGGTTGTCTTGTTCGGGACTATCCAGTGAGGGATGGTTTAAGCCTCGTGTTGCAGGGGATTTAGAGTGGATCCTCGGTATGGTGATCTAGGCCCCGTACTGTGACGGGCGGTACCCCAGTAGCCTTGCCATTGATGGAAACCCATTCTTCCTACGTGCCCTTTACGGTTTTGATTATATAACCCACTTTGTGGCTAGTATGCTGAAATTTAATGAATGTAACAATTCGGCTATTTCATATTTACTTGAAAACCCTAGACCCTATTATAACATCACTGGATTTCCTATCAAATGCTTTGGTTAGCGTAAGGTAAAAACTTACCCATGTTTATGTGTGGGAAGTCTTATGTCTTACGTGATACCTTTGTTTTCAAAGGTTTTCAAAGTTAAGCAACTTTAACCCGTTTACTCACACCAGACCCATGTCTGACCCGGAGTTTATTTTTTGTTTTATTAAACTCTTGGGTACTCAAATTTTTACGGATAGCCAAGGGATTCAGGTTATCTTTGATGAGTTCTAGAGGATATATGGAGCAGGAGGCTTCAGCGTTTGTAGATATATGGTGGTTCTGATGTGTTAGTGTTGTATCTGTTTCTGTGATGTACTTGAGTTGTAATAACTAGACGGGTGTTATAACTATCTGGTTTGTGTTGTATTAGCCGTATAACTCTGAAGTATATGATATTATGTAATGTCTTAAGTGATATAATATATTTTATTCGTTCCACTGTAAGATTCTGATGTTGTCTGGTTCTTTCCTTTCTATCTTTTCTCTTTTCTATTCCTTTCTTTCTTCTTAATGATGCGTCTTTCTATGTTCTGAAAGGCGGGTCGTCTCATTGTGGTATCAGAGCGCTAGGTTTAGTGAATACCTAGGTTTTGGAGTGATTTCTTTCTGAGAGAGCATACTTGTATTATATATGTATACACACACACACACACCTAACTATTTTGTTGGGTTACCTTCTCGGGTTTTCCAATATAAGTTTTAGTGGTAGGAGAGGTACTGGTGTGTATAGCACGACTACCACTAGTGGAAGGAGTCCGAGTGTGGAGACTAGAAGTGTATCTGCCAGGGCAGTATTGGGCCTCTTGGGTAAGCTTTGCAGCATAATGTAAGGATTTCACCAATCTCTGAAGGAAACCTTTTTAATGGTTCGGAGTCCATCTTTGGAGTATAAGCTTGGTTGCGCTCGTGCAAGCGGATTTTTCTAGAATTTGGATCAGTCGGAAGTGTTGAATCTAGTGATGGTATCTAGGCAACTGTAGGAAGGAGTCTTGTCTGCATTGGAGTTTGAGACTCGGTTCAGCAAGATGTTTGTGCTTGGTTTGAAGCCCGAGTTTCTTGAGAGATATATGCCATCTTGAAGACTCTTTTGTGGAGTTGGTTAATATAGATTTGTGATTTGAGGAGCTTTTGGATAAGGAAGTCTTTGGCAGCAGCAGCAGCTCGGAGGTGTTGAGTGTGCTGGCAGGAAGGTTTCTTGGCTTAGCAGTGTCCTAGAGGTGGAGTCCGCAAGTAGCAGAGTGACCTGTTTCTTCGATGATTTAGAAGTCTTTGTGATTCTTCTATCAGTAGGCTAGGCAGATGGTGAAGGCTTGCCCACTTCTTCTGGAAGCTCAGCTGGGTATGATGTTTGTGGTAGAGGATGGACCATCAGTTTCTTCTTTTGGTTAGGAAGGCTTAAGCTCTTATGGTTTGTGAAGAGAGAACAGTTTCTTTGGAATTTGAGCTAGTAGAATCGTAAAAGTGACTTGCGATGGTTAGGAAGCTCTCTTAATAATCTTTGCTTTGGATTGAAGCATCTCTAGAGGATGTAGGAGCTATCGAAGGTGGTTTGGGATTTTTCGAATGTCTTCGAAGTAGTCAAGGTTTGCATACGCATCAGAAGATTGAGTTCTGTATCGACTTGGTTCTTGGGACTTTTTCCGGTGGATCAGCCGAGTAGGAAGGAGGGCTCCTAGAGAGAGGACCGGTTAAGCAGTCAGGATTAATCGGATCTAGTTTTTTGGCTAGATTTTTGCTGTGATATTTATGACCGAATCGGATAAGTCGCTTAGATTTTATGGAATTTGATGAACAATATTTGCGGGATGAGTTGATCAAGTCTGTGCTGGTGTTCATCAACAGCATTCTCATCTTCTTCAGATCAGAGTTGTGCAGCGGAAGCAAGGAGCAGTTATTCCAGAATCGAACAAACTTGGACTCATCGAAAGTTTGTGTTTGTCTTAGATCAGAGGATTTTTGGAAGAAGTTCTTTCGAGATCTAAAGCTTTGGTTGTCTAGTGCACCTGTTCTGTTTTTCCAGATTGGAGAAGTAGGTCTGAAGTCTTCTGATGATTGTATAGTAGAGTTTGTGTGGTGGATTTCAATGGATCTTGGGTGAACCATCTTGTTGAGTAGGACCCGGAGATCGTTTATTTCTTGGTTCAGATTTGATCTGAGAGGCATTTGCGAAAATTTCGTTGATCAAGAAGGTTGAAGGCAGCCCTGGATCGACATAAGAGTTTTATGGATAAGGAATGAAGGAATTCAAAATTTAAAGTCGGAGATTTGATTTTGGATAAGTTTTCTCCGATCGTAAGAACAATAAGATTGGGTGAGACCGAAAGCTAGCTCAGAAGTGTATTGGATCTTTCTGTATTCTTTTAAAGTTAAGTATTTTGGTCTACACGATTGAATTTCCGGTTCGGATGGCTGGAATTCTCTATGTATTTCACGTATCTCTGAGGGAGTACGCATGTGATCTATCACTGGTTTTAGAACCAGCAGTTCAGGGAGATTGTGGAAGTTGAATAGGACTTGTCTGCAGTCCGATATCCTGTTTAGATTATAGATCTAGAGATATAGGAGCTCAGGATCAGAGTAGTGTAGCTAGTTTAGATTCAGTAGAGTGAGTATGCCGGTGTTAATACTTGGGAAACTCTAGGAAGTTATATCCGGAATTTTGTCTGGATAGTTAGTATTGTTTGTTTAAATTGGTTGCTATGGTTGCTAGTATATGGTTGATAGCATATGCTTGTTGTTTTAAAATTAAAATCTGTGCGGGATTATTAAATTATCTTTTCTTTTAAATTTCGGGGGCGAAATTCTTTTAAAGGGGGGGAATGTGATGTCCTAGACATTTGGGCAGTATTTATTTAATAATTTCCATTAATGATTATTTTAAAATGTGCAATATTGATTTAATAATCTAATTTAGCAGAATTTATCTTTTCAAACTAATAATTTCATTTACCAATTTTCTTCTTTTCAAAGTTAATATATTTAATTGATAAAATTTATCTTCTTTAAGCTAATAAAAATATATTCTTTTTATAATGTATATGTGTGTATACATTATGAATGGGAAGTTTGGTTTAAATTTAAATTTAATAAAAATATTTTAAAATTTATAATATATATACATATATGAATATATGTTGTGAATTTGAAAGATTATGATTGAATTTAATAAAACTTTTCAAAGCTTATTTAAAAATCTATCTTATACTTTCAAAAGTACTTAAAGTAAATATTTATTGTTATTTAAAAATATAATAGCTTAAATAGTATATTATAATAAAAGTTTAATTTGTTTTCCTTTAAAAATTGGTTTTGAAATAGATTTAGTTTATATATATTTAAGCATAATAATTTAGTTTGAAACTTTAAAATAAGGTTTAATTTAATATCCTTTTCTTTTTAATTTTCTTTCTTTTAAAAATTTAGCTTTGGAAAATATATTTTAAAAATATATAAATAAAACATAAAAGCATGTAATTGTATAAAGGTGATTTATATATAAAAACGTTAAAGGCAAATTGAGATAAACATAAGAACGCGTTAATATAAATAAGAAATTAATTAGAAACGAATTTTTAAAATTTGTAAAAGTAAGAAATTATTTTAATATTGAAATGAAACATGTGCAAGGCAATTAAACCATGCAAAAACACTTAGAAACATTTTAACAACTTAAAGTAACAAGTGGCATTGTCTTAATTTATTTTGAAACATTTTATTAATAAATGTAATAAGAGATCTTGGAGAAAAAAATATTTTACTTCAAACCATTTTCTTTCTTCTCTTCTAAAAAGAAACTGAAAATCAGATTTTAAAAGAATATTCAAAACCAGATTTTAAAGAAGTTTCAAAGCCAAAATCAAACATCTGTTCAAAAATCTTCAAGCCTGTAATCAAAAATTTCAAAGCCTATTACTATTTCTCAACCTGGTATATCAAAGTAATCTTCTCTACAACAACAAAGGCTTCAGTTTCAAACTAGAATTTGTTTCAAGTCAAGAATCAACAAGTAAATTCAACTCAAACAACAAATTCAACCTAAAACAGCAAGCAAATTCAAAACAACAGATTCAAATGCAAATCCATTTCAACTGTTCCAAGAAGAAACGATGCTCTCTGCTTTGAAAATTGGTGAGTAAACCTTTTTATTTAAAAAAAGTTTTAGGTATTGCACGTGGTGATATTATGAGAAAAAGTTGTGATATAGTTTGCATAAGTTATTTTATCTAGACATATGAATGAGATTGCTTGTTTCCCTATGTGAATATCTGTATATATTCATATCTTTGCTCTGTTATTAGCTACAGACTCAATATCATCATCAAAATAATTCCTATCTTCCTAAACACTCAATATTAGACTTTGAATTCTGAAAAGAAAATGTAAATAACAGTATGATCTTGTTTTTAAAAATAGTTTAAAGTAATTATATTTAGTAAATAGACTGTAAATGTAAGATTACAATAAAAATTAAAATTTTGTTGAAAATCAACATCTACAATTTCATAATTGGATTGTACAAATAGATTCAGGGTAGGAAATCATGAATTTAGGTGTGAAAATTGTAATTTTTAGTTTGGGATTCGAGGAGTTATTCAGGGTTGAACATTTTTGGGATTTTGGTCATCTGCCGACGATCGAAGGCAAGGGGAAGCTCGTGGTGTGGCCTGAAGGTGGTCGGGGAGGCGAGGGTCACTGGAAAAATAGGGGTTGATTTTTCTATTGGCCGTGGTGGCCGGAGCAGGAAGAAGTAGGGTTTGGTGGTTAGTTTTGATGGACGGAGTTGCCAAGGTGAGAACGGCGACGGTGGTGCATCGGTATGGATCGCATAGGGTGGCATAGCTTCAGTGGTTCGAGGCGCGTCTGGGGTCACAGCAGTTTGGTGTCAGGTGGAGGCATTCGTCGACGGCCGGTGGTTTTCTGATCTCGTGCATTTCCCAGTTTCGATCGTGATGTCGATTTTGGGTTTGCCTTCGAGTTTTGTTGTTCTGCTTCATCGTGATGGTTTTCGAGGTCGAGTGTGAGTTGGCGATGGTCGAAGGGTTGGTCAGCGTCGGGGTTTCTAGCCGTTCATGTGCACGGTGATGGTTCATATGCATCTGGGTGCCGAGTTTAGGGAAGAGACGTTTTGGCCTGGGGGTTTTCTCGTTTTTCCTCGTGTACGACTCGAAGATGACGAAGAGGGGTAGCTGTGGTTGGTTGTCTCGAGTTTGCATGAGTTTGTCTCGAGAATTTTACCATGATTACTCGGGCATTTGTTGAGTTGGCTTGGGAATTTGTCATTTGCTTGTGTCGATTTTGTTTCCAAATTTTAAAACTTGTTCAGATCATTTTAACTAAAATGATTTCAAATTTTAAAGGCAAAGCAAATTCTAAACAAGCTTTAACCTATTTTTAAAATGTATAAAATGTTTAAGTTAGGAAATATTATTTTAAAAAAATTCAAAATTTTAAAACTATGGATTTTTAAAATTTTATTTTTTTTAAAAATAGTTTTGATCTATATAAATATTACATTAGAATAATTTTGTAATTAGTTTATAAATGTTTTCAGCTAAAATGTAATTGTTGAAATATAATTAGGATTTAAGTAAAAGGTATTTAACTTTAGTAATCAAAGGATAATGAATTTAATAAATCAAATTCAAGTTTTAAAATTTGATGGTAGGTAAGAGTTTAATGAAATAAATGATTTATGTTAATTTAATCATGTTGTTAACTAAAGTGATTAAAGTATAGATTACTTAATTAACTAAGATAGGTAATTTAATTAAGATAAATTAATCTGTGTAATTAATTAAGTGTAGTTTATTACTTAATTAAGATTTGATTAATCAAGGTTAATTAATTAAGAAATAATTAAGTAATAAGTAATTAAGAGGTTAATTACTTAATGTAAGAGAATTATTAAGAGTAATTACTTATGAAGTAATTAAAGAAATTAATTACTCGGTGTAATTAATCAAGTTAATACGGTTAATTTTAATTAATTAATTAAGTTTAATTAATTAAAGAGAATTACTTGATGATGGGATTAAGTATAATTACTTAATGTAATTAATGAAGTGTAATTACTTAGTAAAGTAATTGATGGATAATTACTGGATGTATTTAAGGAAATTACTTGATGGGAAGTAATTAAAGGATAATTACTTAACGGAAGTAATTAAGTATTAATTACTAAGGTGTAACTAGTTAAAGGTTTTATTAATTAAGAAGTTAATTAATTATTTTAAGTAATTAAGGAAAGTTAATTACTGATTGTGATTAATCAAGGTTGATTAATGAATGTAATTAAGTTAAAAATGAATTATTAAGTGTAATTAGAAGAATAATTAATTAATGAAAGTAATTAGAGGATCATTAATTAATGTAATTAATGATAATAATCAAAGGTTAATTGATTAATAAATGTGATTAATTATAAGATAATTAATCAATGAAGTGATTATGATTAATTAATTAATGTAATTAATTAAGGAACAATGTAATTAATTATAATTAATGGAAGTAATTAAGGTAAATTAACAAATGATTTAAGAATAATTAATTTGTATAATTAATTTAAAGGCTGATTACCTATTTTAATTTAGGAATAATTAGTCAAGGATGATTAATTAAAAGAATAATTAAAGGATAATTAATCTGTAATTAAAGATTAATTAATTGGTTTATAAGGTGATTAAAGAGTGATTAATTAATTAAATGGTTTGTAATTAATTAATTAATGATTGTTTAAGCAGGATTATGTGATTAATTCTCAAGTAATTAATTTAATTTAAGTTGATTAAATTAATTATAATTTGGATTAAAGGTTCCTATTTATGGATGATTGTTTGGATAGAATGTCTGAATTGAATGATGTTTATATTTGGTAATCTGAGATGTGCTATGATGTGATATCGAATACCGCTATGATAAATGTGTGATATTTTTCTGTGAATTCAATGTTTTAAATTGAATTAAATTGTTCAAACTTAAATCACTTGGACATTAAGATGGCGTTTTGGATTTTGGTGAGATTGGGATCGAATTTCTAAATTTAGGATTCCAAAAACCTCATCGATCCAAATTAAACGTTAGGTCGTGAATCTCAAGTGAAAAGTGAAGACTCGAGGTGTAAGGATTATTCGTCGTTAAAACTATGAGGTTGATTCCAATACGAGTTTGACAAGGTAGTACTTTCAGATTCGAGATGAAGATTCAGAATGCAAGGGCTATTGTCGTTAACTCCGAGGGTGATTCCAAAATGAGTGTAGCGAGATAGTGCCTCAAGTTTCGTTCGAACCCGAAACGAACTTGTATGGATTGAATGCTTTCAGAACATAGTCAGGTGGGCGATGAGCATTCTAAGATAGAAGCGTTCTATAAAGGTAATCGTAGCCTCAAGCCTCATCAACCGGGAATGGCTAAAACAAGGGAAGTGCAGAATGGGTAAGTGGGTAACACCCAAGTAGGACGAGATTTACCCCTGTCTAGAGGTTCCTTTTATTCGGCTTAGTGGGCAGTTGGCGACGGCCATCTGCGGGGTTGTCTTGTTCGGGACTATCCAGTAAGGAATGGTTCCAGCCTCATTATACAGGAGATTTAGGATGGATCCTCGGTACGGTGATCTAGGCCCCGTACTGTGACGGGCGATACCCCAGTAGCCCTGCCATTGATGGAAACTCATTCTTGCTACGTGCCTTTTACGGTTTTGATTATATAACCCATTTTGTAGCTAGTATGCTGGAATTTAATGAATGTAACAATTTCGTCTATTTCATATTTACTTGAAAACCCTAGACCCTATTATAATATCACTGGATTTCCTATCAAATATTTCGGTTAGCGTAAGGTAAAACCTTACCCATGTTTATGTGTGGGAAGTCTTTCGTGATACCTTTGTTTTCAAAGGTTTTCAAAGTTAAGCAAGTTTAACCCGTTTACTCACACCAGACCCATGTCTGACCCAGATTTTATTTTCTGTTTTATTAAACTCTTGGGTACTCAAATTTTTATGAGTAGCCAAGGGATTCAGGTTAGTTTTGACGAGTTCTGGAGGAGATATGGAGCAGGAGGCTTTAGCGTTTGTAGATATATGGTGGTTCCGCTGTGTTAGTGTTGTATCTGTTTCTGTGATGTACTTGAGTTATAATAACTAGACAGGTGTTATAACTGTCTGATTTGTGTTGTATTAGCTGTATAACTCTGATGTTTATGATGCTATGTAATATCGTAAGTGATATAATATATTTTATTCGTTCCGTTGTGAGATTCTGATGTTGTCTGGTTCTTTCCTTTCTATCTTTTCTCTTTTCTATCCCTTTCTTTCTTCTTAATGATGCGTCTTTCTATGTTCTGAAAGGCGGGTCGTCTCATTGATTGACTGATGTTTGATATATTTGAATTATCATTCCAGTTAAATATGACTTTTGTTGCATTTAATCGTTATTTAATCTAATATTGAATTTAATTTTCAATTTAATACCTGTTAATGATAATCATTTATCTATTGATGTTTATTGGTTGATTTGGGTGATGATTTTGATGGATATTTGATTGTTGTTATTGGATGGCTGGATGTTATATTTTATATCGTTATGGCATACAAGTTCCCTATGGGTTGAAATGATATATACCTAAACGATCTGATAGATCATGGAGAATTCGTTATGGGTTGAAATGATAGACTCGAGCGATTTCATGTAATTGAAATTAAATTTTGGGATTGCGGTTTGAAATGATATATACCCGTAGAATTTTAAATTGCGGATTGAAATGATAAATATCTGTATGACTTGACCATATGTTAGAAAATTATATACAAATACCGGATTGGTTAAATCAAATGATTTTAAATCTTTAAATTTTGAATTCAGTTAACAGGTATTTTGGAATAGAAATTGATTTATATAAAATGAATTATTTTCGAAAATACAAGCGTTAATGTTGAAATTAGAATCGATTTAATTAATTGTTCAAAGGATTTAAATGGAAATTTCAAAGTTGAATTATCAAATATAAATGAATTATCGAAATTGAGTTATTGAAAATGTTTGGATAAAATCTTGAAATTTATTTTAAAACCAAAATAATTAATTTGAACTATTCCAATTTATTTTAACCAAACTTTACCTATTTCAAACTAATTAACCCAATTAATCCATTTTAATCTGTTGTAATCTAATTTATTATATTTTAATCCATTTTCAACCATTTAAACTTTATTGAACTATATTAAACTATTTTAGTTTATTTCAAAATATTTTAATTTATTTTAAACTAATTTAATTTATTTTAAATTATTTAATCTATTTTAAATCTATTTAATATGATTTAAACTATTTAATCTACTTTAAATCTATTTAAATCATTTTAAATCTAATTTAATCTAATTTAAATCTATTTAAACTTTTTTGACTATTTAAACTATTTTAATCTATGTTAAACTACTTTTAGAAGATTTAAATTATTTTAGAGCGTTTTAACTATTTTTAAACTATTATTTTTGCTATTAAAGCTATTTATGACTATCTAAACTATTTTCTGAAATTTCAGATTATGCAAAGTTGAAGTATTTGTATTTAAATCCTTGATGATGATAGAACCTAAGTTGGGATTTGAAATTGATACCTTTTTGTGAAATGACATATTTGTGTAAATAAGAAGATTTTGCAATGAGGATTTAATTAACCTATCTTATCGATAATTTCAAAGGTGAATATGATTTTGAAAGTGATATGGTTTTGAGAATATGATATTTTGATATCAAGTGTGAATTGACTTTGAAATGTAAAAGAACCATCCGATGTGAAATTAGTGTTTGGTGGTTTAAAAGACCGGGATCAGATATTGTCATACTCTCTGCCAATACTGAAAACCACTTAACAACTGTGTACGTGGTGGAGATTCTAGAAATAAAGTAGAATGGTTTGACGAACGATTCTGTATGAGGTATTTACGTGACCCTAACTCCCATGAGTCAGCTTAGATGTGACTAAAACAGGAGCCACGCTAGGCCAAGTGAGGTTGCACCTCCGATCGGACACATTTCTTCGAATACCTTTTTATGACTTTATGATGATTTGGTGGCCACCCCTTGATTTTTATTATGGGAGTGTTTTCCGAGGTGGGCACTAATAGCTGCTATGCATTACCACCAGTCTGATCCGCAATTGTATATCTACCATGGCATTGCCTCGAGTGCCATGTTCACATGCCCTTTCGCGCCTTCTATGAGTTTAGTTTGTAACATACCTATGGTGTTCCCTCTGAGTAAACCTCACGGAGGAGCTTATGGTACTGTATAGACTATGAGAATATGTAAAATGTATTAAGGGGGATATGGGTAACACCTTAACGCTATTTTAATACTTTACTGTAGACACTATTATAATAACGTATTTTACTATGTATGTAGATGGTTTAAAGGATCCTTAGAAGATGTAAATCCCGAACATCTCTTAAATTTATTGCACTCACGTTAGACACCGGATATGAGATGTTATACTCAGGTTTTTCTCATACGAATGAGGCAAAGGTTTATATATACTAATAGATTGGAAAATGGTTTTAAAAAGATTTTTGTATTAAAAGTAGTGTTGAAATCATTTCTGTGAAAGAGTTTTAGTATTTACTACTAGTATAAAAACCTTTGTATTTTAAAATGGCAAATCATAGAAACGATTGTAAACCAATCTATCACCAGAAATTCACATTTCAATAACGTAAATCAAAACCATGAAAATCGATATCAAATCTATCAAAAGGAAACACCAAAAATCCAGAAAAATAAGTCATCAAAGTCGGTGTCGATTGACAATAGCTATTCGGATCGTCGAAGATCGATAAAAATTGGAAATCCACTAAAAAATAGGCAAATAAGCAAAATTTAAGAGGACCAGACGTTTGGTTGGTTTGACTAAACGTATGACCATAGGCTCTGCCATTTTTCCCTGTTTTCGTTATTTTTTCTCTCTTAGAGACCTCAACTAGACGTTTGGAAATTTCAACCAGACGTCTGGTTGCCTTTGCCTGGGCAGAATTTGCCTAGGCCAATGATGGCCAAATCAATTCGGAAACGATTGGACGAGCGATGGAGCTAGTGAATTATACCAAACGATAAACCAGCCGTATAGGCTCTTCGATACACCCCAAACAACATGTCCAAACATTCATGGTAGGATCTTTAAAGATTTTGACTTCAAAAAATTGAAAAATTTGCCAAACCAATTCAAATCAACAGCAATTGAACATGAAATAGATGTTAGGAATACGTACCTAACAACAATGAAAGCTATAGTCATAGATGTGAGTTCAAGAACTCACCTTTAAATTAAAAAATAAGAAACGAGAAGCTCTAAAACAAGCTAAGATTGATTTCTCTTCAACTACACCTCAAAGATCTTCAACCTATTACTACATGCAAAGATTTTCCTAAGTTAGGTTATAGGAAATATCAAGAATTGAAAAGGAATTGAGATGGAGAAGATAAAGAGGATGCTTACCTAAGATTCTCTTTGATTTTAGAACTAGAACTTGAATTCCTAAGAGAAACCAGGGCTTAGGAATTTTAGTTTCCACTTCCCACCATTCTTCATAAGGCGTCAATGTTAGGAATTTAGAAAATGGAATGAATGAATGAAGAGGAGTGGAGTGGGTGCTATTAGGTAGAAGAGTTTGGATCTCTTATTGGGTTAGTGTGCTAGAACCCAACCCAAAGCCCAATTGAAAATACCAAAATCCTAATCAACTCCAAACATATCGATGTTTATATTTAAACAAGTTGTAAACGTCGTTTTGAACTCAATGAAAGTGGTCTAGAGTCCGAATTCGACTATTTACAAGAAGTCACATTTTGGAATTTAATCCAACCGTTGACGTTATATTTAAACATTTAAATATATAATCGAAAAATATGTGGGTTGTTACATGTATATCCATGTGTGGGTGCATTCAGGTGTGAGCAGTAAGTTTTCAGAGATATATTAATATTGATTATACATATAAATAAGTATAGTTTTCAAGGATTATGAGGTTTCTTGAAATAGATTAAAGCCTAGAACGTCATTAAGTTGCAGAGCAATTTGTAAGTATGTTTAAATATCTAGGCATCTCTTTTAATTCAAGGGCATGGGTTGTACCATTGGTCCTATTCAATTCCTATTCATATAAAGGGATTGTAATCTTGTAGAAACATTTTAGTCCTGAACTTCATTAACAGGTGGGCCTGAGTTTATATTTTAAAGATCAGCTGCATATATACTTAGAAGATCCATCATAAATTGAATTATATTTCACATTTTTATGATCCGAAAAGTGTCGTAGAAAGCTAATAAATGATTTTACAACTTTACTCTTGAAGACATTCGCTAATTTTGTGTTTTTAATATCATAAAATTAGTCGTAATATTGCTTATATAAGCTAATGAATTACTTAGTTTTTTTAATCTATATGTTTAATTAGCTATATAAATGTCATGTTATTAATTTTGTATATATGTGAAACTTATGTGTTGATTCAAGTTGAGATTAGGTATAAGAAGACTATTTGGATTAGAATGTGGGCAACCTCATTTTCGCTCGCATAAAAAGTTTAATAAGTTGCTTTTAATGTTAAAATAAAGGTATGCTTTCAGATTAAATATAGAAATGATAGAAATATTATATATTGTGGTTCTAACCATGTGGTTGCTGTATATTGTTTATATAACATTTGTAAAATTGTGAATGGCTCTCCATACAAAGGTGACGCTATCGAATTTTCCAAAAATTTTAACACTCAGAAAATTTTCAATAAATTCTCGTATGCGAAGAAACAAAAATTAATAAATGAATCTATTTAAATTTATAACATACAATAAATCTGATTCTAGTGTTAATTGTTTAAGTTTTGATCAAGTTTCAACAAAATACTAAAATTCAAAAAGAGTTAATATTGCCTATTTTTTGACGTCTTTCTATAAGAAATTGCGGGGATGCAATTTTCATAAGAGGGAAGGTCTGTAACAACCCTATATTGATGCGGTAACATTAAACTAATTTAATTCAAAGTGTTTGAATTTAATCATTGATAATTATTATTTTGGAATCAAATTACTATTCAAGTAAAGTCTATTTAATAATGGATTTTGTTATAATAGAATTGGATTAGTTAATAGATTTCCTTTTGGATAGTGTATTAAGATTTAAATAAATTGTTATTATTAAATATAAAATATTTCAAAGTGTAAGGTAATTTTGTATAAATGAAATCGATGAAAAGAATCTGTATTCGATATTCATTAAAATAATTAAATAGGGAACTGATACTGATTGAAAATGCAGTCATCGAATTATATTTTGTAGAATGAAAAATTAATTTAAATTAGATTGATATATATTTATTGATAAATAACAAAGATCAATATTTACATTTAAATATAAAATGGCTTGTTTTAATTTGAAATGAAATACCGACCAATTTAAATTAAATTAAAGTTTTATATACAAATGTATGAGATAGCTATTCAAAACAAAAAAAGGAAATTTAGTTGAATTGAATTAAACGCCCATCTTTCTCAAACCATTTTTAATCCTCTTGTTTCCCAAGCCTGGTATATTCCTATCCTTCTCATTAACGGAAACCCCAAATCAAAAAATCGAATTCGATTCATTCAAAAGAATAAAAAATATTATAATAATCGAGCCGTGTCTTGGCGACCGGAGGTAGAGCAACGCATAGTGGCGCATAGGGTTGTTGTCGACGAGGAGAGGCATGCGTTCGCGTGTGAATTTCAAAGCTTGGAAGAGGTCGCCAACATCTGGGCGAGATGCGGTGGTTTCTGGTGATGGCTAGGTTGTCGATCTGGGGAGGCTGCGACGATGGCTATGGTTGGAGGCGCGAATGCTCGCGGTGGTGGTTGACGCGAGGATTGTGTAGTGATGATGATTATGAGGCCGTCATCGATTTCTGTTGTATGGAATCCAACTTTTGGAATAGAGGCTGAAGTTAGTCATCAGTAGTTGACGAGGATGTTCAACAATGGCCGGAAGAACCGAGGAAGTGAAGGCAAGTTGAATTCTTGCATCTTTATATTGGAAAATGGAAAGCACCGAGTTCGATGAGTTATTCTTTTAACTCACACTACTATATTTAAATAAGAACATTTCTCTTTGCATGCTTATTTAGTTTAGAATCCACTTATGAATTGAGTAAAAATTTTGTAGCGATTGGATGAAATTATTGAAATAAATTGCATGTTATGGATTCCATGTTTGATGGATAAATTGATTGAATTATATGTTCTAAATATTGGATTTAGAAATATTATCGATTACGAAATTGTATGATTTTTAAAACCATCAAAATGCGTTTAATCAGTTGTAACTAAGTATATAGGTATTGTTCATTGTTTGTGTGACCGATGTTGTTGGAAAGAAACTCGGATCGTTAAATAATTCTGTATTATGGAGTTATATTTTTAGAGCAATGTTGGCTCTAGAAATTACATTTTTATGGATTTCTTGTTTGAAATATGTAAATAATTTTAAAAGATTATTGATAGATTTTATCTATCTTCATCTTTATTGGAATTTAATTTATAAAATATAGTTAAATTATACTACTTTTGATTTTTAATAGTAATCGACTAATTTGAGTTGAAAATTCATTTAAAAGCAGAAAATATTAGTTTATTTAGGCATATAAGAAATTGGAAAATAAATAAGTCATTTATGGATCTATAAAATAGCAAATTTAATTAATATGTCGTTACACCATCCTTGCATTAACCACCTCCGCGAGCATTCACGTCTCTAGCCAGAGCCATCATCGCAGCCTCCCAGATCGATATCCTAGCCATCACTAGAAACCACCGCGTCTCGCCCTGATGTCATGCGACCTCTTCCAAGCTATGAAATTCACATGCGAACGCATGCCTCCCTTCGTCGACATCGGCCCTATGTGCCACTACGCGTTGCTCTACCTCCGGTCGCCAAGACACAGCTCGATTATTATAAATTTTCTTCTTCTTTTGAATGAATCGAATTCGATTTTTTGATTTGGAGTTTCCGTTAATGAGAAGGAGAGGAATATACTAGGCTTGGGAAACAAGAGGATTAAAAATGGTTTGAGAAAGATGGGCTTTTAATTCAATTCAACTCAATTTCCTTTTCTTTTGTGTTGAATAGCTATCTCATACATTTGTATATAAAATTTTAATTTAATTTAAATTGGTTCGTATTTCATTTCAAATTAAAACAAGCCATTTTATATTTAAATTTAATTATCGATCCTTGTTATTTATTCATAAATATATATTAATCTAATTGAAATTAATTCACACTTCATTCTACAAAATATAATTCGATGACCGCATATTCAATCAATATTAGCTCCCTATTTGATTATTCACTGCATTGATGTAAAAATGAATTTTGAATATAGATTCTTTTCATCTATTTCAATTATAAAAAATTATTTTTACTTCGAAATATTTTATATTTAATAATAACACTTTTTTAAAATCTTAATACATTATCCAAAAGGAAATCTATTAACTAATCCAATTCTATTATAACAAAATCCATTATTAATTAGACTTTACTTGAGTAATAATTTGATTCCAAAATAATAATTATCAAAGACTAAATTCAAACACTTCTATTTTAATTAAATTAGTTTAATATTACCGTGTCAATACAGGGTTGTTACAATCCGTTAAACTATTTATATGTAGTAATATACGCTACATATATAGTATCTACCAGTAAAGTAAAATATTAAAATTGCATTATGGCATTACTCATATCCCCCTTAACATATTTTATAAATGTCATAGTCTATACAGTACTGTAAACTCCACTAAACCGGTGAGCTATTAAGAAGCACTCTATAGGCACGACACAAACCAAAATCGCAGTGGGCTCGATAAGTCATATGACAAGGCATGCGGGAGATGCCCACGGTAGGATTCTACCGTTTTGCACGCCTGGGCTGGTGGTAACGCATAGCAGCTATTACCGCTCATCTCGAAACACGCTCCCATAATCAATCGAAAGTTGTAACAACCCGTAATTTTAGAAAATATTTTATTGGAATTTCATTTGAAGAAAAACTTTGAATTTAAATCATTTAAAAGTGATAAATTTGGGATTTTGATATTTATTTTGAGTTTTGGATGTGAATTATTTTGTCAAATATAATAAAATTAAATTTTTTCTGAAATTCTAAATTTTGATCAAAAATGGTCAAAGTTTGACTTCCTGTTGACAATTTTAATTTTTGAATTTTTTAACTTTTATTTTCTTTTGAAGCAGTATTTGATGCTATTATTTTCTCTACTTTTCATCTACAAAATTATGATTTATACTTTTCAAAACTATAATTTTTCAGCGTATTTCACGCGGTTACCTTTCTTAATTTTTTTCATATTTTATTTTGATTTTTGGTTGAATTATTTTGTAATTAGCTTAATTATTTTGGGTAGGCTAATGGGTTAGAAATTTTAAAAATTCAAAAATTGATGTTTGGAATGAGAAGCCGTTCAATTGAAATGCATGTTCAAAATTTTTTGTGACCGTTCATTCTTTTACACGTTCAAATTTTTCACACGTTCATTTTTCTATGCGTGCAAATCTTTTGGGTTCCCATTTTTGCGTTCATCTTTATTTTAGCCTGACCTTTTCATCTCCCCTCATTTCTTTCCTCGTTTCTTACTCACGTTTATAATCTTTTCTTCTGCCACCTTACTTCCTTCCTCTACACAAGATTTCATTGTAAGTTTTAACTATTTCTTTCTCCTCTTCTTGTTTCGTTTTCTTCTGCAAATAAAATCAAAATTACAGTAATTTTTAAAAAAAAAAATCGTTCTTTTTACAATTTTTTGCTTCTCCTTCTTTCTTTGTTCGGCAACATTTTTACTGCATCTCCACCTCCTTTTTATGGTCGATCATCAACACCTTAAAGAGGCCACCATCACCACTTCCTCAGGCTGAAACCACTGCACCACCACCATCTCAAAGCCGCCGCCACCATCATCATCTCCAGCCAGAAATCATAGCCGAAACTTCTTCACCGATCACTACCTCCTCACAAAAGTCAGGCCGATCCACCCCTTGCCTTGCCTGATCTTCATCACCACCACCATGACCTCCTCGTCATCACCATGTCGTGACCACCACCCCTGATCTCCACTCCACCAGACTAGGCCGAAACCATCAACTCCACGACCATCTCAGGACCTTCCACCTCCACCTGCTGTGCCGTGACCATCGTCAACCCATCCACCTCCAAGCATCAGGCCGAACCTCCTCATGAACCAGCCTAGGTCACCACCTATCCCTACCATGAATCCAATGCAGCAGCCATTGCCGAAACCCCCTGAAAACCTATTGACTTCCACCTCATCATCATCACAAACCCTTGCAAGCATAGCCGATCACTTCATAATCCACCACCTTGCCATTGCCTTGACCGAATCTTGTGCCTGGTGGCTGAACAAAAATCACAACCGAGCCTTATCTTGACTAATACAACATGCTGACCGGGCCCAAGCAGCATGTGGCCAAGCCTGTTTATTTTGTTAACCGAGCATATTGCAATGTTGGCTAGCATTTTGTGTTGTATAAATTATATTTTGTCTGTTTTTAATTTATTATGGTGTTGAGTTAAAGATTCAAGTGTTTTTATAAATCTTGCTTTGTGTACATTTACTTTGTGTTGAGTTAAAAAATTTCCGTGTGTTTTTATAAACTTTATTTGTATAAATATTATTTACCTATGTTGTGTTTATGTTTTCATAATTTTATTTTGTATATTTTATTTTATATTGGGGTTGAGTAAATTATTTTACATATGTTTATTTTGTTTTTTAAGATTCGGGTTTGGACTCTCCTTCTACTTGAGTTGTTCGTGATCAGTGGTGCTTTTCTGAAGTCGCTTTGTTGTGTTTGAAACATCATCTCTAGCCAAAGAAGGTGAGTTGATCACTCTCGACACACATACTTGTATTTTAGTGAATTAATGTCATTTGAATTGTATAGATATGTGTGTTATTTTAGTAATTCATCTATGCTTATGATTTTTTATCACACGACATTATGCTGTTATGATCATATGTTATGCCTTGTTATATTATCCTGTTTATTTTATTTCCTATTCTCGCATTGCAAGTTCTCTCACTATGAGTTGAAATGATACATACCCGAACGAACTTTAGAATAGGGAAAAATCGTTATGAGCTGAAATGATAGACTCGAGCGATTTTTTTTTGACTCGGGATTGCGGGTTTGAAATGATATAAACCCAGGAATTTAATAATTGCGGATTGAAATGATACATATCTGTATCACTTGACCATAGGTTAGAAAATTTTATACAGACCCATGGTTGGTTTTAAATTTTTTTTTTAAGTATTTTGGATTTTTAGTATATGATTTTTAACTTAAATTTAATTAATTATTTTATAAAATTTTATATATTTATTTTATATGTAATAAAAATATTATAAGTAAATAAATGGTTTAAAAATGTAATTTTGGAATTTAATTTTTATTATAAAAATTTGATTTTAATTTATAATCAAATTTGACTTAATAATGATATTTTTAATCTAACCTAGTAATATAAATTTTAATTTATGAAATAATATGTTTTAAATAATTAAAATAATGAAAGGTTAAGTTAATAGCGTATTTTAACTTAATATAAGAAATACTGTTTTAATTGGATATTTTTGTAATAAATTCCATTTAACTAAATTCATAGTTTAATTAATATCCAAATAGTTGATTTATTACAAAAAATAGATTTTGTACAAACTATGTTGGAATTGTGAGTATATATATAACACGGTGATTTTATATAAACTATTATAGTGGTAAAGATAAGGTTTTAGAAATGCTATGATTTTAAAGGTTACAGTTTTAAAGTGTTATGGTTTCTAAGTACGATGATTTCAAAGTGTTATAATTAAGTGTATAAATTTTAAAGTGATATGACTTTGAAATTGAACATTATTTTGAAGGAATAATGGTATTGGACTTAAATGGTTTGAAACGAATGTATTTTGATATGAAATATAAACCATTTGAAAATAACAACCATGGGTTATAATAACGATTGGTTGTTAAAGAGACTGGGATCAGATATTGTCATACTATCTGCCAATTCCGGAAACCACTTTAACAACCGTGTATGCGGTGGAGATTCCAGAATGAAGTAGGATGGTGGCACGATCCTATATGAGGTATATACGTGGACCTGATTCCTGTGAGTTGGCATAAGGTGGCTAAAATAGGAGCAATCGACGGGCCAAGTGAGGTAGCTCCTCCGATCGGACACACTTCTTCGATTTGCCATTCTATTACTTTGTGATTGATTTGGTGTGCACCTTTGATTTAGGAGTGTGGCTCGAGGCGGGCGGTAGCTGTGGCTATGCATTGCCACCTTCCTGGAAGTGTAATTGCTATATCTACCCTGGCATTGCCTAGTTGTGCCGTGTCACATACCTTATCGAGACCACCGTGAGTTTGTTTTGTGTCGTACCTATGGAGTATCCTCTGGTAGCCTCCCGATCAGGAGGTATTACGGTACTATACATACTATTGGCATTATTAAATGTGTTAAGGGAGATATGGGTAACGCCTTAACGCTATTTTAATAGTTTACTTTACTTTAACATTATCATAATAGCGTATATTATTACATAGTAGATAGTTTAACGGATCCTTAAAGGATGGGCGAGTCCAAGCATCCTTTGAGTTACTGATGCATTTTGTACAGTTCACCTGAGTTGATTTACATTTTATAAGTACTGACTCGAATGTTTGTGTTTTGCTTCACGCTCGGGTCAGCTTGAGTATCACAGCTTTGGATTCACCTTTGGAGCTAGAGATCTGCTGAAGCTTTAGCTATCTATCTATATTTCTATTTTAGTTATTTCCATTCAGCTTTGTCTATATACTAGTGAACTTATGTATTTGAATTTCTAGTTATCATCTTTCAGACTCTGTATTATGTTTTTGGTTTGAGACTATGTATCTAGATGCTTCATGAACTATGTTTTTTTATTTCCGCTGCGAGTTATTCTGATATTTTGTGTCTGTGATTCTGTGATTGGTTTTTATTTACTCCAAAATCTATTAATAATCTGTTGTTTTGAATTATTCAAGTCTGACATGTGTGGTTTTATTGTCGATTTGAATGGTACAAAATGGCAGAATATTACAGTTGGTATCAAAGCTTTGGTTTTAGGCAAACCATAGCTTGCGGAGAAAAAGCTTATTAGAGATAGGGTAGAAATACCCTAGAATGAGAAAAATCAACCTTAGAATCATTTCTTTGCGAAAGAACATATTCTCAAGTATAAAATGGTTTTCAAATGATTTTCAAAGATTATTTTGGATATAAAATTTTCTTGTTTTAAAATTAAATTCCTTTTCTTAGAATTTCCTTCTTTTCGTATCCACCTTGTCAGTGATATTCTTTGATTGGAATTTCCATTCTAGGTTGAATCCTTCTTTATCTTCATTATTACTTTGTCTTAAAAATTCATTCTTGTATTTCACGATGAATCATAGGAATGCCAGAGGTCAGGGTCATGGTGTTGCTTTAGTTCGAGCACCAGTTGCACCCATTAGGTTCACCAATCTCTGTAAGGAGTTCACTCAGCTTGATGGTACCAAGTTTACTGGAGCTGAGAGTAACATTGAGGCTCATCAGTGGATGAGGAGTTTAGAGAAGAATTTCACTGGCCTGGATATCACTAACGCTCAGAGGCATTAGTTGGCAGCTTGCCAGTTGCAGGAGGCAGCCCAGGATTGGTGGGAGTCTATTAAAACTCACACTAATGAGGTGGATATTTCTTGGAAGCAGTTTAGGTATTATCTTGAGTTGGTTCTCTTTTGGATTTGATTTAGTTATCTCTTTGAAATCTTTCTTAAGTTTGGACATCTTGTTTCAGGGAGGCTTTTGTGGCTAAGTGGATTCTCGAAGTCGGGAAGTCTTAGCTATACAGGGAGTTTATGGATCTTAAGCGGGGGGTATGTCATTTTCTGAGTATGAGCAGAAGTTCAATGAACTTTCCAAGTTTGGTCCTAGCCTGATTGATACCCCTCTAAAGAAGAATGAGAAGTTTATAGCTGGAGCTCGCCCAGAGTATTATGATCGTCTCATCTCTCATGTGCATAGCCCTTTTACTGGATTTATGGATATGGCTATCAAATATGAGTACCCCACTTCTAAGGCTCCATCCGTGTCTCGTGCACCTTCATCTCAGTCTTTTTCTGGCAACTCTAAGAAGTGGAAGTCTAATTTCCATCAGCAAAAGAAGAATTAGCTCAAGAATCCAGGTTTGGGATCTTCTTCTCAGAGGCAGCCTGTTGATTTTTCTTCCATCACTTGCTTCAAGTGTGACCAGAAGGGCCACTATGCCAATAGTTGTCCTACTTCAGTTGGAGCTTTTGTTCCTCTAACTCAGATGACTTGGCGTGATCTTTTCCATATTTTCTTGCAGCCTGGCCACTTCAGGAAGGATTGTCCTACTCAACAGATGGGCAAGCCATCTGGTATCTTTGCAGTTACTTCATCTACTCGACCTGCTCCTAGTGACACCCAAGGTGCACTTCAGGTCACCTTTACTTTGTTTAATTTTCCTGTTCTTGTTTTATTTGACACTAGAGCTTCTCATAGTTTCATTTCTGTTGATCTTTGTGATACGTTTGAGCATATTCTTTCACCTAAGTATGCAAATAATCCTATTAGTGGTCCCACGAACCTTAGTAGGATTTGTAAAAGGGTAAAACTCTACCATTCTGGCTAATTTCTATGTTCTTGGTTTCGATGCTTTTGATATATTGCTTGGAGTAGATTGGCTGAAGAAGCATGAAGCCGTTATCTCTTGTAAAGCCCGAACTCTTTCTCTGGTTGGTGATAACGGTACTCCTTTGGTGATCCAGTGCCGTAAGCCTTAGGATTATGCTGGCGGTTTTATTTATTCTCTTGATTCTTCTCCTGGTGATCTTCATTCAACTCCTGTGGTCAAACTCTATCCCGATATTATTAGTGAAGTCACTTCTTTACCTCCTAAGCGGGAAATCGAATTCCGTATTGACCTGATTCCTGGTGCTCAACCTATAGTTCTTCCTCCCTGAAGAATGGCACCCTTGAAAAGGTTGAGTTGAGGAAGCAAATTGAGGACTTGTCCTTCAAAGGTCTGATCAGACTTAGTCATTCAAAATGGGGAGCAGCTGTGGTTTTTGTCACTAAGTCAGATGGTTCTCTACGGATGTGTGTTGATTATAGGGAGCTAAATAAGCTGACTATGAAAAATAGATATCATATGCCTCGTATTAATGATATTTTTGATCAGCTTTATGGTGCTAGAGCGTTCTCTTAACTTGATCTCGCCATAGGTTTCCACCAGCTTAGAGATGCCGAGGAAAGTATTTCCAAACTGCTTTCCGTGCTGAGAACGGTTTCTATGAATGGTTAGTTATGCCTTTTGGCTTGATGAATCGTGTTTTTTGTGATGTTCTTAATAAGTTTGTTTTGGTCTACGTCGATGATATTCTTGTCTTCTCTAAGTCAGAGGACGAGCATGAGCCGCGTTTCAATATTGTTCTAGAGACTCATAGGAGTCATCAGTTGAAGGCTAAATTCTGGAAATGCCATTTCTGGAAAGACGAAGTTCGATTTTTTGGGCATATTGTTTCTGGTAATGGAGTTTCTGTTGATCCAGTTAAGATCGCTGCGATCAGTGTAAGTCTATCCTCTCTTCTTACTTGTTGTAATATATTTCTTTATCTTTCTCTGTAGTTATTATGTTCCCTATTCTATTTTGGGATTGGGAAACTCCTAGGACTCCATCTGATATTCTTAGCTTTCTGGGCCTTTCTGGTTATTATCGGAGATTTATTGAGAATTTTGCTCGGATTGCTGCACCCCTCACCGCTTTAACTCATAAAAATGCTAAGTTTATATGGAATGATAAGTGTAAAGCCACATTTAATGAGTTAAAGCAGAAGCTTACTTCTGCATCAGTTCTTACCATTCCAAATGAAAATGAGGGATTAACTGTATACACTGATGCTAGTCGTGAAGGTTTGGGAGATGTTTTGATGTAGGATAGGAAGCTTATTGCTTATACCAGTCGTCAGTTGAACACCCATGAAGCCAATTATGCTGCCCATGGTTTGGAATTGCTTGCCGTGGTTTTTTCTTTGAAGCTTTGGAGGCATCATCTTTTGGGAACTAAGTTTGAGCTCTTTACATATCATCAGTCTTTGAAGTATATTTTCACCCAGAAGGATTTGAATCAGAGGCAGGTTAGATGGCTTGAGTTTCTAGCTTCTTATGACCTCGACATCATTTATACCTTAGGGAAAGCCAATGTTGTTGCTGATGCCTTGAGTCGGAAGAAGGCGATGTTGTGTCAGCTTGTTGTTTCTTCTCCTCTTATGGACCGCATTATTGCTAAGCAGGATGAGGATCAGATGCTTAGGCTTATTAAGGAGAATGTTCGTAGCAGAGTTGATAGTAGTAGCCGAGATGGTAGTGGAGCTCAGATCGATGATAGAGGTATTTTGAGGATTAATAATCAGATTTGTGTCCTAAATGTCGATGGATTGAGGCAAGAGTTACTTCGAGAAAGTCATCGATCCAAACTTTCTATTCATCCAGGTGTGATGAAGATGTATCAGTATATGAATAAGTTGTATTGGTGGAGTGGTATGAAGCGTGATATATCTCCTTTTGTTAGTAGATATGCAACTTATCAACAGGTTAAGGCCGATCATCAGAAGGCTGTTGGATTATTGCAACCTCTTGAGGTTCCCAATTGGAAATGGGAATAAGTTTCTATGGATTTTATTGATGGATTACCGAGGACTAGGAGGGGTAATGAGAGTATTTGGGTAATTGTTGATAGATTGACCAAACCATTTCATTTCATTCCGGTTAGATCTAACCGTTCTGCTTCTAGTTTGGCTGAGATTTAAATGAGAGAGATTGTTCATCTCCATGGTGTTCCTGTCAGTATTGTTTGTGATAGAGATCCCATTTTTACCACTCAGTTTTGGAGAGCTTTTCAGGAATCTTTAGGTACTCATCTGAATCTGAGCACTGTTTACCATCCATAGACCGACAGTCAAACGGAAAGAGTGAATCAGATTCTGGAAGATCTTTTTCGTGCCTGTGTTCTTGGTTATGGAGGATCTTGGGAAGATCATCTCCATCTCGTTGAATTCACCTACAATAATAGTTATCAAGTATAATTTTAATCTTCCATTTAATCTTGTTTAAGCAATTATCTATCTTATTCCTTCTTTTGAATTCCGGCTAGTATTGCAATGGCTCCGTTTGCTGCTCTTTATGGACGACCTTGCAAATCTCCGTCTTGTTGGATTGAATTCGGTAATCCTTTGGTTCTTGGTCCTGATATGATTCTTAAGGCATCTGCGAAGGTTGAGGATATTAGGAGGAAGATGAGGATTTCTCAAGATAGGCAAAAGAAGTATGCCGATAGGCGTAGGAGGAGTCTGGAGTTTTCTGTTTATGATCAGGTTTTCCTTAAAATATCTCCGTTGAAGAATGTGATTCGGTTTGGTCGGAAAAGGAAGGTTGCTCCTAGGTATGTTGGTCCTTTTCGCATCGTAGAGAGAGTTGGTTCGTTAGCTTATCGTTTGGATTTGCCTAACAAGCTTTCTGGAGGGCATAATGTATTCCATGTGTCGCATCTTCGTCGGTATCTTCATGATCCATCGTTGGTTGTTCAGCCTTCTGCTTTTGAGAGTTTGGATGTTGAACCAAACCTTACTATCGAGAAGAAGCCACTTCATATTATCGATAGAGGTACGAAGCAGCGGATAAGGAAATCTATCAGCCTGGTTAAAGTGCAGTGGAGTACCGATGATCAGGATTGTACTTAGGAAACGGAGGAAAGCATACGTGCTTCGAATCTGGAATTGTTCATTCCAGGTTCTATTTGCTATTCTATCTTATTTCCTTTGTTTTCAGCATTCCGTTCCTTTTCGAGGACGAAAAGCTTTGAGTGGGGGAGTGTAGCAACCTGTAATTTAGAAAATATTTTATTGGAATTTTATTTCAGAAAAACTTTGAATTTAAATCATTTAAAATTGATAAATTTGGGATTTTGACATTTATTTTGAGTTTTTGATGTGAATTATTTTTCCAAATATAATAAAATTACTTGTTTTTGAAATTTTAAATTTTAGTCAAAAATGGTCAACGTTTGACTTCCTGTCGACAATTTTAATTTTTGAATTTTTAAACTTTTATTTTCTTTTGAAGCTGTATTTGATGCTATTATTTTCTCTACTTTTCCATTATAAAATTCTGACTTATACTTTTCAAAATTGTAATTTTTCGGCGTATTTCACGCGGTTAACTTTCGTAATTTTTTTTTTGATTTTTGGTTGAATTGTTTTGTAATTATCATATTTATTTTGGGTAGGCTAATGGGCTTGAAATTTTAAAATTTCACAAATTGATGTTTGGAACGAGAAGCCGTTCAATTGAAATGCACGTTAAATTTTTTTATGGCCATTCATTCTTTTACGCGTTCAAATTTTTCACACATTTATTTTTCTATGCGTGCAAATCTTTTGGGTTCCCATTTTTGCGTTCACCTTTATTTTAGCCTGTCCTTTTCTTCTCCCCTCATTTCTTTCCTCATTTCTTTCTCACGTTTATAATTCTTCTCTTCTGCCTCCTCACTTCTTTCCTCTACATAAGATTTCACTATAATTTTTAACTATTTCTTTCTCCTCTTCTCGTTTCCTTTTCTTCTGCAAATAAAATCAAAATTACAGTAAGTTTTAAAAAAATATTCTATTTCTCTTTACAATTTTTTTGCTTCTCCTTCTTTCTTTTTTCGGCCACATTTTTACTACATCTCCCCCTCCTTTTCAAGGTCGATCATCACCACCTCAAAGCCACTACCATCACCACTTCCTCAGGCCGACAATGCTGCATCACCACCATCTCAAAGCCGCCGCCACCATCATCATGTGCAGCTAGAAATCATAACCGAAACTTCTTCATTGATCACCACCTCCTCACCGAATTCAGGCCGAGCCACCCCTTGCTTTGCCTGATCTTCATCACCACTACCATGACCTCCTCGTCATCACCATGCCGTGACCACTACCCCTCATCTCCACTCCACTATACTAGGCTGAAACCATAAACTCCATGACCATCTCAGGACCTTCCACCTCCACTTGTCGTGCCGCGACTACCGTCAACCCATCCACCTCCAAACATCAGGCCGAACCTCCTCATGAACCAGCCCAGATCACCACATATCCCTATCGTGAATCCAGTGCAGCAACCAATGCTGAAACCCAACCCACCCACCCCCCCCCCCCCCCGAAAACCTGTTGACTTCCACCTCATCATCATCACAAACCCTTGCAAGCATAGCCGATAACTTCAAGATCCACCACCGTGCCATTTCTTGACCGAACCCTGTGCCTGGTGGCTGAACAAAAATCATAACCGAGCCTTGCCTTGACCTATACAGCATGCTGACTGAGCCCAAGCAGCATGTGGCCAAGCCCGTTTATTTTGTTGACCGAGAATAGTGTAGTATTGGCTAGCATTTTGTGTTGTATAAATTATATTTTGTCTGTTTTTAATTTATTCTGGTGTTGAGTTAAAGATTCATGTGTTTTTGTAAATCTTACTTTGTGTATATTTACGTTGTGTTGAGTTAAAAAATTTCTGTGTGTTTTTATAAACTTTATTTGTGTGAATTATTTATGTACCTATGTTGTGTTTATGTTTTTCATAATTTTGTTTTTTATATTTTATTTTATTTTGGGGTTGAGTAAATTATTTACATATGTTTATTTTGTTTTCTAAGATTCGGGTTTGGATTCTCCTTCCACTTGAGTTGTTCGTGATCTGTCATGCTTTTTCGAAGTTGCTTTGTTGTGTTTGAAACTTCATATCTAGCCAAAGAAGGTGAGTTGATCACTCTCGACACACATACTTGTATTTTAGTGAATTTATGTCGTTTGAATTGTGTGGATATGTATGTCGTGTTAGTAATTCATCCGTGCTTATGATATGTTATCATGCTGTTATGATCATATGCTATGCCATGTTATATTATCTTGTTTATTTTATTTCCTATTCTCACATTGCAAGTTCCCTCACTACGGGTTGAAACGATACATACCCGAACAGACTTTAGAATAGGAAAAAATTGTTATGAGCTAAAACGATAGGCTCGAGCGATCTTTATTTACCTTGGGATTGCGGATTTGAAATGATATAAACCAGAGAATTTAATAATTACGGATTGAAATGATACATATCCGTATCACTTGACCATGGGTTAGAAAATTTTATACAAACCGTGGTTGATTTAAAAAAAAAATTAAAGTAATTTGGATTTTTAATATATGAATTTTGACTTAAATTGAATTAATGATTTTATAAAATTGATATATTTATTTTATATGTAATAAAAATATCATAAGTAAATAAATGGTTTAAAAATGTAATATTGGACTTTAATTTATAATTCTATTTGACTTAATAATAATATTTTTAATTTAAATTAGTAATATAAATTTTAATTTATGAAATAATATGTTTTAAATAATTAAAATAATGAAAGGTTAAGTTAATAGCGTATTTTAACTTAATATAAGAAATACTGTTTTAATTGGATATTTTTGTAATAAATTTCATTTAACTAAATTCATAGTTTAATTAATATCCAAATAGATGATTTGTTATAACAAAATATATTTTGTATAAACTATGTTGAAATTGTGAGTGTATATAACACGGTGATTTTATATAAACAATTATAGTGGTAAAGATAAGGTTTTAGAAATGCTGTGATTTTAAAGGTCACAGTCTCAGTGTTATGGTTTCTAAGTACGATGATTTCAAAGTGTTATAACTAAGTGTGTAAATTTTAAAGTGATATGATTTTGCAATCGTACATTATTTTGAAGGAATAATGGTATTGGACTTAAATGGTTTGAAATGAATGTGTTTTGATATGAAATATAAACCATTTGAAAATAAATAACCATGAGTTATAATAACGATTGGTTGTTAAAGAGACTGGGATCGGATATTGTCATACTCTCTGCCAATACCGAAAACCACTTTAACAACCGTGTACGCGGTGGGGATTCCAGAATGAAGTAGGATGGTGGCGACGATCCTATATGAGGTATATACGTGGACCCGACTCCCGTGAGTTGGCATAAGGTGGCTAAAATAGGAGCAATCGACGGGCCAAGTGAGGTAGCTCCTCCGATCGGACACACTTCTTCGATTTGCCAATCTGTTACTTTGTGATTGATTTGGTGCGCACCTTTGATTTGGGAGTGTGGCTCGAGGTGGGCGATAGCTGTGGCTATGCGTTACCACCAGCCCGGAAGTGTAATTGGTATATCTACCCTGGCATTGCCTAGTTGTGCCGTGTCACCAACCCTATCGAGACCACTACGAGTTTGTTTTGTGTCGTACCTATGGAGTATCCTCCGGTAGCCTCCCGATCAAGAGGTATTACGGCACTGTATAGACTATTGGCATTATTAAATGTGTTAAGGGGGATATGGGTAACGCCTTAAAGCTATTTTAATAGTTTGCTTTACTTTAGACATTATCATTATAGCGTATATTACTACATAGTAGATAGTTTAACGAATCCTTAAAGGATGGGCTATCCCAAGCATCCTTTGAGTTACTGATGCTTTTGTACAGTTCACTTGAGTTGATTTACATTTTATAAGTATGTATGTCTTGAGTCGAGTGTTCGTGTTTTGTTTCATGCTCGGGTCAGCCTGAGTATCACAGCTTTGGATTCATTTTTGGAGCTAGAGATCTGCTGGAGCTTTAGCTATCTATCTATATTTCTATTTCGGTTATTTCCATTCAGCTTTGTGTATATACTAGTGAACTTATGTATTTGTATTTCCAGTTATTTGCTTTCAGACTCTGTATTATGTATTTGGTGAGACTATGTATCTAGTAGCTTCATGAACTATTATGTTTTTTTATTTCCGCTACGAGTTATTATGATATTCTGTGTCTGTGATTCTGTGATTGGTTTTTATTTTCTCCAAAATCTATTAACAATCTGCTATTTTGAATTATTCAAGTCCGACATGTGTGGTTTTATTGTCGATTTTAATGGTACAAAATGGCGGGATGTTTTTCAAAAGCGACCACCAATTAATCACAAAGTAACAAATATGACATCGAAGAAGCATGTTCGATAGGAGGATCGACCTCACTTGGCCCGGGATAGCTCTTTCTTTAGTCATATCAAGCTGACCCACGGGGGTCAGGGCCGCTTTCATACCTCGTACAGTAGCATTCGTCAAACC
The DNA here is from genome assembly GCA_030765085.1 of Allium cepa. Taxonomy (NCBI): domain Eukaryota; kingdom Viridiplantae; phylum Streptophyta; class Magnoliopsida; order Asparagales; family Amaryllidaceae; genus Allium; species Allium cepa. The sequence goes on along the minus strand of CM060938.1, from coordinate 713,349,347 downwards.
ACCCTACTTCTTTCTGGATTCTCCACCATGTGCACAGTTTTTAAAGTGGTTTCGGAATTCGCAAAGAGTATGACAATGTCCGACCTCGGTCTCTTTAACAACCAAATGCTTACATTTTTCACACCATGGTCATTTTTATAAAACAATTTTAATAATAAACCAAAAAATAGTTTATACCTTCATATCAAAATATCCATATAGTTATTCCATAAATATAAATATATTCATAAATACCGAGGAAGATTTCTTTCAATCAATTTCGAAAATAATTTGTAAATCTCCCTTAAACCATTTATAAACTATATAAATGCTCTAAAGCCATTTATAAAGCAATTTATAAATTCCCAAAAGAATTTACAACTCTTCCCATTATCACAAACCTTTACACAAATTCCTTTTTACACTTCCAAATCCCTTTGTACAAGTTCCTTTATAAAAGCCCTTTATAAAACCCTTTAAAACCTTTAAAAAACAATTGTAAAATCCTTTATAAAAATCCTTTTTAAGAATCCTTTTGTAAAATGCATTATAAAATCTCTTATAATACTTTTATAAATTCCTTACAAAACTGTTTCATTTTTATTTTTAAAAACTATTATAAAATCTATATTTATTATATTAAATAAAAAATATATTTATTATATTAAATTAAATTTAAATTATATATACATACATATTAAAATTATATTAAATACTTTATTAAATTAAATTTTAAACTACTTAAAAAATATATTTTTAAAACTAAATAAAATCATAAGTTAAAATTTAAAATTTACATTTAAAACCATATATTAACTTATAATTTGAAACTTTAAAACATATAAAATAAATTATTTTCCAAACATAAATTTTAAATACAATCATTAAATAAAATTTTAAATATAAAATTTATAAATCAAACACACTTTACTATTTAGAAAATAATTTAAAACCAACCAAGTGTGTCCGTATATAGTTTTCTACCCTATCTTCAAGTGATAGGGTATTTATCATTTCAATACCGAAATAGTTAAATTTTCTGGGTATATATCATTTCAACCCGTACCCCGAATCAATAATTTCCAAATCAATAAAATCGCTCAAGTTTATTATTCAACCCATAACGAATTTCCCTAATCTATAAGAACATTCGGGTATGTATCATTTCAACCCATAGTGATAACAGGGTTATAAACATCCAATCATCAAAAATGTCAACAAATAAACATCCATCGCAATCAATATCCAAATCAACCAATAAATCATAACAATTAACTGATTATCATTATTAGGTACTTAACTAATAGTTTAAATATGATATTAATTTAAATGGCTATTTAATTCAATATAAATTAAATTAAATCTAAATGACAATTTAAATTACTAAAAAGCAATCAATAAATGTCTTATCACATCATAAACTTAATTCAACTAATATAAGAAGGTTTATCATTTGTGAATGGATTAAATCACTAATCTTTGATTTATCGTCGATTTAAAATCCAAATAAAGCCCAAAAATCCAACAGTCTCTAAATCTAACCAAATTAGTTCCTTATTGTCCGAAATTTCGATACGATCGCAATGGAAGAAACCATGTCAAAATCCGCATTCGTATGCAAAAGTTATTAAGGTTATAAGTTTCCCGGTTAAATTTGCAAATATAAAAAATTACAGGGACTTTTTTGCAAAATAATCCTCAGGCTTGACCTGGTCAATACTGGGACCACCTCCACCTAGTCAATTTGACCATGATTTTCCATCACCTTAGAGCTCCGTTTGCTATGAGACCACTTGCATCTGATGCCGACATCTCATATAGACTCTCCAATCGCCACCAAAGTTGCAGTGATGATCAACTTCCAAGTTGGATTTCGGCCACATCATTGCTCCGTTCTTAAAATCGAAATCTACTCATCGAGTTCTACAAACCCAGAAGCCGATTTCGCTAATGATGCTCCGATTAAAAACCGCCAAATTTCCCCCCTTTGACTGCGCCGCCAGCCCCATTGACCGCGATTTTCGGTTGATACGAGCGCTGTTTTCAAAAATAAACACCACATGCTGACTCCATTCATCGATAGCTTCGAAATGGTATAAATTTAATAGGGTTTAATGAATTCGAATTTTCGATTTGATTTTTGAATTGAGGATTAGGGTTTTCGGATGACAGCCATTGAAAGAAGAAGGGAGCAGATGAGAAGTACGTATAGAAAGGACATCATAAAGCTTTTGGGGTTTAAGGAAGGATCTATTTATATAGACAGATGGATTAGAATGAATGGACAGATCGAATTGGATCGAAAGGATAACAACGACCAGAAAAGCCCATTTTATTTCCAAAATGACAGTATGTCATCCGATATGTCAAAATATAGGTTTCTGATATTTTTGAACTCAATGGAACTAGTTTCAAACCCTAATTCCATGGTATATAGAAGTTAGCTTTTAAAATCAGATTATATTCATCTAAATTCTTTTAATTGAGTTCTATGCGTTTCAAGCTTGCACGGCCAAACAACAGGTCTTATCGCTACGAAACTTGAAATTCTATAATAATTCACTATTACAGATCCGATGAAACAGGTTTCGTCCAAATCCGAGACAGTGGCCAAAATGGCTATTTTGCACATTAATTAAATAAATTATTATTAAATTGATTTAATCACCATTAAATTCAAATTTAAAAGTTAACAATTTTCATCATTCTTGATTACATAAAAATTAATAATCTATTGAAATAATTATTCTATGTTAAATCCACTATTTAAATATTACACTAAATATCAACGTTCAATTTCAACAGCAATATAATCCCAGTTAATTATATTTTAAATTTCAACAATTTCTTTTATTTCGGTTTACACTCTTATTATTGAATCAACTATTACCTTATGAGTATAATTAACATTAGTTTATATTTTATTGCATTCATACTCTGCAGTTATCATCTTTTACCATATCAATTGCAATATTTAAATAAATTTATTACAACAATCATTTTATTCCTTATTGACAATTATAACCAAATTAACTTTAGAATTATCTCAATTGATTGAAGTTACATTAAAGTAGCTGTCAATTACATTAAATCGGCATTATTAAATTACATTCCAATCATCCTTTCCATTTATAAATCACCAATTTTGATTTCTCCCAATATTAAATTATAAAATCTTATTAAATTAATTGTTTTAATTCCTAAAATACAGGTCGTTACACTCTTCCTCACTCAAAACTTTTCGTCCTCGAAAAATTTCAGGAAGGAATTAAGAATCTTAATATAATTTTATTCAAAATATTAGATTTATAAATAATTAAATATTTCATATTCAAGTTTAATAAAAATTTGAAATATTTTCACTTCCACAAAAATTTTCTAAGTCCTAGATTTTTGAAAATTTTCGGTGTAGTCTCCTTTGCGCGGTTTGGTCCGAAAAATAATAATATCAATATATATGTATACATATATTATATTTCAATAATAAATATCCCAACCATGGGAGAAAAAAATTTAAAAGTCGTTGCAAAACTGTAATTCGAACACGTACCTATTTTTCAGGCAAACAACTTTATTTATGAAACCAAAAGTAGTAGCTATTGCTTCCATAAACCTGTATCTCACTTATATAATCCAAAGAGTGAGAATTATGTAAAAGTGAAATATTTAGTTGTTTCAATTAGTAACAAAAGCAAATCAACACAAAACATATGCAAACAAACAGCATAACCATCATATGCAATCAAAGTATCCATCATACAACCATAACAATCAAACTAATGGTTTGTTTAGTTCAGAAACTCTTCATCGTACAAGGATGATAAATAAACTATCAAGTGTACCTTACGCTCAACAGCCTTAGATAATCACTTAATAGATTATTCATGAAATCTTGAACATATCGAAGTATCATTTCTCAAACTTCCCATGAGTCAAACAACAATAAATTTTAAATATTATTTAAGTTTATTCTATTGGTTTCTTTCCACGTCATTTACTTTTCACTTGTTTTAATTCTCATTCATTCATACACAATCATCTTTTATATATTTACATTCGTTTACTTACAAAATTATTTTCCATTCAATATGTAAAATAATCAATGAATCATTATTTAAGTATTTCATACATTTTATTGCAGTTTAATTCACATTTATTATTTAATTACATACTTGATTTCCATTTAATATTAATATTCATCAACAAATCATTTCAGTCATTTTTTTAAGTTTATAATCATTTACTTTAAACAATATTCATTTTTTCTGTTAATTTAATTACTAGCACTTTAAAATATTAACTTATGTGTATAATATCCTTGTAACATCTTAATTCTTTTATTTATAAATATATGTTCATTTTGAAGCATTCTTGTTATTAAGATTTTACTTGTATAATATTCTATTGCATATTCATATTTAACATTTCAACTTTTTAAATATTTCAGGTAAGTTTTATATATGTTTTTTAGAATGTAATTAAATGTTATATAAATTTATCTTATTTAGTATAGTTAACAAAATGTTCAATAATTTACATCTTCTTATTTCATTACTTTTTAATTTACCAGTGACAAATCTCCAATTTTTTTATATTTTCATTAAAATTTAGCTTTTAATTTTATTTTCAATTTGGAAGTTCCAACTTATTAAAATGGTCAAGATTTAATTTCATTACAATAACTGAAATCCCATATTTATGGAAAATTTAAGAATTAAGTTCCGGATTTCATTTCAAATCATTTTGAAATTATATATATATATATATATATATATATATATATTCATATCATTCATATATATCAAATCATAATTAAGAAAATAAAATTAAAATTTTTTATCAAGACAAATGTGTAGCAAAGCTACTAATGGCTTCACACACTCTGAGACTCGAAAACGAATATCGATGATGCATCCGTCATCACCGAAATTATTTTTCGATGACAGGAGAAGGGAGTACAAAACTTATTTCCTTTTAAAATTCCTTTAAAATGTTTCTTTCAAATCGCGTTGAAAATATTCATATCCGAAAATATTTCCAAATAATACCAATATTATATTCCAAAATCTTTGAAAACCAATTTCCAAACTTCGGAACTTATGTTATCAAATTTTCAATTCATATTCACTTTATTTCTAAATCCTATTTTTCAACCAATATTTATAAAATTTCACTACCTAACTAACATATCACATATAACTATATCCACTTATAAAAAAATTATTCTTTTATATACAAAATATAATACTAGGTAAAATTATTTCATTTACCTATATTCAAAACAATATTGTGTCGGTCTGCCCTATCAAGTATTTAGAAATCCCTATCGATGCCATAGCGTCCTATGTATCGACTAGAATTTATAAATGCTAAACAGAACAAATTAACATAATATATAACATTTTATAACACTAACAGGTATGCTCTCTCATACACACACACACACACTCTCTCTCTCTCTCCCTCTCAAACTCATTCTAGGGTATTGATAACCCTATCTCTAATGAGTTAAACCCCATAAAGCTAAGGTTATCTCTAAACCAAAGCTTTGATACCAACTATAGTGACCCGCCTTTTTGGACGGTTTAAATCGACAATAAACCACACATGTCAACTCGAACCGTTCAAAATGAAGGATTGTTAATGGGGTAAATAAGAAAAGAAGAGAAAAGAAGAAAAAAACACAGAATCTCACAGCGGAATGACAAATTAATATAATAATTAAATAAACAGTTCATGAAGCTGTTTTACAAATACATTTGATTACACTTTTACAATACACAGATTTATACGTACAGCAGGTATAATAAGATAATGCAGTGGGACAACATGATGCAGTGAAATAAATATAATAAATAGTAGACTAACGTTTGTCTTCATCCTCCAAATAAAATGGTCTTGAATACCTGAAAAGCTCAGACTAACCCGAGCTTAATGAAAAAACAAAACATCGAGTCAGAACTAAATATCTTGTGTAAGTTAAATCACATCAAATATGAGTGTAACGGCTTCAGAGATATGTGCGGGATTTTACATTTCTTATCCAGTGTATAACGTGCGTGCAATAACTTAAGAGATGTTTGGAATTTCCATCTCCTAAGTGTGACGACCCGGAATTTTCAAGCATTTAAAATCGAAATATTTAATTGATTTTAAATAATTCAATAGAGTAATTTTAACTTGAATTCAAATATCATAATTTATTTGATGATTTAATTATTGAATTAAATAATTTGAAGTTGGAAAAATTATCGAATCTAGAATTTTAAGCCGATTAAAAATAATTTGAAGGCTTATAAAATTTATATTGATGATAGTGAAGATAGTAAAAGCGTTAAAATTGAATTTGGAAGTTATTTGTTCAGTTTTGAAATTTATATCATTTAAATTGGATTTAAAAATAGCCTTCCGGGGCACGGTCTCGGAATTCGACGAAACCAGTTCCATTGGGTCCGTAATATTGAATTATTATCGGATTTCAAATTTCGTATTGATCGGAGTTAGTGTGTGAGTGTATGATTTTTAAACGCTCTTAAATCCATACCGGAAATTTAATATAGTGACTGAGTTCAAAATTCAAAAAACACGTGTTACTTTCTTTTTATGCTCCGTCGTTTGATAAAGGAAATTATTCGTTTCGGGAAAATAAAAAAATAATAGAAAAATAAAACAAAATAAAGGATAGCTTTGTTCGTAAGCTAATAAACGAACGAAAGGTTATAAACGTGTTCTCTCTCTTCTGTTACAAGCCGATTGTTCTTCAAAATAAAAAATAAATAAAGGGGGAAACGAAAATGGTGACAGTCTTATTTTTCTTCCCTCTTCTAAAAATTGAACACTTTAAATCTATATAAGTTCTTCCTAACCTTCTTCCCTCTGGAATCAAATTTGTTCCTGTTTAATAAAAAAAAATTATGTCAGTGAATCACGTTGGCTGGAGAAGGGGAGGTGCAGCACTTGGTGGAGGTCGGCGGGTCAAATTGGGCGATGTTTTTCGAACGATGGTGGGTAGCGAAGGCTAGGGCGATGCGTTCACGCGTGTTGCGTGAGGTCGTAGAGGACGCTTGAAACGGTGGCGAACTCCGGTGGGCGTTGGAGGAAGCACGACTGGGAGGTGCAACGCAAGCAGGTCAAAGTGGAATGGTCGCATTCATTTTGGATTCGATGGCGGTAGGGGATCGATGGATGATGTTGCATGATGGATGCAGTTGCGCTCGTACGTAAGCAAGCGGAGGAAGCACTGGCTGACACGTGCGGCATAGAGCATGGTGGCATGTGATATGGCGAAGAAGGCGGCTGACGTGGGGGAGTGCGCGAAGGTTATAGCTGACTAGGGTTTTCCTGTTCGCGACAAAGATTCGGGGAAAGGTATATTAACTGGAAATAAATTATTATAGGAATTAGTTTAAGTACAAATTATTAAATTGAATTCAATTATATAAAGAAAAATTAGTATAAAATTTACTACTTCGGTTAGATTAAACCTAAGGTTAAAATTTAAATCATTTGTAAACAAAATAAATAAATGGTGAATAATTGTTTGGTTGGCTCAAATAATAATAAACCATGAATTGTTATACAAGGTTTAAAAATCAAGGAAACAAGTCAGTTTGGAATGGATTGCGAACAGCAAAGCAAAGGTGAGTTAATCTCACTCAGTTAAATTTAAATTTAAATGATTAAATTTAAATAATTGTTTAAATGGTTGAATTGATTGATGTGCTATAGTATGGTATACTTTGGAATTGGTGTATTATATTGTGCTAACATCTGTGGATGCAGGGAAAACAGGTTGGAGGGATCCAACTGGACCCCTCAACTTTTATTTAAATTATTTAATATTCTCCGTTCTGATTATTTGATATTCTATAATGAATTATGTTGAAGTATTGAATGCCATGGCTTGGTTGATATAATTGGGTATAATGAATTACCAAAAATATAAATATGATTTTGGAAATGAAAATAGAAGAAGTGAAATTGCAAGTAAAATAATTATAGAATAAATTTAAGAATGACTTGGAAAACAAATAAAGTGACTTTAAAATTCAAATAAATTAATCCTGAGAATGGAAAGGAAAATTTGAATAAACAGAAAGTTAATGAATTTTAAAATGCAGTACTATTAATTAAAAAGAACAAACGATTATTTAGAATTTAAGATTTGAATTATTGAAAGAGTAAAGAAGAAATTGGAAAAGACATTAGTAATAAGTCCATAATTAATAAATTTTGAAATTAACTGAGAAAGTAAAGAAATTTATTTCAAAGGGAATAAATTGGGAATCAATTTGGGAAATTGATTTAAGTGATTGAAATTGGAAATTCTCCCTGGATAACCAAGTACGTTTCCAAAGTAAATTTTTAAATATAAATTAAAAGTTTTAAAGTTGTTTTAGAAGGTATGTTTCGAAAGAAATTATTATTTCTAAATATTTAAATTCTAAAGGTAAGTATTTCCTTAAATCTATTATAGCAGTAATTATTTAAAGAGTGACTTGGTATTTTTTTTTAAAAGTAGAAATCTAGTTTTATATTTTATTAAGTAACCTTATTTTTAAATATTCATATAGTATGTATTTTTAATAAATTATTGAATTAGCTTTTAATTAAATGTTTAAAAGTATATTTCAAAGTAAAGTGTTTTAAATTATTTTAAAAAGCTAGTTTTGTGCTTGGTGATTTCAGTGGAGATAGAAAAAATTTGGGAAGGTTTATTCTGAAAAGAGAAAGATGGTTTGAAACGATTTTCAAGGGGTTGAAAATAGAAATATATCTTGTAAAGATATTTGAGATAAATAAATAGTTTGTGAAATTATTTATTGGTTGATGGTTGTTTGTGAATATTAATTGATAGTTAAATAACCGACTATCAATATTGGACAAATACGTTGATCGTTTCGAAGAGACCGGGATCGAGATTTATTTCTCGAAAACCACTTCGATCCGGTTTGAACGTTTCGTGGAAACGAGTTTGGATTCGAAGATGGAGCAGTGAAGTGCAAGGGCTAGTCACTACTAATCCTGAGGATATTTCCAAAATGGATGTTGTAGGAATAGTGCCTTCGGTTCCGTTCGAACTCGGGACGGACTTGTATGGATGAATGCTTGCGAAACATCGTCAGGTGGACGATGGGCATTCTATGGGATATGTTCTAAAAAGGTAACGTTTAGCCTCAAGCCTCATCAAATGGGAATGACTGAAAATCAGGGGTTATGTAGCAAGGCTAGGTGGGTAGCACCCAAGCAGGGCGAGGTCATTCCAGTCTAGATGTCCATTTTTATTTCGGCTTAGTGGGCGGTTGCTGATCCTAACCGCAGGGTGATCTCACTCGGGATTATCCAGCAAGGGGTAGTCCTGGCCTTGTGTTGCAGGGGAGCGGGCGTACTCCTTGGTACGGTGATCTAGGCCCCGTAATATGACAGGTGGTACCTCAGTGCCTAGTCATTAATTGGAAATCCATTCTCCCTACGAGCCTTGTACGAGTTTTGTTTGTATTACCCACTCTGTGGCTAGTAGATGGAATTTAATCATGTAACAATTTCGGCTATTTTATAAGTATTTGTACATAGACCCTAGTATAATATCAGATGATTTCTATAAAAATTGTTTTAGCTATCGTAAGGTAAAAACCCGACATGTTTATTTGTGGCGTGGTCTTACGAGGTGCTTTTGTTTTCAAAGGATTTCTGAAACTTTAATAATCAATTGGGTGTGATTTTCTCACGCTGGTATTCCAGACAGACTCGGGTATTATTTAACTGTAATGCTCGGGTCAGACCGAGTATTATAGGATAAAGGATGATGCTGTGGAGCTCGGGAGACGAGCAGGATGACGATACGTACTCCCGTACTTGTTTATATATGTATATTCCGCTGTGTTGAGTTATTGTGTATCCATTGTATGATATTGATGTTGAAATGTGATTGATGTACTCTGATGGTGTAATATATAAAAAGAGATATTTGATTTTTGAGTAGAGGCCATTTATTATCTATTATATTTTATTCCGCTGCGATGGTTAGATTCTGTTGTTGATTTCTATTTTCTTCTTCTACCTCTTCTTCTTTAACCCAAATGGTTCGTATTTCTGTACAACTTGAGTTAATTAGATAGAATAGTGTTGACTCAAGGGGTACGGATTTGCGGGCTGTTACAGTTGGTATAAGAGCGTAGGGTGGTGACAACCTTGGCTCTGGTGGGAAATTACTCAAATAGAGTCCGTAGTACTCTATAATGAGTTTGAGGGTATTAATAGATATGAGCGCGTATTTGTTAGTGAATATAAATTGTTTTAATATTGTGTTGATTGATTTGTTGAGTGGCATATGTACCTTCATCGGCAAAGTCTGTACAACTGTACCGAAGGGGTTTCTAAACACTTGAATAGAACAGTTTGACACGGTATTGTTTTAAATGTGGGTAAATGAAATAAATTCTACCCAAAAATATATTTTTTATATAAAGGAAGTTTTGTAAACTATTTAGCTAATATATGGTTGCTTGGATGTTAGAAATGATAATATTAAATTATTATCATCATTGTGTAAAAATTTAACTAGAAATTGAAAATATAACCAAAGTTTAAGGAAATAAATTCATTAATGAAATTTATAAATATGAATTATAAACGTAAATTATAAATTGAAACATAATTAAATGGGAATTTGAATAAGCATAAACTATACAGATGAATTGTGGTTAAAATTGATTTAAGCAGGATTTGGAAATTTAAAATCCTGAAGATTTTGGAAGAATTTGTCAAAATGTTTTGATAATAAATGATAGCATTATTGTTTTGGGGGTATTTCTGAAAAGAAATTGTTTTAAATGGATTTTGGAAGTGATATAGCATTGAAATCACTTGGATTATGGGAAAAATTCTGATGATGATGGCCGCATCATCAGCATTCATTTTCAAATTTCTAAGTGACGGATTGCTGCCAAAAACCGATTTGTTCAGAAAGGTTAGTTATTTTTGAAAATTTCTAAGGAAATTTCATGGGAATAAAACCAGGACTGGTTTGATTTTTGAGGAATGTGATTTGTGATGTTGAAATTTCAAAATAATTTGAAACCAAAAGTCGGGTGCATAAAACTCCTGATGAGATAGTTGTAAGCTTATAAATTGAGATGATTTTTAAATCAGGAAGAAAATATAAGCTTTGAATGTTGAATTTAAATTTAAGGTGAAAGGTTAAAAATGAAATTAACTTGGATTGGGGAATAAAAACTTAACTGCGTTGAAATTGATGGAATAGGCTGGAAAGAATATCCAGTTGTATTTGAATTAAGTTGGAATCGAATTGAGTTAATAAATCTGAGTTAAAATAAAATTGAATTGGAATAAAAATTCAATTGAGTTATTGAAGGGAATTAGATTCTTAACTGAATAAATGGAAAATAAATTGGTTAAGGATCAGATTGAAATAAATAAATTAGAATAACTTGTAAAAGAATTAAAATGCATGGAATAAAATATGCTTGGGTTATAAATAAGCATAAGGCTTGAGTTAAAAATAAAAGATGAATATATTCAAGCCTATAATGAGTGGAATTGTGTAAATAATAAGTTGTGACTTATAAAATTTGAAAAAGTGGGGTAGAAAACCCAAAATAAATTTTTTGATGGATTGAAAAATAAAATGAAAATCAAAACTTGAATTATAAAATAAATTGAACTATTAAATAAAGTGATATTTGGAATTAAAAATCAAGTGTTGAATTTTAACCAGGGAAAGAACTAATTAGATAATAAATTAGTTAATGAAATTGAATTGTGAGTTTATGCTAAAGTTTGGAAATAAACTCAAGTTATAAATTAAATTCGACTTAAATTGTTGATGAAGTGAAAGTAATTGAGAATGAAGTTGAATTATGAGTTAATAAAATTGGATGGTAAATTGAAAATGGATAGTGGATTCGGAACTTGAGTTATAAATTAAAATTTAACTTAAAGCAGTAACAAATTAAATATAATTGGAAATGTGTTGAATAAAGGAAAATGTAAATGGATTAAAATAGTAATGGTAGGAGTTGCAAATAAAATCCAAGTAAGTAGAAATACATTGGATATGACCATGTAATAAATTGGATGAGTTGAATCTGGAAAGTTAAATACTATAATAACCAATCAAATGAAATTGCATATTTAAAATGAGATTTAATTGAGAGAGAATTAAGTTGAATAGAAAAGAAAATTTACTTGTGAAATGAAAATGAGCTTAAGATAAAATTTGAATAAATTGAAGTAAATTGACTTAAGCTAAATAGATGGAGGAGAATTGAATTGAATTCAACTTAAAACTAAGTTTAATGATATTGGGTTGGATTTAAATCAAGTGAAAATAAATTTTAATCAGAATAAAATTTGGTGAGTTATAGATAGTATTTAATGGAATGAAAATTCTTAAATAAATAATTGTAAACCATTTAAAATGTTAAGGAATTGAAGTAACTTGGAGACAATATTAACAATTAAATGTTTTCAAGTTTAATAAAATAGTTTTAAATGAAACGCTAATGATTGGGTTGAGAATAAAATTTAATTGGAATGTATCAAGCTAAATAAATGGGTGTGAATGAATTAAAATAAAAGGAAATTTAATTGGTAATGAAGATGAACCTAAGTTGTTAATGGATTTAAATGAAGTGGTTTGGTTAATAAATGAAATGCAAGTGAATTGATTCAAATCTGAAATGCGATGAAAATGAGAATATATGGATTGTGAATAAATTTAAAAATGGAATAGAATTAAGTATAAATTGAGTTGAAATCCATTTAAATTGGCTATAAAGCATAAATACTGATCTATTCACATGGATCTCATCAAATTTCATAGAATAAATTGCCATTTGATGTAATGGAAGTAATTACTATGAGTTGATCGAAATAAAATAAATTGATTTTGAAAGCAATTGAATTAAATATGAGTTCAATTTGCTTAAAAATAAATTAATGTAAGTGATTGAGTTTTAAACCATTCGAATTGATGAAGTTGTATACGAGTGGATTGAAAACCATTCAAATTGAATGAGAATGGATATGAATAAGTTGAAACAGTTGAATTAGCATGGAAACTATATAAATTGCTTACAGAAAAATGTTTGGTGTGAATTTCTTTTAGAATTCATACGTTTTAACTATTGCAAATAAGTGATATGCTATTAAACTTCATATATTTGGCACTTACATGTTTAAATTGAGTAAGTACAGGTACCTGGGAGCCGTGTGGCTGGATTTGGTTGTGCTATCTGCTAAAAATAGTAAGCTGCTTGCTTAAAATGCGAAATAAGGTACGCCTACGCAAAAAAATAGGAAATATGAACTGTTTTTGGTTTTTCCGACCGTGTGGGTCGACGTATATATATTTATCTCTTTTGTCAAATTGCAAAAGCTCCTCCGTACAAAGGAGACTCTGCCAAAATTTTCCGGAAATTATGGGAGTTAGAAAATTTTTGAAAATTTTTGTTAACGACAAAACTATTTAGAATTGGAAATTGAAATATGTTAGTAAATGAAGCTAATTAAACTAATGACATGAATTAGTTATAAATGGAAAATAAAATTCAAATATTCAAAGTTAAAGATAAATTGAATTCATATGGAAATGAAAGAATCAATTTGAATAGAAATAGATATTAACTAAATGGTAAAGTGAAAACAAACAAAAAAGCATATAGAATGCTTATACTAAACTTAAGTAAGGAATGGTGAATTTCTTAATTGGAAATTGATATTACAAACATATTCTAAGTTAATATTCGAATGAATAAATGTTGACATTTCGTAAGGAAGTCGATAAAATGTTTTTGGAATATTGTGATTGGGTATTATTGTCAAGTAGGATATGCAGGTAATATTAAGGGAAAAGAGAACTGGATTTGATTTCAAAAGATAAATTTGAAATGCTCAACAAAAGGTATGTGTTTAAGTTTCTATATGAAATTTGATTGGGATTTTGGATTGAGCCACTTGGCGTTTTGTTTTCCTTTTGGATTTGGGAGGCCGTAGAGCCATTTTGTAGTTGTACCGAGCTAACCGCGCAAAGGAGAAGCTGGCGAAATTTTTCGAAAATTTAGAGAGTTAGAAAATTTTTGAGAAATTTTGAAAATTTTAAACTTGGTTTTGAATTATAATTTGAATAGTTGAATAATTAAAGTTGGTTGGGAACTAAGGAAAAGTTTGGGAAGTTAGTAAGAAAGATAACGGGTCTTTTATAAGAAGGTTGTTAGTAGATGTTGAATTGTTGGTTTTGAGGAAAGATAAATGGGTATTGGACCATTCTTCCTAACTAGTAATTTCGGGGACGAAATTCTTTTAGGGGGGAGGAATGTGACGAACCGGAATTTTCAAGCATTTAAAATCGGAATATTTAATTGATTTTAAATAATTCAATAGAGTAATCTTAACTTGAATTCAAATATCACAATTTATTTGATGATTTAATTATTGAATTAAATAATTTGAAGTTGAGTAAATTATCGAATCTAGAATTTTAAGCCGATTAAAAATAATTTGAAGGCTAATAAAATTTATATTGATGATAGTGAAGATAATAAAAGTGTTAAATTGAATTTGGAAGTTGTTTGTTCAGTTTTGAAATTTATATCGTTTAAATTGGATTTAAAAATAGCCTTCCGGGGCGCAATCTCGGAATTCGACGAAACCAATTCCATTGGGTCGGTAATATTGAATTATTTTCGGATTTCAAACTTCGTATTGATCGGAGTTAGTGTGTGAGTGTACGATTTTTAAACGCGCTTAAATCCATACCGGAAATTTAATAAAGTGACTGAGTTCAAAATTCAAAAAGCACGTGTTACTTTCTTTTTACGCTTTGTCTTTTGATGAAGGAAATTATTAGTTTCGGGAAAATAAAAAAATAATAGAAAAATAAAATAAAATAAAGGATAGCTTTGATCGTAAGCTAATGAACGAATGAAAGGTTATAAACGTGTTCTCTCTCTTCTGTTACGAGCCGATCATTCTTCAAAATAAAAAATAAATAAAGGGGGAAACGAAAATGGCGACAGTCTTATTTTTCTTCCCTCTTCTAAAAATCGAACACTTTAAATCTATATAAGTTCTTCCAAACCTTCTTCTTTCTGGAATCAAATTCGTTCCTCTTTAATAAAAAAAATTTATGTTATTGAATCACGTTGGCTGGAGAAGGGGAGGTGCGGCACTTGGTGGAGGTCGGCGGGTCAAATTGGGCGATGTTTTTCGAACGATGGTGGGTGGCGAAGGCTAAGGCAATGCGTTCACGCGTGTTGCGTGAGGTCGTGGAGGAGGCTTGAAACAGTGGCGAACTCCGGTGGGCGTTGGAGGAAGCACGACTGGGAGGTGCAACGCAAGGAGGTCGAAGTAGAATGGTCGCATTCATTTTGGATTCGATGGTAGTAGGGGATCGATGGATGATGCTGCGTGATGGATGCAGTTGCGCTCGTACGTAAGCAAGCGGAGGAAGCACTGGGTGACACATGCAGCATAGAGCATGGTGGCAGGTGATATGGCGACGAAGGCGGCTGTTGTGGGGGAGTGCGCGAAGGTTATAGCTGACTAGGGTTTTCCTGTTCGCGACAATGATTCGGGGAAAGGTATATTAACTGGAAATAATTTATTATAGGAATTAGTTTAAGTACAAATTATTAAATTGAATTAAATTATATAAAGAAAAATTAGTTTAGAATTTACTACTTCGGTTGGATTAAATCTAAGGTTAAAATTTAAATCATTTGTAAACAAAATAAATAAATGGTGAATAATTGTTTGGTTGGTTCAAATAATAATAAACCGTGAAGTGTTATACAAGGTTTAAAAATCAAGGAAACAAGTCAGTTTGGAATGGATTGCGAATAGCAAAGCAAAAGTGAGTTAATCTCGCTCAGTTAAATTTAAATTTAAATGATTAAATTTAAATAATTGTTTGAATGGTTGAATTGATTGATGTGCTATAGTATGGTATATTTTGGAATTGGTGTATTATATTGTGTTAACATCTGTGGATGCAGGGAAAACAGGTTGGAGGGATCCAATTGGACCCCTCAACTTTTATTTAAATTATTTAATATTCTCTGTTCTGATTATTTGATATTCTATAATGAATTATGTGGAAGTGTTGAATGCTATGGCTTGGTTGATATAATTGGGTATAATGAATTACCAAAAATATAAATTTGATTTTGGAAATGAAAATAAAAGAAGTGAAATTGCAAGTAAAATAACTATAGAATAAATTTAAGAATGACTTGGAAAAGAAATAAAGTGACTTTAAAATTCAAATAATTGAATCCTGAGAATGGAAAGGAAAATTTGAATAAACAGAAAGTTAATGAATTTTAAAATACAGTATTATTAATTAAAAAGAACAAACATTTATTTAGAATTTAAGATTTGAATTATTGAAAGAGTAAAGAAGAAATTGGAAAAGACATTAGTAATAAGTCCATAATTAATGAATTTTGAAATTAACTGAGAAAGTAAAGAAATTTATTTCAAAGGGAATAAAGTGGGAATCAATTTGGGAAATTTATTTAAGTGATTGAAATTGGAAATTCTCCCTGGATAACCAAGTACGTTTCCAAAGTAAATTTTTATATATAAATTAAAAGTTTTAAAGTTGTTTTAAAAGGTATGTTTCGAAAGAAAATATTATTTCTAAATATTTAAATTCTAAAGGTAAGTATTTCCTTAAATCTATTATAGCAGTAATTATTTAAAGAGTGACTTGGTATTTGTTTTTAAAAGTAGAAATCTAGTTTTATATTTTATTAAGTAACCTTATTTTCAAATATTCATATAATATGTATTTTTAGTAAATTATTGAAGTAGCTTTTAATTAAATGTTTAAAAGTATATTTCAAAGTAAAGTGTTTTAAATTATTTTAAAAAGCTAGTTTTGTGCTTGGTGATTTCAGTGGAGATAGAAAATATTTGGGAAGGTTTATTCTGAAAAGAGAAAGATGGTTTGAAACTGTTTTCAAGGGGTTGAAAATAGAAATATATCTTGTAAAGATATTTGAGATAAATAAATAGTTTGGGAAATTATTTATTGGTTGATGGTTGTTTGTGAATATTAATTGATAGTTAAATAACCGACTATCAATATTGGACAAATACGTTGATCGTTTCTAAGAGACCGGGATCGAGATTTATTTCTCGAAAACCACTTCGATCCAGTTTAATGTTTCGTGGAAACGAGTTTGGATTCGAAGATGGAGCAGTGAAGTGCAAGGGCTAGTCACTACTAATCCTGAGGATATTTCCAAAATGGATGTTGTAGGAATAGTGCCTTCGGTTCCGTTCGAACCCGGGACTGACTTGTATGGATGAATGCTTGCGAAACATCGTCAGGTAGACGATGGGCATTCTAAGGGATATGTTCTAAAAAGGTAACACTTAGCCTCAAGCCTCAAGCCTCATCAAGTGGAAATGAATGAAAATCAGGGGTTATGCAGCAAGGCTAGGTGGGTAGCACCCAAGCAGGGTGAGGCATTCCAGTCTAGATGTCCCTTTTTATTTCGTCTTAGTGGGCGGTTGCTGATCCCAACCGCGGGGTGATCTCACTCGGGATTATCCAGTAAGGGGTAGTCCCGGCCTTGTGTTGCAGGGGAGCAGGCGTACTCCTCGGTACGATGATCTAGGCCCCGTACTGTGACAGGTGGTACCCCAGTGCCTAGTCATTAGTTGGAAATCCATTCTCCCTACGAGCCTTGTACGAGTTTTGTTTGTATTACCCACTCTGTGGCTAGTAGCTGGAATTTAATCATGTAACAATTTCGGCTATTTTATAAGTATTTGTATATAGCCTATTATAATATCAGAGGATTTCTATAAAATTGTTTTAGCTATCGTAAGGTAAAAACCCGACATGTTTATTTGTGGCGTGGTCTTACGAGATGCTTTTGTTTTCAAAGGATTTATGAAACTTTAATAATCAATTGAGTGTGATTTTCTCACGCTGGTATTCCAAACTGACTCGGGTATTATTTAACTGTAATGCTCGGGTCAGACCGAGTATTATAGGATACAGGATGATGCTGTGGAGCTCGGGAGACGAGCAGGATGACGATACGTGTAAGGATCCGATTTTTCGACTTCCGAAAATTGACATCAATACGTCCACTGTATCAACTGCCGAGCAATCGGACGGCGGAAAACCGAACGCTTAGGGTTTAAGAAGAAGAAAGAGGTAGAAGAAGAGAGAAAAAGATAGAACTGAACAATATCAGAATCTCACAATTCGCAGCGGAACAACATATAATAGATAAATGAATATTCATTAAAACAAAAGAACTGTATATTTTATACATTACATCACATTACATTCATTATCAGAGTTTACAACAACAACAATGGAAAAGAAATACTATATACCTAGTAATATGCTACGCCATCCAGCTTGCCTCCAGCCACTCCTGAATTCCAGAATATCCTGATAAACCTGACTCTAGACCGCCCGTGTGGAAATTGGTGGGCATCCAGAGTTTAGGAAGGGAAACAATAAACTCCAGGTCAGTCATGTGACTGGTGTGAGAACATAAAACAGTTATTTATCTGTAAAACAAAGAACATGATAATTTTAAAATCAATTCGCAATGCTTTTGAAAATGTAAGTACCATAAGACCTCCCACCACACACACAATGCAAACGCAGACTTGGAGGAGATTTCTTCTTATGTTAGTCAAAGATGCTTACTACGCAAAATCAAATCATTTTTTTGATATTATTATTAGTGCATAGTGTAGAAAACATTTTAAAAGTAGAATATAAATCTTAGCCAGCATAGGTACCATTATATTATGCCTGGTATAGCTACCTCCTGAGGAAGCAGGTTCTACAACTAAAACCGTACAAGATCGTATTGTTTCTTTGGATTTCCAACAAATGGTCAGGCCAAGGAACTTCCCATTTCCACATGGAAACGCCTCTGGAATGACGTCCCGAGAACCAAACCGGATCTCTGCCAACACAAGGCCGGGTTACCCCTAACTGGGTAACTACTGACACGAATATGTCATCCCCCGATCGTAACCGATCTATCCGAGGATCCTCGATTTTCAACAACCACAAATCAATAAATTTACAGCAACAGCATAGGTTAAGTATCTGGGCTCCATACCATGATACCACCTCTATCCAGAAGGAATGACATACACTAAAGGGGCGCTACCCCCTAATAACCTTGCTGCATCCTTCCTGTTTTGACCATTTCCGGGGTGTGAGGTCCGACGAAGTCTCGTCCACAAAGCCACGCTTTATACAAAAGCTGTGCTTTGGGTCAACAAATGATCAAAGTAATGATCACCAAGATAAATGATCAAACAAATGATCATATCACAAATGATCAAACAACGATCATTTCACAGCAACACTCAGCATCTCACATTACCAAATTGGGAGTAATCACTAATAACCTTCAACTACATAACCTCTGAGCTCGTACGTCTTAGAGAAGGGTGTTAAGCTAAGAGAATAAATTCTCCGCCACCAACAGAAATATATTTGAAAGAAATCAGCTTTATATCTCAATTTGTAATGTCAGACATACAATCCATACAAGTCTGTTCCGGGCTCGAACAGAACCGAAGGCACTTACAAAGAAGTCCTTGCATTACGGATAATTTCTAATCACGTCCGAACTTCCCGTCACTAAGGGTGATAAAACCTCTATACCGGAGATCAGCCGATGCAGAGCAACTCAACGGTAATCCTTCCGTTTTCAAAAATATCCTGTCTTCAACACCGGTCATCAAATGCAATCCATTACGACGTATCACATATTCGGAATAGGTTATACGACCCCAAGGTCCTTTCCCGGCTAACCCGAATAGTGAGCGCTTATTAAAAAAAAAAGTGTGGCATTCAAATTCTAACAATCACAACAAATACCTATTTAAAGGTAAATATTGATAGTCGGTTATTTAACTATCAATAGGCGTGTTCAACATCACCAGATCCTAAATAATTTTCCAAATTTTTTTATTTTCCAAAAATATCTTTACAAGATATATATATATAATTTCCATACTTCAAAAACAAATCGATATTTATTTTTAAACCAATTTTCCCAATTTCATTTATAAATTCCATATTGAATTTACATTTTCTAAATATCTGTGAATATACGATTTTCAAATCGATTTCAAATATCCACTTCCAATTTATCTTTAAAAAGATAATTCTCAAATCATTCATTTCATATTGGAAAACATTTCCCTACTTATTTAATAATAAGTATTTCACAAATCTATTTATTTTCAACATTTGGAAAATATTCAATATACTTAAATCGAAATTAAGTATATATTTCATTCTTTAAGGAAAACATTCTCTTAACACATTTATTTGAGTCAAAACGAATGTTGCGTAAAACATCGTTTCGACGACCCAAAATCACTAGTACAGGGATTCGAAATTTAAATAGATATATAAACCCCAATACTGTACAAAAACGTTTCCTTTCGGAAATCATTTACTATAACAACGGTGTTATAGTCTACCATTTCCTTCAATTCCTTGAAAACGCCTATTTCAACAATAAATGTTGAAATCTATGTTTTCAATACTTAATACATTTAAAACATCTCTAATCATTTTAATTCTATTTAAAATATCATTTTTCCCCAAAACATTTCCTTAATATATTATTCATTATCCAAAATCGTGAATATACTTTGTTAATCCAAATTCAACATTTTCACATATTAAATTAAAGGATTTTCCACAGTCCAAAATCGTGGATATAATTCCTTTAAAAATTTCTATGTTTACTTATCAAATTTATTTGATTACGAATTTATAAATCAACGCTTATAAATTCCATTTCTATTTCATAACTACTTCGATTTATAAATCTCCTTAAATTACCAATTCTATTTATATTTCATTTACATGTCGAATACAACTTATAAGTAAATTACTTATAATCCATTTATTCACAAATCCATTCTTTTATATCATCATTTATTCATAAATCTAAAATTCTTATTTATTTATAAAACTAGAGACAACTTTATTTTAATACTTATAAAAGCTCGTTTTATAATTCCAATATCTTTAACTTATAAAATATCAATTTTATAAATCTTTTATATAAACCGTTTATAATAATTCAAAAATCCCAATTTAAACCATTTTATAAATTTAATCAACTATTTATTTCAAAAAAATCATGCTTTGTTTATATTTCACAAAAATCCTAATTTTTATAACATAAAAATTTATAACGTTTTAATCATTTAAAATGAATCAACTTGAAAATTTAATAAAACGTATACTTTCAAAAATCACTTTAAAAATCCTTTTAAATTGGAAATCATCACTTTAACATTTTTAAATTTTCAAAATAGGCCCAGTGATGCAACACACCAAATAATCAATCACGGCATCCAAACATCATATATCATCATATGATAATCAACAAATATCACAACATATGTAAATAAATAAATACGGTTGAGGAATCCAGTTGGATCCCTCCAACCTGTTTCCCTGCATCCATAAATGTTAGCACAATACCAATCCCGTTTCAAGACGGGATATCGCGGTATATGGGATTTATAAAATATTATCCGCTTAATAGGCGGCGCAATAGGGTCTCATCCGCTATATAATGCGGGAAATCAACAGCTCCAATATATACATATGCCAATATATATATATATATATATATATATATATATATATATATATATATTGCTATATATAGATATATCCTACTATATCTAATATCACAACCAAACAGAAATCAATAACTGCAATCCAAATTTTCAATTTGAGTGAGAAGATCTCACATTTGCTTTTCAATTTTCCATCCATTTCCATTCCAGCCATTTCTCAATTTTCTGACCTTGTATAAATGTTTATACAATTCATAAATATTCGAACCAATCGAACAATGGAAATTTCATTTGAAAATTTTAAATTAACAATTTGATTTTATTTTAAGCCAATTCCTTTAATGAATTTATTTAACCAAAAATTTATATTTTATACCAATGATTTTATTTAAACGAATCATAAATTTTAAACTAATTTTTATTTAATTTATTTACTTACAATAAAATTTCACTTTAAGCTAATATTTTTATATTAAACAAAATTCCTTTTCAAAACAAATTTTTCTTTCTATAGATTATATTTAGTAAATAAAAAATTAATTTAATAAGTAATTATCATTATTTTGAAAACATATATATTTATCAAAATGTTCAATATATAATTACTGCTTTCCAACATTTAAATTTTCAATTTTTTCAAAACCTTATCCATTTTTTTCTGTTTTACTATTTACACATAAATCTACATATATTTAAAACTTGGCTTTGCTGTAAAAAAAATTATTTCCTTTTCTTCTTCTTCCTCCTGTTCCTCAAATTTTACTTTCAATCTACGCAAATTTGAAAAAATGAAATCGATATACCTTGACGCCTCTATCCCCGGAAGGATCTAAATACTGCAACTTCAACCTTCGCAGATCCAAACTCCAACACTCGACTTCGACAAACACTACAGCCAAGCCCCTCATAAGCCTCGCGCCGCCAACGTGGTACCCGCTCCTCCCAGATTCGCGACTCTCAATCCTCTGCCCCGCGAATGCAATCCAAACGCCGCCGCCTGCGATGAAACGCATCAACCTTCCACCATCGTCCATCGCGACTTCGGTCTCAACGTCGCCTGCCACCTCCTCACGAAGTCGAGCGTGACCAGATGCTCGAGACTTGGTCGCGACTCCCAAAATGTCGATCCCCTCCTGTTCGAATCGATTTCGAATCTTGTTCGTTTTTTTTCTGAGAGGCTACTGCCATTAGAAACGAGAAGGGGGAAGTTCAATTTAATTTTCTGAGAAGGGGATTCGAAATGCCAGCCTTGAATTGTAAAGAGGGAAGGAAGGATTCACGGCTATTTTTTTTCTTTCCATTTGAATCTGAAGAGAGAGAGGACGGTGGTTATTTAAAAATTGAAGGAGACATGCTTTGCACGATTTAGCCGTGAATTTAGGCGTGATTAATGGAAGAGAAAGTGGCTGGTGTTGACGTAATTTAAAATTTAAATTTAAATCGAATTCATTTTGAAATTTCAATGCGTTTATTTACCGTGTGCTCACATAACAACTCCAAATGCTACAAAATTTGAAATCCGATAATAATTCAATATTACGGACCCAATGGAACTCGTTTCGTCGAATTTCGATACTGTGCCTCGGATGGCTATTTTTAAATTCGATTCAAACGATAAAATTCCAAAACTGAACAAATCACTTTCAAATTCAATTCTGAAGTTTCTATTATCTTCAGTATTATCAATATGAATTTTACAAGCCGTTGAAATATTTTTAATCAGCTTAAAACTGAAGATTCAAAAATTTATTCAACTCTCAATAGATTAAATTTTATAATTTAATTGCCAATTCAAAGTTATATTGAAAATTCAATTCAAACCATCATTCAAATATTTAAAATTAATTCAATATTTTCAAATTAAATTGTTCGAAATTCTGGGTCGTTACAATACGTACTCCCGTACTTGTTTATATATGTATATTCCGCTGTGTTGAGTTATTGTGTATCCATTGCATGATATTGATGTTGAACTGTGATTGATGTA
Source organism: Allium cepa (assembly GCA_030765085.1). Lineage (NCBI taxonomy): Eukaryota > Viridiplantae > Streptophyta > Magnoliopsida > Asparagales > Amaryllidaceae > Allium > Allium cepa. The sequence goes on along the minus strand of CM060938.1, from coordinate 713,325,754 downwards.
CTCTGATGGTGTAATATATAAACAGAGATATTTGATTTTTGAGTAAAGACCATTTATTATCTATTATATTTTATTCCGCTGCGATGGTTAGATTCTGTTGTTGATTTCTATTTTCTTCTTCTACCTCTTCTTCTTTAACCCAAATGGTTCGTATTTCTGTACAACTTGAGTTAATTAGATAGAATAGTGTTGACTCAAGGGGTAGGGATTTGCGGGCTGTTACACTAAGGATCCGTTAAACTATTTATATGTAGTAATATACGCAATATATATAGTGTCTATCGGTAAAGTATTAAAATAGTGTTAAGGCGTTACCCATATCTCCTTTAGCACATTTTATAAATGCCCTAGTCTACACAGTTATGTAAACTCCACCAAACCAGTAGGCTATTAGGGAGCACTCCATAGGTACGACACAAACAAAAATCGTAGTGGGCTCGATAAGGCATATGACAAGGCACGCGAGGCAATGCCTAGGGTATGATTCTATAGTTTTGCATTCCCGGGATAGTAGTAACACATAACAGCTACTACCGCCCACTTCGAAACACACTCCCATAATCAATCGAAAGTGTCCACCAAATCAATCACAAAGTAAAAGATATAGCATCAAAGAAGCATGTCCATAGGAGGATAGACGTCACTTGGCCTGGGATAGCTCTTGTTTTAGTCATATCAAGCTGACCCGCGGGGGTCAGGGATGCGTTCATACCTCATACAGTAGCATTATCCAAACCATCCTACTTCGTTCTTGATTCTCCACAACGTGCACAGTTGTTAAAGTGGTTTCGGAATTAGCAGAGAGTATGAAAATATTCGATCCCGGTCTCTTTAACAACCAAACGCTTACATTTTTCACACCGTGGTCATTTTTATAAAACAATTTTAATAATAAATCCAGAAAACAGTTTATACCTTTACATCAAAATATCCATATACTTATTCCAAGAGTATAAATATATACATAAATACCGAGGAAGATTTCTTTCAATCAATTTCGGAAAAAAATTATAAATCTCTCTTTAACCATTCATAAACTATTTATATGCTCTAAAGCCATTTATAAAGCTATTTATAAATTCCCAAAACAATTTACAACTCTTCCCTTTATCATAAACCTTTACACAAATTCTTTCCTACGCTTCCAAATCCTTTTATACAAGTTCTTTTATAAAAACCCTTTATAAAATCCTATAAAATCATTATCAAGCCATTTTAAAATCCTTTATAAAAATCTTTTTTAAGAATCCTTTTATAAAATCCATTTTAAAATCTCTTACAAAACTTTTATAAATTCCTTATAAGCTTCTTACAATTTTATTTGTCAAAACTATTATAAAATCTATATTTATTATATTAAATAAAAACTATATTTATTGTATTAAATTACATTTAAGTTATATATATTAAAACTATATTAAATATTTTATTAAATTTAATTTTAAACTATTTAAAAAAATATTTTTAAAACTAAAGAAGATCATAAATTAAAATTTTAAATTTAAATTTAAAACCATACATTAACTTATAATTTGAAACTTTAAAACATATAAAATAAACTATTTTCCAAATATAAATTTAAATAAAATCATTGAATAAAATTTTAAAAATAAAATTTTTAAATCAAACATACTTTATTATTTAAAAAATAATTTAAAACCGACCAACGATGTCCGTATATAATTTTCTACCCTATGGTCAAGTGATAGAGTGTGTAACATTTCAACCCCAAAATAGTTAAATTTTCTAAGTATATTTCATTTCAACCCGTATCTCGAATCAATAATTTTCATATCAACAAAATCGCTTGGGTTTATCATTTCAATCCATAACATTTTAACTAATCTATAGGATCATTCGGGTATGTATTATTTCAACCTATGGCGATAACAGGGATGTATACATCCAATCAACCAAAATGTCAACAAATAAACATCCATCACAATCAACATCCAAATCAGCCAATCAATCACAATAATTAACCAGTTATCATTATCAAGTATTTAACTAACAATTTAAATCCGATATTAATTTAAATGGCAATTTAATTCGATATAAATTCAAATTAAGTCTAAATGATAATTTAAATTACTAAGCAACAATCAATAAATTTCTTATCACACTATGAACTTAATTAAACTAACATAAGAAGGTTTAGTATTTGTGAGTAGGTTAAATCACTCACCATTGATTTATTGTTGATTTAAAATCCAAATAAAGCCCAAAAATCCAACAGTCTCTAAATCTAACCAAACTAGTTCTCTATTACCCGAAATTTTGATACAATCACAATGGAAGAAACCGCGTCCAAATCCGATTTCGTATGCAAAAGTTATTAAGGTTAGAAGTTTCAGGGTTAAATTTGCAAATATAAAAAATACAGGGAATTTTTCGCAAAATTACCCATTTGCCAGATCTGATCAACGCCGAGACCACCTCCACCCAGTCAATTTGGACTGGGATTTCCCATCACCTCAGAGCTCTGTTTGCCACAAGACCATTTGCATCTGAAAGCTATCGACTTCCTCTACGCAACCAAACTGCTGACATCCCATATAGATGCTCCAATCGCCGCAAATCGATGGTCAAAGTTGCAATGATGATCAACTTTCAAGTCAGATCCCGATTACACCGTTGCTCCATTCTTAAAATTGAAACTAGATCTGGAATCTACTCATCGAGCTCTACAATACCCAGAAGTCGATTTCGCCAATTGAAGCTCCGATCAAAAACCCCGAAATTGCCCCCCTTTGACTTCGCCGTCAGCACCTTTGAACGCGTTTTTAAAAATGAACACAAAAAACTAACTCCATTCGTCGAGAAATGGTATATAATTTGATAGGCTTTGATGAATTTGAATTTTCACTTTGATTTTTGAACTGGGGATTAGGGTTTTTGGATGACAGCCATTGGAAGGAGAATGAGCAGATGAGACATACGTATAGAAATGAAATCAGAAAGCTTTAAAAAGCTGCTAGGTTTTAGGAAGTATCAATTTATATAGACAGATGGATAAGAATGAATGGACAGATCGAACTGGATCGAAACGATAACAACGACCCGAAAAGCCCGCTTCATTTCTGAAACGAAAGTAGATCATCCCATATATCAAAATATAAGTTTTCGAAATTTTTGAACTCAATGGAACTAGTTTCAAACCCTAATTCCATGATATATAGAAGTTAATTTTTAAAATTAGATTCTATTCATCAAAAGTCTTTTACTTGATTTCTACACGTTTCAAGCTTGCACGGTCAAATGACAAGTCCGATCAACTGCAAAACTTGCTGTAATAATTCACTGTTACAAATCCGATGAAATTGGTTTCGTCAAAATTTGAGACAGTGATCAAAATGGCTATTTTACACGTTAATTAAACAAATTATTATTAAATTGATTTAATCACCTTTAAATTCAAATTTAAAACCTAACAATTTCATCATTCTTGATTACATAGAAATCAATAGTCTATTAAAATAATTTCTCCACGTTAAATCCACTATTTGAATATTGCAATAATTATCGGCGTTTAATTTCAACTGTAATAAAATCCCAGTTAATTCTATTTTGAATTCCAATAATTACTTTTATTTCGATTTACACTCTTATTATTAAATCAACTATTACCTTATGAATATAATTAACGTTAGTTTATATTTTATTACGTTCATATTATACAGCTATCATCTTTTACCATATCAGTTGCAATATTTAATTACATTTATTCCAACAGTTATTTTATTCCTTACTTACAATTATAACCAAATTAACTTTATAATTATTTCAATTGATTGAAGTTACATTAAAACAATTGTCAATTACACTAAATCAACATTATTAAATTACATTCCAATAATCCTTTCCACTTATAAATCATGAATTTTGATTTCTCGCAATATTAAATTCTAAAATCTTATTAAATTTAATAGTTTTAATTATCATAAATATAGGCTGTTACATTTTTAAATTTGAAACTAAGGTAGCAATTATAAAGGGTTGGAGCCTTGAAAACAAAATGAAGTTTTTTTTTTGAAAAGCAAGAGGTGAATGGAAATGAGAGGAAAAATAAGAAAATCGTTTTATACAGAGTGAAAAAATCAAATTACCAAAAAGCTCTTTAGTGCATATCCTCCATCCATTTTTGGCCACATCATCACCATCCACCTCTTGCCTCCACTTCCACACGCAAGTGCTAAGGCTCCCTCTTGTGACCAACATACATTACACTTCCCTTGTACCATGTGTAAGAGATAATGTGACATAACATTCTTTTTATTTCTTTATAATTTGGAAAAAAAATGTCATATCTCCTTCCTTTACTTTCATAAACACATATTTACCATATTATATTACTAACCATACTTATGTTATAAATATATGTGTGTATATGTTTACTAAAATGTTTACAAAATTTTCAATAACTTTTTGATGATGAAAAATTAAAAATTTGAAAAACGATTTCCGATCATATTTCTCTTTTTCTTCGAACTAATGATTTTTGTAAACACATTTTGAAAATCATTTCATTATCACAAGTTATAAATATATAAGGGTTTTATTTGATTTATATATTTCATAAATTAATTATTTATTATATATTAAGTATACATATTTAAAGTGATTAAATTTCAGGTTTTTGCAGGTCATATAGTGGTTATATGCAACCAAACTCTTTCATTCTCTCCCATGTTTCAAGTTCCTCTTAATACATCCAGTTACAGCCACCCACTGCCCTACCAACTCTACTTTTCATATCACTTTTATATATACTACTAACTAAGCCTTGACTAGACCGGTTCTTCATGATTGCATCCCTCGACTTCATTCCTTTAGCTCCCCATGGGTATGCATGGATGATTCTAGTTGTATTCATAAATCTACATTAGTGGAGCTCTCCTTTCCCGTAATGACATATCTCCTCTTAAATGCACCTTTTTCCACTCTTCCTTATTACTCAATCAACGCTAACTATCTATACATCTGAATAATAAAAGATAAAATGGTAATTGGACTTTATGTAAGCTTGATTATGCATTTGCAAACAGTGAAGTTATTTCCATGTGGCCTTCTCTTTCAACCTTAATACCCACCCATAGGATTTTAGATCATTGTCCACTTATCCTCTCGTGGAATGGTATTACATGAACGACCTTCCTCCTTTTAAATTTTTTAATGGTTAGACTAACCACTTTGGATATAATTCTATAATTTTACAGGCTTGGAGCATAGTTCTTTATGGTAACCTATGCACGTGTAAGATTTAAAGATATGATTAAAAAATATATCGCAATTGTGGAAAGATTTCTACTGAAATAAGAACAATTATTGACAAAGCACAAAGGGACTGATATGGTCACAAGGCAATGAAGCAGCAACCCACCTTGAAGGTTGATCCATAACTCGTTCACAGCACGCGCACAGTGTGCCATCACGTTTTCTGGACCGATGTAAATCACAGTGTCTTGGGAAGCAAGCAAATTAAGTAGTACTCATGAAAAGTAAAAGTTGTTACAAATAATGGGCTACATTTTCTATTAATTGTACTGCCAGTTGGTTACAACGTGAGTGACCATTTACAAGTTGCAGCCACTAGTATTTTGGCAATTAGCATGAAAAGATTCCTTGTATCTATCTATATAGGCACTGCGTGTGTGTAAAAATGCTCATGCTGAATGAAAATATTGTTTCTCCTTCATCTTCTTCTCTTCTTCCTCCATATTTTCCTCCTTTTTTATGTTAATGTTGCCTTATCAATTGGTGCTTACATCGATGCTCTCACCTCCACCCTATATTCTATTGGCATGGATGAAACTCTAACTTTGTAGCAACTCCTTGACAAAATCAACCAACGAGCTGCAATCATCTCCCAATAAAATGACATTCTCATTCATCAAGTCGACATGCTCCAATACCACACCTCCACGAGTCTCATTCACCTTTCATCACTCAAACTCTCATCCAAAACCACTCCACTCAACATCAACTCTATACCTCCTCCACAACTTTCCCTTCCTCCACTGCGACAACTCCAACCAAGCCCTTACTTCTACTTCCCAAAGCCTAACAACGCCAACAATCACGACAACAACAGCTCCCTCTCCGCCTTTGACAACTCATTCCACTTCCACCTTTCCTCTACCTATTTCTCTAGCTCCTCCAACTACCCTCCCCACAAATATCAAACCCCTTTTCTTAAAACCAAAGTCATCGCCATCACTAGCAGCAATGAAGTACTCCTCGACAACACCATTGACACTTCCATCTCCATCCACGTAACCCTCAACAATGTCGCCACCATCCATTCCTCACTCATTCCCTTTCCCTTCAATATAGTCCTCATCACAGCTCCTACTTCCCCTCACATATTTCCCTACATCTCCCATTTACTACACCTTGTTCATCAACTCCACCCTTTGGTTGAATGTAAGAAAAAGATGGATGAAAATAAGCCCCTCATCTTTGATCCGGGGGGCAAAATAAAGTTTGAGTTTGTTCTTGGCACGGTTACATGGTGAAGCTCAACTCAATCATAATCCAAGCTCCACTATTTCGATACCGCTACAACCAACTTATGACCTTGAGGACAAGGTTTTCGAGGGGTCGGTAATGATATGGTCACAAGGCAATGAAGCAGCAACCCACCTTAAAGGCTGATCCATAACTCATTCACAGCACACGCATAGTGTGCCATCATGTTTTCTGGACTGATGCAAATCACAGTGAATTGGGAAGCAAGCAAATTAAGAAGTACTCATGAAAAGTAAAAGTTGTTACAAATAAAGGGCTGTATTTTCTATTAATTGTACTTCCAGTTGGTTACAATCATGTGTGACCATTTACAAGTTGCAGCTACTAGTATTTTGACAACTAGTATGAAAAGATTCCTTGTATCTGTCTATATAGGCACTGCGTATATGTAAAAATGCTCATGCTGAATGAAAAAAATTGTTTCTCCTTCCTCTTCTTCTCTTCTTCCACCATATTTTCCTCCTTTTTTTTCTGTTAATGTTGCCTTATCAGGGACATGATGTGAAAATCTGTTAACTGTAACCTCTCTTATCTAAAACATAACCTAACCTCTCTTCTTCACAATACTTTTTAGGATGATTTGAATATAACTAGACAAAAGCTAAGGAGGGAGTTTTACTTTACAGGAGATAGGAACTCATTCTTTTTCCATAGCTCTTTGAAACTCAAACAAGTAAAAAATAATATACACGTCCTTACAAATATGTATGTTGTCTTTCAGTCTGACCCTAATGCCATTCAAACTTTGTTAACCCAGTATTTATTCTCATTTTTAACAGTACTGCACGTGATAGTTTTAACCTAATATCTATACATGAAACAACTATCCCTCTCACAAACTCCTCTGAATCCAAGTCCCTCACCAAGCTTACACCTAGTGATGAAATCAAAGCTACCTCATTCAACCTTAACTTCGGTACCTCTAGTGGTCCAGATGGCTTTAATGAACCTTTTTCAAACACTCATGGCTATTAATAGGCCCCTAGTTCCTATAAAAATTAAGAACTTATTCGTTACTAACAAACTGCTTAGGCGCATCGATGAAACCAACTTTGTCATAATCCCCAAAATAAAAAGCCCTGCTTTTATTCATTATATTAGACCCTATCTTCTATTTTAATGTGATATATAAATGCATCACCATAATCCTATCTTCTGTAATAAAGCTTATTCTCTCCAGAATAATTTCTCCAAATCAAGTTACCATCCTATCAGGTGTTGAAAGTCATATAAAAAAACATATCATCGATGAAGATGGATATTCAAAAAGCATTTGATACCCTAGACAGATTCCCTATCTCTGCTATTTAACTAAACATGCATTTTACTATGATTTTGGTTGCATGGTTTTACACATGTATATCAACCCCTCACTTCTCTATTCTTCTCAATGGAAATTTTATTGGGTACCTTCTATCAAGCCATGGCATTCGAAAAGGATACGTTATATATCCTTGTATATTCATTATCGCAATGGAGTACCTTAGTTGTATGCTAAACAATTAGGTAGACCAAAAGAAAATTTTCCTTGACCTAAAATATATAGAGCCTAGACTCATTACCCTTCTTTTTTCTAGTTACTTATTTTTATTTACTAAACCAAATAGCTCTTCAATATCATTCATTCACTCTACATTGGAAAGAAGATTCTCCTGATCTTAAAACCAATCAGATTATATCTCACATCTTAAAGGCTGGGTTGAATGGTGAAGCCAAAAGTAATATCATCCTTCTGTCTAACCTGCAGAATATCGAAATAACTTAGTATACTTTGGCATTTACCACTTCAAGAATCTCTACCAACCAGTTCTTACCTGTGTATGGGTCTATCACTAATAAGGTGAGTAGATGGACATATCATGTAGCGATCTGTAATTTCAAGTACTTCAATAATACTAGAACATTTGAAATATGGTTAAGTGTTATAGAAGTGATTTTTTAAAAAAAAATTAAACTCCTTTCAATTAATAACTAATGATAAGAAACTTGGTTTTGAAATTGTCTTACAAAAATAAGTGCTTAGAAGAAATATCGATATTGCGATCGAAAATCATTTTATCGATGAACAGATTTCACTAAATATAAGTTGTTCAAACTTTGAACATATTAATTCATTAATAACTAATAAAAATAACTTAACAAAATATGGTTAACTAGTTCACTTTTAAAATGCTTTTAGCAAGTAATTAGGTGGAGATATTTTGGTGTAGATATTTTCTTTGGCCCATGAGGTGGAAATTTGGTCACATGGAGGGGGATGGGTTTTTAGCCGAGTAGAAAAGATTGGGGTAGGGTATGATAACCTCTTTAATGCCTATATGAGTCCACTTAAGGCTAATGAATCCCTTTTACGAACTGAAGCAACTAAAACAAAGTTCTTCATCTCCTTATTCTCTTCTAGGTAACTTTCTATAACACAAAGCAAGTCAACTAAAAATTGCACCATACTCTTGCTAAAAGCCATAAACAACATAAAAATAGTATAATAAACTTGAAACTTGAAGGAGTGGGGCACATAAGTCCCAAAGAACCTCGACTTTGAGCATTTTAAGCAATAACTTGCCTAGGCCATGAGCAAGTGTGAAGGGCATAAGGATTTTCGAGTTTCTTTGGTTGAGGTAGGAAGTGGCTGCAAAGGTAGAGGCTTGTGCTTGGTCGTGTACTTGTTTAAAAGTGAGCAAACTCACCAATTGAATGTATATGAAGTGTATAATATACTTGTATAAATTATAGAAAAGTGCTTAACAATATAATGTTGTAGCTTTTGATATTACTGTTGTGGAAAGGAAATGGCATATATAAGTTATGCATATGAACTTCTATAACTTTTTATAACATGTTACATGGCCTTGGAATGATGTACATAGGTAATTTGGTTAGACTGTGATTGAATGGGAATTGAATATAAAATGGTTTCTATAGTGAATAGTCGCTGTAGAAGCACTTCAAATTGTCCTATTTTCTTGAATTTATATAATATTTTGTAAATAGATCCCTCGTTGTTTCTTTGAATGAATGTGATCTATATTGAGTATATCGTTTGATGCAAAAATATTAGACATTAAAAAATCTATTAACATATCGAAAAGTGGCCAATGTCAGAAATTCTTTACTCTTCGATCTTTCATGATTAATGATGAACAATTCAACTAATAGCCCAAGGATCACTAATACCGAATATTTCACAAACAAAGCTTAATATGATTTTTTTTTAAGATGACGTACCTTGATTAACAGCGGAAGATGTAATGGCTGTCATCTTCTTCTTCTGACTTCTAATAATTACTCTTCTTCTCAGAACTCGGTTTCTCTCTCTAACCCTATTTCTTTATATGTTTCTTGATGGAGAAGAATACATCTATACCCAGAAGAAAGAGAGGACCTAATCATTTATATAACATTTAACTCTAAATCTGGTACGTCCATCATATACCAATTCATCGCTTAAGATCAATCACAGACCTAATGTTCTACTTATAGAACGGTCTATTTATGACTTAATTAATTGGGTCACATTAAGATTAGAAACTGCATAACGTTAATGGTAAATGAAATGTTCTATTTATGACCTAATTAATAGGGTCATATTAAGATTAGAAACTGCATAACGTTAAAAGTAAATGAAACGATTGCAGTTTCTACTAGCAGTTTTCTAACATTCTCCCACTTGACCCGATTATTCATAATATCAAGTATTGAACATCATACTGTGATAAATTGCTGAGAGTTATGGCAGTTGTGCATTATTAATTCAATGAATTCCCTTCCATATACTACAATACCAGCAATCCATCATTTTATATTCATAATTTATATAAAACAGCATAATGGTCCACATAATGTCTTATATCATAATGATTAAACATAATATCTTTATAAGACTCTTTCTTGTTTAAAATTACATAAAGTACGTACTACCACATTAAAACAATAGACATATAATTGTATATCATAAACACACAAAGGAGCTCAGAATGTCACACACCAATTATTATTAATACAACCAAGACCCATTCTTTGAACATGTTCCTTAAATTGTCTTAGCTGTAACCCTTTCGTCAAAGGGTCTGCAATCATAAGTTCTGTCCTGATGTGCATGATTGACACTCTTTGTTTCTGAACCTCATCTTTCACAACAAGATACTTCAGTTCCGTATGTTTGGCACCATTAGAGTACTTTTCATTTTTTTTGAAAAAAAACACTGCGGCAGAGTCATCACAATAAATTTTCAGCGGCTTGCTAATGGTGTCGACAACCGTAAGTCCTGAAATAAAGTTCCGCAACCATAATGCTTGAATTTTGGCTTCATAACATGCCACAAATTCTGCCTTCATAGTAGATCAAGCAACGATAGTTTGTTTCTCACTTTTCCATGATATGGCTCCTTGAGCAAACATAAACATGTAACCAAAAGTCGATTTTCTAGTATCGATGCATCAAGCAAAATCTGAATCGCTATATCCAATCACCTCCAATTCATTGGATCTACTATACATGAGCATGTAATCTTTCGTGCCTTGTAAGTACCTAACACTTTCTTTGCAGGTTGCCAATGTTCCCTTCCTGAATTACTTTGATACCTCCCTAACATACCGACCGCAAAACTGATATCCGGTCTAGTACAGGTTTGAGCATACGTTAGGCTACCAACTGCAGATGCATATGGAATTGATTCCATTTCCTTTCGTTCAACATCATTCTTAGGACATTGCATGAGATTGAATTTATAACCTTTCTGTACATGAACTTTCCTAGGTGAACACTTACTCATTCCAAATCTCTCTAGAATCCTTTCGATATATCCTTTCTGAGACAATCCCAATATTCCTTGTGATCGATCACGAAATATTTCTATTCCAATCACACAGGATGCCTCTCCCATATCTTTCATTTTAAAGTCCGTTGAGAGAAATTCCTTAGTCTCATGCAATATGCTTAAATTATTTGCAACAAGCAAGATGTCATCAACATAAAGGACTAGATAAATAAACTTGCTCCCACTGATCTTTTGGTATAAACAGTAATCAACCGTATTTTCCTTAAAACCAAAAGATGTAATAATGGTATTGAACTTTATATACCATTGCCGGGATGCTTGTTTAAGCCCATATATTGACTTCTTAAGTTTACACACCAATTGTTCTTTACCTTTTACAGAAAAACCCTCAGGTTGATCCATATAAACATCCTCATCAAGATCTCCATTCAGAAAGGTTGTTTTCACATCCATTTGATGCAATTCCAAATCATAATGTGCTACTAATGCCATTATTATTCTTAGTGAGTCCTTTTTCAAAACAGGAGAAAATGTCTCCTTGTAATCGACACCATCTTTCTGAGTGTAACCCTTAGCAACAAGTCTAGCTTTATACCGTTCGACGTTACCACTAGAGTCGTGTTTGGTTTTAAAAACCCATTTGCATCTGACACTTTTACAGCCACTTGGTAACTCAACGAGATCCCAAACTTCATTCTGTTACATGGATTTTAGTTCTTCTTTCATGGCATTAATCCATTCCTTTGACTCTTTATTTTCTACAGCATGTGAAAACGAAACTGGGTCTTTATTGATTCCTATATCATAATCTGGTTCTTGCATATAAACCATATAATCATTAGAAATAGCTGACCTACGATCTCTTTGAGATCTTCTTAATGCTACTTGTTGTGGTTCATGCATATCAGCATTATGTAAGTCATTTCCTTCAGGAAGTACTTCTTCATTTATATGTTGTTCATCATCTGCTATTCTCCAACAGCTGGAACAACATTTGGAGGAATAGTAGATGGAGGAACTATTCTAGGCAATGTAACATTTATCCTTGTTTCCTTTATTTCCACTATTTCTCTTCTAGTACTCCCACCGACTTCACCAATCTCAATGAATCTTGCATTACCAATTTCTATAATTCTTGGACTATGATTAGGACCGTAAAACACATATCCTCTAGATTTTTCAGGGTAATCTAAAAAATACCCACTAATCGTTCGAAATCTAATTTCTTTTCATGTGGATTATAAATTCTCGCTTCCGATGGACAACCCCAAAAATGCAGGTGTCTTAAGCTAGGTTTCCTGTTAGTCCATAATTCAAAAGGAGTCTTTTGAACAGCTTTACTAGGAACCCTATTCAACAAATAATTAGCGGTTTTGAGAGCATACGACCACAAATTCTTAGGTAGTCTAGAATCTGACATCATACTCCTAATCATATCTATTAGCGTCCTATTGCGCCTTTCTGCTACACCATTTTGCTGTGGTGTACCTAGCATTGTGTATTGCGCACATATGCCATGACTTTCGAGGAATTTTGCAAATGGACCTGGACACTGTCCTGACTCGTTATATTTGCCATAATATTCACCACCTCTATCAGACCTTATGATTTTTACCTTTTTATCTAATTGCCTCTCAACTTCCTTTACAAACGTCTCAATGACATTCATAGATTGAGATTTTTCATGAAGCAAATAAACATAACCATAGCGGGAAAAATCGTCAATAAAAGTGATGAAATACTTTCCTCCATTAAAGGCTGGAGTGTCCATAGGTCCGTAAATATCAGCGTGTATCAAGAAGCTGGCTGCTTCTAGTGGCTCCTTTCTTATTATGTTTGGTTTGTTTACCTTTAATACAATCCACACATAATTCTAGATCACTAAAGTTCAATTTTGCCAAAATTTCATTACTTACTAATCTCATCATTCTTTCTTCGGATATTTGACCTAGTCTTTTATGCCATAAGAGAGCAGAATTTTCATTCAACATGCTACGTTTGCATTCAACATTATTTATTACATCCAGTAAGGACTTTGCATAAGTGTCATTCAGTTTCAATTTATATAAACCATCAATTAGAATACCAGAACCAACATTATCAGTAGTCTTATATAAATCAAAACAACCAGATCCAAACGTACATCTAAAACCAGAAATATCCAACTTAGTTACGGAAATAAGGTTTCTAGATAATGAAGGTACATAAAGGGTACTATATAAGTCTAATACATATCCACTTTCTAGAATTAGACGATAAGTCCCAATGCCTTTTATTATGGATTTCATTCCGTTTCCCATAAAGAGAAAACGATCTTCATTTGGATTTATGGTCCGGATCATAAGAAATCCCTACATATTATTGGAGACATGAGTTGTAGCACCAGTATTTAGCCACCATGTATTAATAGGAACTTCAACTAAATTTGATTCAAAACATACGAAAGATAGATGATTACCTTTCTTTTCGAACCAAGCTATCCTTTTCGGACAGTCATTTTGATAATGTCCTTTCCTTTTAAAGAAATGACATCGAACATCCTTTAGTTCCTTTTTTTCCTTATCCTGCCCATTCTTAGCAGGTGCCTTTTTCTTCTTGAAATGACTTGATTTTCCATTCTTTTCTTTACCAGCTTTATTACTCACAAAACTTACTGAGTGATTCACTTGATTTTTCAAATGTCCTTCTTACTGAACAAGTCTACTGGCCAATTCATTAACATTCCACTTATCCTTTATATTTTTATAGTTAATTTGAAAAGGTCCATATTCAGAAGGTAGCGAGTTCAGGATCAACTGGACAAGAAAAGAATCTCTGCTGTAAGTCCCAGGGAGTTTAATCTTGCTGCAAGATTAGTCATCTCTGTAATGTGCTCTTGCATAGTTTGCGATCCATCAGACTTCATGGTCATGAGTTCTGCCATAAGGGTACCAGGGAGTGACGTATCAGCTGAACGAAAATGCTCTTCCACAAACTGCATAAATTCCTTAGCACTTTCTATTTGCGAAATTGTTGACTTGATGTTGTTAGCAACAGTCATCTTAATAAACATGAGGCTCAATCTGTTACTGCGTTCCCATGCTTTATGGTGTGATTTTTCTGTCTCAGTACTAGCTGTTGTAAGAGCAATAGGTTTATCCTCAAGGAGTGCCAAGTCAAGATCCTGAACATCTAAATGGAAATTGACTTGTTCTCTCCGTTCAGAAAAATTAACACCAGTGAGCAATGTAACAGATGAAGCATGTGTATTCATGGGAACTATTGCAAATTAAATATAAAAAAAATTGAAATAACTATAAGCTCATAGCTAATGCGATTTAGATATGTATATAATAGTATAATATAGCATTCCTTTGGATAGATACTGTATTATACTTAACATAATTAAATACCAAAACATAAGTAAGTAATAAATATATTCAATTAAATAAAACTGACATCTTTGGATGATCAATATTTATTTAATCAAGATATCTATTAAACCTCATCATGTCAACTAGTTATAGAACAAGACTTTCCTTTGGGTAAGTTATCAGGTTCTACCATTAGTGACGACATTTTTTTGTATTATTATAACTGGCAATCTCTATCAATAATCATTATGTCACTTATGCACTAAATGATTATGATTTTGTCCACTTTGATGATTAACAAAATCATAAATCTCATGTTCATAATTGACTTATAACACATACTTGATTAAACATCATGAGTAAAGCATAGAACAGATCAATTGCAATCATAGGAAATATTCAGTTATTGATTGGTGGCTCTGATACCAAATGCCAGAAATTCTTTACTGTTCGATCTTTCATGATTAATGATGAACAATTCAAGTAATAGCCCAAGGATCACCAATACCGAATATTTCACAAACAAAGCTTAATATGATTTTCTTTTTTTGTTTAAGATGACGTACCTTGATTAACAACGGAAGATGTAATGGCTGTCAACTTCTTCTTTTGGCTTCTAATAATTACTCTTCTTCTCAGAATTCAGTTTCTCTCTCTAACCCTATTTCTTTATATGTTTCTTGATGGAGAAGAATACATCTATATCCCAGGAGAGAGAGGACCCAATCCTTTATATAACATTTAACTCTAAATCTGGTACGTCCATCATATACCAATTCAACGCTTAAGATCAATCACAGACCTAATGTTCTAATTATAGAACGGTCTATTTATGGCTTAATTAATCGGGTCACATTAAGATTAGAAACTGCATAACGTTAAAGGTAAATGAAACGTTCTATTTATGACCTAATTAATAGGATCATATTGAGATTAGAAACTGCATAACGTTAAAAGTAAATGAAACGATTGCAGTTTCTAATAGCAGTTTTCTAACAGCCAAACCTTTTAATATATAAAACTTCCCAGTTTATATCCTGTTGCCGCACTTAACAAGCATTTTCTGGCTATTGTAGTAGCTCTAAACCCTTTTGATAGCATTTTAGAAATGCTATAGGTTGCTATTTGAACTCAGTTGGTTTAAAATGACTTTTAATTAAAGTATTATTCTACAAACTTTTTATAACTTAATAACTTATATTAAAGTATTTTAAAAGTGGTTTGGAGTTTAAATATATTTTTAATAATTAATTATAAATTATTAAAATAGAAGGGTTATTTTAATAAATGAAAACATGTTTTTTTATAGTTTATAAATAAATTATAAAAAAAAATTTAAGTAATATTTTAAATGAGTGTTTAAACCATAATTATAAATGTTTTAAAGTATTTCTAAGTAAATAAAATATTTGAAAATTAGTTAAATATTTTATTAAAATATTAAAAAGCTTATGTAACATTATATCTTTTATATTGTTTATAGAATTTGATTAAATATATTAGCTTATGAATAAACTAGTATACACACACACATACATATATCATTTTTAAAAGGCCTTTTAAATTGTAAACAAATGTTTTTGAAAACGGGTTAGGAGCCACTTAAGTAACTTAATTTTTTTACCTGCTTATGGAAAGTAATTAATCCTATACTTAGCACTAAAAGCCGAATAAGTAGACTTGTTTTATCCGTGATAGTTAGAATGATGTTCGGGTAGGGTTTAGAAGCAAGAATGCTCCAACCTACCGACTTCACTCTTAATTGAGGGATAGTATAAATTGAGAAGGTTGGAAATGTGATAAGTATATGAGATTTGATTTCCATATGCGATCGTTTCAGAACTGGATAGTTGATTGGTCAACTATCGAACTTGATCAAATTAACTTAGGAAGTATATAATAACTTTATGGCTCCACCTTAACAAAACATTTAAAACATTTAAATCCCTTAGCTTAAATAATTTAATAACCATACTAAAACATATAGGAAAAATCCTCAAAAATCATAATAAGTCACTTTTAATATGTTTTCTAACATATATGAATTTTAGACCTGGAAAATAATACTTGATTGCCTAAAATAACTTAAACCCAAATGATATAATTCTTCCATTCAAAATTCACAATAAATTATCAATAGCTTGGAATATTATGAGAATTTAGACCCATCTCCGAAATAATGTTCTACATAGCATATTCAAACTTCATGGCCTTCGAAAATCAATTTTTGCACGATTTTAACTTTAAAATCAAATTATATTATCCCACAAAAATCCTTGTTTAAATTATAACATGACATAAAATCAAAGCATATCATCATACATCCATCCAAACGATTTTAAACCTTAGACCCAAAATTAAACGTTCAAAAAGACTTATATGAGATGGTTTAAATCATTATTTACCTTGTTTGGATAAGGAATTTGAGATCTGTTCTTGACTTTAATCTTCCTAGCTTGAATTTTAGGCTCTATTTGATTTTGAGCTCCTATTCTCCTAGGGTTATGGCATGCCTTGTTTTTTTTGTTTGTGTTTTTGGTTTATGAAAATGTGAATGAGAATGAGGTAAGGGGTTTACGGGTTATGGGGTTCGGCTATTCCCATATTACCCTTGCCTTATTCTCTTAGGTATTTAAATTATAAATAATTTTTATAAATCCATTTAGTTAAGGCACATTCCAAATTAGATCTCAAATTTCAATTCCCTTATCACACTAATCTCTACATTATTCTATTTAATTTATCTAATTAAATCTTTCGAATAATGCTTTTTAAAATTAGGGATGTTACCTAGTTATGATGAAGGTCTTAACTAGAATGATTAATGATTTTGTTGCCGTCAAACTTCTTATACTCCATCCAAAATGCAAGGAACCTTTGATATATGTTATGATGTTTGCTGACGATGTCATCTTATTTACTAAGCCAACAGTTGAAACCATCAAACGTGTTCTTGATGTGCTTCATGAATTTTATTCCTTCTCCGGCTTAGCAATTAACCCTGAAATCTAGCATCTTTATGGCTGATGTTTCAGAAGATCATGCTAGTTGTACCAGAAATATGTCAGGACTTCAGGAAGGGTCTGATACTTCTTCATACCTTTGTGTACCACTTGAAACTGCCAAAATCTCCACTACCTAGTGCCTTATGCTTTATGAAAAATCACTAAATAAATGAAATCCTGGTCAACTAGATTTTTATCCTAGGTTGGACGTCTTGTTCTGATCAACTCTTTCATATTTGCCTTTACCATAAATTGAGCCATGACTTTTATCTTCCCTAAAAAATTGATTCTGATGATTAGAAGAGCCATGGACAGGAAATATGCATTCCAGAAAAATGGAACCAATAGCCTTTCATAAGGTTGAAATGAAAAAGAAATTTAAGGTTTAGGCATCAATAACATGCTTATTTGGAACAAATCTGCATTTAGCAAACATCTTGACAATCCTCTTAATAAGTGGAATGACATTTGGGTTCAATGGTGTTTGAAACACAATGTTGGAAACAAAGAATTCTAGCGAATGGATCCTCTCAGAATAGTAGCTGGGTTTGGAGAGCAATACTTTCTCTTAGAGTAATTATTTTACCTCTTGTCCGAATTATCACAGCTGTGAATGTCAAGGAAATTTTTTGGTCTGATCCATGGGCAAAATAGGGACTAATTTAAAGAATATTATGTCTTACAATGAAATAGCTCAGTCTGGTATTCCTCTACAAGCTGTGCAAATGACTACATACATGAAGACAGTGCTTGTCTCCTTTATTCTAGCAATCAGGAAATTAGGAATCTATAGCAAATAATTCAGCAAGAACCATATCCGATCTATCAGGATGAAAAGGTAGTTTGGATAGTCAAAGGTGTTGATTTCTTTATATCTAAAGTTTACGGCACTCTAAATGGTAACTCTCTGCAATAGATTTTCTCCTAGAATAAAAGGATATGGAATATACATTGCAGAGAGGGTGATAATTTCTTATTATGGAAGGTTATGAGGAATGCTCTTAATAATAATGAAAAACTGCCGCGTCTAGGGAAGCTAACCGAAGGTCTATGTGTGTTTTGCAAAAGTGATCTGTAGTGTAACTTGTATTTATTTCTTTAATTGTGCAGTGTAATATCCTATATGGCACAACTTGATGGTTAGGGTTGGGAGAAGTCATATAAATAGGGAAAGTGTGATTTAATGGGGATTGATCTATAAGGCTACTAGATGGAAGAGCAGTCAAACCATGTTATCTCTTCTTATTCTCAAAAAGTTCATACATGTTGTGCGGACTGAGAGGACCGAAAGAATATTCGATAGGAAGTGCAAAAGAACACATCAAATTCGACGTACTATTTTGAAACCTATCAAGGTAGGACTACTCTATAGTAACTTTAGGTATGATGATAGCATAATTTGGATATGGTGCTGATGTTCATGTCTTGTTATGTTTTCTTTTTTCTTTCATTCTTGTTTTTTCTTTTTCTTTCTCTTTTGGATCATAACATGTTATAATTTAACTTATTGTGTTTGCAATAAACTGGTAGGAACCCAGTCAATCCCACTCAACTTTGCTAAATAAATTTTAAATGCCATTAAATAAAACAATTAATTAAATTCAAATCATCGTTAGTTAAAATAAATAATTAATCTCAAACGTTATTAATTAAAATGATTAATAAACTTTAAATGCATTAATTAAAACAATTAATTACGTTCAAATAATCGTTAATCAATTAAATTCAAACGTCATTAGTTAAAACGATAAATTAAATACAAAACATTATTTGTTAAAATGATTAATTAACTATAAAACATCATTAATTAAAACGATTAACTAAATTTCAAATATCATTAGTTAAAACAGTTAATTAAATTTAAAATAATCATTAATTAAAATGATTAAAAAAAGATCAAAATCATTAATCAAAAGGACTTAATTAAATTCAAAACCCATTAATCAAATAGATTAATAAATTTCAAAACACCATTACTTAAAACAATTAATTAATTTCAAAATCATTAGTTAACATGATTAGTTAACTTAAAACATCATTAGTTAAAACAATTAATTAAATTTAAATAACCATCAGTTAAAATGATTAATAAATTTAAAATACCATTAACAAATATGATTAATGAATTTTAAACTTCTATTTAGTGAAAACACAAGCTCAAGTTCAAAACTCACATGACAGGGTTTTGGGGATGAAATTCTATAAATGATGGTATAGCAAAAATCGCTATAACGACACTAAAACAATAAGGAATTTCAAGATTTATTTCAATTGAATAGCAATATAACAACATAATGATGCAAATAAATGATTATTGGTAGGAAACCCCTCGGGGTCCCTCTACAAATTCTTCCTACAAAAAAAGGACATTATACATAATGGTTCATAGCAATAAATTAATATGTCTTCCATTTTCATAAAGGAAATTCAACCAAACAATCAATCAAACAATTTAACTAACATCCAAGCAATCAATAATAGTTTATAGCATCATAGATATGATATAGTAAAATTGAATGTGAGTTAAACTCACATTGATTTAAGTTTTCTTCGAAGCATTCCAGTTTGAACCAAAATCGAATGGCTATTCGATTTTAGCTCAAAATTTTACTTGCTCTAAATCTAACCAAACCAACTCCACTGCAAAGATCTCAACGACTTGAGTCCAATGCAAAAAAATGGTGTTCGAATGCGACCTTGTACATAAAAGTTATTCAAATTATAAGTTTTCAGATTTAAATAATCAAATTAAATCACTTATTACTTTACCTAATCACCCATTAATTCTTCTCCTTCATTATTATTTCCTCCCTACACATAGCGGATCACATACACAAAGTAACCTACCTTTTTCAAATCTCCTTTCTCCTCCTATCTCACTTGATACTCCACGGATTTGCAAACCAACTTCACCGGCGAGCTCCACTACACAAGTGCAACAAATACCAACCCGCACCCCCTCAAGAGTTTGACCTAGAGCACTCCTCTATAGGCCCTCTATATGGACGCGTTCTTCCTTGGAGGTTCGGATGCCACCAAAACTCCACCGAGGTGCTAAACACCTTCCCGAACCCAAATCACCACTCCGATTCCTCTCTCGATGCCTAAATCTCCAAAAAAATCCTAGGCCCTAATTCTACTGCCCCTAGGAAGAGCCACTAAAGAAACAAACGCACCAAATGAAACCTATACGAAATCGAAGCACTCAAGTATATGAGCTTAATGGAACAAATCTCTCTTTAGGTTCCAAGGTTTTGATTTTTGAAGTTTTCAAACTTCTCATTTAAGATTATGGGGAAGATTTTATAGGGAGGAGAGGCATGGCCTTGAACGTGATAAAGTGAGGGGGGAAGGGCAAGGTAAGGTGGGTATAGGCTGAATTGATGGAGGTATGGAGTTGAATTGATGTGTATATACTATTTTATTAGAAAATATCTAATATTACATGCCGAAAAATCTCCAACTCCTATTGAGGCGTGCCGATTGGTATTTTATACCAAATACCCCTATTTTGAACTCAATGTAACTATTTTTGAGACTTAATTGGCTTTTTCAACCAAATTATGTGTAAAATTAATCATAATACATTTGAGACCGCACGACCACACATTATTCTTGATCATTATAAAACTTAATAGCATACAATTATTTATTATTCCAAATCTAATGACACTAGTTTCTTCAAACTCTGAGGCAGTGCCCCGGTAGGATAATTTCACATATTTAAATATGTTTTATATTTTCGATCTAATTATCGATATTTATCTGATCTATTTATTGTTGTAAATATATTTACAAAATCAGTTCACCAATATTATTTCTTAATTAAAAGGAGTTGAAAAAATTATTAAATCCATTTAATTCATATTTAATTCACAGTTCAAATATTTAAATGATTAAAATATTTGAATTATAGGTTATTAAATTCCGAAAACCAATTATTTTAATATTTAAAATTAACAAACAATTAAAATCAAATGACCAAAATTCTGGGTTGTTGCAGTTATTATGTGAAAATTTCTATTCTAAATCATTATTTAGAATTTTCCATTTCAACACATATGTTCCATAACACAAAGTCAAACAAAGTGATAATTTTGTGAGTAAATCCAAATTAACTGAAGCACGTCAACAGGTGGGTCTGTTACGTTAATTTCAACAATTGAAAATGCGATTTTATTCTTATCGATGTTGCTCATTATATTCCAACCACATTAGTCTTTCCCTTGAAGATATATTTGCTGCTGATGGATCATATCCCTTCAGGTTCAACTACTGAAATCATGTTTTGATAACGTACTTGGAATCCTTTTGAATTTGTGCATCATGCCATATGGAAGAGTCAATACTCTTAATGGTTTAATTGATAACCAAGGATTATTTATTCTCAATAATGATAAGAAACTCGTTGTCACTCTTCAATGTGCGAGAATTCATTTTAGACTTTCAAATGTGTTATATTCATTTAGGTTAAATTAATTTCATTTCGTCCTATGTGATTAATTTCTTCTTCGGATCGTATCCAAATCCATTCTGCTACCAATAATTTCTAAAAGAAATTCCTTGCTACAAACTTGGTATTAAACAACAATTGTTTCTTAGTTCAATTGAATGGGTATTCATAAATATCTTATGAATTGCTTATATAAACCGATTTTAGTTTACGATATTTATGTTCAAAATATAAATTGGTCATCCAATGATGATCATTCCCAAACTCCTTTTAGGGTGATTCATATATGATCCCTCAAGAAAAATTATTACTTGTAGCCTTTTGACTCACACAATATACTAACTCCTTGGCCGAGGATATGTTAGGGTTTCTTATAAACCATTATCTTGTATGATTTTATAAACCATTCTTTATATGAAATTAATTTTAACCTTGTGAACCATTCTTAGTTACACAACCTTATAGAAAGAAGTTAAGTCAACTCACTCATAATTAAGTGTACTTCGTTCTGCAAAGTTAGATTAGTCATTACCGATACATCATATGTATCATAAGGAGGAGTGGCTTTTGAGGTGGAATCTTTATTCATTTTTAGGTATGTTCCAAACTCTTTTCAATTTGCTCACCTATTCGATAAAATCAAATCATTTTATTTTCCATTGCATGTTATTTTATTTATTTCTGTTTTATATTCTATGAGCTTATCACAGACATACTACACGTAGCAAATAAACATATTTGTGTCGATGATATCTCATTGATGAATATAATGAGATATGTTGAGCTGTTTTGGTATTAAAAGACTCACGACTACATACATCTATATGTATCAAACTGAAAAGTTCATCAACTCTTTTAATGCTCCATCGAATGAGCGCTTTACCCTTAGTTGGATGAGATATAATTTACTAGTATCATATGACTTGTAATCATATAATTAAAAAATATTTCCTAAAACTATGGTTTAGTTCATAATTCCAAATTACTTGTAAATACATTTTGATACTTCTATATTTTTCAATTCATCACAAATACTAGTACAATAATTTTCTTTTATAATGAACATTCAAATATTTATATTGAAACAAAACTATGTCTATTTTCTAGTCAAAACTAAAAGATAATTATTATTTAATAAATAATGTTTGGTACGTTTTATGAAAACAATTTTCTTATCTTGATGTGATCAATAAGTGTTATTTGGAATGCTCCCACTATTTCTGCTATTACTATAATAGTGTATGAAATAGAAGCTTCATTAAATCACTTAATATAGGCTATTTATTTCATTTACTATAATTTGTTTATAGTCGAGAAATTTCAGACCAGATATCATAAATTCAAAGAAATAAATATAATAGAAAATAATTTTCTATGCAAAAATACTTTAGGAATAGATATCATATTTCTTATTCCTTATCATGTATCTATTATTGTTTTACAATTCTATTTTCCAATGTTTCTTTATGAATCAGAAGTGGCCTTTCACTCTCTTGATTACAACCGTGCTTTAAATTACAACCACTCTTAAGCATTTGATTTATTTTCTAAATGGTTGAACCATTCAAAGAAAACCATACCACAATATCATAACAAATTCTTTACAAAAGTGCATTTGGTCATCCTTAACTTTTAAGGATATCGAATAAATTACACTCTACGTAAACTGATAAAATTAACATTTCAGTGATCAAATTCTTAGAACTAGTAGCCTTTAGTCCAGTGTAACATTTAACAAGATCATTATTGTAATCAATCATATCGAATGCACGATGTAACATCCCGTAATTTTATCATTTTGATTCTTTATATATTTACTTAATTTTAAATATTTAAATATTTGGTTATGAGTTTAATAATTTGAATTCAAATATAAAGATTATTTAAATATTTGAACTGTAAATTAAATATTAATTAAATGGATTTAGTAACCTTATTTAACTACTTTTAATTAATAAATAATAATGGTAAAATCATTTTATAAATTTATTTACAATAATAAATGGTTTGAACAAATAACAAGGAAGTTGATTGTAACAAAACAACTTGATTTTTATTGTCGTGTTTTTAAATGAATTTATAGGATTTTTATATAATTTTTAATTTGGTAAACATTTACATTATCTTTGACATATTTTTCGACAAATGATGGTATTTTCATGATTTTATAGAATACAGCAACTAGTGTATATTATTATTATAATAATTATTTTTTTAAGATCATGTCGTATTTTGGTGCTCGATTGTATTTTTTGTCGTTCGCAATTCGTACGTGAATGAAATTCTATACGGCGACGTGTTAGAAATTGCAAAATAAACCTATCCCAAACTTAGCTTATCAATACACTAAGAATATTCACCGTATTATTTTTCCTCCATCATCTTATTTTTTTAGTTTTTTCCAATCTCCATAAACCAAACAAAGTAAACACTTCATCTTCAAAATTCAAAATAAATTAATCCACTCAATGAAAAATCAGAAAGCAATTTCTTTGAATTCATACAAAGGGGATCTACCGATCTATATACATTTTAAAGCATTCGATTATGTTTTGGGTGTAAGTGTTTTTCCAGCATGACCGAGGGTTTCACTTGATTTGAGATCTAGTTGGAGTTAAGGCTTGCTGTTGATAGATTCGGGATTCTCGAGCAAAGAGGGGTCGCTGGTGTGTTTTTGGTGAGGTACGGCTCGACAATAGAAGTCATAACAGTCCTGGAAGAGGGTTGAGATGTGCCAGATCGCATTTCAAGGGAGGATGTTAATCTCTCCAATTTTGGGTGGAAAGCAAAGTTTGCCAGGAAGTGAAACTTGTTGGATCCATCGACACTTGTTTTCATGGAGTTTTGTGGAAGAGAAGAGGAGAGAAGAGGGAGGTAGTGCATGGCCTGTGCATGCATTCAGTGTTTATTAGTAGGAGTTTATTTTTGGAAGAAGGATTTAAACATGGTTAGGATAATTAAAATGTTGATTATGTTATTAGTTAATTTTTTAAATCGTTAACTTATAAATTCAATATCTGGCTCACACGAGATTGCATTTGTACACGATCTTTTACGTTGGACTCTTATCGATGTTATCTACACCTAGGAATATGTTTCATTTGATTTGGAGATAATAGAAATTTAAGTTAAAATCGAACACCGTTTGATTTTAGACCAAACCGAAACATGAAAGCATCAACTTGAATTTGGTGAGTTTACTCACCTCTAAATAAATTATATGATATCTATGCTACTATAGATTAGTGTTAAATGCTTAGATGATGGTTTATATTATTGTTTGGTTTTTTGTTTGGGTTTAAATTCCATCTTGAAAAGTGGATGGCATAAATAACCATTGTGTTGCAGGGGTCAAAAACAAGAGGAAGTCAAAGTGTACGTAGCAAATAGTTCATTATAGAACACTTTGAAATAAACATTTATATGTGTGATTTATCACGGACTTTTGTAGAGAAACCCTAAGGGGTGTCATGCCAATATTAATTTACTGATAATTTGATGTTGCTTATATTATTGTTTGATTGAAATATTTGTGACATGTTGTTTGATTAGTGTAAGTGTTGTTATAGTGATTACCGCTATATCGTCAGTTATGAAATATTATCCCCTTAAACCTTTGTTGTATGTTGAACCGCAGCTTGTAATTTAAAAAAATAAATGTTCGGTTGTGTTTCTTCATATGGAAAATTGCTTAAACTAAATTTTCAAATATTTTAAGAATTTTGAAAATAAAGGATAATTGTTTATTATAATTTATAAAAGGAGTTATAAATTTAATTAATTATCTTTCGAATCAATTAACGTTGTTTTGAATTTACAAAAAGATTATAAAATTTGATTAATTATCTATCGAGATAATTAATATTGCTTTAAATTTATAAAAGATTATAAATTTGATTTAATTATCTTTTGGAATAATTAATGTTATTTAAATTTATAAAGGTACCTTAAATTTTTTTTTTAAATTCTTTTCAAATGGAATTTTGTGGATTGTATATGCATTTAAAAAGAATTAGAGGTTTAAATACATTCTTAATTATTATTTAACTATAACAAAGTTGATTAATAAATTTGTTAATGATGCTTAAAGTTAATTAACTGGTTTAATAAAAGTGTTTTAAGGATTAATTAACTGATTTAATAAACATGATTAAAGTTATTAAACTGATTTAATAAAGGAGTTTAAAGTTAATTAATTGATTTATTAAAGGAGTTTTAAGTTTGATTAATTGTCTCTTGGGATAAATAATATGGGTTTTTAATTTATAAAATAATTATATGAATTATCTTTCAGGATGACTGACATTGTTTTAAAATTATAAAAGCATTTTAACTTATTTATTATCTTTTGTAATAATAAACATTGTTTGAAATTTATAAATGATAGTTTATAAATGAGAAAATCTTTTAAAAGGAATTGTTTTTTAAATAAAGCTAAGCATAAATTATTTTGGGTTTATGGTAAACAATGTTTTAATGACATTTTTACCCATCTTTATAATATGCTTAAAAAAGTGATCTTTAATAAGAATATTTTAAAGAGCGTTCTACAAAAATTTATGATGTGAAAACCAAGCCAAAGTCTGGTTTTGTAAGTTTAAAAGTTTGATTCGATTATGGAAATAATAAGAAATTTGATTCCCATGAAAGATGTCATTTATGTGGAAAGAATTTAGTAATACTCTTAGCACTAAAAGTCAACGTATGGAAACTCGTTTCTATTTCAAAGGTTAGAAATGTCATCAAGGAAATGCCTAGAGGCAACATTACCTTCACTTTCCTGACTTCATTTTCAACCGAGAAATAGTATAAGTTTGAAATCAATGAGCAGTGGTAAGAATATGGGATTTAATTTTCGTATATGATCATTCTTATTATTTTTTATAGTTGATTTATTGACTATCGATTCAGCTTTCTTCTTTGCATATATTCAATTTAAGATGATTTATTGCTCATATGAGCCTTGATAACCTTTGTCGAAAATTACTAAAACCAAAGCGCGAGTAGGGTGATGCTATGTGAGGTTGCTCCCGCTAGGGTATTTTCATGCCTACTCTAAGTTGGTTTCGGTGGTATGCATGCGGAGATGTGAAATTTTTGGATTCTTAGTAAGGTTGGCGGGGTCCAACTTGGAAGGTTTTGAGAGAGATCCAGAGTATATGACTCTCTCAAGTATATTTTCTAGTGGTACACTTTCGATGAGGGGGGTTCACCCTCCTAATCGTTGTTGGAAAACTCCTTTTTCGTATTCCTAATTCAAATCTTTGAATTGTTTTCTTATTTGCGTCGAGAAGTGACTAGAGCTCTTTTCGATGTTCAATTTTTTTTCAGTATTTCAAGTTTGGGTTTTGTTTCTATCCATTCATGTGTGGAAGTTGTTCTTCTGACATAAAACTCGTTCTGTGTTTAGTGACGTGGTCTCATGGGATCATTATGCGCTTAACTTATCGCTTAGGCTTTCTCACACAAGTCTTCCAGACTAATCCGGTGTTATTTTTTTATAATGCTCGGGTCAAATCAAGTATTTTTCTAGGTTGTCAATAGTGGGACATGGAGCTCATGGAGCAGAGCTGGATGTTCACCTACCGCAATATTTTATTCTTCACTGTATTATTACACATACCCATCAGTAATTATAAGGCCAAGAAGTTATAATTGTCTAGGCTGATGTGGTTTGTTTTAACTTGTTATACTGTGTATTCTAAAGTGACAGCTATTGTTGTGTTTCATACATTATATGTGATCCTTCCACTGTGATATTATGTTCTCCTATTCGTTTTCTTCTTATTCTACCCTGACAATCTTCCTTGCCAATAATTGGATGTTTGGAATTTGAATACATGGATGTATTTGGTGCCAACCTTCGATGGTCCAAAAGGCTGGTCGTTAAAGCTGGTATCAAAACTGAGGGTTAAGCGAGAACCTTGTCTTTGGTGGGGTAAACTCATTAGAGGTAGGGTAAATGACACCCTAGAATGAGTTGAGAGTATTATATATATGAGAGCTTATTTGTTATTATTATAAAGTTGTATTGTGTTGATTTTTCTATTGAGTGGTTTATGAATTGTGGTCGAGACGTGGGATGCCATGATGTTGATAGGGATTTCTAAACTCTCAAACAAGGCAAATGGACACGATATTGATTTTTTGAAAATTTGGTAAATGGGATAATTTACCTAGGATTATATGTTATACATATAAAGAAGTAATTTCAAATTTATATAGTTATTTGTGTTGTTTTTGTTTATTTCAAAATGATAGTATTTATTTATTATCATTGTCATTTGATTAGTCATGCTCGGTTAGTTTAGGAGCACTGACTATTGTTTGTTGACTGTTAATTTATGCTTGATCAATTTATGGGCATTCATTGTTTTGATAATTGTAAGTACAATAAAACGAACTTCTTGTGAATTAAGTTTCACAATTTGACTATAAGTTATTTGATGAAAATGTTAAGTTAAAATTCATCTTATAATAGAGTTTTTTAATATGATCTAAATGTGAAGATAAGACATTTAGAGGATAAATATTTATGAAAATTTTATTATAATAAAGGAAAAGTTTATGATATAAGATGATTTTAAAGGTGCATTTTATATAAGTATGTTAGTATAAAAGGATTTATATGATTTATAAATGGTGTTTTATAAGCAAGAGGAGTTTTTAAGAATTTAAGTCCAGGTATTGTTTGAAATGATTTTGAAAAGATTTTGAGAAGAGTAATAATGATATTACTTGGAAGTATTTAAAAGAATAAATATTCCAAAGAAATTTTTTAAGAGAGATATATTTTCTACGGATAGTTCGGAGAAAACATCTCGATTAGTTTTGTGGTAATCTGAATAATCTTCTAAGTGACAATTGGATATTTCTTAGAGGAACGTTATAGTGCACTTAGTAAATTATTCTCTTTATCATTGTGTGATTGAAATAAGTTCAAACTCTAACATACCCAAAGCGAGTGTTAGTGAACAAAGTATTAAAGTAATTTTACATATAGAAATGTATGTAGTATGATTTCAAAAACGGTTTTGAAACAAAAGCCGATATATCATTCTTAAGTTCCTTGAAAGGGAATTGATTTAAAATAAAAAGGTATTTTTCTAAATAATTTGATAACTGAAAATTTTTAAACTCCTGAATGGAAAAGAAATAATTTAACTCAACTTTTAGATGGGTTAAATTGGATAGAAAGGTTTTAATAAGAATTGCTTCACTAAAACCATGCTTCTTGTTAGTCATCTAAGCTGTGCAAACTATTTGGTGATATTGGGCCAACCTATAAACATCTTTCCATAGAAGACACTAAGGTAAAAATGGTCGAAGTAGTCCACTCAGTTTTAAGACCCATATTTTGTTTGGGCCTCCAATTGAATTTAAAAATAATAAAAAATAAAGAAAATATAAAATTGACATTTTGTATATACTCTTAGGATGTAGGAGAGTATCATACAAGTAAATAATAGTAGAATAAGTTTTTAATATAATGTTTTATAAAGTTGTGTCTTTATAAAATGTTTATAAACTTAAGTGAAAATTTATGAAGTCATTCATAAATAATTTTAGTATTGAATGAGAAACAAAAAGAAAATTTTGAAAGTGATTTAGAAAGAGATTGGTGTAACTAAGAAACCAATCAGATTAAATATGTAAATTATATGTAGATCATTGTATTTGCATGGTTCTTGACCTAGGATTCGAATACATATTGTCGAGATGATTCACACCAGTCCAAAAAAGAATTTTTCACTTGATTCCTGCCAGCATACACATGATTCGAATTCTTGATATAATACTGAAGTTTTCTATCATGGTATATGGCTATGTAAGGGGAACAAATGTTTCTAATTGAGAAACATGATCAGAGTCCACACCAAGGAGGTCGAGTGAGTGATATTAGTTCAGAGATAAAGTTTATGTATCCAAGCAAGTAAACGGATCAAATATTGCGTATAGATGATTTATGCACATCATACATGCTTAAGTATATTTGTATGCTTTATTGTGTGGCTTACGGGAGATTAGGAGCGACTTTCAAATTTTGTTTTGAGGTAGCTTAGACAATCTTCTAAGCAATAACCAAAGGCTGATGATCATAATGGTATGCTTAGAAAATTATATAAATCTTTGGACGATCGAGAAAGTTATAAACCTAAGCAAAATTCTAAATCTTTTTTGTTACTTGTTTAACATTTCAAAAAATGTTAAGTGTTCGTTTATTCCCTTATGGAATTTCATTTGATTGATAGTGTGATTTTATAGACTATGGTTTATAAAGTTGTTTATTACTACTTAAATCCGATGCTTTTGAAAAAGCGATTTCGAAAGAACTGGTAAAAGAAATAATAATATTATTTTGAAAACTTTGTTAAAGTATTATTCTATCAGGACTTTTGAAAAGAGTTTTGTGAAATGATTTTTAAAATATTGTTTTTGTGACTAAAGTTGGGAGATTGGGAGTTTTCCAATTTGAAAGAGTCATCGGGTGTATTGGTTTCTCTAGTTATTATTTTAGGAGGAACTAGAATACCACCGAATCCTCCATGTTGTTTTGATTCTAAAGTTATACCACGCTTTAGTAGGAGGATCTCCCTCCTTGTCGTAATTGATTTTGGCTTTGATTTATTTCTCTTTGGAGGAATTTGAAAATATATTTTGAATATAAAATATGGGCATTTAGTTATAATTTATCTTTGAAAAGGAATGAATGCTTAGTATTTTATTATAGAGCATTCCATGTACTTTTGTTGCATATGATTGTTATATTGTTTATATTGCTCTTTCTTATGATAGAAATACTTTGTGTTTTGCTTTTTTATCAGTGTGATTCTCTTTTGAATTATATAAGTACAAGATAGGTACAAGAAAGCAAGATATTACTAATTTGATTTCTTGCACACCTGCCTTCACGTTGAGATAATAATTTGCTCGAAAAAATAAAAATCAAACTCAAATGAGGTACGTAGTAGATTTAGGTATTGGTGATTGATTGATGATATTATGCCTAATACATGGAAGGCCACTTGGCTTTTGTTTTCTTTGATTGGTTTGGACAAGTTGTGGAACTTTGTAAAAAGATCCATAGGGATTTCTCACCATGTTTATATTGTTATGTACGTATTGCTATTAAAAGCATGAATAATAAAAAATTAAGTAACATCTTAAAAATGGCCAAAACATCACTAGTGCAAAACTGCCCCATTTAACCTTGATTTTAGGGCTTCAAATGTTTCAAAAAGGACTTTAAGTTTAAGCGCTTTGTTTCATTCTTGTTATATGTATTTCCTAATTCATATTAGAGTATATTAAAAGTAGTTTGATACTTATTTGAATTCTTAAGAATTAGCTGTGAATTTTTAAAGAAGTGGTATTTTGTTAAAAACATATCATTTTCATGTTTCTGATGAATTTTCAAACTTGTTATTTTCAAGTGATATTTTAAAGGAGTTGTTATCTGGGTTTTTAACCTAGCAGAATCCAGAAGAAGTGGGAACAACCCCATTGATTCGGAATAGCTCAAAAGGCAACTGAAGGGACTAGAACAAGGAGCCAAAGGAAGTCAGGAAGAAAAGTACTCTAAGGGCATGGATCACTAGAGATCCATGACCTATTGATAGCTAGTGATCCATGATATTAACTCATGAGTTCATGAACAACATCGAAGCAAGATGACAAAGGCAGCCCAAAAAGCAAAGTCCAAAATTAGGCTAAGTATATGGATCATTGGCAATCCATATACCATGGATCGCTAGCGATCCATACTATTTTACCAATCATCTATGAACTTCGTGGGGTAAGGCAAGGGGAGAATGCTAAGGTGTTGGCCCACCTTTGAACCAATCCTATAGATCGCCAGCAATCTATGGCGCATGGATTGCTAGTGATCCATCCTTTTAGCTCGGGTCGTGGTGCAATCTCCAATGCACCTTTCTGTGTTGATCTACAAGCATGTGGCAAGCAGGCTTGGCCCAATAGCTCTCTAACCTCTATAAATGCAATCCTATATGCAACAGAAATGAGATCCTAGGGACTAGTTGCTGAAACTCCATGGAAAGCTTTCTTCATTCTTCTCCTCCCTCACAACGGTCATCCGTGGGGTCCATTGTGATTCTCTATTGAACTCTAAAATTGTAAGCTTGATCTAACGAAGGAGATTTAAGAACTTTGTAACCCAATTAACTTTGTAACATCGATCAGCCAATAATAAAAACTATAAAGTGGACGTAGGCTTCATTAACAGTCGAACCACTATAAAAATCTTCTTGTCTTCTTTCTATTTCTGCTCTTTTTTTGCATTTTCTCTTATTATTGCTCTGTAAGAACAGGGATGGTGCTTTCGAGTTCAAACCAAGGTGTTGATCCATTTTTTAGGTTAAAATTTCGGTGCTTTCACTAAGAACCCAACTCAGGGTTCAGATCTAGTAATCTACTTTGGGGCAAATAGGTCCAGAAGTTAGATACTCAATCTTTTCTTGAAAAATCAACTGCTTGGAATCAATGGCTCCCAGAAAGAAGAAAACTGCCTTTGGAAGGACCATAGGGTCAGCTATAGTTGGTGAAGATACGAATCATCAACAAACTAAAATACATGGTATCAACGTAGGAGATCATGTGCCAGTATCCTACAATCAATGTGAAGTCGTTACAAGAGATGAGTTGAACAGAATGGTTGACGAAGTCAACCAAAAAATGGAAAGCAGTCAGAGAGCTCTGATGGATAAACTCAATGCTCTCCTTACCTTACAGTCAAGTCATGCTCCAAGAACTATGTCTAAACCTGTTGCTGCTATAGAACAGGAAATTTTTTCATTTCTGGCTTAAATAGAAGAAACGAAAAGCAGCCATAAAGAAGGGTAAAAACAGGAACTATGGGAATCAACGCAGAAGGAAATACAAGTACTCCGCTCGCCGCAAGGCGGCCAACTTTGAACTTAAATTAAGAGGCGAAAACCCCACGGGAGGATATCGCCATAGACCTCTCCGACTTGGAAGATGGAGAACAATTTAATGATGATAAGTTGGAAGAAATTGCCAATGCATTCGATAATGCTAAAAATGCCTAAACTGCCTAAGTCGAGCCAGCCGTAAGCCAACAGGATCCCTAGGGAAAGGTTCTTCCAAAAACAGGAGAGCCTAGGCTTCAGCCCACTCGCCAAGAACATTTGCAAAGCCAAACGCTTGGTGTACTGAATAACAGTCGTCCTCAGGATTACAGGACATCAGAGGCATTTATCACGGATATAGTTAAGAGACAGGTGGATGAGAATAAAACAGAAGAGATGATGAATGTGGATTCGCACCAAGTCGAACTCCCTTTACTGATGAGATCTTGAATGAGCGATATCCGAAAAGTTCACGATGCCAACTATTCCATCCTATGACAGGATAAAAGACCCAAAACCCCATTTGTATAAGTATAGTTGGTACATGGACGGAGCAAATGCTTCAGAAGCTGTTCGATGTAGATATTTCCTATTTTTCAGGAAGGAATTACTTCCACGTGGTTTACTATGCTTCTGCTGAAATCCTTCTCTACTTTCGACCAACTAGTCACCAAATTCCTCGAATAATTAAGGCTCCGTATCGCGCAACCTAAAGATGTGATGTCCTTATCGGAGCTATTCCAAGGATGAAATAAATCGCTAAAGTCTTTCATGAATCAGTTCAATACCACAGTTACAGAGGTAAGTAATCCAAATGAGGACATGTTTTTCATGGCTTTGGTCTGTGCCATCCACTTATAAACTGAATTCGAAAAGTGGATGAGAATGAAGCAACCCACTACAATGAAGGACTTCAATTGTAGATCAAGTCAATACTTGAGGTTGGAGGAGGCATAGAAGTTAGAAAGTAATTATGCTAGTGTGCAATCGATGAATGCCAGGCAGAATGACATGGTAATGAATCAGAATACGAACTCTTCCGGCGCTGCTGAAGAAATCACATGGAAAGATGGAAACCAAAATAGGAAGAATCAAAATTCTAATAAAAGAAATGGAAACAACAAACACCTTAAAGGCTTCAGGGCTGAAGATTACACCCTTCTCAATGGTACATAAGACAACATCTGTCTCAAGACATAGGGAACTAAGAAATATAAAGAAAACCTCTAAGAAGGAAGTAATTGAGAAAAAAAAGCGCTCAGGGCAGTTCTGCCGCTTCGACAAGATGCATGGTCATAACACAAAAAAATGTCGCCGCCTAAAGAACTTGATTGAAGAGCTGATTCGGTAAAATAAGCTTCGGCAATATGTGAGAAAATCACGGAATCCTGACCAACCCGTAGTTCCTCAAGCTCATAGAGATCGAAGAAACCATGCTGAAATTAGTGAAGAGCGATCAAAATGAACTGACCAAAGACTCATCATTGGAATGAAATCTAGAGGCCCATATCCCACACAGAGAAGTTAGGGAGAGATGGAGTAATATGCAAGTTCGTTAAAGCAAGCTCCGAAGGAATCATGTCTCACAATCAAAGATGGGGTTTCAACCAAGTAGTAGAAAAACTTGAATGACAATATTGTTTTTAGAAACTGAGACACCAAAGGAATCTAAGCTCTAAGTGTCGGTCCAATGGTTGTCACAGTAGTAATCGGACCTGTTGTGGTCCGACGAGTATTGGTCGATAGCGACAGTTCCGTCAATATTCTATTGGCCGATAGCGGCAGTTCTGTCAATATTCATTTCAAACGTACCTTTGACCAAATGAAGATCGGCATGAAAAGCATGCCTACATGCCAAACAAAAATCCAATGGTTTACTGGCGAACTCAAACAACCCGTAGAAACAATTGACTTGCCAGTGGAACTCGAATAGGGTGATCGAAGAGTCACCGTCATTTAGACTTTCGTAATTGTGGATGAAACTTCCACTTATAACACCTTATTGAGATGGCTTGCCCTAGCAGATTTTAGAGTCGTTCTGGCTCAATGGTGTCTTACCATGTAGTTCCCAAAGGCAAATGGAATCGTGGTGGTCAACGGAGATTAATGCGCCACTAGAGAATGTTACGTTGCAAAGCTATGCGAATCTAAAAGAAGGTAAAAGGGGAAGGATGTGGGGGAGAACTCTCCACATTCGTGAACCTTCTAAATACAACTACAAGACCACACCTGGCTTGGGGACCATAGTCGATTTGACAAGGCTTTGACATTAGAAAAAAGAGTTTGGAGGAGGAACGGGCAACACCGGTAGAATTAACGGCGTCTGTCTCAGTTGATATGGATGACCCTACGAGAGTCATGAAAATTTGATTGCACCTTGGAAACAAGATGCGATTAGAACTTACTAAATTTCTTCATGCCAACGTGGATATGTTCACTTGGACGCATTCCGATATGTGTGAGCTGTCACCAGAAATCGCATGCCACACGCTCAACATTGACCCCAATTTCACACCAATAAAGCAAAAGAGGCGCAGCTTGGGCACTGAACCGTCCAAGGCATTAAGAGAAGAGGTGGACAAGCTAACGACCAATGGTTTTATCCATGATGCAACTTATCCTAAATGGGTATCTAATCCGTTATTAGTTAAAATGTCCAATGAGAAGTG
Source organism: Allium cepa (assembly GCA_030765085.1). Taxonomy (NCBI): domain Eukaryota; kingdom Viridiplantae; phylum Streptophyta; class Magnoliopsida; order Asparagales; family Amaryllidaceae; genus Allium; species Allium cepa. The sequence continues at coordinate 713,290,082 of CM060938.1, read as the reverse complement.
GTGAACCTATATCTATTACTTGTACTTAACAAAGCTTTGCCCGGAAGATAGCTTCCCTCTGCCTAGAATTGACCAGTTTGTGGATGGGATGGTGGGGCACGAACTGCTATCATTCATGGACACATACTCAAGGTACGACCAGATCCTGATACATGAACATGATCAAGAGAACACCAGCTTCATCAAACCGATCTGGTACTATACTGCTAAAGCGTAATGGCATTTGATTTAAAGAATGCAGGTGCAATCTACCAAAGATTAATAAATACCATATTCAAGCGTTAAATCGGGAAAACTACGGAGGTTTACGTGGACGACATGTTGGTCAAATCATGAGTAGGTGCCAATTACTTGGAATGAAACTCAATCCACTCAAATGTCACTTTGGAGTAGCCTCCGAAAAGTTCTTAGGATTTATAGTAAGTGCCAGGGGCATTGACAAATCCAGAGAAAATAACTGCCCTACAAGAAGTTCAAGCCCTGAAGAACAGGAAAGAATAGCCGAGATTGAATGGGAAGGTCGCAGCATTAAGCCAGTTTATCTCAAAAGCCACCGATAAGTGCATACCGTTCTTTGATGCATTAAAAAAGGAAAGAGAAACTTTAAATGGAATGAGGCATGTCAAACTGCATTTAAAGAATTGCTGCGACACATGGAAGCCTCGCTGACCCTATCAAAGCCGGTGGACGGAGAGGATGTATTCATTTACTGAGCAACCTCACCTCATGAGTTGAGCACTGCCCTTGTTCCTAAAGATGCGAAAACCTAGCGACTCATATACTGCATTAGCAAGCGGTTTACCAGAGTTGAAAAAAATTACCCAAAGTTGGAAAAACTAGTGTATTGCCTTCTGATCGCGTCTAGGAAGTTATGACCATATTTGCAAGAACATCCGATCAATGTACCAACTGATCAGCCTCTAATGCAAGTACTGTACGGCCCCGAAACTTCCGGGCATCTTCTCAAGTGGAACATAAAACTAAGCCAATATGATATTACTTACCATCCGAGAATGGCTATCAATGGGCAAGCGCTGGCAGATTTTATCGCCAAGTTTACCATATGGGATGACCAAGAAGAAACACCACGGGAGTGGAGAAGCAATGGAAACTTTCTGTTGATGGCACATCTAACAATCTCAATTCAGGGATGGGGGTAGTGCTTGAAACCCCCCAAGGACAAGCCATTTTCTCCACCTTTCGCTTGGAATTTCCCGCAATGAATAATGAAGCTGAATACGAAGCATTGATAGCAAAGCTAAAAGTGTTGAAAGAACTCCGAATAAAGTCCATCCACATCTACAACAACTCCCACCTAGTCGTCTTCCTAGTGAAAGGCAAGTACCAGGCTCGGAGGAAGAACCTTGCTCCATATCCGTTTAAAGTACAAGAGTTGCTGAGTGACATCGAATATTATACCATAACTCACATTCCAGGAGAGCAAAACACCGAGGCTGACTACTTAGCTAAACTGGCAAGCTCCGGAGAACCTCAATCGTTGGGACTAGTCCTGGTTGAGACTCTGACTGCCTTAAGTATAGATGAAAAGGATTTCGACTGGGTTCTCGAGACCACCGTTGAACCAGAAACATGGATGACGCTAATCAAGGACTACTTACTTATGGGGGCTGTTCCAACCGACAAAAATCAATGGAAAAAGCTTCTTCGAAAGGCGCAGCAATTCGTAATACATGATGGAATACTCTATCGGAAGGGATTCTCTACACCTCATTTTAGATGCGTGACCGAAGATAAAGCTCGATGGATCCTGAAGGAAGTGCATGAAGGCGAATGCGGAGACCATACTATGGGGCAAACCCTTTCAAAGAAAGTTCTTCGAGACAGGTACTTCTGGCCAACAATAAACCGTGATGTAGCAAACCACGCCTAACTGTGTAATCATTACCCAAAATTCAGCAAGGTTAAAAGAGCTCCCTCAACAGAGTTAACGCGGATGGTCAGCCCGTAGTCGTTCGTAATATGGGGAATCAACCTGATTGATATATTGCTAATAGCTAAAGGAAGGGCCAAGTTGTTGTTGACTATTTCATGAATTAGGCTGAAGCAGAATCGGTGGTCACCATTACCATAAAAAAATTCATTAATTTTCTTACAAAAAACATTATTTGCAGGTTTAGTGTGCTATAAAAAATTATCACTGACAATATGATCCAATTTGAAAGTGCCGAGGACAGGACATCTGCAAACGCTACCGAATTGAGAAAAGCTTTTTCGCGATCGCTCATCTGCAAGCAAACGGGCAAGTGGAAGCAATAAACAAGATCATCAAGTCCACTATCAAAAAGCGACTAACTAAATTAAATGGGAACTGGGTTGATGAACTTCCACTTTCACTATGGGCTCACGGAACAACCTATAGAGCGGCAATCGGTCACTCTCCGTTCACCTTGGCATATGTCTTAGAAACAATGATTCTCGTCGAGCTAGAAGTCCCCTCTCATCAAAGGAAAAATTTTAATCAAAAGAAAAACAAATAGCTCCTACTCGAATCAATGGATATGATTGAAGAAAGAAGAGAATAATCCGAGTTGAGAACTACCGCCCACCAAAAGAGGGTCATGCGATTCAACTCCAAAGTTCACAACTAAACATTCAAAGTGGGAGACCTCATCCTCAAACAAATCTATGCCCTGCTGGGTGCCTTCAAACCAAACTGGGAAGGGTCGTATGTGATCAGTCAATAGCTAAGCGATGGAACTTTCAAACTGACAACCGTCTACGGAATCCAAATTCCCAGAGCATGGAACGGCAAATCGTTGTGCCATTACTCCAGCTAAACACTATCTTATGTACTTTTTGTTTTTCAGCAAATAAACCATCCCGGAATGCTGGGGGTATTGTAAATAGGAAAAAGCTTGCCCAACTTTTCTTAATAAAATTGATTCGCTTTTTGAACCAACAAAACTATGTTCATAATAGTAACCTGCTGAGTCAATGGGGTCGAATCGGCTCAAAACCATTCAATTGCTACTTGAGAAAGTGGAGTCATGCTCAAGTACACACCACTTACCCGCCGAGTCAACGGAAGCAAATCGACTCAAATAGTTGGATCAACAGAACCCGATCTCGCCTTTTAATAATCGACGCTGCCCCGACAACATCGATAAGGCTATAATAAAAAGCCATGCATCACATAAGCCACGCACTAACTTTTCAAGCCGTGAAATTATGCTCTCAAAATATAAAATCCTTACATTGCCAGAAGATAGGCAACATTAAGAAGAATAAAAAGCCATGCACCCCATAAGCCATGCACTAACTTTTCGAGCCGTGAAATCATGCTCTTAAAACATAAACTCCTCACGTTCCCCAAAGATAGGAAACATTGCGAAGTATCAAAAGCCATGCATCCTATATAGCCATACACACTTTTGAGTACCGAAATCGCACCGGCAATACCGAAAAACTTATCCATCATAGGAATAACGAGGATTAACCCATTCCTATTATCAGGAGTAACGGGCGCAAATCCAACAAAATCAAAGTGCTACGAACCGGTAGAAAATTCCAATTGCTGACACACAGTGACTAACTACAACATTTAACACAGATAACATTTAACTACCTACAGTTAACACATACAATGAGAACGCTCTAAGCAATGAAGCGCATGTTTGAAAAGTGATAAGTGGTTTAACTTCCAAAAATTTGCAAAGATTATTCATTTTGCATGAAGAGTGTTTCCGAATTCTTTAATAGTTGATCTTATAACTATATATTATATACTTAGTTTACGCTTTTATGCACATTTCTTACATGCAAATGTTACATACTTTCCCGAATTGCATAAAAACGTAAACTATTTCTAAAGTTATAAAACTTACCAAAGAAAATCAAATCGTGACTTAGTTTTATTCCAAATTTCAGTATGCAGACTATTCAAACAATAAGTTACTGGTCATTTGTCAAGTGTTCGAAGTAAACAACCCTGTGAACTGAGGGGCATACACCGATACTCAAATGAAAATGCTCAAAAACAAAAACACTTCACAAGTTATGTTACTTCAAACAAATAATTTTGGCAGTAATCACAAGACTAGAAAAAATAAAATAGAAGTAAGAAAAGTAGGCATAAGTGCACAGAACACAGAGAAGCAAATAAGTGAACTTACAGTCAAAATGCCATTGATGTGTTACGTGTAACATTTTTATGTACAAGGTCAAAATGTGGGGTCATACACAATACTGGCCAAAAAAATAAAAAGTACAGACAACGCAACAAAAGTAGTGAGTGCAGACTCTGCACTTAAACAAGCAACATAAAATGACTCAGAATCAGCTTAACTACTATCCAAGCTTCTCAACGCCTTTTTCCGCCACTTCCCTTCTTGCCTTTTGCCTGAAGTTTCTAATTCGCCTCGGGAGTAGTATCACTGTCGGTAATGTCAACTATTTCGTCGGTGCTGATATCTTCTTCATGCTCTTTAACTTTTTCGGATGTTTCCCCTTAAGTCTTGCGCCTCCGAGATCTGCAAGAGCTCTTAGAGGACTTTATCGCTTCAACTTTCTGCTTCTAGATGGCAACTAGTTGTTATTGAGATTTGCACGGCTGCACTATTTCAATCACATGCTCTCGAACTTTGACCGTCGTGAAGTCGCCCTTCAAGGATACGGAAAGATCTTCCAAGCCATGTAAGGAAGCGATTTTCTTGGACTCCTCTCCAGCTACGGGCAGGACACGAACACAACAACTGAAGCATTTACATAGACAAGCACGGACATGGTTGAAATAGCAAAGGTGCAGGCACCGAGGAACCGACAGATTGATGGGTAAGGAAGATGGACCTATAAGATCAAAAATGAAAGCGTTAAGTTCAGCCTACTCTTGTGGCATAAGTTGAAAGTCCTCGAACTCGAGGAAAACAAGATCACATGCACTAGAGGAGTGACCTAGAATATCAACCTCATATTCACTGCCTTTTCCCTCCTTGGACTGTTCCACGACCAGTGGAGAAAATTCAAGCCAAGAGCTTGTCGGTGGATCGCAGGGTTGCTTCAATGATTCACTAGGGTCGGAAATAAAAGGCTCCGACAACGCTTTGGCAGTCGCTGTCATGGTAGCATCAGTAGCTTCTCTCTCCCATTCAATATGCAAAATCTCCTGGCCTTCTAGCAAAGCTTTCTTTGATTCTTCACTAAGATAAGCATTCCCTAGCTCTCACTTGGTATAAACATTCCCACTATCATGAAAATGGGTCAGGATTTCCTCCCAAACCACGGCGAGAGTGCATAGGAATTGAGGGCCCAAGTAACCGAGACTCCCTTGGTGCAGCAGGGAGTCGACAGAAAAGTTTAGGATGGTCTCATCCATCTTCTTCATATTTCTCTCGAAGGTGTTCTAAAGCTCCAAATAGTCTGCCGTAATGGCGTCCTTTTCAAATACGGCATGATTTTTATCGACGCTAAGTTGCACAACTCGATCCGGGAGCATAGCGATCGTCTCAGCCTAGTTGGAGATGGTTATATCATGCAACTTTACGAATAATTCATGTTCTACGATCGTCTTATAATGCCCCTCTATGATCTTGTTGTTATCGGAAATGGTCTTCTTCTAAGCTTCGATGACCGTATTACGAGCTTCAAGTTCCACTTGCAACTTAACATCTTCAGTATGCGCTTTCTTAATTTCATCTCTAAGGACAATCTTGATTTTTGCATGCGCCTCTTTTAGCACTTTAGTAAGCTGGCATTGTTCTTGCTTTCTCAAAGCATCGCGTCATTTTCATTTTCCTTTTCCTCTTCCAGCCGCTTGCATCATGTTCCGTCAAAGATTTTTCAAAGTCATCCTTCTCTAATTCAAAGAAAGGGATTTCTTGATAGTTATTGCGGTTCGTGTCTGCCAGTTATTTTCACAATTTTTCCCAACCCTCGGCTTACTCTAAATCATTCTGGATTTCCTTAAGATAGGGCATGTATGTATCTGTGCGAACTAGATGAAGATCGCAATCAAATTTGACACCCTTAAAAACCACCCGGGGAGCGCTACTTCAAGCCTGGAAGGAACAGGCGGAAGAACAAAGGCAGATCTACAGTGAGGGCATGAATAACTGGAGGCAAGCGCCATATGTGACGAGGGAACTTAAGATGAAGATGGAATGAAGACAAAAGAAATCGAAATTTCGGGACCGATTTAAGTGGGTGCCGAAGCAAAGGCCTGTTGTTCCGAAGAATAAGAACTGCGATTAAGCTAACTTATTAGACGACTCCTCTCGCTCAAGAATGTCTTTCTATTCTCGTACCCGCCTTTGTACACTCGATCCCGTTCCCTCTCATCTCGACGATGAGCTTCAGCCTATAAATCTTTCCTTCTTCTTTATTCCTCCTCTGTTTCATGAGGCTGTGACGATTGGAAGATTGTTTTGGCTAGTGTTGAGAGTTGGTAAATTCCTTAAGATCATCGTAGAAACTGCATCCTGTCATGGTACCTGACACGAAGAATAAATAAAGAGTCTTAGTAATAGAGAATAAGAATGGAAAATATGTGTATAAATGAGTGTAAACCTAGTAAAACATGTAATGTGTTTGGAAGAGGGCCTAAAATGACGTCACACACCAGATCGGGCAGCCGTCGTGGAAGTAATCAGACAGGTCTTGGGTGTAACATGTCCTGGACGAGGAGATTCTTAAAATTTGAAGTCTTCCCTATGAGTGCGTCAAAATTGACGTAGACATTGCTTAAATATTCGAAGTCCATGACAGGATCTATGATCGAGGAATCCCATCATCGTCCGACTTTTGGAGCATCATCTTTATCACTCATCTCTGAAGGAGGCGAGCTCGAGACAATGGGACTCGTCCTTGGAATCTTGTCGCATGATTCAGAATCTCCATCGTCGGATTTTTCATAGAAATCATCATCGTCACTAGACGAGGACTCATCGCTACTGCTCTTAATTTCACCCTCCTCCTTTTCTATGTCTATCGTGGCCTTACCATCTCTTTGATTAAATTCCTTTTCCACTTCTTTCGAAATCGGGGGCATTCCAGCCAGGCAATTGACCTCGATTGCGGCGTCTTCCCTCGTGAGTCTCTTCAGCTGACTCGCGGGACAATCCTTCCCTCTCTTGATTAACACCCTCTTTGGGACCATGAGATGAAGAGGAAGATCACGTACGTATCCTGGATCGGAAAGGGGATGGGACCTCAGATGGGATTGCAGATCTCCTTGGATGCAATAGTTCGTACCGAAGCAGGTTTTTTCTATCAATAAGAAATTAACTGATCTGTCCTCGGCATCGACAGCCTTTAGGGTTCAGAAAGTTTCGTTAAGAGATAAGTCCTTGTTCGGTCTCAGAATGACTGTAGGAATTATTTGACTTGTTAGAAATTCCGTAGCAACATATTGAAGCTCTATAAATAAAAAAAAGAACTTACCCATTGTTGTTCAGAGACGGTTGAATCCCTTATGACATCTAACTAAAAAGTATTGAGTCTTGAATTAAGATAAATTGCTCTGCAGTCACAATACAATTTTACGGTTTCTCTGGGTCTCAATCACAACCAAGGACGGACACCCATCTCTTCTTTTGGATAAGAGAAAATACCTTAACTCGTTAAAGCTCAAGGCACGGTTAAGAGTCCACATGAAAAGAACATGCAGGCAGGTTAAAATAGCGTATCCGTTGGGGTGAATCTAAAACAGAGCGATTCCCAAGTTCGAGAGGGTTTCTCTCAAAAATTCGTTGAAGGGGGATGTTGCTCCATTCAGGCACATGTACTGATGACAAGTAGTATATCATGGAGGCGACATATGAGCAAATTCATCCTTCTCTAGGAGGTGCACGTTTCCCTTCGAAATGCCATGCTGCAAGCAGATGTGCAAACCTTTAGCAGAAATCATGGAGGAGGCTCTCTGTGCTGGATAGAGAAGAACTCTAAAGTTAGGAGGAGTTCAATCCAAAACTGGACTAACTGGAACTAGTTAGCCATATTCAGCCTGTGAAGCAGAAGAAGGACGGGCGACAGACGTCGACTCGGCCTTCGAAAGCGTAGGACTTCTCCCACTAGATTTACAGCGTGAAGATGGGTATTTCATTCTAAACAACATGACTTGCATCCGAAATGGTCAAGTAATTCTACTCTAAACGAAAATCTAAACTAAGAATTCCCCCTACTACACTTGAATTCTAAAGAAACGTTGGTTCTTCCTAACATGTCGGATTTCAAGTATGTACCAGGGTGAGTGCGGTGTGTTATCTATTGGTGGTGGACTCGGTGTCTTGAACGCTACAAACACTCTATCTCGTGTAGGTAGTACGCTCGCAGCTGAAAGGGAAAAGGACTTTCCGTATCGTTTTCCTTTTGAAATTACTTCTTCTACACAAATCCATCATCGATCAACGATCGATAATGATCCGTTATCCAAAACGTTGCAAAAAGTTCCTCTTAGTACAGGTACACCATGCGTGAAAAAGAAAACAAAACCAATCTGAATCCTCTAGAAGCGTAAGATCAATTCATGATGCGTCATGCAGTATCGACAATGGAACCTAACACGAGTCAATTCTGGTTCAATGGACGAAGAGAGCAAAACATGTCATGCACCCAGGCCAAGCCCGAATGTCATTCCGTGAAGAACTCAAGACTCGATTTACTGCCTTTCTCCATTAAACGGTAATCAACTCGGACTTTCTACGAATGGCATCACAAATGCAACTCCATCTCCAGAGTGATGAATGAATGTCATAATCAATAAACCCAACTTGAATCAAAACATGAAGACTATCAGATTTCTCAATCAGCGATCCAAACACATAGATGGTTGAAGCTTTCAAAGTAGCGGGCTAAACACAATGGATCGACGATGATCCATAGAAGAAAACAAAGGAAATAAGGTTTGGGATGGCAAGAGTTGAGGCAGTGGCGAAGCTTCGAATTCAATGGCAAGGCGAAATCGACGGTGTAGATGGAAGCTTGGTCGAAGTTGATCGGATAATTGGAGATGGTAGATTGAGTCGTAGAAGATGGCTCAAACCGTTGAAGGTAGCTTGAATCATAGGAAGTTGAAGGATCAGATCATGAGAAGCAAGTGTAGACTAAGGTAGGTCGGCTTAAATGGTATAAATAGGAATGAATGAAATGAAGAAATAAATCCTATGTAATTGGATCGCTGGCGATCCATCACGATGGATCGCTAGCGACTCATAGAGCCGCATGCGGTCAATTTCAAACTTGTCTAGCGAAAATCTTATACTACTTCAAGGCATGTTGGGAAGCTATAGGGTAAAATTTGGTCCATTATGACAAGACAATGGCGGTCTAGGGCAAAACTTAGTAAGTGACAGTCTAATCTAAACCAAATTCATGTGGCTCTAACAGGACTACTTGAAATTCAACTAGTAGAAAATGAAAAGCGATTACTTCCAGAGCATGCCTTGTTTTTAACGAAGACATACTCTGGAAGGCAAATGTTATCCGATTTTTTAATCCAACAAAATCTAGAAGAAGTAAGAACAACTCAATCGAGTCAGAATAGCTCAAAAGCCAACCGAAGAGACTATAACAAGGAGCCAAAAGAATTCAGGGAAAAAAGAAAGAAAAGTACTCTAAGTGCATGGATTGCTAACGATCCATGGCCTATGGATCGCAGGCGATCTATGGTATTAACTTGCGAGTTCATGAACAACATCGATGCAAGACGACAAAGGCAGTCCAGAAAGCAAAGTCCAAAATTAGGCTAAGTATGTGGATCGCCAGCGATCCATACTATTTCACCAATCATCTGCGAACTTCATGGAATAAGGCAAGGGGAGAACGCTAATGCGTTAGCTCGCCTTCGAACCAATCTTATGGATCGCCAGCAATCCATGGCCCATGGATCGCTAGCGAGCCAACCTTTTAGCTCATGTCACGGAGCAATCTCTAGTGTGCCTTCCTGTGTTGATCTGCAAGCATGTGGCAACCAGGCTTGGCCTAGTAGCTCTCCAACCTCTATATATACAATCCTACCGGCAACATAAATGGAATCCTAGGGACTGGTTGCTAAAACCCTGTAGAAAGCCTTCTTCATTCTTCTCCTCCCTCATAATGGTCATCCGTAGGGTTCAATGTGATTCCCCATTGAACTCTAACATTGGAGGCATGATCTATCGAAGGAGATTCAAGAAATTTGTAATCCATTTAACTTTGTAACAGCAATCAGTCAATACTAAAAATTATAAAGTGGATGTAGTCTTCATTAACAGCCGAACCACTATAAAAATCTTCTTGTCTTCTTTCTATTTCTGCTCTTGTTGCATTTATTTTCTATATTGTTGCTCTGTAAGAATAAGGCTGGTGCTTTCATGCTCAATCCAGGATGTTAATCCATTTTCTGGGTTAACATGAGCGTTTCAAAATATATTATAAGTATTATGAAGTAAAAATATCTTATATAAATATCTTACAAAAATATCTTATATAAATATTTGGAAATATCTTATTTTAGATTATAAAACAAATGGTTTTGAAAGGGGTTAGTAATTGATTAATGGCTAAATGGTTAAATTATTTAATTACTTATTAGAAAAGTAATTAACTATTCTTAACACTAATGAGTCGACGATGTATTCTTATCTATTTGTGAGATTCAAGATTGAAGTTTCTAGGCAAGGCTTGGAGCAACCAGTGCCCAAACTTGCTTGTCTTCACTCTTGGGCGAGGAATGATTAAGTTGGAATGTCAGAAATGAGTTGAATGTATAAATCATAATTTGTATAAGCAATCGTCTTTAGAACTTGATAGTTAACTAATCCATAATGAACTAGACTGAATTTGAACTTAGATCTTTAAAACAAAGATTTATAAAGACTGTAATAAGTAGGAAAATGGTTTGGGTTTGTTGTGACAATGCGTTAATCACATTCTTCATTAATCATTTTCGATTACACTTAGGGATGTGAATAGATCTTTAAAAGAATGATTTAAAGAAAAGCAAAATCATAATGATTTTAGGTTTGTAGTGACAATGTTTAAGTAACATTCATCTTAAAACCTTTTTAATGGATTTGTGAAAGTAAATAGATCCTTAAAATGGATATTTTGAAGGAAATAATAAGTAACGAAATCTTTTGGAAAAAGATAGAAAAAGTAGAAGTTATTAGATAAATGAAGTTTACTAATAAAGGAGTTTCAATTAATAAAAGGATTAATTAAATGGAAGGGATTAGGAGTTTCTTAAGTAACTTAATCATATTTTGTTTGGCTTGACTGTGATTTTGATGATAATAGTGTTTTGTTTATTTATCCGTTTATGGGAAGTAAACAAAACATGGTTTCCATTTAGAAACATCTATCTTGTACTAGATAGTCGATTAGTCGACTATCGAAATTGACCAAATATAACTTAAGAAGTTATGGCTTCATGATTTCATACTAATAAGAACCCCTGGGGAGGAGTATTGGTACGAAAATTCTCTAGCGTTCGCTTACTTCTATGAGAACCGAGATTGAGTTAACCGAAAATTCATCGATTGGTTTTCAAAAGACAGGGATCAAGGGTTCTACTTATTGAATATCATTTCAAAACTATTGCATGATCAATGTCCTACAAGCAGTTGTGAAGTGGATGTTATAGAGTTGAACTGTCTATCCTAAGGTTAAGTCCAAGGGGCAGCGTTAACATTTCGAACGATGATATCAAGTGGGACTGTCTATCTTGAGGAGTATTCTAAAGGAGACGACAACATTAACATTCGTCAGAAGACCTATGTGGGGGATCCTATGTGGAGGTTCTAGATCTATTCAACACGCTCGAGTCCATGAGTGATTCGTGATCAGTTCAAGATATGGGAATTCATTTGGGAATTTATTGATCTGATCGAGATGGAACCTAATTGGGGTTCATGTGATGATCGAGTGATGAAGACTTGTGTGAAAGATGCTGAATGTAACCTCGACATCGGAAATGGCTAAAGACTGAGTAAGATGCATGACTTGGGGTTTATCGACCCATATCAAGATGTTTTTAACTCCATTTATAGAGATACTTATCGATTGTTGGCTGGTGGAAGTTGATGATATTTTATTCATGTTATTCATGTTTATGTTTAGATGCTAGGTCTCTTGTGTTTATCGAAGCACATTTTATCTTGAGATATACGATGCTCGGAAGGTAGTTCTTGATCCTTGTCCATGGAGTTTGGATTCGACTCCGCCAAAGAATCTACATGGAAAATTCATTATGCGAATGTACCTTATCGATTTTGGTTGTACTCCTATTATGCTTGGATGTAATTAATGTAACCATTTCGGCTATGTTTAATATTTATTTTGAACCTTAGACATTGTTTGGTTATCGTAAGGTAAAAAGCCATTTGTTTTTATGTGTAGCACGATCGAACGAGATACTTTTATTTTAAAAGGTATTTATAACATTAAAATCTATTTGACCTATGTTGCTCACATTGGTTTGCCGTGTTTTATTTTCTTTTAATGCTTGGGTCTGCCACATGTATGTTTCCAGATTTAGTAATGGATGCATTGGAGCTTCTGGAGATGAATTGGATGATTTTCTACCGTAGTATTTATTTCTGCTGCGTTACTTTGTGTGTATCATCAACATTTGTTAGGACATGTTGTTAAAATTATCAGGACTGATTACTATAGCTCTGAAAAAACTTCATATCTTAGGATGACAGTTTATACTATCTTTTGGTACTAAATATAATTGTTCCATTGTAAGATTCTAATAATGTATTCCTTCTTCCTTCTTTTATTTCGATTTCTTTTATTTAACCCTAAAAATTTGTCTTTCCAGCACTTGGGTGCTTCACACGTGAATATGATGGATGTAATATTGTCGACATTTGGGTGTCGCAAAGGCAGGTCGTTATAACTGGTATCAGAGCTAAAGGTTAAGCGAGAATCTTGGCTTTGGTGGGTATGACCCATTAAGAAATAGGGTAATGGAATGTTGTAGCAGGAGTTGAAAGTATTAAACATATGAGGGGTGTATATGTTAGTATAATTAAAAAAAATTATGATGACCCGACTTTCTCACCACAGAAAATCACATCATCTTGAAGAAAGAAAGGGATAGAAAAGAGAAAAGAAAGAAGAGAAAGAAGAAACAACATTAGAATCTCAACAGTGGAACGAATAAATTATATTAATAACAAAAATATTACATAGTATACAACACTAATCAGAGTTACACGGAATTTTTATCACATACTAGACAGTTATAAACACCTGTCTAGTTATACAACTCAAATACAATACTAGAAAGAGATACCAACACAGAGAATACACAGCGGAAACTATATATCTAACGCCGAAGCCTCCTGCTCCATTGCTCCTCCAGAATTCGTCAAAGCTAACCTGAATCCCTTGGCTACTCGTAAAAATTGGAGCACCCAAGAGTTTAAGAAAACAGAAGATAAACTCCGGGTCAGACATGGGTCTGGTGTGAGTAACAGGTTAAAGTTGCTTAACTTTGAAAAACCTTTGAAAGAAAGGTATCACGTAAGACTTCCCACACATAAACATGGAAAAGTTTTTACATTACCCTAACAAAAACATTTGATAGGAAATCCGGTGATATTATAATAGGTCTAGGATTTTCAAGTAAATATGAAATAGCTGAAATTGTTACATGATTAAATTCCAGCTACTAGCCACAAAAGTGGGTAATACAATCAAAACTGTTGGCACTTATTGGATTTTGGATTCCGTACAATGGCAGGGCTACCGGGGTACCGCCCGTCACAGTACGTGGCCTAGATCACCGTATCCCAATCCCCTGCAACACAAGACCGGAACCATCTCTTACTGGACAGTCCCGAACAAGACAATCCTGCAGTTGGCGTACGTTCCAACTGCCCACACAGCCGAATAAAAAGGGACTTCTAGACAGGGGAAAATCTCGTCCTACTTGGGCATGACCCACTTAGCCTTGCTGCACCTCCCCTGTTTTAGCCATTCCCAGTTGATGAGGCTTGAAACGACCCATAATTTTTGATAATTTAAATTTGTATATTTAATTAATTTTAAATATTAACAAGTGAAATTAATAAGTCGAATAATTTATTTTTCGAGTATTGGATTTAATTTGGACAATTAAATCGATATTTTAATAGTTGAAATTTCAGAAATAATTGAAAATTGGGTTAAATATGATTGAAAATGATTTGTAAAATTTTATTATACCATATTGGAGTTAGAATGACGTTATAGAACTTTTAAAATTGAATTTAAAGTAAATTTGTGAAAATTGAATATTTTATTATTTAATTATCGACTGTAAAATAGCCAATTTTTGAACAATCTCAGAATTGGAAGAAACTAGTTTCATTGGATCCGTAATAGTTTTTTATTATTGGATTTCAATTTTCGTAGCAATCGGAATTGTCGTTTGACCGTGGCAGCTCGAAACGCATCGAAATTGTTTTAATATTAATTTGGCGAGTTAAAATAGTCATTTTTCAAACTGTCTCGGATTTCGACGAAACCAGTTTCATCGGATCCGTAATGTGATATTATTGTAAGGTTTCAAATTTCGTGTCAATCGGATTTACCGTTTCTCCGGGGCAAACCAAAATGCCTAGAAATTTGTTTTAATCGGTTTAATTTTAAATTGATCGTTTATTGCCATAACTCGCACAGATGACCGAATTAGCTCCCGAAACACGTTCCATTGTGTTCGGAACGTGGGGTAAACCTTAGAAACGCCAACCGGCACGCTTCGTTTGGAGTTCGAAAAATTTCGGATGAATAGTAATTTGGGCAATTTTCTATAAAAGGACTTGTATTCATTCGTTTGCAAACTAAAAATTAGGGTTTCATCTCTAAACCCTAGCCGCCATTTACTGAATCAATGGCCAGAAAATTTCGAAACGTCTTCCTCATTTTCCTCTCAATCCATCAACAATTAGCAAAAACTCTCAACTACAAAGTTGTAGAGGACGATGAAAGCTTCAAATCCATACGGAGACGATCGAAAATAGAGCGACGAATCAACGGGAATTTGCATTCAAAGTTGTGCGTTTGTCCTCAAATTGCGTGCTCATATGGAGGCAGAGCTACAAGGGGAGGTGGCCGAGTGTAGCTTGCTTGATGCTCTTCAATATGGTACCATCTGATCGAGGTAGAAGTGCGTGTGGTGGGTGCATAATTCAACCCTAATTTGGAGCTTAATGGGTTCTTGCGTGCTATATCCTGTAGAGTTAACGTGAGGGAGGAAGGAGAGAAGAACGGCCAAGATTTCATCAAGGGGAAAACGCATGGCTCTGGACAGATGTGGGTTTAAAAATATAAAATATGTTGTAAAATATGTATATAAAAAATCGTGTAACTTTAAAAATTCATATCTTTTTCATACGAGGTCAAAAACGCGCGAAACCAGTTGCGTTGAAATCGTTTGGACGAGCACTACGCAACGGAATTGGATTGGATTCGTTTGGAGTTAGTGAGAATTTCGGGTAAAATTAAACGTCCGTTTAATTTTATTCGAAATAAATCGCTAAAACGAAATTGAAATCAAGGTGAGAACTTCTCACTCAATCGAATCGGTTTCGATTTATATTTTAAATAGTTATATTTAAAATTTCTTGATAGTATGTTTGAATGATGATTGTTATCTATTGATTGTTAAAATAGACATTATGCGCCGTTAGTAAGTGGATGTTATTTATTAAAAACATATACCGCGAATATTTCACAGTACAGTGAAATTGGTATTATTTATGTACTTGGAATTGATTTTCCCGCATTATATAGCGGATGAGACCCTATTGCGCCGTCTATTAAGCGGATAATATTTTAAATCCCATATACCACGATAATTTCGTACTGGAACGGAATTGGTATTGTTCTAACATCTTTGGATGCAGGGAAACAGGTTGGAGGGATCCAACTGAATTCCTCAACTGTATTGATTTATTTACAGATATTGTGATATTTGTTGATTATCATATCGATATATGATATTTGGATGATTGACTATTTGGTGCTGCTCCATCATCGGATCCATTTTTGAAGTTTTAAAATAATGATTTTGGTTTTTAAAAGAATTTTAGAAGTGATTTTTGAAAGTATACGTTTTATTTAATTTTGAATTGTTAAAATAAATAAGCGTTAAAATTTTATTTTCATAAAAGTTATGATTTTTGGAAAATAATACTTAAGTATGATTTTGAAGTATATAAACTTTAAATAACGATTTTTAAATTATTAAAAGAATAAATTTAGTTAAATTGGGATTTTTGAATTATTATAAACAATTTATATAAAAGTTGTATAAAATTGATATTTATAAACTAAAATATAGAAATTCTAAAACGAGCTTTTTATAAGTGTTAAAATAAAGTTTGAACCTAGATTCATAAGTAAATAAGAATTTTTGATTTATAAATTAGTGTTGATATAAAAGAATGGATTTGTGAATAAATGAATTATAAGTAATTTACTTATAAACCGGATTTCGACATGTAGATGGAATATAAATAGAATTGATTTATAAAGGAGATTTTTAAATCAAAGCTTATAAATAGAAGTAGAATTTATAGACATTGTTTATAAATTCGAAATCAATGGAATTTGATAAATTGAAAGTTGAAATTGGTTAAGGAAGTATATTCACGATTTTGGACAGTGAATATATTATTATAAATAAAATGGATATGCTTGGGAAAATGAATATTATAAATTGAAGTTAATCGTTTTAACGATGTTGTAAAAGGTGTAAACATCGAAAACATAGATTTCAACATTCATTGTTGAAATAGTCGTTTTCGAGAAATAGAAGGAAATGGTGGACTATAACACTGTTGTTATAGTAAATGGTTTCCGAAAGGAAATATTTTGTATAGTATTGGGATTTATATATCTATTTTAATTTTTAATCCCTATACTAGTGATTTTGGGTCGTCGTAACGATGTTTTACGCAACATTCTTTTTGACCCAAACAAATGTGTTTAAGAGAATGATTTCTTAAAGAATGAAATATATACTTAATTTTCGATTTAAGTATATTGAATATTTTCCAAGTGTTGAAATTGAATGGATTTGTGAATTACTTATTATTAAATAAGTATGGAAATGTTTTCCAATATGAACTGAATATTTAGAGATTTTATCTTTTAAAGATAAATTGAAAATGAATAATTGAAATCGTATATTCATAAATATTTTGGAATGTAAATTCACTATAGAATTTATAATTAAAAGGGGAATTTGTTTAAAAATAAACGTTGATTTATTTTTGAAGTGTGGGAATAAATTTACGGATTTGGAACGTAAATATAAAGTAAATCGGTAAGGATTTATTTAATTGGTTTAAATGAACCATTTTGAAATGAAAGTATTTCCGAGTAAGGAAAATGATTGAAATTTGTTTTCAAAAGTGATAAAGGATTGAAAAGTGATTTTAAAATTTGTTTTCAAATGGTTGAAGTGTTGAAAATTATATATCTAGTAAAGATATTTTGGAAAGTAAATAATTTGGGAAATTATTTGGAATTTGGTGATGTTGAGCATGCCTATTGATAGTTAAATAATCCGACTATCAATATTTACCTTTAAATAGGTATTTGTTGTGATTGTTTGAATTTGAATGCCACACTTATTTTAAAAATAAGCGCTCACTATTCGGGTTATCCAGGAAAGGACCTTGGGGTCGTATAACCCATTTCGAATATGTGATACGTCGTTATGGATTGCATTTGATGACCGGTGTTGAAGACCGGATATTTTTGAAAACGGAAGGATTACCGTTGAGTTACTCTGCATCGGTTGATCTCCGATATAGAGGTTTTATCACCCTTAGTGACGGAAAGTCCAGACGTTATTAGAAATTATCCGAAATGCAAGGACATCTTTGTAAGTGCATTCGGTTCTGTTCGATCCCGGAACAGACTTGTATGGATTGTATGTCTGACATTACAAATTGAGATATAAAGCTGATTTCTTTCAAATATATTTCTGTTGGTGGCGGAGAATTTATTCTCTTAGCTTAACACCCTTCTCTGAGACATACGAGCTCAGAGGTTATATAGTTGAAGGTTATTAGTGATATACTCCCAATTTGGTAGTGTGGCATGCTGAGTGTTGCTGTGAATTGATCATTGTTTGATCATTTGTGATATGATCATTTGTTTGATCGTTTATCTTTGTGATCATTTCTATGATCATTTGTTGACCCAAAGCACAGCTTTTGTATAAAGCGTGGCTTTGTGGACGAGATTTCGTCGGACCTCACACCTCGAAAATGGTCAAAACAGGAAGGATGCGGCAAGGTTATTAGGGGGTAGCACCCCTTTAGTGTATGTCATTCCTTCTGGATAGAGGTGGTATCATGGTATGGAGCCCAGATATTTAACCTATGTTGTTGCTGCAAATTTTGTGGTTGTTGGAAATCGAGGATCCTCGGATAGATCGGTAACGATCGGGGGATGACATATTCGTGTCAGTAGTTACCCAGTTAGGGGTAACTCGGCCTTGTGTTGGCAGAGATCCGGTTTGGTTCTCGGGACGTCATTCCAGAGGCGTTTCCATGTGACAATGGGAAGTTCCTTGGCCTGACCATTTGTTGGAAATCCAAAGAAACAATACGATCTTGTACGGATTTAGTTGTATAACCTGCTATGGAATATGGCGGTAACCTGCTATTGAACATAGTAGCTATAGTAGGCATAAGTGCGAAATGTCTATGCTGGCTAAGATTTATATCTTTATTTTCGAAATGAATTTTGCCTACACTATGCACTAGTAATAATATCAAATGTTTCTTTTTAATGCGTATCAAGCATCTTTGACTATCATAAGGAGAAATCTCCTCCGATTCTGCGTTTGCATTGTGTGTGTGTGTGTGTGTGCGGGTGGCCTTATGGTAGTCTCATTTTTAAAAGCATTGCGAATTGACTTTAAAAATATTCCTCTATTTTGATTTTAAAGAAAAATAAACTGTTTTAGTTCTCACACCAGTCACATGACTGACTCGGAGTTTATTGTTTTCCTTCCTAAACTCTGGGTGCCCACCAATTTCCACACGGGCAGTCAAGAGTAAAGGTTTATCAGGATATTCCGGAATTCAGGAGTTGCAGGAGGCAAGCTGGATGGCATGGCGTATTATTAGTATATAGTATTTCTTTTCCGTTGTTGTTGTTGTACACTCTGATAATGAATGTAATGTGATGTAATGTATAAAATATACAGTTCTTTTGTTTTTAATGAATATTCATTTATCTATTATATGTTGTTCCGCTGTGAATTGTGAGATTCTGATGTTGTTCTATTGTTTCTTTCTTGTTCTATCTTTTTCTATCTTCTTCTACTTTTTCTTCTTCTTAAACCCTAGCGGTACGGTTTTTCGACTTTCGATTGCTCGGCAGTTGATACAGTGGACGTATTGATGTCGGTTTTCGTGAACGAAAAATCCCAGTCGTTACATTTGGTATCAGAGCATATGGTTAAGCGACAACCTTGGCTCTGTTGGGTATAACTCATTAGAGATAGAGTCAGCGATACTCTAGAATGAGTGTGAGTGTAATAATAGATACGAGTGCGTATTTGTTAGTGAATATAAATTGTTTTATATTGTGTTTGCTTATCCGTTGAGCTGTTTGTGGATTCTGATCGGTGTGTGGGACGCCATATTATCGATAGGGATTTCTAAACACTTAAACGAGGCAAGCCGACATAGTATCATTTTAAATTGGGTAAATAAAATAATTTTACCTTGATTATATTTTATATATAAAAGGAATAATTTTTTAGAATTATTTAAAGTGTATATGAATTGATTATTTGGTTATTGAATAAGTTAAATTAAAACAACAATTGTAAAAGAATGAATCGTATAAGCAATTGAATTATAAGTATGGAGTTATAATTAAAATGATTTACACTTGTGAAATAATCTTATATATAAGAAGTAAAATTATATAAGTAAAAGATTTATAATCTGAAAATAGAATTCCAGAGAAGTGTTTTGAAAGGATTTGATAATTTGGAAAATTGTTTTGGAGAAATTAAAGCTCTAAACTCTTTCCGGTCGTTGGAAAATAATTCCGATGATGGCTGCGGCATCATTGGTGTTCATTTTCGGGTTTCCAAAAGAGGGATTGCTGCCAAGTAATTTTAAATGAAAGTTGTTTAGAAAATTTGGATTTGATTTTTGAAATTCAAAGGATAATTGAATTGATTTCAAAAAAATGGTTTTGAAAGATTTGAAAGGACTCTGGAATCCTATTTAAGATATTTATGGGAATGATAAATGAGTTGATAACTTATACAATTGGAATTTTGATAGAATAAATTTAACTTAAAGGATGAAGTTAAATTAAAGGAAGTATAAGTAAATCAGTAAAATCCAAGTTGAAATAAATTTGAGTTGTCATCAAATACATGTAATTTGAAATTTAACAAAAGGAAAGTTAAATAAATTGATTTGAATTTGATAAGATGTTTGAAATGGAATATAACCTAAGTAAAGTTGAATAAAGTTGATTTTGGTGTCAAAGTAAAATTAATAAGTGAATTAATGAAGTGAAGTCATTAAGAAATTGAACTTGAGTTATATAAATGAAATTCAACTTTATATTGTTAAAGGAGTTAGCAATTGAATTGATAAATGGATTGAATGTTAATCAATTAAATGTAAATAATTGATATGAAATAATGAATGTAAGTGTTAATTCATTAGAAGCTAATGTTATTAGAAATTGAATAAATTGGATGAAAGTCAATTTAATATGATCCAATTGGAATTAAATGTGTTGAACCAAATTGAATGTAAAGTGAATAAATTTGGTTGTATTGAATAAACATTGGTTGTTATTTGATTGTTAATTGATTGTATATAAATTCATTAAGTGTTAATGAAAGTGAATTAGCGAAATTGGAAGCTAAAGTAATTGAATTCAAATTGAAAGTAAATAAATTTGGATAGAATTGAATGTGAATTGGACTTGAATTAGTGAATGCAAACTAATTAAAATTGAATATGAATGAATGTTAGTAAATCCAATGTTAATGAATCAATTGGAAAACCAATTCATTAAATGTTAATGATAAATAAATTTATATTGATTTGGTAGTTGCATTTATTTCTATTGAATGCATTGCTATGTTGGCACATGTAGTTATTATGTTGCTATATGTTGTATATTCATATTACTTTCATATATGCATGTTTCTCATGTTGTTGTTGAGTGTTTAGTAGGTGCGGATTGCGCTTGCTTCGCTTTTGGAGCTCGCTTTCGTGCTATATTAGCCGTATATGCTCGCTAATAATATAAATAAGGTACATATCTCGGATTACATACCGTACTTTTACACTTTTTTCCCTACGGGATGCCTCATCACTTGATGAGATGTATATTTGTGATATATATACTGTCATTTTTTTTTCGAATCGAGCCGCGCAAAGGAAACTCTGGCGAATTTTTTCGAAAATTTAAGGCATTAGAAAAATTTTGGGAAAATTTGGGAAATTTGTGAAAACTATAATTTTGTTTTTGGAATTGAAAGTTAAACGATATAGTTTGGTTTTGAAAAGATAACTAAGTATGATTTGAAAACTTAGTAAAGATTTTGTAAGAAGATTAACTATGAATTTTGGGAATGTTAAACACTTAAGAGATTTGGAAAATCCAATTTGAATGGTTTGTTTTGGAAAGTTAATGGATTCTATAACTTTTTCTTACTTGGTAATTTCGAGGACGAAATTCTTTTAAGGGGGAAGTATGTAATGACCCAGAATTTTTGATAATTTAAATTTGTATATTTAATTAATTTTAAATATTAAGAAGTGAAATTAATAAGTCGAATAATTTACTTTTCGAGTATTGGATTTAATTTGGACAATTAAATCGATATTTTAATAGTTGAAATTTCAGAAATAATTGAAAATTGGGTTAAATATGATTGAAAATGATTTGTAAAATTTTATTATATCATATTGGAGTTAGAATGATGTTATAGAACTTTTAAAATTGAATTTAGAGTAAATTTGTGAAAATTGAATATTTTAATATTTAATTATCGACTGTAAAATAGCCAATGTTTGAACAGTCTCAGAATTGGACGAAACCAGTTTCATTGGATCCGTAATAGTTTTTATTATCGGATTTCAATTTTCGTAGCAATCGGAGTTGTTGTTTGACCGTGGCAGCTCGAAACGCATCGAAATTGTTTTAATATTAATTTGGCAAGTTAAAATAGTAATTTTTCAAACTGTCTCGGATTTCGACGAAACCAGTTTCATCGGATCCATAATGTGATATTATTGTAAGGTTTCAAATTTTGTGTCAATCGGATTTACCGTTTGTCCGGGGCAAACCAAAACGCCTAGAAATTTGTTTTAATCGGTTTAATTTTAAATTGATCGTTTATTGCCATAACTCGCACAGATGACCGAATTAGCTCCCGAAACACGTTCCATTGTGTTCGGAACGCGGGGTAAACCTTAGAAACACCAACCGGCATGCTTCGTTTGGAGTTCGGAAAATTTCGGATGAATAGTAATTTGGGCAATTTTCTATAAAAGGACTTGTATTCATTCATTTGCAAACTAAAAATTAGGGTTTCATCTCTAAACCCTAGCCGCCATTTACTGAATCAATGGCCAGAAAATTTCGAAACTTCTTCCTCGTTTTCCTCTCAATCCATCAACAATTAGCAAAAACTCTCAACTACAAAGTTGTAGAGGACGATGAAAGCTTCAAATCCATACGGAGATGATCGAAAATAGAGCAACGAATCAATGGGAATTTGCATTCAAAGTTGTGCGTTTGTCCTCGAATTGCGTGCTCATATGGAGGCCGAGCTTCAAGGGGAGGTGGCCGAGTGTAGCTTGCTTGATGCTCTTCAATATGGTACCATCTGATCGAGGTAGAAGTGCGTGTGGTGGGTGCATAATTCAACCCTAATTTGGAGCTTAATGGGTTCTTGCGTGCTATATCCTGTAGAGTTAACGTGAGGGAGGAAGGAGAGAAGAACGGCCAAGATTTCATCAAGGGGAAAACGCACGGCTCTGGACAGATGTGGGTTTAAAAATATAAAATATGTTGTAAAATATGTATATAAAAAATCGTGTAACTTTAAAAATTCATATCTTTTTCATACGAGGTCGAAAATGCGCGAAACCAGTTGCGTTGAAATCGTATGGACGAGCACTACGCTATGGAATTGGATTAGAGTCGTTTGGAGTTAGTGAGAATTTCGGGTAAAATTAAACGTCCGTTTAATTTTATTCGAAACAAATCGCTAAAACGAAATTGAAATCAAGGTGAGAACTTCTCACTTAATCGAATCGGTTTCGATTTATATTTTAAATAGTTATATTTAAAATTTCTTGATAGTATGTTTGAATGATAATTGTTATCTATTGATTGTTAAAATAGACATTATGCGCCGTTAGTAAGCGGATGTTATTTATTAAAAACATATACCGCGAATATTTCACAGTACAGTGAAATTGGTATTATTTATGTACTTGGAATTGATTTTCCCGCATTATATAGCGAATGAGACCCTATTGCGCCGTCTATTAAGCGGACAATATTTTAAATCCCATATACCGCGATAATTTCGTACTGGAACGGAATTGGTATTGTTCTAACATCTTTGGATGCAGGGAAACAGGTTGGAGGGATCCAACTGGATTCCTCAACTGTATTGATTTATTTACAGATATTGTGATATTTGTTTATTATCATATCGATATATGATATTTGGATGATTGGCTATTTGGTGCTGCTGCATCATCGGATCCATTTTTGAAGTTTTAAAATAATGATTTTGGTTTTTAAAAGAATTTTTAAAAGTGATTTTTGAAAGTATACGTTTTATTTAATTTTGAATTGTTAAAATAAATAAGCGTTAAAATTTTATTTTCGTAAAAGTTATGATTTTTGGAAAATAATACTTAAGTATGATTTTGAAGTATATAAGCCTTAAATAACGATTTTTAAATTATTAAAAGAATAAATTTAGTTAAATTGGGATTTTTGAATTATTATAAACAATTTATATAAAAGTTGTATAAAATTGATATTTGTAAGTTAAAATATAGAAATTCTAAAACGAGCTTTTTATAAGTGTTAAAATAAAGTTTGAACCTAGATTCATAAGTAAATAAGAATTTTTGATTTATAAATTAGTGTTGATATAAAAGAATGGATTTGTGAATAAATGAATTATAAGTAATTTACTTATAAACCGGATTTCGACATGTAGATGGAATATAAATAGAATTGATTTATAAAGGAGATTTTTAAATCAAAGCTTATAAATAGAAATAGAATTTATAGACATTGTTTATAAATTCGAAATCAATGGAATTTGATAAATTGAAAGTTGAAATTGGTTAAGGAAGTATATTCACGATTTTGGACAGTGAATATATTATTATAAATAAAATGGATATGCTTGGGAAAATGAATATTATAAATTGAAGTTAATCGTTTTAACGATGTTGTAAAAGGTGTAAACATCGAAAACATAGATTTCAACATTCATTGTTGAAATAGACGTTTTCGAGAAATAGAAGGAAATGGTGGACTATAACACTGTTGTTATAGTAAATGGTTTCCGAAAGGAAATATTGTATAGTATTGGGATTTACATATCTATTTTAATTTTTAATCCCTATACTAGTGATTTTGGGTCGTCGTAACGATGTTTTACGCAACATTCGTTTTGACCCAAACAAATGTGTTTAAGAGAATGATTTCTTAAAGAATGAAATATATACTTAATTTTCGATTTAAGTATATTGAATATTTTCCAAGTGTTGAAATTGAATGGATTTGTGAATTACTTATTATTAAATAAGTATGGAAATGTTTTCCAATATGAACTGAATATTTAGAGATTTTATCTTTTAAAGATAAATTGAAAATGAATAATTGAAATCGTATATTCATAAATATTTTAGAATGTAAATTCACTATGGAATTTATAAATTAAAAGGGGAATTTGTTTAAAAATAAATGTTGATTTATTTTTGAAGTGTGGGAATAAATTTACGGATTTGGAACGTAAATATAAAGTAAATCGGTAAGGATTTATTTAATTGGTTTAAATGAACCATTTTGAAATGAAAGTATTTCCGAGTAAGGAAAATGATTGAAATTTGTTTTCAAAAGTGATAAAGGATTGAAAAATGATTTTAAAATTTGTTTTCAAATGGTTGAAGTGTGGAAAATTATATATCTAGTAAAGTATTTTGGAAAGTAAATAATTTGGGAAATTATTTGGAATTTGGTGGTGTTGAGCATGCCTGTTGATAGTTAAATAATCCGACTATCAATATTTACCTTTAAATAGGTATTTGTTGTGATTGTTTGAATTTGAATGCCACACTTATTTTAAAAATAAGCGCTCACTATTCGGGTTATCCAGGAAAGGACCTTGGGGTCGTATAACCCATTCCGAATATGTGATACGTCGTTATGGATTGCATTTGATGACCGGTGTTGAAGACCAGATATTTTTGAAAACGGAAGGATTACTGTTGAGTTACTCTGCATCGGCTGATCTCCGATATAGAGGTTTTATCACCCTTAGTGATGGGAAGTCCGGACGTGATTAGAAATTATCTGAAATGCAAGGACTTCTCTGTAAGTGCCTTCGGTTCTGTTCGATCCCGGAACAGACTTGTATGGATTGTATGTCTGACATTATAAATTGAGATATAAAGCTGATTTCTTTCAAATATATTTCTGTTGGTGGCGGAGAATTTATTCTCTTAGCTTAACACCCTTCTCTGAGACATACGAGCTCAGAGGTTATATAGTTGAAGGTTATTAGTGATATACTCCCAATTTGGTAGTGTGGCATGCTGAGTGTTGCTGTGAAATGATCATTGTTTGATCATTTGTGATATGATCATTTGTTTGATCGTTTATATTTGTGATCATTTCTATGATCATTTGTTGACCCAAAGCACAGCTTTTGTATAAAGCGTGGCTTTGTGGACGAGATTTCGTCGGACCTCACACCCCGGAAATGGTCAAAACAGGAAGGATGCGGCAAGGTTATTAGGGGGTAGCACCCCTTTAGTGTATGTCATTCCTTCTGGATAGAGGTGGTATCATGGTATGGAGCCCAGATATTTGACCTATGTTGTTGCTGCAAATTTTGTGGTTGTTGGAAATCGAGGATCCTCGGATAGATCGGTTACGATCGGGGGATGACATATTCGTGTCAGTAGTTACCCAGTTAGGGGTAACCCGGCCTTGTGTTGGCAGAGATCCGGTTTGGTTCTCGGGACGTCATTCCAGAGACGTTTCCATGTGACAATGGGAAGTTCCTTGGCCTGACCATTTGTTGGAAATCCAAAGAAACAATACGATCTTGTACGGATTTAGTTGTATAACCCGCTATGGAATATGGCGGTAACCTGCTATTGAACATAGTAGCTATAGTAGGCATAAGTGCGAAATGTCTATGCTGGCTAAGATTTATATCTTTATTTTCGAAATGAATTTTGCCTGCACTATGCACTAGTAATAATATCAAATGTTTCTTTTTAATGCGTATCAAGCATCTTTGACTATCATAAGGAGAAATCTCCTCCAATTCTGCGTTTGCATTGTGTATGTGTGTGCGGGAGGCCTTATGGTAGTCTCATTTTTAAAAGCATTGCGAATTGACTTTAAAAATATTCCTCTATTTTGATTTTAAAGAAAAATAAACTATTTTAGTTCTCACACCAGTCACATGACTGACTCGGAGTTTATTGTTTTCCTTCCTAAACTCAGGGTGCCCACCAATTTCCACACAGGCAGTCAAGAGTAAAGGTTTATCAGGATATTCTGGAATTCAGGAGTTGCAGGAGGCAAGCTGGATGGCATGGCGTATTATTAGTATATAGTATTTCTTTTCCGCTGTTGTTGTTGTACACTCTGATAATGAATGTGATGTGATGTAATGTATAAAATATACAGTTCTTTTGTTTTTAATGAATATTCATTTATCTATTATATGTTGTTCCGCTGCGAATTGTGAGATTCTGATGTTGTTCTATTGTTTCTTTCTTGTTCTATCCTTTTCTATCTTCTTCTACTTTTTCTTCTTCTTAAACCCTAACGGTACGGTTTTTCGACTTTCGATTGCTCTGCAGTTGATACAGTGGACGTATTGATGTCGGTTTTCGTGAACGAAAAATCTCAGTCGTTACAAGGCTTGAGGCTACAATTACCTTTAGATCACACGTCTCTTAGAATGCTCATCGTCCACCTGACGATGTTCTGAAAGCATTCAATCCATACAAGTTCGTTTCAGGTTCGAACGAAACCGAAGGCATTATCTCGTTATACTCATTTTGGAATCACCCTGAGAATTAACGACGATAACCCTTGCACTCTGAATCTTCATCTCGAATCTGAAAGTACTACTTCGTCAAACTCATCTCGGAATCACCCTAAGAGTTATACTGACGAATAATTCTTACACCTCGAGTCTTCACTCTTCACTTGAGATTCACGACCTATCGTTAATTTGGATCGATGTGGTTTTCGGATATCCAAATCTGGAAACCCGATCCCGGTCTCATCGAAATCCAAAGCATGTCTTTTAAGGCCAAGTTGTTTTAAAGGTTTAAAACAATTCAATTATCTATATACATCCAGATAGATAATCCACAGATTCACAATAGATAATCATCACAATAGATAATCCATATTATCATTATCAAAAGATAATCCGAATCATCATCACAATGCAACTAATGCATCCATATCACCCAACATTACTTATCTCATATCTGAGATTCAAATCATTCAAGGCAAACAACATCATTCATCCATATAAGCAATGATTAATAATCACACCAAATATAATTAATTTAAAATGAATTAAGTTAATTACATCATTTCTAATTAATTTAAAGTAAATTAAATTAATTACTTCATCAATATAAATCTTGCTTACATTACCATTAATTAATTATCAATCAATTAATTAATCATCAACCAATTATTCATTTTAATTAATCATCCCTGATTAATTAACCTTTAATTACATTCAAGTAATATTCCACTAATTAATTTCTCAAATTAATTATACTTAACCAAATACAGTAATTAATCTTTAATTACTTCATAAATTAATTAACTATCATTAATTACATTAATCCTTAATTAATTACATTAATTAATTTCTTCATTGATTAATTATTCCTAAATAAATCTATTCTTAATTACTTTCTTAGTTATAATAATTAATGATCTCAAATTACATTTCTATTTAAATTAATTACATTAAGCAATTAATCTTTATTTTAAACATAATTGTTAATCACCCTTGATTAACTCTATTCAGTAATTAACTACCCTTAATTACTTCACCAAATAAAATTAATTACTCCTTAATTAATTATCTCTAATTAATCCATTGATTAATTTTATAAAGTAATTATACTCAAATTACTTTCATCATCAAATCACCTTCAATTAATTACATCCAGTAATTACCCATTAATTACTTTCCTAAATAATTTCTCCTCATTAAATTACATTAAGTAATTATACTTCACAAATCATCAAATGATTATTCTAAATTAATTAAACTGAATTAATTAACTTAATCTAATCAAATTAACACAATTAATTACAATGAGTAATTAATTCCTTAATTACTTCCATAAGTAATTATACTTAACAATTTACATAAATGGTTATCTTTAGATTAATTAATCTAATTAGTTATTAAAAATTAATCACATTAATTAATTATTAAATAATCCTTAGTTAATAACCTTCATTAACTATTAACAATCCATTGATTATTTTTCTAAAGTAATTAACTTATTTTAATCATTATTGATTACAAATTAATTAACCATTAATAATCCATTAATTAACCCCTAATTATTTAATTAATTAATTAATCCTTTATTACTTGATTAATTAATTACTAATCATTAATTAAAATCTAATCTTATTTAATAAGTGATTCATAAATTACAAGTTAATTATTCTAAGAATAATTAATCTAAAACTTTTAAGATTAAACCCTTAATTACTTTAAGTAATTATCCATTTAATTACCCTAATAATTAAATGAATAACAAATCATTAAATTCTAATTTAACTTTAAGATAAAACCCTTTTTCTTATCAATGGTTAAATTATCATAAATATATTTGAAAACATTCATTTCCAAATTTAATTTTAAATTCAAGTTTTAAAATAAAACTCAATTTATCTTCAACCAAAATTTAAAATCAATTGAAAACCTTTAAATTTACATGATAAAGAATACTTTCTCTTATAAAAGAAATTTTACAAGAGTTTGAACCAAATTCCCTTTTAAATTCAAACATTTAAATTTTACTTTATCATTCAAAATTGTTAAAATACTTAAATTTATAAAACTTAAATTTATTTTAAAACAATGATTCAAATTCAGATTTGAATCATATTTAAACTTGTTTAAAACATTCCTTTACATTTCAAATTCCAATTTAAATTCAAATTCCTTTTAAAAAAAACTTTTAAATACTTAACCCTTTTTCAAGTTATTTAAACAAATTTGATTTTAAAAACTTATTCATTTCCAGCTATGATTCAAATTAAGCTTGAATCCCTAAATTTAAAATTAGATTTAAAACATATTTTATATCCTTGTTTAATACTTTAAATTTCAGTTTAAATTTTGAAAACAGAACAAGTTTTCTAACCTGAAAAAAAACCAACTCGAATCACAAAGAAATCACTCGAGCCTACCCTAGCCTAACCCGAGCAAAAACACAAAATATCTCGAATAAACTCGAGTAACATTTCATTTGAATATCATTCAAACTAAATACAGTCAGGTTTAATACATAAACTTGTAACAACCAAATACCCGAGCCCACACTTCAACTCCTTCGAGACCAACACTCCCATGCTTCAAGCAAATCATGAATTAACCCGAACCAAACACGAGTAATCATCTTCCCCAAATCAATAGCATACACACACAGTTCTTCGTGCACATGCACCACCACTGCCACCGACTCCGACCATTCGCGACCACACGCGCAAGTCGGCGATCACCTTCCAACACAATTCCGACCATCCAGCCAATTGCAGAACCCCAAAATCAAAAACGAGCTTTCAAGCTCAAAACTAGAAAAAATGTCGAAACTGTAAGTCACCTAAATCACCAGACTCCAACCACCAGAGAAGCTTTACCTCCGGCCACGACTTCATCCATATTCCATCAATCATTCCCCTGAATTTGGGAAAGCTCGATCATCTGAAAATGTCACGACGATCAATTTACTGATCCACAGACAAAACTAGGGTTAAATACTTCAATACTAAATCACCATCGCCACAACGCTTTAATCCTCTTTCCCATAATTTTTCCTGAATCCACGATCATGCTTCTACCTCCAGGAAGAAATCCAATCTTCCATAGCCAGTGTACCACCAGGAAATGCTCAAACACCATTCCCAGTTCAAACAAGGACAGAGCCTAAATCCTAATACTGAAAATCAAGATTTTAGTTTTAAAAATCATCATTTGGTTTAAGAATTCAGATTACTCCTGAATTTATAAATTATGGTATTTAAATTTTCAGATTATTACACATGCACTGTTATCTTTGAATTCCAGAAACAATACAGATTTTTATTATATATTAAATAAAATTTTAAGCATTAACTTATGTTACATAACATATATTGTTTGAATCTTAAACCTTAACAAGGATTTGAATATGAGATCATGATTCTTTTCTTTTTGAATCATAACTAGAACCTGGGATCTAAAACAGGCAAGAATACAGCACAACAACAAGCATACATTCAAACATCCATATATATACAGAGAATTACATCATATACATCCACACAAAATGTAATTATCACAGGAAACAATCAAAAAACTATATTTACTTAAATTAGTTTAAATAAAAATGTTATTTACCAGAAAATTGATGAGCAGAGCATCTTGTTTATTGAAAAACTTGAACCGAATGTGCTTTGACTTGAAAACTACAAGTTGCTTCTTTGTTTTGCTTATGAATTTAAACTGCAGTTTGCTTTTAAAAAACTTTCATCTTGTTTTTATGTAATGCTTTGCTTCCTGATAACAATTGCATGCATGCTTCCAGAAAAGAAAATGCAAGCTTGAATGAACTGTTGATGTTGCAAATTGATGATATGGTTGATGTTTTGAAGAGGCTACAGGTTTATTTGATTTGCACTTCAGTTTAGAAGATGAATTCAGATAGTTTTGGTTTGGTTTAGTTAGAGGGAAATATTGGTTTTAGATTTGGTTTTTTTTAGGGAATTTAAAGATTTTATTTTGAACAGAATTTTCTGTCTTTGAAGAAGATGATCAAATAATTTAAATTCTTCGCTTTTGATTTGAAGAAGATGATTTCAGCTGAAGTTCTTAAGTTTTTGAAAAAGAAGAATAGAAAAAGAAAATGAGAATGAGGGGCAATGTTTATATAAGCACAAAATGATCTAATTAAAATAAAAGAAAAATGAAAATTTTAAGAGGACACTTGTTTTAAATTTTAACATTTGTCAAAATGTTTGCTTTATGCTTAACACATGTCAATTATGTGTCTTTAAGTGATTTACACATGTAATTTTAAGTATTTTAATTTAATTTAAATTGTTTATAAAAGCTTTTAAACCATAATTTATTATTTCTTATGTATATATATAAATAAATTCCTTTTTAATTTAAAGAGAAATGAAACAAAACAGATTATAAATAAAAGCTTATTCAAATATTTTTAAGTATTTATTCTTTTGAATTTCAAAACATTAAATTCAAATTTAAATTAAACTATAAAATCTAATTTAAAAATCAAGTTATATATATATGCATATATAACTCTTATTAAATTTAAAAATAACAAATCCTATTTCTTATAAAATTTATTTATGTTTATAAAAACTAGGTATTATAAATATTATTTGAAAATAATAAATTTAAGAATTTAAATAATTTATAAAAGAGATTATAAATTACTTCTATTACTCAATAGATTAAGATCATTTGTAAATTTATATTTTAAACTCTTATATATAATTTCAAGCAATATCTGAAAAAGAAAATAAAAAAAGCTTTTATGTTAATCTAATTTAGATTCATATTTAAGTTAATTACATAAAATTTTAAACAAATAAGATTTACCTTTAATATTTACAAACCATATAGATATTTATTAAATTGCTTTGAAAAGCTAAATGTTAAATTTAAATCAAATTTTCCAATTTACCAAAAATAAATTAGAAATAGAAAATTGATTCATTTACTAAATTCCAAACCAAATCTTATATATTTAATATATACAATTATATATATATATATATTATAACTAAAGTAAACAATTTATTAGCTTTAAAAACATAAAAATTTCCAATTTAAATATTTATTAAAAGAAGATTATTAAATCAATTCAATATTTATTATTAAAAATTATCAAATCAAATTAATTTTTAACACAGATTATTAAATTTATATTGCTAAAAATTCCGGGATATCACAAAAAATATATTGTGTTAATTGGCCTATTGAGTAGTTTATGAATTCTGGTCGATGCGTCTGATCAGCGTTATCAACAGATGTTTCTAAACACTTGAATAATGCAGACCAACACAATATTGTTTTGGGAATTGGTAAATGACCTAGGATTATATTTTATATAAAATATATAGTTTTCATAAATTAATATAGTTATTTATGATGTGTTTGTTTGTTAAGAAATGATAATATTAATTATTTTCATTTATTGTTGATTAGCTGTGCTCGGCCAGTTTATGAGCATTTACTATAGTTGTTGATTTATAAGAAATCTACCTTCTTAGAACAAGGATTGGATAGGTATTAATTCGTAGGAACATTAAATATGAACACCATGTGAATTAAGTTTCATGGTTTGATTATAAGGTGTTCAATGATAATGTTGTGCTAAAAATTGAATTTTAACAAGAGTTATTTATTATAATCTAAACAAAAATATAAATTTGTGAAATGATTTAGATAAGGAAGCAATATTATATAAGAAAGTGATTTTATATAAGTATGGTTTATAAAATATGCTTTATAAATAAAAAAGATTTAAATAGAGAATTTGAGAACTTAAATCCTGTTGTCTTTGAAAATGTTTTTCAAGATTTTGGCAAAAATATTATTAGTATTGTTCGATAGTAAATATTTGTAAGTTGGTTTTGGAGATTAAGGTCAGGATACTTAGAAGCAACATACGAAGTATCTAATACCATTTGAAAATGATTTTGATTAAGTATGAAAGGCATCAATTGGATATACTGAACTCACTCTTGTCACTTGAAAATAATTCAGGTGATGACTTCAACACCATCAGCATTCATTTTTAGGTTTTTAAGTGTGGGATGCTACAAAGTAGTTTTGGTAAAACAGATTTTGATTTAATCCTAAAATATGATTTAATACAAAATTATATATATATATATATTATTTCAAATGATTTGAAATGAGTACCGGTGTTTAGTTCTAAGGTTTTCTTATTGAGTTATTTCATGGACACATGTAGCTTATGCATCAAGAAAGAATGGAAGTGCATCATGATATAATGAGTTGTTTGTTAGTTTTCATTTGTTAAAATGAAATGGAATTTTTCGACGATTTTAGATAGCCTAGAACTTTCAGAAGGTTATAGAACTTGTAATCAAGTATTTTTAAGGTATAAAAGTGAAGTTTATAAACAACACGTGAATTGAAAGGATAGCAAGTTAAAACAAGTTTAAATTTGTTGAACATAATTGTTAAGTAAAACAAATTTGATGGTTTTATATGCTCTTAGGATGCAATGGAGTATTATATGAGTATGTACTTAAGTTGTCAAATGTTTATAAACTTGAGGTTATGATTCATAAAATGAATCATAAATGATTTATTATTAAGAGATATACTATTTGGATAAATTAATGTGATTAAAAAGGAATTGGTGTAGTTAAAACAATAGGATAAATACATAAGTTGTATGTAGGTCCTTTTATTCGCATGACTGTTCTTGATCCAGTTTTCAAGTACATGGTTTCGAGGTGGTTTACACCGATCTAAACAAGGATTTTTTTTACTTGATTCTTAACGAAAAACACTTGATACAGATTCTTCGTATGATCCCAAAATTTTCTATCATAGTAATGGCTATGTAAGAAGAATGAAGATTTCTAATCAAGGAACTTGATCAGAGTCCATACTAGAGAGGTAAAGTAATCTATTCTTTTTAGGAAGTGAGATCTATGTGATTGAGCAAGTGATCGGAATTGATAATGTGTACGTATGATATATGTGCATCGTACAGGCTTTAGTATTTGCATGCTATGTTTTGATTTGCTTCTGGAGAGTTTAGGTGATAACTCTTTGATTTGTTATGAGGTGTTGTAAATCGTTGACTAGGTGATAACCTGAGGTTGTTAGGCATAAGGTACGCTTTGTAGATCGTTTATCATTCTTGTGCGATGAGAAGGTTTTGCACTCAAGTGAAATGTGCATTTTGTTTGCTAGTGATTGAATAATGTTAAGTATAAATGTATGGTTTTTCTTTGGTTGCTCATGTTGGAATTTCGAGGATGAAATATTCTAAGTAGGGGAGAATGTAACGACTAGGAATTTTGGACACTTCGTATTTAAATATCTGAATTATTTAAATATTAAATATTTGATTAATTATTATTAATTAAAATGATTTAATAAGCTTTGTAACCCCCTTTAAATCATGAATCGTGATGGGAAACTTGTTTTGGAAAAATGTTTACAAAAATATATTTATCGAAGAGAAATCAATAATGTGACAAAAAATCGGTTTATCGATAAATAGCTTTTCAATCGATATAGTCGTTAGAACTCTTTTACACTAAATTAATGATCAAATGAACACATTTGAAAATAATTAACACACTCTCCTTTTCAAAAAGCATACAATATTCTAGAGATTTCTGATAGGATAAGGGATATTATCATAGTAAGGGTAAAATGGTAAGATGAATAAAGGAGAAGTGACATAAAATTGTTATGATAAGAAGCAATTAATGTCATTAAGGTTTTGAGATGTTTTTTCCTTCTCTCATTCACATTCCTGAGCCTATATAAGGAGTGGTACATCCTTTTAGAATATTCACAAAAATTACCATGCTTGAGTTGTAAAAATCAATGGGTTCTCTTCTTCTTCCTCTCTTATGTTCTAGAAAGGAAAAGTTGCAAATCAACTCCAAATCACAGAATTTTCCAACAGGCTTAGTATAATATTAGAAACCCTTCCGCCAACCAAATCATGAAGAAGTGGATTCATGCTTCCTATTGGGGGAGAGGCCATGAGCAATCCATGAGAAGGAGGAGGAGAAAATGCAAGAGAAAGAGGAGGAAGGAAGTGGTTGCAAGGTGGAGGCTTGGCTTTGGTTCTTGGATCTAGGTTCTGTTTGGATTAAAGGTGAGTTAGCACCTCACTTCGAATGGAAAATATACCACATATATGTTGTGTTTGATTGTGTTTATGTTGTATGAATTGTTAATAACTTATGTTAAAAACAATGGTTGTAATTTCTTACTTTCAAATTAAGTAACATATGTGATCCCTGTACATGGACTTGAAAAAATTGGAATGAAATTAATGGACATTTATGACATGGGACTAGACCTTGAAGAAAGCACGTAGGTTATAGGTGGAATTTGGTTTAGATTTGCTTGGATTTAGAAGTGCACTTATAGCGATAGTCGCTATAGAAGCAGTTCGGGATTGCCATGTTTTTGGCAATTGCTATGAAACTTTATAGAGAGATCCATAAGGATTTATCACCATATTTATATTTTCATGCGTATATGTTTGTTGCTATTAAAAGCTTGAGTAGTAAAATGTTAACATCTCGATAACAGCCAAAACATCACTAGTGCAAAACTGTCCTGTTTAATCTTGATTTTTGGGCTTCCAAATGTTTCAAAAGGACATTATGTTTAAGCGCTTCATTTCATTTTTATAAAAGTATTTCCTAACTGGTATTAGAGTATTCTAAAAGTATTTTGAGACTTATTTTCATTTTTGAGAATTAGTTGGGAATTTTTGAAGAAGAGATATTTTATTAAAAACATATCATTTTCTAGTTTCTAATGATTTTTCAAACTTTTTATTTTCAAGTGATATTTTAAAGGAGTGTTTTAAAGTATATTATTAGTATTATGAAGTAAAATATCTTATATAAATATCTTGGGAAAATATATTATATAGATATCTTGGAAATATCTTATATAAATATCTTTGAAATATTTCATATAAATATCTTGGAAATATCTTATTTAGATTATAAAACAAAAGGTTTAGAAAGGGGTTAGTAATTTCTCAATGGCCAAATGGTTAAATTGTTTAATTACTTATTATAAAAGTAATTAACTATACTTAACACTAATAAGCCGATGAGGTAATCTTATCTACTTGTGAGATTCAAGACTGAAGTGTCTAGGCAAGGCTTGGAGCAACCAGTGCTCATACTTACCGAGCTTCACTCTTAGGTAAGGAATAGTTAAGTTGAAATGCAAAAAATGAGTTATGCATTTGTATCATGATTTGTATAAGCAATTTGTTTTTAGAATTTGACAGTTAGATAGTCCATACTAAACTTGTCTAAGTATAAACTTAGATCTTTAGAATAATGGTCTGTAAAGATAGTAACAAGTAGGAAAATGATTTGGGATTGTTGTGACCATGTGTTAATCATATTCGTCTTTAATGGTTTACGATTACACTTTGTGATGTAAATAGATCTTTAAAAGAATGATTTAAAGATAAGCAAAAGAAAATTGGTTTTGGGTTTGTAGTGACATTGTTCAAGTAACATTCGTCTTAAAGCTTTTTGAATGGATTTGTGAAAGTACTTAGATCCTTAAAATGGATATTTTAAAGGAAATAATAAGTAATGAAATTGTTAATAGGAAAACTTGTCAATGCCTTAAAATGGAGCTTGGTTCCCTCCTTCCAAATAGATGAAGGAAGCTTGTGCTCTTCAAATAGGGAATGATGGTATAAAACTTCCTTTTAGTGCCTTTTGATGCAGTCGAAAGGTTAATCTTCTTTTCAGTAAATTCGTCCAAACTGGTTGTACTGTAACTTTGT
Source organism: Allium cepa (assembly GCA_030765085.1). Lineage (NCBI taxonomy): Eukaryota > Viridiplantae > Streptophyta > Magnoliopsida > Asparagales > Amaryllidaceae > Allium > Allium cepa. Next base: position 713,253,039 of record CM060938.1, on the reverse strand, counting down.
CAAAACCATATTTCGAAGTGATTCAAGTAACTAAAGGTAGGGACTTACTAATTTGGTGATAGTTGGAATTAAGTGGGTTTCGACCCCGTCGAAAGGGTGGACTTGTTCTACGATATGGATTTAAGCAAAACCCCTTAGGATATGTATAAACTAAAGGTTTCGACTCAATCGAAAGGCTTCCTTTTGATTGGATCGATAGCAGATTAATATAACTATATGAAATAAGAGTTTCAAAATTGCTATATAATCAAGATTATCACAATCTTTCTTTTTTTGAACAAAGATAGTCAAATTGACCAAACCTCCAATTTGATTTGGGAATCAGGGTTTTCAAACATCATAAAATTCAAGTAAGAAGTGAAAGAAATCGGATCCCCTGAAACATGATTCCATGGTCTTATTTATAGGTTCGGGTCAGCACCTTTCGACCAATTGCTTTCGACATAGTGGAAAGGTCAATATTCTTGCCTTTGTGCACATCTGTTGACTTATAGCCCTCAACCTAGTTGAAAGGGTCATATGACTGCCACTCTGCTTCTACCGAAGATAAACTTCTTTCTTTCTTTCTTTGTTTCCTTTTGACTATTTCAAAAAATATTGCCTGATAGTTTTTGAACTCAGCGAAAGGTCTATTAATGTGCTCTTCACTTAAATATTGATTTTCCGTGTAAGTTGGCCTGGGTGATGGCCTTCAATGTTGTCGAAATATGTTCTCCTAGGGTTTCAAATGAGTTGAAACACCTTTTGCTATAAGAATCTCCCCTTGCTAGCGTGGAACCTAATCCTTCAGTGCTAGTGTATGCCTAGTCTTTCCTATATAGTTGATAACGGCTTAACCAATTCGAAAGGCTGCGGATTGACTCGACCGATTGTTTTTCTAGAGGAGGTAGAAAAAGATGAAATCAATCGTTTCGAATGGATTGGTGCACATGCTCAAGGTATATTGTTGTTTACCCTTGGAAAGTGGCTTTCGACCTCATTGAATGCTCTTTGCCTATACAAAATATAGCTGAAGCATCCTTCTGACCTCTTCAAAAGGTGCTGTTGGCGCCACCATCTTCTTATTGTAAGCTGTATTTAATGTTGAGATAGACCATCACAATGCTTTCAGATCTTCATCAATTCTCTTGCTCCTTTCATACTTTTATTCTTGTGAATATTTTATGCATAACATTTTGCCTCCCCCCTCCCCCCGTTATGAAAGAAGCCTTTTTTCTTTTGGATAAAAACAATAAAGAATTTCCTTCTTTGTTTTTCTACAAAATAGACAATGACTTCTTTAACGTTCATAACCTTGTTATAAGGCCATGATGAGTAACTTATAATTCCAAACACTATCCAGCTATGTTATTGGGTTGAGAATTCAAATAATTATATAACCAAGTTCTTTTAATATTTGAAACGTTATCACCTGGTCTGTTGTCGCTAATTTAAGTAAATTGACCTTCCCCAAAAGGCCATTATGAACACCTAATTCTTCTCTTAGGTTATATTCTCCTCAGCCATCAAGGATTAATTTCTTGCTTTTGGCAGTCTTATTTAGTTTCCTTACTATGACTTTATTTTTCATCCCTGCACATTGATGAAAGTCTAATTGGTATTGAGAAAGTTTATCATAGAATTCAGATTCAGAAATCCAATAAAAATTTCATAAATTATTATGAAAATTCCATGATGCTGTCTGAAATTCACAAAATCAGAAATCTGATAAGAGATCATCTATAATCAAATAAGGAAATCAGAAATATGAAACCCAAAAATCATCGTAAAATTTTAATAAAAAACTTCAGCATTCACAAATGCGTAAGATCATTATGAAAATCCAATGGGAGAATCAAATATATGAAATCCACAAATCGTCTTAAAAGTCAAGGAGGAAATTTAGAATTTGTGAAACCAGAAATCTAATCAAGACATCATTATGGAAATTCAATAAGGAAATTAAGAATACAAAATCCATAAATCATCATAAAAATCAATAAGCAAATCCATGATTTACAAATCCGGAAATTCAATAAGGGATTATTGCAAGAATTGAATCAAGAAGCAAAAAATACAGAATTCACCAATCACCATAAAAATCAATAAGAGATTTATAATCCATAAAACTAGAAATCCAACAAGAAATCTTCACAAAAGTCCAATGAGGCAACTCAAAATATGAAATTCATAAATCTCCATGAAAATCAAATAGGAAAAATCAAATTCACGAAACCAAAAACTAAGTATGAAATCTATACTGAAACCCATTGGGAAAACATAGAACACAAAATTCATAAATTACCATAGAAATCAGTGAGGAAATGTCAAGTCCATAAAAAAAAATTCAATAAGAAATCTCTACTAGAATCCAATGAGTAAACTTAGAATATAAAATCCAAAAATAAACATAAAAATCAATAAGAAATTCACAAAACTTAGTATGAAACCTTCATGAGAAGAAGCAAGGAAATTAAGAGTTCATGAAATCAGAAATCTAACCAGAACCTCGTAAGGATCTCATTTGACTAATAAAATACTCATAATCTTATTCAATATATATACAAAATTAGAACCCTCTCCAATAATGGTAAACTTAATTGATTCAAGTAAAAGATTCCTAGGCATATCTGGCCTTAATTTAAAGTCTATACTATGCCATAGATTTATTTAGAACTTCTATAGTGATGAGGATTCCTACTACCTTATCAATAGATGTGTGATTCCTAAAGTGCCTATAAGTTAGTAGTATTATTGCTATATTAGAGCCGAGTAGTTCCGTAATGCCATGCAGCCATTTGGAATTAGAGTTCCGTAGTACTAGTCATCCATTCAGAGTAGTAGTTTCATAGGACCAGTCAACTGTTCAACGGATAGTTTCATTCATTTGTTTAGCTTTTCAGTTGTTTAAACGTTCAGTAGGTAGTTCTGTTCAGTTGATTGGTCGTTCAGCAGCGCAAGCTCCGTTTGACTAGTCGGTCATTCAATAGTGCAAGTTCCGCCCTACTGCTTGGCCGTTCAGTAGTGCAATGGTCCAAACAACATATTGATATATATATATATATATATATATATATATATATTCTTCTATCTTAAAGGGTCATCTTATTTCTAAGGATTAGGAGTGGTTTAGTTAATCCAGTCTTCAGACGAAGTCACTTTTATCTTTGTAGTAGAATTTGCTACCTAATATGTTCTTTAGCTCTTGTATAGATCTTTGTTTTTCATATCATGTTACGGATCTGTTTATCCATTTTGTTGTCTTGTATCTCCTTTTTCGTTGGAAATTTTTTAATTTTTCTTGACATGATAGTCATCTTTCTGGTTTGGATACACTGAAATTTGCTTTCTCATATTTGGTCATTTAAGATTATGATTTTAGACCTCTTGTAATGAACTAGAATTTTAGTGATTTGAAATTTGAATGTTTAACTAATTTTAAATATTAGAAAGTTAATTTTATAGATTTAATAACTCGAATTTCAAATATAGTGATTTCATAGTTCATCGAAATTGGTTAAATAATGGAATCTTGAGTTAGATAAAAATTATTTTAAAGGATTGTTATATTTTATTAATAAGAATGACGATCATAAAACTTTTAAAATCGATTCAACAATGATTTAGCTAATTTTGGAAAATAACTCGTTTTAATTAATGGGTGAAAATAACTTTCTGGGGCACAGTCTTGGAATTCGATGAAACCAGTTCAGTTGGATCCATAATAGTGTATTAGTATTGGATTTTAAATTTCGTAGTGTTTTTAATTATCATTTGGTCATATGGGATAGAAACTCACTTGAAATTAATATCGTAAATTTAATATATTAATTGGGTTCAGAAATCTATTTTCTTTATACGATCGAATTAAGTCTCGAAATTTGTTCCATTGCGTTCAGAATATGTATATAGCATTAGAAATGCCAGGCGGCATGCCTCGATCGGGGTTCGAAATTAATATCTAGATATTTTTGAATTTTAAATAATTTATTTTCATTGATTTGACTAGGCAGCCTCTTCTCCTTCACATCTCCGCCGATCTACCCTGACCAAGCCACCCCCCATACTGTTCTTTTTATCATTTTTCCCACGCTCCTTCCCAGTTTAAAATCCACGACTTCTGTAGATTATTTATTTTCAAAAATTTCAATCGAGCAGAATACTTCATGGAAAAAACTAAAATAAACTTTATAATTCCTCACTCGATAGGATCTTCATACAAGTGGATTTGTAGGAGTCATGATCGAAGTAGGGGAGGACGCGGTTGTAGTAGTGGGAGTCTCCAAACTAGGGTTAGCGTTTTAAGGAGTTATGGTCGTCGAATTGATGGTTAGATGCAGGTTTGGGAAGTTGTTTAACAACTGGAGGCAGAATTTGGAGACGATCGGCGCCTGTAATTGTCGCGCGTTGTCATGGGGGTCGTGTGCAGGGTGTTCGATCACGATAGGAGGATGCGAACCGAGTGTCGAGTTTTGGTGATGAATGAGTAGAGGATAGGAAGACGAGTGCAATGGTGATGTCGACTCTTTGATTCGTGGAAGAATGAGAGAGGGAGGATGGTGATTGGCCCGGCCATTATTCGGTTTTTGTGCACATGACATTTTGTGCTTACTGTTTCAGAGTGGAATGGAAGAAGATGTCGAGTAGGAGTAATTCAAGTTAATTGTAATTAGTAATTTATTTGTAAATAGTTTATTTGATGAATCCAATAACTTATAAAAATATATATCATCTTTGTACGAGGTCCGAATTTAACGCGACGAGTTGCGTTGGGATCGGACTAGCGAATTCTACATTATGGAATTGGTTTGGAGCACTTTGTTGTTTCTAGAATGTTTAGCTAAATTCGAATGTGGAGCAGCGATAGAAAATAAATGTGTGTAAATCTCACTCATTTTGAATAATTGGTTTTATTTTAAATAGTTAAAAAAAATTAGGTTGATTAGTTGAATTGATAAATTATTATCAGTTAAATGTTATATTATATATATTAGTATATATATTAGAAGTTGGGTATATTCCCGCCGATTGGAGCGGATGAGTCACTATGCGCACCGCATAATAACGGATGAACCTATATTACCACGATATCCCGCCTTGAAGCGGGATTGGTGTTTTATGTTATATAATATCTATGGACAAATGGAAACAGGTTGAAGGGATCCAACTGGATTCCTCAAAAATATATTGATTATTTCATATATAGCTATGTATGATGTGATTGAATAATCTATTATGGATTGTCGTGTGATTTGAATTTATTAGATGTTATAGTAGCACTGGTCTTAATTGTATTATAAATACCATAAATAATATTTTTGAATTTAAAAAGGAAATTTAAAGGTTTGGGAATGAAAATATTTATATTGAATTCTAGGATTATTAAAGAGGATTGAATTGGATAAAATAAATAATCGGATTTTGGATATCTATTTAGCTATTTCATAAAATGGTTTCAAATAGAGAATTTTAAATTGATAATTTTAAACAAATGGATTTTTAATAAGATTCTTAAAATATGAAATGGAAGTCGAATTTGAGATTTGAATGATTTTTGGAATATAGTTTTGGATTTTTTAAGAAATAGATTTATAAACGGAATTTTAATTAGAAATCAATTTATAAATGAATTTAAGTGATATGAAACCGTTGTAAACTGGAAATGAGATTATGAAGTTTATAAATAATGTTTATAAATAATGTGAAATGATTGTCATTTGATAAATGGAAATGTAAACTCACGATGAGAATTTAAAATGTGATTGGGTAATCGATTTAAAAAGAAAGGGTAGATTCTATGATTGGAATGTGAAAAAGGTTATAAAATTGAGTATGTGGTCGATGTGTTATGAATCGAGAGAAATTTATAAATTGAAACTGGTTATATTGGAATTTTAAAAATATATTTTGTCGAGAAGTCAAGTTTGTTTTAAAAAGGGGATTTTAATTATTGAACTATGTAATTTAAACTTTTTTAGCATTGAAATATCAGAAAGTTTGTTATTTAAATATTTAAATTTGTTGGAATGAATTCTAAGTTATAAATAAGTATTGTAAATTGATTAGCAATTTAATAAATGAATTGGACTTAGTTATTGATGTGTATTTTAAAAGTGCTTTGATATTTTAAATAAATATTTAACCATATCTTTGAAAATTATTATATCAATATGTATGTATATATTTTAAAAATAAGTGATTGTAATTTATTTATAAATGCTCTCGAGATTTGTAAATGGAATTTTATTCAATGGATGTGATTTTAGAAGAGAAAATCTTATAACGTGATTCGGGAACTTAATAAAATGCGAGGAAAGGAAATTTCCAAATTTGTTTAGACACGGGAACTTCGAAGATGAATCTGAATTCATCGAGGGAGTTATAAATTGTTAGTTAGATTATAGATAGGTATAATCGATAATTTTTGGAAATTTTAAAGGGAATTAATATAAAATTCCGGAGATTTATGAGATAAGTATGGAATATTTTCTAAGTATGGATATTGGGAATGATTTTGGGAATAGACTTATAATGTTTTTCCAAAGTATTGGACTTAAAGGTTTGGAGATATTTAAGCGATGAAATGATCTACATAAAAATATTTTTCCAAGTAATGAATTATAAGTTGGATTTGGGAATATTTCTAAGTGTTGATTTGGGTTGAAATATCCTGTTATGGATTTAAGTATTTGAAATCGTTTTCAAATATTGAAAGAGATTCGAAAATATATCTTTGTAAAGATATTTTGAAATAAATGTTTTGAAAATTTATAATACGATCTAGTGACTGCTTATGTTTGTGGTTTGATAGTTAAATAACCAACTATCAAATCTGGCCAAATTTGTTGATCGTTTCGAAGACATCGGGATCGGATTTAATTATCTGAAAACCACTTCGATCCGATTTGAGCGTTACGAATTGTGAAATCTTGAGGATAAGGAAGACAGTGATTTTTGAAGAGATTTGGTTTGTTCAGACCCAGAATAAATTGTATGGATGAATGCTATCATTGCATTGTTGCCTGGAAGACAGTGTTAGTATTCCCGGTAGGATTGCTATCCAAAAAGCCAAAAGTAGCCTCATGTCTCATCAACCGGGAAATGACAAAAATAGGGCATGCTGCAAGGCTATGTGGGTCGCTCCCATTAGGGTATGTCATCAACTTTCTAGATTACATTATTATTATGGATTTGGTTATGCATGAGATCTCAAAAGGTCGGAAGACCGGGATGATGACATATTCGGTGCTACTAGTCAAGTGGTAGGCCGGTTTTGTTTAGTAGGGTATAAGAAGTTCTTGTTAGACCCAGATGCATTATTCTAGAGATGTATCCATCGGAGGTAGTTACTTACTTGGTCATAGTATGGAATCCATTATCTAATAAGCGTCGTATGGTTTTGATTGTACCCAACTATATTGAAATGTGAGATGCAAGCATTTCAACTATTTTATAGTTTATTTTTCTATGGACACTATTATAATATCAGATGATTTTGATATAAGACATTTTGGTTATCGTAAGGTAAAAATCTATCATTTTTATGTGCGGTGTGGTCTTACGAGATACCTTTGTTTCCAACAGATTTTGATAACATTAATAATTCAAATTGAGTGTGTTTTCTCAGGCTGGTTTTTCAAACTAACTCGGATGTTATTTTATTATAATGCGTGGGTTAGACCGAGTATTGCAGATCCTGCTTGGGATGCTATGGAGCTCGAGAGATGAGCTAGAGGATTTCAGACATACTGCACGTACTTGGTTATTTCCTCTATATATGTGATGCTTTACATTCAGACGAGTTATTATAACAGTCCAGATTGATTGTTGATTGTTACACTCTGATAATTGTACGTATATTACAGTTATAGTTTCTTTGTATAAAGACCTGTTATTATGCATTATATTTTGTTCCGCTGCGATTATGAGATTCCATATTGTTGTTTCTGTTTCTTCTTCTATCTCTTCTTCTTCTTTACACTTAGCAATCGATATTTTCGGTACTTGAATATTATGCATGTTATATAGTGAATGTATTGATGTCGATTTTCAAGGGTCAAAAATTCTAGACCGTTACATTTGGTATCAGAGCTAAGTTAAGTAGAACCTTGGCTTTGCTGGGGATTACTCATTAGAGATAGGGTCAATAGTACCCTAAAATGAGTTTGAGTGTATTAATATATATGAGCGCGTATTTGTTAGTGAACATTAATTGTTTTATATCGTGTTAACTTATCGGTTGAGTGTTTATGAATTCTAGTCGAGTAGTGAGATGCCACGACATCAATAGGAGTTTCTAAACACTTAAACACGATAAACTGATATAGTATTGTTTTGAAGTCAGTAGATGAAATAATTTTACGCAAACCATATTTGATATAAAGAAATAGTTTTTAGAAGTTATTATAGCATAATTAATGTGTTTGGTTGTTAATATTATAATGTAAATCAGGTTATAAAATTTGAATTGGTTTATATAACCAAATTAAAATTTTATGAGTATAAATTATACAAATAACTTAAAACTGAAGTTTGATTCAAACCAGAAATTGGAAATTTAAATCCCGGAAATTTCAAAAATGTTTTCTAAGTGTTTGGAATAAATAATGGTAATATTATTGTGAAAAATTATTTGAATAAAAAATGTTTTTAAATGGATTTTGGAAGTGATAAAGCATTGAACTCACTTCAGTCGCTGGAAAATAATTCCAGTGATGATCACGACATCATCGATATTCATTATCGAGTTTCTAAGCGACGAATTGCTACCGTAGTGATTTCATATGGAGATTTTTGTTGAAAAAAAAAGTGTTGTTTCAGAAATTCCGAAGAATTTTTTTTTGGATAAACCAAGTTGATTTTGAAAATTCTAAAGGAATGGTTTGTTGTAACAAAGGAGATACATATTGGTATGATTTCAAAATGATTTGAAATGATGACGGGTGTTTAAATTCTGTAATTTCATTTAAGTGCTGTGTGGAAGCATCATCTAATAAGTTTTCGGTTTAAGAATTTAAAAAGTATAAACATGAATGGAAGGTGGGAAAATTGAAATTGAATTTGAATTTTAACTTAAGTAAGTTAAAATGGATTGTATGGATTGAAATTTAACTAAAGATAAGTTAAATAAAATTGAAATGGAATTAAAATCAGAAGTGAGATGATATAAAATTGTATTATATATATAAGTTTGAGTTGTAAAATGATTGTATAACTATAAGTTATAAATTTTTAATGGAGTCAACTCAAGTACAGAATTTATATAATTGTGAAAAATAAGTTGTGTAGCTTATAAATTGAAAAATTAGTATAGGCGAGACTAAAATAAAAATGGTTTGCTATTTTGGTGAAGAAATGGAAACCTAAGTTTGAGTTATAAAATGAATTTGAGTTATAAATAGATTGGAATGGTGATAATTTAAGTTATAAACAAATTCAGTTTAAGTATAAATAAATTGAATATGGTTTTGAGATGTTATGCAAATGAAAATTGAGTATGGAATTAAATTCTGAAGTGGAAATGAATATAAGTGATATATAAAAGGTTATAATACACCTTAATATTAATTTTATGAAGTGGTTCATAAATAAATTGACATGGAATGAAACGCCATTAATATAATATGAAGTGAACAAGATTTCGTGAATAGATTGAATGTGAATCAATAAAAATGGATAAATTGATTCAAAAGTGATTTAAATAGGCTCATAAACTGAAGTGGGTATTTTATTAAATGAATATCATTAAATTTGCATGAAAAAATTTTGTCGCTTGAAGTAAACGGGAGAAAACAAAATTTTATGATTCAATGTAAAGTGAATAAATTGATTTAGAATCAATTTGAAATGGAAGTAAATACAATGTATGCAAATGTGTATTGAATGCAAATGAATTGCTTGTGGATTTTTAGAAATCGAATAAAAGGTATATAAAGTGATTGAAAGTGGGTAATTTCATGCCAGAACCCTTGTAATTGCTTATAAATGCATGAAGAACATGTTGGGTTTATGCAAATGGTATATTTAACTAGTTAAATAAATGGAATGTTGTTAAATTTCATGTTTTTGGTACTTATTGGTTTTATTTGAGTAAATATAGGTACAAGAAGACTATTTGGTTTGATTTTGGTAGTGCAATTGCATATAAATTAAGTGAACTTGCTTAATAACACTAAAATAAGGACGTTTATGAAATTAGCGTGCGAATGAAAATATTATTGTATATTGCGCTTTTCGGCCATGAGAGCTGATGTATATCTTTTTATCATATTTGTCATATTGCAAAAGGCTCTCCGTACAAGGGAGAGTCTGCCAATAATTTTTGGAAATTCAGGGTGTTACCAAAATTTTTGTTAACTAAGATTTGTTTTCGAATTGTAATTGAAATAAAGGGTTTTGATTTAAGGATGGAACTATTTTTTTTGGATGGAACTAAAAGATTTAGGAAAGTAAGATATCGAAGTCTAACTAAGTGGGTTTTGATAAGTCAATCGGTTTGGAGCATTTTTCCTATGTTGGCAATTTCGGGGACGAAATTCTTTTGAGGAGGAGGAACGTTACGATCCAGATTTATAGTGATTTGAATGTTTGACTAATTTGAAATATGGGAAAGTTAATTTTATAGATTTAATAACTCGAATTTCAAATATAGCGATGTATTTGATAGTTTAATTGTTAAATTTAATAATCGAAATTGGTTAAATAATGGAATCTTAAGTTTTAAGTTAGATAAAAATTATTTTAAAGGCTTATTAAATTTTATTGATAAGAATGAAGATAATAAAACTTTTAAAATTTATTCAAAAATGATTTAGCTAATTTTAAAAAATAACTCGTTTTAATTAACGGGTGAATATAGCTTTTAGGGGCACAGTCTTGGAATTTGACGAAACTTGTTCTATTGGATCCGTAATAGTGTATTATTATCGGATTTCAAATTTCGTAGCTGCTGTAACCTGCTATCTTCGATTGCTTGGTCAACCAAACTCCAACCTTTGGAAGCTTGCAGCCAACCTCATCCCCTTCCCCCGCCTAAACTTCTTCAAGGTCGGTTTTGCCCCTGTGACCTCTTGTGGATCCCAATAGTGTTGTTCCCTAATAGTGCCCAATCTGACCTAAGCAATGCAGGACGCGAAGAACATGATGTGTGTAGCGGATCCATAGCACGACCGCTACCAGATCGCATTGGCCATGTTCAGAAGCAAAATGAGCACGAAAGAGGTCGACGAGCAGATGATCAATGTGAAAAACAAGAGCTCTTCCTACTTCATGGACTGGATTCTTGACAATGCAAAGTGGATTGTATGTGAAACTCCTGCTATTGGGTTAAAAATGGCTAGCACTTTCATTGGTAACTCAACTTCGATTCAGATGTTTAGAAGGTCAGAGAGCAGTGTGCAGCCATGTTTGGAAGGAAGGCTCTCTTGCATTGGTATGCTAGGGAAGGAATGGATGAGATGGAATTTACTGAGGTGGAGAGTAATATGAATGATTTTGTGTTCGAGTACCTGCAGTATCAAGATGCTACTACTGATGAGGAAGGGGATTATAAAGAAGAAGAAGAGGGTTAGTATGAACAATAATTTTTAATTGGAAGGTATTAGTTGCCAGCTGATACATTGTAACCGATGCGCATTTTGAACTTGGTGGCTTGAGATACGCGTTTACTGTCTGGTTGCAAAGTATTGGGTGTACATTGTTGCTTTGATAATGTAGTAATGCCTCCATGTGTTTTGCTGCTTAAAAAAAGGGAAAAAAAATGTATATATTATGTGCATGTACTAGACTAAATAAAATAGGTTCAGTGTCCGTTTCTATTCTGTAAACATGCAAAATTATGCGCTAATTAATATTACATCTATAAAGTCAATTAGTTACAAACTAGGTCTGTCGTATATCAAAATTAGCTGTTTCTTTTGTAGTAGGAATGATTTGTAATGTATCGCTGCTATTGTTTTTTTACTGTAGTGTTTTTTTGTTTAAAAAATGGGAAACCGTAAAAAGATGCAAATGTGTGTCGTTGCATATTAATCTGAAACTGAAACATCAATGTATTAACCCAACGGCAGCCTCTTTATCTACAGACCTCATATATGTACCATTTTCTACACTACAGTTATCACCGATAATGCCACCTACAGTGGAAGAAAATTAAAACCAAACAATCATTGATCTCTTCAGATTTATCCGTGTGCGAAGCACGGGTTACAACCTAGTTCCAAAAATTTCACATTCCCGCTTGCTCAAATTTCTCGTTTCTACGATTGTTCCTAAAAACCCTAACTACCCACCTATTTCAAATCCTAAATCTTCATCAACCCATTCCATTTTATGCTTGAGGCTCATCGGTTAGGCTTGTCATGCTCCAATTCCGTTGCTTGAGATGTCGATTCAAACTATTGTCATCAGAAAACCTCTACTCCATTCGCGAATCGTCGTACATCACCACCGTACCGCTTCGTATCTACACTCTCAAAGCGCTTATGCAAAGCTCGAAGCTTGACTGTTGCTCTCAAAACCCTAATTTTAATTCATCGCCTGCTAACTGAAGCTGCACCAACTACGAAGAAGGGATATTTTTCGCGACTAGAAGAGGAACATGAATGCTGAATTTATCGGAAGAGATACTTCCAGACCGAATTCCTGGGACTATTCTGCATTCATAGGAACATATGCGAGGTATTTAGATAAAACGTTGGAGTTTATATTGCACGGGAGGATTCAAAGAAGGAGCAGTCTTCTGAAGACGTCAAGTTGGCCCTAGTAGGAGAAATGAAAACCAAAGGCATTTTCGCCGGAAACCAGCGTTTGCAACAGTTGCTTGACCGGTTCTTCCTTGTAGCTCCACTGGTATATACTATGTTTATTTATTACAAGTGATATCTTACGAGATGATGTAGAGAATATATTATGATTCAGCCACGAAGAAGCATCATCATAGAATAGTGGCAATAGCACTATACCCAATTTTAAAAGAAAGCAACCAGCTCTACTTCGATCTCCAGGATTTAATAGGCATATTCGAGGACCGCTTCATGGAAATTGAAGTGCCCGACTACCTACGTGTCTATGTAACATTCTGTTCCGGGTGCAAATCCGCATGCATCTCACGCCCTTCCGAATTCCCTGAAATTGAAAAGATAACTCACCAGAAACTCGATGTCATGGATGAGTTCATTTGTGAAAAAAATCAGCCTTTGCCCATAAAAAGGTGAAGAGCTTCAAAGAGCTTTCCATCACTCACCATCACTACGTTTGAGAAAACCTGACACCGCTACCTTCAATTATGGACCACCTTTGCTTCTAAAAAGGTGAAAGCCTAACACCATGACTACATAGATGAAGTTTACAGAAATTAAACAAGTTAACTACAATTTATAGAAATTAAATAAGTTTTATGAAAATTAACCAAGTTAAACAAGTTTATAAAAATTAAATAAGTTTCTAAAAGTGAACTAAGTTTATAAAATCAAGGCCCCGTTTGGTTTGTCAGTTTTAATTTTGTATTTTCGTTCAAAAAACGTGTATACGGCGCATGTATTTTAAAAAAAACAATCAATTTAAAAAATGAATCTAACATATAAAATAGAAAAGAAATTTATTTCGTTTTCCTGTTTTGAGAAATAAGAAAAGAATGGAAAACGTATTTTAAAAAAAATAATCAATTTAAAAAATGAATCTAACATATAAAATAGAAAAGAAATTTATTTCGTTTTTCTGTTTTGAGAAATAAGAAAAGAATGGAAAACAATCCATTCTTTCCGCTATCCATCCACCACCTCCGCCGTTTCTCCATTGTCGTCGTAATGACCTAGAATTTTAAATTTCTCTTCCTTTATTTTCATATTTTGCTATGGATGTTCAAAACGCCAAACGCAGAACACAATGAAACCAAACAGATCGTAATTAACTAAGTCGTAGAAGTTGAATTTTGGGTAGTCGTAGAACAACTTTACGCTAGCATTTACGTTTAGTAGAACTCTAGTGTTTTAGTTGTAAAATAAGAACTATTTTAAATGCATTTATTAGTTAAGTTTGTTGAAACGATGTATTAATTCTGTTGGCCATGATTAAACCTGGGCAAAAATTATGTTAGCCAAGGACATTTCCCAACCCATTCAGTCCTGAATATTCAGGGTACTGAATATTTAGGGCTGAATGGCAGAGGAAAGCCCAATAATTAGGCGTTCATTTAATGAGCGTCTACTTTTGAATGCTCATTTAATAGATGTCCAATGTTTAGGAGTCCATTTAATAGGTGTCTAAATGTTATGTGGCCATTAAATGAGTGTCTGAACATTAAAAAAAAATTAGTTATACATGTTTAGATGCTTATTTAATGAACGTTTATTCTCTAGCATCCATTAAATGGACACCTAGGATTGATGGACGTCCTATTTCAACTCAGTTTTTTAAATTGAAAACCGAACATTTAGCTGAATGTTTAGGTTGAATTGTGGGGTTGAGGAATAAAAATTGAATTTTGAACACTGAATTTTTGCTGTTGGAGTTGCTGTAACATGTTATATTAGATTATCTAAATGCAAACACAATGATATTCATTAGGAGTAGAGGAGGATTGGAGAAGGCATTAACAATAGTTTGATTAGAATAACCTTTTATCTTGTTATAGCTCAAAAAAGAAAAGAAAAGAAAAGGTGGTATACTAGAACTTATGTCATTATTGGCAACTAGACACATAAACATGCACTTAAGAAGTGGTATGCGTTTTTTTTTGTTGTTGTATGAATCTAGGGATGGAAGATGGTGAATACTAGAACTTATGTCTGCACAGTACTTCTTTGAGTTGATCACAGTTCATGGATTTCTCTAACAGTTAATATGTGAATTTTCTGTTTCAGTTTCCTGATTGCTGCTGATCCTAATCCTCAAACCAAAAAATGAAAGAATTTTTTCTAGCAAACATAACTACTGCCTAAAAACGTCAAAAATAATTTTCTCAACTCTGCTATCGGCGATGTAAATTTATACCTTTTTACTGCCACAGCTTGTGAGAGGCTGAATTGGAGACCAAAGTGGGAAATTGTTTATTTGCAATTTGAGACTAGTTAGGAAATATTTGTCACATTATTTGTTTATTCTTTATCGAGTTAGGTATAATACCTTCTGTAAAACTGATGGTTACTTACTGAAAATTCACACTCAGGAGACAAGATTTGTTTTGCATCTAGCAAAGAACATCATGATATTGCTATTGTTAGTGGAGGCATGGTTGGGTTGGCATTTGCTTGTGCACTGTGCATGATCATTTCATGTTCATGATTTGCTTAACTTTGCCACCATATTCTGGTGCTGAATAATATATGATACTCATTAGCTAGTTATCTAGTAAACCTTATCTTATTATGACATGATTACTCATTTGCCACCAGATTCATATATGATATTCATTTGCCACCATATTACTTTTGTTTGTCCTGAATGCATAATTATTACTTGCAATGTATGCTTTTCCAATCTGTTTCTTACATGTTTTTTTGTTCTAGAAATAATTACATAACAATTGCTTTTGTGATAGCAGGCTCAAAAGAACAAATATTTTTTGTGAAGGACAAATGATATTGATGGCTACTGTCTGTTATATAGACAGTTTAATCTGTGATGTATTATAATAGGGGATGTTTGGCAATTCTTCTTTGCCTTTCAATACCGATTAAAGGTCGTGAAATAAGCCCTAACAATTTATAGGAGCTTCCTTAAAAGAGTTGTAAGACATCCTTTAGACATTTTATCAATTAATCTAGCTTCTCTGTTAGTAGGATATACAACTGAATTCTGTTTGTATTGTTTTGAACCCAAGATCCTGTCCGCAAGCTTATTTAGTGACCATAATATTGCCTCATTCGTATATGTTGTTGATTTGGCCAACTTGGAAATTTCAAACTGTTAACAAACTTTATCAACTCCTTCACATCAAACACGCTTCATAAAAAAAATGAAATAATAAATCTAGGGTAAATTATCTCTTGGAACTATTGGCACATAAAGTCATAAACTGATGGCATTTCCTCTATCAATTTTACATACGATGGGCTTAACCATATGAATAAATTATCTTAATATGTATCCGTTTTCTTCTTATCGATACTGTAGAGATAGATGCATGGGACTACTTGGAGCAACAAAGACATGCATTTTTGGACCAAATGCAGGTGCTATTGAATCTGAAAATTTGGTATCATAAGGAAGGACTCTTTGGGAGCAATGCTTTTTCTCATCAAACAGCCATATTTTTGTTTTTAAAGGAAGCTTATGCTATGATGTTTAGGTATTAAAGCTGTATTTTAGCGATCAAATAGATAGCAAGCAATTAGGTCATCCTTGTGAAAGAACATCAGAGAAAAAACAACATCAACAATTTGACAGAAACTCAAGTCGGAAGATCAAAAATAAATGACATTATATCCGAAAAATGTGTCTTAACAGGGAGCAAATCACGTGGACGCACCAATTAAATTTTGACACATAGTCATATATTTTGTAAAGAGATCCATATAACATCTAAGAAAAATGTACCTTGTAACTAATTTTCAAATGTTCTGACAGATGACCATTATGCTCACGCTTCCATAGTCATGCCATCATGAACACTGGTTCTTATTGATAAGTTTTACAAATTTATATCCTAGCAAATTATGTATTTGGACTAGGACTTCTCAAGTTAGCTTGAGACCTTAAACGAAATTTAATAGTGGGACTCAATTTTTTACATCATAATTTTATGCTAAAATCCTCATCAACCTTTCTCTGATTTGGGATCAACAATATGTAGATCTATGCAAACATACAATCTGTAGTGCTACTACTAAAATGAATTGATTGTACAGGATTCATCAATGTGTCAATTGTTGTGTGTTGCATAATACCCTTTATACTTTTCTTTTTCTTTATTGAAATTAAAATATACGTCCAGGCTTTGTTCTTAGTCTAGGCAACTAAGGAAACGAAATTGAGCAACCACCTCTCCTTAGGCAACCACACAACAAAAACCGAAGTAACTAAGGTTTTAAGTAAAATAAAGAAAATACTATAATTCCTTCGTGCCAGGCTTTATATTTCATTATGCAACTTACAAACAACGACAACAAAACCATTGTTTACAAACAAGTTGGGGTCGGTAAGAGATGGAATCCAAAACTAAACGACAAAGTTAATTTAAAGGTTAAAACAATAACAATAACAATAATAAAATAAAGTCAAAAGTAAATTAATAATAATAGTAACTAAGTAAAGTAAAAATAAAGATAAAAATCCATATATATGCACAAAAAAATAAAAAAATAAATGATGATAATAGTATAAATAGTAATAATGGTGCTGATAGTAATATTGATCAAAGGCCAAACGCTATGGTTTGGGCTTCTTTTCTCTAGTCTTGTAATCTAAAACTTATAAAACTCATAGCTCATGGTTCTGGTACGTGAAACGCTAACTTCCACGCGCTTCTATCCGCTACTAGCTCTTCGGATATATTACAATTCTTCAAGTCCCTTTTTACTACTTCCTCCCATGTCAATCTTAGTCGACATCTACCTCTCTTTGAGCATACGACGCGATCTATAGTTCCAATGTGCACAGGTGTTTCAGATGGTCTTCGTTGGAGATGTCCAAACCATCTTAAGCGATGTTGACTTCTCAATTGGTGCTACTTCACGTTTTCCACGTATATCATCATTTCTAATTCGATCTCTTCTTGTATGACTGCAACTCCATCGCAGCATACGCATCTCTGCTACATTTATCTTCTGTACGTGTTGGTTTTTTAGTAGACCAACATTCTACATCATACAACGTCGTAGGCCTGATTGTCGTTCTGTAGTAATTTCCTTTAAGCTTCTATGCCACTTTCCCGTCACAGAAAATGCAGACGCTTGTCGCTATTTCATCCATCCCGCTCGAATTTTAAAACTAACATCTTCATCAATCTCACTATTACACTGCAACATTGATCCTAAATATCGAAAGGATTTCTTCTTAGGAACTATTTGTCCGGTCAGAGTGACATCTTCACCGTTCAAGTTGTCTATCAACCATAATCCTATTTTCATCAATTGGCACTTCATCAGCAAATAGCATGTACCAAGAAATCTCCTCTTGGTAACCCTTCGTAACTTCATCTATCACTAGGGAAAAAATGTAAGGGCTCAAAGCTGACTCTTAATGTAATCCTATGTTAATGGGAAAATCACTGATTACATCATCGCATGTTCTGATACTAGTCACAACATTATCGTACATATCCTTGATAAGGGTAATATACTTTGTTGGGACTTTCTTCTTTTTCAAAGCCCACCACATCACCTTTCGCGGTACTTTGTCATAAGCTTTCTTCAAATCTGTAAATATCATGTGTAGATCCTTCTTTGGCTCCTTTAACCTCTTCATAAGTTGTCTTATCAAGAAAATCGCCTCTGTGGTCGACCTTTCAAGCATGTAACCAAATTGGTTTTTTGAAATGCTTATCATTCTTCTTAATCGATGTTTAATGACTTTTTCCCAGAGCATCATCGTATGACTCATAAGCTTAATTTCTTTTTAATTTGTGCAACTTTGGATATCTCCTTTATTCTTAAAAATTGGAACCAATATGCTTCTCCTCCACTCATCTGGCATCTTGTTTAATTTGAAAATATTATTGAACAACTTAGTTAGTCAGGCCAACCCTGCATCTTCAAGACTTCTCCACACCTCAATGGGATGCCATCAAGCCCTATGCTGTAACGACCCGGAAAATTTTAACAATTTTAATTGATTCTATAACGTATTTAATTGAATATTTGTGAAATCTTATAATAATTGAATTTTTAAATAAAATGTTTATATATTTAGAATACGTATATTTAAATATAGCAGATTGTAAATTTTCAAATAATTTCATGGAAGTTTATTGAATTGAGAAAACGTGCTGTCCAATTCAAGCTATTAATTGCTTTAATTGATTTCTGAATCAGTGCGTAACGGTTTCTTTTTACTACCGTTAAAGATTTCTATTGCTTAATACTTTTCCAATTCAGGTAGACTTTTCCATTCGTAACCATTAATAAATTTGAGATCATCGACCTTGCTTTTATTATTCCTTGTAGTTTCGTGCACTGACTTTACCTTTCCCACTACCCATAATTTTCTCTATACGTTTCTTTTGCAATTGAAGCGTATATTTATATTTATGGTGGTGCGTTTATTCTGGTCTCTCTTTATTTTTGTTTTTAACGCTTGAAAGAATCTCAAATCATCAAGCTAGTAGCATCCGTTCCTTCCCTCGCTTTCATAAGGCCTAT
The DNA here is from genome assembly GCA_030765085.1 of Allium cepa. NCBI lineage: Eukaryota > Viridiplantae > Streptophyta > Magnoliopsida > Asparagales > Amaryllidaceae > Allium > Allium cepa. The sequence goes on along the minus strand of CM060938.1, from coordinate 713,233,762 downwards.
AATATATAAACCACTTGCTTATAGATCCGAACACAACTTTGTCATCAAATTTAATATGCCTTCCTCTCCCTATTATTTCGGTTCCAACCTTCCTAGTAAATGGCTTTAATAAATTTTGGTTAAATTATAGCTACGGACTTTTCAAATTTCTTTCATTTTATATTTATTTCCAATTCCTTCATTTGCTTCAAAATTTTTGAACGTGCCTAATCATCTCAGCATGTATATATAATGTAAGCCTACCTTTCCTTAGAAAGCTATTGCTCACAAAATTTCCTGATTTCTTTCCTTTTATCCATTTTTATATCCTTGACTTTCAAAACTCATTTTGTGTTGTACAAACAAACAAAAATTTATTGCTTTAAGTGTATAGCTAAATCAACTATTGACCATTACAATTACTTTTATTTTTATATTAATTTCGATTTATTACTTAATAACGTTTTGATGAATCAATGGACAACTTTACGTTTCTTTTGCTTTTGAAAACTTTATATTTATAGTGTACGTTTCTTTTGCATTTCAAAAATTTGAAACATGCCGCCCCATTCAAGCCATTGATTGTTTTAATTATTTTTCTTAATCGACATATAACCGTTGCTTTTTATTATTCCTGGATTTACATCCATACTTTAATCTCTACTGTTCCATTTATTTCATTTGAAATCTAAATTTATTTACCATTCATTTATACGCCTCTTTCTCTTCCTCTTTTTACGTTATTTCCCTGCTTGCAAGATCTGTTGCCATTCCCGTATTTATTTCTTTCCTTTTTGAAATTTAAAACGTATACGTTGTACATTTATTTATTTCTAAACCATCCATTGCCTTTCCTTTAAATCAATCCATTCTCTTTTTATTTGTTTTAATTTATTTCCTCTTTTCACCAACACTCAATCTTTATACATATTTGTTTTAATTCATTTTCTCTATTCATGTGCATTCAATCTTTATACATATTTGTTTTAATTTATTTTCTCTTTTCACCAGCATTCAATGTTTATATACATATTTGTTTCATTTTATTTTCTCTGTTCACCAGCATTTAATCTTTATATATTTGTTTTAATTTATTTCCTTTTTTTTTTTCTCCTTAAATTATAGGAATAAATTCCTAAATTTCCTCTAGCCATTACTATCTTTATTTCTTGCCACTTTAAACAAAATTTCTTTCCACTCTATCAATGTGAGGCTTCTCTTAAATACAAATCACTCGTACATACCCTACTCCATATCAATAGATCTTCATCTCCTCTCTTGCGTGTGAAGCTTCTTCTGTAGGTAAATGGCTGCACTAATTTTTTTTCTTCTTATTTCTTTTCTTTTTCTTCTTCTTTTTCCTCCTTTTCTTTTGTTTTCTTATTGTTTATATTGCTTTTGCTTTTCCTTTATTTTAAGCATAACATGCTTCAAGTATATATTTTACATTATAAGTATGTTTATATAGTGCAGCGCAAGTATACATTAAATATAAAGTTATAAACATTTGCATTTGTTCTATGGTTAGTTTTATATGAGTATTTATTGAAATTTGTTTAGTATGACTTTTGAATATACATTGGGTTATTTCATACTGTTTATATATAATATAAGATGTTTAGCAGTCTGCATATATGTTATAGCATGTAAGATTTTTATAAAAAAAAAAGAAAGGTGTTAATTTTATATTGTATTGTTTACAAAAAGGTGTTAATTTTGTAATATCTATATTGTGGGACAGTATACATTTATAAACATATTAATATACAGTAAGTTATAAAACATAAGTTTGATATATAGGTAGAGTTTGCATGGGTTTAAATTTCCTTCTGTTGTTTAAAATATAGTTGTAGAGTTATAAAATTTTGGGGAGAATATATAGTATAATATATTTTAAGTTAGTTTGTGTGTCTGTCCAGAGATGAATTATTATACAAATACAGTTTTATAAGATCTAAGATTTGTTGTTTTAAAATGTAAGTTTATACTAGTGATTATATGGGTTAAAATTTGACATTGATATTTTTAAGATGATAAAGAAAGTTTAATGTAAGTGTTAACATGTAAGAAATGCCTGAAGCCTGTTTTAATATTAAAGAAAGTACTGGAATTTAAATTGTTAAATTAAGTTGGAGCTGTGCTCTCGCCCTTCTCTTTCTTATAAATATTTTGCAAAAGGTAAATTTATATTAAGTATAAGGTGTGTAGTGTTTCGACAAATTAAGAAAAGTCGATATTGGTCTTAACAATGATAATGTGGAATGTTGACTTAAATGTTGATTTAAATATGATTATAAAAAATTTATGTTAATATTGGTTTTAAACATAGTTTTGCAGTTTTCTATTATTTGCGTTTGTTTGAAAACGTATGTATGTATATGTAATTTTAATGCGTTTCAAAACTAATATTGGTTAAGAGAGTAGTATAATAGAATAATATTTGTATTTCATTTCGGTCTACATAAAACAGTTTCTGATCTATTTTCATCGATCTCTATTTATCAGTTGTCCATCGTATTCGTGCCAATCTTGCTTCGCTTTGAAAATTTTGTTTGGATTTGTTCGATGTCTAGATCGTGATCCAGCGTAGCTCAATTCTTTGTCCAATCTATCTAGCCTCGAAAGGTGAGCAATCACTCACGATTAATATTCTTTTATTCATTAAATTTGATTTCAATTGAAATGACAATTGAAATATGCTGCTGTAGTTATTTAAATTTGTTATATATGCTATTATCCGTAACTGTTCACCTGCGGGATATGACACCATATCCTGTTGTTTATATTATATTGTTATTGATGATATATGCCTGTTATTTTATTGTATTATCTGTTATCACTCTGCAAGTTCCCTGTAGTTTAGAAATCACCATGGGTTGAAATGATACATACCCGAACGGACTTTAGAATAGGAGAAAATCGTTATGGGTTGAAATGATAAACCCAAGCGATTTTCATTTAATTGAATTTGGGATTACGGGTTGAAATGATATCCGCCCGTATATATTTAGTGTACGGATTGAAATGATAAATATCCGTAGCACTAGACTATATGATAGGAAATATATACAGACACCGTTGGTCCATATAAATATTCTGAAAATATTTTTTATAATTTTGGAAAAAATATATGGTTTAAATAATATTGATTCTTAAGATATTATATAAATGGAAATTTTATATATAGATTTAGTCGTAATATTTGATTTAAATTAGATTAATTTAATACAGATAATATGGTTGAGTATTTATGTAAATCTATATTTCAAATAGATTTTCTTGTAATAAATTGAATAATTAAGATTGAGAGATAAATTTTGGTATATTAAAAATAGTATTTAAATGAGGATTTATTTAATTAAATCAATTTGAAATTTTTGAATGGGAAATTTAAATGTATGATTTTATAACTGGATTTTTGATTTATGTGATTTAATGAATATTTCACGTTTAAATAAATTAAAGAAAATATTGAATAAAATGTAATTTAAGGTTACTTAAATGATATTATATCTAATGAGGGAGTATTTCAAGACTAAATAATAATGAGGTTAAATCGAGATCTATAGGAAACTGTTAAATTGAACATTTAAATACTAAAGCTTTAAACTATATTGGAATTTAAATGGTTTATTTTGAGATTCGGATATGTATTTGAGATCAGTATAGTTGAATTTATTATTTAGAAACTAAATTGATTAAAAAGTTAGTTTGAAACGTTGAATACTTAAAGTTTTGAAATATATTGAATATAAAGGGTATTTTGTGATTTCAAATCCGAATTTGAGATCGATAAAATTGAAGTGGTTATTTTAGAAATTGAGTTGAATTTAAATTAATAAATTGAGATTGAAATAGATTTAAATGGGGTGGTCGGGTTGAGGTTAAACGATTTGTTAAGTTGAGAGAATTGAAATTTCTTTACTGTACAAATTATTTAATATATAAAAATACTATTCGGGAAGTATAGAGATATTTGAAGTGAAAATGATATTTGGTTTTGAAGTATAAATTAAGTTGAAAAGACTACGATGTTATAGTGTATATTTCTATCTTTTAGATAGTTCCATGGACCCTTAGAGGATGGTTATCCCAAACATCCTCTAAGTTAATTATATTTCAGTTGATATTTCACTTGAGTTAGATTTATAGATATAAGAATGTTAATCCTGACTCGAGTGTTTTGTGTTTTGCTTTACGCTCGGGTCAGACTGAGAGATACAGCATTTGAGACTCATCTTCGAAGTTGGAGCTTTGCTTGAAGATCCAGCTATCTATCCCTTCAGTCATCCAGTTGATTGGTTTAGAAAAGCCATCTGTTGCATTGGAGACTTCATGGCATTTGAACTATTCGGTTGTATTTTATTTCTAACTCTAAGGTATACAGTAGCTTCATGAACTACTATTCTTTATCTATTCCGCTGCATTGTATTACTCTGTGTAAGTGATCTATGATTGATTTATTTACTGTATATTTTAAGTTTTGCCAAATTTTATTAACAATTCGGTATTTTGAATTATTCAAGTCGGACATGTACGGTTTTATTGTCGATTTGAATGGTCCAAAATAGCGGGTCGTTACATATGCCTTGTCTGCTTTCATCCGTTTTAGCGCCTCACTTATCTCGGATTCTTGAATTCTTCGAACAAAATGCCTACTGGTGTCATCAAAAGAGTCGTCTACCTCGATCATAGTGTTATCACCTTCTTCATTAAATAGCTTGTCAAAGTCATCTCTCAATCTATTTTTATCTCATCGTCCTTCACCAAAAGTCTATTATTGTCATCTATGATGCATCTAACTTGGCCGAAGTCTCTTGCCTTCCTCTCATGGAGCTTAGCTATCCCATAGACGTCTTTTTCACCATCCTTCTTACCTAGCTTATGATACAGGTCTTCATACGCCCGACCCCTTGCTTCACTCACCGCTCTCTTTGCGTTCTTCTTTACCACTTTGTATCTTTGTATCTTGTCTTCGCTCTTGTGATGATGAAAGCGCTTATAGCGTTCCTTCTTCTCTTTGATAGCCTTCTGCATACCACTGTTCCACCACCACGAATCATTAGGTTCGCGTTTATTTTCTTTCGTTACCCCAAACATCTCAGTAGCCACTTTCCAAATGCGCGTTGCCATCTCATCCCACATGTGATTTGCTTCTCCTTTCAAATTCCATGCCACTTCTCTCATTACCCTATCCGTAAACACCCGTGAAACATCTCCTTTGAGCTTTCACCATTTCGTTCGATTAATCTTGACTCTTTTATCCTGTCGGACACGTATCCGAGGACGAAACTCAGATATCAGAAGCTGATGTTGTGAGACAACGCATTCTCCAGATATGAATTTGCAATCTACATAAGCTCGTTTGTCATCTCTTTTAGTAGGGACAAAGCCAATCTGGCTAAATTGTTGACCACTGTTAAAAGTAACCAAGTGTTTGACTGTCTCTTTCTAAAGAAGGTATTAGCTATGATGAGGTCATAAGCAATAACGATATTCAGTATTTCTTCTCCTTCTTGGTTCCTATTGCCATATCCAAAACAACCATACACTCTTTCAAATCCACCACTAGCTATACCAATATGCCCGTTAAAATCTCCTTCTATGAATTTTTTTTCGCTACTAGGCACATCTCTAATCATAATATCTAGCTCTTTCCAGAAATTCCTCTTGACGGCTTCACTTAGACCTACTTGTGGGGCATAGGCACTAATGACGTTCAGAATCATACCATCCACTGTCAGCTTGACTAGGACGATCCTGTTCTCTTGTCTTCTAACGTCGACAATCCGTTTCTAAGGTTCTTGTCAATTAAGTTGCCTACCCCGTTCTTGTTACGTTCGTTTCCCGTGTACCATAACTTGAAGCCTATGTTCTCCACCTCCTTCGCCTTCTGGCCCGTCCATTTGGTTCCTGAACGCATAAGATATTTACACGTCTCGTAGTCATAGTATCAACTATCTCTCTTAGCTCTCATTTTAATGATCCTGCATTCCAACTACCTAACCGTATCCTACTATCATCGACTAGCTTCCTTGCATTTCGCACCCGTCGAGTAAAGTGCGAAGACCTTTGCTCATTTATCACTACATCAGGACATTGATGCAGCACGCCACTAAGTGAATGATGCTCCAGCTCTTGCATATTTATCACCATACCCGAGCCTCGATATGACGTGCCACTAAAGAGGTGGCGACCTAGCCCTTGCTCACTTTTCACCGTACCCGAGCTTCGATATGGTGCGTCGCTAAGAGGTTACGCCCAAACGAAATATAATTAGATTTCATTTTTATAAGAGGGCTGTGGTTTTTACGTTGGCTCGCCAAGGCTATCACAACCCTTCTTCTTTATCCTGGATTGAGACATGCTGCATAGAAAACCACATAGACGGAATTTTCATTATACAACTTAGCATTACTTAATTTAAGCGTATGTTTACCTTTAGTATTAAGAAAATTCTAATTGTACTTTTAGTAACATGCTAAAAACAAAATTAACATGCTTAAATATTTTAATCAAGATGCAATACTTAAATTTTTAGCATATATATGAATTATTTATAGTTTGTGAAATTTATCTTTTTTGAAAATTGAAAGCAGTATGGATTGAAAATGCACTTTAAATTTTATAGTTAAGGGCAACCAAAATAGCAAGGACAAAATTTTAAATTAGGCCCGAGAAAATAACATATTTCAATTTTAGACCTTGTCTAAAACTTATTACAAAAATATGCACCGTTTTGCTTCATATAGCATTTTATACTTGCACACTCCAAAAAGAGAAATTTTTTTCTTCACAAATAACACTTGCGCATTTCAAAAATGCTCAAGCATAAACTTTCTAAGCACAAACTTTTTTTCTCAAAAATAACACTTGCACATTTCAAAAATACTCGAGCACATTTTTTTTTATAAAATAACATTTTCGTCAAATTTGCACATGTACAAATTTGTTTTTTCTTAAAATACACTTGCACAATTCACATTTGCGCAAAACTTGGCCTATTTGTGTAATAAGTTTTGTAACGACCCGTATAATTCATGGATTTAACTAGGTTGGATTTATGAGCTTTGTAATTTAATTTAGTGGAAAATTTTCACTTTATAAACAAATATTGAAATAAAGGCTAAAATAAATTATATGAATGATGCCTTAAAAACCTATTTATATAGAAATTTGTATAATATTCAAATGAAGTAAGTAGGAAAATGATTCTTACCTGGATAGAAGATCTAATAAGAGAAATTTAAGAAAGTATTAATTTGATATAGTGCAATAAAAGTTGTAAATGGAAATTTAAATAAATTAAGGTATCATATTTATGACTTGAATAAAATATCGATCCAATAAAGTAAGTTAAATGCTATAATTTGATTTTTAAATATGAGAGAAACAAAAGTAAGAACATGATTGATATTTATGTTATTTATTCAGGGTATTGAATAAAATTAGGAATCCAATTGTAATAAATGGTAATAATGTGGTATTGGCTAAAAAAATTAATTTCAATGCAATACCCATAAATGAATGTATGTAAAGGTATACTGGATTTTTTTATCAAATAGAAGGATAGAAAGTAAATATCGGATTTGATTGATGAATAAATATACATTGAATAGTAATTTAACGTAAAGTTATAATAATAAATAAAAATTTGATGACATTAATATAAGGTGATGAATTGCAGATTTGGGTTTATAATAAAGAGTCAATGGAAATTTGTGGATTAATTTATGAATTCATGAAATTAGTGTATTGACTTAGTTGTAACTATATGTAAATGTACGCAATAAGGTTGTGCAATACCAATGATTTGGATTCAAATTTATATTAAATATAATGTTGGTAGCAATTGGAATTTACCGTTTTGCAAAATAAATGAGAAATCAAGTCAAATGTAAATTATATCGAAAAGGATAAATTCATTTAAACAGTAAGATTTTTAAATAAATAAACGTTTCATTTAGGTTTCATTTGGATAATTTATGTAGTTTAATGGGAAAGCAATTGAAATTGATTACCCTAAATTTGTGCAGTTAGGGTAGTTTTGATTTGTCACTTAAGATGGTAAATTCTATAAAATGTGATAAATGTAGTTTTAATTAAATTATGACGATTGGGTATTTAAGAAGTGATAAACCAAAATTTATTGATTTATTTGAAATTAAATTGTGGATTTATTTCAAATAAGTGAAATTTATATTTAACTATTACATCAATATGAATTAATCTAATTTAAGGATATGTTAATATAAATTGGGCAAAAGGGTGTTTGGACTAGGGAATAATATTAATCGGTTTTAGAAACCATAAATATAAAATGGGAAGTACACAAGATTTAACGTTACAACCATTTACACAAAATCCAGGATGTGTGTAGAAGTATTTATGGAATAAAACGTAAACAATTGTTGGATAAAAAGAGTAGGAATCAACATTTATTTATTTAATTGGATATTACTACGATAGTATGATTTATTGCATTTAAATGAAATCTAATATATAGAACATTGCCTAAAAAGGAAGAATAGATAAAATTTATGATAAATCTATATACTATATGAAGATTTATTGATTTAAAGAGAAAAGGGGCAAGATGTATAAATTAGATTAAGTGCAACCTTCAGTAAATAAAATTTGATGGAATAAGAACATTTGGGTAATTTATTTCCAATTAAATCAATTCACGTTTCAAAATTTAATGCTAGTTTATTGCATATATGTTTATGCCTAAATTTAAACTTATGTTTAGATCCAATCCGATCCATCTATTATTTTTCAGCCTTGTCTATATATAACCTGTTATAAACCCTAGCCACTCCTTATTTTCATTTTTCTATACGTACATCTCCTTCTCAACTCCTCATTCTAATGGCAGAAAAAAAACCTAATTCTCAAATTCCAAAAAAATAATTTCAATTTCAAAAAAAAAAAAAAAATTGCGGATCTGCAGCAGCTTCTGGTCGCGCTTCGGGTTTCAGGGGAGAAAACCCTAGAGCAACTTCGGGTCAGGAAGAAAATGACTCGGGTCGCTCCGGGTCGTTTTGGCGAAAACTCCAAGCAAGCACCGGGGAATTGAGGCGGCGCACCGAAGTCGACCCAAGACCAGAATTTTCCATTTTTCAAATTTTCATAACTTTTGCATACGAGCTCGGATTCGCGCGCGGTTTGTTTTGATGGGATCGTATCGGAATTTCTGACGTTTTGGCACTAGTTTGGATGAATTTGGAGACTGTCCAATTTTTGGGTTTAAATTGGATTTGAATTCAATTTAAATTCAAAAAGGTGAGTGTTTTAACCCACTCACAACTTCTAAAGTTTTTATGTTTGTTAAATTTATTTTAGATATGAGTAGAAATTTATTTATAACTGTTTGGCATGTTTTGTTCATCATATTTGCTAAATCGCGTTATTTAATTTAACTGTTAAATTATTTTATTTATTGCATAATAATTGACAGTTAGAATTTATTTATTTGCATAGGAACTGCTAGTAAACAGTTATAAAATTTATTACTAAATATAAACTGTTAGTTTAGTAGTTGATTTAATTTATTTTTGAATATAACCGCCAGTTATTACCTGATATATATTATCAGATATATATTGATATTGAATTATTATTGGATGATGATTGTGATTTGGATGATGGATGATGTTGATGAATGGATGTTTTATTTTATATCATTAAACTGCAAGTTATCATGCATTTTTCGTTTCATTCGGGATTGTGGTTTGAAATGATATACAACCGCAAAATTTTATTTTTAAATTGCGGATTGAAATGATAAATATCCGTATCACTTGACCATAGGATAGAAAATTATATACAGGCACTGTGGTCTATATATAAATTATTTTAAAGTGATTTCTATGGTTTGGATGGGATACGGTTTATAAAAATTTGATTTTGATATTTTATAAAATATTATTCTTCGATATATATACATATGAAGTTAAAAATTTGAAAATTAAGTTGTGTATAAACCTGTTGAATAAAAAATGAAAAATTGAGAAAATGGAATTTGGAAATTTATCTTATATGTTTAAGTTTGAAAATTTTAAGGTATGATATCTATAACTGAATTTTTCCAAGATGAATTAAAAATGAAAATTCTAGTATAAAGTAAATTTGAGAAAATATTTAATTGCTAGAAATTGGAGTTTTATTTATGGAATTTATATGAATATTCAAGACTAAATAATAGAATATTAATTGTTGAAAGAAGAAAATCCAACTTTAGTTTTGAAATATTAATACTCCAAATGGATATATATATATATATATATATATATATATATATATATATATATATATATAGAAATTGAAGGGGTTTTTGGAACTTGAAGTGATATTTAAATTATGGTTTAAACTTTAAATAAAGAAATATATTTGAAAAGCCATGGAAATTATTTTTCTTTACAAAGTAACTTTAAAGTTAAACCATTTATTTTACATTTGTTGAATATCCAAACCATTCAAGTTTTAGAAGTTATGGTTTTAAAATTTTGAATTTCGAAATATTATGCTTTGAAAGTATATTTCAAATATTTGGTTTCCAGATATTTTAAATTGTAAACCAGCATGATTTTGGAAAAGAATTATATTTGTGATAAAATGATATCATATTGTTTTGGGTTTAAATTGATATCGTATTCATAGTTTTGAAATGGAAAATTTTATTCTGGTTTTAAAGTATAAACTATTTTTAAATGACCGCGGTGTTATAATAACGATGGGTTGGCAAAGAGACCGGGATCAGATATGGACATACTCTCTGTCGATACCGAAAACCACTTTGACTAACCGTGTACGCGGTGGAGATTCCAGAATGAAGTAGGTTGGTGGCGACGTTTCCTGTAAGGTAAATACGTGGACCCAATTCCCGTGAGTTGACATAAGGTGGCTAAAACAGGAGCGATTCTTGGGCCAATGAGGTCATTCCTCTGATCGAACGCACTCCTTCGATACTATATTCTGACTTTGGATTGTTTCGGTGGCCACTATTGATTTCTTTGATTTGGGGGTGTTAGTTCGAGGTGGGCGGTAGCTGCGGCTATGCGTTACCATCAGCCCGAGTAGCAATTGGTATATCTACCCTGGCATTGCCTAGTTGTGCCGTGTCACCTACCCTAGCGCGCCTTATACGATTTTGGTTTTGTACCATACCTATGGAGTGCCCTCTGACGACGCCCAGTACGGGGGAGATTACGGTATTGTATAGATTATGAGAATATATTCTGTGTTAAGGGCTATATGGGTAACCCCTTAACGCTATTTAAAAGTAAGTTTATTTTATGAATAGACACTATTATAATAGCGCAATATACTACATAGTAAATAGTTTAACGGATCCTTAGGAGATGTAAATCCCGAGCATCTCTTGAGTTACTGCACTCATATTTATTTCTGTAAATTTAACTTACATAAGATCTTTTAGTCCTGACTCGAGTGTTTTTGTCTTTTCAAATTCGCTCGGGTCAGTCCGAGCGTTTCAGGATTGAAGTTTTAGCTCTGGAGGACGAAGACGAAGATTTGTAGTATTACTATCTACTATTTTATTCCACTACACTGTATTCCGCTGCATTGATATTTTGGTATGTGAACTCTGATAATTATTATATAAAGAAGAAGCAAATGTTTGTAAACAGTTATATAAACTGTATATTTTATTATTATATTTTATCCTTCCGCTGTGAGATTCTATTTTGTTTTATTTCTTCTCTGTTTTCTTATTTACCCCATAACAATCCGCCATTACGTATGGTTTGAATTGGCACGTGTGTCTGTTTAAATCGTGCGAAAAGGCGGGATGTTACAAGTTTTCACCGAGGCCTAAACTCGAAATAAATTAATTTTTGTGGCCTAATTTAAAAGTTTGTCCAAATGGTAACCATCTAGAACGACCCAGCTTTTGGGGCCAGCGTTGTATATGTCACAACTAACAGTTGGTTAAACCGAAGATATTTAAAGATAGATTTTGTTGGATTAAATATGTTAATGTTGAGGTAACATAAAATAATTACAGCGTAAAAGCATTTAATAAATATAAATCAGCAAGTATTTTTGCATTCTAGTTATAATAACATTCCACTAACAACTAGAACAATAAGTTGCAGTGGATTAATATTAAGTTATACCATTTTATTCATACTCCAAAGGTACAATTGAGCATAATTAGGTTTCAAAAATTAATACAAGTGAAACCACTTTCATATAATCAATAATCAGTAAAATAAAGCAAAGCAATACATTAGAATACGTTTTCACGACCCTTACATTAAATTTAGCGATGTAAGAATTAAATAATAGATTATTCATTCTGCTCAGAAAGAGAAAGCAATAAAGATCAACAATGATTTTTGGAATTATTTAAAAATAAAATATAAAGAAAATAATAGGGAATAATGATCTTACCCTACACGAAGAAGAACTGGTCTGGAGAAAAAACGAACCCTTGAAAATTTCCAATTAATTATGATGAAAACAGAAATGTGCAACGTTAAGTTTAAATTAGATATCTTTTTGTTAAATAATGAATGTCAAATAGGTGGCAAAGAAACAAAAAATCACCATAAAATTGAAGAAAAGGGTTGAAATATGAAACAGATCCCTGGTTTTTGTTATGCATTATTATAAACGGAGAAAATTAATAATCTGAGCTTACTGTCTCTTTCTTTGGTCAGAAACTTTACAAGAGTTAGTCTTGAACTTCAATTATTAAAAAGAAACATCGGTATAAATAAATGCTTGCACACTTATTACCTATCAAAGCAAGAAGAAATCTTTGCTACAAGCATAAGTGTGAAGTGTTTGCTAGTTGCCAAATTGTTTATCATGCCATTCTTTGCATCGGAAATTTTCTATAGCTTTCAAGGGACATAAACATTTGCTTTGTTTGCCTTCAACTTGAGCTGGCCCTATTAGATATGAAAATGACTGTATTTCAATGTTCATACTTATTATACTTCTTCTAAAAGCAGTCATTTAAACCTAACAGAAAAGCATTTTTTAGAAAAATTGTAATGTACATCAGGAAATACAATGGAGAGAAAATGTTGTTAAAATGTTTTTCTTATGTAAAAATGCAAAAAACAAACATTAACACTAGTAAATGTAGGTCTAAAATTGGAAAAAAAAAAAATCAAATACAACAAATAATGACGACGACGACGACAATAATGATGATGATAATGATCGAGTATCCACAAATACCTAAAGAAACGTAGTAATTAAGTATGGAGTGTATGTTATATGCATGATACTAGGGTAATGTAAACTGACTATGAATTATGAGGATGTGTGCACCAAGTTATTGTTTTTGCCTATTTGATAAGATGCAAATAGTATTGAGATACATGCCTATGGTCATGTTATCTCATTCTCTCAAGATGTTAATTTGAAATATGTTTTTATTCATCCCTCAAAGTCGGTTTCCAGGTTCAAGATGATGATAAGAAGTTGATATTGATGTCCGTCGGGCAAACGTCAATCAACATATTTCATCACTTTTGTCACTGGCACTGTATTTTATTACTTTTGCTAAAGGGTGATATTTTTCTACATGGATCGAGGTGTTCCCCATAGAGAGTTGTACTTTAATACTCATCATCCGACGTTAATATATCTTTGTGATCTGTATTTATCGGTTTGGTTAGAATGTTTATATGTATCATTTTCAATTGTACAGTTGTGGTATTTCTTTTGGTCGAAGTATTTGTATGCTTAATACTTTTTTGTGAATATTATAGATTTAATTATAATGTGGTTTGGTTTATGAATTTATTTGATTACGCACATTATAATGTTGGTCATTAGGTGTGTTAAATTGTAGTATTTCGAACTATCGTAATTTATAATATACGTGTGTCTAAATAAGCTCAGCGAAATTGTATATGTCAGCTGGAATGTATATAACATTAGGAAATGCTATGAAAAATAAACCATCGTGTTTTAAAAATGCTATAAAAAGTAGGCATTGTCACATCATTTACTTATACAACAAAAAGTAAAATTAAGATCATTCACAGAGTCTCAGTGCAGTTTGGTCTTTAAATGATGTCTAATCGGAGATAAAATGACTGTCTCTGAGAAGTTTGGAAAAGGTTAAATAATTGCCTTTCATGGGTCTCAACGTATGCAAGCCCCATTTGCAAGTACCCATTTTGTTACCTCCGTTAATCCCTCACGGAAGCTCCACAACCTCTTCTTATGAAAATAGCCAATACTAATTTATGAAACCGATTAGAGGATCGCATATTTTTTTCAATTTTTTTTTTATGAAACCGATTAGAGATAAACGTTTGGTTGGTTTGGTTTTGATTATAAAAATTGTTAAACCAAGATAAAACCAATAAAAATAAAAACCAAACAAAACCAACCAAATTAAGTTTGGTTGGTTCGATTGGTTATATGATTGAACCGAATTAAACGATGTACATTTTATATTTGAAATATTCATTATAATTTGAAATAAAATATAAATATATGATTGAAGTATTCTTATTTTGCATAACTATGATTTCTAATAGTGCTTTGACACATATATGATAAATAAAATCTATTTAGACCGCTAGACTAACCTAAAAATTTTATTATAACACTAGTAATTTTGATAATATAATAAAAATTTGGTTAAACCTTTTATCAAACTAAACTTTTTTATGGTTGGATTATAAACCAATCTAGTTTCAAAGCCAAACCAAACCGATCGAAACGAATTAGTTTGGTTAGTTTATTTGCTTTGATCAAATATTGCTCATTCTTACCCTTAATTCTTGACGTAAACATATATGTTAATCTCAAACAACATTTAATCATTTATGTCTCAACATTTCAAAATGTAAAATTAATTTTTTTTATATTTCTTTTGAAGTATAAATCATCTCAATATTGTTTATTGTAAAAATGCTTTATCCCTATTTCTCAATTTTTTTTTTCAAATCAATGATATACTTCACAAAATCCTTTGTTTTCAACGTATTACTTTAAATATCTCAAACATTGTTGTTTAATCCAAAAAAAATTCTTGTCAATTTCCTTCCAAACAAAAATATTATTATCATTTATCAAGTCATTATTATCACAACCACTTTATTATTATCCGATTCAAAAATAATGACTCTCGGCATTAAATCCAAAAATCCTTTTCAGTGTTATTTACAACAGAAACAGCAACAATTTAACCCAAATATTTGCATGGAAAATATCTCTTCATTACTACGAGTACATATGCATGTCCGGATGGACGTGCATTTAATCACAACATGCATTTTTAGATGTACCCGTGGAAGTAGATTTGGTAGTAGCATCCCCATATTTGAACTCCGCCTAGGCAGAAGCCGTTATTTTTTTTCCGAACTGCAGTAACTTCTTCATGCTAATTCGGAATCAGACGAAACTTCGACTGATAAACTCCCATATAAATTACGGATAATATGGAACACTCGGATAATTTAGCTTATGAACGTATATCATTATTCTCCATGGCGATTAAAAGTTTTACTTGGAAAATATCATGTTGCATCTCCACATTTGAACTTCGTCTAGGCAGAAGCCGCTATTTTTTTTGTCCATACTGCAATAACTTCTTCATACTAACTCGGAATCGGACGAGACTTCGACCGATGAACTCCCACCAAAATTACGGACAATAGCCTGGGTAGTTCACTGCTGACGATCGACCCTCCAGCCAGTAATGATAAACCAACTATAAGCCACGAATTAGGCATGATTATAGCCTAGGCAGTTTATCATTGGCGTTCGGCTCACCGGCAACTGCGAACCGATAATAAATCCTACGATTAAGGCATGGCTGCAGTTATGGATAGTTTGTAGTTGACGATCGGCACCCATGGCTGTAGTCAGGGATAGTTTGTAGTTGACGATCGGCACCCACACTAGTCGGGCCACAGTAAATCAAATAATACTCACGATACAAGCCATAATGGCTCGGGTAGTTACTGTGTACGAATCCCGACTCTAAATCTTATGTACAACAGTCGCAAAATTACGCTCCCTTGGAACATAGGTTGGGCTGACAAACCATGTGTCACCAAAATCCACAATCAAGGCAAGTAACTTACGTGCCACAAATCTTAAGTTTAGAAGGACTCTCTTGACGGAGAATATAGTTCGTTGTACTTAAACTTGAAGTTTCTAACAATTTCTTTTGGTCTTGTGAAATTACATACAGTTAGTAGAAATATGAATTCCACTCTGCTAACCACAGCAGGATATTCGTTCGCTTCCACTCCACTATAGGAAACGAAGCATTGACTAAACTCCGTCAGAGATAGCGGAACAACAATCCAACATTGCCACGAGAATTAGAATATCCCTTCTAGCCAACTTCGCTCAAGAAACTGTAAGGATGATTCCAAAGCAGAGCACGCTTATGGAACCAAAGAAGAACTCGGTGCAAAGGTTTGACTAACTTTTGTAAGATAAGTTAAATTCGATAAAAATACTTAGGGCATCGCACCACCTCACCCCTTGATTATACACATACACTACCACTCAGCTTGGTAATAGCACATTGGAATCATGATCTTAAATTTGCAAGTTTAAAACCTATTCATGACACAAGGAAGCATGTTGTGAGAAGCAACCAAGTGCACTATACTGGGAGCAAACCCATACTAATAATGAGCGCTCCCGGCCGACTTTTGACAACTTCGCTTGAGGGTGCTCTGGAGGATGTGATGAGTATTTGTAGACTGCACGTCCCCCAAATTACTCTTTAAACCCTAGTAATAGAGAATCACTTCGAATGACAAGGACCTCACTAAACAGAAGTGATTCAATCCCTAACCTTCCGAATGTAATTAATTCATATCAAAGTCTATTTTAACACAAATAGCTTGATACCTTTACCTACTAAATCAATTTCGAGGGTACGCGGGATGACTCTATCACATATCTATGGTAAAACTCCAAATTAAAATGTATTAATAGTCTGTAACTAATTCTAAGGCAAGGATGAAAGTCCTTGACCACACTAGGCCTGAAAGCACCCTAAACGTGTAGGTAACGTCAACAGAATAGGACGATCCTCTACCACCAAAGCCGACGGGACATTTGAGTTGAAAGATTGATTCTACCCGATCAATGTAGGGATAGCAAGCCGATGTCACTAATAAGCACCCCACGCCGGAGGCATTTGACTATGATAATCGACATAAACTGGACTAGTAATAGGACTCCTAATTCACAATGCCAAAAAATTTCCTTGAGCTCCGCTCAAAAAAGCTAAGACCACTCGCTCAGACCCGACATCTACCCTATTATCACTTGCCAATAGTCGACCCCAAACAGAAGCACGAGAAATTTATAGACAAACTACCAAGGAAATTGGCTAAGCTAATCTTATACAAATGTGCTTGGAGGCAATTCTTGGAAAAGCTAACAAAAGAACAATGAATTACTCCAAATGTCACCACTTTACTAGACTAGATAGAACATAAGCCTATTAGCCCAGCTTGGTCAGACGTAGCCAACATATACTCAATAACGCTATGCATAATATTTTACATACAAATACTATACAATGGAAAATCATAACTCCATCAATAATTGACCTTGACCAAGCATGAAAAAATTAATGAACAAATATACAAACTTAGCAATTCGATGGTAAGGCCGTGCTCACTCAACCCGGCCATACGATGGTAGGAACCAGAAATTCCACATCACAGGTCCCAAGTCAAATACCACGAAGGGAATATCACTGGGTAAATGTACTACTCAATGCCTTGAAGCCGGAAATAGGAAGTCTAAGGAAAAATACTGCCCTGCCAAATGAAGGATAATTTAAAACATCGTCAAGTGACCAACAAGTCCTCCTTAAGACAAATGAAGCATCACATCCAGTTAACTAAAGAAAACTCATCTTGGGGACGAAGTTGAGATGTGGGTAGTCAAACACCAGGATGACACCTACAATACTGGTAATGCAACCCTAGATCAAACAAAACATATTTTGCATTCGCAAAAGTATACTTTGGGGGGGGGGGGCAAATATTGTGAGCATTCTCGCCCACTGCATAGTGAATATGGAAAGTCAGAGGAAAAATTGTCAAAGTCCTGGAATAGACTTGGAGCTGCTTAGAAATGTTTGCAAGTTCAAGATGTGATCATACGTACGAACTGCATCTCAATCCGAATAACAGTTTGAAAGATATGATCATTTTAAGATTTGCCTAACACGGTCTGACAGTAAAGCCTCCGAGTTCACCTCCTGCCAAGGCCCGGCCCCGCCTAGTCCAGTAAAGAACCTGCCCTGCAAAGCCAGGTCCACACAGGTCTAGCTCAGCAAGGCCAGACCGCATATCAAGCCCAACAAGGCCGGATCCACACAGGTCCGGCCCAGCTACGTCCGGCCCTGCAGGGTCCGACCCGCCAGATCCAGCCCGGCAGGACTGGGCCTGAGAAAGTCCGGCCCCGTAGGGCCAAACAACCCAGGCCGGGCTCACATGGGTTTGGCCTAGCTTAGTCCGGCCCAGCATGGCTGGACCCAACAGAGTCCGACCAAGCAACGATGGACCCGCATAGATCCGGCCTTTTGGGATCGAACACCTGGTCTGGCATAGTGCCAGACTAGGATTCAGTCTAGCACCTTGGTTCCTGACCAGCCTGGTCCAGCATAGTGCTGGACCACCTACTCTGGCACCCTGGTGCCGAACTAGCCTGGTCCGACACCCTTATGCCGAACCCGCCTGGTCCGGCCCTTGGTCGAATACACTTGGTCCAGCCCTTTGGGGCTGGACCCACTGGACCTACTTAGTTCAGCCCTTTTGGGGCTAGATCCACCCGTTTCTATCCTTCCGAGGATAGACCTACCTTGTCTGGCATTCAGGATTCCAAGGTCAAGATAGGCGACCGAAGGGAGCCACTATAATAGTATTCAACTAGCGTCCTAGAGTAGTGGAATAACAACAAAGTTGAACAAAATTTCAAGAGAAGGAAGGTTAAACCAAAGCCTATAAGCCATGTACTCGACTGTCTCTCCCCACAACCTCACTCTATAAACACTAGGCATATAGCATCATAAAAAGGGATGGTTGGAAAATAATGAAGCTTCCATCAAAAATGGTAGACAACTTTGAGAGAAAAAAACCCTTAGTCCTAACAACAAGTTTATTCATATTCAAAGCTTGTATTTGTAATCAGATATGAAAGAGATAATAAAAGAGGAATATTGGACGTAGGCACATTAAGGCCGAACCACTATAAATTCTATGTCTTTCTACATTTCAGTCCTTTATTTATTCTTTACTGCAAACTATTGATTTTCTACCACATACACTCGCAACTAAAATTCATCAAATGGTAGCTGTATACGACAAACAGTATTCACAGCGCTACTACAACGTATTGGAGGTGTTTGCCTATTTTTTATATGCAAATGGGTGATATCAAGTATTAAAAATTATGCATTATTATTGTATGATAATAATGTAATGATAATAGCTCACTAGAAGTTGAGAAACATACTTCGACTAGTTCCACATGATAAAGGTAGTTCATCAGCATCGAAAAGAGTTGATCAACAGAGTAGATAATTAAAACAATATAGCAGATCCATTTAAAAGGGTTTAACTTGACTAGTTCTTATCAAAATGATCAAATGAATGGGATATATATTCCATAATCGGTCCCAAATTCAAGTGGGAGATGATACCGTTAGTGGTATGCCTTAGGAGCAAATATGTAATTGTTACATACATCTACCTCGATAATCAATCTTGTTCTAATTAAAAGGTGTTTTATTTCTATTATATACTTAATATAGTGTGTTTTAGTAATTAATTAATTTAAGTAAAAGCATATTTAATAGAAAATTCAAAAATAGTATGTTTTGTGATAGTAGTTATAATGTGTTGTAACCATGAGTGACTTAACACAGTGTGTGGTAACGCTCTCAAATGTTGAGCACTGTATTACTCTGGCTGTTGGGGGAACCAAGTGGTTACATATTGATAGTTATTGAATAAATATGGAATAACTCACTTGATAGTTTTATACTGGTTAATATAATTAATATCAAACAAAAAATATCGATTTGAAAATATTACACAGTGCCCTCGACCAGATAATACTATCAAGCTTTAATGTAGAAACTCCGCTTTGATTATCGCTAAGTCATGGCACGATGTCGATCGAATGACTATAGTTGGGTCGAGTGGAAGCTTTAGAAATGAGACATTATTCGAGGGAGAATTCATCCTCGGTTATATGATGTTGTATCACGGTCAACTAAAGTCAACTCAAAGTCAAAGTATCGGCTAGAACACTTTGGTTAAAAATAATTGTTTTATAAAACACAGACTTAGTATTTTAATTAGAAATTTGATTTTGGAGGATGTTGGAATTTTCACCATTACCAGGTTCTTTAAGTCCTAATGTGATATAGTTTTGACGAAGATAATTGATGTAAATAATTATCACTACCGAGTAACACTTAAATAAGTAAAATTTGATTTTACCGAAGCTATATATGCAATAAATTTAGCCAAAATGTCACACTACTAGATAATATAACATATGAACATTAATATTCAAACTGTTCGATACTAATCGCTGACCTAATGTACACTCAAGAGTCACACAACCGAAACGTTGAATACTCCTATTACCACCTGATTTAATTACTTATAGTTGTTATAAATTAATTAATATTTATGAAATATTATTTATAAAATATTATTTAATTTATATTGATCAGATTAAAATAATGCGTATATAAAAGAAATATATACATGCATCGGTATATGATATCGATGAGCATCAGAATTAGATTTAAATGCATTTTTTATCGATCGAGCAAGACGTAATTTTGAGGCCCAAATAAGGCTTATAGTAACTAGCCATAAGGGGTCGGAGTGGGGTTGAATAATGATTCAAAAGGTGGGAAATAGTAAGAGGAGAATGTGGATCTAGATCTCAATTTTGCTCCTCTGAATCTCTACTATTTAAACACCTCAAACTCCACTTTAGGAGCTGTTGATTTTTCCTCCATCTAAACCAGATCTGACAGGCATCCCTCTTTCCATTGCTCTGCAATTTACAAGCTTTTAAAACATAATTTAAATACAAGTAGCATATCAGTGGTTGCTGCATTCAATTTGGTATGGTTTGGATACTGATTTAAGGAGTTCAACGATTCAACGTTTCAATGTGTTACAACTACGCTTCAATCAAGGTAAATCTTTCATTTACATTTACATTTATATATAGTTTTTCGTCATGTTATATGTTTGCTTAGATACTATATGAATTATCATGAATCCACATATATTTTTGATGTTTACTTGAATGATAATATATATATATATATAATGTATGCATATATATATATATATTATATATATATGTATGTATGTATATGTGTATATATATACACACATATATATATATATGCTCTAAATCACTGACTATTCTATTGCTAAAGTCAATGCTGTTTGTGCCAACTTTATTTAGAGGGGTGTTTTACACAAGGTCAGCTAAAAAGAACTATGCAAACAAAAGAACCAAGGTGGTGTTGGCCTTAAGAATGTTTTTAAAATAAAAGGGTGTATGGACTCTGTTAACTAGATTTTTGGTCAACACCCCAAACAATGCTTCGATAGTAAAGAGGACGTTGGTTAAGTCGAAGGGAACGTTAATCTGAACAGTACAATGCTGGCGGAAGGTTTATTACCAGGGCCAGGCTTGTTTTGAACCTTCGTGAAGCTTTTTCTTTGTAACACAAATGAAAATTAACCAAATATTCTTTTTTAAAGTCGTACTGTAGCAATTCCGAAAGGTTTGAGTGATTGATTTCCTTGGAAATATGCTAAAGAAAAGGATCATGGGTGGTATGTGAGAACCTTTGACCTTATCGAAAGGTTTTATCACTTCTAGGAAGTTGGTCTTAATCTGGCCGAGAGGTTCTAGAATTCTAGCTGCTGGATCAAGCTGCGCACTTCTGCATTTAGACTATCCCTAAGGGCTTGATTAATTGGTTAATAACTGTGGGTGGTTCATTACTATAAGAATATAAGTATCTACTAACTTTAGTTGAGGAATTCCAACTGTAATGCCTGTAACTCTAGAAAATGATTAATTATATTAATCCAAATTGGTTGTCGACCGTATCGGCGCAAATAGAAAACTCATTTTTCATAGCTTGAGTTGATGGCTCTAATCAACTGATCTTCAAACTTATTGGCCTGAATCTTTCAAAGGAACTGATCTTGTAAATAGAAGTTATAAGAGCAAAGAGATAAGTAATTAATAAAATGATTCATAGAATCAGAAGACTTCCCTTGCCATCCATAATAAAACATCACTTTAGTGAATTTCCCAAATTAGATCCTTAATTAGGGTTACAGAATTATGGAGAAAAAGTTACAAGTTTCTCGAATGAAAAGAAAAGTCCCCTAAAACAGGACCCCTTGGTTCTTATTTATAGACGTAGGCGGCACTCCCTCCAAACTTATGCCTTCATCCGATACAGAAGGTTGCCCCTTGTATGTAGTTGCAAACCTTTCGGTCTTGCAGGAAGATTGTTCCTTGTACACAGTTGCAGGTCTCTCGTTATTGTCGGAAGGTTTGTTTATTGTGTATCATCATGGTCTGCTGAATGCTGCAGAAGGGTCTTCCCTTACTTATTTTAGGAACCTGTTGCCTTTACCAAAAGGTTTTTTGCATGCACAACAAGTGAAACTTCCGAAGGCACTGGAAGGTTTATAGCCTTTATAAACCCTTTGGCTTTATTGGAAGGTTGCTTTTCCTTACTTGGTTGTTGCCGAAAGTTGCGTTATTCCTGGATGATGGCGGAAGGTTGTTTTCTATTGACTTATGAACACTGCTTTTACCTAAACCTTTAGGTATCATCGGAAGGTGTCTTATAGGTGTATTATCGAGCCTAAAAGGATTATTACACTTTTGAAATGTTGCCGTAAGGTCATATGTTCTTGCTTCCGCCTATTTGCCTACTCTAGAGGATATGGACCTCTTGAACATTATAGAATGACACTCTGCTTCCTCCATGAAAGGTCTTGAGCCGCTTCATATTATTGACTGCATCCCTTCGATTTCTTCGGAAGGTCTGATCCAGATCCTTTTCTTTCGATCCTTTGTTTGAGATCTTATGGCTTAAAGAAGGTGAATTTTCTCAGTAACATTTGGCCCCTAGGCGAAGGGATGCTCTTGACTTTTCAAGTCATCCTTTCCAAGAATCATGGAGTTCTCATCTTCATTTTCCTAAAAACATAAATTTTAAGTGCAGATAAAAGAGTTCTTTTAAGTAATTTGGCCTTCCTCCAAATAAGGAAATCATTTTCCAAACCCGATTTAAAACTTTTAGATTATCTTTCTTACTCCTTCATTCATCATCATTTTTGTAAGATTTTAAACTACTCCTTGCATCAATTTAATTACATGACCTGAGATTCATTCAAATTCTATTTTAGCAATCCAAAATGTTTTTTTGCTTCCTTGAAAGGAATTAAAGTTGCAGCACTAAACCTTCCAATGGGATATGAGAGTATTCCAACTTTAGTTTTCCTTATTGTCGATAGGTCTAATTAGCTTAATGCTTAATCCTTCCGACAACAAGCTTTCATTGGAATTAGAAAGTCCTAAACCTTTCGATTCTTGTCTGTTCTTCAAAATATCACATGACTAATACATAAATACATTTTCAACTGTATAACATAACTTAAGAAATTTAACTAAACACCAAAGGATCTATATATATATATGTGTGTGTGTGTGTGTGTGTGTGTGTGTGTGCATGTGTGCATATACTACTTCGTATTACACTTTCAAAATGAACTATTATATTAACATCGTAGAATTAATCATCGAAGTTGACCAAAAATAGCAAGATGACTTCTTCTTCTCTTTATCTTACGATCCACCTGGAAAAGGCGGAAGGTTTGGAGTTGAGTCAATGGGATTGATGACAATGGGCTCAACTTATATTGGCTGATATAGAGAATAAGCTATTAATGTAGGATTTTCTCCCGAGACATCCTAAATGGCTAAATTCTTCAAAAATTTGTTCGTGGCCAGGTCGAAAAGCATATTGTATGATGCTTTTATTTGTGCGTTAGGAAAATTTGGTTGTAGGTGAATGGCATTACTGGATTGTGAGCTAGCAATCTCTTCTGCTTCTTATGGAAGATTTAATGTGCTTAACGCAAAGCAACAACAACAATGGGATGCTACTGCATTAATGAGATCGAGATGAATCTGATGGAGCTTGCAAGCTGCCATTGATTATTTTATCTCTTGTTCGTTGCTTTTAGAAATAAATGCCTATGTAATGAAAATTGGAAGGGAGAGAAGGAGGAAGATGAACAGATCGTGTCAGTGATTCTGGTGCAAAAAATAAGACGCTCTTTTGTTATCTAGAATTTTTTCATTAATGGCTTTTGTCTTTTTATATGATTACTGCTTTACTTCTAATTTTGATTGGTTAAACCTTATTCGATGGAAATCTGCAAATAGCAGTTTTGATTCGACATATTATTATTATTGTATATTTTTTTAGAATGGTTCGGGTTTTATCGGTATAAGCTTGCTTTCAAATTTTAACTTAGGTCCATTTTATATAAACTGGAGGGATGATTATAAACATGCGACACGTAGTTGTCCTCATCTTATATTTGGCTAGTTTGTACTACATTTCTCAGATCATCTGTCTCTTAGCTTAAGTTGTCTTAAGTGACCTATCTAGTCGGCATGCCTAATAGGGGAAAACCTTCTTCAAAAATGACTTAGTACAGAGAACTATAGAGTAAATGGCTCATGTACTAATTTCCAAGTTGGAGCGTTCATCTTGGGAATAAAAATTCAAAAGTTAGCTTGGTACCACAAATCTTTAGAACATGTAATCGGTAATCTTGTTTAGAGTGCCAATCTCATGATGTATATTAGTTTCACATGAATGATTAACCAAATCATAAGTATCTTAATATATACGATATATTATCCATACTCTAATAACATAATGTTGCATAACGTAATGTGATCTTTACAATATTGTAAATACTACCTGTTTTGCTGCTTTTCATTCACACCTTGCTTGTCTCTGATTCAGACATTTCCCTCAAGGATTGATGGATTCTTCGCTTTTTTGTTTTAGTCCATGAATTTTCTCTTGACCGACTGAATACGAATCCCCTGCCATATTGACTTTTCTACGAAGCATGTAGCACATGGTGTTTCTTAAGTGAAAGCTAGATATTGACAAACAAACCTGAAAGGCATCATTTGCCTAGATTAGCAAATCATTGTGGCAATTATATAAACAGGAATTCATTCAAAGTTTAAGGCTCATCTTTTCCTATAATGGTAGATGATCATAGATTTAGCTCCTTTCAATTGCTCTACATTCCTAGAAATAGCTAATTCTGAGCTGCACTTAATTATCGAAATCCAACATTCATTCAATAAAGACCCTAAGGGGAAATTTATGACTGAGACCTTGACATGGTAGTTTTTGGATCTATACCTTGTTAACGAGGGAATCTAAGAATAAAAAGGCTTGAAGTATCCTTTAGAAGATTCTTTTGGCAACAGTTTTTTCCCAAGAATATTCTTTGACTTTAGTCAAATTATTTGAGTAAAAGTCCAAAGATTTCATATCCAAATTAGGCCTTTCAATAATCAGTAGCATCGAGATCCAATCCTTTTGGTATTAATGATGGACTCTTACATATGACCCCGACTTAAGTATTAAGAAATATTAAAATAATACGGCAGTCGTTCTTTGGTGTATCAGTGTTATTTCCCATGATGAACGACATAAGGACAGAAACTTATATTTGCTGGTAAGAGACTGGGATCTTTAGTCTAGAATAAATAGCGAAAGTCCGGAAAACCGTATGTGGTAATTAAGATCAGAGTCCAAAATTCCTTGTGCAACACTAGATGATTAATAGAAGACCGAAAATTCACCCATATTTGGCATTTGGTAACGAAGGACTAGAGATTTAGGCTGGCGATGAGCAATAGAAGATGGAACTACCGTTCTTGGTAATAAGTGATAGTAGACTAAAATGCCTCTCTCAGAATTTTCATATTGGGAGATCAGAATATCATTCTTCGATAACAAATGAGGAAAGACCAGAGTATCATTTCTAATAATAAGTATTAGAAGAACATGAGTGTACATCCTAATAATGAGTGACAGAAGGCCAGTAATCCAATTCTGCGTCAATAATGGAAGTTCAATAGACCACCTCTGGTAACAAATAATTATTGATCATAATATTCTTTGCTGACATTTGATAGCAGCAGTTCCGAGCATTATTTTAGATATTAATGATAAAAGACCCGAAATCCATTTTTGAAAATTAATAATATAAAATCAAGCTACCGTTTTTGACAGTTAATAGTAGAAGACCTGAATACTGGCAATTAATAATAGAACTACTATTTCTGGCAATTAATAAAAGAAGACCAAAATACCATTTCTAGCAATTAAAAGAAGAAGACCAGAATACCATTTCCGTCATAAATCCAAGAATTCTCTTTGATTTTGTCTATTGAATATGCCGTCCTTAGGTTCTAAAGATGTCTTGCATGCTTTTGCTTTCTTGGGCCTAAGTTTTCTTTGTTCATTTGTCATTTTCTTTTGGCCTATTTCAGGCAGGGATTCTTTTGTCCGATTTTGTGCTTATTTAAGCAGAGCCTATTTCAGGCTGTTAGTCATCTTTGAATATACCAACCTCTTTGGTGGTTGCTATTTTAAGCGATGCCGAATTCTGGCAGTGCCTTCTTCAGGCATGGACTTTTCTTAGTCTGCCGGACATTTCGTCTGGGTTTCTGGTGTGCTTAGCTAGATTATTCTGAAGTAGGTCCCGAGGATTTACCCGAACTCCCTCCAGGAGGCACCTTAACCTGGCCATAGAATGACGCGGTTAAGGGCTTGTTCGAAACCTTGGCCAGGCCATAGCGTGGTGGGACCAAGGGATTAGCCATCCTTCCTTTAGGAGGTGCCTTACCTTGGCCATAGCGTGACGCGAATAAGGGCTTGTGCCGCTTTAACCTGGCCATTTTTGGTTTTGGCGTAGATAAAGGCTTATGCCCTCCCTCCAAGAGGTTCCTTGACCTGGCCATCTTGGCGCGACCAAGGGCTTTCTACTATCATTGGTAGCCTACCTTATTAGGTAGTCCAAGTTTAGGGAGGACTCTTCTCTCGATCATGTAGACTTTTCTTATTTTGAAAATAAAGTTTTTATTTCATGGCTTGACTAATCCCTTACAAATTGTTTCAGCTTTCCTTGTTGTAGAAAGTGTACGACCATTTTCCTAAGTACTTTGCATTGGTCGGTATCATGTCCGTTCATGAGATGGAAATTGCAATATGCTCCTTTAGACCTTCTCTCAAACCGTGGTTTTTTCTTTTGTGAAGGCCAATAGTTCAGTTCCTCTTTGGTTTTAGTATAGGTGTCCTTGATTGACTCTGTAAGATTTTATTATCTAAGAAGTACTAATTTTTGAGCTGTCTTTGACTAGGGTCTAACTCTCTTGTAGCCTGGTTCAAACATTTCTTCTTGAGGGATAAACTTTCTTTTCATGGCCCGTTGGTTTTCCTAAAGGCTTTCCTTCCAATCTCAAGGTTTCGGTTGAAAACTCCTTGGTAATTCTTCTATTCTTGCCGGGCAGCTCTTTTATCCGTCTCATTGCTTTAGCTGTGGATTTTCTTGGATGCTTATGGCTTTTGCTTGGGTGGCATGCCTCATTTATGATCTTACTCCATTTGTTCGTGAAGTTATCATAATCATTTATCATTTCTTTTTCAAAGATAGTTCCTTGGGAATATGACTGGATGGTTTTTCTCATTTGGTTGAAAATATTTTCACTTCCATTTACTCTTTTCCCAAGAGCAAAAATCGAGGTTGGTCCCACATGAAAGAGGTTCAAGCTTCATTTTTCAGGATTATAAGATTCTGCCTTCATTTTGTTTATCGTACTCAAGGCTTCAAGCCTTAACCTTTGCTCCTCATATTGACTAGAGCCTTTGATGTTTATGTAAGTAAGCTTTGTAAGATGTGGTTCAGAAGACCTTTGCTTAGATCTCTTGAATCTTCTAGACATGATTTATTCAGTGATAATCGACTTTGATGTGAATCTAGTTCGATGAGAATCGAAGAATTGTAGAGTCGAGAAATCAAACAAGTCGAAGGTTCGGGCCCTCCTTCTAGCTCCAAAAATGTTAATCAGATTTTTGGTCAACACCCCCAAACAGTGCTTCGACAGTAAAGAGGAGGTTGGTTAAGTAGAAGGGAACATTAATTTGAATAGTACAATGCAAGCAGAAGGTAACCTTTCGAACAGAAGGTTTATTACCAAGGGTAGGATTATTTTGAACCTTCGTGAAGCTTTTTCTTTATAAAAAAATGAAAATTAACAAAATATTCTCTTTTAAAGTCATACTCTAGCAATTCCAAAAGGTTTGAGTGATTGGTTTCCTTGGCAATAGGGTAAAGAAAAGGATCCTGGGCGGTATGTGAGAACCTTTGATCTTGTCGAAAGATTTTACCACTTCTAGAAAATTGGTCTTAATCTGGCTAAGAAGTACTAGAATTCTAGCTGTTGGATCAAGTTGCACATTTCTGCATTTAGACTACCCCTAAGGTCTTGATTGATTGGTTAATAACTGCCGGTGGTTGATTACCACTAGAATATAAGTATCTACTAACTTTAGTTGAAGAATTCCGAATGCAATGCCTGTAACTCCTGAAGATTATTACTTATATTATTCCAAATTAGCTGTCGGCCCTATCGAAGGGCAAAAATAGAAAACTCAATATCTTTCATCGCTTGAGATGATAGCTTCAACCAACTGATCTTCAGACTTATCGGTCTGAACCGTTCAGAGGAACTGATCCTGTAAATCGGAGTCATATTAGCAAAGAGATAAGTAATTAATAAAACGATTCATAGAATCATAAGACTTCCCTTTCCATCCATAATAGGACTTCACATTTATTGAATATCCCAAATTAGATCCCTAATTAGGGTTGCAGAATTATGACCAAGAAATTACAAGTTTCTCGAATGAAAAGAAAAGTCCTCTAAAACAAGACCCATTGGGTCTTATTTATAAACGTAGATGGCACTCCCTCCGACCTTATACCTTCGTCCGATACGAAAGGTTGCCTCTTGTATGCAGTTTCAAACCTTTCAGTCTTGCCGAAAGATTGTTCTTTGTATATGGTTGTAGGTCTCTCGTTATTATTGGAAGGTTTGTTTATTGTGTACCATCATGGTTTGTTGAATGCTGCCGATGGGTCTTTCTTCACTTGTTTTAGGAACTTGTTGCCTTTACCGGAAGGTTTGTTACATGCACAACATGTGAACCTTCCGAAGGCACCGAAAGTTTTATAGCCTTCATAAACCCTTTGGCTTCATTGAAAGGTTGCTTTTACTTACTTGGCTGCTACCAAAAGTTGTGTTTATCCCAAATGATGGTGGAATGTTGTTTTCTGTTGACTTATGAACAATACTTTTGCCTAAACCTTTCTATATCATTGGAAGGTGTCTTGTAGGTGTATTATCCAGCCTGAAAGGATTATTACACTTTCGAAAAGGTTGCCGTAAGGTCATATGTTGTAACAACCCGTATATTTGGACCATTTAAATTGACAATAATCCTCACATGTCAACTTAAATAATACAAAACACGAATCATTATGGGATTATAAATACGTAATGTAAATGAGAATCAATACAACATCACAATCACATAACAGTCACAGAATAATGCAGCGGAAAATACATCGTCATAATAGCAGTTCATGAAGCTACTACATAAAGTACAACAATGTCTAAACAAAAGGTGACTGAAAGGAAATACATAAATGTCCAACAGACACAGACATCAAAATAGACTGATAAAGATAAATGCTAAGTCTTCAGCATCTTCAACCAACCTTGATCAGCAAACTGGATAGCTTCAGACTGACCCGAGCATATACAAAAAGAAACACTCGAGTCAGGACTCAAAATCTTATGCAGGATAATCAAATGCAGGAAATAAAGTCCATAACTCAAAGATGAATAAACATCTCTAAGGATCCGATAAACTATCTACATATACAATAGAATACGGTATGTAGATAATGCCTAATCAGTAAAGTACGATTTAAAATAGCGTTAAGGCATTACCATAATTCCCCTTAACACATTTTATAATGCCATAATCTATACAGCACCGTAAACCCCACCGTATACTAGTGGTTATCAGAGGGTACCCCATAGGTATAACACAAAACAAAACGCAGTGGTCGCGAATAGGATAATCAGTATGACAAGGTACATGAGGCGATACCAACTAGGATACTAGTAGTTGCGTGATCCGGACTGATGTTGAGCACAGTAGCTACTATCTCAACACCGCGAAACAACACTCCCAAATCAAGGGGTGCACCCAAATCGAATCACAAAAGTAATAGATATGGTATCGAAGAAGCGTGTCCGCTAGAGGTGGCGATCCTCAATGGCCCGGCGCGGCTCCTGTTTTAGTCATGTCAGGGGTCATCCAATATCGTTCTCTTTCTTTAGTCAACGCGTTCACCAAACCGTCCACTTCATTCTGGATCAACACTTCGCGTATAATAGTTATTAAAGTGGTTTCGGTATCGACAGAGAGTATGTCCATATCCGATCTCGATCTCTTTAATAACTATGTATTTATTACTCGATGGTCAGTTAAATTAACGTTTAAACAAATCAAAGTCCAAAAGTCAAGGTGCAAATTTGACTTCCAAAATTTGACATTTTCGATTCAATTTATTTTAGATATTTTAGAACATATTTCCAAATGAATTTTTCGTTCAAACATTTGAGTGGACAATTCAAAGTTTAGTAATCAAGTTTGATTTAAGGTCTAAATTTCGCTTATTAAATTTAGTTCAAAATCAAAGAATTCAAAATAAATGGTAAACTTGGTTTAAAACATTACATCAACTTTATTCTAAATTTCCCTTTCCAAAACTTCATTTGTTTTATTTACCAATTAATTAAATTTCTAATCAAAGAAGTCCATTTCCATTCATGATGTCTTGATTTGGTTAATACGTTAAATTTAAAATCATTTAAATTTAAATTATCCCAAATTTAAATTCATTAAATTAGTAAGTCATAATTTCCTAAATCTCAATATAACTTATAACAAGTTCAAATCTATTTAATTAAAGCCTGAGTTTAAATTTAAAGCTAACCAATCTTTAAATCTTTAACTTTTTAAATTCTAAAACTTACTTGCTCCTAAATCTTATTTCAATTAAAATTTCAATTCATTTTATCCAATTTGGTAAGTTATTAATCCGTTTCAATTTAAATCCGTTAATTTATTTCAACTTAAATCCCTAGGTTCGTTATTAAATTTCCAAACAAATTGTTAAGTTCATTCCTTAATTTAAAATATATTTCAATTTCGAAAGTGGTTTTGTTGACCAATCGGGTTTCTTATTTTATTTCTATCCTAGGCCAAGTTGTTTAAATGGGGTATTTATCATTTCAACCCAATATCATTCAATATAAAACAAAGCATAGCAAAGGGAACTTGCAGTGTGATAATTGGGATGGTGTCAAAGTAAATAAACAAGCAATAACAACCATACATAACAATTTAACAACATATTAAATAATCCCGAAATAATCGTATTAACTTACATTTGTTGTTAATGCAAATTAATACAATTATTCCTAGAATCTACACTATCGTTTCATGTAGATTAAAGATTATTACATTATGGTTTCACTTGGTGTCTATTATCACATTACTACATCAATCATACATACAATGGTTCAAAGTGTAGTTAACGCTATTTCTATACGACGGTCAATTTAACAGTTAAAGGGGTCAAGTTCAACATATAGTCCACTTTAAATTTGTCGATTATCCTATATCAATTTCAATTTCATATTAAAATTTACTTATATTAACAACCAAATTCAACATCACATAACAAATTTAGTGTCACACTTGTTTGTCGTAAACTAACAATATTCAATTTTTAACTTGCATAGTGATTTACAATCTTTATTTCAACTATTCTAACAATCAACAATTTAACATCCAAATTAATATAAACAACAATTTTAGTGTCACACTTGTTTGTCGTAAACTAACAATATTCAATTTTTAACTTGCATAGTGATTTACAATCTTTATTTCAACAATTCTAACCATCAACAATTTAACATCCAAATTAGTATAAACAACAATTTATCACTTGATTATCATAGCATAATAGATTTGAGTCGTGAATGAAATATTCACCTTGCATGGTTGAAGAGATGATGGCGAAGCACGAAGACGAATAGATAAAGTGGACCCTATCGAGCACGACGTAAATGAATACAACTGCAATCAACAAATAATTAACCAATAATTTGTTTATTGCAATATATATCGATTGAATATACATTTGTAAACCATACCAAAATAACGAACTAGATGCAATTTAGGTAGATGGAAGCCTAGGCCTGAGATCCCGGATCAGCAGTTGCTGGAACAACCAAATCAAATAACGTGAGCCCCTAGACTATAATCCATCACTGCTATATACATTAATATATTGCAAAAGAATACGCAGGTACAATTTTATGCACAAAATTTATGCAATCCGTTCTGTACCCCAAACTTTTAAAACACTGCCATATAACTTACATGACGTTGCTAAACAACTAAAGTTCACATAATAACAACTCACCTATATAAAGCTTTGTACTGTACCCCACAAATAACAAAACATGTTTTATATAGTAACCTTTATACTGTACCTCAACTCATATATAGGTTTTATAAAGTTTTGTACTGTAACCTGGAAAGTAACAATCAACAACCGAAGCCAACTAAACATGTACACTATATTTTCGACTGAACTCTTGTATATGCCTTAATCTAACTAAATATCCTACACTTACATCACTAATTTATAAAGAAGCCTATAACATACTATACACAAGCAACTGATACCGCTATATCTATACTATAGTCAAGGTGCATGGGTGTTTTGCGGGCTGCATGGGGTCGGTGCAGGGTGTGGCCGCATGGGGTAGTGGTGACCGGTTTGGCAAGGAGGTGGACGCGGACAGGCACTGGAGGGGCGGAGCTGATGGGTTGGCAGGGCGGAACAGTGGTGGGCGGGAGGAGCTGCATGGTGTGGGGCCGCGTGGGTGAGTGAAGGCGGTGCAAGGGCTGGCGTGTGTGGCGGAGCTTGGGGGGGGGGGGGTTTGCATGGGCCGTGACTACATGGGGCAATGGAGCATGTGGGTGGCCGAGAAGGCCGTGGGAGGGGGGGGAAGACGTGGCCGTGTGGAGCAGGGGTAGGTGAAAAGGAGGGGTTGGCGGCTGACATGTGGGGCGGAAAGGAGAGGGGTGTGGGCGGAGCTGATGGAGCTGGTAGAGGTGGTTTCTTTTGAAGTAAATAAAAAAAACATGCGCAGGAGGTTGGATGCATGCTCTCAGTTTTTTTTTGCAGAGAGAAAAGAAAAAGAAAAAAAAAATAAACAAAATATGGAAATGTGAACGAAAGAAAAACAGAGGGAGGAAACACAGAAAGAAAACAAAAGAAAACGTGAAGTGAAGAAGAAGGAGAGAGTTTCTCCAACCTTTGAAAATGGGAGAATACGAAGGGGATGGTTGGATTTCAGCTTACTGGGAGGATAATAAATAGCAAAGGAAATATGGGAAGGGAGAAAGAGAATATAATTTGCAGAGGAGAGAAGACAGCCATCATGTAAGAGCAGGATGAAGTGAAACAACGCAATAAATGAAATAGAATGTAGGCAGAGGTTCAGCGCGCACAGTAATTGAAATGATGATTTTTCACAATGGTGGCTATTTGTGTTCCCAAGGTCAGCTGAATGGCTCTAAAATTTGAATGCTGAGAAGTTTGGGTACTGGTTTGCTGCGCAACGGACCGGTTTGCGCTCCGTTAACAATTATAGTTTGCAACGCCGAACTCAGATTGGCACAAATAAATATACCGTTTTAATCAGCGTGTCGAGGCGGACACAACGGTATGAAGATATTGATGTTTGACACTGTTTGAGAAGTGGTTACTCTTATTTAACCATTTGAACGAGCGAATATTTTACTAGCAATTAAAAGCGAAATTTGACGAAACGAAATGCGCCGTCAAGTTCAGAATATTTTTCTTATGCAACATCGAGAAAATATTTGAGTTCGGACGATAGGAAATTTACACATAAGATTTAAACTAATATGTAAATGCGACGAGCGAAATTTACTTCAATATTTTTCAACAAAATTTGGCGCACGCCTATGTCTATCTAGACGCATTCCAAATGTGAAGTTTGGTTGGCAACGGAAATTGTTTGAGAAAATTCGAATTTCTACATCGAATAAGCGATTTAAAAATTTTAAACTGGGTCTGAATTTCAGGGTCATTACATTCTCCCCCACTCAAAACTTTTCGTCCTCGAAAAGGAACAAAGGAAAGAGTGGAAGAACAATAAAAGAGGTACGATGGATATAGAATAGATTATCGAATAAAGTAAAGAATATAGAATGGAATTTACCTTCGACAAACAATTCTGGATTAGAATCTCGGATACTCTCCTCGGTTTGCCAAGTACAATCACGATCATCGGGACTCCGTTGGACTTTGACTAGGCTAACAGACTTCCTTCTAAGATGCTTCGTATCCCTATCAACAATACGAAGTGGTCTCCTCTCTATAGTCAAATCCGGCTCAATATCCACCTCATCTAACTGAGCAATAGGAATGGTCATGGATGGGTCATGTACAACCTTCCGAAGATGTGAAACATGAAATACGTTGTGCACGCCCTCAAATTTCTCCGGCAGCGCAACTCTGTAGGCTAGTGTACCAATCCTCTCAGTGATAGTGAATGGTCCAACAAATCTAGGAGCGAGCTTCCCTTTACGACCAAATCGAATAACATTCTTCAAAGGTGATACTTTAAGAAAGACCTCATCTCCAACCTGGAATTTTAACTCTCTTCTACGCCTATCGGCATAGCTCTTCTGCCTATCCTGTGCGGTCTTCATCTTCCTTCTGATCTCATTGACCTTCTCGGACGCTTCCATAATCATATCTGGGCCAAGAACCAATCGGTCACCAGGCTCAATCCAACAAGCTGGCGATTTGCATGGCCGTCCATATAAAGCTTCGAGTGGTGCCATATCAATACTCGCCTGATTATAAAGATAGTTATATTTCAATTCAAATTTTACTTATTCAAATTGAAAATTTTGGATTACCTGATAGCTGTTATTATAAGTGAATTCAACCAAATGAAGGTGGTCTTCCCAAGATCCACCGAAATCAATAATGCAAGCTCGGAGCAGATCTTCTAAAATCTGATTTACCCTCTCAGTTTGGCCATCTGTTTGAGGATGATAAGCCGTGCTCAGATTCATTTTAGTGCCCAAGACGTCCTGAAATGCCTTCCAGAATTTACTAGTGAATAAAGGATCTCTATCGCATACAATACTAGATGGAACTCCATGAAGTCTGACAATCTCTCTCATATAAATCTCGGCGAAACTCGAAGCAGTACGAGTGGTCTTAACAGGAATAAAGTGAGCAGATTTTGTCAACCTATCAACAATCACCCATATACTCTTGTTCCCTTTTCTGGTCCTTGGTAATCCGTCAACGAAGTCCATAAAAATTTGATCCCATTTCCAACACGGAATCTCTAGGGGTTGAAGTAATCCTGCCGTCTTCCGGTGATCGGCCTTGACTTGCTGGCAAGTGGTGCATCTACCGACATATATGGAAATATCTCTCTTCATCCCACTCCACCAATATAAACGCTTCATATTTCGATACATCTTGGTGACACCAGGATGAAATGAAAGTGATGATTGATGGTTCTCTCTAAGCACTTCTTGTCTCAGTCCATCAACATTTGGAACACAAATACGGTTGTCAATCTTCAGAAATCCATTACTATCTATCTGTGCTCCCACTTTACTGTCAACATTTCCAACTCTACCAAGAACTAACTCCTTCATGCGATAGAGCAAGGTGTCCTCATATTGCTTAGCTTTGATGCGATCCAAAAGAGATGGAAAGATAACAAGCTGAAATAGCATGCCTTCTACAAGATTACAACATGACAATGCTTTGCTACGGCTCAAAGCATCAGCTACAACATTTGCTTTTCCAGGAGTATAATTGATGTCAAGATCATATGCAGCTAAGAATTCGAACCATCGGACTTGTCTCTGATTCAAGTCCTTCTGGGAGAAAATATACCGCAAGGACTTATGATCTGTGAATAATTCAAATTTTGTTCCCAAAAGATGATGCCTCCATAGTTTCAAAGCAAATACGACTGCAAGAAGCTCCAAATCATGAGTTGCATAGTTTACTTCATGAGTCTTCAACTGACGACCAGCATAAGCAATAACCTTTCCATTTTGCATAAGGACAGTGCCTAAACCTTCTCGACAAGCATCGGTAGAGACAGTTAATCCTTCACTCCCGTCAATTACTGCAAGAACTGGGGCTAAAGTTAACTTACGTTTCAGCTCATTAAAAGCTGATTCGCACTTCTCACTCCAAATAAACTTGACATCCTTCCAAGTTAAAGCAGTCAGTGGGGCAGAAATTCGGGCAAAGTGCTCAATGAATCTGCGATAATAACCGGCCAAGCCCAAGAAACTACGGATATCAGTAGGGGTTTTGGGAGTCTCCCAATCCTGTAGATAAGTTTCCAAATTAGAAAGGAATAAGATGGATCGAAAAGAAATAACAAATAGGATAGAACTTACATTGATTACGGCGATCTTAGCTGGATCGACCGAAATCCCGTTTTCAGAAACAATATGGCCAAGGAATCGTACTTCGTCTCGCCAGAAGTGGCATTTCGAAAACTTGGCTTTAAGCTGATAATTTCGGAGAGTTCCCAGAACATAAGCAAGATGTGTTTCATGCTCTTTCTCATCCTTGGAGAAGACGAGAATATCATCAATGAAGACAAGAACAAACTTGTTAAGGACATCATGGAAGACTCTATTCATTAAATCGACGAAATAAGCAGGTGCGTTGGTCAAACCGAATGGCATAACCAACCATTCATATAATCCATTCTCGGTACGGAAAGCTGTCTTATGAATACTATCTTCTGCTACTCTAAGTTGGTGGAACCCAGTGGCTAGATCAAGTTGTGAGAAAACTTTAGCTCCATGGAGCTGATCGAATAAATCATTGATGCGAGGCATCGGATAGCGATTCTTGAGAGTGCGTTTGTTTAATTCTCGGTAATCAACACACATGCGAAGAGATCCATCTGATTTGGTGACAAAGACGACTGCGGCTCCCAATTCAGAACAACTTCTCCTAATCAAACCCTTAGAGAATAGATCATCAATTTGAGTTTTAAGTTCAGCTTTTTCTTTAGGAGCCATCCTTCTGTGAGGGAGAACTACGGGAGTAGCTCCAGGTATAAGGTCAATGCGGAAATCGATCTCCCGCTTTGGCGATAGAGAGTTGACCTCTCCAAATACATCAGGAAACTTCTGAACAATAAGAGTAGTACTAAGATCATCTGGGTGAGCATCAAGAGAGAATATGAAGCTTCCCACATATTTCTGAGGTGATTTGCATTCGATGACAAGCGGTAGACCCTTGTCGTTGACTAGAGAAACAGATCGAGCTTTGCAAGAAATAACAGCCTCGAAATTTCTTAACCAATCAGCACCCAACAAAATGTCAAATGCTACGAAGCCAAGCACATAAAAATCCCAAGTGAATCGATATCTTCCATATAGAAGCACAACCTCTTTACAAATTCTACTGAGGTTGGCAAGTCCTCCAATAGGGTTGGAGACGCATAAGGAAGTAGTAGCAAGAGTTGGTTCTAATTTGAGCTTATTACAAAGATCAATAGATATGAAGCTATGAGAAGCACCAGTATCGAATAATACCCGAACAGGTAAATTATGAAATGTAAAAGTACTTCGTAAGGTACCTCGGTCATCCTGAGCCGGTGGTGGAAGTGGTGATAGCATATACTTATGATGGTGTGCCTTTCTTCCTCAATGGACGGTCCCTCTTGAAGTGACCTGGCTGGAGGCAGACATGGCATAAATCATTCCTCATCTGAGGAGGTGGTGGAATAGCAGCTCCGGTGGATGGACAACTATTAACATAA
Source organism: Allium cepa (assembly GCA_030765085.1). Taxonomy (NCBI): domain Eukaryota; kingdom Viridiplantae; phylum Streptophyta; class Magnoliopsida; order Asparagales; family Amaryllidaceae; genus Allium; species Allium cepa. The sequence continues at coordinate 713,195,620 of CM060938.1, read as the reverse complement.
TGGCCCTTCTTATCGCATTTGAAGCAAGTGATCTTAGCAAGGTCGATTGGGCTTTTCTGGGCATATCCTAATCCTGTAGTCTTTTGCCAAGCTTTCTTTTGTTGATCAAAGTTCATCTTCCTCTTTCCGAGTTGGCTGGAAGAGGGCTGAGTAGGAGGGACTTTGGCAGTGGGTCCCCTTGGCTTTGCCTCATATCGAAGAGCATAGTCGACAAGCTCTGTGAAGGTGCAGTGAGTGTGGCCAGTAAGCAAGTCATAATACTCTGGTCTAGCTCCCATAATGAACTTCTCATTCTTTAGAAGTGGTGTGTCGATCAATCCCGGGCCAAACTTGGAGAGTTCGTTGAATCTCCTCTCGTACTCAGAAAAAGTCATACTGCCTTGCTTAAGATCCATAAAAGCTCTATAAAGTTGGGTTTTCCCAGCAGCGGGCATCTATTGTGCCGAGAAAGTATCCCTAATCAAAAGATAGACTAGATAAATAACATTCCAAAGATTGAAAGAAGAATTTAGACTACGAAGTCCAAATAAATTTATACCTAAACTGGGCCCAAGTGATGGTGTTCTCCTCGATACGGGAAGTAACCGATTCCCACCAATCTTGCGCGGCATCCTGAAGTTGCCACGCAGCAAGCTGACGCTTCTTAGCATCAGTGATCTCCAATCCAGAAAATATCTTCTCTAAGCCTTTGAGCCATTGCTGGGCTTCGATAATGCCCTTGGATCCAGAAAACTTAGTACCACCTAGCTGTGTATACTCCTTGCTAAGAGTGGTGAATTTGACTGGAGCTGGGATGGCAGGTGCAGCCTAGGCAGGACCATGACCTCTTCCTCCCCTATTGTTTCTTCCGGTGCTCATCCTGAAATATCGAAAGAGATTTAGAACCAAGAATAGAAAATAATACATCTTGAAGAAAATCTAATGAACGAATCAAAGAAGTTTGGATTTTAAAGGATCGGGATATTGAATCGATTCTCCTCATTCTAGGGTATTGCTACCCTATCTCTAATGAGTTTATATAATCCAAACTAAGGTTTTTAGGGAAACCAAAGCTCTGATACCAACTGTAACAACCCGTATATTTGGCCATTTAAATTGACAATAATCCTCACATGTCAACTTAAATAATACAAAACACGAATCATTATGGGATTATAAATACGTAAATGTAAATGAGAATCAATACAACATCACAGTCACAGAACAGTCACAGAATAATGCAGCGGAAAATACATCGTCATAATAGCAATTCATGAAGCTACTACATAAAGTACAACAATGTCTAAACAAAAGGTGACTGAAAGGAAATACATAAATGTCCAACAGACACGGACATCAAAATAGACGGATAAAGAGAAATCCTAAGTCTTCAGCATCTTCAACCAACCTTGATCAGCAAACTGGATAGCTTCAGACTGACCCGAGCATATACAAAAAGAAACACTCGAGTCAGGACTCAAAATCTTATGCAGGATAATCAAATGCAGGAAATAAAGTCCATAACTCAAAGATGAATAAACATCTCTAAGGATCCGATAAACTATCTACATATACAATAGAATACGGAATGTAGATAATGCCTAATCAGTAAAGTACGATATTAAAATAGCGTTAAGGCGTTACCATAATTCCCCTAAACACATTTTATAATGCCATAGTCTATACAGCACCGTAAACCCCACCGTAAACTAGTGGTTATCAGAGGGTACCCCATAGGTATAACACAAAACAAAACGTAGTGGTCGCGAATAGGATAATTAGTATGACAAGGTACATGAGGCGATACCAACTAGGATACTAGTAGTTGCGTGATCCGGACTGATGTTGAGCACAGTAGCTACTATCCCAACACCGTGAAACAACACTCCCAAATCAAGGGGTGCACCCAAATCGAATCACAAAAGTAATAGATATGGTATCGAAGGAGCGTGTCCGCTAGAGGTGGCGATCCTCAATGGCCAGGCGCGGCTCCTGTTTTAGTCATGTCAGGGGTCATCCAATATCGTTCTCTTTCTTTAGTCAACGCGTTCACCAAACCGTCCACTTCATTCTGGATCAACACTTCGCGTATAATAGTTATTAAAGTGGTTTCGGTATCGACAGAGAGTATGTCCATATCCAATCCCGGTCTTTTTAATAACTATGTATTTATTACCCGATGGTCGGTTAAATTAACGTTTAAACAAATCAAAGTCCAAAAGTCAAGGTGCAAATTTGACTTCCAAAATTTGACATTTTCGATTCAATTTATTTTAGATATTTTAGAACATATTTCCAAATGAATTTTTCGTTCAAACATTTGAGTGGACAATTCAAAGTTTAGTAATCAAGTTTGACTTAAGGTCTAAATGTCGCTTATTAAATTTAGTTCAAAATCAAAGAATTCAAAATAAATGGTAAACTTGGTTTAAAACATTACATCAACTTTATTCTAAATTTCCCTTTCCAAAACTTCATTTGTTTTATTTACCAATTAATTAAATTTCTAATCAAAGAAGTCCATTTCCATTCATGATGTCTTGATTTGGTTAATACGTTAAATTTAAAATCATTTAAATTTAAATTATCCCAAATTTAAATTCATTAAATTAGTAAGTCATAATTTCCTAAATCTCAATATAACTTATAACAAGTTCAAATCTATTTAATTAAAGCCTGAGTTTAAATTTAAAGCTAACCAATCTTTAAATCTTTAACTTATTAAATTCTAAAACTTACTTGCTCCTAAATCTTATTTCAATTAAATTTTCAATTCATTTTATCCAATTTGGTAAGTTATTAATCCGTTTCAATTTAAATCCGTTAATTTATTTCAACTTAAATCCCTAGGTTCGTTATTAAATTTCCAAACAAATTGTTAAGTTCATTCCTTAATTTAAAATATATTTCAATTTCGAAAGTGGTTTTGTTGACCAATCGGGTTTCTTATTTTATTTTCTATCCTAGGCCAAGTTGTTTAAATGGGGTATTTATCATTTCAACCCAATATCATTCAATATAAAACAAAGCATAGCAAAGGGAACTTGCAGTGTGATAACTGGGATGGTGTCAAAGTAAATAAACAAGCAATAACAACCATACATAACAATTTAACAATTTATTAAATAATCCCAAAATAATCGTATTAACTTACATTTGTGTTAATGCAAATTAATACAATTATTCCTAGAATCTACACTATCGTTTCATGTAGATTAAAGATTATTACATTATGGTTTCACTTAGTGTCTATTATCACATTACTACATCAATCATACATACAATGGTTCAAAGTGTAGTTAACGCTATTTCTATACGACGGTCAATTTAACAGTTAAAGGGGTCAAGTTCAACATATAGTCCACTTTAAATTTGTCGACTATCCTATATCAATTTCAATTTCATATTAAAATTTACTTATATTAACAACCAAATTCAACATCACATAACAAATTTAGTGTCACACTTGTTTGTCGTAAACTAACAATATTCAATTTTTAACTTGCATAGTGATTTACAATCTTTATTTCAACTATTCTAACAATCAACAATTTAACATCCAAATTAATATAAACAACAATTTTAGTGTCACACTTGTTTGTCGTAAACTAACAATATTCAATTTTTAACTTGCATAGTGATTTACAATCTTTATTTCAACAATTCTAACCATCAACAATTTAACATCCAAATTAGTATAAACAACAATTTATCACTTGATTATCATAGCATAATAGATTTGAGTCGTGAATGAAATATTCACCTTGCGTGGTTGAAGAGATGATGGCGAAGCACGAAGACGAATAGATAAAGTGGACCCTAACGAGCACGACGTAAATGAACACAACTGCAATCAACAAATAATTAACCAATAATTTGTTTATTGCAATATATATCGATTGAATATACATTTGTAAACCATACCAAAATAACGAACTAGATGCAATTTAGGTAGATGGAAGCCTAGGCCTGAGATCCCGGATCAGCAGTTGCTGGAACAACCAAATCAAATAACGTGAGCCCCTAGACTATAATCCATCACTGCTATATACATTAATATATTGCAAAAGAATACGCAGGTACAATTTTATGCACAAAATTTATGCAATCCGTTCTGTACCCCAAACTTTTAAAACACTGCCATATAACTTACATGACGTTGCTAAACAACAAAAGTTCACATAATAACAACTCACCTATATAAATCTTTGTAATGTACCCCACAAATAACAAAACATGTTTTATATAGTAACCTTTATACTGTACCTCAACTCATATATAGGTTTTATAAAGTTTTGTACTGTAACCTGGAAATTAACAATCAACAGCCGAAGCCAACTAAACATGTACACTATATTTTCGACTGAACTCTTGTATATGCCTTAATCTAACTAAATATCCTACACTTACATCACTAATTTATAAAGCAGCCTATAACATACTATACGCAAGCAACTGATACCGCTATATCTATACTATAGTCAAGGCGCAGGGGTGTTTTGCGGGCTGCATGGGGTCGGTGCAGGGTGTGGCCGCATGGGGTAGTGGTGATCGGGTTGGCAAGGAGGTGGACGCGGACAGGCAGTGGAGGGGCAGAGCTGATGGGTTGGCAGGGCGGAACAGTGGTGGGCGGGAGGAGCTGCATGGTGTGGGGCCGCGTGGGTGAGTGAAGGCGGTGCAGGGGCTGGCGTGTGGGGCGGAGCTTGGGGGGGGGGGGGGGTTTGCATGGGCCGTGACTGCATGGGGCAATGGAGCATGTGGGTGGCCGAGAAGGCCGTGGGGGGAGAGGGGGGAAGACGTGGCCATGTGGAGCAGGGGTAGGTGAAAAGGAGGGGTTGGCGGCTGACATGTGGGGCGGAAAGGAGAAGGGTGTGGGCGGAGCTGATGGAGCTGGTAGAGGTGGTTTGTTTTGAAGTAAATAAAAAAAAACATGCGCAGGAGGTTGGATGCATGCTCTCAGTTTTTTTTTTGTGGAGAGAAAAGAAAAAGAAAAAATAAACAAACAAAATATGGAAATGTGAACGAAAGAAAAACAGAGGGAGGAAACACAGGAAGAAAACAAAAGAAAATGTGAAGTGAAGAAGAAGGAGAGAGTTTCTCTAACCTTTGAAAATGAGAGAATGCGAAGGGGAAGGTTGGATTTCAGCTTACTGGGAGGATAATAAATAGCAAAGGAAATATGGGAAGGGAGAAAGAGAATATAATTTGCAGAGGAGAGAAGACAGCCATCACGTAAGAGCAGGACGAAGTGAAACAACACAATAAATGAAACAGAATGTAGGCAGAGGTTCAGCGCGCACAGTAATTGAAATGATGATTTTTCACAATGGTGGCTATTTGTGTTCCCAAGGTCAGCTGAATGGCTCTAAAATTTGAATGCTGGGAAGTTTGGGTACTGGTTTGCTGCGTAACAGACCGGTTTGCGCTCCGTTAACAATTATAGTTTGCAACGCCGAACTCCGATTGACACAAATAAATATACCGTTTTGATCAGCGCGTCGAGGCGGACACAACGGTATGAAGATATTGATGGTTTGACACTGTTTGAGAAGTGGTTACTCTTATTTAACCATTTGCACGAGCGAATATTTTACTAGCAATTAAAAGCGAAATTTGACGAAACGAAATGCACCGTCAAGTTCAGAATATTTTTCTTATGCAACATTGAGAAAATATTTGAGTTCGGACGATAGGAAATTTACACATAAGATTTAAACTAATATGTAAATACGACGAGCGAAATTTACTTCAATGTTTTTCAACGAAATTTGGCGCACGCCTATGTCTATCTAGACGCATTCCAAATGTGAAGTTTGGTTGGCAACGGAAATTGTTTGTGAAAATTCGAATTTCTATATCGAATAAGCGATTTAAAATTTTTAAACTGAATCTGAATTTCAGGGTCGTTACATATGTTCTTGCTTCCACCTGCTTGCCTACTCTTGAGGGTATGGACCTCTTCAGCATTGTAGAATGACACTTTACTTCCTCCATGAAAGGTCTTGAGTCGCTTCTTATTATTGATTGCATCCCTTCGATCTCTTCGGAAAGTCTGATCCTGATCCTTTTCTTTCTATCCTTTGTTTGAGGTCTTAGGGCTTAAATGGAAGGTGAATTTTCTGAGTAACAGTCTCAAATTAGCTTGGAAAATTATTGGATCTAATAACTTATGTGCTAATTGGATGAGACCTGGTACTTTATCCCTATTGTTCAATGGCATAAACTATATGGAGCAGGTCTAATAACCCAAAAATGGCTCGCACTACCTATAAAACTCTTATCTTTAGGTAGCCTACTAAAGATAGGATTCAAAAATGGGGTTTATTAGAGGATACCACATGCAATTTATGTAAACATGACATGGAATTGCATACATGTTTAGCTTTTGACTGCAAATTCAACAAGAGAGTATGGGCTCTATAGGAAATTAAATGCATTCAAATTGAAGAGTTGAAATCATTGCATGAAGAAGCAAGTTAACTAAATTGGATGGGTGATATGTTAGATCTAATGAAGGAAGTTTTCAAAATTTGCTTGACAACTACCATCTGGTACATTTGACATGAATGGAATGATCAGACTTTCAATAACAAAGGAATAGCTATTTCAAATCTTATAGCATGACTTGTTGCTATCCTAATTGGAAGAATTGCTGGAAAAAACTTACCAGCTCAATGGAACTAGAACGAGAAGTACCAGAAAACTGGAACTTGAAGGTTGAGATCATAGGAGTTCAAAGAGTGAATTTGCGGCTGCCATGACTATTTCTCACTTCTGATCTAATTTTGGTATTTTAATTTAAAGTGAAGAATGTAGAAACTTTTTAGAAAAGCGAAATTTTGTATTTTTTTAATTAGCCTATTTTTGTGTGGGCTTAGGCTGCAGAGCCTACTGAGAAATAAACCCATTTACCCAGTTTTAATATTTGTGTGTATATATATACATCTGTTTGTGTATGTATGCATATATGTATGTATATGTATGTATTGAATTTTTTTATACATACACAAATACAAACATACATACATATATATACATATACATACATATATATGTGTGTGTGTGTGTGTGTGTGTGTTTGCATAGCTCATGACTACAACATAAAAGAAAAAAATTCGAATTTAATAATATTTAAAATGAAATTTAAAACAAGATTGATTTTAAAATATAAATATAATTACATAAAATATACAAATATAATATTATTTAATTTATATACATTTTCATTATCGAAAATTAAAGAAAACTATGTATAAATATATATATATATATATATATATATATATATATATATATATATATTTAAATCCATATATTATATACACACACACATATCTGTGTGCAAATTTGTTTTTAGCATTATATCTAATTTTATATAAAGTAAATAAATATTCAGATTGTAAAACATACTTATAATTATTTAATAAAAATTGTACATATGTTTTAGAATATTTTTCATAAAAAATATTAAGATTTTCGTACGAAAATCTTTAGTTAAATTTTTTTAAATTGTAAGCTTTTTTTTTAAAAATTGATTGATATTATTAAAGACAAATGTTTGTTAAAATTTATAAATATTTATTTAATCATTTTCACACCAACACATCTTTATATATAGTTATATATATATAATCAAAATATTAATTTAATAAATATGCGCATATGCAATTAAAAAATATTTTCAAAATATGAAAAATATGCATAATATATATATTCAAAAATTAATATGGTGATTTGAATTTGTAATCTCTAGGTATGTATTGTATAGATCTAAATCTGAAATTTTAAAATTAAAAATGTAAAATTTAAGGCTAAGTTTTTATAATATTTACAATTACTTTATAATATAATGTTAATTTTATATATATATAACATTGGTATGTTACGAATATTGTTTTGTATTTTTTGAACTACACAAACACACACACATAGTTAGATACATACATACATACATACACACACACACATATATATATATATATATGTATGTATATATTAGACAACACATATGTATATGAAAGGGCTAATATGTCCATCGTGGTGTAAATCCCAATACTTATACACGTGCATGTTAAATCATGTACACCGTTTATGTTGCACGTGCACGTACATATATGTGTATGTGATACACATGTTATATTATATAATATAAATAAAACATTAAAATAAAACTTTATTTACAACTTAAATAAAATATTAATTTCAGTTAGATCAAGTCTAAATAAATTTAGACTTCATAGGCCAAATAATATCCAAAATGGAATAATATTTTTAAAGTTTACCCATTTACCCTATTGCATGTTGGTCCACATTCAACAATCCTTAAATGTTCCTATTCTAGCTGTATCGAGAATGAGATATCAATATATCCATTGAAACTAGTGTATGCAACGCCCTTCATATATTGGATAGTAAAATACTCATGATCATTGTGGACATCATGGGATTACATACGTATATTTGTATGGAACAATTACAGAATGACTCACTAAGAGACTTCTATAGGTCAAAAGTCAAACAGAAGATCTCATACGATGATGTGCGTTAGTCCTTTGACTTGAGAATACTTCATATCTTAAGTGTCTAAAATATACTTTCGTCATGGTTAATCCTACAACAAAGATGATCGTGTGAAGTATGGTTGGGTATCACTTGAAACACATCAAGTGAAATACTATTCAAGAGAGCATTCGTCTCTATCGAATAAAAGGTTGATACCACCATAACTGGTAGTTAATTTAAAGTCAAAATCTTTGGCTAAAGAAAATTAATTAATCGACAAATGTTATCAGATTGAACCATGAACTTTAAAGTTGTACTACGCATAATTATGGGTATTATTAGAGTTCTGACTGTTGACTGAACCCTAGATATCTAAATGATATAGCGACAACGAAGATAAAACATAGACAATACTTCTTTGCTTATTTAAAAATATGATTTCAATTAGATCATCTATAAGCAACTGAAATCATATCAATTGTTGTGATTCTACAAAGGGTAATGTTTAAACTATCAAAATATACCCAAGGACCTGAGTTCACATTCGGATTTACACAATAACATTTACCAGCATTTTGCTAAGTCAACATGACAAAATCAATCTGTATATGTTATAAATTGATTAAGGAAATTAATATAAATGTGGTATTTTTCAATGGTTTTTTATTTAATAAGGTCTTAAAATTAGTTAAATATTATAAATGTTGTTAAACTAGCTTTTATCCTAACATTGAAATGTTTTGATTTAAATGAAACTCAAAATATATTCATAATATAAATCGAAAAACGTCTGAAATGCCTAAAATGTTTGAAGTTTAAATAATTCTTCTTTCACATACAATTAGAATGAAATTTGAGAATATATGCAATTTTCTTTATTCAATGTTCAATATGCAACAAATACAAGTCATCCTCTTTTGTTCTAATTCAAAGATCATGAAGTCAATTTACAATTTTATATTTCAAAAGGTCCTTATGTTCAAAAGGTCCTTATGTTCAAAAGTTTAAGTCATCTTTTTCTTTGTCGGCCATCAAAGGACATCTCATGATCTCAAGGGAGTTTAGAAATATCAAGCCCCAAATTATGAGTTGTGCTAAGAGAGAGAAAGAAGAGGGGGGCCTCACCATAGGTGGGGTGGGTTTCTATTTATAGAGGTTGGAGAGTGCCATAGTTTGCTTAGATTGGTTGATCGAAGCTGACGCGAACATGTGACTTTGCAAGATGGACGGTCTTGATGTCATTATCTCATTTCTATAGTGATGTAACGATTCGCCTTTTTGACCCTCGAATGTCGACACTACTACATCCATGATATTCACGAACCGAGCACCAAAGTGCAGATAGGATGTATTGTTAGGGTAAAATAAAAAGAAAAAGAACAAGAAAGAAGAGAACACAATATCAGAATCTCGCTAGCGGAACAGTAAGAGATAATATCAAAAGAACATTACAAAGGGGTTACTCTGACGTAGGAATTTTTGAGTTACAAAACCTAAGTACCATAATCAGCCTTGATAGTTATAACTACCTTTCCTCACAATGCTTATATGCACAATATAGTAATGCAACGGAAATAAGAATACTACTTTAGGTGAAACATCCAACTCGTCTTCTCAACCTCCAAAGTACATCACCTCCCTTTCTAAGACCACTCGAAAGAGCACGCGAGACATTTAGAGAAAATAAAAAACTAAGCGTCAGACAAAAGTTTGGCATGGGATACTCAAGAATTATGTAGCTAGCATATAACAGTACCTTTTGAGACCGTATGGAATGCCATAACGGTTATCCCCTTAAAATTACCACCATCTAATAAGTACATAAGGGGATATAGTAGACACTAGGGTGTAGAATATAATATTATGACATAGCCAGAACGGTTACATTCACTACATTCAATAGCAAAATAAGAGTACAACCAAATCTGATAATGAACATTCCCACGTTGGATTTTCCAATGAGATTTCTCCAGTAGAGCCGGATCTAATCTCCTACACATGGGTCAGAAACTACCTTCGAGTGCCGTATATCTCTAGATAGAATATACCATTAAGAAAAACATAGTTGGCCCATGTCCTAACACATGATCCAAATACACTCACCTCCCACATGCAAAATCGATAAGCATACTCTAGATACAGAGTGATAATATCCTATCATGGGTCAGCCAAACCCCAAGTTATGCCCTTTTTCTATTGTCTATCATTTCCGATGTCGAAGTCACGTTCGGCATCTTTCATATGACTCTTCATCACTTGATCAGAAAGGGAACCCCGAATTGGATTCCCACATCTCGAACAAATCTTGAAACCATAAATGGATTCCAGCATCTTGAACAAATCAGCTTCTAGGAGATTGAACATGTATCTCAGTCTTGAAATGGTTTTTAGTAAGTAAAACACTTACATATCCTATTCTCTTCAAGATCAAATCGATGAACTTTGTTCATTCAATGATAATGAGAGGGATCACATATGGAAACCAAGTCTAATATACTTACCACATATTTGATATTTTCATCTCACGCTATCACTCGATCAAGAGTGAAGCCGGTAGGTTAGAGCTTTATTTCTTATATCCTTAAAATGAACATTAGTCTTAATTCCCATAGATAAACAAGCTTACTTCATCGACTTTTAGGGCTAAGCATAAGAATAAATGATTTCCATAGATGAGTAAAAATGCAAAGCAGGATCAAGTCACATAAACGAATTCTCATACCCTTTTTTGTTTAATTAATATTTTATTAATTAAAACCTCTTTTAATAATAGAACTTTTTTTAAGTAATAAAATATTGTTTATCAATTTCCACTATCCATTTGAACTCTTTCAATACTTCAAAAAGTATTCATATACTTATCTCAATTGGTATAAGTATATTCACAAATCACTAACAAGATTTCTTACATTAAACCATACTTTTTCTATACTTCAGAAAGTATTCATATACTTATCTCAAATGGTATAAGTATATTTACAAATCATTAGAAAGATTTCTTACTTTTATACCTTTACTTTTCTATCTTCAAAAAGTATTCACATACCTATCTTAAATGGTATAAGTATATTCACAAATCATCAACATGATTTCTTACTTTAATACCTTTACTTTTTCTATTTTCAAAAAGTATCATATACTTATCTCAAATGGCATAAGTATATTCACAAATCGTTAACAAGATTTCTTACTCATAATTTCCTTAAAATATACATTTTAAGGATCAATGTACTTTCACAAACTCATTCAAAAGGTTTTAATGCAAATTTTACTTAAACATTGTCACTACAAACCTAAAACTATTTCACTTATCCTTACCTTTAAAATATTCTTTTTAAAGATCTATTTATATTCATAAGTATAATAAAAAGGGGTAAAGGCGAATGTTATTAAAACTTTCTCACAACCAACCCAAAACCATTCCATACTTATATTATCTTTAAAATATTCCTTTTAAAGATCTAAGTTTTAGTAGGTTAAATTTGATAGTCTACTAATTGATTATCTAGTTAAAACAATTGCTTATACAAATTAATATTCATATACTTAACTCGTTTCCAACATTTCAACTTAACTATTTCTCATTCAAGAGTGAAGTCAGGTAAGTTAGAGCCCTAGTTGCATCAAAGCCTTTCCTAGACACTTCATTCTTGAATCTCATAAATAGACAAGCATACTTGTCGGTTTTAGTGTTAAGTATAATATTAATGATCTCCATAAATGAGTTAGAAAACAACATGATTAACCTATTTCTGACATTCTTGACTTAAAAATTCCTTATTCAAGAGGGAAGCCTGGTATGTTAGAGCTCTACTTGCTCTGTCCGTACTGGACATCAATCTTAACTCCCAGAAATAGATAAACCTACTTCATTGGCTTTTAGCATTAAACTAAGTTAATTACCTTTTAAACACGTAAGTAACTAACAAGAATTACACGTTTTTGACATTCCAACTTAACCATTCCTCATACAAGAAGGAGGCACGATAGATTAAAGCTCTATTACCCCGTCCCTACTAGGCATCAGTTTTAACTTTCAGAAACTAGAGAAGTCTACCTCATCGTTTTTAGTGTTGAACCACTTCTTTACTTTTTTGAATTTTATATACAATTATTTAAAACATATTTAAACTTCAAACCAACTTTAATATACTTAAAAATATGTTTGAAAACATCTTGAAAATGATTTGAGAAAAGTACCAAAATTAAATATCATATTTAAACACTTAAAACGATAAGCGACTTACTACTGCATTTATAAATGTTGTTAAAAGTACTTGTTAAGAACACATTAAAAAGAACGTTCTTTGCACTAATTTTAACCACTTAAACAAACGTTTTAAGACTATAAATTTTATAGTAAGTACAACATTAGGGTACTTAAAAGCCATGGAAAAAAATCCCTAAGAATATCTGTCTATTCATTTATAAAAATTCCCATAATTAAGGGATTTCAAAGTGCGCTTATAACGACTATTCTCGCTTCAAACACTTTCAAACTTATTTCAATTTAACATACTAGTTAAACAACCATTTAAAAGTCATGGTCACTCCACATGTTTGGGAGGGTAAAAGAAGTGATATTATATAATATAAAGTTATTATTTGCTTTTGAAAGCAAAAGGGTCCAAAGTTTATAACTTTACCTAGTTTATATCACTTTAACTTTATAATTCAAACTCAACATGTACACACAATATATATTTATAAGATAGTGAGATAGCTCACTTAGATCCAACTTAACAACCAAACCAAAGTAGAAGAACCAATGTAACCCTTCCTACCATCACCAAAGCAACTACCTTTGCCTCCAAAATCTCAAACTCATGCCTCCTCTCTACATAATTGCTCATGGCCATGAGGGGTTCTCCCTTTCCTCCACCATTCGTCAACTTCTTAGATTTTAAATCATGTTCTATTGATTTCTAAGGCCTTTTGGAAAGTTTGGTTATGATTGGAGTTGGTTTGAATAAACTTTGAGAAAGTTAGAGAGGAAGAGAAGAGAAGGAAGCCATTAAAAGCTTAGGTAGCGTTTGGATTAAAAATATATTTTGTGTTTTCGATTTTCAGTATGTATTAAAATATGAGAAGAATGGAGGGACGATGGAGGAGACGAAAGAAAGACGGATGGGAGGATGAAAGGGATAGAGGGACGATGGAAGAATGGATTGATTCACATGTTAGTTTTATTTCCCAAAACATGAAAAATAAAAAAAGTTTCTTCTATTTTATATGTTAATTTTGTTTTCTAAATTAGTCATTTTCTGCAATATACATGCGTCGCATGCATTTTTGTATGGACGAAAACCTAAAAATAAAAATAATAAACCAAACACTACCTTAATTTTTCATTAGATTTTGTGATATTATGAAGTGAACCCCTCCTTCTCTTATAGGCTTTGGATGCCATGTTGAAAGATCAAAATTCCCTCATAAAAGTCCTACCATTAATTACAAACATCACTTCTCCTTTATGTCAAAAGTGCTTAAGTTTGAAATATTTTCTTGTTTGCTTATTTTCCTTTTTTGCTCATTTTCCTTTTCACATCTAACAAGATAAGCTTAGAAAGCTTCTTAAGGATTTTATTAAAAGGTGTATTTATTCCTAATTAATATTCTTTAGAGTAAATAAGTGTATGTTAAAAAATTTGAACAACTTTTGATGAGCACAAAGTGGTTTATTGATAAAACGATTTTCGGTCACATTATCGATATTTTATCAAAGTATTTATTTTTGTAAACATTTTTCCAAAAAAAAGTTTACCATCAATACTTATGATTTAAAAGGGGGTAAAAAGCCTATTAAATCATTTTTAATAACATTAAATCTAAATTCAAATGTTTAAATAGTTTAGATATTTAAATATGAGGTGTTCGAAATTCCTGGTTGTTACATTCTCCCTGGCTTAGAATATTTCATCCTCGAAATTCCATCATGGGCAACCAAACAAAAAATACATAGAAATGCTTAAAAATATTCAAAATTTAACATAACCTACGATTTGCCCAAGTTCAAATTTCCCCCATCGCATAAGGATGATAAACAATCTACCAAGTGTACATTACGCTTAACAACTTCAGGTTATTACTTAGACGATTATTTATGGTACCTTATGGCAAATCGAAGAGTCATCCCTAAATTCTGCATAAGAAAACAAAACATAGCATAAAAATACTAAGCCCATACGATGTACATGAATAATCCATATATAATATCAATTCCGATCACTTGCTCGATCACATAAATTTCATTTCCCAACTAGTATAGATCACTTGACCTTACTAGTGTAGACTCCAACCAGGTTTCTTGGTTAGAAACCTCCATTCTCCTTACATAGCCATATACCATGATAGAAAACTTTGGGATCTTATCGAGAATTTGTATCAAGTGTTCGCCGTTAAGAATCGAGTGAAAAATCCTTGTTCGGACCAGCGCAAATCACCTCGAAATCATGTACTCGAATCCTAGATCAAGAATAGTCATGCAAACAAAATGATCTACGTAAAACTTACGTATTTTATTATATTGTTTTCTCAAATATACCAATGTCATTTTATTACATTCTTTTATCCAAATTGTATGTTCCATTCAACAATAAAATTATTTGTGAAACATATCATAAAAAATAACATCAAGTTTATGTATCTTTATAACTTAAGTTTAAACTCATATAATACTCCATGACATCCTAAGAGTACATAAAAAACAACAAATTTTGTTTTATTTAACAAGTGTGTTTAACAAATTAATTTTTTTTAACTTACTACATTCTAAATTCAAGTGTTATATAAATTCATCTTTATATCTTCATAAGGAACTTTTGTTTCAAGTTTTTATAACGATTCGGAAGTTTCCAACTGTACAAAATCTTTGAAAATTCTGTTTCGTTTTAACAAATGAAAATCACCAAACAACATACTATAAAAAGATGCACATACCATACAATCCTAATGCATAGGCTAAATGTGTTCATAAAATAAGTTAACAAGTTTCAATAATTTATGCATAGGCTACATAGTATACATATAATTTTTTTTAAAAACGATCATATCAAATTTCTTTCCGAAGAAAAACTTTAGAACTAAACGCCAGGTTCTATTTCAACTCGCTTTAGAAATAATAATGCATACATATATCTTCTATATGACAAAACATACTTTTGGAACTAAATCAGAATTCGTTTTACTAATACAATCCTGTAGCATCCCCCACTTAGAAACCCGAAAAATGAACGTCTACGATGTTGAAGTCATCAACAGGATTATTTTCAAGCGACAGGAGCGAGTTCAGTAAATCCAGTACATGCCTTTTGGATTTAACAAAAATCATTTCAAAATGGTACCAGATACTTCATAAATATCACTAAGTGCCATGAACTTAATTTCATAAACCATATTCCCGTATTCTTAGTTTCAAAAAATACTACTATTATTTTCTTCAAAAACTTGAAAAACATTTTCAAAGACACCAGGATTTAAGTTCTCAAAATATCATTTAAATCCTTCTGGTTTATAAACCATGTTTTATAAACCATACTTGTATAAAATTACTCTCTTATATAAATTTTTTCACAAATATTTATTTCAAAAATAACTTATATTTATTACATTAAAATAAACATCTTTTACTAAATTCAACTTCTACAAAAGTTAATTTTTAACCCAACATTATCACCAAACGCCTTATGGTCAAACTGTGAAACTAAATTCACAAGGTGTTCGTTTCAATGCATCTACAAATATTGTCTACCCAACGCATGCGGTGGAAAGATAAAAGTACCCATAAACTAGTTGAGCACAAATCAACATTCAACAAATGATAATTAATGATGATAAACTGGCCAAGCATAACTAAACAAATTATGAGGGGAAATGAATGAACATTAACCCCTCGTTAATTAAACTATACTTTAACAGTCCACACTTACATAAATTACCTTATATAAGTTACCTTATATAAGTTCTTTAATTTTCACAGTTATAATTTGTAACTATCCCAGTTTTAAGCCCAATATAAATTAGTAATCTATATAAATTTTTGAATTAAGTTATGAATTAATTTGAATTTTTCCAAATTAAATAAGACATTTGTTTGTTTATTTATATGTATATAAATTAATTGTAAAATAAAATTAAAATTTGAAATTCAAAAATAAATATCTTAGAGAATAAATTGGATTTAAAAATTTATATTTCGAAATTAATAGAAAATTTGTCTTATAATTTTAATTTATATGCACTGTGATTTGAAAGTTATGGTTTAAGTTTAACATAATAAATTTTCAAAAGTTGCTTAAAGTTAAAAATCTATATTTAAAAAAAAAACTTATATATATGATATGTGTGTTTATTTATTATGAATATTTAGTTTTAACATCACTTTTAAGGATATATAAATAGTTATAAAAGTATAAATAATAAGAAAATATATGCATGTATAAAACATAACAAAGTATAATTTTTTTAAATTAATAAAAGGTTTAAAACACTTTTTTTATATTTGTAATAAATAGTTTGTATATATATATGTATATATAAATGAGATAAACATTTAAAAGAAATGTATATGTAAGGATTAATTGAAAATATAAGTAAGTAATAAATTAATAAGTAAGGACTTAAAAACATAATTTATAAATTAATTAGAATAAGGGCTTAAACACAAATTATTTGCATTTAAACATTTGTAAGATAAATGGAGAAACATGTATGACAAGTGTAAGATAATTATATCGTGCAAAGACAAGTGGCAAACAAAATTCCTTTTAAAATTAAATTTTAAATAACATGTAATAAAAGTAGAAACCAGGCTATTTTCAAACTTCTCATTTCTTTCTTCCACCTTCAAAAGAAAAACCAAAACCTGAGAATCAAAAAGAAAAAAATCAAACAGATTCTTTTACAAATTCAAAACTTGAAACAAATTCAAGATCTAATCAATATACTTCAGTTTCAAGCTAAGTATTAAAATCAAAGAAGTTCAGATTCAACACAAACCAGAAAGGAATAAAATTTTCTAACCTGATGCAATCAAAGCAAAACCAGAAAAATCAAAAGCAAACCTGGAAGCAAGAAGATCAGCATTATCTTAAACAATTTCAAAAAAAATCAAAGCAGATCAAAAATTCAACAATCAAGATTAGGATCAAATTCCAGTTGCAAGCATTCAAACCTGTTCTCTATTCAAACACAATCAGGCACCAGGCTTCCATGTTTCTTTAACCTTGTGAGTAAACCAATATACTTGATGCTTGAATCTGTATATATAGTTGTTGTTTGTGACCATGCTTGAAGTAAAAATTGAAAATATGGTTTTATGTCAAATCTGTACATATTTGTCTGTGCATGTCTCGAACGGGAAATATTTATTTCTATTCTTTGTTCCAAGTCTCAAAAACCTGTCTAAAATCTAATTCTCTTCCTATAATTCTTGTTAGGTTTGAAAATATAAACAAAACACGTTTGTAAAATCAAGACTGAAGTTCTTAAAATAATCTTAAGTTGAAACTAAAAGTAGTTTTGTCTAGGTAGAAGATAAACAGTGGAATTCAAAAATATGTCGAGATTCGATTGTTACAATTGCTTGATTTACCTATACCATTCACCTCGTCTTCAGAAATCATGATTTTTGACATAAATTTCACGATTTTTTGTATTATGGTTAACGAGATGTTGTGAGTTGAACGATTAATGATCTTTCATTGATTGTCGTTGATCGGTAAAGGTATGGAAGCCGTGCTTAAGGATGAAGGTGAAGTGAGGGATGCAGATCAATGAAAAAATGGTAGGGGATTTTATCGACGGCCGTGGTGGCGCGGCGAGATGGTTGTAGGTTTTTAAACCCAGTTTGCTCGTCGAAGTTTGAAGAGGAAGTTCGTCGGCATGAGTGGACCGAAAGGGGCCGGACCTAGGGATCGAAGTTGGGGATTGTGGTGTTGCTATGGACGACATTGCAGGGATTCTGGTGAACTAGATCGTCGTCGGCAAGGTGTTTTTGTCGGAGGTTTGGGTTCCAGTTTTGAGTTGTAATGCTCGATTTCGATTCTTTGTCGTATTGGATAATCTGGGTGTTTGTAATGGATGAGAACATGTTCCTCATCATGCCGGAGGTCTCAGCGACGATCAGTGATGGTTGGAGTAAGCGTACACGTGCACGTTGTATCAGGTGATGTTGTAGTTTTGGGGAAGAAGGTGTTTACTCAGGCTAGTCTTGGGGATAATCGTGCTTTGACTCGAAGCAGAGAGGTATGGGTTGTGTTCGTGAGTGTCTCGAATGTTGGCTCAGGAAAAATTTGCTTGGGGCCCGGGTTTTGTTAACATTGAATAAAACAAGGTTTTAAAAGCAAAAGAGAAATTATTAACAAGATTTTGAACAAAAGAAATATACTATTTTTCAAAGTAAAACATAAATCTAATTTTCAAAAACAAGGGTGTTGAATAAGATTTCAAAACAAGTTTCAAACTATCTAGATTTCAAATGATTTCAAATACAAATGTTTTGAAATTAAATTGCTTTGATTTGGATAATTATTGATTATTTAAATAATGTGATTAAGTGATTAATAAAGATAAGTGGTTTATCTTTTAAAAATTAATTAAAAGTATCAAGTTAATCTATGGATTAATAAATGAATTTATTTCATGTGTTATCTTTAATTAGTTAGAGTTTTGATTAATTAGAAGATCATTTATTAATTAATTTTAAGGTATTTAATTACTGAGAGGTAAATCACTTAATGAAAGTAATTTAGGATAATTAATTATAATTAAAAGTTGATTAATCAAGTGATTAAAGAATAATTAATTAAAGGATAATTAATTTATGTGATCAATTAATTAATGTAATTAATTTGAGGATAATTAATAATTAAAGGTTAATTAATTGAAAGCAATTAAGGGATGAGTTATTAATTAAGGGTTAATTAATTAATAAAATTAATTAAGGATAATTAATTAAGGAATAATTAAATAATTAAAGGTTAATTATTTAATCATCAAAGGTTGATTGATTTATTAATTAATTAAGATTGATTTATTTATAATTAAAGGTTAATTAATTTATTATTAAAGGT
Organism: Allium cepa; assembly: GCA_030765085.1. Classification (NCBI taxonomy): domain Eukaryota; kingdom Viridiplantae; phylum Streptophyta; class Magnoliopsida; order Asparagales; family Amaryllidaceae; genus Allium; species Allium cepa. The sequence continues at coordinate 713,176,067 of CM060938.1, read as the reverse complement.
TAATTAATAAATGATTAGAGGATAATTAATTCAAATAATTTGTAATTAATTAATGTTAATTAACCAGGATTAGTGATTAATCTGGTTTAAATTAAATCAGATGACTAATTGATCTTACTTATGGATGTTTGGATTGTATGGGATGCTTTGAATTGTTTGATATCCCTGATGCATGATGCTTTGTGATATGAATTATTTTGATTTGAGCTATGATGAATTTAATTTATTTATTTGTGATGAATTTATATTGTTTATCTGTGAATCTGTGAATGAAGATGAGCGTTATAGGATTATACTGCTTATCGATATTGCTGTGCTTGGATTTGTAATGATTGATGATATTGTATTGTTGTGTGTAAAACCCCCGGACTACACCACACACACACAAATATGGATTTCATAAGGAAATCGGTTAAGCCAGAGATATTTTGAATTTAAATATTATTTTGTTCAAAGGTTGAATTTGGAATCCAATTGGTTTGGAAGTAAAATTTAGTTGAATATGAAAGGCTTTTGAAAAGGAAGTTTTGAAATAAAAATTGAGTTTGAATATAATATATCTTATTTAAGTTTTTGAAATCATTTTGGAAACTATGGTTTGAAAGGGTTATACAAGTTATATAATATATATATGGATTTCTAAACCATCTTCAAAGGATTTTAAAAGTATTATTTTGGGAATTTAAATTTAATTCAAGTTTATACTTTGAAGGCTATAGCTTGTGCATATTTAATCGGATTTTTCCGAAACAAAAATATTTGTTTTCAAATGATAATAACTTTCATATAACGAAAGAACATCCAGTTTTTGTTGAAAGATTTCAAGTTTGAAATGGAAATTGTTTTGAACTTTGTTTTCAAATTGAAGAGGATCTTAAAGGTGTATCTTTTGTATAAAAGATTTGAAATTGAAATAGTTTTTGAAAACCATGAATGAATCTTTGTGAAAGATTGGTGAACTTTGTTTTCAAAGTGAAGTGAATCTTTTGTTTAAAAGATTAAAATGGAATTAATTTAAACCATTTAAAGGAAAATTTTTTGGGAATTAAAAGTTGTGACTTAACCAAGATCCCACTCTATCCATATGGTTTTAAAATTAAGCGCTCATTATTCGGTTTAGCTAGGAGAGGTCTTTATATCATATAACCCATTCCGAATAGTGATACCATTTGAAGATCGGTGGTGAAGAACGAGTATTTTCGAGAACGAAAGGATTACCCGTCGAATGTCTCTGCACTGAGTCGCGTCGGTACAGAGATCTCTATATGTGATGAGGAGTCCGATCGAGATTGTGAATACCCGGATTGCAAGGGCTTCTTTTGAAGCGCCTTCGGTTCTGCTCGAACTCGGAACAGACTTGTATGGATGTATGTCTGACATTACACTTTGAGATGTAAAGCTGGTTTCTATCAAATACATTTCTGTTTAGTGGCAAAGAATTTATTCTCTTAGCTTAACACCCTTCTCTGAGACGAACGAGCTCAGAGGTTATGTAGTTGATAGTTACTAGTGATACATTCCCAATTTGGTAATGTGGCATACTGAATGCTGCTGATCATTTATTGATCAAAGCATGGCTTTTATGTAAAGCGTAGCTTTGTGGACGAGACCTCATTAGGACCTCACACCCTGAAAATGGTCAAAACAGGAAGAATGCAGTAAGGTTACGAGGGTCGCACCCTTTAGGGTATGTCCATTTCCTTCTGGATAAAAGTGGTATCATGGTATGGAGCCCAGATACTTAACTTATGTAGTTGCTGCAAATCTATTACTTTGTGGTTGCTTTGTGGTTGAGAGCTCTCGGATAAAGGTCGGTGACAACCGTGGGATGACATACTTGTGTAGTAGCTACCTAGTTATAGAGGTAACCCGACCTTGTGTTGGCAGAGATCCGATTAGGTTCTCGGGGCATCCCTCCAGAGGCATACCATGTGGCCCAAGTAGCCTGACCATTTGTTGGAAGTCCAATCACCAATACGCACCCTTTATGATTTCAATTGTATAACCTACCATTCTTAAATGGTAGCTATAACAGGCATAATATAATCGTACCTATGCTGGCTAAGATTAATATTATACTTTCGAAAGGTTTTCTACACTACGCACTAATAATAATATCAAAAATGATATTGCGTATCAAGCATGTTTGACTATCATAAGGAGAAATATCCTCCAATTGTGCGCTTGCATTGTGTGTGTGCAGGGAGGCCTTATGATAGTTTCATTTTCGAAAGAGCATAGCGGATTTCTTTCAATTTCTTTTTGTTTTTGTCTATTTCAAATAAACTATTTTCGTTGCTCACACCAGTCTCATGACTAACATGCAGTTTAATGTTCTCTTTCTAAACTCTAGGTGCCCATTATTTTCCACACGGACAGCCTAGAGTCAGATTTTCAGATAATCAGCTTGTAGGTGTAGCAGTTGGAAATCTTCTTCAGTCTTTGGTCTTTGAAGCCTTTGGATTTGGCAATCGCATTTTTTCACTTCAACATTCCGTTACCTAGTTGCTTCACTTTAGCATCGATGGTTGTTCGAGCTTTTTTGTTGGAGTTTTGGAGCTTTGGCATTGTGGATGAGATCTATTGGATTCTCGCTCTCTCTCTTTTGGAAGTCAAAGTTGATGTTCAGCTTAGTGTTAATATTTCCGCTGTTGTATCTATGATAATATTGATATTCATTTGTATCAGAATGTTTATCAATTGTGTACCAATAAAGTTTTTCAATTTTCTTCCGCTCTGTTGTTGTACTTAATGTGTTATAAGCTCCGGCGAACCAGATTCGACGTTTGAATCTATGACATTCGAATACGAGTGATGTATTTGGGTGTCGATTTTTGAAGGTCGAGTCAGGGTCGTTATAATTGGTATTAGAGCTGAAGGTTGAGTAAAAACTTTAGCTCAGGAGTATAACACATTAGGTGACTCATTAGAGATAGGGTTTGAAATACCCTAGAATGAGTATGTCCCTAAGATATCCGTCTGTATGCCTCAGTAAATTTTCTTACTATCCACTGATAGTGAGTATGAGTGCAAGAAGAGAATGAGGAAGGGGACATGGGAGTATCACTACAAATGGTCGATACCCTGTAACAACAAGGAAACAATCTTTTTTCCTCAATCTCTTTTGTTCATCATTCGATATCAATTCTCTGATGGCTTCGTGGCAGCTACAAGTAGAAGATTTGGTGTGGTGATGGCCCTACGAATCAAAAAGATAAATTCCTATTTCGTATTCTCTTCATCAGTTTTCCATCAGCTTTTCATTTTAACTTTAATAAATTTGAAATTTGTTTGAAATAAATTAATTAACAAAATATGAAACTGAATTAAATTGTGTCTATTTGTCTATTCTTTGGGGTCCAGATATGTTCTACGAACGGTTAGTTATCATTCGAACTAACCCATGCCCCTGCATATTTCGTAGACCGGATGAATCGAATATTTCGTAAAATATTGAATAAGTTTGTTTTCATAATTATCGATGATATTCTGATTTGGAAAGCCAAATACATAATAAATATTTCAATTTGATCTGAAAAGCTATTTCTCTGATGTATTCATCCGTTCTTTGTTGTCTCCCTGTCTAGCAAATTTTAGAGATGAAATTTTCTTAAGGGGGGAATCTGTAACATTCCCGGTTTTAAGCTAAATATAAATTAGTAATTTATATAAAATTTTGAATTATGTTGTGAATTAATTTGAATTTGTCCAAATTAAATAAGACGTTTGTTTATTTATATGTATATAAATCAATTGTAAAACAAAATTTGAATTTGAACTTCAAAAATGAATATCTTAGAGAATAAATTGGATTTAAAAATTTGTATTTCGAAATTAATAGAATATTTTTCTTCTAATTTTAATATATATGCATTGTAATTTGAAAGTTATGATTTAAGTTTAATATAATAAATTTTCAAAAGTCGTTTAAAGTTAAAAATCTATATTTTAAAAAAACTTATATATATATATATGATATATGTGTTTATTTATTATGAATAATTCGTTTTAAATCATTTTTAAGGTTACATAAAAAGTATAAATAACAAGAAAATATATGCGTGTATAAAACATAACCAAGTATAGTTTGTTTAAATTAATAAAAGGTTTAAAACACTTTTCCTTTATATTTGTAATTAATAGTTTGTGCGTGTGTGTGTGTGTATATATATATATATATATAAATGAGATAAATATTTAAAAATATAAAAAAAACATATGTATATGTAAGGATAAATTGAAAATATAAGTAAGTAATAAATTAATAAGTAAGGACTTAAAAACATAATTTATAAATTAATTAGAATAAGTGCTTAAACACAAATTATTTGCATTTAAACATTTGTACGATAAATGGAGAAACATGTGTAACAAGTGTAAGATAATTATATTGTCCAACAACAAGTAGCAAACAAAATTACTTTTAAAATTAAATTTTAAATAACATGTAATAAAAGAAGAAACCAGGCTATTTTCAAACTTCTCATTTCTTTCTTCAATCTTCAAAAGAAAAATAAAAACCTGAGAATCAAAAAGAAAAAAAATCAAACAGATTCTTTTACAAATTCAAAACCTGAAACAGATTCAAGATCAAATCAATATACTTCAGTTTCAAGCTAAGTATTAAAATCAAACAAGTTCAGATTCAACTCAAACCAGAAAAGAATAAAATTTTCAAACCTGGTGCAATCAAAGAAAAACCAGAAAAATCAAAAGCGAACCTGGAAGCAAGAAGATCAGCATTATCTCAAACAATTTCATAAAAAATCAAAGCAGATAAAATGTTTACCAATCAAGATTAGGATCAAATTCCAAATGCAAGCATTCAAACCTGTTCTCTGTTCAAACACAATCAGGCACCCAAGCTTCTCTGTTTCTTCAACCTTGTGAGTAAACCTATATACTTGATGCTTGAATCTGTATATATAGTTGTTATTTGTGACCATGCTTGAAGTAAAAATTGGAAATATGTTTATATGTATACAAATCTGTACATATTTGCCTATGCATGTCTGGAACAGGAAATATTTGTTTCCGTTCTTAGTTCCAGGTTTCAAGAATCTATATAAAATCAAATTATCTTCCTATAATTCTTGTTAGGTTTGAAAATATAAACAAAACATGTTTGTAAAATCAATATTGAAGTTTTAAAATAATCTTAAGTTGAAACTGAAAGTAGTTTTTGTCTAGGTAGAAGATAAACAGTGGAATTCAAAAATATATCGAAAGTAGTTGCTTGATCTACCTATACCATTCACCTCATCTTCATAAATCATGATTTTTGACATAAATTTCATGATTTTTTGTATTATGATTAAAGAGATGTTGCGAGTTGAACGAATAATGATCTTTCATCGATTGTCGTTGATCGGTAAAAGTATGAAGGCCATGCATAAGGCTGAAGGTGGGGTGAGGGATGCAGATCAATAGAAAAATGGTAGGGGATTTTATTGACGTCCATGGGGCGTGGTGAGATGGTTGTAGGGTTTTAAATTCAGTTTTCTCATCGAAGTTTGAAGAGGAAGTTCGTCGGCGTGAGTGGACCGGAAGGGACTGGACCTAGGAGGATCGAAGCTAGGGATTGTGGTGTTGCTCTGGACGGGATTGCAAGGATTCTAGTGAACTAGATCTTCGTCTGTAAGGAGTTTTTGTCGGAGGTTTGGGTTCCTGTTTTGAGTTGTAATGCTCGATTTCGATTCTTTGTCGTATTGGATAATCTGGGTGTTTGTAATGGATGTGAACATTTTCATCGTTGTGCCGAAGGTGTCAGCGACGATTAGCGATGGTCGGAGTAAGCGTGCACGTGCACGTTGTATCAGGTGATGTTGTAGTTTTGGGGAAGAAGGTGTATACTCAGGCTAGTCTCGGGGATAATCATGCTTTGACTCGAAGCAGAAAGGTGTGGTGTTGTGTTCGTGAGTGTCTCGAGTGTTGGCTCGAGAAAAATTGGTTTGGGGCCCGGGTTTTGTTAAGGTTGAATAAACTAAGGTTTTAAAAGCAAAAGAGAAATTATTAACAAGATTTTTAACAAAATAAAAATACTAGTTTTCAAAGTAATACATAAAGCTAGTTTTCAAAAACAAGGGTGTTGAATAAGATTTCAAAACAAGTTTCAAACTATTTAGATTTCAAATACAAATGTTTTTAAATTAAATTGCTTTGATTTGGATAATTATTGATTATTTAAATAATGTGATTAAGTGATTAATAAAGATAAATGGTTTATCTTTTAAAAATTAATTAAAATTCTTAAGTTAATCTATGGATTAATAAATGAATTTATTTCATGTGTTATCTTTATTTAATTAGAGTTTTGATTAATCGAAAGATTATTTACTAATTAACTTTAAGGTAATTAATTACTTAGAGGTAAATCACTCAATGAAAGTAATTTAGGATAATTAATTTATAATTAAAAGTTGATTAATCAAGTGATTAAAGAATAATTGATTAAAGGATAATTAATTTATGTGATTAATTAATTAAGGTAATTAATTTGAGGATAACTAATAAGTAAAGGTTAATTAATTGAAAGAGATTAAGAGATGATTTATTAATCAAGAGTTAATTAATTAATAAAATTAATTGAGGATAATTTATTAAATAATAATTAAATAATTAAAAATTTATTATTTAATAATCAACGGTTGATTGATTTATTGATTAATTAAGATTTATTTATTTATAATTACAGGTTAATTAATTTATTATTGAAGGTTAATTAATAAACGAATAAAGATAATTAATTCAAATAATTTGTAATTAATTAATGTTAATTAACCAGGATTAGTGATTAATCTGGTTTAAATTAAATCAGATGATTAATTGATATTACTTATGGACGTGTAGATTGTATGGGATGCTTTGAATTGTTTATTATCCCTGATGCATGATGCTTTGTGATATGAATTATTTTGATTTAAGCTGTCATGAATGTAATTTATTTATCTGTGATGAATTTATATTGTTTACCTGTGAATCTGTGAATGAAGATGAGCGTTATAGGATTATACCGCTTATTGATATTGCTGTGCTTGGATTTGTGATGATTGATGATATTGACTACACCACACACACAAAAATATGGATTTCACGAGGAAATCGGTTAAGTCACAGATATTTTGAATATAAATATTATTTTGTTTAAAAGTTGAATTTTGAATCCAATTGGTTTGGAAGTAAAATTTAGTTGAATATGAAAGGCTTTTGGAAAGGAAGTTTTGAAATAAAAATTGAGTTTGAATACAATATATCTTATTTAAGTTTTTGAAATCATTTTGGAAACTATGGTTTGAAAGGGTTATACAAGTTATATAATATATATGGATTTCCAAGCCATCTTTAAAGGATTTTAAAAGTATTATTTTGGGAATTTAAATTTAATACAAGTTTATACTTTGAAGGCTATAACTTGTGCATATTTAATCGGATATTTCCAAAAAAAAGGTACTTGTTTTCAAATGATAATGGCTTTCATATAACGAAAGAACTTCCAGTTTTTGTTGAAAGATTTCAAGTTTGAAATGGAAATTGTTTTGAACTTTGTTTTCAAATTGAAGAGGATCTTAAAGCTATCTTTTGTATAAAAGATTTGAAATTGAAATAGTTTTGAAAGCTATGAATGAATCTTTGTGAAAGATTGGTGAACGTTGTTTTTAAAGTGAAGTGAATCTTTTGTTTAAAAGATTAAAGTGGAGTTTGTTTAAACCATTTAAAGGAAAAGGTTTTGGGAATTAAAAGTTATGACTTAATTAAGATCCCACTATATCCATATGGTTTTAAATTAAGCGCTCATTATTCGGTTTAGCCGGGTGAGGACTTTATGTCATATAACCCATTCTGAATAGTGATACGATGAAATGGATAACATTTGAAGACCGGTGGAGAAGACCGAGTATTTTCGAGAACGAAAGGATTACCCGTCGAATGTCTCTACACTAAGTCGCGCTGGTATAGAGATCTCCATATGTGATGGGGAGTCCGATCGGGATTGTGAATACCCAGATTGCAAGGGCTTCTTTTGTAGTGCCTTCTTTTCTATTCAAACCCGGAACAGACTTGTATGGACGTATGTCTGACATTACACTTTAGGATGTAAAGCTGGTTTCTATCAAATACATTTCTATTTAGTGGTGGAGAATTCATTCTCTTAGCTTAACACCCATTTCTGAGACGTACGAGCTCAGAGGTTATGTAGTTAATGGTTACTAGTGATACATTCCCAATTTGGTAATGTGGCATGCTGAGTGCTGCTGATCATTTGTTGATCAAAGCATGGCTTTTGTGCAAAGCGTAGCTTTGTGGAGGAGACCTCATCAGGACCTCACACCCCGGAAATGATCAAAACAGGAAGAATGCAACAAGGTTATGAGGGTCGTGCCCTTTAGGGTATGTCCATTTCCTTCTGGATAAAAGTGGCATCATGGTATGGAGCCCAGATACTTAACTCATGTGGTTGCTGCAAATCTATTACTTTGTGGTTGCTTTGTGGTTGAGATCTCTCGGATAAAGGTCGGTGACGACTGGGGGATGGCATACTCGTGCAATAGTTACATAGTTACAAAGGTAACCCGGCCTTGTGTTGGTAGAGATCCGGTTAGGTTCTCGGGGCGTCCCTCCAAAGGCGTACCCATGTGGCCCAGGAAGTTCCTTAGCCTGACCATTTGTTGGAAATCCAATCACCAATACGCGCCGTTTACGATTTCAGTTGTATAACCTACCATTCTTAAATGGTAGTTATATCAGGCATAATATAATGGTGCCTATGCTGGCTAAGATTAATATTATACTTTCGAAAGGTTTTCTGCACTAATAATAATATCAAAAAGGATTTTTCATACGAAGCATGTTTGACTATCATAAGGAGAAACCTCCTCCAACTGTGCGCTTGCATTGTGTGTGTGCGGGGAGGCCTTATGGTAGTTTCATTTTCCAAAAATCATTGCGGATTTCTTTCAATTTCGTTTTGTTTTGTTTGTTTCAAAAATAAACTGTTTTCGTTTGCTCACACCAGTACCATGACCGACCTGGAGTTTATTTTTTCCTTTCTAAACTCCGGGTGCCCATAATTTTCCACACGGGCATCCTAGAGTCAGATTTTCAGATAATCAGCTAGTAGGTGTAGCAATTGGAAATCTTCTTCAGTCTTTGGTCTTTGAAGCCTTTGGATTTGGCAATCGCATTTGTTCACTTCAACATTCCGTTACCTAGTTGCTTCACTTCAGCATTGATGGTGGTTCGAGCTTGTTTGTTCGAGTTTTGGAGCTTTGACATTGTGGATGAAATCTGTTGGATTCTCGCTCTCTCTCTTTTGGTAGTCAATGTTGATGTTCAACTTAGTGTTAATCTTTTTGCTGTTATATCTTTGATAATATTGATATCCATTTGTATCAGAATGTTGTATCCATTGTGTATCAATAAAGTTTTTCATTTTTCTTCCACTGTGTTGTTATACTTAATGTGTTATAAGCTCCGACGAACCAGATTCGACGTTTGAATCTACGGCATTCGAATACGAGTGATGTATTTGGGTGTCGATTTTCAAAGGTCGAGTCAGGGTCGTTATATAATTACTATTAAGATATCTGTTAACTGGGTTTTTAACCAAGCATGCCAATAGGAGTTAGAACATTGGTACAAAGAAAGAACAACTGGAAACTTGGTAAAGGCACTCGGAAGGACTAGAGAATTGAGCTTAGGAGGTTTGGTTGAAAAATTGGCTAAGTCCTTGATTCACTCCCCTATTAAGGCCTTAGACCAGCCCTACGAATTAAGGCCTTAGATCTAAGATCTTAGGTCAAAACGACTTGGAACTTGACATGTACACTTAGAAAAACACAGGGAAGACTTAGAAAAGGTTTGGAGCGGTTTGGCCCAACTAATTAAATTCATCACCGAATTAAGGACATTAATTCATCCTTGTAACACCCCTTCAAAATGGGAAAAATAGCCCCACATTGCAGAAAAACACTATGAAGTGGGTACTTATATACCAAAGCCTTCACCTCATAATAACGTCGAGGCCCTTTGAGGAATAAAACCTCATACCTTGGCTTGGCCCGTGAGGCGGAGGTGACTAAATTGGGGACAATATCCGCGTTAAGTGTGGTGAAGACTGTTAAAATAGTATCGGAGCCATACCCAGTCGGAATTGTTGTTTGTACGTATTACATCCATGTTGCCTGGGTGGTACCGTGTTCATGCGCCAACGAGGGCGTTGGGTCTATAGGAGGGGATATTGTAACACCCCTTCAAAATGGGAATAATAGTCCCACATCATGGAAAAACACTATGAAGTGGGTGTTTATATACCAAATCCTTTACCTCATAATAACGTTGAGGCCTTTTGAGGAACAAAATCGCATACCTTGGCTTGGCCAGTGAGGCGGAGGTGACTAAATTGAGGACTCCGTTAAGTGAGGTGCGGGCTGTTACAATCCGGAATCAAGGAGAACATCAAGACAGAATCAGAATGGCTTGAAATTTGGTAAAAGCACTTAGAAAAGGCAAAAGAAGGACTTGAAAAACTTTCATCATGATTGGGCAAAGCACTTAATTTCATCCCCGAATTAAGGACCTTAATTCGATACCGAATATAGGTGCTCAGCCCTAGCACATTCACACTTAGCACAGTTGATCCCCTAGTGCTCTTATGCATATTCATGAAGTTTCATAGATTTCCGAAGATCCTGTCATCAAGAATGAAGATTTGACGGTCCAAACAGTACGATAATCTAAGTCATCGAAGAATGATGATCAAAACACATCATCAATGTACCAAATTACATCAAGGACATATAAATGAAGCAAGGAACTCGACCCACAAGGACATGGATATTAGATGGCTTAGGATTAGATTTAGTATTGAATTAAGGACCTTAATTCGGCAACGAATTTATCCCTTTACTCAAGGAGTCATGATATTTTTTGTTTATCTTAAACTGGTTTTTGACTTCTCTAGCAGCGGGCTTCTGATCCAATATGGCTGCTACACAATGAAAACAAACCAAAGAGCAACTAAGAGGGGATTTGGTTTCTACTATTACTTTGTGGAAGCCCTGATATTTCTTCTACTCTTTCTCTACTCAATAGTCACCAAGGCTGTTCTTATAGGCAATTCAAGGACTTAGAACCAGTCTAACACCTATACTCGTGACTTGTTCAACTAAAAACACTTTGTAATCATATACAATCAATAATCAAAGCTATAAAGTGGATGTAGACTTAGTTAACAACCGAACCACTATAAAATTCTCTGTGTTTATTTACTTTTCAGCTACTTTTCTATTATATTCGCTCTGTTCTAAAAACCCTAGTGCTTTCACATCACATTCTAAGGTGTTGATCCATTTTTTGGGTTAACATTTTGGTGCTTTCACTGAGAACCAATGAACCCATGCTTAGATCCCACTCTTAACTTTGGAGTAGATAGGTCCAGAAGTTAGATTTAGAAATTATACTTTGAAAAGAGTTTGAAGGCTTTCCATTGAAGACCAATATCGGCTAGAAAAAGAACAACTTCCAAGAGATCCACGGTTGCAAGAATTGGTAATGATGGACAAAAACACCAGTAAATTGAAGTCAACAATACCACCAACTTACAAATAGGAGTTAATATTGGAAATCAAGCACTGGAGTCTTTCCATTCAGCATGAAGTTGTGACTGAAGGGGAATTTAACGAGATGGTTAGTTAACTTAACCATAAGATGGTTGATAGCCAAAAAGCTCTTATGGACAAGGTAGACGCATTGCCAGCGCTACAACTGCCAACACTTTAAAACTTAGGCTAGAAACAGCCGCTGCCGTGGAGTAGGAGAATTCCTCCGTCTCAGGTTTGCGTAGGAGGGATGGCAAGGAAAAGCAAAAGGAGATGGTTGGTGAAGCTATTGGAATTGTTATTGAAGAAAATTGAAGTACTCCACCTGTTGGAGCATAACCCGCCATGAACCCAAATCTTGGAGCGAATGCTCCATAGGGGAATATTGCAATGCTTCTTTCTGATTTTGAAGATGACATGCGACTTGACAACAAATGATTGGAATTGAATGCTGACATCGGGAGGTAAAACACCCAAAATAAACTTATACCTCCATTACAAGGCCAACTGTGCACCAATGGAACTCTACATGAGTGGTTCCCCAAGCGAATGGAGAATCTAGGCTTCAATTGGCAAACCAAGGCCATTTGTAGAGCCAAACACTTGGTGTAGCCATTGACAGTCGACCTACAGACTACTGGACTAGTGAGGCATACATAGCGGATATGGTCAAACGCTTAATAGAAGAAAGTAAGAGCAGAAAGGATGACAATTGGGGTTCTATGTCAAGCCGAACTCCGTTCACTGAAAATATCTTAGGTGAATAATATCTTAACAAATTTACCATGCCCACCATACCATCCTATGATGGGACAAAAGGACCTAAGCTGCACTTGTACCAATATGGATGGCTAATGAATGGAGCTTGAGCTTCAAATGTTGTACGCTGCAAATTTTTTCTTATCTTTCTGGAAGGAACTGCTTCCATGTGGTTCACTAGGCTCCCTCTATGGTCCATCTCTACCTTTGATGAATCGGCAAGAAGATTCTTACATCAATTTAGACTTCGGCTCTGCTCAAAATCGTGATGACTCTATCCGACTTTTTCGTAGGGCTCAATAAGTCATTGAAATCTTTTGTGAATCGATTTAATACCATGGTTACTGAAGTGAGCAATCCTAACAAGGATATGGTTTTCGTCGCTTTGATCGAGTTATCCATCTGGACATGTACTTTGGAAGGTGGATCCGATTTATCCATCTGGATACGTACTTTGGAAGGTGGATTAAAATGAAACAACCAACCATCATAAAGGAATTTAACTAGTAAGCGAGTTAGTATCTAATTTAGAAGAGGTTGACGCACTTGAAGGTAAGACCATGAACATACAACCAAAGAAGGTGGTTTAGAGCAATGTAGGCATTAAATAGGATGGAAGCAGTTTCATACTATCTATTGGAGATGCAGGAAAGAATGTCATCCAGAAAAAGAGAAATCAAAACTCTATTGATGGGCGAAAAGCGAATGCAAAACGTCCAAGGAAATTCAGGCTAGAGGACTATATGCCATTGAACAATAGTTTGGAAAATGTCTACCTTGCAACTAAGGGAACCAAACTCTACAACAACCAATTAGGAAGGAAACCTCCGAGAGATAGAAGCAATTGGGGAAATACTATCGCTTCCATGAGACATACGGGCATAACACTAATGAATGCCGACAGATGATGGACTTGATTGAGGAGTTGATAAGGAACAACAAACTTTAGGAGTATGTGAAGAAACTGTACAACGATGTAGAAGCCATGAGACCAAAGGGTCTATTTGCTCAAGGGTTGCTTGGGCCCAACAGAGAGGGGCTCCACCAACTGACGAAAGAACGGTCATTATGTAGGATCCAATTGCGATGCAACTTCACTTTGCCTTATCTATGTATTTCCTATTTGCACAAATAAGCCACCCAGGGACATTAGAGGCATTTTAAATCGATAATATTTTCCTTTCTCTTTATTTCATCAACAAAGTTATTCGCTTCTTGAACCGATGAAACTGCGTTCATGTAGGCAACATGCTGAGTCGATGGGGTCTGATCGACTCGAACACCATTTATTCGCTACTTGGACCGCTGGAGCTACATTCAAGTATGCTCCATTCCTTCACTACTTGAACCGATGGAGCCGCGTTCAACTACGCTCCATTCCATAGCTGCTTGAGCCGGTGGAACCACATTCAAGTATGGTCCATTCCTAACCTGCTTAAACCGATGGAACTGCATTCAAGTACGCTCCATTCCTTAGCTGCTTGAATCAGTAGAACCGCGTTCAAGTATGCTCCATTCCTTAGCTTCTTGAACCAGTGGAACCGCATTCAAGTATGCTTCATTCCTTTGCCGATTGAATCGGTGGAACTGCATTCAAGTATGCTCCATTCCTTAGCTGCTTGAACCGGTGGAACTGCATTCAAGTATGCTCCATTCCTTAGATGCATGGAACTGCGTTCAAGTACGCTCTTTTCCTTCGCTTCTTGAACCAATCGAACTGCATTTAAGTATGCTCCATTCCTTCACTGCTTGAACTGATGGAACTGTGTTCAAGTACGCTCCATTATTTTGCTGCTTGAACTGATGGAACTGCCTTCAAGTGTGCTCAGCTCGCTGCTTGAAACGATGGAACTGCATTTTAGTGCGATCCATTCCTTTAACTGATGGAACTGCATTCAAGTATGCTATGCTCCTTCGGTGCTTGAACCGATGTGACTGCATTTAAGCATGCAATATCTCCATATGTGCATCCCATAAGTCACGCATCGCTTCTTTGGCTAATGGAACTACGTCCAAATTAGCATTCCTTATATGGGCCATACCGTAAGCTGCACAAAGCTGCTTGAACTGGTGGAACCACATTCAAGTACAAAATACCCTAATACGCTATTCTATAAGCCACATTTTCTACTTGAACCGATGGACTTGTGTTCTTACACGCGATACACAAATGTCACACATAACTAAGGGAATGCTTCTTACTCATCGAATGAGAGGTAACTCCAGAACAATCAGATCAATGGAAGAATCACTTCAAACTCCCTAGGTACCTATGCAGTTAAAGCACTCGGCAGATTCAATGCGGCGGAGGTGCAAAAATCATAGCGGGGATACAGCGAAGATACAACGAGATATAGCGGATGACTGTAAAATAGCACATAAACTCGTACTTAATGTTTTTTCAAATATATAAATGATAATTAAATGAAAAATTAACATTCAATTGAATTATTATTAATACATTAATAATTTTAAATAAAAACTTGTGTGAATATACTAAAGCTAAACATAAAACCATTATATAACATAATTGAGTTTAGAAAATGTTAGAGTATTTTAATTTTTCTGAATATACACTAGAAATTCAATTAAATAAATTAATTTCATAAATTTTATAATGTATAAATGTCATTTTTCAATTCATTTTTTTAAAGAAAATATAGCGGAATAGCCGAATACAGCGGTAATAAATGGATATAGAGGAAATAGCGGGGCTTAAAGCAGAAAGACTATACTTGGGGCTATATGAAAAAATCATAGCGGTAGAAATCCTCTATGAGGCAGGGTTATAGCGGGGAAATAGCGGGGCAATAACTGCACAGCTAGCTACCACCATTGCCTTGGAAATTATAGCAAACCCCTTTGTCTCTAAGCTGTCGATACTACTCCAATAACACCGATGGCTTGCCCGAACTTCGTAACCGGTGTTACCTTGGAAATGCCAAGAAATTTATTTGTTGCGGGATTGGTAGGAATTAATCCCTGCTTTCCAAGAGGCTAGTGCTGCCAATGCCTCGAAGATTCCAAAATACAGGATTGACAGTGAAACTCGATCTCTGTCCTTCCACTAAGAGCTTCGCCCCAACAATGCTAGTAAATCTCAAATCATCAAACTGATAGGAGAATCAACACATATCTGCCAAAACTCAACATCACAGGATAAACCATGGGATTGAGCTATTCGTGGGTTTCCGAAGATAGAGACTATCACATGGACAGAACCTCAATACCACACTTGGAGAAGCTTGACCACGATCAAAGAAAAAAAATGCTCGGAACCTTACATTCAAACCACAAGTTCCTGAAGATAGGAGCTATCATAAAACATTGATTTGGGGCAACCAGAGAGTTGCCCAAAGTAACTGGTGTCATCCTAAGTGTTTAGATCAAGCGTTCAGGGTATCCAGCCCACTGGGGTGGGGGCACACACTAGCACTTGGTAAAAATGAATTAAATCACACCACACGGCTTTTACGTAAAACGAAGAATTTTGGCCATTATAATAGAGCTAAGCAATACAGTGCGCCGAATAACTACAAATCAGAAAGAAAGTTGGTCCAAACTCCTAGGCGACGATATTGTCCGGGTGGCGTCGAGAAGCCTGGCTCATCATATCGATAAGAGAATCAAACTCCTTACAATTCGGCGTCTCCTATAGATAGGCAACGATGGAAGGCATTTCTAGAATCAAACCGACAATGTCTGGAGGAAATAGCTTGCCTTCTAAGAAAATGATGTCGTTGGAAGACTTGCGACATCAAGAAGGATAAGCCTCAACTGTCATAGATTCGCTGTGGCCTTGATGGTAGCCACTCTTTGAATAAGCAACCTCATAGATATTAATCAGGTACTTCGAATCCTACTTGTGGAAAACTTATTATTAGCCGAATATAGATAATTGCAATAAGATGCTCGGGATCAAGTAATTAAAATGTCAATTATCGAAGATAGAATCGACGAACAAGGCGGACATCCACAACAACACTATTAGCCCAGCAGAATACATATGGCCTAGAACAAGCATGGTTAATTGTCATGGATACAGGACAAGCACTACTGAATTCTACCGGTCCATTATCAAGATCGGTAGACCACAATTGCACCGAGGGAAATGTAACAAGTTGTTCCATAGTTTATAGTGTCCTATATGTTCTCGGGGTATACCACTTGGGAATAACAAGTTCTACAAATGGAAATCAGATTTCAACATAAAACAGTTGAAGGAAATTCGACCCTACATGAATATGAATAACCATGAAATTGGTTAAACAATGGCCCTACATCGCTAAAGAGGGCGTGTGATGGTTATAAACAAAGCTAGGTAAAGAAATGCCCAAGACTCTCATTCCTCTGAAATGTGGCTTAGTCCGGAACTAGGCCATATTGAAAAAGCTGCTACATTCGGTTGAAGGAATCTACCCAACGCTACAGGATTGGACAAAGGATTTGATCCTAACTTACAGTACATTAACACTCCCCAAATACTGACAGCACCGAGGAAAGACTTACGATCCAGTCATCAAAGTGCTAGTTTTCGAAGACTGAAGCTAGACCTAACTGAAATACAACTCTGCCAATTTGATATGAAAATCGACTCAAACTACCAGATCGACGTGAAACAATCTATTTTCTAAGTATTGCTAATTCCAACAATACCGAAAAACTTTCTATTTTCTATGTATCGGTGTTTCCCTGGCAATGCCGGGAAAGCTTCATACTATAAGTTCAAAGAGAAACACTCACATCCGTAAACCATCGATGCACAAGGTTCAAAAGATAGAAGTTGATGCCCAACTGAGTTTCTACCCTTGTCTTCAAAAAACTACTGTTGCCTAAAGATCGATGATAATGGAAAGGCATAACCATGCAATGACCAATCAAATGGTTTGGCTATTTTTATAGATATCAACTGCTGCTTGGACATAAGGCGGCACCAAAGGGAAATCCCAAGGATTGAGCCACTCATGTGCTAGTATCCAGAGATAGAAGCTAGTACAAAACTGAACTTCTAGTATTCAAATTAGAATGAATTTTTATGCAGCCCAGAGATAGGCAACTTCAAGAGAATGTTTCTAGGAACCAAGCAGCTACTAGCCAGTTCTTGGAGAAAGGAACTAATAAAGGAACATGATTTCCGTGACAACGTTAGCAGTCAAGCAGAGCATGCATGGATAAGGACAGGCGATTAGAATAATGAAAAATCAAAAATTAAATCATCGAATTTCCTCAACACCAGAGTAGGATTAAGAGCCAGACCGAGGGTAATTAGATCATTTTCCTTACACCTTTCCATCTCTTACAAACACTCAAATAAAGGAAATCAAGAGAGATAGTCTATCTCCTGTAAACTAAGGTTAGGTGCACAAATACATGGTTGAAAGGGAACCTCACAAAGTCCAAACATGAATAAATGCGAAGTTAGTTAGATAACAATTCTATTTCACAAAGTAGAGCATTCTGGAAATAAATTTCCATCTAGGGAAATGAAGGTCCTAATGTTTATAAATTTGGCATTGCTAAAAAATAGGAGACATCAAGTAGAAACCAATTTCCCTCCTTCGGAAATCTAACACCGCTCGAGGATTGACAACATCAAGGAGAAATCCACGAAGCTGAGTCATTTAAGCACAATTTTTCGGGGATAAAAACTAATGCATGACTAGGATCCCAACACTAAACTTGGAAGAATTCGGTCACAGTCAAGGAATTAATAGCATTGAAAATTTAGATCTTGGAATCAAATAGTATAGTCAATAGTTTTCGAAGATGGGAACTACCGTGTGAATTAGGCTGGAGGTAGTCAAACGTATTGCTCGGAAAACCTACTCTTTCTAAAATGTATAGACTTAGTATTAAGACTAATCAGCCCTATGGACTAGGGCGTCTGCACCTACACTTGATCGAAATGGACTTGACTAAGCCTAAACAGAAATGTAAGCAAAAAAATTACTTGGATTTTGTCTATTTGCGTAAAGTAGTGAGATAATGGATGCAGCTCCTTTCGAAGCACAATTGAAGATCATGCCGACAAGCTTTTGGAATCCCTGCTTGCCCTTCCTTCTTCATCCAAGACTTATAAGGTCATGAACTCATTTAGAGGAGGGGTGACTTTAGCGGGAAGCTCTATAAGAGCAACTATGCCTTGTAATTCAACCATAATCAATCGCCTCGACATGACAGGAATAAAAGTCGAAGCCTAATTAGCGAAGGATCCAACTTCTGGATGAGTGGAAATTCCTTCACCGGACAAAAGAAAGAAGTCATTCTAAACAATGAAACTTGTCATTTAACATTGTCAGGTATGTTTCATTTTGAATAATATCCCCATATGACCAATGCTCAGAATCCAAGGGAGTCAACATATGTTGACCGGTCGGGTTCTGAGCATTGACCGGGGCAAGTGCAGCGCATTATCTATGCAAAGTGAGTCTAGTGCCCCAAGAACCACGAACGGACCATCCTATGTAGATATCTCACAAGTTCTAGAAGACAAGTAACGTCATACTTTAAGATTATCGTTCTTAGGACTTACCTGTTGTAGATGACAAATTGATAACGGATCTGCTATTTGGAGCGACATGGGAAGCTTTTCTTTTTAGGATCATTAAAAGTACAGAAACGAAAAAGCGATATGATGGATTCTCTGCATTATATCTATTAACAAGATTTCTTGTCAACACCCCAAAATAATGCTATGAAATATGAATAATCTTTTACATGACCAGTGAGCATGATTCCCTTATAAATTGCCTTTCGATTTGGCTTTATTTGTTGATATTTCTCAAATAAAACCTTTCGACGATGTCGAATGGTATAGTCTCTGGGTTAAGTGACCTTTCAATCCTGTTGAGCTAGTATGAGATCTCCTTTGAAAGCCTTCCTTTTGATTAGATTGAAATTCCCAGAGTCAAATCCTTTAAAGGTAGCTTTTGACCTTGTCGAGGGCTTGGGTATTAGCTTTCCTTAAGTTTAGGCAGGAAATCTTATTCTTTAGTGGACTTGGAGTAGGCTTTGACCTTGTCAAAAGCTGTGGGAAGGACTTCCTTTGGATTAAATCTGTAAGTCTAGGTTTTGGTGTTTATAGAATAGGTTTTGACCTTTTCAAAAGCTTTTGATCACAGAGTTTATGGTGTCGAAAGGTTACAGAAGTTATCAGGGCCTGAAGAGGTGTCGATTTTGTCGATAGGTACCTTTCGGTGGGGTTAAATCTAAAACATAAAGGTAATCCAACAAAAACTTTAGTAAACAATAAAGAGATCAGTAGTGCTCAGGACTTCCCTTTTTCCACCTAAAGAAATTTTATTTCATTAAATTCCCGAATGATCATTCAATTAGGGTTACAATGCTTTGTTAAAGAAGATACGAGTTTGGAATGAGAGAAATTGGATCCCCAAAACGTGACCTCTTGGGTCTTATTTATAGATGCAGGTGGCCCCCTTTTCATGCCCTTAGCTTCGACAATGTTGAAAGGTCCTCCTTTTATATGCTGTTACAAACCTTTCAACTGGTCGAAAGGTTTTCCTTTTACATGCTGTTATGCCTTTTGACCTGATCGAAAGCTATGCCTCCTTTCAATGTTGTCGAAAGGTGTCCCTTTATATGCTGTTATGTACCTTTCAACTTGATCAAAAGCTATGCCTTCATTCGACGTTGTCGAAAGATATCCTTGTTCTCCTTGTCATGCAGTAGCAATTCCTTCATTCTTACTTAACCTTTCGACCTGATCGAAAACTATGGCTCCTTCTGATGTTGTCGAATGGTGTCCTTATCATTCTTTTGCCTTTGAGCATTGATTTTTTCATAGCACCTTTCAAAATTGTCGAAAGGTGTCCTAGATGGGTATTTGCCTCTTTGTTATTAGTGAAGTGAAGTTGGAGCCTTCGACCGGGTTGGTAGGTTGATTATATTGGTTTCGAAGAGATTTAACTGTCACTGGTTTCGATGTTGTTGAGTAGCCTATGCTCTTGTTTTGATTTGATGTAGAGTCTTTTCGGGACTATATTGGTTTCGACCAATTCGAAAGGCTTATATAGCTTTTGAATGGTTTTCTAATACTTGCTTCGACCTCTTCGTTTTTCTTCGAAAGGTAAGAACTCGCTGGATACTGTGAGGAGGGACCTTCAGACACATTCGAAAGGTCTTGAAGCCGTTAAACTTTGATGGCATCATCCCTTTGACTCCTTAGAAAGGTTGGACTGGAATTCTTCTCTCTTGCTCTTTATCTTGAAGAGGTTTCGACTTGGTTGAAATGTGAATATTTGGAGCAACATTTGCCCCTCTTGTGATGGGATGCTCTTGACTATCCAAGTCGTCTTTATCAAAACCTAGAAGCTTCCGCCTCTTGGTCTTCACACATGAATATGCCATCCATTTAAATTTGATCCAACGACTGATGATTCTGGGCAACTTTTCTTAAAAGGTACGTTGCCCTTCTTCCCCTTTTACTTTCCTACAACCAAAATTTCAAGTAGAAGTAAAAGAATTTTGAAAATTCTCAAACTTGTTACTTGCTTCCAGAAATCATAGTATTCGTCAAATCTAATTCGTAAGTTTAAATTCTACCTTGTTTTGCTAGTTTTTTAATGTTTTAATTGAGTTTTTTTTTCAGTTTACAAAATCGAAATTTGATTTTGAAATTCCTTAATCTCGACATTTTGAGAGTAGATTTGGTTTGATTTGCTGAGAAAATTTTCTTTAATTCAGTTTTGTGAATTTATAGAGTTCATTTCTTGTTTTGGGTTTTCATCCTAACATTTACAGTTTCTATTATTCCTTAGTAAATCTAGGTCTTTAATTTGATAATTACCTCCATGCCAATGAAATCGAAAGAGGTCGATTCCTGTTGAAATCCCCTTTTTTGTTTTTCGTATTTATGAAATTCATTTACATATCGGGTTTGATTAATAAATTTTGAAACCCTTGATTTGCAATTGGGTTTAGAGAAGGCAGTGCTACTTGTTTTATTCATCCAAAAGTTTCAAATGTATAGATAAAAAAATTGGCGCTATAAAATGACCTTTCTACCCCTCCAAAAGAGATTGAGGCGGCAATATTGGATTTGTTTTCTAAACCCATTTCAATAGGGTCGAAAGGTGTTATGGTGCCAATTTGATCAACTTTTCCAAAAGGATATGTAGCTAAGTAGAGTGTATCTACCCCTTTGGTAGCAAAACATTTTGACTTAGTCAAACCCTTTGACCCCTTTCGACAATTAGCTTTCGACGAGTTCAAAACCTTTTGAACTTTTCAACAATTAGCTTTCGAGAAGGTCGAAACCTTTTGACCTCTAGGTCAAAACCACCCTAGAATTGTCTCTGTCCATCTTTGTCGAAATGTCCAAAGTATATATGAGTTTGACTTGAAACCTTTCGACTTCAATGGGTAGGCTAGGTTCCGACAACACCAATATTTTACTCAGGAGTTTTAAATCATTGGTTTCGACAATGTCAAAAGGTCTTGTTTTTTAGCTTTATGCAATGCTTGTAGTGTTTCTAGGCTCCTATAAAGCTTTCGACGCTGTCAAAAAGTGATGAATGGTTTGATGTTATGTCTCGTCCTTTTGATTTTGTCGATAGCTCCAGTAACACACATTTTTTAGGCTTTCGACAATGTTGAGGTATGCTTGTTTAAAGTTGATGCTATTGTCCTTTCGACATTGTCGAAAGCTCAACTATTTGGTTTTTGACTTAAACTGTTTGCACAATCTTAAAGTTTTATTTCTGTTTTCATGTTTAACTTATCTAAGTAAATTTCTTTGTTTAATTCTCGAATGCATTTAAAATTCATAAATAATCAAGGATTTTAACAAAATCATTTTCAGCTGGCAGAATTATGAGTTCTCCTGATAAAGCAGAAGCCATTTCTAAGCATTCTTCCACTGCATCCCAAGGTGAAGTTAACGCTATCCTTAGGGATTTTTGGTATAATCGGAATTGAAGCCATTCCTCCATAGGAAACTGACAACACAGACAACCCTATTGGAGGGTATTTTGTTTATACTGCCATTCACATATGGCATGGTGGATTCTTACCTTTCCTGAAGTTCTTATCTTGATACCAATCCTATGTTGGAATCTCCCCAACAGAGGTATCTCCAAACATCTACATTCATCTCCTGTCTCTAGAGATGATGGCTCTAGAATCTGTGCTCCTCGTCTTAATGCTAAAGTGCGAAACTTCCTAACCAAGTTGGTAAGGCTGATAAATCTCAATAACAAAATATTCAAAGTCAACCCCTATAAGAAGTTAATGTTAGATGGGGTCATCAAATTTAGGGACTAGGAGAACCGGTTCTTCTTTGTCAAATATTTTACTAATATTCGTGGGACTTTTGCCTCTCCCTATAATCTGGCCTTGTATTATCTTTCCCCTACTTTATGTTTCCCGTTAACTAATCTCTTGCTTTATCAGGCGTATCTTCCAAGAAGCATAATGATGTAATCAAGAGAATAGTTGACTCTCTACTTGTGGCTTCAAGACAAATTGGGAGCAGATTGACGCTTCTAACTCCCTCAAACTTAAGAAAGCACTCTCTTCTGCTAGTAGGACAGAGAATCTTAGGAACTCCTCCCTCTGTCTCGCACACCTCACGTGGAAAACGCTTTCTCTCCCAAGGAGATGCTAAACACTTCTCTCTAATGTCTCCTATCTGTGCTGACCCTTCTGGTATATTATTAGTTTAGAATTTTCATTTTTTTCCCTGGCATTCTTTGAATTATTTTGACTGACTTTACATATGCTTGAATTTGTTCCAGCTTCTTCTCAAGTCATAGTGTCTTCTAGCAGCACTACCCCTCCTCCATTAACTTTTGGAGTGACATCAATCATGGGAGCCTTTGCAAAATCTAAGAAAACTTTTAGAATAAAACTAATGGAGTCTCCTGAAGTGCACCCCCAAAGAAAGTCGCTTAAATCATTGATGTGGAGGATGAGGAAGAGCGCCTATCTTCTGAACAAGTCCTAAATAGCCTTGTTGTTGAAGCCTCCAAAGATAAATCGAAGCAAAATCCGCCTATTCCTTGGCCCTCTTTCATGCATCTCCATCTCTGATTCCCCCAGCTGCACTTGAGCAGATGCATTTAACTTTATCGATGTCTCATTCCATGAAACAAATTCCTCCGAAGCCATCGTCTTCTACTCTTCCATCTTCAAATTTTGAAGAGATCATTGAGCTTATTCTACATTCAAAATCTTTCACTTCTTCTTGCCTACCCTTTTTCACTCCAGATTTGGTGGGGAATTATCGCTCTCTAATAGAGCAACAACTTCTAGTAAATTCCTCTTTAACTATCCTTATCATCATTGGTTTTTCTTTAAATCACTAACTTGTATTACATTTTTATTTCAGATCTCAAAGAGCTAGTTAGCTTTGAACAAACATGTTTCCAAGTCTTCTACCGAATCTTCCAACCTTCAAAAGGGAAATTCTATGCTTAAAAATCAAGTGTCTTCACGTTCCACTGTTAAGGATGAGGCCTCCGTAGAATTAGAACGAGTAAAGGCCTCTCTTGCTCGATTTGAGTCTAATCTGGAGGTAGAAAGATGTGCTCGTCAACTTGTGGCCGATGAGAAGTTTTCCATTGAGCTCACTTTGAAGGATTAAGAAGATAAGAAAACTTTCCTAGTCATGAAGAACATCTCTTTGAAAGATAGATTCAAGAAGACCAGAGCTTCACTTAAACTTGCTGTCCGTACCCTTACTGACGTTAAGCAGCAAGTGTCCTAGTTTGCCGGCGCTACCTTGGGGAAAATGATGCTGAAAAATCATGAAGATGCTCTTATGCTTGCATACACAGATAATTACAAAAAATTCCCTAACTTTGGCTTTCCTTTATTTGATTCTTCCATTGCCGAAAGAGTGATGGGAAAAATCAATCAGATGAAGCAGAGGATTGAGCATGCGAACGAGGAGAAAATCGACCCTTCTGAAGCCCTTTCTTTTGATGTCCCTCTTTTGATATCGAGTCATACTCTGAAGATGAGGGTGACGAAGAGCATGCTGCCAGGAGGAAGGTAATGATGACGACGACGACGACGACGACGATAATAACGACGACGACGACGACCATGCCAGCGGCCAGGGTTTAGACGGAGACGAAGAGGGACCCTATAGAGCCTCTTAGAAGGTTGGTGGTGACAACACTGAATTTCCCAAACAAGAACCATCTCCTCATAAGGGTATTTCTCCTACAACCCTTGGGCCTTCTGCTCCTCTTGAGGACATGTCTGCTCTAGCTCATAATGAAGATCCAAAGGAGAAAGAGCAGGCCTCCCAGGCTTCCTTCCAGTTTCTCAGGTATGGAATCTGTTTAAATGTCTTACACTTCAAAGATAATAATTAGTGCAAACTCATTTGTTTTATACAAGGAAGAAGTCAACCTTTCCCTATAGGACAAAAATAAACAGAAAACAAGTAGAAATTAACATGTTATATAGGGAATTAGACAAATAGATATAGGGGCACAATGTCCTTTATGAAAAATATCATAACCTTGACAAGAGTACTTCCGTATTAGCATCTTTTAAATATCCAAGGGCTGCCCTCTTATTAAGGAGAGCGCGCCTCCGATATGATACTCTGTTGAAGGAAAATCGAGAGTTACTAACTTTATTCTAGATGATGACCAAAGAAAGAGATAATTTAGTTGACTTTTTGTATAAAGCTTATTATAGACATTCTATTATAAACTTTTTGTACTTAGGCGAATTCAGTGGGGGTTTATTCAGACGTTTCCATAAAAGATACTTAAATGAATTCAGATCTGACTCATATCCCAGAGCTTGCTAGAACTAACCGTGGGTCAGATCGATTCCTCAAGATCTCACCCCCTCCAAAAAGCTTAAGTACAAATAAACTTGTTTTTGAGTAATTCTCTACGTCTATTCTGTATGAACCAGATGAATGATTGTAAATATGCAACAATTAATTGATTTATGAATATATGTTTTAACTTTGTTTTCTATGCTTAGCTTCTCTTTACAATATTATTACAGATGAAAGTTTTCTAGGTCAACTCGTCCCTAGAGACCACTTAAGCCAATATGTTAAATTAAGAAGGCTTTACTCTGAAAATGCACAATTTTAAAGACTTTGAAATTAGCGAGATATTGCTTTCTTTGAGATTTATAAAAATTGTACTTGGAATATCATTGCCTCCATTTTGACTTTCTCGCGGATGAGGAGGAAACTTTCCTTAAAGAGATCAGAACATTCCATTCTAAATTAATTTGCGGTCGATATAGTCCCCTAGCTGGGAAATGGGACCGTAGAATATGTCTGCCGATCATAACCCTAGAAGGAGTTACTATGCCTTTTTATTCGGCGGTTATGCTTTCAGCTAACTCTGTAGAAAAAGTTAGAAAAGTAGTTTCCTTTCCTGGCTTTAAATGTAATCAAGTTATTTATTGTACCTTTTTTAAGTTCGTTGTTATTTGAGTTATAATCCGTTACTATAATAATAAACAGATTTCTTAGCTTGATTTTGACTTTATTTTATCTCTCTTTTTAAATAGGAGCTATAGTTATCCTCATCTTCTCTTCCTTATCATTTATCGTCCTGCGTTGATGCTATTAGATAGAAGTTGTTGACAGCGAGTGGAGGAATTATGGTAAGTGATGTGGTCTTATTAGCACGCTTGGCGGTAACATCAAAGCTATAAAATGGAACAAGAGGTATTTTCTTCAAAAAACCACCGCCAACGGTCATAAAGATTATATTGCCTACCTTGTGGCTAAGCTCAATAATAAAGATGAGAAGATCATTATGCTTAAATGAAAAGTGAAGACAAATTCCACGATTGACTTCGATCAAAAGATGTCTAAACTTATTCAGCAAACAGGTGACGTAGTTGAAATTAAAAGATAGTTAGGCTTAGTGTGCCTCTGTGAAGTTCATCATAGGGGACAAAACTTTGAGTATTTACTTGTCGGTCCCTTACTCTACTCCTACGGTTACTAAACCCACTAGGTCGAAACTTCTTGCAGCCGAAAATTTCCCTACTATGCTCAACCCTTCCCGGGGCTTAGACAAGAATGCCGTGGGCAACTGGTGCAGGAGAGTCAAGTTTGAAATAGCCAAATATCTTGATGCGCAATAGAAAGTCAAGTATTCTCAAACTATTAATGATTATGTCATCAAGAATCAAAAGCTCGAGCGGGATATTTATCCCTTTCAAAAGCGCATTAAGGAATTAAAAAGGGATGACAAGACCCTTTGGACAACAAATAGAGCCTTCAATCACGCTCTGAAAACTAACATTGATGCCATTGATGACGAAGACCAAACAAGAAAGAAAGAGAAGAAACTCAAGGAAGTTCTCTGTACGGCCCTTTTCCATGTTGTGGACCCTTCAATGGCAGAGACTCTTAATAAGGCTGCTTAAGATTTGTAATTTATTTGTATGTTTGACTTGAATGAACTTTTTTTGTGTGTGTGTATATAAACAATTTCATATACTCGTAAATTATTTCATGACTTATGTAAATTATATAAATATGGAAAGCAGCACTTGGTTTGCAATCCTTTTTTGTGATATCACTTTGAAATTCTTTTGAATTGCTCATTCATTGATTTATGGACTCGCTAGATCTTTTGTTATTTCTTGATATTCTGATTTTCCTTAAACGCATGTGGTAAACAATATTTCTAATTGTTTGCATGAAATCGAGATATTTGTCTAAGTATGTCAATTTCTTAGATCAATGAATCATCCTTTTAATTGTATGAAAAGTGGTTTATACTAAATGTTAAAATTTCATCTTTAACCACGATGAGAGATAATCAAGAATTTAGCTCCTTCCACTTGGTCGGAATGTCCAAAATTTGCTGATAGAAAATTCTGCTTTATCATTGGGGTATAAATATTGGGATGCGACCTTTATTTAATAAAGAACCAAATCTAGAAATCAAACGTCTGAAATTTTGAGGTAATAACTCTTTAACCCATTCCCAAAAATTAACGGGGCTTAAAAGATAGAAATCCGAAGTTTTCTTTTGGGAACTGTTAATAGTGATCTTAATGATAATATTCTTCGAGCCAGATTTGGGCATTTGTGATAAAAATATAGGATTTCTATTATTGAAACTCCACACCTAGATTAGGATGCGAATAAGTAATTATCTTGATACCCAGATTTAGGTATATTAAGATAATCAGTGATTAACAGAGGCCTGAAACGTAGATTCGGGCATTAAATAGTGAAGTTTTGAAATATGTATCCCGAAACACATATTCGAGTATTAATCAATGCCATTTAGATATGAAGGACCCGAAACTCAGACTCGGGTATTAATGGATGATATTCTGGTATCAGAGACCTAAAACCCAGATTTAGGTATTTTTAAATGATGTTTTAGAAATGAAAGTCTCGAAACCTAGATTTTGGTATCTATAAGCGGAGTTCCGTTTTACTCCTTTGATGTGTGAACCCTTCAGGTCTTGTATAGAAGTAATTTGTTTAGTTGCCTCTTAAACTTGGACATTTTAGCCCGTAATTTGAAATGCCTCTTTCTCGTGCTTGAACATCTTAGTCAATGATCTGATGTGCCTCTTCTTAGGCTTGGACGTCTCAGTCCTTTGTTCAATGGGCCTCTTCTTGGGCTGGGATGTCTTAGTCCATTATCCAATGTGCCTCCCCTTGGGCTTAGACATCTTAATCCATTGTTGAATAATCCTCTCTTTGGGCTTGGATATCTTTGTCCATTATGATTGAGCTGCTTCTTGGGCTTGGATATCTTAGTCCATTGTTGTCCAATGCTCTTTGTTAGCTCATCTTCGAGTCTGAAACCAAGGGTTATCCGACCTTCCTCCAGGAGGCGCCTTGCCCTGGCCCTTTTGCGGTACGGACAGGGACTTGTTCAGTGCTTTACCCTGGCCATCTTATGGCATGGATAAAGTCTTACTCTGTCCTCCCTCCAGGTGGTGCCTTACCTTGGCCCTTTTGTGGGGCGGATAAGGGCTTGTTCGGTGCTTTACCATAGACATCTTATAGTGTGGATAAAGGCTTCCTCCATCCTTCCTCAAGGAGGTGGTCTCCCCTAGCCTTCTCGGTGCGAACAGAGGCTTTTCTATCATCTTAGGTAGTATCTAAATATTAAGAGCATTTCACTCCCAACCACATAGATTTTCTCTTTTCAAAAAGTAGTTTTTTTATTGATACAACTTAAATTCTTTTTACAAATTCATGGACTTTCCCCTGATGAAAGAAATTTACGATCATCCCCTCCACAGTTCTGCAATGGTTGGTTTCATGACCATTCATCATATGGAGGCAGTAGGATCTTTCCAAATTCCTTTTATGTTTTGGCTTTTTCTGTGATGGCCAATAGTTGAGCTCATCCTTTGTAAGCAAGTAGACGCTCTCAAATGATGTTGTTAAGTTGCATTCCTTTGAATGTCCAGACTTGAAGTTTGATTCTTGCAGATGGCTTCTTGACTTTTTGTTCCGGCTCTCTGTTCTCTTGCCCTTCAATTGCGTTTCTCTTTGGCACTCTTTGTACAACTTGTATAGGAAGTATTCTTTTTACAATTGGTTATTGCCATTCATTTTCAAAGGTGTTGTAATTAGCTATTATTTCTCTCCCAAAGATTGCGCCTTTGGAATAATATTGAATGTAACTAATCATTTGATTAAAGACATTGTCACTTCCATTTGTTCTTTTTCCGAGTGCAAAGATAAGGGTAGGACCAACATGAAAAGTTTAGACTCCATTTCTTGGGATCATAAGATTCTACTCTCTTCTTGTTTATAATTCTTAAGGCTTCTAGCCTTAGCCTTTGTTCTTCATCTGGATTGGAGTCCTTTATAATTATTTGGGGGAACCTTGTCAAATGTGGTTCGAAGGACCCTTGTACAGATCTCTTAATTCTTGTGGCCATGATTCACCAATGTAGATAAACTTAAAGTGGAATTGACTTAAGTAGGATTAGAGATCAGCAGTGTTGGAGTTTTATCCAAGTTAGAAATTCAAGCCTTCCTTCTAGTGCTAAAAAATGTTAACAAGATTACTTGTTAACACCCCTAAATAATGCTAAGAAAAATGAATAATCTTTTACACGCAGTGAGCGTGATTCCCGTAGGAATTGCCTTTCGATTTGGCTTTATTTGAAATCAGACCTTTCTACAATGTCGAATGGTATGGTCTCTAGGTTAGGTGACCTTTCGATCATGTTGAACTAGTATGAGATCTCCTTCAAAAGCCTTCCTTTCGATTAGATTGAAATTCCTTGAGTCAAATCCTTTAAAGGTAAGTTTCGACCTTGTCGAAGGCTTGGGTATTAGCTTTCCTTAAGCTTAGGTTGGAAATTTTATGCTCTAGTGGATTTGGAGTAGGCTTCAACCTTGTCGAAAGCTATAGGAACGACTTCCTTTGGATGAAATCTGTAAGTTTAGTTTTTGGTGTTTATAAAATTGGTTTCGACCTTATCGAGAGCTTTTGATCACAGAGTTGTTGGCTCCGAAAGGTTACAGAAGTTGTCAGGGCCTGAAGAGTTGTCAATTTTGTCAATAGCTACCTTTTGGTGGGGTTAAACCTGAAACATAAAGGTTAAGCCAAAAAAAGCTTTAGTGAAAAATAAAGAGTCAATAATGCTCAGGACTTCCCTTTTTCCATCTAAAGAAATTTTATTTCATTAAATTCCCAAATGATCACCCAATTAGGGTTTGGAATGGGAGAAATCAGATTCCTAAAACTTGACCCCTTGGGTCTTATTTATAGATGTAGCCGGCCCCCCTTTTGGGCCCTTGCCTTCGACAATGTCGAAAGGTCATCCTTTTATATGCTGTGATGAACCTTTCGACCTGGTCGAAAGGTTTGCCTTTTACATGCTGTTATATGTATGCCTCCTTTCAACATTGTCAAAAGGGGTCCCTTTGTATGTTGTTAAGAACCTTTCGACCTGATCGAAAGCTATGCTTCCTTTCGACCTTGTCAGAAGGTGTCCTTGTTCTTCTTGTCATACTCTAGCAATTCCTTCATTCTCTCTTAACTTTTCGACTTGATCAAAAACCTTGTCTCCTTCCAACATTGTCAAAAGGTGTCCTTATCATTATTTTTCCTCTGAGTATTGCTTTCTTCATAGCACCTTTCGTCTTAATTGAAAGGTGCCTCAGATGGTCTTTGCCTCCTTGTTATTAGTGAAGTAATTTTGGAGCCTTCGACATGTTCGATAGGTTGATTACATTGGTTTTGAAGAGATTCAACTGTCATTGGTCTCAATGTTGTTACGTAGCCTAGCCTGTTGTTTTGATCTGATGCAGAACCCTTTCGAGACCATACTGGTTTCGATCGATTTGAAAGGCTTACTATAG
Organism: Allium cepa; assembly: GCA_030765085.1. Taxonomy (NCBI): domain Eukaryota; kingdom Viridiplantae; phylum Streptophyta; class Magnoliopsida; order Asparagales; family Amaryllidaceae; genus Allium; species Allium cepa. Next base: position 713,145,401 of record CM060938.1, on the reverse strand, counting down.
CTTTCGTTGGGGTTGCTAATATTTGCTTCGACTTATTCGCCTTCTTCGAAATGTAAGAACTCGCTGGACAATGTAAGGAGGGATCTTCTGACACCTTCAAAGGTCTTAAAGCTATTAAACTTTGATGGTAGCATCCCTTCGACACCTTTAAAAGGTTGGAATAGAATTCTTCTCCCTTTCTTTTTGTCTTGAAGAGGTTTCGACTAGGTCGAAAGGTGAATATTTAGAGTAACAATATCCAACTTTGGAATAAATCATCACATTAGAATTCAAACTGCAATAGCAACTCAGCCAAGTCCTTGAAAAGAGATAGTTGTAGACGCAGAGTATGATTTGATCCCAGAAAGGTGTACATTCGTGTGAGGAAAAATTTAGCTTCACCACCGGCCAAGTACAATCCAAAATTTAACCATCTCCCTTCATAATTTCCACCGTACCAGAATCATCATAAGGAGTTTCTATACCAAACTAAAGCACTATGTAATATATAAGGTGTAGATAGCATTGCCAGTGTAGATAACTGGAATTCTAATTAGCACCAAAACAAACGGTTAATGAATAGTCAACCAAGTAAAAGCAACGTCTCGTGATGCCATCGCAATCGACTGAAAGTTATAGGATAGTAATTTGAAACTTGTCTTGTTTTAGATCACACTTCGTTTCTAAAGAAAACGTACGCTTGAAGACAAATGTTAACTGGTTTTTTAACCAAGTAGAAGTCAATAGGAGTTAGAACGTCCGTACAATGAAAGAACGACTAGAAATTTGGTAAAGATACTTAGACGGACTAGAGAAATGAGCTCAGGGGGTTTGGTTGAAATGGCTAGGTCCTTGAATCACCCTTAAATTAAGGCCATACATCCACCCCTCGAATTAAGGCCTTATATCAACCTCGAATTAAGGTCTTAGGTCAAATCGACTTGGAACTTGACATATATACTTGGAAAAACACATGGAAGGACTTAGAAAAGGTTTGGAGTGGTTTGGCCCCACCAATTAAATTCATTACTGATTTAAGGACCTTAATTCATCCAAAATTAAGGAGAACATCAGAGTGAATTGGAGTGACTTAAAATTTGGTAAGAGCATTTAGAAAAGGAAAAAGAAGGACTTAGGGAAGTTTCACCATGATTGGGCCAAGCATCTAATTTCATCCCTGAATCAGGATCTTAATTCGATATTGAATTAGGTGCCAAATCCTGGCACATTCACACTTTGCATAAGTGATCCCGTAGTCCTCCTATGCATTTTGTGAAGTTCACAGATTCCAAATAGCTTATCATCAAGAATGAAGATGTGACTATCCAAACAAAAGGATATTCTAAGTCTTAGAAGAACGATGATCAAAATACATCAACAATCTACCAAATTACATGAAGGACATCTAGATAAAGCAAGAAAATCAACCCAAAAGGATTTGGCCAGTGAATGGCCAAGGATTAGATTCGGCACCGAATTAAGGACCTTAATTCGACACCGAATTTAGCCATTAACTTGAGGAGTCACAATATTTCTTGTGTTGCCTTGGGCTGGTTTTTGGACTTCCCTGGTAGCAGGCTTCTGATCCAATATGGATGCTACCACTATAAATACAAACCAAAGAACAACTAAGAAAAGATCTGGTTTATGCCATTACTATAGGGAAGCCCTGACACTTCTTTAACTCTTTCTCTACTCAATAGTTACCAAGGAAATTCCTATAGGAAATTCTAGGATTTATAACCAGTCTAACACCCGTAATTATGACTTGTTCAACTAAAAACACTTCGTAATCATATATAATCAATAACCAATGCTATAAAATGGACGTAGGCTTAGTTAACAACCGAACCACTATAAAATTCTCCATGTCTACTTACTTTTCTGCTACTATTTTTATCATTTTCGCTCTGCTCTAATAGAGCTGGTGCTCTCATCACACTCCAGGGTGTCGATCCATTTTTTTGTGTTAACATTATGGTGCTTTCACTGAGAACCAGTGAACCTAAGCTTAGATCTTGGTTTCAACTTTGGATTAAATAGGTCCAGAAGTTAGATCTTCAAATCCTACTTTGAAAAGATTTTAAAGGCTGGCTTTGAAGACCAATAGAAGGTAGAAAAAGAACAACTTCTAGTAGATCCATGGGTACAAAAGTTTGTAATGATGGACAAAACCACCAGCAAGTTGAAGTCAATATTAACACCAACTTACAACTAGGAGTTAATACTAGAAATCCAGCACTTGAATATTCCATTCAGCGTGAAGTTCATGACTAAAGAAAAATCTAACCAGATGGTTGATCAACTCAACCAAAAGATAACTGATAGCCAAAAGCTCTTATGGACAAGATAGATGCTTTGTTAGCACAACAACCACCAATCACTCCAAAAACTAAGCAAAAACCGCCACTGCTGCGGAGTAGGAGAATTCTCCATCTATGGCTTGCATAGGAGGGATGGCAAGGAAAAACAAAAGGAGATGCTTGGTGGAGCTACTAGAATTTTTATTGAAAGAAATGGAAGTACTCCGCCTACTGGAGCATAACCCATTGTGAACCCAATCTTGGAGCGAATGCTCCATAATGGAATATTGTAATGCTTCTTCCTGATTTTGAAGATGATATGTCACTTGACAACAAAGAATTGGAATTAAATGCCTACATAGGCCGGAAAAACGTCGGAAATGAAGTTTAAACGTCCGTTACAAGGCTATCCGCACATCAACGTAACTCTACAGGTGTGGTTACCTTAGAAAATGGAGAACCTAGGCTTCAATTGATAAACCAAGGCCCTTTGTAGAGCCAAACGCTAGGTGTATCCTCCTATAGTCAACCTAGAATACCCAACTAGTGAGGCATACATTGCCAATATGGTCAAACGCTTGGTGGAAGAAAGCAAGGGTAGAAAGGACGACCACTATGGTTTGCACCAAGCCGAATGGAGAATTTTGGCCATCACAACTGAGCTAAGCAATACATCACACTGAATAACTATGAAATCTGAAGGAAAATTTCTCCAACCTCCTAGGCATCGACAACTAATTCTTCTAGGAATTTTTTAAAATTATCTAATTTCTATTTTTTATGAAATTGATTGATTGGATTTCAATCCAACAAAATAAGAAATTAACATAAATCTTATAAAAATCCTAACTTATCATATTCTAGAACTGAACTAAAAAAAACGTAAAATGGAAGTTCTTTTTCGTAGCTTATTACCTTATTGATATCAAGAAGTCTAAACCGTTATATCGACAAAAGAACCAAACTCCTTTGAATTCAACTTCGCCTAGAAATAAGCGATGATGAAAGGCATTTTCAAAATAAAATCGATAATGCCTAGAAGAAATAGCATGTCTTCTAAGAATTTGATGCTGCTCGGAGATTAGCAACGTTAGGAAGGATAACTCTCAACTGTCATAGATTCACCGCTGCCTGGACATTAGCTGCTACTGGAATAAACGGCCTCGCAGAGATCGATCAGGTATTTCGATTCTATCTACGAAAAACCAACAGTTGTCTGAAGACAAACAGCGACAAGGGGAGAACAACCAAAATCGAGCAACCAAAACGTCGATTCTCAAAGATTAGAACCGATGAACTAAAATTGCAAGCAACTAAAACAAAAACCATGTGAGGAATGTGAGGAATTTAGAGGAAACAAAAACCATGTGTCAGACATAAGTCTGGTATGAGAAACTCAAGAAATATGTGTTAGGGATGCAGATTAAGGATCTTAAGGCAGAAATAACACTAGAGGGGGGATGAATAGTGTTTTAAAGCATATATGAATTATATGACTAAATTAAAACTTTCAACACAAATCTAAACAGAATTCTAACACAGAATGATCACAGAACATATAACAAATGCAAATAGTAAAGTAAAGCAAGTAAAAGGAAAGAACACACCGGATTTTATACAGGTTCGGAATCCTCCTACATCCAGTCCTGTACCAAGGCAATATCCTTGTACAGATTTTTATAAGCCAATATACAAATTACAACCCTCAATTTCTAAGGCCTTGAGGAACCCTCCTATCTCCGAATCTGGGGTAAACTCCCTTGATTTTCGAGACACAAGATCACGCTAATACTTTCTAATAACAATCCTTTTGAATGGATAGACTCTATGGACTTTTTGAATACAAATTGATCCTATAACTCTGAATAGCACTTTGATCTTTAGTAGAATGATGGAGAATCAAATAGAGAGAGTATCTAAATGATTTCCTATTGAGAATTTGGCAGAATGATGGCACGATCTTGAAAATATGAAGTTTTATGGATATGGAATGGTGGAGAAGAAAGAGTGAAGAAAATAAGAAAGTAGTTGTTAAAAAAATTCGTTTTGGAAGCCTTTATATAGATGCACAACAGTCATAACCATTGGTGAAATGTTTTCGAATGAATGGACACTTCTTTTGAAAATTGAATTTTGAATCCAACTGTCACCGTGTCGACATGGGGTATCCCCTTATGTCGACATCCCTTAGTTCAAAATTATAGAGATGTTGTTTTATAAAGACAATTGAATTTAAAACAAGTTGAAACTTCTCTGAAGCAAAGTAAAGTGTTTAAACAATATTTTGAGATAGAGAATGAATATAAAACATTATTTTAAATATATATATATAATTGATATAGACCGTCAATTATATAAGTAATATTTAAAATCAGAATAAGTTTTGATGTTTTAAAAATAGAAGTTTTTAAAATCAGAATAGAGGAATATTTCAAGGCTAAAACAAAGTTTGAAAATATTTTTGAAAACATGATTTTGAAAGCTAAAACATTTTGAAAACAAATTTAAAAACATTTTGAAAAATCTATTCAAACTGAAATTGCAAGAACCTTCCTACAGAGCTCCTCCATAGGACTCGAGAACTTGTACAAAGTAGTTTAAATGATTTGGTTTTCGTGGGTTTGTAAGCCACTTATCGTAGGTTTGTAAGCTACTTGTCGTGGGTTTGTAAGCCACTGGTTTCGTTAGAAATTGGGTTCCATCCCAAAAGAAAATTAGAAGAAAGATGAGAGTGCCATTATGAAGTTTTAACAAAATACTAGACACTTATCTTGAGATCTTGAAATCTTGATTCTCTAGAGTCTTGAATCTTGAATCTCTAATCTTCATCTTGATGCTTGAGTCTTTATACTGATCAGTCTTCGATGATACCTGCATATACTTCCTATATACATACATACATATATATATATATATATATGGAAATGTTAGTATATATTTTATAAAGTAAAGTATAATAACTATATAAGGTTGTTGTCATCAAAACATCATCAACTCAGTTCCTAACAATGTGTAACAAGTAAATAACATTACTTTAAGGACTATATGGAATGTCATAATGGTTACCCCTTTAAAAGAAACACCATATAATAAGTACATAAGGTTATATAACATATAATGTCTGGGTTATAGAATATAAATTTTACAACATACATTCATTACACTCATTAGCATAATAGGAGTACACTCAAATCCATTTAGGAACATTTTCATATCGGATTTTCCGTGGAGATTTCTTCGGTGTACTGAATCCAATCTCCCGCACAAAGATTAAAAACTACCTTCAAGCACAATATATCTCTAGATGAAATATACCATTAAGGAAACCATAGGCGATCCACATTCTAGCATGTGATCCTAAATACCATCCCCTCCCGCGTGCATCATCGATAAGCATACTCTAAATATGGAGTGATAATATCATGTTGTGAGTCAGCCAAACCCCGAGCTATGACCCTACGATGCTTTCTATCATTTTCGATGTCGATGTCACATTCGGCATCTTTCACACGAGTCCTCATCACTTGAGCAAAACATGAATCCCTAATTGGATTCCTACATCTCGAAACCAACTCGAAACCACACATGGATTCCAACATCTCGAACAAATCCACTTCGAAGAGATAGAACATGCATCTCAACCTAGAATTGGTTTTCGCTAAGTAAAACTATAATGATCCTCCTTTCTTACTACCAAAGACGACACTTAATACATCCTCGGTATTTGTGTGTTGGTCATTAGTCATCCGAAATATGGGTCATTCGGGTGAAAGAAAGAAAACGCAGAAGCAAAGAAACTAAACAATACAGAAGCTCATAAAGCAACGAAATAATTTATATTACTCAATATAATATATTGCAAAGTCATTTCAAAAATGTTACATCAGAGTCATGCTAATAAAAATTCTACCTAAGGATAGTTATAACAGTTTGTCCCTACCTAATGGATACCATATACATATAATATAGCGGAAGACAAAGTAATATCTAGCTATTAATGCACCCACCTGCTTTAAGCTCCTCCAAATGAATCCGCAAAAAGTCTTATCTACTTGGCTGCCCATTCAAATTTGAGCACCCAAGAGTTTAAAAAGAGAAAATAAACTCCAGGTCAAACATGGGTCTGGTGTGAATAACGCATAAGTCTTTAACTTTATAAAAACCTTTAAATCAAAGGCATCTCGTAAGACCATGCTACACATAAACACTGACGGATTTTTACCTTATGGTAACCAAAACACTGTATGTAAAAATCCAGTGGTATTACAACAATGTCTATGGTTTCAAATAAATACCAAAATAGCTGAACTTGTTACCATATTAAATTCTAGCATACTAAGCTCCACAATCAAAAATGTAAAGGCACTGATTGGAGATTGTGTTCCATATTATGGCAAGGTAAGGGACTACCTTCCGATGGTACGCCCTTGGAAAAAGCAATGGAGTCTGACAAGAACTTCTTATACCCAAGCTACACCGAGCCGGCTGAACTTTAGCAAGATGAGCCGGATTACCTCATCCCTTTTTTACACCAAGGCCTTATACTACCACGGTGTTTGCGTGCAAAACAATTCTATTATGGATAATCTAGAATAGGATGGCAACTCCTAATAGTAGCTGACCACATAGCTCTGCTGCATACACTTACCATTACTCAGTTTATGAGGCTCATGAGGTCACGTCTTTACCTTCTTCCTCTTATCAGAGCATCTTGGAATGCTAACACTACCATTCAAGTAGAGATACAATGCCATAACTCGTCCATGCAAGTTGTTCCGGGATAGAACAACCATTCCACATTACTATCTTCCTTTTGGAATCACCATTAAGAAGAATAATATTACTCCACATCATACTTCAATATGATTTAACATCATTCGTTATTAATTTGAAGTAGTTCGGATAAATCCAAGGGTTGGTATCTCCAAAACTAATCAATAACTTCTAGCTAACTCAATTCTGGTTCTTTTGGAAGTATGCACTAAGCAATCAAGTCCTTATCGGGGAACTCGAATATACCCGACATATCACCTGAGTCAAAACAGGTCAAAATTCGATAGTCGGTTGTATTATCAAATAACAAACAACAACCAATTCCATTTGGGATTTATTTACCCATGGCAACTACTAAGCCTCAAAACAAATCTTTATTTAATAAATCTCTTTTTAAAACATTTGCCTAAAATATTCATATACTTATCTCTCTGACATAAATGTATTCACAAAATATTTAGGAGCCACTTCTTACTTCCAAATCTTGTAAAAAAGGATTAAACAAATGCTGTTTAAATTGGAGGTAAGGACAACCCCAAACACTCTTCCCTCGGTATTAAGTACGGAACAAATGTTCCATACCACTATTTTTGAAAGGTCAATTTAGAGAAACCCAGATCTCAAATTCTTTTTATACTTCTTTTGGTAAATCCTTCTTGATCATATCCATTTCATTCATGAAATCTCTTCTATTTGAAATAAAAATCCATTTCAAAATACTTTCCAAACTTCCAAACTCATTTATAAAACACTTTTATGAATTGTTCAAAATCATTTATATAAATTTCTTTGATAACTATCGAAACTTTTTTTTATAAATTTCTTATAAATATCCAAATCTTTTTACAAACTTCCTTTATGAGTATCCAAATCTTTTTCTAAAATTTCTTTTATACATACCCAAAATCATTTATAAAACTTCTTTATAAACCCTTCATGTTTAAAAACTTCTTAGATAGCCTTAAATCAATCTTGCTTCCTTTAAACAAATCCATATTATAAATCTCCTTTATTATGAAATCTTCTTCGCTTAAAAAAAATCAAATCCACCTCCCCAAATCCTTTTACATATTTCCAAAATCTTTCATAAAATTATTTGTAAAAACTTCTTTTTATAACATGAAAAACCATTCCTATTAGTTAAAAACATTTTTAGTAAACCATTTGTCAAATTTTCTTTTAAATATCTTCCTCAAATTGCAATATCTTTGCAACCATTTCAAAAAGAAAATGAAATATTTATCTTTACAAAATCAAACAGAGGTTTAGTGACCAAAAATGTGCTTTTAGTTTGGTCTTACTTATCCATTTTAACATGGCATCACATAATAACATGTATATTAGGGGTCAATACGTAACAATCAATCGAATAAAGCGAATGTCCAAGTTAATTGTAATAGAAGAATGGAGTTTTTTTCTGCTAATGGATGTCATTTAGTATTCTAGCCACATAAGGTTACTTAAGGGTAAGCAACACAGAAATCATTTGATTAAAAACAAATTTTGAAAAGAAAACGGTGTAAAATGAAACTGATTACTTAAAGTCAAAGAAATCTAAAATAAATTAAAACCTTTTGTAAATGAGAATCAAATCCTTATTATTAATTAACTCTAGTTAAAGGTAATTAAACCATAAATAAACCTTATTAAAACATAATTAACTTTAACCAAAGTTTAGTTAAATAAAAAACCCTTTTAAAATAATAATAATTAAAAATTGTCTTAAATAAAAATTAATTAATCCCTATTTAAAAATCAAATAATAATTTTCTTTAATTAAGTAACAAATCATGATTAACTTAATTGATTAACATTTAAGTTTAAAAACCATTATTAAGAAATAATTAAGTACTAATTACCATAATTAATTAATTAATTAATCATTAAATAAACAAATAATTAGACAATTAAATAACCATTCTCTACTCACTAAATTAAAGTTAAAAAATATTTTCTTAAAAGGTTTTCAGTTAAAACAAGTTTAGATTAGAAAAATAGTTAGATTTTTCGAATTGCGCGTATAGCAATTATCTCTATACGGACCCGTAATTTCAAAACTTGGGTTCCAAGAAAATTAACTTCAAAACTCTATTTCACACTTTAGAACTTATAGAAAAGTAAGAAAACATTTTTAAAGAAAATTCTAGGGGGAAACAAGTTTGGTTTTTGTGAACTACGCGTATAGTGACCATCGCTTTACGCGCCCGTAATTTCAAAACCTGAAATTTTGATTTTCTAACTTTCAAAACATCAAATTTCATCTCCGTTAAAGCATGAGGATAGACTTTTGAAACCAAAACCAGAGATTTAAATTTAAAATATTTTCACTTTGAAAACAAAAATCATACTTTCAACAAAAAGCGGATTTCTACATAGCTTTTGGCTAGCGAATCACTACCATTGTGTCATGATCCAACATACAACACATATAATATTCCATCATAATATCACATCATAATATTATAGCACCATCATAAATAAAGTATTACTTCACAATACTAAATAACTTTTCCAATATTCAAGGTAAATTCTTTATCTCCTACCCAAACTTCAGCATAAGAAACCAACACCAAATCAACATATATACATGCACACACAACATATAACACTAATACATACTTAAGCAATATTTTAATGCATAAATTTTGCAACTTTAAAAGTTGGTAACTTGAGTTCTAAATACACAAACTTTACACACCAATGTGAACCGAAAGTAAGCCTAACTTCCATTGAACTTGAATATACTCATTCCAAACCGCCTTAACTTGAGAATATGACTTTGTGTGGCCCTGGAGAGACAAGTTTGCCTAGGCCTATGTTAGTTTAGGGATGATGGAGCTTGTTTTTGGAGAGGAGTGATACTCGAAGTGAAGTAGCAAGGTTTAAACTTGATTTTCGAAATGTATACACAAATTTTAACTTAGGAATTTCTCTTGGAAGCCATGGACGAACTTGTGGACTTGAAGAGGATAGAAATGAATATGGAAATTATGGTGTAGAGGAAGAATGTGTATAGATAGGTGGTATTTATTGAAATTGAGAGGGATAATTTAGTAAAATTATTTTAGTACAATAGAATGATTAACATACCATGAAAGCATGCTTGCCATACCCCCCACCATGCTCTCTACATGTTCTCCCCCTCTCATGCTCTCATATACTAGCCTAGGTGATATAGGTGATGGATGAGCTTAACTTCGGGTACTTGTGTTACTATTTGACACTATTCACACCATGTTGATTTGCTTAATTTAAATCACCATTAGCTTAATCCAATACTTAATTTACCTTAATATAAACTCATTTAATTCTATGATAAATATTTATGTGTGTGGATGTATATTACATAGTGGCACATAACTTTTCCGACGACTTTTGGGTGTCGAAAAGTCGAAATTTCAAGAAAACATTCTTTTGTCATATTTTCTAATTTTACTTGAACCATTTATATTGGTAAACAAATCTTTAAAACTATTTTACCATCATTATTAAATAATTGAAATAGGTTTATTTGCTAATAAAATCCGTTTATTGATTGTATAAAATATATTTAAATAGCCTATTTTAAAGCGGCAAAATCCTGAATCGTTACAAATCTATTTTAGCACCATTTGTTATTATTTAAAATATTAATATTATTTTTAGTTTATAAAACCTATTATTTGAATATTTAAAATTTATTAAATATCCACAAATCAAGGCAGTAAAATTTCGGATCGTTACACTTTTCCCTCCTTAAAAGAATTTCATCCCGAAGTTTTACTTCAACCGTAATTCCCAAAACACTTAAACAATTCATCAATCCATATGATGTACATAGATCATTCTTGTGTGAAATCTTATTCGATCATTCACTCGAACACATAACTTCACTTCCGAACTAGTATCGCTCACCTGACTTTCTAGCATAGACGTTGATCAGGCTTCTTCAGTTAGAAACCTGTATTCTTCTTGCATAGTCATAAACTATGATAGACAACTTTGATTCCACATAAGAACCTTCACCAATGCTCACCGTCAAAAATCTTATGATAAATCCTTATTCAGAATGGTGTAAAAACCTTTAGTCATATACTCGAATCTAGGATCGGAAACTATGTAAAAAGGAGAAATTATTTTCATACAACCTATGTCTTGAAGCTAAGCTGACCAAATCAACCTCTTAACCATAATTTCCTTGTAAGTAGCTAAGAAGAGTAGGATGCGGGTATCCAAACACCTTCCTAGATTCTACTTTTTCTTAGACATTACTAAGGAAAAAATATCTTTTAACCGGCCTAATAACATCAAATAATTTTTCACATCCTATATGTTAAAGTTAGAAGACACAATATAAATAAACAAATTTCATTAAACCTCCTTATTAAATTTAACCTAATTAAACTTCATTTATTAATTCACCTTTTGAATCAAAATCTCCTTTTATTTTGAAAACTCTTCCTTTAAGGATCCAAGAAAATAATAGCACTGTTGTTGTTCCTTAGCCTGCCACAACACTTACACAAGAAAAGATTTTTGTGACCTATTTTTTATAGGTCCATGGTTGTTAGCGACAAAATATTTTGAAAAATATGTTTGTGTAAACCCATGACAATTTCTATTTGTTCCTTTTGGCATACAGATTTGTTTGACTTTAAGGGATTTTACATTTATGCCTTTAGGAACCCAAATTGGAATGGCTTTCATATGTTTGGGTCTATACCAGCAATTATTGTGATTGTGTCCAAATTTTCTACAAATCCTGCACTTGGAGTGGACATTATTATGTTTGCTTCTGACACATTGAGATTGAGTATACACAAGTCCTTGTCTAACAGTATTGACAGTTTGTTTCCCTAATAACATATTTAGTGGATTTTCTCCTTTGGAAAATTTTCCTAAAGTTGTAGACAATTATTGGACTTGTGTTTTAAGGGATTCATTTTCAATCAATAAGAGAGTGCACATTTTAATAGAATTTTCTCTCCTAGTATTTTCACTTTCTTTCAAAATCAGAGTATCATTTTCAAGTGATTTTATTCTAATTTTTGATTTTTTAATTTCCTCTTCAAATGATGAACACTTATCACACTTAGGGCTTTTATTTCGATAGTTTTTTAACTAATTGATCAAGCTGTTTATTTAATTCTATCATGTGTAGTTAATGCCCCGCTATTACCCTGCTACAACCCCACTATATCTCATAGCGGATTTCTACTGCTATGATTTTTCCATATAGCCCCAGAATATAGCCTTTCCGCTTTAATCCTCGCTATTTTCGCTATATCCCGTTATTTCCGCTATATTCCGCTATATCTTTTTTAATAAAATGAATTGAAAAATTGCGTTTATACATTATAAAATTATGAAAGTAATTTATTTGATTTAATTTTTAATATATTTTCAGAAATGAAAATACTCTAATATTCTACCAAATTCAATTATGTTATATAACAGTTTTTCGTTTATTTAAAGTATATTCGCACATGTTTTTATTTGAAATTATTTATGTATTATTTATAATTCAATTGAATGATAATTTTTCATTTAATTACCATTTATATATATGTAAAAATATTAAGTACGAGTTTTATATGCTATTTTAGAGCCACCCGCTATATCCCGCTATATCCTCGCTGTATCCCTGCTATGACTTTTTGCACCTCCACCGCTTCGAATCTACCGAGCGCATTAACTGCACAGATTCTATCAAACTATCTCTTTGTGATTCAATTTTAACATATTTCTCTTTAAGTCTTTCAAAACAGCCATTTACTTCATAAAAGTATATAAGTAATTCTGAATGAGTAAGATTTAATACCTCGCTTGGTTCATCATCGTCACCGTCAATTGTTTCCACTAGAAGACTTGGATTTTATTTTTCACTCTCACCTCTAATGCTTTTCAATTGTTGATTTTAAGTTGGATTTTCGTATTTGTGGTTACACCTTTTGAATCTCTTTATTGACAATGCCAGTTCAGCTGCTCCATCATCTTCGTCGTCGTCATCACTTTCCGTTGTTCCCTTGAGAGCTATTGGTTTCTTTATAGTATCACCTCCTTCACGTTCTTCCTTGAACTTGATTTCTAGCTCATAAGTGGTGAGATTTTCGATATGTTTTTTGATTTCAATCTATTTCAAATCCTTCGATTCTTGAATATCAGTGACTTTGACTTCAAAATTTCGTGACAGAGCTCTGAGGATTTTTTGGACTATTTCCAACTCAGTGTATGGTTTTCCGAGAGCTTTTGACTTGTATATGAGATTAAAAGTTGTCCATACATATCTTTGACATTTTCATCTTTGGCCATTGTGAAGTTCTCGTATTCGCTACTAAGCGTGGAAAGGCGATATTCATTGACTTGGAGGTTCCTTCGTGAGTCACTTCAAGTGTGTGCCAAATTTCCTACGCAGTTTGACAATGTGAGACACGGTTAAATTTAGTTTGATCTAATTATCAAATAATAGAATTCATAGCTTCAGCATTAGCATTCTGTAGTTTATTTTCAAGATCTGTCCATTGATCCATCGTTCTTCAATTTCTTAATTATCTACCACTATGGTTGGTATCCTATATCCCATCTTAACAATATTCCATGCATCTATAGTTTTCAAAAAAAAAAATCATTCTATGTTTCCAGTAAGAAAATTCAGCATTGAACATGGGTGATAACTATGGGCTGACCCTCAGCAAAAGAATTATTAAAAGAAGCCATTCAAAAAATCAAATTATTAAAATGAAAATTGGTTTTGAAAATCAAAATTTTAAAACAAAAAAATAGTTTTTTTCCTAGCTCTGATACCACTTGTAGGATCAATTTCACCTAGAGGGGGGGTGAATAGGATGATACTAATAAAAGTTAATGTGGAAATATATATAATAATTGCAGCATGGATAATAGCAGAATAATAAAAGCGGAAATAGAACGACAAAAATTTACTTAGCTTCGGTAAAACCCTGCATATGTGTTATCCTCGAAGTTTCTACTAGAAATTAAGTAGTCAGACGCTTACACACATAAACTTGCCAAACCCGCTAACGACTAACCTATCTCTACGCTCAAAACCCTAAAACAACTCATCCACTGAGTTGTGAATTCTCGAACTACACCATCGTAGTTCGTAACCTAGTCACACGACTAGAAAGTTACACAAATTTAAAAGAAAATTTCAAACTAAACTAAATAAAAAAACCTTTTTAATATATTAAGCCCAAGATAATATATAAGTGCTAGCCCAATTTGTAAATAGAAAAAGTGTTCCCCTTTATTATTTTTTCTTTGAGCAAAACTTCGGCCGATCCTTTCTTTCTTCGTTCTTCTTTCTAGAGCTTTGTTCGATTGAAGCTCCGATTCAAAAATTGATTGATCGAACTGTGTTTCTGCTTCGAATTGCTTCGTCAATCGATTTGCTGGCTTTGATTAATATGCAGCGGCTTCAAGTTGTGTCGAGCTTGAATGCTATGATTTGGCACATGATTTTCTAATTCAGTTTTGAATTTGCTCGACTTCGATTCGAGTTATAAATTTGTTCGTGATTTAGCTAGCTCTGGTATTTGTTTGAACTTGAATGCATTTTATGCCAATGATGTAACTAGGTTATATAGGGATGAAATCCCTAAATACGTTCGTATAATTTTGATTGAATTCTTCGTGATTTTTGCCTGACCATTAGATAATTGATTCAATGCTTATGATAGTTCCGACTTGTTCTTGTTTGATATGTTGCTTGAATAGTTTGAGTCGATTCCATTATTTTCTCAGATGTACTTTGCTTGGTCACCACGGCTTGAGTTTGGTTTTAGAATCTATGTGCTTGTTTATCACGCTTTTTCCATTTTCAAATATTTTTGACTTTTATTAAATTTGTTCATCTCGGCCTTGACTTTGTTTGAAACTACAACCTTGATTTTTGTTCGAACTGCACCACTGGTTTTTCGAAACTTGATTTGTTAAGTTCGAACTTGTTCTGTACCTTGATTCATGACTCACAACTTGTTCAATTCATGCTACTGGTATTCACTATAAATATATATGTATGATTCTCTGGCTTCATGGTATACTTGACTTTCATCGATCTATACTGATTTGTTTGAACTGCTATTTCTTTTGTAAACTCCTGCTTCATTGAGTTTATGTCTGGATGATTTGATTGAACACGAAATTAAACTAGTTTTGATAGTTTTAGTGATCTGGTTTTATTTCATTGAACTGGGTTGGTAGTCTTGGTCATATAACCTTATTATCCTTGCTCTAATATGCATACATGTATGTTTTTTTATTGTTGGTTGCTCCATTTCGTTGTAGTCTGGTCTAGTTGATTATTTGGTCTTGATGAATCTGATACTAGTTGCTTCATGTCCTGCGTATTGAACTTTGTTTATCACTATATATGAACATACATACATATGTATGTGTGTATATATGTATTGTTGTAGTTTGATTTGACATTGACTCTGGTTGTTGCTTCGTACTTGAAGTCTTAATTGAGGCTTCACTTCCATGCTTTATTTTCATGTGATCGGGTATCATTTGAAGTCATGCTCCACTTGAAGTCATATGTCTTGCCATGACCACTTATGTGTGTATGCCTTATTGTTGAGAGCCTTCATGTGTGAGCATTTATGTTTTGGTTGACACTTCATTTGCATGCTATCACTGCTATGTGATCTTCTTGAAATCTAGTTCAAGTGGTCATGTGTACATGGATTCTAATTCCTTTTGATGTTGCCTCTGAGTTTAAGCTTCTGCATGGTCTGGTTGCATATGTACATGTGTTTGCATGCTCCATTGTACATATTTCGAGTTAAGCTTGCATTGTTTTCAAACTTCGACGTTGCCTTGTATCTGACCATATGCATATGTATACATATGTTACTTGTTGTGTCCAGACTTGATTTCATGTGCTTTGGCTATGATGGTGTGAAGTCTTTGTGTATTGCACCTGAGTTGAATCCAGCCACGGCTCGGGTTTGACCTTGTGCTCACCTATCCCTACAGTTTTATGAAGTGTATATCGGTGTGCATGGCCTACTGACATGTACAGTGATACATTGTGCATGTTACAAGCTATTCATGTAAGATGAATAAATGAAGAACAACCCAAATAACCGAGGCAAATAATATTTTCAAAAACACACACTTCGTTGTACATTGCAAAAATATTTCTTTTTCAATTTTACCACGTCAGTATTTATTTTACAGATAATTCAAAAGTTGGATACAAACTGGAATAGAGTTGAAGATAAATACGATTGTTTGAGTGATATGTAGTGAGGTCAACATTGTAAATTGAAATTTGTGATGTAATCGAAATTGTAATGTAATTGAAATTGTGTATATATAGTGAGAGCTCAAATTTGTACTATTCAAAATAAATATTTGTTTGATTAAAATATTTGTTTTAATTTAAATTCTGTGTTATTTATTTTATTCCACAATATTTATTCAATTATGTGAAAAATAGTATAACAACAAATACATTTAAATGTGTGTATATATATATATATGTTTATTGTCATCAAACAAAAATCATATCCTAGCATATTAAACATTAGCAAGAATTCTTAAGCTAAATAACGGATTAACAACACAATATAAATCATTTTTATTCACTAACAAATACACACTTATGTATGTATGTATTACACTCAAACTCATTCTAGGGCACTACTAACCCTATCTATAATGAGTTTACCTCACCAAAGCCTAGGTGTTCACTCAACATAAGCTCTGATACCAAATGTAACGATCTGCCTTTCTTATTACCATAGATGACACTTAAAACATCCTGGGTGTTCGTGCATCGATCATTAGTCATCGGAAAGATGGGTCATTAAGGTCGAAAGAAAAAAAGGTAGAAGAGAAGAAACTAAACAACACAGAATCTGACAACGCAATGGAATAATTTATATTACTCAACAGAATATATTGCAAAGTCATTTCAAAAATATTACTTTAGAGTCATATTAATAGAAGTTCTACCTTAGGATAGTTATAACAACCTGTTCCAACCTAGCGGATACTACATACATATAATACAGTATAAGATAAAGTAATATCCAACTATCGATTAAGCCACTTGCTCAAAGCTCCTCCAAATGAATCCATGGAAAACATGATCTACTTGACTGCCTATTCAAATTTGAGCACCCAAGAGTTTGTGAAAAGAAAATAAATTTCGGTTCAGACATGGTTCTGGTTAAGTAAGCATAAGTCTTTATATTTATAAAAACATTTAAATCAATGGCATCTTGTAAGACCATACCGCATATAAACATAGACGGATTTTTACCTTATGATAACCAACACATTGTATATAAAAATCCAATGATATTATAATAATGTCTATGGTTTCCAAAAAATATCAAAATAGCTGAAATTGTTACCATATTAAATTCTAGCATACTAGGCTCTACAATCCAAACCGTTAAGGCATGTGTTGGAGAGTTGAGTACGTACTATGGCAAGTTAAAGGACTACCTTCCAATTATACACTCTTAGAAAATGCACCGGAGTCAGGCAAGAACTTCTTGTACCCCTGCTACATAGAGCTGGTTGCCCCTTTAACATGACAAGCCAGATTATCCATCCCTTTTTGACGCCGAGGCCTTATATTACCTTGATGTTTACACACAAAACAATTCAAATATGGAAAATCAAGAATGGGATGGCGGCTCTTAATGGTAGCTGATCATATAGTTCTGCTGCATACCTTGTTTTAGCCATTTCTTGGTTTGTAAGACTCATGAGGCCACTTCTTTACCTTCTTCCTCTTAGTAGACCATCTTGGAATGCAAAACACAACCCTCCAAATAGAGATATAATGCCCGCATTCCAGTTGCTAATGGGTGCCATTTATTTTTCCTAACCATATATGGTTACTCAAGGGTAAGCAACACAAAAATCCCTTGTTTAAAAACAAATTTTGAAAAGAAAACAGTTTAAATAAAACCGATTACTTAAACTCAAAGCGATTTTGAATAAATCAAAACCTTTGTAAATGAGAATCAAATCCATGTTAAATAGTAATCAACTCTAGTTAAAGGTAATTAAACCTTAAATAAACCTTATTAAAACATAATTAACTTTAATCAAAGTTTAATTAAATAAAAAACCTTTTAAAATAATAATTAATTAAAAAAATTCTTAAATAAATAATTAAATAAAAATAATTAATCCTTAATTAAAAATTAAACAAAAATTTACTTTAATTAAGTACAAATCATGATTAACTTAATTGATTAACATCTAAGTTTAAAAACCATTATTAATAAATGATTAAATACTAATTACCTTAATTAATTAATTAATTATTAAATAAATAATTAGATAATTAAATATTGATCTCTAATTACTAAATTAAAGTTATAAAACATTTTCTCAAAAGATTTTAAGTTAAAACAAGTTTAGATTAGAAAAATAGTTAGATTTGCACGTATAGCGACTATCGCTATACGGACCCATAATTTCAAAACTTTGTTTTTAGATTAACTTCAAAACTCTGTTTCACACTTTAAAACTTATAACTAAGTTAGAAAACATTTTTGAAAAAGTTTCTAAGTGGAAACAAGTTCCGATATGGGAAAAGTTTGGTTTTTGCGAACTACGCATATAGCGACTATCTCTATATGGACCCATAATTTCAAAACTTGAAAATTTGATTTTCAAACTTCTAAAACTTCAACTTTTAACTCTTGTCTTCTTTAAAAAATGAAAATAAACCTTTAAAACCAAAACCAAAGATTTAAACTTAAAAACTTTTAACTTTAAAAACAAAAATCATACTTTTGAAAAAAAGCGGAATTCTACGTCGCTTTTGGTTAGCGAATCGCCAATCTTTGTGCCATAAACCTACACACAACACATACAACATTCCATCATAATATCACATCATAACATTATAGCACCATCATAAACAAAGTATTACTTTACAATACTAACTAAGTTTTTCAATATTCAAGGTAAAATCTTTATCGCCTACTCAAACTTCGGCATAAGCAACCAACACCAAATCAACTTATATGCATGCATACACAACATACAACACTAACACATACTTAAGCAACATTTTAACTCATAAATTTTGCAATTTTAAAATTTAGAAGCTTGAGTTCTTAATATATGAACTTTACTCACCAAAGTGAACCGAAACTAAGCCTAACTTCCACCGAACTTGAATATACTCCTAACAAACCGCCTTAACTTGAAAATATGACTTTGTGTGGCCTTGAAGGGACAAGTTTGGCTTGGCCTTGGCTAGTATTGGGCTCGGCCTAGGTTAGTATGGGGATGATGGAGCTTGTTTTTGGAGAGAAGTGATACACGAAGTGAAATAGGAAGGTTTAAACTTGATTTTAGAGGTGTATACACAAAATTTTAACTTAGGAATTTCTCTTGGAAGCCATGGATGAACTTGTATACATGAAGAGGATAGAAGTGAATATGTAAATGATGGTGTAAAGTAAGAATGTGTAAAGATTGGTGGTATTTATAGAAAATGAGAAGGGTAATTTAGTAAAATTACTTTAGTGTAAAATAATAATAAAATTATCATGAAAGCATGCTTGCCATAGCTCCTCACCATTCTCTCCACACATTCTCCCCCTCACCTGCTCTTATGTACTATCCTAGGTGATATAGGTGATGGATGAGCTTAACTTAGGGTACTTATGTTACTATTCGACACTATTCACACCATGCCTGATTAATTTAAGTCAAATCACCATTATCTTAATCTAATACTTAATTTAACTTAATATAAACTTATGTTAATCCTATGATATATGTTTATGTCTGTGTCCATGTTACATAAATGTGCACAACATTTCCGATGACTTTTGGGTGTCGAAAATTCAAAATTTAAGAAAGTGTTCTACAGTCACATTTTCTATTTTTAACTGAACTATCAATACGAGTAAACAAAATTTTAAAACTAATTTTACCATTATTATTAAATAATTAAAATAGGTTTATTTGCTATTAAAAATCAATTTACTAATTATATAGAATATATTTAAATTGCCTGTTTCACAGTAGCAAAATCCTGGGTCGTTACAAATATATTTTACCATCATTTTTGATTATATAAATTATTCATATTTTTTAAATTATAAAATGTATTATTTGAATATTTAAAATTTATTAAATATTCACAAATAAAGACGGTAAAATTTAGGGGCATTACAAAAACACTTACCGATCCCGGTGTCTTGAAGACTGAATCGACGAACTTTGGTCATTCAATGATAATGAAAGCGATCGCGTATGGAAACCAAGTCTTGAATACTTATCATGTTTTCTATATTTTCATCTCACACTATCCATCGATCAAGAGTAAAGCCGGTAGATTAGAGCTCTATTGCTTATATCCGTGCATGAAAATCAGTCTTAATTCCCACAAACAGACATGCCTACTTCATCAGCTTTTAGTGCTAAGTATACAACTAAATACTTTCCATAAAGGAGAAAACATACAAAGCACAAGCAAGTCACATAAGAAACTTCTAATTCCTTTTTTGTTTAATTAATCTTTTAGTAATTAAAACCTATTTTATTAGTAAAACTTCTTTTATGTAATAAAATATGGTTTATCAATTTTCACTATTCATTTATACTCCTTCAATACTTCAAAAAGGTATTCATATATTTATCTCAAATGGTACAAGTGTATTCACAAATCATTAACAAGATTTCTTCCTTTAAACCTTTACTTTTTCTATACTTCAATATATAGACTTATATCAAATGGCAAAAGTATATTCAAAAATCATCAACCAGATTTCTTACTGTAATACCTTTACTTTTTCAATCTTCAAAAGGTATTCATATACATATCTTAAACATTATAAGTATATTCACAAATCATTAACAAGATTTCTTACTTTAATATAGTTTTTCTATCTCAAAAGTATTCATATACTTATCTTAAATGGTATAAGTATATCACAAATCATTAACAAGATTTCTTATTATAATACCTTAATTTTTTTTATCTTCAAAAGATATTCATATACTTATCTCAAATGGCGTAAGTATATTCAAAAATAATTAACAAGAATTTTACTTATAATTTCCTTCAAAATATCCATTTTAAGGATCTAAGTATTTTCAAAATTGTATTCAAAAGGTTTAAGACAAATGTTACTAAAGCTTTTCACCACAAACCCAAAACTGTTTAATTTATGCTTATCTTTAAAACATTTTTTAAATATCTATTTACATTCATAAGTACAATTAAAAAAGGGTAAAGACAAATGTTATTAAAACATTATTACAACAAACCCAAAACCATTTCACTTATGCTTATCTTTGAAAAATTCTTTTTAAAGATCGAAGTTATAGTAGCTTAAGTTCGATAGTCGACTAATCGATTATCTAGTTAAAACAGTTGCTTATACAAATCAATGTTTTTGTATTTAACTCATTTTAGATATTTCAAATTAACTATCCCTCATTCAAGAGTGAAGTCATGTAAGCTAGAGCAGTAGTTGCATCAAAGCTTTACCTAGACACTTCATTCTTGAATCTTACAAATAGACAAGCATACTCGTCGATTTAGACTGTTAAGTATTGTAACGGTCTCCCACCAAGCTAGAGCTTCCTCTTGGAGTAGCCAAGAAGCTATTAACCTCATTTGATCGTCTTTCAACTTTAATCCTCTAAAAATTCTTTCGCATGATCTGATTCAGGCTTGTGCTTCAACAATAGACTCCTTGCCAGTGAGCGGCTTTCCACCAAGTCTTAAGAAACTTTTATATGGATCAGCTAGATTCAGCTGGGATTGAGTAGGTATAGCTGCTTCTACTATTGCGGGGACTTGACCTGTTGTAGTGGTATTTCCCCATCCCCTAGCTCATCCTCTTCTCCCACTCATTCTCACTATATGCAAATAGTAAGAAAACTTGATTTAGGCATACGGACGAGATATCTTAGGGAATATCAACAGTTAAAAGAAATAGACCAAGAAATTTTTAGGGTATTGGTCTCTCTGGTTATACTCATTCTAGGTTATACTTCACCCTATCTCTAATGAGCCACCTAATGTATTATACTCCGTAGCTAAAGTTCTTACTAAACGTTTATCTCTGATACCACTGTAACGACACTGTGTACATGCAAGGACATTCCAGCCAACTTCGATCGGTGCTACGACTGTATATAGGTCAATGACAACCACCCCACATCACTCGGCCACCCAGAAACTTTGAACGACGGTGAACTCGCAATTTTTCTACACGACCCAGCTCTGGAATAAACTGAGCCAGTGTAACAACCCTGTATTTTATGATTATTTTTAATTGTATATTTTAATTATTTTAATTGAATTTTGATTTAAAAACTTATTTTATTTATTTGGAATGATTAATTTTTTTTACTTTAAATATAAACTTTGATTTTGATATGAATTATCATTTCAAACACGAATAAAAAGAATATCTTCCAAAAAAAGTAAATTTTGGTCAATATGGTCAACTTTGACTTTCAAATTTAAAAATTTATAAGTTTAAAAATTTGAATTTTATCTTTTATTATGAAAGTAAATAAAATTTCAAGAATACTGCTTTTCGTTTCGTTGAAATCTGATTTATAATGTGAAAGTTATACCTTTTTAACTATTGAGTATAATTTGCTGTATTTAACAAAATTGTTTATTTTAAATTATATAAATAATATTTTATTTGGTCATGTAATGTTCTAATTTATATTTATATGGGTAGAATAACACGTTATGTATATATTTTGGTTTTCAAACATTTTAAAAGTGTAATTGACATTTTCCCATGTCAGTTGTATTCTGTTTATAATTTTTAATTTCTAGTTTTAATTTATTAAAGAAATTCTTTATTTATTTCTATTTTCTCAAGATATTATTTTATTCTCATTCCTACTTTATTTTTTCCTCATTTATTTATTTATTTATTTGACTTCTTATCTGTTTTAAAATGATAGAGAAATTTTATAAGGCTAGTGATATTTTATTTGTAATTTTCATGCCCTGTTTTCAGTTTTTAAACAATTTCTTTAACTCTTTTTATATTTTTCTCCAATTTAATTATTTATTTTATTTTATAAATGATAAATAAATTATTTTATTTCAAATTTTTACTTCATAATATTTTAAAATGAAGTGGATAATTTTACAAAGTCAATGGTGATTTAATTGTAATTTCTGGACACTGTTTTGGATTTTTAAGCAATTTCTTTTATTCTTTTATATTTTCTTTAAAATTAATTATTTAGTTTCATATTTTTTTACTTGGTTTCGGTTTATAAAAGTAAATTTCTGATTTTATTTGTTTTTTTTTTTGAATTAAAGAAAAAGAAATATGAAAGGTTTAAAGAGCTTTAATAACCTAAGTCATTTCATCTCCAAAGACCCTTCATTTTCCATAACTTTTCATTAACTTTGTTTTGGCCATACTATCTTTTGTCATAGCCATGAGTTTCTCACTTCTAATTCACGTGAAAAAACTTCTTTTTCATTTTATTTTGACGGCCAAAAGGATTTGGGTAATGGCTACACTTTCTTCTTCCTTTTATTCTCATTTCTATGTCATTTTGCCTTGTTTTCTATGCTTTTTGGATTGGCCTCTCCTCCATAGCTACAGCCACCACTCTCTACGCCTCTTCCCTGCCATAACCACTACATATACTTCCAGCCATGACCAAGGCTGAGCCCTCTATGATGACCAAACCCCTCAAAAATGCAACCAAAGGCCTAAAACTATGCTTATTTGACCACTACTTGTTCATCTCCTTCAACCACCACCCTAACCATCACCATAGCCGCCACAACTCCTCTGATATGACCTCTACACACCCCTTTCCACCACTGACTAGTCATGGTGCACCCATGCCGAGCCATAACCCCAAGGTCGAGCCTTTTTTTTGACCAAAAATCACACTATTTGCCTTAAAACTCTTCACATCCTTATATATAAACTTCTCCAACATATTCCACTACCTAGGCCGTGCATACACATGACCAAACCTGAGCCAAAACTTGTTCAAACCTGAGCCAAAAACATCCCTAGGCCGTACCAAATAGTAGAGAAGACAAGGAAAAAGACTGTGTTTTCGTATCTCTTTTTATTTCAAAGTTATTTAAATTGAATGTTGTATTGAACTTTAAATTCATTTGGTTTTGTTTTGGGTTGTAACACAAGATCTATAGCTTGGATCTCGCTCTCCATTCAAAGTCCATAGTCTTGTCTATTTTCTTTTGATTCCATGTGTTATTGGTTTGCAATCTCCAGCATTTAGAGTTGAGTAAAGCTCACACGACATTTATACTTATGCAGTTGTGAAACAACAACAACTGAATGTGTAGAAAAAATATATATGATGTTATAACTTCCATGTGATTATTATATATATAATGTTAAACCTGTTAAATTACATGTCATCTCATTTATTACTGTTATATGTTGTTAACTGTTCATTTATATCTGTTTAGCACACTGCAAGTTCCTTGTAGATTAGGTTCACTATGGGTTGAAATGATACATACCCGAACGGACTTTAGAATAGGGAAAAATCGTTATGGGCTAAAATAATAGACCTGAACGGTTTTTATGTATTTTTTTAACTTGGGATTGCGGGTTTGAAATGATAGAACCTGGATTTTTCTTTGTGAACTGCGGATTGAAATGATATATATCCGTATCACTTGACCTAGGTTAGAAACCTATATACAGGCCCGTGGTTATTTTATAAAGTGTTTTTGGATATTTTTAAGTATTTTAAAAATATAAATTTATGAAATTTGATTTAAATAGATTTTGAAATGTTTTAAAATAAAGAAATTATGATTTTTCTATGATTTAAAAATGTACTTAATGAATGGTTAAATTGGATTATTGAAATATAACTTAAGTTTGGAAATTTAAAATTTTGGTTGAAAATAATATTTAAGTTATATAAATAAAATGGAAATTTATTCTTATTTGGAAAATGGTAAATATGATAATTTGATTTAAATTTGAATTTAAACGATTTAATAAAGTATTATTGAATTTTCCATGAATTAAAATGGTTAAGTAAATGAATGCTTAAAAGTGAAATTTTAAAATACAACTTGATTTGGAAATGTGGAATTTGGTTTTGTTTAAAGGTTTAAGTTAATTAAATAAATTGGAAATTTAGTTTAATTTGTGAAATGGAGATTTGAAAATGTAAGTGTTAATAATGTGTCAAATGTAAAAATAGGAAAATTATACAATTGAATTTGTTAAGTGAAATTATTAAAAAAAACTTGGATTTTTCTGTAGAGGTTTGCTTTATAAAAATCATAAATTAAAAGAGTATTTAATGAACATCTTTGAGTGTTAAAATATGATTTTTTTTTTATAATGTTTAAATGGTTTAAACTGAAATGTTTTCAAGTATAACCTATAGCAGCTTTTTCTGAATGCTGAAAAAGGTTGAAATTTTCAATGTTTATGGTTTTAACTTAGTAAATGAACTCAGAATGGTTTAAAACTTTGGAAATTGAATACTTGATTTGAAAGTATGTATACTTCACTTTTAAATGGTTTCAATGAATTATTTTGATTGAAAATATAGCTATTTAAAAGGTGATTTGGAATGATAATAAATGAATGATATCTTTAAATTTAAAAGGTATTTAAAGTTGAATATTTGGATTTGAACTTATTAAAATGAAGTTATGAAAGATATGATATTTTGATATTAAAATGATCTGAAAATGAAGTTTTGAAAGATATGATATTTTGATATTAAAATGATCTGAAAATGAAGTTTTGAAAGATATAATATTTTGATATATATTAAATGTTTTGAAAATGAAGTTTTGAAAGATATGATATTTTGATAATAAATGATCTGAAAATGAAGTTTTGAAAGATATGATATTTTTATATATATTAAATGTTTTGAAATGAAGTTTTGAAAGATATGATATTTTGATATATTAAATGTTTTGAAATGAAGTTTGGAAAGATATGATATTTTGATATATATATATTAAATGATTTAAAATAAAATTCTGAAAGATATGATATTTTGATATTAAAATGATTTGAAATAAAATTTTGAAAGATATGATATTTTGATATTAAAATGATTTGAAAACGAAGTCCTGAAAGATATGATATTTTGATATTAAAATTATTTGGAAATGAAGCTTTGAAAGGATATGATATTTATGTATTAAAAATGATTTGAAAGAAAGTTTTGAAAGGATATATATTGACATGATTTGAAATGACTTGATATTTATTTTGGTAAATATTTGAATTTGAAAGATATGGTATGTTGATATATTGAAATGGTTTAAAAATGATTAAATATTTATTTTGATAAAGATTTGGATTGAAATGATATTTTATTTTGAAGTATAAAAATATTATTTTAAAGTTATAACCACGGGTTATAATAACGATTGATTGACAAAGAGACCGGGATCGGACATGGGCATAATCTCTGTCAATACCGAAAACCACTTTGACAACCGTGTATGCGGTGGAGATTCCAGAATGAAGTAGGATGGTAGTGACGTTCTTATGGTATGTTACGTGGACCCAACTTCCGTGAGTTGGAATAAGGTGGCTAAAACTGGAGCGGTCTCGGGCCAGTTGAGGTCGCACCTCGTAGCGGACGCATTTCTTCGAACCATTCTATTGCTTTTGTGATTGTTTGGGCGCCCCTCCGATTTTTGTGGGAATGTGTTCCACGGTGGACGTATGTGGCTGCTGCGTTACCACCATCCCGAGTGTCGTAATTGGTATATTTACCCTGGCATTGCCTTGTGTGCTATGTCACCTACCATATCGAGCCTTTACTACGAGTTTCTATTTGTGTCGTACCTATGCAGTATCATCTCGCAGTCTCACAATCGGGAGATATGCAGGTACTGTATAGACTATTGGCATTATTTGTGTTAAGGGGAATATTGGGTCACTCCTTAACGCTATTTAAAAGTAAGTTTATTTTACTATTAGACATTACTATAATAGCACAATATTACTACATAGTAAGTAGTTTGACGGATCCTTAGAGGATGGGCGGTCCCAAGCATCCTTTAAGTTACTTGTACTTTTACTACAGTTCACCTGAGTTGGTTTACATTGTATAAGCATGTATGTCCTGACTCGAGTGTTTCTATTTTTATTTACGCTCGGGTCAGCCTGAGTATTCATAGATTTGGATTTCCTCTTTCTGAAGATTGGAATCGTTGGAGATTATCTGCTTGTCTAGTTTTATCTGTTTCACTTCTGGTTATCCTGTTGATCCCAGTGTTGTATTCATTTTGTACTTGGTTATCATCTTAAGACTTCTGTTGTACTTTATTTCTTCTGTTTTATTTAATTTAACTCTGATATATTTATATAGTAGCTTCATGAACTACTATTTCTTTTACTTTGGCTACACTATTATTACTCTGTGTCTGTGATCTGTGATTATTATTTACTGTATATTCTGAGATTTGCCAAATTTTATTTACAACGCGGTATTTTGAGCAATTCAAGTCCGACATGTGTGTATGCCATTGCACTTGGAGGGTGCAGCATGATAGGGGGTTCTCGCTTCTTGGTTTGGTAGCGAGCAGTTGACTCTTACTCCTACATGTCCCCACGGGGGTTGGTGGTTGTAACGACCCGTAAATTTCGACAATTTAATTTGTTAATTTAATAGGATTTCTAAATTTAATTTTAGTAGAAATAATTAAGGGGGTAAATTAATATTGAAATGAAGGCTAAAATAAAATATATGAATGGTAATTAAAGCTTTTATTTGTAATATGAATAAAATTTCAATAAATAAAATGGTAAGTATTGTACTTGTATATAAGGTAAATTGAATAAATCCTATTTATTTGAAACATTGTTTATTGATATGCGAATGTATAATAAATGAGTGATCACAAGAGATTGAAATTTAAATAGAATTCTAAATAATGAATAGTGGAAAGGATTATACAGGTGTGTAATTTAATGCGAGAAAGGAAAGTATTTAATTGATTTTGTAATAAAACGTTGAAACGGAAATTGGAATAAATGTATTTAATGAGAGTTGTTGAAATAATTGTTGTAGAGAATAAATTACAAATGTTATAAATTGTATAATGGTGACAACTATTGTTCGTTACCAATGCATTTAATTAATAGCGATTAAATGTAATTAATCATTGCCTTTTGTAAGTTAAGAAAATAACTGAAAATTTTGAAGGTAAAATCAATAGAAAAGTTAACTATATGCATAAGATGGAAAGTTGAATAGAATTCTATTAAATGACAATAATGGAAAACGTATACAATCAATGTAGGTAATTAGTAATTACAATGTTGTTGAAAGTAATAAACGTTTCTTTATTGATAATTTATAACATAACGGAAAGAGTAAGTGTACTCACTAGAATATTAATTGCAATTGGATAGGGATTTTTAGTAACAATGTTAATGCAAGGTAATTAATGCTAAATTAAAGTCAATAATAATGAATAGTGATTAATTCAATTCTTGTAACATATATTATAAATTACCTGCTTATTTGTTAATGGAATTAGGAATTGTAATAAGTGATAATAAAATAAATGAATGTTACACTAATAGAAAATGAAATAACGTTCGTTTAAATGTTGAGTAATTATAGGATCATATTTATTATAAGCGTTACTTTAATAATTATGATTAATGGTGAAATTAATACGAGAAGTATGTAAAGTAATAACTAAGAAAGGTAATACGTTATAAATTGATTATGACCTAAACTTAAGTGTAAGTTAAAGGTTGAAATTGAATCTAATCCATTCAATTGGAAGCTTATCAAAATAAATTGGATCCAATGTATAATTAATAGGTTATTTTAAGAAATTGAAATAAATTCTATAATTGGTGAATTAAGTTACTTTAAATAGAGATGAGAATTAGTTTAAAGAATTATAAATTAGTAAGTAAATCAAGATGATGGAATTTATGAATTATAGAATTTGAATCTTTATAGCGAGTTAATTTATTAAATTTATAATAGTTGGATTTATTGCCAATAAACGAAATCAAATATTTAATTATTACGTTAATTTAGAAATTAAGTTGAAAACGGGAAATATTTATGCGATAATTTTAAATCCAATGGTAAACCCTTATATTTGAAATATATGAATGGAATAATCATTGTTTTCTTTAATTTAATAGAATTATTATAAAGTTAATTTAAAATTTTAGATTTAACGAAGTTGAGAATTTATATTTAAATTTATAAATGAATCATCTAAATTTACATTTTTAATTTGTTTAAAATCATTGTAAATGATTGAGGAAAAGTGATAAAAATTTCCAATTCTAAAACTGAAAAAAAATTGGATTTATTTACTAATTATCAAATTATTTAATTAATAGGAAAATAGCCATTTTGGCCACTGACTTGGATTTCGACGAAACCAGTTTCATCGGATCCGTAATGGTGAATTATAATAGTGTTTCAAGTTTCGTAGCGATCGGACTTGTCGTTTGATCGTACGGACTCGAAACGCCTTGAAATTTATGCATTTGAAATCAATTTGAAAATATTGTTTTTAACATAACTTCTTCATACGATGGAATTTGGGCTTGAAACTTGTTCCATCGCGTTTAAAATATTTAAAAACATCTATTTTGATATATGGGATGATTCATTTTCGTTCCGGAGCCGAAACGGACTTTTCAGGGGCATTTTTGTCATTCAAACAAATTGACTTGAACAGTAACCTACGAAAATGATGGAACTGGGCTTCGAAACCAGTACCATTGCGTTCAGAAGGCCTTTTTATGTTTTGATCGCCTGTCAGCACGCTTAAATTGGACTCTGGTCCGTTTTTGACGTTAAACTCTATAAATACGCACGCAAACCGAGACAGTTTTATTATTATTTTATTTCAGAAACCCTAATTCTATACCATGGCCGCCACTTATTCAATGGCCAGAAATTGCTTATCTTCTTTCCTCAATATCTTGCAATCCGTTCAACGAAATCGAAAAATTCCAAAAGCAAAGTTGTAGATCTCGGCGAGCTCTTCAAATACATACGTTTGATCTATGCTATTGGACCACGGATTCGCCAGAATCTCGCTTGGAAGCATGGACGTATTTTCTTGGATTGCGTGCAAACGGTAGCGAGTGGTGATGTGAAACTTGGTTCGTAGGTAGCTCTCAAGGTGGCGCACACACTGGTAGTCGCTGATCGAACTCTATATGTTTCGAGTTGCGTGTGCACGGAAGTAAGTGGCGCGTGCGTGATGGGTTAGTAGGTTCGTGGATAAGGAAGAAGAGGATGATACGTTATAATTTTTTATGTATTAATTAATTATGTTATATTAAAATTTAAATCTTTTAACTCGAATAACTTTTGCATACGAGCTCGGATTTGACGCGCGGTTTTCTCCGTTGCGTTCGTATCGAAATTCCAGACACTTTGACGCTGGTTTGGACGGATTTGGAGACTGTCAAATTTTTGGGTTTAAATCGGATTTAAATTCGATTTAAATTCAAAAGGTGAGTGTTTTAACCCACTCACAACTTCTAAGTTTTCTTATGTTTGTTAAATTGATCTAAGATATGAGTAGAAATTTATTTATGACTGTTTTGCATATTTTATTCATCATCTCAGTTAAATCGCATTTATTTAACTTAACTGTTAATTAATGTCATTATTGCATATAAATTGACAGTTAAAATTTATTTATTTTGCATACAAACTGCTAGTTAAACAATTATTTATTTATTTATTTGAATATAAACTGTTCGTTTATACCTGTTATATTTTATATGCTCTATTGATGTTTGTTTAAATTGATGATGATTGAAATAAATTGGTTGATGATTGATATTGGGTGAATGGATGATGTGTTCTATATTTTATAAACTGTAAGTTATTATGCATTTTCATTTCATTCGGGATTGCGGTTTGAAGTGATATACAACCGCATGTTTTATTTTTAAATTTGCGGATTGAAATGATAAATATCCGTATCACTTGACCATAGGATAGAAAATTATATACAGGCACCGCGGTATATGTATATAAATTATTTCGAAATGATTTCTATGGTTTGGATAAGATACGGTTTACTAGATATTAATTTTGGATCTTATGAAAAATCTTATTTTACATATACATATATATAGTTAAATTATGGAATTTAAGCTATGTATGAATTGGTTAAATGAAAATAAATAAGTTGAATAATGGAGTTTGATAATTTATATTATATGATTAACTACGGGTTTAAGATATTGTGTGTGTGTATATATATATATATATAGTTTAAATGGTTCAAAGCAATTAAGATTGGAAAATAAATTGGAAATTTATTTGGAATTGAGCTTATATAAAAATTAAACTCCACAAGTTGGTGTAAACTTATTAAACTTGGAATTTTAAGGGTATGATATTTATAACTGGATTTTTATTTAAGTTAAATTAAATGAATATTTCTAGTATAAATAAATTGAAGGAAATATTTAATTGTTAGGAATTTGAGTTTTGTTTATGGATTTATTATGTGAATATTTCAAACTAAATAATAGGACAATAAATTGTTGAATAGAATTTCCAACCTTAGTTTT
Organism: Allium cepa; assembly: GCA_030765085.1. NCBI lineage: Eukaryota > Viridiplantae > Streptophyta > Magnoliopsida > Asparagales > Amaryllidaceae > Allium > Allium cepa. The sequence goes on along the minus strand of CM060938.1, from coordinate 713,113,801 downwards.
GAAAGTAATTAAATACTCAAAGTTTGAAAATATTGAAATCGAAGTGTTTTTATTCAAACTGAAAGTGAATCTAAAGGTTATGGGTTTAGACTGAATTTAAAGTAAACAAAATTGTAAAGGCGTGGAAATTATTTACTTTGTAAAGAAATTTTAAATTCAACTGTTTTATTTTATATACTGTTGAATATCCAAACCATTTAAGTTTTGAAAGTTATGGTTTTAAAGCTATGGATTTCGAAGTATTATGTTGAAAGTTAAATTTCAAATATTTGGTTTTGAGGTATTACAAATCTTAAAAGCGGCATGATTTTAGAAAAGAAATATATTAGAAATAAAATGATATCATATTTATTTGGGTTTTTAAAAGGAAATGATATCGTATTTATGGGTTTTGAAATGGATAATTATATTCTGGTTTTGAAAGTATAATTATTTTTAAATGATCGCGGTGTTATAATAATGTTTGGTTGTTGAAGAGACCGGGATCGGAAGTTGTCATACTCTCTGCCATCTCCGAAAACCACCTTAACAACCGTGTACGCGGCGGAGATTCCAGAATGAAGTAGGATGGCGGCGGCGTTTCCTTTGAGGTAAATACGTAGACCCGACTCCCATGAGTTGGCATAAAGCGACTAAAACAAGAGCGATTCTCGGGCCAATGAGGTCATTCCTCTGATCGGACACTCCTCTTCGATACTATACTTTAACTTTGGATTGATTCGGTGGCCACCTTTATTTTTTGATTTTGGGGGAGTTTGTTCGAGGTGGGCGGTAGCTGCGCGCTGCGCGTTTCCACCAGCTCGAATGCGTAATTGATATATCTACCCTGGCATTTCCTAGTTGTGCCGTGTCACCTACCATACCGAGCCTTTACTACGAGTTTCTATTTGTGACGTACCTATGGAGTATCCTCTGGTAGCCTCCCGATCAGGAGGTATTACGGTACTGTATAGACTATTGGCATTATTTGTGTTAAGGGCTATATGGGTAACCCCTTAATGCTATTAAAAAGTAAGTTTATTTTACAATTAGACACTATTATAATAGCGAAATATACTACATAGTAAATAGTTTAACGGATCCTTAAGAGATGTAAATCCCGAGCATCTTTTGAGTTACTGCACTCATATTTATTCCAGTTAATTTAACTTACATAAGATCTTTTAGTTCTGACTCGAGTGTTTTGTCTTTTCTATTTGCTCGGGTCAGTCCGAGCGTTTCAGGATTTGAAGATTTTATTTCTGGAGGACGAAGACGGAGATTTTATTATTATTATATACTATATGGTTCCACTACACTGTATTCCGCTGCATTAATATTTATTGGCATGTGAACTCTGATATTTATTGTATAAAGAAGAATCAAATGTTTTGTAAACAATTTTATGAACTGTATATTGATTATTATATTTTATCCTTCCACTGTGGGATTCTGTTTTGTTTTGTTTTTCTTGTTTTTTTTTATTTACCCCATAACAATCCGCCCATCCGTATGGTTTGAATTGGCACGTGTGTCGATTTAAAGCGTGCGAAAAGGCGGGATGTTACAGCTGGTATCAGAGCTTTGGTTTAGCGATAAAACTTAGCTTTGTGGGGTTTGACTCTTTATTAATAGGGTAGTAATACCCTATGGGAGTCGCTGAGAGTATATATATGAGAGAGCGTATTTGTTAGTGTTATAAAAAGGTTTTTATATTGTGTTAATCTGTTCCGTTTAGTATTTATAAATTCCGGTTGATGCATGGGACGCTATGGCATCAATAGGGATTTCTAAACACTTAGTAGGACGGACCGACATAATATTTGTTTTTAATATAGGTGAATGAAATAATTTTTCCTATTATATTTTCTATATATAAATAAATTTTTTTCAAATGATATCTATATTTGGCTGTAATAGATTGGTTGTTAGGTAATAAAGTGTATAAATAATAATAGAAATAAGATTGAAAAAAATAAAATAAATGAAATCTGGAAATTTAGAACTTAAGTTCCGGGGTTTTGAAATTTCTTTTGAATAAATTTTGGAATATAATAATATTGTTTATAAGCATTTTCTGATGTAAATATTTCAATATAATTTGGAAGAATTGTTTTAAAGAAGATTTTGGAAAATAAGTTTTGTACTTTCCTCTCTGTTGCTGGAAAATAATTTCGGTGATGGCGGCCGCATCATCGACTTTCATTTTCAAGTTTCGAAAGGGAAGGCCACTGTAGTAGTTCTACCGCAGATTCATTTTTGAAAAAAATATATAAATTTTGAATTATTTAAATATAATTAGAGATATATAAGTTGTAAGAATATATTTATCTATTATTTTAAAATAATTTGAAATTTAACCCGGTATTAAATTCTTAAATTTCCATTAATTATTGTTTCAATTAGTGTAGTGAAATGAAAAGTAAGTAATTAATAATTGAAACCTCTAATTTAGGTAAGAGATTTAATACTAAGTTATAAAGGAAATAAAAAGGAAGTTGAAATTGTAACTTATAAGGCAAAAGGTAAAGATTTATTGAATAATGAATTAATTAAAAGAAATGAGAAACTTGTATAACTTTCAATTACACCCTTAAATAACATATATAACTTACCAAATACTAAAAGTTGAAATGTTTAATAAGAGATTGTAATAGAAAATTATACAAGTAGAAATTTGAAATAATGAAAGTATTCAATGAAATCGCTATTAAATGAGAATTTAATGTTATAAACTTAAGTTATAATTGAAATTTTACCACGTAAATATAATTAAAGGTAAGTATGACAAATAGTTGATTATAAACTTAAGTAATTTAAGGGTAAATAGATGAGGTCATGCAATTATAAATGAATAATAGGAAGTAGTAAGTGAAAATAATTGAATGTAATACAAATAAAGAGAAATTGTAAATTTAAGAAATAGGGTTGAAGTTATTTCTAAATAAAATTAAAATAAATAAAATTAAAATAAATAAAATTAAAATAAATAAAATTAAAATAAGTAAAATGAAAATAAAATTGAAAGAAATAAATGAAAACAAAACGATAAACTGTTATATGAATGAAAAGAATCAAACAACAAATGTATGAATCGAATGAATAAGAATAGACTAAATCTATTGCTGAAATTGTTGTTTGTCGTGGTTTGTGGTTGTTGGGTAAGGAAACTTTAATTTTGTTGGGATGGATGAATAATACATTGTGTTTAATCTAAGATTGTTGAGTAAATGATGCACTTGATGGTTTATTCTTCATTCCGTACAATTTAAAGGTTTTGAATCCGAACAACTATGTGTTTGTTTGATTGTATGGTTGTTTTGTATTTGTTGTGTATGCTGTTTGTTGAAAGTGTTGGATGTTGTATTCATTTGTTGTTAGTGATTGAAACCACTTAAATATTTCACTTTACATAAATTGTTAACCTTTTAGATTATATAAGTGAAATGCAGGTTTTGGAAGCAATTGCTACTGCTTTTGGTTCCATAAATTAAGCGTAAATTTCCCGACAAATAGGTACGTTTCGGATTACGGTTTATAGCGCTATTTTATATATTTTCCCGTGTTAGGATATAATATTTTGGATAATATATGTTATATAATTGTTATATTTTGATATTATATTTTCTCCCGAGCTTCTCCGTACAAAGGAGACTCTGCCAAAAAAATTCGTAAATTTTGGACTTAGAAATTTTTTGAAAAGTGTTTCCAAACTTTATTAACTTGAGTATAAAAGGTTTAATGGTTATATTTGTATATTTTATTTAAAATAATTAATTTTGTAGATTTAACTGTTTTTAAAGTTAATATTTCAAGTTAGATATATTGATTCTCAATGCTTCTTTTCCCTTTCTTTCCTTTTTGGGGACGAAAAGCTTTGAGTGGGGGAGAGTGTAACGACCCGTAGATTTCGACAATTTAATTTGTTAATTTAATAGGATTTTTAAATTTAATTTTAGTAGAAATAATTAAGGGGGTAAATTAATATTGAAATGAAGGCTAAAATAAAATATATGAATGGTAATTAAAGCTTTTATTTGTAATATGAATAAAATTTCAATAAATAAAATGGTAAGTATTGTACCTGTATATAAGGTAAATTGAATAAATCCTATTTATTTGAAACCTTGTTTATTGATATGCGAATGTATAATAAATGAGTGATTACAAGAGATTGAAATTTAAATAGAATTCTAAATAATGAATAGTGGAAAGGATTATACATGTGTATAATTTAATGTGAGAAAGGAAAGTATTTAATTTATTTTGTAATAAAAACGTTGAAACGGAAATTGGAATAAATGTATTTAATGAGAGTTGTTGAAATAATTGTTGTAGAGAATAAATTACAAATGTTATAAATTGTATAATGGTGACAACTATTGTTCATTACCAATGCATTTAATTAATAGTGATTAAATGTAATTAATCATTGCCTTTTGTAAGTTAATAAAATAACTGAAAATTTTGAAGGTAAAATCAATAGAAAGGTTAACTATATGCATAAGATGGAAATTTGAATAGAATTCTAATAAATGACAATAATGGAAAACGTATGCAATCAATGTTGGTAATTAGTAATTACAATGTTGTTGAAAGTAATAAACGTTTCTTTGTTGATAATATATAACATAACAGAAAGAGTAAGTGTACTCATTAGAATATTAATTGCAATTGGATAGGGATTTTTAGTAACAATGTTAATGCAAGGTAATTAATGCTAAATTAAAGTCAATAATAATGAATAGTGATTAATTCAATTCTTGTAACATATATTATAAATTACCTGCTTATTTGTTAATGGAATTAGGAATTGTAATAAGTGATAATAAAATAAATGAATGTTACAGTAATGGAAAATGAAATAACGTTCGTTTAAATGTTGAGTAATTATAGGATCGTATTTATTATAAGCGTTACTTTAATAATTATGATTAATAGTGAAATTAATACGAGAAGTACGTAAAGTAATAACTAAGAAAGGTAATACGTTATAAATTGATTATGACCTAAACTTAAGTGTAAGTTAAAGGTTGAAATTGAATCTAATCCATTCAATTGGAAACTTATCAAAATAAATTGGATTCAATGTATAATTAATAGGTTATTTTAAGAAATTGAAATAAATTCTATAATACGTGAATTAAGTTACTTTAAATAGAGATGGGAATTGGTTTAAAGAATTATAAATTAATAAGTAAATCAAGATGATGGAATTTAATTTGAATATTTAATAGTGAGTTAATTTATTAAATTTATAATAGTTGGATTTATTGCCAATAAATGAAATCAAATATTTAATTATTACGTTAATTTAAAAATTAAGTTGAAAACGGGAAATATTTATGCGATAATTTTAAATCCAATGGTAAACCCTTATATTTGCAATATATGAATGGAATAATCATTGTTTTCTTTAATTTAATAGAATTATTAGAAAGTTAATTTAAAATTATGAATTTAATGAAGTTGAGAATTTATATTTAAATTTATAAATGAATCAACTAAATTTACATTTTTAATTTTTTTAAAATCATTGTAAATGATTGAGGAATCATAAGTGATAAAAATTTCCAATTTTAAAACTGAAAAAAAAATTGGATTTATTTACTAATTATTAAATTATTTAATTAATAGGAAAGTAGCCATTTTGGCCATTGACTCGGATTTCGATGAAACCAGTTTCATCGGATCCGTAATGGTGAATTATAATAGTGTTTCAAGTTTCATAGCGATCGGACTTGTCGTTTAATCGTACGGACTCGAAACGCCTTGAAACTTATGCATTTGAAATCAATTTGAAAATATTGTTTTTAACATAACTTCTTCATACGATGGAATTTGGGCTTGAAACTTGTTCCATCGCGTTTAAAATATTTAAAAACATCTATTTTGATATATGGGATGATTCATTTTCGTTCCGGAGCCAAAACGGACTTTTCAGGGGCATTTTTGTCATTCAAACAAATTGACTTAAACAGTAACCTAGGAAAATGATGGAACTGGGCTTTGAAACCAGTACCATTGCGTTCAGAAGGCCTTTTGATGTTAGGATCGCCTGTCATCACGCTTAAATTGGACTCTGGTCCGTTTTTGACGTTTAACTCTATAAATACGCACGCAAACCGAGGCAGTTTTATTATTATTTTATTTCAGAAACCCTAATTCTATACCATGGCCGCCACTTATTCAATGGCCAGAAATTGCCTATCTTCTTTCCTCAATATCTTTCAATCCGTTCAACGAAATCGAAAAATTCCAAAAGCAAAGTTGTAGATCTCGGCGAGCTCTTCAAATCCATACAGTTGATCTATGTTATTGGACCACGGATTCTCCATAATATGGCTTGGAAGCATGGACGTATTTTCTTGGATTGCGTGCAAACGGTAGCGAGTGGTGATGTGAAACTTGGTCCGTTGGTGGCCCTCAAGGTGGCGCACACACTGGTAGTCGCTGATCGAACTCTATATGTCTCGAGTTGCGTGCGCACGGAAGAAAGTGGCGCATGCGTGATGGGTTAGTAGGTTCGTGGATAAGGAAGAAGAGGATGATACGTTATATTTTTTATGTATTGATTAATTATGTTATATTAAAATTTAAATCTTTTAGCTCGAATAACTTTTGCATACAAGCTCGGATTTACGCGCGGTTTTCTCTGTTGCGTTCGTATCGAAATTCCAGACACTTCGACGCTGGTTTGGACGGATTTGGAGACTGTCAAATTTTTGGGTTTAAATCGGATTTAAATTCAAAAGGTGAGTGTTTTAACCCACTAACAACTTCTAAGTTTTCTTATGTTTGTTAAATTGATCTAAGATATGAGTAGAAATTTATTTATGACTGTTTTGCATATTTTATTCATCATCTCAGTTAAATCGCATTTATTTAACTTAACTGTTAATTAATGCCATTATTGCATGTAAATTGACAGTTAAAATTTATTTATTTTGCATATAAACTGCTAGTTAAACAGTTATTTATTTATTTATTTATTTGAATATAAACTGTTCGTTGATACCTGTTATATTTTATATGCTCTATTGATGTTTGTTTAAATTGATGATGATTGAAATAAATTGGTTGATGATTGATATTGGGTGAATGGATGACGTGTTCTATATTTTATAAACTGTAAGTTATTATGCATTTTCATTTCATTCGGGATTGCGGTTTGAAATGATATACAACCGCATGTTTTATTTTTAAATTTGCGGATTGAAATGATAAATATCCGTATCACTTGACCATAGGATAGAAAATTATATACAGGCACCGCAGTATATGTATATAAATTATTTTGAAATGATTTCTATGGTTTGGCTAAGATACGGTTTACTAGATATTAATTTTGAATCTTATAAAAAATCTTATTATATATATACATATATATAGTTAAATTATGGAATTTAAACTATGTATGAATTTGTTAAATGAAAATAAATAAGTTGAATAATGGAGTTTGATAATTTATATTATATGATTAACTACGGGTTTAAGATATTGTATATATATATAGTTTAAATGGTTCAAAGCAATTAAGATTGGAAAATAAATTGGAAATTTATTTGGAATTGAGCTTATATAAAAATTAAACTCCACAAGTTGGTGTAAACTTATTAAACTTGGAATTTTAAGGGTATGATATTTATAACTGGATTTTTTTAAGTTAAATTAAATGAATATTTCTAGTATAAATAAATTGAAGGAAATATTTAATTGTTAGGAATTTGAGTTTTATTTATGGATTTATTATGTGAATATTTCAAACTAAATAATAGGACAATAAATTGTTGAATAGAATTTCCAACCTTGGTTTTGAAAGTAATTAAATACTCAAAGTTTGAAAATATTGAAATCGAAGTGTTTTTATTCAAACTGAAAGTGAATCTAAAGGTTATGGGTTTAGACTGAATTTAAAGTAAACAAAATTGTAAAGGCGTGGAAATTATTTACTTTATAAAGAAATTTTAAATTCAACTGTTTTATTTTATATACTGTTGAATATCCAAACCATTTAAGTTTTGAAAGTTATGGTTTTAAAGCTATGGATTTCGAAGTATTATGTTGAAAGTTAAATTTCAAATATTTGGTTTTGAGGTATTATAAATCTTAAAAGCGGCATGATTTTAGAAAAGAAATATGTTAGAAATAAAATGATATCATATTTATTTGGGTTTTTAAAAGGAAATGATATCGTATTTATGGGTTTTGAAATGGATAATTATATTCTGGTTTTGAAAGTATAATTATTTTTAAATGACCGCGGTGTTATAATAACGTTTGGTTGTTGAAGAGACCGGGATCGGAAGTTGTCATACTCTCTGTCAACTCCGAAAACCACTTTAACAACCGTGTACGCGGTGGAGATTCCAGAATGAAGTAGGATGGCGGCGGCGTTTCCTTTGAGGTAAATACGTGGACCCGACTCCCGTGAGTTGGCATAAGGTGGCTAAAACATGAGCGATTCTCGGGCCAATGAGGACATTCCTCTGATCGGACACTCCTCTTCGATACTATACTTTAACTTTGGATTGATTCGGTGGCCACCTTTATTTTTTGATTTTAGGGGAGTTTGTTCGAGGTGGGCGGTAGCAGCGCGCTGCGCGTTTCCACCAGCCCGGATGCGTAATTGATATATCTACCCTGGCATTGCCTAGTTGTGCCGTGTCACCTACCATACCGAGCCTTTACTATGAGTTTCTATTTGTGACGTACCTATGGAGTATCCTCTGGTAGCCTCCCGATCAGGAGGTATTACGGTACTGTATAGACTATTGGCATTATTTGTGTTAAGGGCTATATGGGTAACCCCTTAATGCTATTAAAAAGTAAGTTTATTTTACAATTAGACACTATTATAATAGCGAAATATATTACATAGTAAATAGTTTAACGGATCCTTAAGAGATGTAAATCCCAAGCATCTTTTGAGTTATGCACTCATATTTATTCCAGTTAATTTAACTTACATAAGATCTTTTTGTTCTGACTCGAGTGTTTTGTCTTTTCAATTCGCTCGGGTCAGTTCGAGCGTTTCAGGATTTGAAGATTTTATTTCTGGAGGACGAAGACGGAGATTTTATTATTATTATATACTATATGGTTCCACTACACCGTATTCCGCTGCATTAATATTTATTGGTATGTGAACTCTGATATTTATTGTATAAAGAAGAATCAAATGTTTTGTAAACAGTTTTATAAACTGTATATTGATTACTATATTTTATCCTTCCGCTGTGAGATTCTGTTTTGTTTTATTTTTCTTGTTTTTTTATTTACCCCATAACAATCTGCCCTTCCGTATGGTTTGAATTGGCACGTGTGTCGATTTAAAGCGTGCGAAAAGGCGGGATGTTACAGCGGTGCAGTCGAGAGGCTGGCCGTAAAGGTAGAACACATGTACCGATGTACGCTATGGTGGGCGTTACCCCACTGGCGTGGCCCGTTACAGTTGGTATCAGAGCTTTGGCTATGAGGCAAAACTGAGAATATAAAGTAAATTATTTACAGAATCACTTTCGTTCGAGTTTGAATCTTTCCTCTTTGATTCGAATTTCGTTTGAATTTTGGAACGTTCCCTACGGTTCCAAAATCCTTTCGTGTCCCTCACTATTTATCTACTTTTGATTCTGGAGTTTCCCATAATCCCACTTCGAATGATCTTTTTAGTGAGTCGGCGGTCTCGCCAATTTCAAATTGAATTGTAATGGGGGAAACTCCTTTACAATTAGCATCGATTCACCAGGGATTTATATCTATCATTGGTTTAGATGCTAATATCTTTTGTTATTCCAAACTCTATCTCTTGAGATCGAATGTAGATTTACCCTAGAAAAAAATCCACATTGATCTTATTCTTTAAGTCACGGTTGACCCGGTTTAGGTTGCCTGTCATTTACTTAAGCTTACCCATCTCCTTACTCTGTTATTTAATCATCTTGTCTTTTGTTTCCAATCTATTCTTCCAACATTTTGAATTTTACTTGTAAATCTATGTTTTGTTTTATATATTGTGTTGTTTGAGTTGTTTATGTTGATTTGGGTTTCCGATCGATTCGTCTGATCAACGCTATCGATAGGATTTCTAAAACACTTTGACAGAACAAACTGACACAATAATATTTTAAAATTTGGTTAATGAAATAAAATTTTGATATAAGTAAATTTATGAAACTTAATAAATTGATTTAAATTGATTATTTGAAATGATAATACTTGATTTATCATTTATTGTTCCATTAATGAATTTATAAATAATTGTTTATAAATTGATTTAGGAACTGAAATGAATTTAAAACAAGAAATTTGAGAATTTAATTTTCGATGGTTTCAAACCTTGTGTTTAAAGTTTTAAAAGGTTATATTATCTAAAGTATTTTCGAATAGAAATTTGTTTTCAAAGAACTGGAAATTTTAAAAATTAGTGCTCTTCTCTTTGTCGCGGGAAAATAACTTCGGTGATGACCGCGGTATCATCGATATTCATTTTCGACTTTCGAAGTGAAGAGACCGCTCTGTAATCTTGCTACAGCTTTGTTTTGGGAAATCAGATTGATTTAAATTTCTAAAATATGACTTGATTTATAATATATTTAGATGTATGATTTAAAATTTGATTTGATAAATTATGTGCATACATTTATTTATCTCTAAATGGGTTGAAGAAATCGGAAATTTAATTCTTGAATTTTATGTAAAGAATAATTTCAATTATAAAAAGAAAATCAAAATTTTGGATGAATATTCAAGCATGAAATGATTTAATTGGAAAGTTGTGTTTGTATAATACAATTGCATTCAAATATAACTTACCTTAATTTCAGAAGTTAACAATGTAATTGGATAATATACAATATAAAAAGATTTTATAAATAATTTTTTAATGGTTAAAATAAATGTTATACACTTAAATTTTAGTTATAAAATGATTAATAAAGGTAAATATAATAAAGGGTAATTGAATAACTTACAATAAGATAATGTTAAAAGAACTAAGAATTAAATAAAGTAGTTATAATAAGTGTAAGTATATTTAACATAAGTGATAAATATATTGAGAGGAATAAATTTAATTTTAATTAGGAATAAAGAAGAATTAAATTTATTAAGTACATTGTGAGTGTAATAAATGACTATTTTTCAAATCCATGATATTAAAAAAAAAATTGTTAATTTAAGGAAATTGGATGATAAGATAATGAAATTTGAGATAGTAAAGATTTATTTAACTTGTGTAAAAATCTATTTTCTATTTAAGTTGAAATTTCCATGGCTTCAAACTTATTTCCTTATTCTATTTTTCAAACTATCTTTTGGTTGTCCTTATTATCTTTATCTTGCTACAAACTGGTATAGACATCTTTCTGTAATCTTCCTGTTTAGAAATCTTTCTATAATCTTTGATAATATTTGGTTCTTATTTTGAATCCACCTTTTTCGTGCTTGTGTTCTTGATTCTGGAGGATCTTGGAAAGATCATCTCCACTTTGTTAAACTTACCTATAACAATAGTTATCATGTATAATATCAATCTAATTGTCATCTTATCTTAATCCTATTTCACTCTATCTTTTTCTGTGCTTTCCCATACCTCATTCCTATTCGAGGACGAAAAGTTTTGAGTGGGGGAGAGTGTAACAACCCTGTATTTTGTGATTATTTTTAATTGTATATTTTAATTGAATTTTGATTTAAAAACTTATTTTATTTATTTGGAATGATTAAATTTTTTTACTTTAAATATAAACTTTGATTTTGATATGAGTTATCATTTCAAACACGAATAAAAAGAATATCTTCCAAAAAAGTGAATTTTGGGCAATATGGTCAACTTTGACTTTTAAATTTAAAAATTTATAAGTTTGAAAATTTGAATTTTATCTTTTATTATGAAAGTAAATAAATTTCAAGAATACTGCTTTTCGTTTCGTTGAAATCTGATTTATAACGTGAAAGTTATGCCTTTTTAACTATTGAGTGTAATTTGCTGTATTTAACAAAATTGTTTATTTTAAATTATATAAATAATATTTTATTTGGTCATGTAATGTTCTAATTTATATTTATATGGGTAGAATAACATATTATGTATATATTTTGGTTTTCAAATATTTTAAAAGTGTAATTGACATTTTCCAATGTCAGTTGTATTCTGTTTATAATTTTTAATTTCTAGTTTTAATTTATTAAAGAAATTCTTTATTTATTTCTATTTTCTCAAGATATTATTTTATTCTCATTCCCACTTTATTTTTGTCCTCATTTATTTATTTATTTGACTTCTTATTTGTTTTAAAATGATAGAGAAATTTTATAAGGTTAGTGATATTTTATTTGTAATTTTCATGCCCTATTTTCAGTTTTTAAACAATTTCTTTAACTCTTTTTCTATTTTTCTCCAATTTAATTATTTATTTTATTTGATAAATGATAAATAAATTATTTTATTTCAAATTTTTACTACATAATATTTTAAAATGAAGTGGATAATTTTCCAAAGTCAATGGTGATTTAATTGTAATTTCTGGACACTGTTTTGGATTTTTAAGCAATTTCTTTTATTCTTTTATATTTTCTTTAAAATTAATTACTTATTTTCATATATTTTTTACTTGGTTTCGGTTTATAAAAGTAAATTTCCGATTTTATTTGTTTTTGTTTGAATTAAAGAAAAAGAAATATGAAAGGTATAAAGAGCTTTAATAACCTAAGTCTTTTCACCTCCAAAGACCCTTCATTTTCCATAACTTTTCATTAACTTTGTCTTGGACGTACTATCTTTTGTCATAGCCGTGAGTTTCTCACTTCCAATTCACGTGAAAAAACTTCTTTTTCATTTTATTTTGACGGCCAAAAGGATTTGGGTAATGGCTACACTTTCTTCTTCCTTTTCTTCTCATTTCTATGTCATTTTGCCTTGTTTTCTATGCCTTTTGGATTGGCCTCTCCTCCATAGCCGCAGCCACCACTCTCTACACCTCTTCCCTGCCATCACCACCACCTATACTTCCAGCCATGATCAAGTCTGAGCCCTCCATGATGACCAAACCCCTCAAAAATGCAACCAAAGGCCTAAAACTATGATTATTTGACCACTACTTGTTCATCTCCTTCAACCACCACCCTAACCATCACCATAGCCGCCACCACTCCTCTGATCTGACCTCTACACACCCCTTTCCACCACTAACCAGTCATGGTGCACCCAGGTCGAGCCATAACCCCAAGGTCGAGCCTTTGTTTTGAACAAAAATCACACTATTTGCCTTAAAACTCTTCACATCCTTATATATAAACTTCTCCACCATATTCCACTACCTAGGCCGTGCATACATATGACCAAACCTGAGCCAAAACTTGTTCAAACCAGAGCCAAACACATCCCTAGGCCGTACCAAATAGTAGAGAAGGCAAGGCAAAAGACTGTGTATTCGTATCTCTTTTTATTTCAAAGTTATTTAAATTGAATGTTGTATTGAACTTTAAATTTATTAGGTTTTGTTTTGGGTTGTAACACAAGATCTATAGCTTGGATCTCGCTCTCCATTCAAAGTCCGTAGTCTTGTCTATTTTCTTTTGATTCCGTGTGTTATTGGTTTGCAATCTCCAGCATTTAGAGGTGAGTAAAGCTCACACGACATTTATACTTATGCAGTTGTGAAACAACAACAACCGAATGTGTAGAAAAAAAATATATGATGTTATAACTGCCATGTGATTATTATATATGATGTTAAACCTGTTAAATTACATGTCATCTCATCTATTACTGTTATATGGTGTTAACTGTTCATTTATATCTGTTTATCACACCGCAAGTTCCCTGTAGATTAGGTTCACTATGGGTTGAAATGATACATGCCCGAACGGACTTTAGAATAGGGAAAAATCGTTATGGGCTGAAATGGTAGGCCTGGACTGTTTTTATTTATTTGTTTTTAACTTGCGATTGCTGGTTTGAAATGATAGAACCTGGATTATTCTTTTTAAACTGCGGATTGAAATGATATATATCCGTATCAGTTGACCTAGGTTAGAAAACTATATAGAGGCCCGTGGTTATTTTATAAAGTGTTTTTGGATATTTTTAAGTATTTTAAAAATATAAATTTATGAAATTTGATTTAAATAGATTTCGAAATGTTTTAAAATAAAGAAGTTATGATTTTCCGATGAGTTAAAAATGTACTTAATGAATGGTTAAATTGGATTATTGAAATATAACTTAAGTTTGAAAATTTAGAATTTTGGTTAAAAATGATATTTAAGTTATATAAATAAAATGGAAATTTATTCTTATTTGGAAAATGGTAAATATGATAATTTGATTTAAATTTGAATTTAAATGATTTAATAAAGTATTATTGAATTTTCTATGAATTAAAATGGTTAAGTAAATGAATGCTTAAAAGTGAAATTTTAAAATACAACTTGATTTGGAAATGTGGAATTTGGTTTTGTTTAAAGGTTTAAGTTAATTAAATAAATTGGAAATTTAGTTTAATTTTTGAAATGGTGATTTGAAAATGTAAGTGTTAATAATGTGTCAAATGTAAAAATAGGAAAATTGTACAATTGAATTTGTTAAGTGAAATTATTAAAAAAAATTGGATTTTTCTGTAAAGGTTTGCTTTATAAAAATCATAAATTAAAAGAGTATTTAATGAACATCATATGTTAAAATTTGATTTTTTAATAATGTTTAAATGGTTTAAATTGAAATGTTTTCAAGTATAACTTACATCAGCTTTTTCTGAATGCTGAAAAAGGTTGAAATTTTCAATGTTTATGGTTTAACTTAGTAAATGAACTCAGAATGGTTTAAAACTTTGGAAATTGAATACTTGATTTGAAAGTATGTAAACTTCACTTTTAAATGGTTTAAATGAATTATTTTGGTTGAAATATAAGCTATTTAAAAGGTGATTTGGAATGATAAAATATGAATGATATCTTTGAATTTAAAAGGTATTTAAAGTTGAATATTTGGATTTGAACTTATTAAAATGAAGTTATGAAAGATATGATATTTTGATATTAAAATGATCTGAAAATGAAGTTTTGAAAGATATGATATTTTAATATTAAAATTATCTGAAAATGAAGTTTTGAAAGATATGATATTTTGATATATATTAAATGTTTCAAAAATGAAGTTTTGAAAGATATGATATTTTGATATTAAAATGATCTGAAAATGAAGTTTTGAAAGATATGATATTTTGATATATTTTAAATGTTTTGAAATGAAGTTTTGAAAGATATGATATTTTGATATATTAAATGTTTTGAAGTGAAGTTTGGAAAGATATGATATTTTGGTATATATTAAATGATTTGAAAATAAAATTCTGAAAGATATGATATTTTGATATTAAAATGATTTGAAATAAATTTTTGAAAAGATATGATATTTTGATATTAAAATGATTTGAAAATGAAGTTCTGAAAGATATGATATTTTGATATTAAAATGATTTGGAAATGAAGATTTGAAAGGATATGATATTTATGTATTAAAAATGATTTGAAAGGAAGTTTTGAAAGGATATATATTGAAATGATTTGAAATGACTTGATATTTATTTTGGTAAATATTTGAATTTGAAAGATATGGTATGTTGATATATTGAAATGGTTTATAAATGATTAAATCTTTATTTTGATAAAGATTTGGATTGAAATAATATTTTATTTTGAAGTATAAAAATATTATTTTAAAGTTATAACCACGGGTTATAATAACGATTGGTAGGCAAAGAGACCGGGATCGGATATGGGCATACTCTCTGTCGACACCGAAAACCACTTTGACAACCGTGTACGCGATGGAGATTCCAGAATGAAGTAGGATGGTGGCGACGTTCTTATGGTATGTTACGTGGACCCAACTCCCGTGAGTTGGCATAAGGTGGCTAAAACTGGAGTGGTCTCGGGCCAGTTGAGGTCGCACCTCATAGCGGACGCATTTCTTCGATACCATTCTATTGCTTTTGTGATTGTTTGGGCGCCCCTCCGATTTTTGTGGGAATGTGTTCCACGGTGGGCGTATGTGGCTGCTGCGTTACCACCAGCCCGAGTGTCGTAATTGGTATATCTACCCTGGCATTGCCTTGTGTGCCGTGTCACCTACCATATCTAGCGTTTACTACGAGTTTCTATTTGTGTCGTACATGTGCAGTATCTTCTCGTAGTCTCCCGATCAGGAGATATGCAGGTACTGTATGGACTATTGGCATTATTTGTGTTAAGGGGAATATTGGGTCACTCCTTAACGCTATTTAAAGGTAAGTTTATTTTACTATTAGACACTATTATAATAGCGCAATATTACTACATAGTAAATAGTTTGACGGATCCTTAGAGGATGGGCGGTCCCAAGCATCTTTTAAGTTACTTGTACTTTTACTACAGTTCACTTGAGTTGGTTTACATTGTATAAGTATGTATGTCCTGACTCGAGTGTTTGTATTTTTATTTACGCTCGGGTCAGCCTGAATATTCACAGATTTGGATTTCCTCTTTCTGGAGATTGGAATCGCTGGAGATTATCAGCTTGTCTAGTTTTATCTGTTTCACTTCCAGTTATCCTGTTGATCCCAGTGTTGTATTCATTTTGTACTTGGTTATCATACTAAGACTTCTGTTGTACTTTATTTCTTCTGTTTTATCTTATTTAACTCTGATATATTTATATAGTAGCTTCATCAACTTCTATTTCTTTTACTTCCGCTGCACTATTATTACTCTGTGTCTGTGATCTGTGATTATTATTTACTGTATATTCTGAGATTTGCCAAATTTTATTTACAACGTGGTATTTTGAGCAATTCAAGTCCGACATGTGCAGATGCGAATGGTTGGAAATACCTGGTTGTTACAGCCACCAAGATCGTCTCGTTCTCCCTCCTTTGACCATTAGAAGTCATGCAATCGTAGCGAAAGCCTCGCCGACACCTGATGCTTCGATCCCGTCATGTTCGGTGTGTTCTGGTTCAATGATGATGCTGCAGTTGACCAAGTTTCGACTAATACCAAATACAATCTTTAAACCCTAGATCACTGAACTTAAGCCATCACGATGATCATAAATTTTTCCAAGCATTTTTCCCGAGCTTGTCCATCCCCTGGCTACCAACAGCCACAATCCCAAGGCTTCTTTGATCATCGATCACCAGAATTTCATCAAAAACATGATTTCGTTCATCCTCGATTTTCTCATAAGATACTTCATTAAAAATTATGATTTTGCTTTTAAAAATCATCAATTTCAAAAAAAAATCGACTTATATACTCGTGATCAGGAATCATGATAATTAAATTCTTAACAGGTTTAAGCTTGCCTGTATTTTTCAATTTTCCAGAGAACATTGATTTATTTTTGCTTAAATCTATTTTTAAGATTTGAATCATGTTAAAACTAGCAATTTTTGTTCAGATCCCATAGCCTAGTTTGGATCAGAGAAAAAGCAATTGAATTTTAAACAGAATTTTGAATTCCTATAACCTAGAACAGGGGGTACTGACATGCACAATCATCTTAGCACAGACATATACACATCTATGCATGCATGTGAGCATTTTACAATTTCTATTTCAAAACATGATTCAAACAAGAGGTAGAATCTAGATTTAAAAAGTTTACTCACCTGGAGTTTTCTTGAAAACAAAGAACTTTTTAAATCCTGGAAAAATGTATTTGCTTTTGAAAACTGGGTACTGGAAGTAATTGTTTGAAAGCTAGATTCTTGACTTTGTTTTGAATTCTGGAATGTTTGCTTCAAGTTGTTGCTGAAGATAGCCTTTACTTTGTTAAATCTTTCTGCTTTGAAACTTGCTTTTGATTTCTTTTGAGTTTCTTTCCTCTAATTTCTTTGGTTCTCAGATTTTAATTATTTTACAGGTTTCTATTTTTCTTTGATCTGGTTTAAGTTTTGATTTTTTTTCTCAGGCTTCAGATTTTTTGGAATTGAAGAATAAAAGAGTTGAGAGAGGAAATAAAATAGCTTGTATAATCTTATTTTCTCATTTTAATTAATTTTTCTTAAAATAAATTCAATAAAATGACACTTGTTAATAAATTGATAAGATTATTACACTCGTAAACTTCATATCTTAATTCCTTTACACTTGTGTTATGCATGCATAAATATTTAGATAAATTTTTATTTTACTTTTTCTTATCTATATAATTACATTCCTTTGTTATTTTTATACAACTTTAAAAGAAAATGGTTTTAATGCTAATTTATACATTAAATAAATCACATATATACTATTTTAATTTCAATTTGTTTTTACTAAGATATTTATTTAAAATTTAAATTCAAATTCAAATTCAAAGTCAAATTCAAATCTACTCATACATATATAAAAATCAATACCTATTTTATTTGTTGTTGAAAATTTTCAAATTAATTCCAAATTATATTCCAGAAATTCAAAAAAATTACTAATTTTAAATTGATAAAATTTGGGATGTTTACAAGTATAGTATTAATGATTTCCATAAATGAGTTAGAAAAAACAATATGATTAACCTATTTTCGACATTCCCGACTTAACTATTCCCCGCTCAAGAGGGAAGCTCAGTAGGTTAGATCTCTATTGCTCCATCCTACTTGTGGTCAATCTTAACTCCTATAAATAAATAAGTCTACTTCATCGGCTTTTACCATTAAGCAAAGTTAGTTACCTTTAAACAAGTAAGTAAACAAAAACTGTAACATAATTCAACATTCCAACTTAACCATTACTCGTTTAAGAGGAAGCTCAGTGGATTAGAGCTCTATGGCTCCTCCCTACTCGACATCAATCTTAACTCCTAGAAATTAGAGAAGTCTACCTCGTCGGCTTTTAGTATTAAACCTCTTCTTTACTTTTTCGAATTTTATATATAATTATTTAAAATATATTTAAAATTCAGACCAACTTAAAAGATACTTAAAAGTATGTTCGAAATCATCTCTAAAAAGATTAGAGAAAAATACCAAATTTAAATATCATTTTTAAACAGTTGTAACCCTAAGCGACTTAATAGAACATTTATAAATGCTGCTAAAAGACCTTGTTAAAACTACATTGAAAAGAATGTTCTTTGCGACTAGTTTTAACCACTTAAACAAATGTTTTAAGACTTGAATTTTTTTTGGTAAGTTCTACCATTAAGGTACTTAAAAACTATTAAAAAAATCCCTAGGAATATGTTTCCATTTGTTTGTAAAAACTCCCAAAAATAAGGGATTTCGAAGTGCGCTTATAACGACTATTGTCGCTTCAAACACTTTCAAACTTAGTTTAATTTACTGGACAAATTATAAAACAATTTAAACATTAAGTCAAGGTCATGCCATATGTTTAAGAGGGTAATAGAAGTGATGTTATGTAATATAAAGTTAACGTTTTCTTTCAAATGTAAGAGAGGTCCAAAGTGTATAACTCTATAATTCAAACTCAATAAATATATACACAATATACATTTATAAGATAGTGAGATAACTGACTTAGTTCCAAGTTAATAACCAAAACAAAGAATAAGAACCAAGGCAGCCTTCCTACCATCATCTCATCACCAAAGCAACCACATTTGCCTCCAAAATCTTAAAATCATGCCTTCAAAATAGTACAAATATTTAAATACGAAGTGTTTGAAATTCCAGGTCATTATAAATTGTGACGACCACCCTACACCACCAACACCCAATATACCTGTATAATGGTTGTAGAGGTGCTTGGTCGATGTGGGGCAAAAATCAAGCCTTTTTAAAGTAAATATAATACCACATCATAGAACCTGCCTTATATCTCATAACGCATCAAATAAAATATAATAATGAACATCTCAGATATAAAACACGCAAGACAGTAAATAACTGAATGAATCATAGAATCAGAGTAATAGATCCACATAGTATGCAACATAAGTAAAAGAGTTATGCATCAAATAATAACTAATAATTGTTAGTCTGTGAGATGATGGTTTTGATGACAACAACCTTAAGATAGATTATAAAATATAAATACTAACAGTATAAGTTTAGATATATATGTATATGTAGGTATCAAGAATGAAGACTGTACATTATAAAGATTCAAGACATCAAGATTGAAGACTCATGAGTAACAAGAATATCAAGATTTCAAGTAATTTACTCTTTAATTAGAAATTTTGTTAAAACTCCTAGAAAAGCACTGGCATTTTAAAATCCAACTTATTCGTGGAATGGAATCCACTTCGATCCTGTTAAAGTGATGGAACCCTAAGTAGGATGGAACCTACAAAAAATCTAGTGGAACATTGTTTTGTATCCACTAACTTTTTATTCAAAATTATTTTTCAAAATTATATCTTAGTTTCAAAATGATTTCAAAACCTTCCTTTTAAAAGCATCAAAAACATCTATCCTGATTTCAAATACTTTTAGCCTCAAAATAATCTTTAATTTCAAAATCAAATTATCCTTGTTTTTAAACTATTTGTTTAAAATAATATATTTAACTTTTAAATATTTATACTTAGATTTTAATATAAAATTATAATAAAATTTTGTATATATTATTCTATATATTTACTTATGCATTTTAATAATAGTCAAGTACATTTATAAAGTTTAAACTAGTTTTAATATAAGATAAAGGTTATTTTCAAAGAAAATCAAAACACCAAAAATCCCTTTGGGATGTCGACATACTCATGTACCCTATGTCGACATGGTGTCAGTTGAGTTCAAAATTTAAATTTCAAAAGAAGTGTCTATTCGTCATAACTCTTCACGAATGGACATGACTGATGTTCCTCCATAAATAGGGGTTAGTTTCAACGAATTTTAATTCAATTTTTCTGGTTTTTCTCTCCTCTTCTTCTTCCATATTTCTATATACATATTCTTACCATTACTCTGCCGAAATCAAAATTGAATTTAACTAGATTATCTCTGCTTTGATTCTCTATCACTATCTCAACAAGATCCTCAGTGCTATTTAGAGTTATAGGCTTTTTGTAATCAACTTAGCAAGAAAAGGTGTGATTGTAGCCTTGGAAATCAATCAAGCGGATAAGGTGTGATTGTAGCCTTGGGAAATCAATTGGGTGAACTTATTGCCCGGGAAATCAAGTATCTCTACCCAGAGGATTGTGATTCTGGAGGGTTTACCTCGTTGCCTTGAAATCGAGGGTGTAATTGTAATGATTGTTTTTGAAAGGAAATCTATACTTGTGTGCGGGACTGGATGTAGGGTAACTCTGAGTACAAAATCCGGTGTGTTCTTTCCTTTACTGCTTTTACTTTATATTTGCATTTGTGTTTGATTCTATGATCATGTCTGTGTCTGAATATTGCATTCATTCATGTTTAAATTAACAAAAACTCAAAAAGATTTAACAATTCTCTAAAACACTATTCACCCCCCCCTCTAGTGTTTATCCTAGCCTTAAGATACTTAATCCGCATTTCTCACATTTGGTATTGAGCAAGGTTTTCAAAGTTACATAATCTGATTTTCGAATTTTTTGTAAAATGGCTATGTTTGTTAATACTAGTTTAGAAATATTCAGATCATCATTGTCTTTTGAGTCTGAATATAATCAATGTTCAAATTCAAGTTGTCTACCAAAATTGTTTGATGTGCATGAATCATGCTTTATGGCTATTGAGGAATCAATACACAACAGAAAAATTGTGCAGATCAGAAAGGATAAATGGATACTCGATAGTGGATGTTCTAGACACGTGCTGGCAATCCAGATATGTTAAATGATATAATATATAAAGACGGAGGACTGGTTAACTTTGGAGACAATTCAAAAGGATATGTGATTGGCATCGGCAAAGTCGGTAACTCTGAAACTCCTATTATTACTAATGTTTTGCTAGTTAAAAATCTGAAACATAATCTGCTAAGTATAAGTCAACTTTATGATAAAGGATATAAAATTAAATTTGAAAAAGATAAATGTCACATTGAAGATAACAATTCAACCATAATATTTGAGGGAGTTAGAAAAAAGAATATTTATACTCTTAATATGAAAGTTTCAAATGATAACTTATGTCTTTTGGCAAATACAAGTGACCCTTGGATTTGGCATAAGAGATTTGGGCATTTGAATTTCAAATTCTTATCTAGACTGTCAAAACATGATCTAGTAAGAGGTCTCCCTAAAATGAATTTTAAAGTAGATAGTCTATGTAATGCATGTCAATTAGGAAAAAATAGAAAATTTTCCTTTAAATTAAAAGATATGATTTCAACTTCAAAACCTCTTGAATTACTTCACCTTGATTTATTTGGTCCATCTCAAATTCTGTCAACAAATCATGGTAAATATGTTTTGTAATTGTAGATTATTATTCTAGATTTACATGGATTATATTTTTGAAACATAAAAGTGATACTTTTGAATGTTTTAAGAACTTTACAAAAAGGATTCAAAATCAACTTTCTTTAAAAATTATAACCATTCGTAGTGATCACGTGGTGAATTTGAAAATGAAAGTTTGAGGAATTCTGCAATAAAAAGGGAATAACTCACAATTTTTCATTTCCAAGAACTCCACGACAAAACGGAGTAGTAGAACATAAAAATAGGATGATTCAAGAGTGTGTGAGAACTATGCTTTCAGACAGTAAATTACCAAAGAATTTTTAGGCAAAAGCAGTTGCTAACGCCTGTTATATTTTAAATAGAATTTTAATTAGACCTTTAACTAATAAGTCTTCTTATGAACTTCTTCACTCAAAGAAACCTAAAGTATCCTATTTTAGAATTTTTGGAAGTAAATGTTTTATTTTAAAAACTAAAGATAACTTAGATAAATTTGATCCTAAATCCGACGAAGGTATCTTTATCGAATATTCTAATAGAAATAAAGCATACAGAGTATTTAATTTAAGAACTAACATCATCGAAGAAACAATGCATGTGTCATTCGATGAAAATTTCAAAAATTTTGAAGATACAAATGATTAAGATGATTTAAATACTCGAAATCAAGAGTCAACTGAAACTAATAATGAAATTAATCATCCTAATAAAAGGTCTAAACTTTCAAAAGATCATCATATTGAAAATATACTAGGAGATATGCAATATAGTTAAAACTAGAAATCAACTAAGTCAAATGAGTAATGTAGCTTTTATATCAACTATTGAACCAAAAAATCCAAAAGAAGCATCAACTGATGATTCATGGATTTTGGCTATGCAAGAAGAACTAAATCAATTTACTAGAAATGAAGTTTGGGAACTTGTTCATAGTCCTGAAAATAAAACTATAATTGGAACTAAATGGGTTTATAAAAATAAAATGAACGAACAAGGAGAGGTAGTTAGAAATAAAGCACATTTAGTCGCTCAAGGTTTTTGTCAAGAAGAAGGAATAGAATTTGATGAAACCTTTGCTCCCGTAGCAAGATTAGAAGCCATTAGGATTCTACTTGCTTTCGCAAATCATAATAATTTCAAATTATATCAAATGGATGTTAAAAGTGCCTTTTTAAATGGATTTGTAAAACAAGAAGTATATGTTGAACAACCATCACTTTATGAAAATGAAAAATTAACTAATCATGTTTACAAACTTAAGAAAGCTTTATATGGTCTAGAACAAGCTCCTAAAGCCTAGTATGATAAACTAAGATCTTATTTATTACAATCAAATTTTGAAATTGGTAAAGTAGATAATGCCCTTTTTATTAAAAGAAATAAAAATGATATTCAACTAGTATAAGTCTACGTAGATGATATCAATTTTGGATCAACTAGTTTTGAAATGAATAAAGAATTTTCTGAAATAATGACAAAAGAGTTTGAGATGATTCATATGGTGAATTAAATTTCTTTTTAGGATTACAAATAAAACAATTAGATAATGGTATCTTTATTAGTCAAGAAAAATATGCTAAAGACCTAATTAATAAATTTAGTTTGACTACTGCAAGTGGAAAACACACTCCCATGGCAACCAATGAGTACCTTAGTAAAGAAGATCTCTCGATAGATGTAGATCAAAAGTTATATAGAGGAATGATTGGATCACTACTCTATATTACTGCTAGTAGACCTAATACCATGCATAGTGTTTGTCTCTGTGCAAGATATCAATCCCAACCTAAAGAGACTCACTCAAGAGCCGTAAAACATATCATAAGATATGTTAAATACACCTCTGATTATGGCCTATTTTACCCTAAAAATGATTCCTTTGACTTAATATCTTACCGTGATGCTGACTATGTTGGTTGTAAATCGGACCGAAAGAGTACAAGTGGAATTTGTCACTTTTTGGGGCATTCTCCGATTCCTTGGTTTAGTAAAAACCAAAACACGGTTTCTTTATCAACAACTGAAGCAGAATATACTTTTGCCGCTTTGGCTTGTTCTCAAGTAATATATATGCAACAAACTTTAAAAGATTATGGTTTAAAATTTACAAAATCGCGAATTTATTATGATAATACTAGTGCGACAAATGTATCCAAAAATACTACACAACATGCTCGAACTAAAAATATTGATACAAGAAATCATTTTCTCCGAGATTATATAAATAAGGAAGTAATTACTCTAGATTATATCAATTCTGAAAATCAAATTGCTGATATCTTAACAAAACCATTAAATGAATCTATATTTACTGAATTAAGAAGAGAATTAGGTATTTGTTCGATAACTGAAATATAAAATATAAATAAACAAAGTATAATTAAAAATTAATTCAAAATAAATTGGGTTCTTATATGTGTTCTTCCCTATTAATAAATATAACTATATGGTTATTATATACTTAGAATAGTTAGTAGTTTAGGATTAGGTTTATTAAAAGATCTAAGTGTTGATTATTTATTAAAACATTATCATTATAATCACATGTCATAGAGTATTAGATTTAGGGGGAGTTATATAGTTTGGAGTTATATAGTTTAGAGTTAGTTTTTTGTTGATGATAAAGGAGGAGAAGTATAAAATAGGGTAGTTCGGCATAGATTAAGGGGGAGTTATTAGGATAGAAGTAATATTTTATAAACAAAGGTTGTCATCATAAAAACGGAAGAGATTGTTAGTCCGTGAGATGATGGTTTCGATGACAACAACCTTAGAATAGATTATAAAATATAAATACTAACAGTATAAGTTTAGATATATATGTATATGCAAGATTTAACCTTGCAGGTACCAAGAATGAAGACTGTACCGTATAAAGATTCAAGATATCAAGATTGAAGACTCATGAGTAACAAGAATATCAAGATTATCAAGAGTTCAAGATTTCAAGTAATTTACTCTTTAATTAGAAATTTTGTTAAAACTCCTAGAAAAGCACTGGAATCTTAAAATCCAATTTATTCGTGGAATGGAATCCACTTTGAGCTTGTTAAAGGGATGGAACCCTAAGTAGGATGGAACCTATGAAAAATCTGGTGGAACATTGTTTTGTATCCGCTAACTTTTTATTCAAAATGATTTTTCAAAATTATATCTTGTTTTCGAAATGATTTCAAAACCTTCCTTTTAAAAGCATCAAAAACATCTATCCTGATTTCAAATACTTTTAGCCTCAAAATAATCTTTAATTTCAAAATCAAATTATCCTCGTTTTAAACTATTTTTTAAAATAATATATTTAACTTTTAAATATTTATACTTAGATTTTAAATATAAAATTATAGTAAAATTTTGTATATATTATTCTATATATTTACTTATACATTTTAATAATAGTCAAGTATATTTATAAAGTTTAAAATAGTTTTAATATAAGATAAAGGTTATTTTCAAAGAATATCAAAACACCAAAAATCCCTTTGGGATGTCGACATACTCGTGTACCCGATGTCGACATGGTGTCAGTTGAGTTCAAAATTTGTATTTCAAAAGAAGTGTCTATTCGTCATAAATCTTTACGAATGGACATGGATGTTGTTTCTCTATAAATAGGGGTTAGTTTCAACGAAGTTTAATTCAGTTTTTCTGGTTTTTCACTCCTCTTCATATTTCTATATTCACATTCTTACTATTACTCTGCCTAAATCAATATTGAATCTAACTATATTATCTCTGTTCTCTATCACTATCTCAACAAGATCCTCAGTGCTATTCAGAGTTATAGGCTTTTTATAATCAACTTAGCGAGAAAAGGTGTGATTGTAGCCTTGGAAATCAATCAAGCGAGATAAGGTGTGATTGTAGCCTTGGGAAATCAATTAGGTGAACTTGTTGCCCGAGAAATCAAGTATGTCTACCCAGAGGATTGTGATTCTGGATGATGTACCTCATTGCCTTGAAATCGAGGGTGTAATTGTAAAGATTGTTTTTGAAAGGAAATCTGTACTTGTGTGCGGGACTGGATGTAGGGTAACTTCGAACCAGTATAAAATCCGGCGTGTTCTTTCCTTTACTGCTTTTACTTTATATTTGCATTTGTGTTTGATTCTGTGATCATATCTGTGTCTGAATATTGCATCGTGTTTAAATTAACAAAAACTCAAAAAGATATAACAATTCTCTAAAACACTATTCACCTTCTCTAGTGTTTATCCTAGCCTTAAGATCCGTAATCCGCATTTCTCACAATAATAACTATCTCTCAGCAATGAAGGCACTAGCAAGCTCCATAGTGTTGTGCAGCGGATTAAAAAATAAGTAAATATAATAATGCGATAGAATAACCCCTTGATTGCAATCTTTCTAGCTCCAGTGCTCACCAGACCCAGTATCCCTAATCTAATCATTTAAGAGTACCCAAAGTAATAGGACAAATGGTATGATGAATCATACCTGACTCCACAAAGTTAGCGCATATACAATATATACGCTCATCGTTATCTTCATGTGTGTACTACACATCAAAGTACTAAGGGGTGTCTAGATATTTACATCAATGATATCAGTCTTACATGACATCCCTAGGGTGATAAGGTGATAAGCAATCAAGCAATCATAACATCCATCATTCATCCTCACATTTACTCACTCGGTGCACTGAATACGTGATACCTCAAATGAACCCGTCATAATCAAGGACTAAACATCTGGGTTCTTCATTACTCGAATATGTGCCACTCACTAGGCCATGAAACTAGATTACCCATCATGGCTGATCAGGGGTAACAACCGCCCGTCATGGAGATCAGAGCCAATCTTGGCTCAAGTAGGTAACATATACACACCCTTGCTCCACAAGTACTCTATGAACCTTCAAGTATCATCAATCCCTTTGCCTACACCATCTATAATAGAGATCATCCTGAATTGTTCCTATGACTCCCATCGTGAAGACACTGTGGCTAGGAACTACTCTAGATAACCATAATTAGTCATAGAATCTCTTTATATGTCCCGTAACTTCCACCAATAGTCCCCTCAATATGACTCATTGTTTACTACTCTAAATCTCAAACTATAGCTATCCATTATCAGAGTCATTACTTCCCATCATGCAACCATCATCATCGTACCAGGCATAGGCATCATGGGAATCACCAACGAACCATGGGTTCAGTACCGATCCCTGTATACTTAGCAATATTTGGCTAAGTACTTGGTTCTTCTCAAGTTTAAGCAATCTCATATCAAATTCAAGCCAAACTCCATCTCGTTTTGAAGCATACGTATGGAACCGAAAGCGATAACTTAAAGACTCTACGTCCCTCATGAACTGGTCTTCAAGAGTAATAACCTTCACAACGTTGCACCAGTTCATGGCTTGCCCTTGAAGCTGTTAGGAAGCCAATCAACTCTTCAGAGCATCACTTAGTTCTAAGTCATCAGTGATCTTATAGAAGATGTCAAGCTAATCCTGCACTACCATCGCCGACTTTGTTCTTTGGAACGATTTGTCACCCAAACCAGCAAAGTCTTTTTCAGCTTAGCAAAATCGGCTCTAGGCGACTACATTGGAGCACCATCATCAACAATAAGATTTGGAAAAGCTACTTGAGCATTTTTCTGCATGTTCTGCATCATGGTATTGAACACAGTCTGTAGATTGGGATTAGTAGCTTTCAAGCCAGCTCCCTCTTCGACTCCAGAAATGGAGTTCCTAGTAGCATTCCTTGTTTAGCGACTCATAATTCAATATGTAATAAGGATGATCAGTCTCTCTATAAAGAACCCTACTTAAGTATTATTTTTGTGTGCAGTGCGACGTATATACCATATGCTAATATATAGTTTTGAAAACCAACATATAGAACAAGTACGTGCTCTTGTACATAAATACACACTATATATCCAGCCTAGGTGAGAACTCTTATTCTATCTCTACCAAATCATGGTATCCCTTAGGTTAAAAAACTCCACCTAAGCACAAGTGCCAAATGTGGCGACTTCCCAATACCACTGACATCCAACATGCCTGTATAATGCATTGTAGAGGTGCTCGGTTGATGTGGGGCGGCCATCAAGGGTTGTAAAGTTAATAAAATTTCAAATCATAGAACCTATCGTATATATCACATTGCATCGAATAAAATATAGTATTTAGCATGTTAGATATAAAACAGTAATTGGATGAATCGCAGAGTCAAAGTAATAGATCCATGTGGTATAACACATAAGTAATAGAGTTACACATCAAATACTAACTAATAATAACAGCCTCTAAGCAATAAAGGAATTATCAAGCTCAATAGTGCTATGCAGTGGAATAGTAAATAAGTAAATATAATAATACGAGGGAATAGCCTCCGACTCGCTATCTGCCTAGCATTACATGCTCACCAGACCCGATATCCCTAATATACTCATTTAGGAGTACTTATAGTAATAGGAAGCAAAGTATAAGACCACAGGTCATATAACAGTCTAGTATGAGTGGTAATAAATCTCTAAATATTGATATGCCACTGTAATAGGACAAGTGCTATGAAGAATCATACCTGACATGCCCCTGCATCCACAAAGTTAGGGCATATACAAATATAAGCTACTCTACATCATAGTCATCATGGGGTACTGTACATCAAACTATTAAGGGTTGTCTAGATATTTACATTAATAATTTAGTGTCACATGACATTCATAGGGTCATAAGGTGATAAGCAATTAAGCAATAATAATATCCTTAAGCCATCCTCACATTTACGCATTTAGTGCATTGATACGTGATAAATCAAACGATTTATCATGGTCAAGGACTACCCAACATCCGAATTCCTCGGTACTTAAGTCCATGCCACTCAGTATGCCAAGGAACTAGATCACTCGTCAAGACTAATTCGGGGTAATGATCACCCATCATAGAGAATAGATCGCCTGTAAAGGAGATCAGATTCCATCATCTCGAAGTATAGCTACCCATCATCGAAACCATCACTTCCCATCATGTAGCCATCATCGTCGAACCATGCATCATCGTTGTGGGAATCACAATCGAACTTAGGGTTCGGAGTCGATCCCTATGCTTAGATATATTTAGCTTGGTACTTTGTTCGTTTAGAGTTTAAGTAATCTCATACTTAAAATCGAGTTAAACTCCATCTCGTTTCATAGCATACGTATGGAACCCCAAGTAATTGCTTGAAGACTCGATGTCCAACTTCCCCCATGCTAAAACTGTGGGAAAAAACGCATCAGATGACAGGTATGCTCCATTGTCTGATTGCATACCTATCTTTCACTAAATCACTTGTCGTTTTGTTGCACATCAGACCATATATATGCCCCTTCGTCTGATATGCACTAACAAAAAAAAACCGTATGTTGTCTGATGTTATAGAATCATTTCTATAATTTCCTATTAGATAACATACCAATATTGAATGATATGAATGATTGTTCATGAAATGAAATAAGCAAATCGTAATTTTATTTAAAGAAATATTGTATGTCAAATAAAGTTCAAATATAATACAGCTTTCACTATTACTCTACTTACATTTTCAAATACAGTACAACTTAAATTTGCTCATACTCCCTCGAGTTTGTTTTTGATGTTGATCTTGACGTGCTTGCTCCAGCTTGTGTCCAACCATCTCCTATACCCGTTAAATAAAAAACAACGTAGTAAACTTGAAAAGAAATAAACCTAAATTGCAAAAATAAAATTGAATTTGAATATTAAATATACCCTTAATTTATGGGTTTGTTTGTTTCTTTTCATTTTTAGATACAGATAAATATATATATATATATATATATATATATATGCATGGACAACTTATGATATGCACAGTGTGTCATTGTGAATATCATAAGCTGATCCATGATTCAATCACATGGGTCAGGCCCGAAGGCTCGACTCAGTGCAAACACATAAGTTCAAGCCCAAGAAAGCTCAGGATCTAAGTACTTTAATTCAAATCAAAACAGATCAGGCAACTTGGCAAAGCCAAAGTGCACAAACAAGTTCAGTGCACATGGAGATGCACAAAGTCGAGCACCAGCAAACCAGATTCATGGCAATATCAAGCATGGTACATAATGATACAAAATTAAGTACCCAAATAGCATAAACAAAGAACAGTAGGTACGAACTTACAAAAATACTTCCACTTGCATCCCCTATAGTGAGAAACACACATATACACATATGTATGTACATGTATACATGTATATATGCAACACATGTCAAATGCAACTAGGAAATGCCACAAACAAATGAACAACAGGTTGTGCCACAAGCAAATGTAGGCAGAAAGTATAACGAAATGAATAGGAATCAATATAACATTCACACAGGAATAAAATGAGCTAGGGAGTAATAGATTTCAAGGCAGTGCATATTGCCTTGTTCAGAACAAGAAATTCAAGATTCTGAAAGCTAATCAAGCTATGGACAAGAAACCAAAGCACGTGAAAGAAATTTAACCAATGTCAAGGTAGTGCACTACCTTGTTCAAGGCAGTACACAGGCATTGCCTTGACAAGGCAGTGCACTACATTAAACAAGTAGTGCCAGCACACTACCTTGAACAAGGAAGTTTGCACTGCCTGGAACAAAGAAGGGTACAAGTACATGAAAATGCCACGATGCAACAATGAAACATGTGAACAAGGCCAACAACATGGACTAAGGCAAAACAAAAACAAGATTGCAACACACATGAGACACACATATGGAAGTTCAAAGCAAAACCATGGTAATATTTCACACATATATACGTACATATGTATGTATGTCTATACATGGAAGATATTTCACAAACCATACTCAAAAGGCAAACACATGTCAGTAATGGTATACATGCATGATACAAGTTAAACCAGTGCAGGGATATCACAACTATTTCATGAAATGGTACAACATATGCACGTAGTAAATGAAGACAAGCATATTCAAAGGGCAGTTGAAGAGAACAAGGCAAAGTTCAAGCAATTCAAGGTTTAGGCAAGGCAAGGGAAGGCATACTTATAATTCCATCAGAAAATTAAAACCATTCAGAGTTCAAGCACACTAGCATACATATTTACATATGTGTATAAACATACATACATATATATGTGTGTGTGTGTGTGTGTGTGTATGCATATGTGTGCCAGTACATGAGCAAGGCCAACAATGCAACAATGCAAAAAGGCAGTGCCATAAATTAAAAGAAGGTAGTGCTTTAAATAGCAAATGCCACAGATTGAAATTAGGTAGCGCCACAAACATTCATGCATATATACATACATATATATGTATATACATGAAAGTTCCCAAAATCAAACAATGAAGTGAAAAAAATCACAAGTGCGAGGGCAACAAAACAAGCAAGGGGCAACTGGCGTAATAATGAACTTAACAAAGTCAAACAATGAAGTGAACAAAGAAAGCAACTCAAAATCGAACAATAAAGTAAATAATGGTTCAAGTTCAAGTTCATAGGCCGCAAATAAGTGCATAAATAAGTCACATGTGCACTACTTGAACAACCAATTCAACAACCAAACAAGTACTAATACATTGCACAACTCTCATATCACCAGCCAATTCAAAAAATTCAACTTAGACATACAATTCAAGTAAAAAAGGAAGAAAGCTCGAAATCAATATGTTCAACCAAATAAATATATATATTCAAGTATACCAGAGAACTCAACAATTGAATGAGTCAAGGCCATAAAGTAGAAAATCAAAAAATAAAACGATCAAAAATATGTGCAACAGTACAAAATTAACATCCAAGGTTTAAAATCCAAAGTCAACTAAATCAAAAATACAGAAAATAAATTCCTGTATAAACCCATCTTATCATTGGCTCTTAAAATTGAAGTCGAGATAAATACAAAATTGAAAGGGGTAGAAACCATACCATATATCAATCGAAGAATACTCAATAAATTGAAGCAAGCTTGGACGAACGCGGCCATAAAATGGGAACCAATTTCTTTATCAATCATTGTTTGAGAGTGAGAGAGTGTAGGTAGAGTGATTTCATTATCTAGCCGATTTGAAACCCTAATTTCAGAAGAAGGGTCGAAGATGGGTCGGAGACGTGTTTAAGTTAAGGGTTCCGCTGAATTGATTTTGAGAAGAGGGAAATAAATTTTGAGAAGGGGAAATGTTGAGAAGATGGATGGAAAGAAAGTGAAGAGGGAATAATTAAGGAATGAGGCCGCAAAAATATTAAGAGAGAAAATATGGAGCCAAAACTAAATTTTTTGATAACTTCAACCAGACAACAGATAAAATCTTGTCTGAAGGACAAGCTTGATCATAGAAATTTCAAGGGTTATTTAAACAACAGATTATTTTATATGTATATCATATGAAATGGTGGTAAATAGCGAGATAATGGAAAATCTATCTTATGTTGTGTGATCATTGTTGTCTGATTCACTTTGTGGCATAGTGTAATCATCATCGATCCCTGCTTGCTCCGATCTTACACTTTACAAATAGGCTAGGTCATGCTTCCCCATGCTCCTACTTGGTTCCCATGTCAAATGGGTCAATACCCATGGATCGGTACCGATCTATAGGTATCGATCACATACTTAGCCAAAATTTCACAATTTTATCCCCATCTCCATTATCGACACCCCTTTGCTCTAAACCATTGTTCTCTTCTCGATCCCTTTCTCCAAGCTCAAACATACTCCACCGATCCCTGAATTATTTCTTCTCCCATTTCTTCACACGATCCCTACACATGCCCAAGCATCCCATCCACTTCCCGTTCTTGAAAACAAACATTATCTCCAAAACATATGGCAAACTATCCTTATCATTCGCAAGCCAAATCAAGTGTCCACCAATCCCTAAGCTCAAAAATCACTACCGATCCATCTTCAAATGACTAAATCTCAGGAATACGAACTCCAAACGATCTAAAACTTAGAATATAGCATCATGCACTACTAGAAAACACACTATTTATGGCAACGGTTTACGGTGCTTTTGACTTCAATGCAATCAAGCAGAACTAAAATTAATATTGTAACGTATGAAACGTTGTTTTATAAAAGAGGGAAACCAATTAGTTTTAGCGACAAACTAAAAACACGTTTCTCATCTTATCATTCCCCTCACTTCATCTCTCTCATAGGAATCCACAATAAACAAAATCACAAAATCCAAAAAATCGAAAATTTTAATTCTATCGAATGAAAACTTTTATACCATCCTCCAAGACTACCTGGAACCCTAAATACGCTCCCCTCATGTCTCTTTTTGAAACATCACATTAGGTAAGCATCTTATCTACTGTGATTTTCTTCCTTTATTGTAAGTGATTCTAGATCTATACATTGCGATCCTCTTTCACGCCTTTAAAGAATTTTATTCTGCCATAGTGATATATTAAACCTTAATTTTTTTGAACCTAATCGAATAGTTTGGTGATCCATCTGGTTGATTTCTGACATCGACTTGATTTTAAACCATAAGTTGCTCAGATATATAAAAAATAAAATAAAATTAGACCCAGTGTGATACTGGTAATTATTGCCTTAATAATTATATTTGAAGCAAACAACATTACTGTATTTTATGTTAATTTTTTTACTATGTTCTAACTGATTTTGAAATGCAAATTAGTATTAACACTTATGCTTGATTTAGCGAAAGAGTTGGATTTGAGTTTGAAATATATGAGTTTTGGAGTCAATTGATGCAATGAATTTTATGGATTTTTTTCCCAATTTTGCTCAATAAATTGCATCGGTATTTTTTTTGCTTACTCAGGAATTTTTTGAGTTAATGGGAAAAGCTAATAAATTTAAAACTCTAGTTTCTTTCTAATCAAATCCCCAACGAATTGAATTTGAGAGACGGTACACACCAAGATGATGTAAAATGAGAAAACACACACACATATATTTTCATCTAATTATTCGACACTAATATTTTTTTGAATTTGAATTCAAACACATGACAACAAGAGAGGGTGGAAATTTACAAGGAACTGTCGTTTATTTGCTGGTAATAAGAGAAAATCAAAGGACTCAATGATTTAATTTTGACTATATCCTTTTGGATATCTAATGCAACTTCCACTCAAATTCTTTCTTGTATTTTTGGTCGCCTTCATGACTGAGAATATATATTTGGATATGCATAATCGATTGGAGTATTGGAGCCCTACAATTGTATTCATTTTGTCTTATTGATTAATGTTTGTTCAAAGCTAGATAGCAAGAACATCTTGTTTTTACAAAACATGATTTGGTTTGTTATATATTATTCATTCAGTTAGGTATATAAAATCGTGTATGGTGACATGCCTTCACCAACCATCTCGCTGCATTTCAGTGTTGCACCATATATTTTCAACTTGTTCCACCTTACTGTGTGTTCTATCAAGTTCAAGCTATACCATTTCACATTATAAGTTATTTTGGCTGCTATGTTTCCTATGTTGTTACTTTTTTCTAGATGTGTTGCTACTGCATAATTGTCTTACTTTAGTTCAACCATGTTATACTTGCCTGCAAGTTCACATAAGAAGCATCCTTTATAAAATTCAAATCATTATTGGTTTGTGAGATTACTATGCAACTTACATGATACCTCCAACCCTTCATATACTATTTTTGTTAATTTTCGGGCCTTCATTCCTCTTGTTGACAATGTCGTAGGCTCTTTTCTATGTCATCTATCTCTAGTTCTTTGATGCACCACCTGTTAATGCTGCATTCACCTAACATATAGTCATCCTTATCGGTTTGTTCGACTTGTTTTAACGCATAATATATAGTTGATCTATATAAGTTCTCTGTTAAGCTAGGTTTAGCTCTTTGGCCCTTAGTTCTGTATCACGAAGTGCATAAAAGAAACGGTATTTTGAGATGTCATTTTTCTGGTTGCATCATTTGCTATTTCAGTTAACTAGCAATTTGTATATTTCTAGTCTACATTTCATATATATTTATTCCATAATGTCAATATGCTGTAAGTACTATTATTTCTTCTTCTTTGCTTAAGTGACTCTATAACTTCAATATATAAGTTTTGTTTACCGTATAATGATTTCACTCCTTATTTAAGATATTTTCTATCAACTTCTCATCCATTTTTTTCAAATTACATTGTCGTTTTTTTAACATAAATGATTTCCTCTTTCATTCAAGTCTTTTTATTTAGGTGTTCACCAAGTCTTAAATAGAAAATAGTGTGTGTACATACCGTAAAAAGTAAAAAATACTAATTCTGTTGACAAATGAGCTGCTAAGCTTAGTTTGATTAATCATTAAGGTATCCAATATTTAGTGGTATTAATGACAAAAAGTAATGACCTGGCCTATAAAGTCAAAAGTAATACTGATATGATGGTACAAATGGTTTCTTATCAATGATATGAATTTGCATTTTTAAATCTTTTGAGCTATTACTGAAAGTTTAGATGAAAAGTCGGATTTAAGGCTGTAAATATAATTATTCATATAACATAACTATTATCATTATATTATATTATTTTAATTTATTCTCAATTATTCGTATAATATATCTTTTGTTATTATATGCATTATTTTATTTCAACTTGTTCTTAATTAAATAAGTAATCAAATATTTAATTGTATGTAATTTAATAAATAATTAGTCAATTACTACAAAAAATGAACAATGATTTATATTATTTATTGAATAACATGTGAATTTAAAAATATAGTTTATGGTAAAATTTAATTAATTAAATATATAGAATTTTGATTCATAAAGAACAAAATAAACTGAAAAATGTAAGCTTACATAAGAAATAAGCTCACATGGGAAGTGAACACTTTAAAAAAGCTACAGATACATCTTTTATGTATTGAATCTTTTTTCAAGTTGGATTTCTTTTGAGCATTCTGTTGTTCATGTGTGTTAAGCAGAGAGTGCATGAATATATACCAACAAAGCACACATGGGCATGCCGCTTCTGATAGATCTTTTTGGCATACTCTGTAAAGATTTTATTATGATCTTTTGCATACTTTGTAAAGCATTTTATTATGACCCCACTCTTAAAAATTTCTTAACGCCTTACCAACTAACTTATTCTGAAAAAAATATACATGCCAATTAGAATCTAGTTTTTTAACATTGTTTTATAACGGAGTAATTTATATATATATAATCTAGTTTTTAGACATCCAAATTTTAGAAGTTGTTTTGATGAAATCCTTATATGCAGTAAAATTTTATACTTTCATTTTATTCATGATTTTATAACGGTCATTTTTGCCACACTCAAACTCGGTTCTGCTAAAGTAAAGTTCTTTTGAAAATATATATGTTGTTTTCCAGATCCAAAGGTTGAGAAAAAGTGACCATGAGTTGAGGCTATTTATGGAAATATACAAACATGAATCAACTGATTTCAAGTATTGCTATCACATTATTTTTGAAATATATAGTTATTCATCCTATGCGTTTTGATGAAAAATAATAATTCGATCATAACTCTCATGGATAGGTTACATTTTGTGGTGTTATTGTTTTGTATGAGAACACAAATGTTTTTATCAAGAAATATTGCATTGTGCCTTAGCTCCTTAGAGAGTGTTTGCCTTTGCTCCTTAGAGAGAGTGTGTGTTAGTTATCACCAAAGTTTTCATTATCGTTACATATACACATAGTATAACTATAAATAGCTATTATTTTATGGAAATCCTAGTCTGGGTACCCCCAGTAAGAGCACTAAAATAGTCGTGGAAACAAAATACATGATTTATTGTAAAAGTACATGAAGGAAACTTCCCCTTACCTTATCAATCGATGTAAATAAAAATGATTAATTTATCAATCATGTATGTATTTTTAACTTGCTTGCAATTTCATTCTCATTTAATAACTAAGTTAATTTATTTTTATAATAATTAATAAGTTTATAAAAGTTAACTAAGTCATAAAAATCAACTAAGTTAACTAAGTCTATAATAATTAAATAAATTCACAAAAATTAATTAAATTCAACCATAAAACATGACTGTTTGATATATATATAAGGTCAACATGTATTTATTTTAATTAGAGTTTGAATTGTGAATAATAAGTAATATAAACAATCCTTAACTGTGATAGCATTATATATTTGACATAAGATTATGTAGAATGTGTATCGACGTTAAGCATGTCAATATGTTTAATATGTATGTTTCTGTTTATGCCTTACTCATATATCCTTTAATGTATGTTTTCGTACATATACTTTAAATGCTCTCTCTTTTTCATTTAGGGAATTGGATGTTTGAAGATGACAAACATGGACATTTTACGATCATGATATTTGGGTATTTTCTCTTATAGGGTCCTAATGGTACTATTAACATGTACGTTTAAAAATATCGATTATGGAATATTGTATATAATATTGAATTTGGTGTAATTCTGTTTGTATATAATATGTAATATGTTTTGATTATAAAAAGTTTTATATTACTGTTGTTTGAGTTGAATGAATGTTCATCAGTTGAGGTAAATATATTTTATTGTTAGATGTTCTAATGTATAGATAGACTATTGTAAACTCAAAGCGGGGTAAAGAAAATAGCGACAAAATTTGTAATGGCATTTTTTATACGCATAGAAAACCTACGACAATGTTTTTGTTGTGTTGTAGAAAATAACAATAGCATTTCCTTTATGCTATATAATAGGCCATGAATGAACCATGACATGCCGATATACGGCATACACAAAACGCTGTTAGATCCTTTAACAATATTCTTCAAATGCTGTTAAAAATAGGCTGTAAACGCTATAAAAAGTTTTCTCAACATTGATCAAAATGCTATAAAAAATTACTCTTAGCTCTGGAAAAACGCTATGAGAAAGTGTTTAATAGCATACATAAACGCTATTGAAAGCTTGCTTTTATAGCGTTTTATCTAATGCTATATTAGATCCCTGACTTTTAATTGCATGTTGATATACAACGTCATGAAAAACGCTATTAAAGCCTATTATAGTGTTTTTTTGAACGCTGTTAAAAGCCCTTAATGTTGTAGTGTTGGAGCCTTTTTGTCATACCATATCGATCACTTTAAGTTTGGGGCACAATACATGGATCGGTACCGATCCTCAATGTCTCTCCGAGTTATTCCTAAAACCAAGTCGTCATCTGCTCAACGTTTTCAACCATTCAATCATCACAAAAATAAGTCATCACACATAATCTATAGTAACAAGCATACAAGCAAATACATCAACACGAGTCCTAAATCTAAGGGTAGTATCTATAAGAACACATAATATCCATAAGAACACAAATTTTCAATACTTATTCAAATCACTTGAAATTCATATATGTTGTTTAGAAAGTTTAAAACAAGATTTAGAGTTTGAAAATCATTTTAAAACATTATTAAATATGTAATAGGGGATAATTCGTAAGTACAGGCTTAAAACCACTTATCTAAATCCTAAACAATCTAAAGCGACTCTAAATGTCATGAAATCCAAGGATGAATAATAACTCCACCGTGGTGTTCAACAAGAAATCTTCAATCCAAGTGCTAATCTTGCTATTCTCCTTCTAATTACAAGTTTAGGCTAATTAAGGTAAGGGTTTGGGTAACTTTTAGGCTAAGAGGATTGTTAATGCGGGATTCTCTTTTTTTTTGGGAAGTGTGAAATGATAAAATGGAGTCCCATCGGCCTTAACCCCATGCTAAACCTGAAACAAGCTTTGGGGCTACCCATTAACTTATTAACTACCCACTAAGCTGTCTAAAATCAAATGGAACTTGAAACTACCATACCTCCTTAATGGTAAGTCCGTTTTCCTATTATGACCACTCTACGGAAAAGGAAACCATCATCCCAATCTAATGGAAGTGGTTTCGGACCCCAGTTCGACTCCTATCAAAATTTATAGGCTATAACATATTCTCAAGGTCAAAATGGTCATATAGAAATCCAAGAAATCATAAATATGGAAATTGTCCATAATTCCTATAATTTTAGAATCATACGACCTCATATGAAAATAATATAAATATTCTACGATCCTTCAATACATAGAATACGGGTTGTTAAGTGATTCATGTGAATCGCTATCTTTCCCATGGTACCAACAAAGGTAGCATGATTATATAAGAGTGTTTTGAAGCTTTATTACATAGGATTATCTTCCTATTAATATACTACTTCATTATATGGGCTGTCGCTAGCATTTCACCATTATATGATGGCTTAAAACTCCAACTTGCAATGACTTAAACAACTCAACTACAGCTTTGAATTGTCATCTCACGATTGCTTAGTACCTTGAATGATAGCTTGGTAACTTGAATAATTAACTAATGATAGTTTTGGTGGCTTTAATAAACATTTTACCGAGGCCTTAAGGAATTCATCATGATGGCTATGTGGAACCTTCCACGATGGCTTTTGGAGATTCTTCGCGATCGCTATTCTAATAGCTTGTTTTATGATGACTTTCATGTCTCTTTCCATAATGACTTTGGGGAATAGTTTAGATTTCTCTGGCATCTTACCTCTTGATGGTTTGTAGTTAACATATGTGAAGATTTATAACATCAATCTCTGTTGGCTTGCTGCATCAATTCATGATATGAATTTCCTCATTATGGCTTTGATTAACACATCATGATAGCTTTGATTAACATAGGATGGCTTCATAAGAATATTTCACAGTGGCTCAATCTTTCATACCACAATGACTTCAGGATGGCTTCGATCTTTCCTATCACGATACCTGCATAAAAATGCTTCATGATGGCTTCAGCATGTTTAAAGCTATCACACGATGGCTTTCGTAAGGCCTTCTTCATTAGTCCACAAGGACTTTCATCATTACCGTACAAAGACTCTTGTGTTTATCAATCCATTCTGGGAATTTTGGGTGTTGTACTTGCCTCCCTCCCACATAAGAAGATTTCTTATGCTTTAGTTTAAGTAAATTCTACTCTTGCATTGTTTCTTTCCTTCTCGAGTTGCCATTATTCTTTGCCATATTCCTCATAATCTATTGCTTGTACTACTTCATCTTGCGATAACCTTTATTCTTTAATAACATGATTTTCCATAAAAGAATTCCCAAAACATATATGCTTTTTTAACCCTTTGAAAATATTTTTATTTGCAATGATTATTGTCATTGAAAATTTCTTTATGATAATGAGTTTCCTAAAGTCTTACTTAATAATATTCTTGGTAATATAGAAGATTGCATAACTTTATTGGGAACCATTCAGTGCAAAGACCAAATATATACATACTTATTAAAGTGTGATTTTTGAAAAAAATAAAATTTTGAAAGTAAGGAGATAATCTTTAAACCTCTTGAAAATAATTTTTATCAGAATAAATTTATGTTACGGCAAGGAGAAATTCATGTAGTTTTGAGGGAAAGCATTTTGTCCTTCATTTATTCTAAGTTTAGTCATTCATCGAATCAGGATTTTTGTCACTCATGCTTCCTTGGATGGCTGCTTTCATAGACCTTGCTTAATTGATCATCAAAGTTTTCATTGACCATCTGCCTTAGATGGGTGCTCTGACTAGGCCCGATGATGGGATCAAAGGCTTTAGTGGCCATCACTCTTTGGATACTTGATTTAGCCAGGCCTTGCGGCGGGACCAAAGGCTTCTCGTCCATCTCCTTTAGATGGGTGTTTTAACGAGGCCCAGTGGAGGGATCAAAGGCTTAATTAATAATCACCCTTTGGGTGATTGCTTTATTCTCATCCATCTCCCACAGATGGGTGCTTTGAATAGGCTTTGCGGTGGGATCAAAGCCTTAATTGATCATCATCTTTGGATGGTTGATTTAGCTAGGACTTATGGTGGGACCAAAGGCTTCTCATATATCCCCCTTGGATAGAAGCTTTGACCAAGTTCAGTGGCAGGATCAGTCTTATTTGACCACCAATCTTTGGATGGTTGCTTTGGCAAGGCCTAATAGTAGGACCGAAGGCTTCACTTCTATCTCTCTTTGCATGGATGCTTTGATCAGTCCCGACAATAGGATCAAACATTGAGTTGACCATCACTCTTTAGATGATTGCTTTAGTTGAGCATTGCAGCTTTGACCAAAGGCTTAATTGATCTCTCTCGAATATGAGATGTGCCCCCGCTTAACAAGTCTCGCCAACCTCGTCAAGTTAGGAGCTAAGTCAAACTTATCACATCTCAGTTTGTGGGCTAAGTTGTTAGAATGATTCCTTTAAAATCAATTATCTCTTTTTTTCTAAATTGTTGGAATCTCATATCCTTGATATCGCATCTTTATTAAGCCTTCTATCTAATGGTATTTTAGTAGCAGCGATTCTTTCTGATGTTGATTCTGAAAATTACTTCCCTTGCTTTCGACTCTGATCTTTCATCTTTTGAATTCTAAACCATTCTCCTTGTAAATTTTTGTGGACCGAGATACTTATATTTTCCTATTGATATTCCATGACTCACAATATGGTTTTGGCTAAACCAAAGGACTTCTTTGCAAGTTCTTAGTTTGGTTCTCAAGCATATGTTATTTCCTGATATTATGGAACCCTTATATTGTTTAATGGCATTACTGCAAATTCTTAAGTTACTAAAGAACGGTACGTATAGTGGCTCCTTTTGTTTGGTTTTTGCATGATGACAAGTTAGGAATGGTTACATTACTCAAATTTCTGACTAAAGTATTCTTT
Organism: Allium cepa; assembly: GCA_030765085.1. NCBI lineage: Eukaryota > Viridiplantae > Streptophyta > Magnoliopsida > Asparagales > Amaryllidaceae > Allium > Allium cepa. The sequence continues at coordinate 713,071,812 of CM060938.1, read as the reverse complement.
TTGGGTATCCTTAATCATTTTATTTGTGACTATTGTTGTCCATAAATCCTAAATTTTTTTGGTGGATAATGTCATGGCCTCTCCCAGTTAGTAAAATAGTTAACTTGTTTTCATTTGTCAATCTGACATCTAAGTTGAGGTTGAAAGGGTTAGTTTCTTCTTGTAGTGCTTTATCGATTACAGCACTAAAAATCGTAATGTCTTTAACTCCATTGATTTAGTCCTATCCTATAACAATGTTTTCTTTATCGATACTTATTCAATAATCTGTATGCTGACATTGACAATTACATACTTCTAAAGATGTAAATGGAGTAAAGGATTCACTATAAGAAAACTAATTTTTAAGCACATAAATAGATAGCATTTCAATTGTAGTCGCTGTATTAGTCATTTGCAAAATAATGAGTTAATTAATTAAACGCTGTCCAAAATTTACACATATAATTGGTTATTAGGCGGGATAGTTTTCAACTCTACCCCAATCTTTCGTTCTCTGGCTTCTTCCATATCCCTTCCAAAATACAAATGAAAACATAATCCGCTTTTCTGTCTCAATTTCGATCAATTTTCATATCTCTTCGTTTGATTCCAAAATCCAAGTACCACTCCATTTTTACCTTCGATTATGATTAGATTATTTCTAACTTCTTGCATAGTACCTCCATATAACAATCGAAAATCCTATTCTTTTCTCCACCTTAATTTTTTTAATCTACGGTGATTATATCTTCATTTTTCTTCAAATGAAGTTTTCTCATTATTTCTACCTTTAATTTGATTCATATTATTCTGGTGTTGCTATTATGGTTAGTATTTTTAATACTCTATTAGTAAAGTTATTTATTAACGCCTTTTCAAATTAATTGTTCTACCTTACATTGATCTGGTCCGTAGTAGACAATTTTTTCCTATGTTGGTAGATTTTGTTTATACAAATACTTACTTGTATATTTCAGTAGTATCATCTTTCGCACCTACTGAATGAGATTTTTGAAGAATGAGGGATAGATATTCAGCTAATCCATAACTAATGAATATTGTGATGCTCATTCATCGACGGAATATTTTAGACCTATCTTTATAATATGAATACGAATTAAGACTATTTTCCATCTTTGGCTTGTCTATTTTGTAAATTTAGGAATTGAATGTTGATTGTATATGGAAACTTAGCAAAGTTATTGACTAAGGAGTATTTATACAGTGGATGTGAAGTTGTCATGTATTTTGAACCCAATAGGACGCTGGTGTTGAAATATTAATCTTGATTTGTTAATTTCTAGAATTATTAAAGTTTCTAGAATCTTTTTGTATATAATAGAATTTGGAGAGAGCTCTAGAATTTTATATTAGTTGCTAGAAATAAGAATTATATAAAAGTTATGTTTCTAGAGTTGTCTAAAGAGAAAGTTCTAGAGTTGTCAAATGAGTCATGTTTCTAGAATATTCTATATGTAGAATGTTCTATTGAGTCATATAAATAGAGGAGCTCTACCCTCATTTTGTATCAATCAATCAAGCAAGAAATAAATCATCAATAAAGAAAAGTTTTCTACAATAAAATAAAAAACTCATCTTTCTTATATTCTCTCCCTCTATCTCCAAAAAATATTCAACAAAGTGGTATCGGAGCGAGGATTTAAAAAAAAGATAGAGATGGCGAATAGTAGCGTTCCCCTACAAGTTCCAATGCTCATCAAGAACAATTATGATAATTGGAGTTTAAGGATCATGGCTCTCCTTGGAGAACACGACATGTGGATGATAGTTGAAAATGGCTATACTGAACATGAGAATGAAGATGGTTTATCTCAAATTCAAAGAGATGGTTTGAGAAAATCAAGGACAAGGGACGAGAAGGCTCTTTGTCTAATTTATCAAGCATTGGATGATGATACCTTTGAAAAATTTCTAGATCAAAGTCAGCCAAAGAAGCATGAGAGAAGCTTCAAACATCTTACAAGGGAGCTGATCAAGTCAAAAAGGTACGTCTTCAAACTTTAAGAGGAGAGTTTGAACTATGCATATGAAAAAAGGTGAACTTGTTTCTGATTACTTCTCAAGAGTTCTAGTGGTTAGTAATAATCTTAAAAGAAATGGTGAGAAGTTAGATGATGTAAGAATTACGGAGATGATTCTTAGATTATTAGATTCAAAGTTCGAACATATTGTCGCCATCATTGAAGAAACAAAAAACTTGGAGACCATGTCAATAGAGGAACTTCTAGGCTCATTGCAAGCTTATGAAGAAAAGAAAAGGAAGAAGGAAGAAACTGTGGAGCAAGTCCTTAAGACACGGATTGATTCAAAAAAGGAAGAAAGTAATCGAAGCCAACAAAGATGGGGTGGTGGCCAACAAAGAGGAAGAGGTTGTGCATATGGACATGGATGAGCTTGGAGGCCCAACTATGAAAACAACAACGGCAATAACAATAAAAGAGGAGAAAGCTCAACAAGAGGTCGTGGGAGAGGAAATTTAAGGTATGACAAGTCACGTGTTAAATGTTACAATTGTGAGAAATTTAGACATTATGCTTCTGAATGTAGAGCTTTAAAGCATAATAAAATTGAAGAGAAGACCAATTACGTTCAAGAAAAAAGCCAAGAGTATGGTACATTATTACTGGCTTACAATGAAAATGAAAAAAGAGAGGAAAACCAATGGTACCTAGATAATGGTGCAAGCAACCATATGTGTGGAAGAAAAAATATGTTTATGGAGCTTGATGAATCAGTGAAGGGAAATGTGGCATTTGGAGATGAATCAAAGATAGCAGTGAAAGGTAAAGGAAAGATTCTTATCCGATTGAAGAATGGAGAGCACTAATTCATTTCCAATGTTTACTATGTGCCAAACATGAAGAGCGACATTTTGAGCTTAGGACAACTCTTAGAGAAAGGTTATGATATTTGATTAAAAGATAATAATCTTTCTATAAGAGATGGTGCAAGTAACTTCATTGCAAAGGTACCAATGTCAAGAAATAGAATGTTTATGCTCAACATTCAAAGTGATGTCGCATAACGCCTTAAGGTGTGCTATAAAGATATTGCTTGGCTTTGGCATCTTCGTTTTGGACATCTTAACTTCGGAGGACTAGAGTTGCTATCCAAGAAGGAAATGGTAAGAGGATTACCATGCATAAGCCATCCAAATCAAGTGTGCGAAGCATGTTTACTTGGAAAGTAATTTAAAATAAGATTTCCAAAGGAGTCATACTCAAGTGCTAAAAAGCCGATGGAACTCATACATACGGATGTGTGTGGTCCGATCAAGCCAAGTTCACTTGGTAAGAGTAACTATTTTCTTCTTTTCATCGATGATTTTTCAACAAAAACATGGGTGTATTTTTTAAAAGAGAAATCAGAGGTTTTTGAGAACTTCAAGAAGTTCAAGGCCCATGCTGAGAAGGAAAGTGTCCTTATGATTAAAGCCATGAGATCTGACCGTGGAGGAGAGTTCACATCAAAAGAGTTCCAAAATTATTGTGAAAATAATGGAATCAGACGACAACTGACAGTGCCTAGATCTCCGCAGCAAAATGGAGTAGCAGAAAGGAAGAATAGGACAATTCTTGAAATGGCAAGGAGCATGCTCAGAAGTAAGAGGTCGCCAAAGGAATTTTGGGCGGAAGCTGTGGCATGTGCAGTTTATCTATCAAATCGATCTCCAACAAGAAGTGTGTGGGGAAAGACACCACAAGAAGCATGGAGTGGAAGGAAGCCTGATATTTCCCATCTGAGAGTCTTTGGAAGCATAGCTCATGTACATGTACCAGACAAGAAGCGAAGCAAATTGGATGATAAAAGTGAGAAGTATATTTTCATCGATTATGAAACCAACTCTAAAGGATATAAGCTCTACAATCCTAGTATGAGGAAGATAATAATTAGTTGAGATGTTGTGTTTAATGAAGAAGGAGAATGGGATTGGAGATCACATAATGAAAATTACAACTTCTTTCCATACTTTGAAGAAGATGAAATACCACAACTAAGGATCGAGCAATTAAGGGAGGAGTCTACTTCCCCACTAGTTTCTCCTACCACAAGTTGTTAAGAAGATGAGAGCTCAAGTGAAAGGGCTCCACGTTTTAAAAGCCTTTAAGAAATTTACGAGGTAACAGAAAATCAAGACAATCTTACTCTCTTTTGTTTATTTGCGGATTGTGAGCCTATGAACTTCCAAGAAGCCTTGTAAAAGAAGAATTGGAAGAATGCTATGGACGAAGAAATCAAGGCCAGCGTGAAGAATGATACATGGGAGTTAGCTTCACTTCCAAAAGGACACAAGGCGATTGGTGTGAAGAGGGTATACAAAGCAAAGAAAAATGCCAAAGGAGAAGTTAAAAGATACAAAGCGAGATTGGTGGCAAAAGGCAATAGTCAAAGAGCTGGCATTGACTATGATGAGGTATTCGCTCCAGTCGCTCGATTAGAAGCTGTTAGACTAATAATCTCTTTAGCAGCTCAAAATAGTTGGAAGATACATCAAATGGATGTGAAATCTGCTCTCTTAAATGGAGTTCTTGAAGAAGAAGTTTACATTGAGCAACCACAAGGCTATGAAGTCAAAGGAGAAGAAGACAAGGTTCTGAAGCTAAAGAAGGCACTTTACGGGTTGAAACAAGCTCCAAGAGCTTGGAATGCTCGAATTGATAAGTACCTCCAAGAGAGAAACTTCATCAAATGTTCATATGAACATGCACTCTATATTAAAATCCTTAATGGTGATACACTGATTATATGTCTGTATGTAAATGAGTTGATCTTCACAGGTAGTAATCCAAGCATGTTTCAAGAGTTTAAGAAAGAGATGACGGAAGAGTTTGAGATGACTGATATTGGGCTCATGTCTTATTATCTCGGCATTGAAGTAAAACAAGAAGATAAAGGCATTCTAATCACTCAAGAAGGCTATGCTAAGGAAGTATTGAGGAAGTTCAAGATGGATGACTCTAATCCAGTTTGCACACCAATGGAATGTGGAACCAGGTTGTCAATGCATGAGGAAGGAGAAAAAACGGACTCAACACTCTACAAAAGCTTGGTTGGAAGCTTGCGATATTTAACGTGTACAAGACCTGACATTCTATACGCGGTAGGAGTTGTGAGTCGATACATGGAAAACTCAACAATAACTCATTTGAAGGCAGCAAAGAGGATTCTTCGCTATATTAAAGGCACAACAAACTTTGGATTGTACTACTCTACTTCTGATAATTACGAGCTTGTTGGATATAGTGATAGTGATTGGAGTGGAGATATGGATGACCAAAAAATCACAAGTGGCTTCGTGTTCTACATGGGAGATATAGCCTTCACATGGATGTCGAAAAAACAGTCTATTGTCACTCTTTCCACATGCGAAGCAGAGTATGTAGCTACTACTTCATGTGTTTGCCATGCAATTTGGTTACGAAATCTACTAAAGGAGTTAAAACTGCCACAAGAAAAACCGACCAAGATTTTCGTGGACAACAAATCAGCAATTGCTTTGGCTAAGAATCCAGTTTTCCATGATCGAAGGAAGCATATTGATACACGCTATCACTATATTAGAGAGCGTGTCTCCAAAAAGGATGTGCAACTAGAATACGTGAAGACACATGATCAAGTAGCTGATATCTTCACCAAGCCTCTCAAGCATGAACATTTTGTCCGGTTGAGAAATCTGCTTGGAGTCACAAATCAAGTTAAAATGGGGTGTTGAAATATTAAACTGGATTTGTTAATTTGTAGAAGTTTCTTATTATTAAAGTTTTAGAATCTTCTTGTATTTAATAGAATTTGGAGAGATCTCTAGAATTTTATATTAGTTGCTAGAAATAAAAATTATATAAAAGTTATGTTTCTAGAGTTGTCTAAAGAGAAAGTTCTAGAGTTGTCAAATGAGTCATGTTTCTAGAATATTCTATATCTAGAATGTTCTATTGAGTCATATAAATAGAGGAGCTCTCCCCTCACTTTGTATCAATCAATCAAGTAAAAAATAAATCATCAATAAAGAAAAGTTTTCTACAATAAAATAAAAAACTCGTCTTTCTTATATTCTCTCCCTTTATCTCCAAAAAATATTCAACGGCTGGAGTGGGGCTTAATTTGTTTGGTCCATATAAGTTATTAAGACAATTTTCTATTTACGTAGTAATAAGTAGACAAATTTTACTTTAGATATTAGGATATAAGGATTACAAATGTGATGCCAAAATTATGTTCTACTTATTGATTAAATGTCGCCAAAATTATGTTTTCTAGCTAACCATCTTGATATCGTGCCAACGTAGTCATTTACCATAGATAAGATATGATGCAAATACCTTATTATAATGATTATGGTTGATTAGTTGTTTTATCTAGATTACGCTATGATTTAAGTATGGGATAATTGATTAGTATATTTCTTTCTTTTTCAATATAATGCTTGATTGCCTTATATGGATCGGCTAGTTGTGATTTATACTACCTATTATTATTTTCGTGTAAACTTTCATATTTTATGGTTTCCTAGTATCACGGTCGATGTGAATATATTTTGTATGAGCTAGAATGTGATACTAAAAGAGAAAGAAGACCGACATTGTTGTTGAACCACTGATGGAGATTACCATAATCTGTTGGCAACTATGTTGAGAGTAATTTCAAGTGTGAAATGATTGATTAATTTATCAACTTTACTAGAAGTATTATACATACAAAATAGCATTTATTTTTTATTTTACATCAAGTTTTAGTTAATCTCTCATGTATTTCTTCATTTCTTCATATCATATGGAAGGTATTAAGAAGTTAAAGATCAAATTCTTATTGCTTTTTAGGGTTTGTTGATTAAATATTGTCAAATATATTTTTACATATTGCTTTTCATAAGTCATATCATCACCACCATTATGATCATATTGTTATGAAATTTAAATACTAAATTCATATAGTGAAAACCCAAAGCAGTCCATGTTCTCATTTCATACATTGTTCAATCATCATTATCATGTATATATCTTTTTATTTATTAAATTTTTGGGTCTATGAAGCTGCAGTAGATGGACTTAAGGGACGCGCATATGTACTTTGTAAACAAGATGCAGATACAATAGATCAGTTATCCCCTGTTCGATACGAACATCACTACTAAATTGATTTGCAGCCATACAAAACAAGATGTTGAAAAGTGGATAAAATAACAGGTACAACTTTCGTAACACTAGAAACAATTTTATTGAACAACCAATATAGTATTCAATCTATTCCTCGCTTGGAGACACTCCAATTACTATTCCATATAACATTAATATGAAGTGGGTGGTATGGTACTTATTCCATGAAAAATAAGTTTGTGTCTTGGATGCATATATGTTTTAAGTTCTCAAGTTATATTCCATTATATTCCACTTTTCAGATGAAATTATCATCTAGATTCATCAATTGTCATTGTTTTTGTTTCAAATAGTACAATTGTGCTTGTAGGATGCAACCAATGTAAACCTATATGTAGTCGGCCCCAGTAGATTGGTCTTGGGTCACATTTGTCTCACCCAGAGTTAAAAGCCCATTAAGGACAATGTAGGACTATTGGGATTAAAGAGGATGCCGACCCATATTGGGTAAGTGCACGAGTTGGTAAAGGTGAAGGTTGTGGAGAGTGAAAGAGGTGCCGGCGAGAAGTAAAAAGAAAATAACGGTAGAGAATGTTATATCTATTATAATACTATTTCTTATTATTATTTATAATTGTCTAAGCTAGCGGCATCCCAACCCTAAAACTAAAACTGTTTTGGCTAAACAAAAAATGCTTCGAAACTTAAAACACCTATAATTCATCATAAAACTCCATCTTAACATGGTGGTTTGCTTTATTAGTGCTTAAGCTAATACGGAAATTATTATTTTTAAATTGACTATTCTTCTTTATCCATGTTGCATTAAGAAATAATTATATATATGTAATAATATGAAAAAAATGAATCTATAACTTCTATTACATAATAATGATGGGTAATATGATTACTCTATTCCACATTCAATAAATTCAACTATATACATATTTTGTTCTATCTTTTTTTGAAAATTCTTATTATTTTCTGGACATCAATTTGGCTACCGAGTGATAGATAGTCTTCTATTATTTCAAGAACTATAACAACCTTGATTATAGAGCTGGATGTTTATTTGATTAATCATATTGTGAAATGATTAAATTTTTCCTTGTTTGGCTAGATTTTGTTACTTAGTGATCAAGCATGTGAAGATTTTGCAAGGTTGAGAATGTTGTTAGACCTTTGATATATCCCTTTCCTTTCGGGTATAATACTATATAATCATTGGTTAATTTTCTATATCTGAATATCTGTAGTTGTTTCTTACATATTCACTCTTTTACATATATACTTCTAAGTAACGAAATAGCTTTGTATGTTCATGGTAAAATTATCTTTATCTATATATTTGTCCTTTGAATATATATATATATATATATATATATATATATATATATATATATATTTCATATTTTAACTTATAGTTCCAATTTTATTTCCACAAACCTGAATTGTTTAGTGCGTGGAAACAAAATCTCCAAACACGTAGTTATGTTGAGGAGTATAACAAGTTACGTAAAATTAGAACTGATATTCGATGATTTTATACAATTCTCCCAGCCATTGATTGACCCAAACCTATGCAGTCTACGATAAACTGAGCATTTTGAACAAATAAATTTTTTTTTAGTTATTGAAACATTTAATACAGATATATAAACAATGCAATAGAGTTCGCTAATTAAGCCTAAATTAAAATTGAGCATAACTTTGGTAGTCTAACTATCATATATGTATAAGTTGATTTTTACTGGTGTAAATAAAGAAAATACAACTTTTCAGTAACTTCTAGTGATATATTTAATTTAACTAGCTGCAAATCATAACATATTAACTTATTTTATTTCTACTAAATGCTAAGAGATTGGTTCAAGGAGGTGATTTTCCAAGAACCATATGGCGTTTTTGTCTTAGTTCCTTTAGTTGAGAGATATTTAGGATCCATAAATTATTTTGATTGATGAATATATTTTAAATTATTATGACTGCAGCAGTTTATTTCTTTATACTATACATGTGTCTCTGAAGTGTTAAAATTTATTTCCCTTTGACTCCTTGGCTGCTGATAATATTATAATAGTAAATCTAGACATGCCTTATTGGAGTAGTACTAGATGGGAAGCACACAACTTTAGAGGCTGTCATAATGGTTCTTGATTTACCACCTCCTCGACCCCTGGTCTCATTTCCATAGATAGAGTTTATACATATAATCCAAAGTTAGTTCTTGCATTACAAAACTAGTTCAGGCGCGTGAAAATGTGATTATTTATTTAATTACACATTTATGGTTTAAAATAAGAAAATAGGATTGGAATTATGTTTATAGGTATGTTTTTTTGGTGAAAATGCAAAATATATTGCTTCTCGTATGCATGGGAATCTACAACACCGCTTGGTACTATGTTAATGATGTTAGATACCGATCGATAAGAGGGTAGCTGTGCTAGTTTACATATGTGTTGACTCAGCTTCAATGGTGAAAGCTAGGAGATACTATTTTCTTATTGTTATACTGCCTTTTGACCAGGCAGTATATCATAATCAATGGCTTCTGTGATCATCAAGGCAGAAAGGCAGCAGTGACTGTTATCAGGCTCGAAAATCGGTTATATTAGGAACTATGGACAATAGTTCGGCAGAATCTGACCAAGTCCTAATCAAGGTGCAATCAATATGAAATGACAAGGAAGACCCTTGAGACCACATTTCAAATTTCAAGTCAATTGGAGTTTGTATACTCGAATTATGGGCAAAGGAAGAATTTATATGGATCGATCGAGAATAATATATAAAACAGCATAATCAATGAAGATCGATCAATAACTCAAAATCTACAAAGTCAATGCACTTGAAACTTTTAAAGCATTACTATATGAAAGATTGGAGTACCCCTATGATTGATTGCAGCTCAAAAAGATGAAATCTTGGAAATTAGGCCGATCGTACAAATTAGCATAACAATCCATACTATAACGGAAAACGCGATATTTCACAAACAGTACGTCGAAATTGCACAAAATTTGGAGAACAAGTGTCTTACATCATGAAACACACCCATGATTGATCACAGCCTAAAAGGATGAAATCTTGGTGTTGACAAGAAAACCACTCAACACCTTAAATTTCAAGCTCGGATATGGGCAATGCTTTCGAAACCTCCTTTCGAATGAGTGGGGATTGCTGAAGCTTCTCAGATAGGCAAAATTGATAGAAAATGACTATGGAGCCTTTTGACACAGTCGATAAGGTGGTTTTCATCCTGGAAGATCCTTTCCAATGTGTTGATTGAGAACTCTTTCGAAACAGCCCTTCAACACAGATGTGAGTGTTTAGGTAGAAATTTAAGGGTCTCTGGAAATAGTGGAGTTGATAAGGTTTCGACACCGTCGAAAGGGATAACACCTGCAATCTAGTAGTTCTAGATAAAGCTTCTAAGAACTAAGAAAACGATGGGTTTTGACTTGGTCAAAAGGGATCCTTTCGATCAACTCAACCACAAGTAGACATATCTGTTAAAGATAAGGAAATTTATGCTGCTAAGTAAACGCCACTATAATAATCTTCTTTTATTAAACTCAGTCGTACAAATTGAACAAATCCCCAATTTGATTTAGGAATTAGGGTTTATTAGTATAAGAAGAATACAAGTGAGAAGTAAATAAATCGGATCCCCTCTAACTGACCCCTGGGGTCATATTTATAGGCGCGGGTTTGGACCTCTCGACTCAAAGCTATCGACATGGTTGAATTGTCAACCCCTTTACTTTCGTGAATGTCCACTAAGCCATACCTTTCGACCTAGTCGAAAGGGTTTTATTCATTCTTTTGTTGCTGCTTGGGGTTAGGCCTCTCTCTTTTGCTTTTGTTTCCTCTCGACCTTGTCGAAAGGGGTTGCTTGATAGCCTTTAGACCTTGTCGAAAGGTTTGTTGTTGCGCTTTTTGGCTGGAATGCTGATGTACTAAAGAATTTATCCTAGGTCCTAGCCTTTGACATTGTCGAAACTTGCCTTCTCTTTGGCTTCACGTGAGTAGAAACATCTTGAAGTTTTATTGTGAATGGTCTCTTTCAAAAGCTCTTGCCCTAACTAACTCGATACCTTATGGTTTTGAGGTAATGATCGTATAGCTCCATTTTCATAGGTGAGAGTGGCATTATCCATTTCGAAAGGATTGAGTAGGTTGAATACATCTCTGGAGGATGTGAATGAAGGAGAAACCAAGATGTTTCGAATGGTTTGGCGCTATATGTAGAGTGCATGCTACCTACTACCTCCGAGAGGTGTCTTTTTGAATACTTTGGATGATGTTAACATGTTTGCTATTACCTTCAAAAGTATCCTCCAACCTTGTCGAAAGCACTCTCTTGATACAATCGAGACGTCCTTATGACTTACTTGAAAGGTGCTGTCGGTGTTATTACCTCCTTGTCCAAAGCAATTTTATCCAGACCCTCTTGGTGCTTTTTGATCTTTATCAATTCTATTATATTCCTTTCATACTATCATTCCTGAACATGTTGTATGGATAACATTTAGCCCGCCCAAATTATAAAAGAAGCTTTTGTTCATTAGGACAAGAACTCCAAGGAAATTCCTTCTTTATTTCCTACGAAATAGATAATAACCTCTATCAAGATTGTAACCTTGTTATAAGACCTTAATGAGTACTCTTAAACTTATGAAGCTAATGTTTGAGATGTTGTTTGGTAGCATTTTTGAATAATGTATTCTAAAATATACATGATTAAACTTCTTTCATTGAAAATGTGGAATTATATCACCTAAATTGCAAACCTAACTCAAATAAATAAACCTTTGGAGAAAGTCAACCAAGTACTCTAGCCAGTTCCTCTCCTTGAGTTGAGTCTTCTTCAACCTATAGCTATCAATTTTGTGCTTTTGGTGACCTTACCTTGTCTCTTTTAAGATAACTTTATTTTTATACTATTGGTTAGTAATTCCCATTTAGTGAAAGAATAGTAATTAGTTTAATAATGATGCCACTTATGATATGCATATCTTGCGCAAAAACCTTAATTCAACGAAAAATTCATAAATTGCTATAATATTTAATAGTAGAATGTAGAATTCTCAAAATTAAGAATTCGATAAGAGACCCATAAGGAAATCAAAAATATGAAATCCATAAATTACCATCAAAATCCATCAGGAAATTCAAAATCCATAAAATTTGGAAACCAACAAGCTGTGCAGTTATTGCCCTGCTATTACCCCGCTATAACCCTGCTATATCTCATAGCAGATTTCTACCGCTATGATTTTTTCATATAGCCCCAAATATAGCCTTTCCGCTTTAAGCCCCGCTATTTTTGCTATATCCTGTTATTCCCATTATATTCCGCTATTTCTGCTATATCTTCTTTAAAAAAATAAATTGAAATATGCAATATAGAATTTATGAAATTAATTTATTTAATTGAATTTCTATTGTATATTCAAAAAAATTAAAATAATCTAATATTCTATTAAATTCAATTATGTTATATAACGGTTTTAAGTTTAGCTATAGTATATTCGCACATGTTTTTATTCAAAATTATTAATGTATCAATAATAATTCAATTGAATGTTAAATTTTCATTTAATTACCATTTATATATTTGTAAAAACATTAAGTATAAGTTTTATATGCTATTTTATATTCATCCTCTATATCTTGATATATATTTGCTGTATCCCCGCTATGACTTTTTGCACCTCCGCCGCATTGAATCTGTTGAGCGCTTTAACTGCACAGCAATAAGAGATCATTCAAAAATTTAATGAGGAAATCATGCACATGAAATCCATAAATCATCATCAAAATCCTGAAGGAAACTTTAAAACTCACTAAACTAGAAATACAAAAGGTGTTCACCAAAAATTTGGCAACCAGGAATATGAAACTCACGAATCGTCATGAAAATGAATAAGGAAATTCAGGATTCACAAAAACAGAGATCTAAAGAAGATGACGAAGAATATGAAAATTATAAATCTTCATCAAAATTCATAAGGAAGTATTGGGCTCAATAAACTAGAAAAAAAACAAGAGATCATCAAAATCCTAGTTAAGAAAATTCATGAACGATTAAAGATTCAGCAAGAGAGCATAAAATTCATCAAGTCGAAAGCTCGATAAAGGATCATCAAAAATCGAAATAAGGAAGTTAAAAATTATGGAATGTATCAATCACCACAAGAATCAACTAGGAAACTTGAATTCTATTCAACCGAGAGATTGTTATGAAAAGGGAACTCACAAATCCAAGAATCTAAAAATGTGATTAGAAATCTGTCTACTCTAACTCAAAATCAGTAAATCAATGGGAAATCCATAATTTATCAGACAAACTCACTAAAGAGGGGTAAAAATCATGAACTCAGAAAACAAGTGATCAATTGGAAATCCTCCGGAAAATTCAATGGGGAAGTGCAACATGCAAAATCCATGAATCGCCATAAAGGTCAATGAGGAAATTGAAAATTCACGACACTAATAAATTAACAAGAAATCATCATGGAAACTCATCAATGGAATCACGTAATCAGGAATTCATCTAAAATCTCGTCGGGATCTCATTTGACAAATAGATTATTAGAAATTCATCCAATCCTAAAATTAAAAATTACCTGGCCATAGTAAATTCAGCAAATCCGAACAACAATTTCCTAGACCTATGGGTTAGTAGGGCCTTTGCTATATTAGAGTCGGGTCGTATCTATAAAGCCTTACATCCATTCGAAATTGTGATTCCTTATTTAATATATTGTTTCTTTTATCCTATGGGATTCCGCTATTTTTGAGAATTCAAGAATGGTGTATTCAATCCATTCCTCAAATGAGGTCGCTTTTAATCTTTGTACCAAAATTTCTACCTATTCCATTCCATTAGATCTGGTATAGATCTTTGCTTTAACATCATGTTATGGATCCCTTTTACCCATTCTTTTGTCTTGTGTCGTCTCCTGCGGATACAAGTTTCTTCGTTCTTTGATGTAGAAATTATATCTCAAACATTGGATGTTCTTATATTTTTTATTCCATTTTTTGTCGCTTTTGGATATTACTTTGGATCCTTTATCCGTTCCAGGTTTTCGGCGTTGGATACCTTTATCCCCTTTTGCCTTTGTTCATTTCCCTTTCTTGGGTTTCATTTTTATTTCGGATGATGGATAGATTACTATCTTTAACCCTTTATTCTTTTGGGTCTTGAATTTTTGTTCTAAGTTGTAGGCATCTTTTTCTTTCTTCTTTTGTTTGGTGCCTTTTTTTGGGCTTAGACATCTTATTCCGCAGCTTGATGAGGCTCTTCCTAGGCTTGGACATCTTAGTCCACTGCTTGACGAGCCTCCTCTAAGCTTGGACATCTTAGTCCACTAACTATTGAGCCTCTTCCTGGGCTTCGCTTATATCAAAAGGATATTGTGCTTGATGAGCTGGCCTTCCTCCAAAAGGTTGCTGATGGGTACTATCCCAACCCATCGTCTAAGAGGCAGTTTTGACGTTAGGGTTCTTTCTCTACCTCTAGGAGATGCTATGGAATAACATCGTAGGCTTATGTCCCTCCTTCTAAGAGGTGCCACGGAATTGTATCATGGGATTATGTCCCCTCCCTCCCCCCCCCCCCCCCGGTCTAGAAGGTGCTACGGAATAGAATCGTAGGCTTGATTATTTATATTTAAAAAATGGGCTAATTGAATTAGAGTCTCCTTTAAGAGAAAAATAATTTTATAATTAACCCCTCTTAGTATAATGAGAGGCTATCTTTTTGAAAAATAGTTTGGACTCATGAATCCTTTTGATAAAGAATTTCTCTCTATATGGTCTTTTTCAAGAATTTTCTTGTTGTTCTCATAATAAAGACACAGATCTCAAATAGGAGACTTGGAGGTCATGATTCATGAACCATTAGTCTATAGTTGAGAATAGGATTCTCTAATCTCAGTTTTAATAAACTTTTGATGATTTCTAAATCTTTCTTGTAAAAGTATGAATAGGCTTTTCTCTACTCATAATTTTTAGAAAACTTTGAAATATTGATATTGTTCAGTTTAAAGTCTTTGGTATGCATTCACTAATGTTATATAATATCTCAAATAGGTCGCATAAACCAGCTTTTAGGTCAAATAGGTATTTGTTTTCTCCCAGGTCGTGGGGTAATTGAAAATAGTTTTCTTAAGAAGATATGTTTGAGAAATTTCTTTTAAAATTATTTGCTAAAAATAGAGTTGGTATATATGGACTTTCTCCTAAATTGATGTTTGATTTGATGGTGATTTACTATTTCCGTGAGGGTAGTCTTTGTATTGTGTTGACTGAAATATTGACAGTTACCTTGTATTTGGCAATTGAGCTATCCTTCTTAAGTAGCCAGGGGTGCGTTGTTCTCGAAGAGTATGTTGAATGCTTTGGTCTGATTTTATTTTACCTGCAATAGCACTCGATTTTTAATCATTATATGGTCAATACAATACACAAATCTTAGTATGAATGAAAATACAAGTTAATTTAAATAGATTTGAAAAGAGAAAGAGAAAGTTCATAGTTAAGCTAATGCCACGAGTCATCATGACTTGATAGAGGTATGCACTTAGAATTTGCTGAGCTGCTTTCCTCTCAGCTTGATCAAGATGTCCTTTTGGTTTGTTTGACTTCTTGCAAGAACCCTGCCCTGATCATGCCTTGAATTTTCTCTGATAGGAAATGACATTCATCCGTTTCATGTCCATTTGCTTTAGCGTACTCACAGTAACTTCCTCCTTTATTTGACTCTAGGGCGCGCCGAACCTTATGAGGTGCAATAAAATTCTCATTTCCTTTCATCTTAGCTAATAGTAGGAGAGGGGTTTGTTTAAGACTGCATAATTTTTTTAAGATTTCTCTTCCTTGGATTCTAAGTGGAATTATTTCTTAGCATGGTGCATCTCATCCAATTGAATAAACTTCTCAGCTCGTAGAAAGAAAAATTGTAGATCTTTGCATCCATTGTTATAAAGGTCTTTTCAGAATAGAGTTTGTTAGTCCTGATCAAACTGCCATAAGCTTTTCTCTATCATTTGTACTTTCTGCCCTTAATGGTTCTGCGCTGAATCTGTTCAAATATTCGCCAAGTAGTTCCTTTGGTCTCTATCTGATGGTTGCTAGTAAGCTAAAGTCCATAATTGCATCTTCGAATATTGAAAATTGGGCCACGAAGTTGCAAGTAAATTGTTCCTAAGAATAGATGGTTTCCATTTGGTAACTCCTATACCATTTGATAGCCGATCCCTAAAAAGTAACGGGAAAGAGATTACAGCGAACTACCTTTGAAGCATTGTATAGGTTCGTCCAATTTTCAAAGATGACAAGATGGTCATCTGGATCAGTTGTTACATCATACTTTAATGAAGGAATTTGAATGTGTGGGGGGAGATTTGTCGCCATTATTTCTTTAGAAAAGGGAGCCTTTTACGGAATAACATACTTTTCTTAATCAAAAATTTCCTTTTCTGTAAGCGTATTCATCATTATTTGCCATTGGACATTTTCTTGGTCAGTTTCATTTCTGTAACTGCTCCTGATGTTTCCTTGGACCGGGCTACTCGATCGCTTGAGGGACCCTTTTATTTAACTTTCTCGGTTTAACTCTTAATCCTTTACCTTATTTGGAAGTCACATTTCATCTTCTATTTCCATTATTCTTATTGATTCTCGGGATGGAGCACTTTCAGGATATTCTTGTATTGCTACCGTTTGTGGCCGTTGATTCTGGACCTTGATCACATTGCTTTCTAAGTTTATTAGGGTCGAGGGTTGCCCAACTCCTGTATTTCCTAAGTTAGAGTTACGGACCAAGTGATCTTTCAAAGTTACTATGAAGCAGCCTCTTCGCTTAGGTTGCTGTTATTACTCCTTGCTCTTATCATTTTCCTTCTTTCAAACGATCGACTTTATGCAATTAATCAGAGATGAAAGTGGTCAGGGCCAGAGGTTCGAGCCCACCTTTTAGCACCAAAAATATAGATAAGAAAACTTGTCAACACCTAAAATTTCAAGCTTGGATATGAACAATGCTTTCGAAACCTTCTTTTGTATGAGTGGGGATTGTCGAAGCTTATCTGACAGACAAAAGTGATAAAAATGACTTTGGTACCTTTCGACACAGTCGATAAGGTAGTTTTCATCTAGGAAAATCATTTCGAATGTCTTGATTAAGAAATCTGTCTAAACAGCCCTTCGACACAGACATGAGTGTTTAGGTAGAAATTTAAGGGTCTATGGAAATAGTGGAGTTGACAAAATTTTGATGATGTCGAAAGGGATAACACTTGCAATCAAGTAGATTCTAGCTAAGGCTTCTAGGAACTAAAAAAACATTGGGTTTCGACTTGGTCGAAAGGGCTCCTTCCGATCAAATCAACCGTAACTTGACATATCTGTTAATGATAAGGAAACTTGTGCTACTAAGCAAACGCGATTATAATAATCTTCTTTTATTAAACTCAAGTTTACAAATTGACCGAATCCCCAATCTGATTTGGGAATTAGGGTTTACTTGTTTGAGAAAAATACAAGTGAGAAAGTAAAGAAATCATATCCCCTCTAACTGACCACTGGGGTCATATTTATACGTGCGGGTTTGGACCTCTTGATCCCAAGCTATCGACATGGTCGACCTTTGCTTTCATAAATGTCCATTGAGCCATACCTTTCGACCTAGTCTAAAGGGTTTTAGTCATCCTTCAATTGTTGCTTGGGGTTAGGCCTCTCTCTTTTGCTTTGTTTCCTCTCGACGTTGTCGAAAGGGGTTTCTTGATAGCCTTTCGACCATGTTGAAAGGTCTGTGGTTGCACTTTTTGGCTTGAATGTTGTTGTACCGAAGAAGTTATCCTGGGTCTAGGCCTTCGACATTGTCGAAACGTGCCTTCTCTTTGGCTTCAAGTGAGTCGAAACACCTTGAAATTTTAGTGAATAATCTCTTTCGAAAGCTCTTTCCATGACTTACTCGATACCTTATGCTTTTGAGGTAATGATCATATAGCTCAATTTTTATAGGTGAGAGTGGCCTTATCCGTTTTGAAATGATTGAGTTGGTTGAATACATCTTCGGAGGAAGTGAATGAAGGCAAAATCAAGACGTTTCTAATGGTTTGGCGTTATATATGGAGTGCCTACTACCTACTGCCTCCAAGAGGTGTCTTTTTGAATACTTTAGATGTTGTTAACATGTTTGCTATTGTCTTAAAAAGGTATCCCCTAACCTTGTTGAAAGCTCTCTCTTGATGCAGTCGAGACGTCCTTCTGACTTACTTGAAAGATGTTGTCGGTGCTATTACCTCCTTGGCGGAAGCAATGTTTATCCAAACCCTCTTGGTGCTTTTTGATCTTTGTCAATGCTCTTATATTCCTTCTTTCATACTATCATTTTTGAAAATGTTTTATGGTTAACACTTGGAAATTTAGCCGACCGTTATTGGCATGATTGTACAAATCCACATAAAGATCCATAGTTTTATGGAAAATGCGACATCTGACAAATGGTACATCATAATTGTAAGAAATTTAGAGAGCAAGCAGCTAACATTATTGGGAATCTCATGATCGACCGCTGATTAAAAAGATGAAATATTGGAAACTAGGTTGATCATTATTAAAACGATCTTATAAACCAACATAACGATCCATAGTTTTATGGAAAATGCGATATCTCGCAAACAGTACATCGGAATTGCATGAAATTTAGAGAGAAAGTGTCTTTATGTCATGGAGCACCCCCATAATTGATCGTAGCTTAAAAGGATGAAATCTTGGAAATTAAGCCGATAGTTGTTGGAACGATTGTATAAATCAGCTAACAATCCATAATTTTACGAAAAATACGATATCTTACAAATGGTACGTTGGAATTTATGAAATTTACAAGTAGCTAACATCATGCAAAATCCCTATTATCGATTGTAGATCAAAAATATGAAGCATGGGATGATCTTCTATGATCTAATTTCTGGTCAAAACAGTTAAGATCGATTAATAACTCATATACGGTAAGTCGGAATGGCGCGAAACTTTAGGAGCATGGACTAGAGGCTTGAAGAACCCCATAAAAACGATCGCGGCCCGTTAGATTTAGTATGGAATGATCAGCTAAATTATTTTCTATGTCCAATCGATCCCAAATTTTGTTAGTCGGGTCGTATAGGTCTCGAGGTTCTTCTGTCGAAATTTTAGCCCAATTCATGCATGTCTTCACCTATAAATACATCGGACTTGGTTAATTGCAAGGGATTTTTTTCGGCTGACTCTCCTTCATCACTTCTTATCTCTACCTCCACTAATTTTCTAAGGTAAAAGCAACTGTACTTGTAATTTTATAGTATAAATAAAAGCTTATTGGGGTGGAAGTAAGCCGGAGTTTGCCGAACCACTATAAAACTTGTGTGTTCCTTTACATTTTTTGCTATTTATTCTATGATCTACATGCTTATCTTTATGTATGGATATTGTTTTTGGAAACTGGTGCTTTCACATGCAACTGGTTGTTTGTGTCCATTTTAGGCGCAAAAATTTTGGTCCGTTCACTGTGAGTGACTTGCACATGCGGATTTGAAAGCTAGGATCTTGAATTTGGAAGCTTGGATACTGGGATTTAAGAAGCAGTGGCTAGAAAATTAACAAGGAGACCAGTAGTGGATAGGAGCCATCATGGAGTGAGTCAAGAGGCTTCTTTCGAAGATTGAGAAAATCAGACATCTATCTGCATCACCGGAGATGAAATGAGAACAATGATGGATGCTATGCTGACAGGATGGTAAAGAGGCAGGAGGAGATGATGTGGAATCTACTTCAATGGATTGGGCAAGCTAGAGCGCAAAACCAAGGAAACGGAGTAGCAGAAAATGCTGTAAATATGTATCACGGAGCTGGAGTAGCAGGAGCTGACAAAAACCGAAATCAGGACCAAGGAAATGAAGCTAACAAGATGTATGATGGAGTGGAATAGTCAGCAGCGGCCCCTGACCAACTAAGAACTATCGGGGCTGATCGTTCTAGAATGATCGGTGCCGATCGATCCATATTTAGGGGCATGCCCTTGGTCACATTGGATCAATCCTAAGCCGGATACTGGGTGGTGTTGTGCATTTTAGCATTGATCGGAATGAGCAGGCTCATCTAGAAGAGCAGATTTCAAGATTCCCCCATGGACTCGGGAGGTAGATTGGAGGTAATGATCGAAGACTACCACTGGATGACAACGACAGGTTGGCAGAAATGATCAGATGGCCTATGAGAGGAGGATTGGTGAATAGGGATTGTTAACAAGAAAACTTGTCAACATCCCTAAAGATATGCGGATTGCAAATAAAATTATTTATGCAATAAAATAAGAATATTGAAAGAGTTTGTTTCCATCGGAACCCTTCTTTCAATCAGGTTGACTTGGTCAAACTATATATGGGGAAAATATTCATAGTGAATTTGATCAAATTAACCTTATCAAAATGCAGGTATAGGAGAAAGCATCTTATTCGAAACCCCTCTTTCGAATGATTCGAAAATAGCTATTCACATTAAATATTCATCCCTTTCGACCATGTCGAAAGGTCTACTCAATCCCCTTTTAAACCTTGTCAAAAGGTCTGCTCATCCATTTAAAGAATAACTGCATTTAATATTATTGGTTTCATTCTTTATGGAGGATTCGAAAGGATTGTAGATGTAGTTAGATGTATGTTCCTTTCGAAGGAATCCATCCTTGTACGATTGCTTGTCATTTATAAGCAGTCTTCTTTCGAGACATCCCTATCGATCAGGTTGAAAGGGATCTAGTCCTCTTGAAACAAATTCGATTCACAATTTCGCAAGCTACGTTTAGTGTATTCTATAGAAGATCATTTTGGATATTTGTATGTTCTTTGAACTTATCAATGTCGTAACATCATGACCATCCTTTTTATCATTATATATTACTAATCATGATGATAATATGATTCGCATGTATGTTATCCAAGCTGATCGCATGACATTGTATAAGGCAGAAAGAAGTTAAGAAGATAAGATAGCTTGTGCAATTGATCATTAGTCTAGCTAATGATTGAAATGATCTCCCTCATAATCGAAATCGTTAATGGATCCATGTATTTCTTCTTTTTCCATTAAAAGAGTGACAAGTTTGAGAGCATTCTCCCAAATTCAATTTGGGGTTACAAAGATTTAGTTATTGTAAAGAAGTAGAAGTTAAAGAATGATTTTTGGATTCCAAAATCCGATCCCCACAATAGGACCCCTAGGGTCTTATTCATAGATGCAGGTCGGTCCCCTTTTGCGCCCTTTCTTTCGACTTAGCCGAAAGGTCCTCTTATCCTCCATGTCCATCATTTCGACATAGTCGAAAGGTTGAACCATTTCTTTCCTCTGTTTTCTCCTGAATTGCTTTCGGCTTCGTCGAAAGGGTGATAGATGTGCATTTTCTCATTATGTTGCTTTGTTGTCGTAAGAAGTAAAGATACGAGCCTTCGACTCTGTCGATAGGTAGTTTTCTAGGGTTTGAAGATGTTGAATCATTGATAGTTTCGACTATAGATAGCTTTTGAAATCATGCTTGCGAATTGGTGCGGAGCCTTCCCTAGATGTTAAAGGCTTTAATCGGCTCCAAAGGCTTGCTTATGCTTTCAAAAGAGTTATCTGATCAACGAATCTTTCTAAGTAATTTGAACTAAGGAAAACCCTTAGGTATCGAAAGGTTTGGGGCATAGATTAAGGGTTGTTATCCATTTCCCTCGAAAGATGTATCTTCGTATCATTCGAAAGGCCTATATGCATGCAGAAGCACTTGCTTCGAAAGGGAACCCTTAAAGCGGAAGGGTGCTTTTGACCCTTTCGACCCCTTCAAAAGGTTGCAATACTTCTGCCTTTTGGCTGTAGCATCCCTTCGACTCCTTCGAAAGGTATTGCTGGAACTATTGTCTTATTCTTCTTTGCCTTCTACTTGTTTGGGATTCGATAAAGTTGAAAAGGAATTTGGTAGCAACATTTTATATTTGTGAATCCATCTGCATCAAAAGGTTTAGCAAGGCGGAAGGGTAGCCTTGCTTTTCTTCTTTTATTTCTTCGAAAGCTTTGCACCATTTATCTTTTGTGATGATGCTTAATGCTTGGGACTCCTTCGAAAGCCATCTTAATTGCCCATAAACACCCTTTCGTGATCCTTTGTTCTTAAGTGGGTTTATCATTAACAGGGATCTAGAAGATGTAAATAAGAGTCCCTTTGCTTCTAATATCAGGCAAGCTAAGAATCCATCAAAGTTCAAACTACCAATTGACACATATGATGGAAAAAGGGATCCCGTTGTTCATCTGATGATATACATGAAACACATGGAAGTACTGTGGGAAATGGAGGAAGTCATGGCACGGTGCTTTTCCTTGTACTTAATTAATATACATGCACTATGGTTCAGACAACTGGAAAGCGGCTCTATTAGCACATGGACGGAATTGATCAAACGGTTTATGAGGAATTTTCGGGTGCACATCACGAGGCCTAAGAGTGTGATGAATTTAACATCGATGAAGCTGTGGAAAGGAGAATCACTCAGGGATTTCTTAACCATGTTCAATGCGGTTGTAGCTTCGATGGATCGGGGGATCTGTCGATGGTTTTTATGGCGCCAATGTCAGTGATTACAGATAACTTGTATTTCAAGATATCATTGGAACGGGATCTACCAATTGATCTCGAGAAATTTTACCATGAATCAGAAAGGATGCTACGACAGGAAGATGCAAAATCTGATAGAGAGGGAAAAGAGGAAGTGGAATTTTATGCGGTTAAAAGTGGAGGTCCGCCCAAGGAAAGTTCAAACAAGAATAAAGGAAAACAAAAGGTAAGTGATGGCTCTAATATATCGAAGTGACACAAAGGGAACCGAAATTCACCTCTTATGCAGGATTAACTGATACATTAGAATGGATATATCTGGATACTAAAGGGAAGATCCTCTATCGAAGGCCAATAAGGAGAGAGCTTATAAACAATGAAAAGAAGTGAGAAAAATACTATATGTTCCATGGGTTGGATGGGAATAGTACAAGCAAATGTAGGCACTTAAAGGATGAGATTAAGGAACTTGGACCTAATTTTATTAGTTGAACTCGTTGTTACAATACGTAAGAACTTGAGTAGAGGTAGTGGAATAGGAGCAGCCACCATCTGCATCAAACGGGAACTGCCCTGGATCGAAGCATCAACTTGTCATCAATTGATGAAATGGCAAATAATATGTAATAAGCTCTACAATAAAATTGCTAAGTCACTTACACATGTGCAGGATCTAGAACAGTCCCCAGGCATGCTCTGAGATGACTATAAACCATCACACCCGAAGAGGCATGCATTATAGTTTTTTGTTTTTGTTTTTCTTTTAGTACTTGGACCAAGTTTTATTAGTTGAATATTTTTATTACAAAACTCACTCGAACGTCAAATCTGATATTAGTAATTTTGAGTCCCATTCGAAAAATCACATTTCGCCTCGAATGGCACTCAGTCTTAAAAGATCACATTTCACTTCGAACGACACTCGATCTCGAACGATCACATCTCGACTCGAATGGCAATCGATCTTGAATGATCATATTTCAGCTCGAATGCACTCGAACGATCACATTTCTCCTCGAACAACACTCGATCTTGAACGATCACATTATGCCTCGAACAGGTATTCGATCTCGAATGATCGCGTTTCGCCTTGAATGGACACTCGATCCCATGTGATCATCATCATCCTAGGACAGCTATGAATTTGATTAACAGCCTTGAATGGTTGTTACTAACAATCCGGTAAGATCATAGATTTATTCACAGGTCATCAATAGGTTTTGAACATTGGACTTAAGGATCAAAACACACCTTCCTATCGCAAGGCATGCTTTGGGGGCACAAACACTCATAAACTTTAGTATTGATAAAAATTTAGCTTTTCTTTAATCTTAGAACAATCAAATCAAACTCAAAAGTTTCCAATGAAAATGTTATTGTTTTAGTTTTCAAAACTAACTATAGTCAGATGTAACGACCCAGGATTTTGGCAATAATATTTTAATAAATATTTGATCCAATTAAATAAAATGTAAACTCGTCATTTTAAAATGAATAAGTCTTTTGGAAATATTTTCCATTTGTTTATATACATTTGTATTTTGAAAAGGAAATTTGATTTTGAAAATTGAAAATAAATCTCTTAAAAATGTTTACAATAAAATCTATCTTACATAAGTGAATTAAAATGCTTTATCCTATTAACATTTGGTAAATATATATATATATATATATATATATATAAATGCAATATAGATGATAATGTTTAAAATAGAATCAAATTCTATCAATATAAAATATAAGTATAAAATATAAGTATAAAAAATAAGTAAAGCATATGAATATAATTTAAATATTGATAGCTAAAATAAAAATAAAAATGAAAACAAGAATTAAGTGATTTGGTATGCTTGCAACATAAACTGAAAAATTGTTAGAACAAAGTATAAAAATAAGCACAAGGTATAAAATAATACCAGATAAACTTATGTATATGAATTGTGAAAACTAGAAGTTAATAAAAAAAAAATCTATATACAACAAAAATATAATAATAAGTATGTAAACATATTTGGAAACAATGGCATTAAATGCCATCATCTCAGCCTAAAATAAGTCAATTCAAAATATTTAGAAAAATCTCATCAAATCTTAACAAAGAAGCTTAACCAGATAATACCTTTCTTATTACAAACTGTTTTCTCTTATAAATATATATCTAAGCTATTCCAGTTCTTTCAAAACCTAAGCAATACCGGAGAATAAGGAAATAAGCATCTTCATCTTTTTCAAACTAAGAACATCATTTAATTCAACAAAAACTAACAGATTCAGGAGCAGATTCAATACTGCAGTTTTCTAAAATAGGAAGTGTTCTTTGTTCAGCAACCCTAGCAGGTGAGTAAACATCAACTTTAAGGCTTTAAGTTTAAAAGTAAAGATGATTTATTGATCATATGGTATTATATATGCTTTATCTTTGAATATAATTCTATGTATATTTATAGGTTGCTCGGATACCAACTATGACGACCCACCCTTCTAACCACAGAAAGACGTATCATCAATAAGAAAAGAAAGGGATAGCAATAGAAAAGAATAGAAAGAAAGAATAACAACATCAGAATCTCACAGCGGAAACAGAACAAAATATAATACATCACATAACTATTACATAGTTTACATATATCAGAGTTATACAACGTCATACACATGACAGTCATATATATACATCTGTCACTACATACATCCCAAAATATAACATACATCAACTAACACAGCGGAACTAGATAGATATATAGATACGTCTAGAACTCCTGCTCCAAGCTCCTCCAAAACTCAATAATCCAAAACGTATCACTTGGGTACTTAAATTTTTATGAGTAGCCAAGTGATAGGTTTTGGATTATTGAGTTCTGGAGGAGCTTGGAGCAGGAGTTCCAGACGTATCTATATATCTATCTAGTTCCGCTGTGTTAGTTGATGTATGTTATATTTTGGGATGTATGTAGTGACAGATGTATATATATGACTGTCATGTGTATGATGTTGTATAACTCTGATATATGTAAACTATATAATAGTTATGTGATGTATTATACTTTGTTCCGTTTCCGCTGTGAGATTCTGATGTTGTTATTCTTTCTTTCTATTCTTTTCTATTTCTATCCCTTTATTTTCTTATTGATGATACGTCTTTCTGTGGGTAGAAGGGTGGGTCGTCACATCAGAACTCTAATAGGTGTCATTTATGTACAAACAAAACATTGTTTATATCTGCTAGTGCACCTTTCCTTCATGGTATAAATGATATTATTGAACATCACTTTAGTTAATATAATTACTGCTCTATGCTAATATCCATAGATGAAAAAAAGGGACCCATGAATGTAAGAATAATTCACAAAAACATAATACCCATTTCACAACTGGCAATGCCAATTGTAACAGGTCTTTAACCACGATCATGCAACTGTCATCATATGTGAAGTTGTAAAAAATTGGATGCATTTTACAACTGTTTTCGACCATTGAAAAGCGACCGTTATAGTAGATTTTTGTTACCACTCTCTTCATCCATTGCAACAGGCTCTTTTACTCCTTTTTTTTGCGCAATGCTATAGTGTCTTTTACAAATATTTTCCCCAGTTGTTTAAAAAATTCACACGAGAAAAAATTATAAACGATGCTGTAGTTGAAACCAGAATATTGTACTAGTAAGAACAATATTCATTCATATTTACTAGAAATAACAAAAAAGATTCAAATTTCAAAATGCCAAAAATATTCATGTATTCACACCATTCATAAAGTCTTGACATAGTTACAAAACATCGTAGTTTAAGCTTAAACTAACACAAACGAGTAGTACATACTAAAAATAAAACAAGATTTAAAATCAAGATCGAATGACATTAAGTTGACCTTGAAGCAATGGTAGAGGCTATACTTCCTTCTCTTTCACTCTTGAATTCATTCACATCTTTAATGGAAGACAAAAGAAAATCTCATGAATCGAAAAACTCGCCTTCTAGAAGAATTTTGAAAATAAAGGATAATACTCACCTGGTTTCATAGGTACAAATATCTTAGCACTACAAGGAGAAAAAAATCTATAAGCATTTGTAACAAGTAAGTAAATCACGACGAATTTGCAAAATGAATCATTATTTCAAATAAATAAGAAAACAAAAGCAAATAATACAGACACAAAAGTAAAAATGTGCAAACTTGTCATTTTATAAGAAACTGAACAATATAGATTATGCTTCGGTTATCCATTTTTGAATCTTCTACATTTATGAAGATGATTTAATTCAGAAATTCAACATATGATTTTATGAATATTGGATTCAACTAATTTGTATTTCTCGGTAAGGTAACATTGATTGCTCGTTTGAATATTGTTTTTGCTTCATATACATACATACACCGACTAACAAGATAGCTATTATTTTTTTAGTAATATCACCTATAAATATACAGCTAAATGACAAACATTTCTGTTTTACAATCCAAACTTTTGCATCTGAAATGAAATTTAGGAAGACTTACGTTATCCATGACAGAGTTCAAAGAACCTATATCGCACCTTTTGTCTACATCATCCAATAATCTACAACTCATACACTAAAACTTAAAAGGCATTAGTGCATCTCCAAATAACAGATAATTTATTTAATGGCACAGAATAGGGGTACTAGTACAATCACTGTAAGGTATGAGAAACCAATGTTTCTTCTTTCATACAAATTATACGTACATATTGATTTACATTACAATAAAAACATATGATTTATTTTTGTATTTAGTAATTGTCCTCAATAATATTACACAATTTTGAATAATAGAGTTAAATAGTACTATAATATGCAACATAACTTAAAATATTGACAAAGGCATGCAATGATATATTAAGTAGAGTCAAATAGCAAGCAACTAATCATTAAATCAGATTTGAATGAACTATAGTTGATATAGAACTAAAGTTGTTTAACGTAGTTAATAAATAGAGTTGATAAAGTACTATAATGCTTCAAAGTAGTTGATAAATAGAGTTTGAATGAACAACAGCTTTATCAACTTGCTGAAAAACAATAGTTTGTTACTAGCGTTAGAAAGAAGCTAAAATGAGCCAAACGAGAAGCATGAATGGAGGATACATTAAGCTCGCGAAAAAAGGGTTAACCAATCCAAATTACGTTGTACATGAATGTAATAATCTAATAGATGAATTTAGTAAATTAATTCACTTGCCTTACAAAACTTTCTTGAACTAAGAATGCCACCAATAACTTCCTCCATTTAATCCATTCAGAAGTGATTTTTTGTTTTATAAAAAATTCAAATTGTCTTGCATATTGTTGAGGGCAATGACTTACTTACCCAAATATAGTTTCAAACACCAAAGTTCTACAATTATCCCCTCTAAAACAAAAATAAGGTGTCGATAAATATGATGTTATAATAGATCATTAGATAAATAAATAATTACAACATGTACAATTATACGACATTCATTAAAATACTATCACCCAAGTTTAAAAATTATTCTTGTTTTTCCAAGCAGTGTGATGAAATGTCAACATCCAAAACTAAAGTGTACCATACAAAATCGTCCGGATAACAAGTAACCTCAGCTTCCAATAGTTTTTTTTTCTATGATGCTATCAAAAATCAAGATGTTCAAAATCCTTACATAAATTATTCATGTTAAAAACCAGGAAACTTATATGAAAAAACAAAAAAAAATTGGTGTATAGGAAATGTGATTATTCAAAATACATGCTAATTCATTCTATTTTTTTCTCTAAAGTATTTCTTAAGAAGCTTTCCATAATATTTTTCTGTAGATGTTGAAATATGATAAATTGAAGAATTATCCACATAATCTAAATGCATAGAAATAATTGGCAGATCATATATTGTAGAAACATCATAAGAAAGAAATGCATAAATGGTTTCACCATACCTGTCTGTCTAAAATACACAGTTATATTAACACCGACAAACAAAATAAATGTACGGAAGACAGTTGAATATCAAAAAAGGCAAAATGTTGGAAAACGATATCCAAAATTATGCATAGCCATACCTGAATATATCCATTTCTAAAACCATGATTTAGTTGATTCTTTCTGGAGAAGTCAAACCATTGAATCTTCAAAATTAGCTCAAATATTACAAATGTTCTTAAACCAGCTTTTAGCCTAACATTAAAATTTTTGATTGAAATAAAATTTGAAATATGTCGTAATATAAATTCGAAAATGTCTAAAATGCCCAAAATATTCAAATTTCAAATCATTCTTTTTTCATATAAAATTAATTCGAGAATATATGCAATTGTCTTTACTTAATGGTTAATATGCAAGAAATAAAAGTCATCGTCTTTTGTTCTAATTCAAAAATCATGAAGTGAATTTGCAAATTTATATTTCAAAAGGTTCTCATGTTAAAAAGTTCAAGCCATTTTCTTCTTCATTGGCCATTAAAGGAGGTCTCAAGCTCTCAAAGGAGCTTACAAATATCAAGCGACAAATTATGATTTTTGCTAAGAGAGAGAAAGAAGATAGGAACCCCTTCTTAGTTAGATGTAGGTCTCTATTTATTGAGGTTGGAGAGTGGCATAGCATGCTTGGATTAGTTGATTGAAGTTGACATGGATTAGTGACTTGGCAAGATGGAAGGTCTTGATGGTGCCACTTGTCATCATCTCCATTCTATAGTGATTCACACGGATTACTACCTTGTCCATGGTACCATCAAAGGTGGCATGGTTATATAAGAGTGCTTTGAAGTTTTATTACATAGGATTCCCTTCATATTAATATAATTCTTTATATGGACTATGACTAGCATTTCACCGTTATGTGATAAGTGGGAACTAGATTGAAGGGCTTCTCATTCAAGAATAATAAGTTCTAAGGATAACACTTCTAAATAATTAATTTCAATGACAATTTACAGAAAAATGATAAATTCATTTATCATTGTAAGTTATATAGGTAAATAATAGATTCATATATCGTTTTTTCTATATAACTTAAAATGAAAACTTCATTTATCATTTTCTTGTAAATTGTCCTTGAAACTAATTTTTCAAAAGTATTATCCTTAAAATTTATTACATTGAACCGAGAAGCCCTTTGAGTGAAAATCCCCATGTGATGGCATGTAACTCCAACTTGTAATGGCTTTAATAATCAACTCACTACGGCTTTGAATTGTCATCTTATGATGGCTTGATAGCTTGAATGATGGCTTAATGCTTGAATAATTAACTCACAATAGTTTTGGTATTGAACATTTTAACCAAGCCTCGATGACCATGAGGAATCTTCCACGATGGCTTTGAGAGATTCTTCATGATGGCTATTTTAATAGCTTTTTGATGATGACTTCCATGCCTCTTTTCATGATGACTTTAGGGGATAGATTACGATGGCTCTGGCATCTTCTTTCTCGATGGCTTGTGATTAACATAAGCGAAGGCTTATAACATCAATCTGGAATGGCTCACTACATCAACTTATGATGCTAATCTCCTCACGATGGCTTTGATTAACACATCACGATGGTTTTGATTAACACATGATGGCTTCACAAGAATATTTCACGACGGCCTTAATCTTTCATACCACGATGACTTCACAATAAAATTTCATGATAGCTTCGGCCTTTCTTATCACAACGACTTCGCAAAAAGGCTTCATGATGGCTCTTATAAGACCTTCCTTATTAGTCCATGAGGGATTTCATCGTTATCCATTGGTGACGCTTGTGTTTATCAATCCACTTTTGGATTTTTGGATGGAACAAATTTTAGGCACTAACTTAACTAAATCAATAGGCCAAAAGAAATATTTAAACAATTAATATATGACATTAATTGAGCCTAAGATTTATAATTAAATTAAACGATGCGCCCCAAGCATACATGTGGGCCTTAAGGGAGCTTGATATGTTCTTTTGACTAAATGATGTATAGAATGAAGATAAAAGAATCACGAGAACATATTTTGAATATCTGTTGGCTATAAATACCACCTTTCTCATTTCATACAATGATTCCAACTCCATACCACATAACTTCCATGGCCTACAAGTTGAATCCTAAAGATAGGATTTTCAAACCAAGCTAGAAGGAAGAAGGAGATGCACTCCAAAGAGGGAAAGCAACAATACAACATGTCAACAATCATTAAGATCCAAAGGTAAATATTTGGTTTGATGAAGTTTTTTTATAATCCTAACTATAGGTAGACCATAAAAAATTCATGTTGTAATTAATTTATTATATATACATATACATATATATAATATAGATAATAATATGTATGAATATAATATATGTATGCATATATAAATATATATTTAAAAAATCTTTCTTCGACCTTAACTTAAATTACATCATAAATTATTTATATTATTTAATGATGATATATGTATGTAAGTCGAATAATATATATGTATATTCTTAGGTTTATTAGAAAAAAGTTTAGGTTTGAAGAAAATACTTTTTCGATATACGTATACGTAATATCAATGATATCGATAAGCTTGAATTTTAAATTTTAACATATATGTGTATGTGTGTCGTTGGTATGTGCAATATATATACACACATGTGTATGAAAAAAAATTTGATCAAAACATGATTCAATAGATAAAGGAAAGAGTGTTTACCTGAGAAGAAGGTTACTCAAATTAAGGAACGTTTTTACAAATGGAAAAACCCCTATTCAAGGCCCTTAACTGGCTTATAAAAGTGTTGTATTTCTAAGATATGCCACATATTTAAAGCTCAAATCTATTGCACTTTAGGTTAATTCAAATAAGCATGTTTGAATTATATACATACATACATATATGTGTGTGTGTGTATATGTGTATAATTTTAATAAAAACTTGGTTTAAATTAAAATTAAAATTAAAAGCGTTACGAATGAATATAAAATTGTTTTGAATGTGTATTCATAAAGTTATAAATAAATTAATTTAAAACTATTTTAGGTTGCAATTAAAGTTTATAAAGGATATGAATCAAATTTAAATTTGTTTTAAATTTGTATTCATAA
Organism: Allium cepa; assembly: GCA_030765085.1. Taxonomy (NCBI): domain Eukaryota; kingdom Viridiplantae; phylum Streptophyta; class Magnoliopsida; order Asparagales; family Amaryllidaceae; genus Allium; species Allium cepa. The sequence continues at coordinate 713,040,052 of CM060938.1, read as the reverse complement.
AGATTATAAATAAATAAATTTAAAATTGTTTAAACTTAAATTTATAAAGCTATAAATTATTGATTTTGAAATAATTTTAATTTGTAGTATGTACTATAAATATTATAGTCCATAAAATGTTACAATTGAGTTGTAATATTAAAGTGTATATTAATAATATATATACACATGAATATAGTATCTAATATTAATTTATAAATGTTATAATTAAAAAAGAGAATATTTTGTGATGTATATAAAATAAATTAAAAATATTATTTTACAGTGAAATAATAAAAGTTCATAATAGTTATATGGAATGAATGAATACACATGTATACATTTGTATATACATATAAAATTGCAAATGATGTTATTGACTATTGTGAATGCTTATAATTCCTTATAGGCAATAATACCCACTATTATTGTTTTGAAATTAAGAATAAAATCTAACGTTGCTCTCTATAAATACTAAACAAAGCACTGGACTACGAAAATGAAGAAAGAATGGATTAAGAAACTTGGAAGACATCAAAATTAAAGATCTCAAAAAAATAAGAAAGGAGATATGCATGTCATATCGATCAATACCAATCCATAAATCAATACAAACGATCTCATAAAGATTGTGGGGCCACCTTATTTTTGCGGAGACAAAAGCTCAATGTTGGAAAACAATAAGTACATGATGTGACATGGGTCGGTACCAAACTGTATGGGTCAGTTCCAAACCATATGGAGTTTTTTAAGATAACCATTTCAAGCTAAAGGACTTGTACTATGCCTAGGAAAAAATGTAGAGTCAAAGCTATCAGTTGATACCAATCCATATGATCGAAAAAGAATGTTATTGATTGCTAGAAATCGAGTGATTTGACCTGTTCATCCTGTTGAAACTTCAGATCTTGAGATTTTTACTCATTCAAACCAGATCAAGCACTTTTCATACTTGAATTCGTCTATAAATAGATAAACCTTATTGACCAAAAAAGGACTTTTGGATTTTCATTCAGATTCTTCACGAAGCTACTGCCAAATTCAAAATCTATCTTTTTCTAGATCTAAAATTAATTGTTATTTAGTTGTAGTTGTGAATCCTAATAGAAATAAAGTTAGTAATGAACATTGCACAAGTTTTTGCCTAACCACTTTAAATTTCATGTTCTTCTCTCTTATTTTTTTATTCTTATTTGTTTAATTTTGTTCTTAACTTGATTGGGGTGTTGACCAACAATTTATCCAATATTTTTTTGTTCTTACACTTAGAACAAGGAATTCAAGTTCTATCCAATTGCTATTGGGACTTGCATAAAGTCTACACTCATATCCAATGAAAGATATGGCTCTAAAGTAGGCTACTAGATCAGGAGCGATAACCATAGGAGTGCATGAAGGCCCTCGCCATGAAGATGACAACCAACTTATATAGTAACTTTGTGTACGTCGGATGCGATGATGGAGTCTTATTTGGACCACATGATGGTGGAGACAGGAAAATGATGGAATCTGATGTCCATCACAAAAGAGATAACAAGATTATTGTCCCAACTCCAACAGCCAAAAGAGGAGTAGAGATGCAGAAACAGCAAAAAAGATTACTCATTTTCAAATTTAGTTGCAGAGAGTTCTTCATCATCAGAGGAGTATCACAAAGAAGGCAAGCAAAAGATGCATAAGGAGGATGCTAGGGCAAAGAAGCAACATAGTTTGAAAGCTGGGGTGATAATCCCAACTGAAATATTGACTGGTGCTTACTGTTCAAGAAGGGTCGGTGTTGATCAATCCTAAGAGGGGATGAATTTATCTAATTTTAAGACTAATTGGTAGGAAGGTTATGTTGGTGATGGATAAGATACTGGTCCTCGGGCCAAGGTACTGAAGTGAATATTGCTGAGTTTGTAAGAAGTGGGTATAGTCTGCGCTGACATCACTAGAAAACTTTACGAATGAACTCCCAAAGACTAAGGGCCTTGATCTCATTGGTTAACTATGAGTGTTTTCCTATGTGAACACACGACGATACCCATGACAATTCCCACTTAGCAAAGTGTTGGAAGCAACAATTTTCTAATGGAGATGATAAAAAGACTGTTGCACCAAAATCAACAATATTAAGATGAAATATGGGTGTCCACAATTAATCAGAGCACATTCTCAAAAGTGATTAGAATAGCTCTATGTCCAAAGAAGTTTGTTATGCCAATGCTTTAGAGTTATAATTGTTTGACTGACCGTCTGCAGCATTTGTTGAAGTATGTTAGTCCATGAGATGATGGTTTTGATGACAACAACCTTAGAATAGATTATAAAATATAAATACTGACATTATAAGTTTAGATATATATATGTATATGCAGGATTTAACCATGCAGGTACCAAAAATGAAGACTGTACAGCATAGAGATTCAAGATATCGAGATAGAAGACTCATGAGTATCAAGAGTTCAAGATTTCAAGCATAAGTATTTTTAATAGGAATTTTTGTTAAAACTCGTAGAAAAGCACCGGCATCTTAAAATCCAATTTATTCGTGGAATGGAATCCACTTCGAGCCAGTCAAAGGGATGGAACCCTAAGTAGGATGGAACCTAAGAAAATCTAGTGGAACATTGTTTTGTATCCACTAATTTTAATTCAAATGATTTTACAAAATTATCTTGTTCTCAAAACTTTCCTTTTAAAAACATCAAAACCCTCTATCCTAATTTTAAATAATTTTAGCCTCAAAATTATCTTTAATTTCAAAGTCAAATTACTCCTGATTTTAAACTATCTTTTAATATAATATATTTAACTTTTAAATATTTATACTTAGATTTAAATATAAAATTATAATTAAATTCTATATATATTATTCTCTATATTTACTTATGAATTTTAACTATAGTCAAGTATATTTATAAAGTATAAAATAGTTTTAATATAAAATAAAAGTTATTTTCAAAGAAAATCAAATCACCAAAAAATCCTTTGGGATGTCGATATGCCTAGGGTAACCATGTCGATATGGTGTCAGTTGAATTCAAAATTTAAATTTCAAAAGAAGTGTCTATTCGCCATAACTCTTCATGAATGGACATGGCTGTTGTTCTTCTATAAATAGGGGTTAGTTTCAACGAATTTTACATCAGATTTTCTGTTTTTTCACTCCTCTTCTTCTTCCACATTTCTTAATACATATTATTACCATTACTCTGCCGAAATCAACATTGAATCAAACTCGATTACTTCTAGTTTGATTCTCTATCACTATCTCTACAAGGTTCTCAGTGCTATTCAGAGTTATGGACTTCTTTGTAATCTATTAAGCGAGAAAAGGTGTGATTGTAGCCTTGGAAATCAATCAAGAGAGAAAAGGTGTGATTGTAGCCTTGGTAAATCAATTGGGTAAACTTGTGGCCCGAAAATCAAGTATCTCTACCCAGAGGATACATATAGAAATTCTAGAGGGTGTACCTCGTAGCCTTGAAACCGAGGGTGTAATTGTACAATTGACTTTGAAAGGAAATCCTTACTTTTGTTGTGGGACTGGATGTAGGGTAACTCCGAACCAGTATAAAATCCGGTATGTTCTTTCCTTTACTGCTTTTATTTTATTTCTGCATCTATGTTTGTTTCTGTGATCATATTTGTGTCTGTATATTGCATACATCGGTGTCTAAATTAACATAAACTCAAAAAGATTTAGTAATTCTTTATTAACACTATTCACTTCCACTCTAGTGTTAATCCTAGCCTTAAGATCCGTAATCCGCATTTCTCACAATTGGTATCGGAGCAAGGTTTTCAAAGTTTCATAATCTGATTTTTGAAAAAGTTTTTAAAATGGCTATATTTGTTAATACTAGTTTAGATGTATTCAAACCATCATTGTTTCTTGAGTCTGCATATAATCAATATTCAAATTCAAGTTGTCTACCAAGATTGTTTGATGTGCAAGAATCATGCTTTATGAGTGTTGTGGAATCAATCCACAATGGACAAATTGTGCAGATCAGAAAGAACAAATGGATACTTGGTAGTGGATGTTCTAGACACATGACTGACAATCCAGATATACTGAATGATATAATATACAAAGACGGAGGACTAGTTAACTTTGGAGACAATTCAAAAGGATATGTGATTGGCATCGGCAAAGTCGGTAATTCTGAGACTCCTACTATTACTAATGTTTTGCTAGTTAAGAATCTGAAACATAATCTACTAAGTATAAGTCAACTGTGTCATAAAGGATATAAAATTAAATTTGAAAAAGATAAATGTAACATTGAAGATAATAATTCAGCCATTATATTTGAGGAATCAGGAAAAAGAATATTTATATTCTTAGTATGAATGTTTCAAATGATAACCGGTGTCTGTTGGCAAATACAAGTGACCCTTGGATTTGGCATAAGAGATTTGGGCATTTGAATTTCAAACTCTTATCTAGACTGTCAAAACATGATCTAGTAAGAGGTCTCCCTAAACTGAATTTTAAAGTAGATAGTTTATTTGATGCTTGTCAATTAGGAAAACTTAGAAAAAGTTCCTTCAAGTTAAAAGATATGATTTCAACTTCAAAACCTCTTGAATTACTTCATCTTGATTTATTTGGTCCATCTCAAATTCTTTCAATAAATCATAGTAAATACGTTTTTGTAATTGTAGATGGTTATTCTAGATTTACATGGACAATATTTTTGAAACATAAAAGTGATACTTTTGAATGTTTTAAGACATTTTCAAAAAGAATTCAAAATCAATTTTCTCTAAAAATTATAACTATTCAAAGTGACCACGGTGGTGAATTTGAAAATGAAAAGTTTGAGGAATTCTGCAATAGAAAGGGAATAACATACAATTTTTCATTTCCAAGAACTCCACAACAAAACGGAGTAGTAGAACGTAAAAATAGGACGATTCAAGAGTGTGTAAGAACTATGCTTACAGATAGTAATTTCCCAAAGAATTTTTGGACAGAAGCAGTTGCTACCGCCTGTTATATTTTAAATAGAATTTTTAATTAGACCTCTAACTGATAAGACATCTTATGAACTTCTTTACTCAAAGAAACCTAAGGTATCTTATTTCAGAATTTTTGGAAGTAAATTCTTTATTTTAAATACAAAAGATAATTTAGATAAATTTGATGCTAAATTCGACAATTGTATCTTTATCGGATATTCTAATAGAAGTAAAGCATACAGATGGTTTAATTTAAAAACTAATTCCATTGAAGAAACAATGCATGTTTCATTTGATGAAAATTTTAAAATTTTTGAAAATGCAAATGATGAAGAGGATTTAATCACTCAAAATCAAGAATCAATTGAAACTAATAATGAATTAATCATCATAATAAAAGGACTAAACTTTTAAAAGATCATCCTATAGAAAATATACTGCGAGATATGAAATCTGTTGTTAAAACTAGAAATTAACTAAGTCAAATGAGTAATGTAGCTTTTATATCAACTATTGAACCCAAAAATCCAAAAGAAGCATCAACTGATGATGCATGGATTTTGGCTATGCAAGAAGAATTAAATCAATTTAGTAGAAATGATGTTTGGGAACTTGTTCCCAGACCAGAAAATAAAACTATAATTGGAACTAAATGGGTTTATAAAAATAAAATGAATGAACAAGGAGAGGTAGTTAGAAATAAAACTTGATTAGTCGCTCAAGGTTATTGTCAAGAAGAAGGAATAAATTTTGATGAAACCTTTGCTCCCGTAGCAAGATTAGAAGCCATTAGGATTCTACTTTCTTTCGCAAATCATAATAATTTCAAATTATTTCAAATGGATGTTAAAAGTGCCTTGTTAAATGGATTTGTAAAAGAAGAAGTATATGTTGAACAATCACCACTTTTTGAAAATGATAATTTACCAAATCATGTTTACAAACTTAAGAAAACATTATATGGTCTAAAACAAGCTCCTAGAGCCTGGTATGATAGACTAAGATCTTATTTATTGCAATCTAATTTTGAAATTGGTGAAGTAGATAATACTCTTTTTATTAAAAGAAATAAAAATGATATTCAACTAGTACAACTTTACGTAGATGATATCATTTTTGGTTCAATTAATTTTGAAATGAATAAAGAATTTTCTGAAATAATGACAAAAGAGTTTGAGATGAGTCATATGGGTGAATTAAATTTCTTTTTAGGATTACAAATAAAACAATTAGATAATGGTATCTTTAGTAGTCAAGAAAAATATGCTAAAGACTTAATTAGTAAATTTGGTTTGACTACTGCGAGTGGAAAACCCACTCCCATGGCAACCAATGAGTACCTTAGTAAAGAAGATCTCTCGAGAGATGTAGATCAAAAACTATATAGAGGAATGATTGGATCACTACTCTATATTACTGCCAGTAGACCTGATATCATGCATAGTGTTTGTCTCTATGCCAGATATCAATCCTAACCTAAAGAGACCCACTTAAAAGCCGTAAAAAGAATCTAAGATATGTTAAACACACATCTGATTATGGTTTATTCTACCCTAAAAATGATTCTTTTAACTTAATGTCTTACGGTAATGCTGACTATGCTGGTTGTAAATCAGACCGAAAAAGTACAAGTGGGACTTGTCACTTTTTGGGGCATTCTCTGGTTTCTTGGCTTAGTAAAAAGCAAAACACAGTTTTTTTATCAACAACTGAAGCAGAATATATTTCTACTGCTTTGGCTTGTTCTCAAGTAATATATATGCAACAAATCTTAAAAGATTTTGGTTTAAAATTTTCAAAATCACTAATTTATTGTGACAACACGAGTGCGATAAATTTATCCAAAAATACTACTCAACATGCTCAAACTAAACATATTGATATCAGACATCATTTTCTCAGAGATAATATAAGTAAGGAAGTAGTTACTCTCGATTATATCAATTCTGAGAGTCAAATTGCTGATATCTTAACAAAACCTATAAATGAATCAATATTTACTAAATTAAGAAGAGAATTAGGTATTTGTTCTATAACTAAAATATAAAATATAAATAACAAGTATAATTAATAATTAATATTAAAATAATTCAAAGAGTTAAAATATAAAAGACCATGTCGACATCCCCCATATACCCATGTCGACATGCAACGTTTTTAAATTTTGAAATTTTTTCCACCAACATTCAAAATAATTGGTTATAAATTCTTCACATTTTCGAAATTTTATTCATCCTTTCTGTTATCTCTCTGTTCTTCTCTTGAAATCAAATAATCAATGGCCTCCTCTTCCAAATCAAACATAAAATCAACCTTTTCATTCCCCTATCCTACGTCTGGTCCATTTCAACGTACTACTCTCGCTCGTGTGAGTAAAATAGAGGACTCTCTAAAGGATGCACTCAGATGATGACTGAAATTCAAGTGACTCAACTTCGTATGGCAAAGGAACAAGAGAGGCAAGGCAAGATTCTTAGAAATTTGCAAAAATTCCTAATGGATAACCATGCCAATCCTATCTTGATTGATGAAGACTCTTCACTCAATCAAGAACAAGAGGCCAACGAAGAAGAAGAAGAGGAACCCATGGAAGAAGAAGCGCAAGCGGAAGATGATGACCAAGTCGTGTGTGTTGGAGAAGTGTGTTTTGACAAAAATGGGAATCTTGTCGAACAACGTGGAAATTTCTGTTTCCACTATCCAAACTGTTTGATTCATAGATCTCCTATGTTTAAAAACACACAATAGTTTCTTTTCTTTCTTCTCCATTGCTGTTTATGTTTCTTTATGTATTCTAAACGCTCATGTATATACAACTTCATACGTAATAAATAACTCATGTTCTTATACGTGTTTTAATTATAAGTACTATCGTGAATTCTTAGTTAGGATAGTTAATTATTTAGGACTATGTTTTAGTATTAGATTTAAGTGATGATTACTTATGATAACACTATCATTATAATCACATGTCATAGAGTGTTAGTTTTAGGGGGAGTTATATAGTTTGGAGTGAGTTTTTGTTAATGACAAAAGGGGAGAAATATAAAATAGGGTAGTTAGGCATAAATTAAGGAGGAGTTATTAGTTTTAAGGGGAGTTATTAGGATAGAAATAATATTTTATAAACAAAAGTTGCCATCATCAAAAAGGGGGAGATTGTTAGTCCGTGAGATGATGGTTTAGATGACAACAACCTTAGAATAGATTATAAAATATAAATACTGATATTATAAGTTTAGATATATATGTATATGCAGGATTTAACCATGCATGTACCAAGAATGAAGACTGTATAGTATAGAGATTCAAGATATCGAGATAGAAGACTCATGAGTATCAAGAGTTCAAGATTTCAAGCATAAGTATTTTTATTAGGAATTTTTGTTAAAACTCATAGAAAAGCACCGACATCTTAAAATCCAATTTATTCGTGGAATGGAATCCACTTCGAGTCTGTTAAAGGGATGGAACCCTAGTAGGATGGAACCTACGAAAATTTAGTGGAACATTGTTTTGTATCCACTAATTTTAATTCAAATGATTTTACAAAATTAACTTGTTTTCAAAATGATTTCAAAACTTTCCTTTTAAAAACATCAAAACCCTCTATCCTGATTTTAAATAATTTTAGCCTCAAAATTATCTTTAATTTCAAAGTCAAATTACTCCTGATTTTAAACTATCTTTTAATATAATATATTTAACTTTTAAATATTTATACTTAGATTTAAATATAAAATTATAATTAAATTCTATATATATTATTCTCTATATTTATTTATGAATTTTAACTATAGTCAAGTATATTTATAAAGTTTAAAATAGTTTTAATATAAAATAAAAGTTATTTTCAAAGAAAATCAAAACACCAAAAAATCCTTTGGGATGTCTTCATGCCTAGGGTAACCATGTCGACATGATGTCAGTTGAATTGAAAATTTAAATTTCAAAAGAAGTGTCTATTCGCCATAACTCTTCATGAATGGACATAGCTGTTGTTCTTCTATAAATAGAGGTTAGTTTCAACGAATTTTACATCAGATTTTCTGGTTTTCACTCCTCTTATTCTTCCACATTTCTTAATACATATTCTTACCATTACTCTGTCGAAATCAACATTGAATCAGACTCGATTACTTCTAGTTTGATTCTCTATCACTATCTCTACAAGGTTCTCAGTGCTATTCAGAGTTATAGACTTCTTTGTAATCTATTAAGCGAGAAAATGTGTGATTGTAGCCTTGGAAATCAATCAAGAGAGAAAATGTGTGATTGTAGACTTGGTAAATCAAGGTAAACTTGTGGCCCGGAAATCAAGTATCTCTATCGAGAGGATAGAAATTCTGGAGGGTGTACCTCGTAGCCTTGAAATCGAGGGTGTAATTGTACAATCGCTTTTGAAAGGAAATCCGTACTTGTGTTGCGGGACTGGATGTAGGGTAACTCCGAACCAGTATAAAATCCGGCGTGTTCTTTCCTTTATTGCTTTTATTTTATTTCTGCATCTGTGTTTGTTTTTGTGATCATATCTGTGTCTGTATATTGCATATATTGGTGTCTAAATTAACATAAACTCAAAAAGATTTAGTAATTCTTTATTAACACTATTCACTCCCCCTCTAGTGTTAATCCTATCCTTAAGATCCGTAATCCGCATTTCTCACAAAGTACAGGCGACACATGGAAGGTGCATGCGCGACTGATACTGTGAGCTATAAATGTTTTCCCCTCTCTCACAGGGGATGTGACGATCGTCCTGCGCCTATGGTACCCAATACGACCTCTAGAGTGCATTTTGGCGGTACCCAGCTGATGTAGGATGTTAGTCAAGGATGAAAAGCAATAAAAATCCAAATCGTGGTACCTATCATATACTTATAACACATAGGATAAAATTTAATATTCAACACATATATAAAACATGCAAGACAATAATATAATCAAATGAACCATAAATCAGAGTGGAACATGCTCACAGATTATACAATATAGAAATAACGGAGTTTATACATCCCAAATCTCCGAATAAGTTCTAATAATTGTCTTTCAATAATATAAGTACCGACGTAGCTTGTAATATTGCATAGTGGAATATAAGCGATAGTAAGCTCTAAAATATAGATATATGAAAGCGTAGCCTCCTTCTCGTACTCCGTACAACTCCATGAACTATCCAGACTTATTATCCCATACATTCTTATTCAAGAGAAGTCGAGATAATAAGAAGTAAGGCATAAAACCTCGGGTAAGTTAACAGTCTGGAATGAGCAACACATCATTTCGAAATACTATAAAAACCGAATATATTAATGAAGACATAGGGTATGCAGAACTATACTTGACATGTCCCTACATCTAACAAGTTAGCACATAAACACAATGTATGCTAAACTACTATCACATATGGGTGTACTACACTAAGTACAATATGGGGTATATGGTTATTGCACAATAATATGACATCTATATCAAGCACATAATAAACATAACAACAATCACACAACCTTGCATCTCCCACTTTAGTGTCGTTGGATATATGATAACCTTTATGATCCATATAGATGGCCAACAACTACTCAACATTATGGATGCTCAACTCGTGCCCATACAGATGGCTAGGGCCTGGACACATATAGATGTGGGTACATATAGATTACATATGGGTACACACATACTACCCATCTCAGTAATAAGCATCACATCCTAAGAATTATCCACTGATCCCTTATTGCACGTACCGATAGTAGAACCACCTCTTATTTAACCCCATAAGCTATCACATAGAATTTTTGTATTTGTTCTTGGATCATATATAAAACCCACAAAATTAATATCGCTCCCACTAACTTCGAGATACTTTGGTTTTTATGTGCGAATAGTTTATTCTAAATCATTATTTAGAATTTTCGTTTTAACGTATAAATACCAAAAATCAAAATCATACAAGGTGATAGTTTTGTGAGTAAAATCCAAAGTAATTTAAGCACGTTGAATTATGAATACATTAAGTTAATTTCAAATTAAAATTTATAATGTTATGTTTATCAACGTTGCTTATTATATTCCAACTGCATTGGTCTTCCTTTCGGACACATTTGTGGCCAATGGATCATATACCTTCAGGTACATCTATTAGAATCTTATTTTGATAATGTACTTAGAACTCTCTTAGAATTTGTGCACCGTGCCATATAGTAGAGTCTACACTCTTTATGGCATATTAGCAACCGAGGAAATGTTTCTCTCGACATCGATAACAAACTCAGTTTCCCTTTAATGTGCACGAATTTTTATTGGATGTTTTAATTTGTTGTGTCCATTTAGGCTTGGTTAATTTCATTTCATCCTTCATTATAAGTTTTATTTTTAAATCCATTTTACAACCAGCAATTTCTAATTTAGCAGTTTTAGAAATAACAATTGTTTTTTAATGCCACGGAATTGGCATTTACAAATATTTTACGAATTTTCTTTATATATTAGTAAACTAATTATAGTTTTGGGTTCATGAAAACATATGTTCATAACATAAATTGGTCAATTAATATTGATTGCTCCCAAACTTCTTTGGGTTGACCTGCATAAGATCCCTCACGAGAAGATATTACGTATAACTTCTCGACTCACACAACCTGTAAATTGCTTGACCTAGGATATGTGGAGGTTTCTTAACAACTATTATCTTGCATGATCTTGTAAACCATGCTTTAGATGAAATAAAATTTAACCTGTGTAGTGAGTCTTAAGCACATGTAACGACCCATATTTTTTACGGATCGAAACATTGTAAAACTATATGCTTTAGGTCGTTGATGTTGTTAAGTCGTTTAGAGTTTGAGTTGACCAAAGCTTAAGTCGTGTGGAAGTTAACCCGTGTGGTATTTAAGTCGTAGGAAGCTTGGGTCGTTTGGTAGTTTAGGTCGTGTGAGCGAGTTAGGGAAAGCTAGCGACCTATAGAATTGGAGCGACCTATAGATACTAGCGACTTAGTGAGGTAGAGCGAGCTAGGGACTTAGGTCGTATGATAGTTAGGTCGGAGGAGTTTTGGAACGACCTAAGGAAGCTAGCGGGTTAACGAGTTAAGGTATTGAGCGACCTAAAGTGGTGGAGCGACTTAAGGTAGTTAGCGGGTTAAGGATTCTAACGACCTAGTGGGGAGCGACCTAGTGGTGAGCGGCTTAGAGGAATGAGCGACCTAATAGTTGTAGCGACCTATAGGAAGTAACGACCTAGTGGATGGTATGTGTTGTAGTTAGGTCGCTGAGTCGTGTGAACGACTTAGTGCTGGATCGTGGCTTCGTTAAGTCGTTGGGTCGGTTTAGTGTTAGGTTGTGAACGACCTAAGGCTTGAGTCGTGTGTGTTTTAGGTCGTCTTATAGTTAAGTCGTGAGATCCTGTGTTGAGTCGTGCCTGTGTTGAGTCGGCAACATAGTTAAGTCGCTAGGTCGTAACTCGCGTGCGAGTTAGGTCGCGAACATGTTGAGTCGCGCGTGTTGGGACGTTGTGTCTTAGGTCGTTAGGGGCTTGAGTCGTGAGTCGTGCATACATGTTGAGTCGTTGACTCGAGTCTGTAGGCTGCTTGTAGTGTTAAGTCGCGGCCCTTGTTAGGTCGTAAGTCGTTAGGCCGTGTTGATTAGGTCGTTGGGTCGTGTGGGGCTGTTAGGTCGTAGGTCGGCCATAGTTAGGTCGTGAGCGACCTAAAAGCGAGCGACCTAAGGGGCGTTCCAGCCTATAAATAGAGGGGTTTGGTTCACTTTTTGGCACCGGATTTCGAAGCAACGAAGTGCTGCCATTTTGAGAGCTCGACTTCAACACTTCTTCACTTTTTTTCTCCACTCTAATCTAGTGCTAACATCCATCCAAGATCGAAGATCAAGATCAAAGATTCAAGAGCCAAAGTTGAAGATCTTCATCCGTTCGAGAGAGATTTCATCGTTTGAAGCGAGAGTTTGCCGGATCAAGCTAGTTTCTTTGCTGTCCAGATCTGGAGTTGGTTGTTTTGAGGTGTTTAGGTGATTCAGTGAGTGGTAGTTATCTCTCACACGGATCCAAAGGAGTATATTGGAGTGGTGGTTCGTTTATGTGTTAAAGATAGTGATTTCTCGCATTTCTCTTAAGTCTGCATGTAGATCCATTGTTTATGAAGATATTTACCTATGCAAGTTCATTTATCGAGTTATAGGAACAAAACCCATGTTTTATATTTGATAGATCTATGCTAGAAATCCATAATTCATGTATGATAGACTTTCACTCAATTATTTACGAAATTGCCATTATAGTTAATATTGCTTATTAGATCTTGTTTGAATGATTAATTGTTTGAATGTATGATTGATTTGATTGTTTCAAGTTAGCTGGTAGTTGATTTGGAACAAGATGGTCAAAGATGATTCAAAAGCTAAGTGGAAAGGTTCTTGAATGGTGAAAGCTGCTTGTGGCATATGAAGCGAATGAGGAAGCTCATATGGATGGATTCGAGGACTTTGCGATGATACGAGGAAGCGAAGTATGATGATGATGGACTTTGCCGTGATATGATGAGGCGAAGCATGATATGGACTTTGCTAAGATGCGATGAAGCAAAGTATGAGATGAGATAGTCTTGGTCTAGTCCAGGCGGGATCATTCCAAGCATGATGTTAACTCGGTGATATGGTTCGAGTTTTGATGGATAATGGATGGCTCGAGAGGCGCTTGAGCTAGTATGGGAATAGTCGTCGAGGAGGATGACTAGGAGGCTAAGACTTCATCGTTGTTGAAGGTTCTAGCATGCTCAAAGCAAGAGTACGTTGGGCGGCATTGATATCCCAGGCACGGGTGACGATGACGTGCTAGTACTCTGGGCAGCATTGATATCCTAGGCACGGGTCACGATGACGTGCGGAGTTATGTCTAGAACCGGGGTTACCATTAGCCCTTGACTGACGGATGAAAGAATGTGTCGTTCATTCAACTAACGATGAAATCAAGGCAATGATAACAGTGATAGCCAGAGTCATGGATGTTGGTTATATCATCATTCGGTCTCAAGAGCGGTGTTTTCTGGGTGCTTATCTGATCTTGGTTTAGGCCTTGGGGGTTTGTATTTGGAAAACATCGACCTTGACTCGAGTGATTATCGCTTTACTTTAGTTACCTGTTGCTATGCTTGCTTCTTATTAGTGTGTGTCTGGGGGCTATCACTGTAGAAAAAGATGGAGTGGGATGGTTTGGGTTCCTATTCCTTTTATCCTTTATGTTCCTTTGGTATGTTTGATTGTTGATTTACTGTTCACTAAGACTTTGTCTGACTCAAGGTTTTATGTCTCCTCTTATTACCTTGGGTTGTTCATCCATGTTTGGGATGGGCAGACTACGTGACAGGTGGCAGGTGTTGATCTTAGTGTTTGGCGGTGCTGATGGCGAAGACGAGCAGGAGGCTTGCGTATTATTTTCTTAATAATATGTACTGGATATTTCCGCTGTTTGTTGATTACTCTGAGTGCTTGTAGTGAGGCTTGATTGTACTGATTTTCAGATGCTTGTATAAAACTACTATGATGTCTATATGATGATATTCTGTTTTGGAGCTTCACTATATATATTTCTATTGTAATTGATCCATGCGCTGTGAGTTATACGATAGATTCTGCGATGCTTATTCTACCCTGACCATCGTCCATGGCTGCCTGGCACACTTTCAGCGCATTATCTCCTTGTTTTGGTGCGGGAGTCATGGGCGGTCGTCACATTTGGTATCAGAGCTTTGGTTAATCAATTTTAGCCAACGCTCGCTGACGTAACTACGTATGAGAGACGTAATTGTATTTTGATGAATGATTACTATATATATAATATAGTAGTTTAGATGGATTTGAACTCCTTATGTAGTTGCTCCTCAGGGTGTTCTAATTAGTCCTTTTTGTAGATACTAAGGATGAGTCGAAGAGGGAGACCAGTTGCAAAGGAAGGCCGTGCCGCTGAAGGAGTTGCTGATTATGGAGCTATATTTGAAGCCATGATGACTTCTATCATGAGAAGGATACCAGCTCCAGGGCCATCAGTGGATGTTGGAGTTCAAGTTCAAGCTCCAAGACCGGTGGATTTTGCTAAGCTTTGTAAGGATTATACTGCTCTCGGAGGGAAGGTTTTCTTAGGGACGGAATCTACCATTGAAGTCGAAAGATGGATAGATGCTTGTAGAAGGATCTTTGGCGACTTGGGAATTGAGGATGCAACTAAAAGGAAGCTTGCATCAAGACAGCTTCAAGGGAGAGCTTCTGATTGGTGGAACTCTATCACCATTGATACTCCAGAAGAAGAGATTTCTTGGGAGCAGTTTCAAGCTAGGTTTGAAGCTAAGTTCATCTCTACTGCTCAGAAGTCTGTTTTGTTTAAGAAGTTTGTTGAGCTCAAGCAAGGCGGGAGGTCGGTTCTTGAGTATGTTTCTGAGTTTGAGGCTTTGTCCAAGTATGCTCGGTCGTATATTGATTCTCCCTATCAGAAGAATGAAAAGTTCGTGACAGGCTTGAATGCTTATCTTGGAAGGCAGCTGGTGGATCACCTGGACGATCCATTTGAGAAGCTTGTAGAAAAAGCTCTCAGGCATGAGAGTTTGTTTCCTAAGGAAGGGTTTGTTGTTGCTGTGACCAAGGAAGAGCTCAAACCACAGCAGGGTGGAAATAAGAAGAGGAAGCAGCAACGGCAGAAGGATAAGAATGGCCAGAAGAAGCCGAAAGGCGAAGTGACTTGTTTCAACTGTCAACAGAAAGGCCATTTCTCCAGGGATTGCAAGAATCCAAAGGTATCGGTGAAGTGCCACAACTGTGACAAGCTGGAGCATATTAAGAAGAATTGTCCGGAACCGTTGAGGGAAAAGCAGATTGTGAAAGCTTATGCTTTGGGGGCTGTTCCATCGTCTTCGAAAGCTCCTACTGCTGAAAAGAAGGGGAAGGGTGTGGTGGTTCAAGGTACTCTTTCCATTTATGGTGTTCCAGTTAGAGTTTTGTTTGATACTGGGGCGTCGCATTCCTTTGTTTGTAATGAGTTAGTAGACCGGTTGGGTTTGGAACCGGACATCGTTGATAGGCCATTGGTTGTGACTAATCCAGTTGGGGGTTCGTCTTGTTTGTGTATGCTATGCCGTGGTCTAGTTGTATCGAGTCATGATTGCTCTTTTGTTTGTGATTGTTTTGTTCTGAACTTTGCGGCGTTCAGAATTATTTTGGGTATGGACTGGCTTAGGAAGTATGCGGCAAAGGTTGATTGTGAGAGATTGGAGGTGACAGTCGAGAATGTGGAGGGGCGAAAGGTTGTGATACGATGTAAGCATGAAGAAGGCGTCTTCATGAGCTTCATGTATTCGCTGGTTGTTCCACGGGATGGACTGTCATCGGTGCCAATCGTGGATGGATTCGAGGATGTCTTTGACGAGGTCAAAGGGTTACCGCCGCATAGGGAGATTGAGTTACGTATCGATCTAGTTAAGGGAGCCAGACCCGTTGTGATGCCGCTTAGGCGGATGGCGCCTAGGGAGCAACAAGAGTTGAAGGTGCAAGTTGATGACCTTTTACAGAAAGGATTCATTCGGCGTAGTGTGTCCGAATGGGGTGCACCAGTTGTGTTCGCAACCAAAGCGGATGGATCGTTGAGGTTGTGTGTGGATTATCGTGAGCTGAATAAGGTGACTAAGAAGAACAAGTATCCATTGCCGAGGATAGATGACTTGTTTGATCAGCTTCACGAAGCTAGGGTGTTCTCTCAGATGGATTTGGCAACGGGATTTCACCAGTTGAGAGTGGCTAAGGATAGTGTGCCGAAGACTGCTTTCAGGACACCATCCGGTTTTTATGAGTGGCTGGTAATGCCGTTTGGATTGACTAACGCACCAGCATATTTTGTGGATCTTATGAATAGAGTGTTCAGAGATCAGTTGAACAAGTTTGTACTTGTGTTCGTGGATGATATTCTGATTTATTCCAGAACTGAGGAAGAGCACAAGACGCACTTGCGTATTGTTTTGGAAATCTTGCGGAAACATCAGCTGAAGGCTAAGTTTTCGAAGTGTCACTTCTGGAAGAGTGAAGTGAGATTCTTAGGCCATGTTATTTCTGGAAATGGAATAGCGGTTGATCCCGCTAAGGTGGCAGCGATCCAGGATTGGGTCAGACCTAAGAATGCATCAGATGTGAGAAGTTTTCTTGGACTAGCAGGATATTATCGACGGTTTATCAAAGACTTTTCTAAGATAGCTGCACCATTGACAGGATTGACGAAGAAGAATCAGGTATTCAGTTGGGATGCTAAGTGTGAGCAGGCCTTTGGAATCCTGAAAGAGCGACTGACGAGTGCTCCTGTTTTGACTATTCCAAGTGGGAATGATGAGCTGGTGGTTTACACCGATGCATGTGGTACTGGACTTGGGGCAGTGCTAATGCAGAAGGATAAAGTTGTTGCGTACGCGAGTCGACAACTGAAGCCGCATGAAAGAAATTACCCGACTCATGATTTGGAGTTAGCGGCAATTGTGTTTGCTCTGAAGATGTGGAGACATTATCTATTGGGGGTTCGATTCGAGTTGTTTACGGATCACAAGTCGTTGAAGTATCTTTTCTCCCAAAAGGATTTGAATCTTCGGTAGCAACGATGGCTAGAGTTTTTAGCATCATATGATTTTGGTATAGCTTATACTCCGGGAAAAGGTAATGCAGTAGCTGATGCGTTGAGTCGAAGACATGCGGGATTGGGAGTCATGTTTTCGGAATGGAAGAATCTCGAGTATTTGGCTGGATTTGATTTCAGGCCCAGATGTGAATTAGAACCTGAGATGTTGGCAAACTTATCAATAAGGCCTACTCTTGTGGAAAGGATTGGTGAGAGCCAAAAGCGAGATGATAAGCTTGTCAAGATTATCCGTGATTTGGAATCTGGATTGGACCCAGAGAAGGATAAAGGATTCGAAGTCGATCGAGAGGGTTGGCTTCGGAAGTAAGGACGACTAGTTGTTCCCGATGTAGATGGATTGAGAGATGAAGTTCTTAGAGAAAGTCATCACTCGAAGTTGACAATTCATCCAGGTGGAAATAAGATGTATCGGGATATGAAGAGAACCTATTATTGGGAAGGCATGAAGAAGGATGTTGGAAATTTTATTTCCAAGTGTATGAACTGCCAGTTGGTGAAAGCTGAGCAGAAAAAGCCCAGTGGATTACTTCAGCCATTAGAGGTTCCTATATGGAAGTGGGAGCAAGTGTCGATGGATTTTATCGATGGCCTACCTAGAACAAGAGCAGGAAATGAAAGGATTTGGGTCATAGTAGATCGGTTGACTAAGAGTGCAAGATTCATTCCTGTTCGATCGACTAGGACTGCATCGAAGTTGGCTGAGTTGTATGTTAAGTGGATAGTTCGATTCCATGGTATTCCGAAGAGTGTAGTGAGCGATCGAGACCCATTGTTCACTAGTGGATTTTGGAAGAGCTTGCAGGAAGTTTTGGGAACCAAGTTGTGTTTGAGTACAGCTTATCACCCCCAAACAGATGGTCAGACCGAGAGAGTCAACCGAGTTTTGGAAGATCTTCTCAGAGCATGTGTTTTGGATTTCGGAGGATCATGGGAAGATCACCTTCATTTGGTGGAATTTGCATATAACAACAGTTACCAGTCAAGTATCGGTATGGCACCGTTTGAAGCATTGTATGGAAGACCGTGTAACTCTCCGACATGTTGGTTGGAAACTGGAGAAAAGTTGGTACTTGGGCCAGAGATGATTCGACAGACTACGGATTGTATAGAGATCATTCGGCAACGAATGAAGGCAGCCCAAGACCGTCAGAAAAGTTATGCCGATAATCGTCGTAAGGATTTGGAATTCGACGTAGGTGATATGGTTTTTGTGAAGATTTCTCCACTGAAGAATGTTATTCGATTCGGGAAGAAAGGAAAGTTAACTCCGAGATTTGTTGGACCATTCCCGATTATTGAGCGAATTGGAAAGCTCGCTTATAGATTGGAGTTACCGAAAATGATGGCGGGTGTGCACAATGTTTTTCATGTATCCTATCTACGGAAGTATGTGCACGACTCGAATACGGTGGTTTCTGCAGGTAGCTGTGAAGATTTGGAGGTTGATCCAGTTGTTAGAAGACCTCGTAAGCCGCTTCGTATTGTTGAAACCGATACGAAACAGCTTAGGAGGAAGACGATTACGTTGCTCAAGATACAATGGAGTGATGATGTTAACGACTGTACGTGGGAGGAGGAAGAGAGGATGAAGGCAGCTCATCCCGAACTCTTCGAGGTATGGCCCTAAGGTGTCGTGACATCTCATGAATTTGTACCTTGTTCTAGTCTTAGAATTCTGCATGCTAGGTTAGGAATTGGATGCATGGTTTGTTGATTACTATGGATGGTAGGCATGCGGAATAACTTTGGTTGCTCTTGTTTGTTTGGAATTTCGGGGGAGAAATTCCTAAGGGGGAGAGAATGTAACGACCCGTATTTTTTACGGATCGAAACATTGTAAAACTATATGCCTTAGGTCGTTGATGTTGTTAAGTCGTTTAGAGTTTGAGTCGACCAAAGCTTAAGTCGTGTGGAAGTTAACCCGTGTGGTGTTTAAGTCGTAGGAAGCTTGGGTCGTTTGGTAGTTTAGGTCGTGTGAGCGAGTTAGGGAAAGCTAGCGACCTATAGAATTGGAGCGACCTATAGATACTAGCGACTTAGTGAGGTAGAGCGAGCTAGGGACTTAGGTCGTATGATAGTTAGGTCGGAGGAGTTTTGGAACGACCTAAGGAAGCTAGCGGGTTAACGAGTTAAGTGTTGAGCGACCTAAAGTGGTGGAGCGACTTAAGGTAGTTAGCGGGTTAAGGATTCTAACGACCTAGTGGGGAGCGACCTAGTGGTGAGCGGCTTAGAGGAATGAGCGACCTAATAGTTGTAGCGACCTATAGGAAGTAACGACCTAGTGGATGGTATGTGTTGTAGTTAGGTCGCTGAGTCGTGTGAACGACTTAGTGATGGATCGTGGCTTCGTTGAGTCGTTGGGTCGGTTTAGTGTTAGGTCGTGAACGACCTAAGGCTTGAGTCGTGTGTGTTTTAGGTCGTCTTATAGTTAAGTCGTGTGATCCTGTGTTGAGTCGTGCCTGTGTTGAGTCGGCAACATAGTTAAGTCGCTAGGTCGTAACTCGCGTGCGAGTTAGGTCGCGAACATGTTGAGTCGCGCGTGTTGGGATGTTGTGTCTTAGGTCGTTAGGGGCTTGAGTCGTGAGTCGTGCATACCTGTTGAGTCGTTGACTCGAGTCTGTAGGCTGCTTGTAGTGTTAAGTCGCGGCCCTTGTTAGGTCGTAAGTCGTTAGGCCGTGTTGATTAGGTCGTTGGGTCGTGTGGGGTTGTTAGGTCGTAGGTCGGCCATAGTTAGGTCGTGAGCGACCTAAAAGCGAGCGACCTAAGGGGCGTTCCAGCCTATAAATAGAGGGGTTTGGTTCACTTTTTGGCACCGGATTTCGAAGCAACGAAGTGCTGCCATTTTGAGAGCTCGACTTCAACACTTCTTCACTTCTTTTCTCCACTCTAATCTAGTGCTAACATCCATCCAAGATCGAAGATCAAGATCAAAGATTCAAGAGCCAAAGTTGAAGATCTTCATCCGTTCGAGAGAAATTTCATCGTTTGAAGCGAGAGTTTGCCGGATCAAGCTAGTTTCTTCGCTGTCCAGATCTGGAGTTGGTTGTTTTGAGGTGTTTAGGTGATTCGGTGAGTGGTAGTTATCTCTCACACGGATCCAAAGGAGTATATTGGAGTGGTGGTTCGTTTATGTGTTAAAGATAGTGATTTCTCGCATTTCTCTTAAGTCTGCATGTAGATCCATTGTTTATGAAGATGTTTACCTATGCAAGTTCATTTATCGAGTTATAGGAACAAAACCCATGTTTTATATTTGATAGATCTATGCTAGAAATCCATAATTCATGTATGATAGACTTTCACTCAATTATTTACGAAATTGCCATTATAGTTAATATTGCTTATTAGATCTTGTTTGAATGATTAATTGTTTGAATGTATGATTGATTTGATTGTTTCAAGTTAGCTGGTAGTTGATTTGGAACAAGATGGTCGAAGATGATTCAAAAGCTAAGTGGAAAGGCTCTTGAATGGTGAAAGCTGCTTGTGGCATATGAAGCGAATGAGGAAGCTCATATGGATGGATTCGAGGACTTTGCGATGATACGAGGAAGCGAAGTATGATGATGATGGACTTTGCCGTGATATGATGAGGCGAAGCATGATATGGACTTTGCTAAGATGCGATGAAGCAAAGTATGGGATGAGATAGTCTTGGTCTAGTCCAGGCGGGATCATTCCAAGCATGATGTTAACTCGGTGATATGGTTCGAGTTTTGATGGATAATGGATGGCTCGAGAGGCGCTTGAGCTAGTATGGGAATAGTCGTCGAGGAGGATGACTAGGAGGCTAAGACTTCATCGTTGTTGAAGGTTCTAGCATGCTCAAAGCAAGAGTACGTTGGGCGGCATTGATATCCCAGGCACGGGTCACGATGACGTGCGGAGTTATGTCTAGAACCGGGGTTACCATTAGCCCTTGACTGACGGATGAAAGAATGTGTCGTTCATTCAACTAACGATGAAATCAAGGCAATGATAACAGTGATAGCCAGAGTCATGGATGTTGGTTATATCATCATTCGGTCTCAAGAGCGGTGTTTTCTGGGTGCTTATCTGATCTTGGTTTAGGCCTTGGGGGTTTGTATTTGGAAAACATCGACCTTGACTCGAGTGATTATCGCTTTACTTTAGTTACCTGTTGCTATGCTTGCTTCTTATTAGTGTGTGTCTGGGGGCTATCACTGTAGAAAGAGATGGAGTGGGATGATTTGGGTTCCTATTCCTTTTATCCTTTATGTTCCTTTGGTATGTTTGATTGTTGATTTACTGCTCACTAAGACTTTGTCTGACTCAAGGTTTTATGTCTCCTCTTATTACCTTGGGCTGTTCATCCATGTTTGGGATGGGCAGACTAAGTGACAGGTGGCAGGTGTTGATCTTAGTGTTTGGCGGTGCTGATGGCGAAGACGAGCAGGAGGCTTGCGTATTATTTTCTTAATAATATGTAATGGATATTTCCGCTGTTTGTTGATTACTCTGAGTGCTTGTAGTGAGGCTTGATTGTACTGATTTTCAGATGCTTGTATAAAACTACTATGATGTCTATATGATGATATTCTGTTTTGGAGCTTCACTATATATATTTCTATTGTAATTGATCCATGCGCTGTGAGTTATACGATAGATTCTGCGATGCTTATTCTACCCTGACCATCGTCCATGGCTGCCTGGCACACTTTCAGCGCATTATTTCCTTGTTTTGGTGCGGGAGTCATGGGCGGTCGTCACAGCACATGTCCTTATCTTATAGAAAGAAGTTAACTTGGCTTCACCCATCATCAATCATTCTTTTGCCCAACTAAGTACAATTCACTACAACAAAAAGCATCATCCGAAGCGGCACAGAACTGTTATAAATAAGAACTATAGTGGTTGGATAAACACTATATATCGACATGTCATAAAAACAGAGGTTTACTTATAGCACAAAAACGACTGTTGTAAAAGATAGAGCTTTCATAGCGGTTATGACTGCTGTGGTATTTCGTTTTATAGTAGTAGTAGAAAATGCATTATTTTTGTATATCATAATGCTAAGCTTCTGCTGAAAATAGCCATATATCTACCTAAAAAAAATAAGACCTTTTATAGCTTCTTTTTATTATAGGTATTCTATCATGCTTATTATCCACTATTTATAGCGCTTATATTATTAACTATAACGGTTTTAAACGCAATGGTGCCACTTTTTGTGTTTTTACATCTTGCAATACATTACAATATATTAATATAATATAAAAATGAATCTTTTTGAAATACAGAACAATATGAATAGTGTATGAGTCGAAAAATATAATAATCAGAAAACGTGATAAAATATCCATAGACAACATATTTAACAAAACATAACAAACATCCAAATACATCGTATTAAACATTGTTAAATCAAACATCCACACATAATATCGATTACATATGTTTTTAGCACATACCAAAAAGTAACAAAAAATGTTTCAAGTACACCACAAAATGTTGTGTATGTTTAGCTGAAAACAAATGTATATCAAACACAAAAAAGCAGACCATCTGTACCCCTACAATGCAGTCCACCAAAATATGTTTTTACAACTGGAGCACAGGATACAATGACATACAACATAAATATGGATTACTACAACAAAAATATGGATTACTGTAGCTAAGAACACTTGTAACAAAGAACAAGCAAAATTGTGTGTATTGGAAATCAAATCATATTACTAAGTTAACTAAGTTTATTGCACTAATGTCTTTATTCGACCATAATTTAAATGTATTAGGTCTAATAATTGGTGACACAATATTTCCAATTGTAGAAGATTTGTAAGACATTGTTGATTTCAATCATACAATATTTCCAACTGTAGAAGATTTGAAAGATATTTGAGATAATTACTCAAATATATATTGCGTCTTTTACAACATTAAAGAAAGTAATAAATTACCTATGTGAGAAGAAGAATTATTTTGAAAGATTCAGGTAATCTATTAGTTTCTAATTAGCTGACTAAAGAAGGAATCTTATCAGACGCATGTAAATTTGGGGAAACAGGAAAATCAAATGGATAAATGTTTCTTGTATGAATAAGAGAATTAATAAGGCATTGATTTATAACCAAAATCACTACTTCAACCCCAAATAATAATCTCTATATAAAGGCAGAGATTAGCATGAGTAGAATATCTCTCTCGTTTGTATTTCTTATTCTTCATCTTCGTTATCAATATTGTAAAATTTTCTCCTCTAAGAAAGTAATAAAACCACCTCTCTCAAAGTGGACATACACTACCTCGTAGTAGTCGAACCACCATAAATCCCGCGTGTTATTTTCTTTTATCCCTTAATCTATGATTGTTTTTAGCTGGTGACTATCTATTATTTTTTTACCTCACCATCAATCTGATGCTATTTATTTTTCCGTAAAGTTGGGTTTTTTGTTCATAAGGCAATCTTGATTGATTTTTTCCCAACAGTCTAGTATCAGAGCGACAAGGTTGATTGAGAAAGGTTGTTGGGCACTATTGCAGGAGATGAGGAGACTTTGGTGGTTGTACCAAGACCCTATATTAGAGGGACCTATATTGCATCAGGATCTAGATTAGCAATAGAGAATTGGAACAGTGATAAAGACTTCGAGAACTGGTAATGGAGGATGAATGGCGTTTTGATGAGAAACGAAGTTCATCCTGTGGTGTTTGTTCCTGAGGAGTTAACGGCTGAAATTTTAGCCGTGGAAAGTAAGGAGATGGAAAAAAGCACGTTTACTACTTTGCAATTAGCTATGTGACAAAATGTTATTTCTAAGATTGGCAATGAAACTACTACTAAGTGATGTGGACCCAATTGGAAAATCTCTATTTGAAGAAATCTATGGCTAATCGTCTGATTTTGTTGAAGAAATTTTTCACCATGAGGATGAGAGACGGTGCTTCTACCAAAGAACATCTAGGTTTCTTCAACGATCTAGTGATGAAGATGAAGACTGTGGATTTGAAGGTAGATGAAGAGCATATGGCTATGATGCTCTTGTGTTCCCTTCTAGAGCGTTCATAGATTTCGCTAACAGCCTTATCTTTGTGATAGATACTTTGACAGTTGAAGATGTGAAGTCGGGTCTTCTATCTAAAGACTTGAGGGATCAAATGAAGAAGATGGGTGAAGGTAGAGGAGGAAGTAGTAGTTAAGGCCTATTTGCTTAGAGATGAAGAGAGGAGAAGAAGAATTGGAATTCGGGGAGGGGCATTCTAAACCTACAAAACCTAGTAACAGTTATAGAGGAAAGGATGGAAAGTGTCACCATTGTAAGAAACCAGGCCATTGGAAAATAGACTGTCCGGATTGGAAGAAGAAGGAAGAAGATGGCTCTTTATTATTTTCAATGGAGAAAGCTGTATCTGATGATGCGTTATCTACAACGGTATCATATGTATCAAACCATTGGGTGCTTGATTTAGGGGCATCGTTTCATATGACACCTAATAGGGATTACTTCAGTTCTTTAATCGATAGAGAGGGAAGTGCAATACTTATGGATAATGATGCTAGTTGTAGAGCCATGTGAGAAGGTATAGTGCGGATTAGGATGTCTGACGGAGAGATACACACTTTCACAGGTGCCCGATATGTTCCGAGTCTTCAAAAGTCCTAGATTTCTTTGGGGCAATTGGCATCCATGGGGTGCATGGTCACTTTAGAGAAAAATGGTTTGAATGTTTCGTGGGATGCTCTTGTTCTTATAAAGAGAGATGTGTTTTGAAATCTGTATTTGCTTAAGAGGACCATTGTTCTTGAAGAGTCGTGTATTGGAGTTGATTGTTCTTATGTTTTAGATGCCACCAGACTTTGGCATCTTAGATTGGGTCATATTTCTAAGAATGTCTGAGAGTTGCTTCGTGGACGGAAAATGATCAAAGATGACTTTGACAAGTTGGATTTCTGCCAAGTGTGTGTTAAGTAAGCAGACTAAGGTATCCTTTGGAGTTAGACTCCATATATCAGAGAGGGTACTTGATTGTGTGCATACATTAGTCTGGGGACAGTTGCTATCGCTTCCTTTGGGGGAGAGAAGTATTTTATCTCTTTTACTGATGATTTATGTCGAAAAGTTTGGGTGTATGTCATGAAGGCCAAAACGAAGAGCTTTGAGAAGTTTAAGACTTGGAAGGTGCTTGTTGAGAACCAATCTGATTCTAAGTTGAAGGTGGTGAGATTTGATAATGGTGGTGAGTTTGTCTCTAGGGAGTTCCTCGACTCTTGTAAACAATATGGAATTGAGAGACATTTCACTACACCAGGTGATCCACAATGCAATGGGGTTGCTGAGAGGATGAGTATGACTTTAATTGAGAAGGCTCGTTGCTTGAGATTGACGGTGGGCTTATCTAGAGGCTTTTAGGCTGAGGCATAATCGACTACGACGCAAATTATAATTCATATTTCATGCTCAACCATAGATGAGAAGATTCCAGAAGAGAAGTAGAGAGGTAAAATAGTGTACCTTGGCTATTTTTGTATTTTTGGTTGTCCTGTGCATGTTCACCATATAGGTGATGATAGGTTGAAGGCTGGAGCATACAAATGCATCCTCTTGGAATACATAGATGCTATCAAAGGGTATCATATTTGACACTCTGTTGATAGGAAGATTGTTAATTCTAAACATGTTACTTTTAACGAGTCAGCAATGTTCAATTCTAAGAAAGATTTACCTACCACATCAGATGTTTCTGATTGGCCAAAGGAGATGGAAGAGGTTCCTATTTTACAGCCTAATAGTAGAGTTGTTGATACTGTTGAGAGTGAGATAGATACAGTTGATGTGACATTACAGAGTAGTCCACAAATGCCTTCTAGTAGTGTTGGTGATGTGCATGAGACTAGAGGAAGTTCAGTTCAAGAAGAACCTGAAAGGAGTTTATGCGAAGTTGTACCTACTCGAGCCAGTCGTAGGAATATTAAGCTGCCAGAGAGGTATGGTGATTGGAAATATGCAAACCTTAGCTTTAAAGATCAATTTGATTATGCCCTACATGTGGTTCATGAGGTGCCGCTTGACCTTGATGAAGCTTCGAAGTTATGAAACAGTTCAAAGTGGATATGCACTGTGGAAGAGGAGTTAGAGTCGTTGGAGAAGAACAAGACTTGGGATTTGGTACTTCCTCCTCAAGGAAGCCGAGCCATAGGTTGCAAGTGGGTGTTCAAGGTGAAGAATGATGGATGATACAAGGCTAGACTTGTTGCTAAGGGGTTTTCACAGAGGAAGGAATGGGAGTATGATGAGATATTTTCTCCTGTAGTGAGACCAGTTTCATCCGTATTTTACTTGCTATAGTTTCCACTAATGACTTGGAGTTGGAGCAACTTGAAGACCGCTTTCTTGCATGGAGACTTGAATGAGACCATTTACATGAAAAAACCGGATGGGTATGTCATAGATGGAAAAGAGAATTGGGTTTGCAAGCTAAAGAAGTCATTGTATGGACTTAAGCAGTCGCCTAAACAGTGGTGCAAAAGGTTTGAATCTTTTATGCTTTCACTTGGTTTTGATGGTAGCATCAAAGATACTTGTATGTACTTCAAGCATTTAAACAATGGTTATTGAGTGTATTTACTCTTGTATGTTGATTATATGCTGATTGCTTCAAAGGATAAAGTTGAAATTGATAGTTTGAAGTTGAAGCTTAAGGCGGAATTCGAGAATTGGAGAAGCAAGGAAAATTTTGGGTATGGAAATCCAAAAGGGATATAAAACTTGGACTTTTGAGGCCCACTCAAAAGTAATATATTCTAAAAGTGCTTTCTTAGTTTAGCGTAGAAGGAGCAAAATCAATTAGCACACCCATGCCTTTGCACTTGCAACTTTCTAATAGAGGCTTTCCGATCTGAAAGAAGGATAAGGTCTATATGGAGGTTCCCTATGCGAGTGCAGTCGATAGTCTGATGTATTTCATGGCTTGCACTAGGCCTGACATTGCACATGCAGTTGGATTGGTGAGTAGATCCATGTCAAATCTAGAAAAGACACATCGGGAGGCAGTGAAGTATATTTTTGATATCTTAAAAGGACTTCCAGACCATGGGTTTGTCTTTGGTGGTAGAGATGGATATTTCAACTTGGTTGGATATTTATATTCTAACTATGACGGTGATAGAGATCAAAAGAAGTCAAACTCAGGTTATGTGTTCACCATTAGTGGGACAACTATTAGTTAAGAGCGAGGTTGCAGATGGTTGTGGCTCTATCTATTACATGGGCAGAGCTTATAGCTGCGGTTGAAGCGGCTAGGGAGGCGCTTTACTTGAAGCATTTGTTGTGTGACTTGGGCTTCGTGTATGAAGGTATAGAAGTGAATTATGATAGCCAAAGTGCAACTGACTTAATTCTAAATCCGACTTTCAGCTCAAGGACGACCATATTGAGGTGAGAGAGTCCTTTCTTGTCTTTATGGAAAAAGAGAAGCTTGTACGTCTTCAAAAGGTTCACACATAGGAGAATGCAGCAGATATGTTGACCAAGTCATTACCTGTTGCAAAGTTCGAGCATTGCACGAACTTAATTCGCCTGATGAAGTGCTAGGTTCCATAAGGTGGCACGGAGGAGAGTGAGTTGGTAGATAGAGACCTTTATTTTCATTATGGAGATTGATAGGTCCTATTTGGAGAGCGTAATTTCAACACTTTGTTGGTGGATAGTGGCCTTGCCAGAGTTCATTGACAAAGTGCAATGGTGATGGCTATGCCAAAGCTCATTGAAAAAGTATATGTGGTGTCATGTCCGAGAGCTACTTGGAGTAAGAGGATGTAGGTGGAGTTGATAGGCTTGCGGAAAATTTCGTATCAAGGTGGAGATTGTAAGAATTGGTGATACAATAATTCCAATTACATAAGATTTGGAAGATATTGTTGATTTTAGTGATACAATATTTTCAATTGTAGAAAATTTGAAAGATATTTGAGATAATTACTCAAATATATATTGCCTCTTTTATAGCATTAAAAAGAGCAATAAATTACCTACGTGAGAAGAAGAATTATTTTGAGCAATCCAGGTAATCAATTAATTCTTTAGTTAGCTAATTAAAGAACGAATCTTATCGGGGCATGTAAATTGTGGGGGAAACTGGAAAATCAAATTGATCAACATTTCCTGTATGAATAGGAGAATTAATGAGGCAATGATTTATGACAACTAATCAATTATTTCAACCCCAAGTAGCAATCTCTATATAAAGGCAGAAATTAGCATGAGTAGAATTATCTCTTTTAGTTGTATTTCTCATTCTTCTTCTCGATTATCAATCTTGTAAAAAAAAATTCCTCTTAGAAAGTAATAAAATCTCCTCTTCCGAAGTGAATGTACATTACCTCCCGGTAGCAGAACTACTATAAATCCCCAGTGTTATTATTTTATTGCTTGATCTATGATTGCTTTTAGTTGTTGATTATATGTTGTTTGTTTTGTATTACCATCAATCCGATCCTATTTGTTTTTCTGCAAGTTTGGGTTTTATGTTCCTAAAGCAATCTTGAGGGATTTTTCCCCAAGAGTGGTTCAATTGCAGATGGGTTTTTTCAGTAACAGTTAAGGCCAGGGAAACCGAATTTGTTTTAAAATTAAACCTCCTACATGGAGTTTCTTGCCTCTTATTAAATATTAGATTCATCTATCATGTTAATGCCTTACTGAAAGAGTAAACTTCACCTTTACCAAAATCCTATAATTCTTCTTTAAAAGACATTCTCTAACTTATCAACTTGTACAGAATCACATTACAGCAATTTATTTAAGAATAATAAACAATGGGTTGAAACATTGAAACCTGTGCAAGTAGACTCTATTAGACCTAACCTAATCTAACAAAAAGAACAGGAAAAAATAAACATGAATTAATTTAAAACGTAAAGCATTAAGTTGTTACATGTATTTAGATATAAAACAATGAAAATACTAAAAACCTAGATGTTGATAACAGAGGAACAATTGCCAAACAATCAAGATCTTAACCACAACAGTGACTAACTTAGACCAATGTGTTTTCTTTGGTGGATGTAACTTAAATTCGATTTTCAGAAAAGTTGAAACATTGAATAAGTGAGAAGTACTGCACAAAAACTGTCAAAGCTTTACTTGTAGTTTACTAAGCATGAATATATAGGTGAGAATCTATTCTGGAAATGTTTGTTGATACATTCTCAACATCCAAATGCTGACATTGTTTTTATCCTTAATGATTAAGTATAGTTTCTTTTTTCATTTTTGTATTGTTACCTAAAACTAATACTGCACATTAGATCATGACATAGGATATGCAAGTGATATGGTCAAGGTTAAAAAAAGTGGTTTTTTTTAATTATTATGTTGCCTTGATTATTTAAAATGTACCGACCAACGTAGATTAGCTGTTTAGAATTACTTGAAATGTGCTTGAATACATAGTTATGTAAATTGAAAAGTGGTAGACGTTAAAAAGTGGTAGACGTTAAAAAATGGTAGGACACAATGAGGACTAACAAAGCATAATACATTAAAATGGAATTTTTAATAGTTCTAGATCAAGCACAATGATCACCTTCAGACTTGCTTCTTATGTTTCCTTATGTTCGAATATGTAGCGTCACCGTGGTTCCTAATAAGTTGTTATATTTAATTGGATCTTGAGTAATGCATTTCATAAATAGATGATTTTTTTTAATGATAATGTAGAAAATATGTGTCAATTTCTATGCTAGTAATAATTATGCAAAATAATTTATGTTGCGTTGTGTATGTATGCACAATGAATTAGTATTTTTTGAATTTCGGTAAATATGCTTATTGTCGGTAACGTATAGTTTGGAAGTTGACACATTCTTTAAATTTGATTTATTTGTTTAAAATTGCGTCGTTTGGGTTAGGCAGGTCCAATTTCCTATTGTTAACAGTGAAACATACAAACCCATTTGATTTTGTGCTAAATATTAAACAAGCAAGAAATTACCGAGATAACCATCTTGCTGATTGGTATTAGTTCCTCAACAGAACGCCCTATTTTAGCATCTTCCATGTTGTAAAAAGCGATATCAGCTTGACAGAAAATCGATTTTTTTTAAAAACACATTGGTGTGTCATCTAGAATGAGGAGGAAGCAAAAAATCGACATCACTTAGCGTAATAGGTGGCATAAAGAAAATCAAGATAGCTACTGTCTTAATCATTATTGTTTTTTAAATTCTTTGTAGTGCACATGTAAACAAATAAAAACCAAATGCTGTACTTCCTCTTGCTTTTAAACTTTTAAAGCAGTTAAAGGGGAAAAACTCATAGTCCATAAAGACTTACAGCAAGAGCAGCAGTAACTTGTTCAAGTTGTTTTGTCATGCTAGAAACAGCAGTAGTCATACTTCTTTTGGTTATAGACATAAGATCAGAAAATGAAATTCCCTGAATAAATATTATAAGAAATCATATGTCATGTACATATCATGGCATGGTTATGTAAATAAGGAAGTGCTAACCATTAATGAGTAAAGGAAAAAATGAATTAACCTATTTAGACGAGTAAAATTGATGGGTATAAACCCTATGATTATGAGAATACATCATCCATGAATGAATTTGACACATGACAATAAATATTACAAACTCACTTTCCACCGCATGTATCCATATCCGATTACCCCCAAAGCTGCAGCTGGTACAATCAGTGCCGTTACATTGCCTGAAACGTGATTTCACATGTTTTAGTGTTTCACTTTATCAAAATTACAGCGTATAGAGATGCAAGAAACATGTCGTTTAGATGTATCTTCCATCGGTTTAATCATTTGACATGTGAATTATGGATATAAAGGAGAAATTTATACTAATAACGATCTGATATCAAAGAAATTATCCATGCGACAGAACACATAAGGTGGTATTTTCTTACGTAGACAATCGTAACCATGTTATGTAAAAGAATTTAATAACAAGCATGTATAGCAATTAAATCTTAAATTTTCAACATTGAAGCAATCGCTAGGACTAACTTTATCAACGACGATAAAAACTAAGTTTCCCAGCCAGTTACATCTCACATCTTTGAGAAGATCGGGGTCTTTTCCACATAATAATAATAGCATCAACCAAAGACCAAAGCATCTTAGCAAACATGGGAGAAATCTCTAGTCATTTTGTTGCTCCTAAACTTTTTGGCAAACCCCTAACTAATGAAAAATGTTTGATTTAAAATGAGAGACTAATACCTGCAGGTCATTTAAATCTGTGACATGGATATATGGTATGGTAAGTTGACCAATGCTTGTTCTATTGGGGGTAAGCTTACTTGAAATGTTCTTTTGGGTCATCGTACGCTTGCTATTTGCTGCACTTGTGTATGTATGTGTATGAGTGTGTGTGTGTTTAAACATGCACATGCATAACTTTATCATAAACCTCACATACCACCAATACAAATTAATAATAATGTCATTTTGAAGTATTTTTAAATATTTTTTCGTAGTTGTATTAATGAAGACATCAACCAATATACAAAGACCTCAAATTTGTAAAAAATTACTTTCCATTTTCTTTGAGGTTCCAAGTGATTAAAAGAGGGTTTAAACAAATTAGCTAAAAAGGTTTAAACAAATTAGCTAAAAAGGTTTAAAAAAATAGAATGTCAACATTAGAGTTTCAGAGTATTGAGGCATGACATTTTGGATAATAAATCTGGCATATGGGATGGTATGAGGGTGAGAATACCTGGAACACCAACCTTGACCAGAAAAATCAATGTAGTTTTAATGATCTATAAATGCATGGACATTCAGTGAAAGGCTCTATACAAATCTTTGTACTTAAACTTTATCAGTGATTTAGTATATAGCTGAATTCAGGATAATTTCTTATGAAATATCTAAAAATTATTAGGTATAATGTATAGAATTATACACCTGAATTTCCATGGACAATAGTTACAGGTGAAGATGCATGTTTCCTACCGTCCATTGCTAATTTTCAAACCTAAAATGATGTAAAAAATCAACGATCAATAGATATATTTTAATATATATTGAATCATATAAAGCTATCAAACAATTTTTTTGTCTATTTACCTGGGTGGCAAAGGCATCACTATGATCAGAATCTGAATCCAATATCTCTCCTTTTATGACCGTGCACTTTGAAACTATCAAATGAATTTCAAATTTGAGGATGAATAGACTAAAATGTATTCTCTGCATTCATTTTATATGAGGGTTTGCATTTTGAGAAGAAATAAAAAGCACTAGTCATGTATATCCAAATTTACCTGCTTGTATTCAATTGCATTGATCTTTCCAACCTCAGAAAAACATATTAATTGATTCAGGCTAACCATATGTTGACAAGAAATATAGTCAACACCTCAAAACAAAGTTTAACAAGAAAACACGGAACCCATTTCGAGTGAGTCGAAAGAGTCTTTATACCTTTAAAGGGTAACCCATTCGAAGGCATAGATTCTACCGTCATGGAGATGGTTCCTCTAAAAGGATTTATACGTTTCAAAGTGTTTGAGTTGAAGGAGTCCTCTCGAAGGAGTCCTCTTAAAGGATATGACTTTAATGATCGCATAGTGGATCCCTTTGAAACCCCCTTCGGAGGAATCGAGAGGGTCTTTATGCTTTTGAAGGGACTTGGAACACAACATACATAACAGATCAAAAGTAGATTTAATTTTCTATGAAATCTTTCCTTGGATAAATGATTCAAGTCTCATTGACATGACAATGTTGGATTATCATCATCACATCAATTTATTATTATATTGGCTTTAGATGTGATGATAATATGCTTCGAAATCAAAATATTCAAGTAAACTCCATAGCATTGCATATGCCTAATAAGGGTTAGGAAGATAAGTGAGTATCATGTGCAATTGGTCATTAGTCAAGCTAATGGTCGAAATGATCTTTCTCATCTTTGAAATCGATATTGGATACATGCATCCTCTCATTTTATTTCTCATAATTGGATACAAGTAAGAGAATTTTCCCCAAATTAATCTAGGGTTACAAGAACTTATTGTTGCCAAGAAGTGAGAAGGAAATTCAAGAATCCAAAAACCGGCCACGAATTTGGACCCCTATGGTCATATATATAGATGCAGGTTGGTCCCTTCCTCCCCATCCTTTCGAAGCTGTTGAAAGGTCTCCTTTCCACCTTCGAACCCATCATTTTTCCATTGTTCACCCATCTTCGTCAAAAGCATGCTGGTGGAAAATATTGATCCATAGTTTACCAATATTGCTTTCGGGTACTTCCAGAGGCTTTCGACGTCCTCGAAAGGTACACTTTAATTCGTAGCGAACGAGTCATGGTACATCTTTGTGCTGCTTGAATGTAAGAGGAAGCACTTTTAACTTCTTCATCTCCTTCGAAACCTCTCCATTGTTATTAAGATTTGGTATATCGTGATAAGCTGCCGCTTAAATGAGTGAAGTAAGATATTTAGATAGTTTCGAATGGGTTTAATGATGACGAAAGGACCTGTTTGAAAGGTTATTTATGATGGAGGAAGCTTCTTAATAGTCAAATGATAGTTGCGGAAGTTGGCTTTTGAAAGCATCTCTTTGGTTAATGTGAAAGCTTATCATTTGATGTCTGCGAAGGCAATATTGGTTACGTGCAAGACCTCTGCAATACTTGTGGAAGGATTCAACCGTTTCAAAAGTCTAGTTTTTGCTTTCGAAAAGGTTGTTTTAGCAAAATCTTCTCCAACCGTTTCGAAGGATCCATTGTATGTGTGAAAGCTTGTTATTTGACACCTTCGAAATGCATTCTTAACACATTCAAAACTTATTTATGCATGGGAACCCAACTACTTCGAAAGGATAAACCGAGTCGAAAGTGTAGCTTTGCCCCCCTTTTGACTCCTTCGAAAGCCATTATTTCACTTAATACTTGTAGGAGCATCAGGTGCTTACAGCATCAATCCAACATCTTCGAAACTACTTCTATGCCTTCGAAACGCTGCTTTTTTAATAATGGTGAAACCCTTCTTTTCCATTCTTGCGAAACATTTTCAACACTTTCATGAGCCTTTTTTCACATCTTTGTTCTTAAGTGAGTTTTATGGTTAACATTTTGCGCCTCCCCTCTGTACGAAAGAAGATTTTGTTCTTTAGGACAAAATTCTAATAACTTTCCTTTTGCACTATTTCATCCTTAACAACCTTAGTTCCCTGCAAAGTACAAAGAAGGTAACATTCTTATTGTTAGTTTAAATTTATGTAAGAATATGTTCAATGGTTTGTTCGTAGTATTATTAAAGATAATATTAGCATTTCTAGTAATAGAATTCTTGAATTCTAAATATAAAAATAACGGAAATTAATAGACCATCATCTAGAGTCAATAAGCGATATGAAATCCACAGTTGGGAATGATTGAAGATGAAAAATTCTCATCTGCAAATAGTAATAGAAGTCCCAACATCCAACTTTTGAAATAATGAAAGAAGTCCAAAAATTAAGCCTTTGTTATATTAAGAGAAGACCAAGCATCTACGTTAGTTCAGGCATTAATAATCGAAGTTCAAAAGCCTTCTTCTGATAATAACAATTGTTTAGTAAAAAAAGCTCAGAAATTATCATCTGGAAATAAACCTAGAAAACCAAGAATCCTCATTTAGGGATAAACAATAGAAGTTTATAAATCCTTGTCCAGAAACATTGGTAGTTTTTAAATCCAGATTTGAGTATTAGTAGAAGACTAGTGACCCCGATTCGAGTATTAGTAGAAGACTAGTGACCCCGATTCGAGTATTAGTAAGATTGAACCATAAGTTAATTGATGACTATAAGTCCATAATAGAGGTCTCAATAACTATAGCACCAGCAGTGTTAGAGGATTTAGTAGAAGAACCAAATTTGACCATAGTTAGAAAGCCGATTCGAATAGTTGCGAGAGATGAGAAGAGACTAAGAAACAGGACACTCAACCTAGTGAAAGTCTAGTGAAGTGACAATAGAGACTGTAATTGGAAGACTAAGAGCATGATTAGAGACGCTTATCCTGATTCGTTTGATGGTATGTTTTACATTTTTGATTGATTGTGTACCTTATTGTAATTTTAAAGACGAAATTCTTTAAAATGGGGAGTTTATAACACCACATATTTTTATAACATTATTTAGGATATTTAACTGGCTAAATTAAATTAAATTAAATAACGTAAAGTGCTTAATGGATTGAGATTTGTGATTAATAAGGGGTAGCGGTGCTAACATGTATAATAAACTAAAGAACTAAGATGGAAGTGTTAGAAAATAAGCGAGGGCAAAATGGGAAATATAATAAACTTATACCCTAAATACTGAGAAAACCAAACAAACATTCATTTTATATTTCTCAAGTAAAAATATTTCTAAGACCAGCCACCATTAGCAATCTCCAAACAAGATAAAGTTAGGATTTTCAAGAGGAAGAATCAAATAACTTAAATTTCACATCCTAAATCACAAAGCTAAGATGAATAATTACTACATCTCACTTTTCTTATAATTTTCGATTTTAGAGATAATCCGAGATGTTTTTGAACGATAATGCCATATTTTGAATGATTAAAAGTTTATATATGCTAGTTGATGGTTTATGCATGTTTATTTGGATTTTTATGATATGTTTGATATGAAAACCCTATTAAATGACATCCAAATGCCTTGCGAATTTAAACATAGATCGAAAATGATATTTTAGAGATGGATTTAAATTTTCATAATTTTCTGAATTAATGTGAATTATATATTAATTTTCTAGCGAAGAAAAAGATTATTTGGGTTTTAAATTATTTACGGCAAAGTAATAAATTATTTGGCTTTGAAATTTATATATGTTAGAAAACATATTGAAAAGGATTTTCTGGAATTTTTATAGAATTTTCCTAAGTGTTTTGATGAATATGTAAAATTATTTAATGTATGAGACTTAAATGTTTTTTATATTTGATTAAGTAGAAAGGGTATTTCGTAAAAAAAATTATAGTTTATTTCTAAAAATATTGGCAGTACTTTTGAAAAAGATATTTAGCAACCAATGAAAATTTGAAAAAAAATAGCATGTTAGTTGAAAATTTTTCTCTTTTAAGTTACAAACAAAAATAACATGTTTTTAGCATGTTCCGCTACTTTCGGCACAGGGGTTCCGACTAGGACGTTTCGCTACCATCCGTTTCGAAACCAATGTGCATGGTATCAAGTTACTTGGTACGTAGCGATTGGATAGAGGCGGAAGGTACATAGTCGAAACTGTAACGGCTCAGCATTTTCGACGTCCGAAAATCAACATCAATACGCCCACTATATTACATGCTGAACAATGGAATGCCGGAAATACCAGATCGTTAGGGAAAGAAGAAAGAGGTAGAGAAAGAAAATGGAAAACAACACAATTTTACAATCGCAGCGGAACAATATAAAGTAGATAATAACTGATCTTTATACAAAAAGAGAACTTTAACTATATATACATTACATCATCAGAGTACACCACAATCAATAGCACACTACTGGACAGTTATAATAACTTGTCCTCACGAAGCTGAATATATAGCATACCATGCACAGCGGATTATACACCAAGTACGTGTGATACGCCTCGTCATCCAACTCGTCTCCTGAGTTTCATAACATCCTATCATGTATCTGTAATACTCGGTCTGACCCAAGTATAATAATAAAATAACACCCGAGTCAGTTTGTAAAACCAACGGGAGAAAACATACTCAATTGGATTATTAAAGTTTTCAAAATCCTTTGAAATCAAAGGTATCTCGTAAGACCACGCTACAAATAAACATGTTGGGTTTTACCTTACGATAACCAAAACATTTCATATCAAAATCCTCTGATATTATAATATTGTCTAAGTACAAATACTTAAATCAAATAGCTGAAATTGTTACATTAATTAAATTCCAGCAATACTAGGCTTTACAATCAAAACCGTAAGGGGCACGTAATGAGAATGGATTCTAACTGAATGACTAGGCACTGGGGTGCCACCAGTCACGGTACCTGGTCTAGATTAGCGTACCGAGGATCGCTCCCGATCCCTTGCAACACAAGACCGGACTATCCCTTACTGGATAGCCCGAATAAGACCACCCCACGGTTGGGATCAACAACCGCCCACACAGCCGAAATAAAGGAACTTTAGGCAAGGCAAATCTTACCCTACTTGGGGCTACCTATTTAGGCTTCCTGCATATCCCATGATTTTCTGTCATTCCCGGTTGATGAGACTCGAGACTAAGCGTTACCTTTTTAGCAATATTCACTTAGAATGCTCATTGTCCTTCAATGATAATGTACTGATAGCGTTCATCCATACAAGTCCGTTCTCGGTCCGAACGGAACCGAAGGCACTATTCTTACTACATCCATTTTTGAATCACCTTAAGAATTAGTAGCGATTAGCCAT
Source organism: Allium cepa (assembly GCA_030765085.1). Lineage (NCBI taxonomy): Eukaryota > Viridiplantae > Streptophyta > Magnoliopsida > Asparagales > Amaryllidaceae > Allium > Allium cepa. The sequence goes on along the minus strand of CM060938.1, from coordinate 713,002,043 downwards.
TGCACTTCACTACTCCATATTCGACTCCTAGCTCTTGTCTTTCTTTCGAAAACGTACTCATTGGATCGAAATGGTTTTCGGATCACAAATCTGATTCCGCTCTCTTCGAAACAACGTTCGCTACCTTTGGTAAACTCAACTCATGTTCTTTAGAAAATAAACAGACGAAAATAAGATCCGAGATCACCTCCTAACCATTTGTGGATGGATTTCCTTATAAACATCTAGAAGAACGAACGAATTTATACGTACAGTATAGCACCTCGAATGGTAACTGTACCATATAAACCCTGTATTTCTCCTATATATTTTCAAAGTTATATTTGGGTCCAGATTTGATATGCGGTTATTTAACTATCAAATAAACAATCATTCAACCAAATATTTTAATTCCACTGAAAACACTAAGCCTTATATAATTTAGATTTTTAAATAAATTAAATCGGTTTATCCAAAAATATACACTTAAAGTATTTAAAGTAAAGCTTCTTAAATCACTTTATTCAAAATAATAGTTATGAAACTTTATAATAATTTTCCAAGTAAAACTTTAGCCAAAAACTAATTTGAAAACAAATCCATTATAGAAAACATTAATACTGAATAATTATCCTTTTTAAAAATAATAATACTGATTTAACCTTTAATAATACTTAACTACTATAACCAACTAAATTTCTAAATACTTAAACAATTTTTGAACAACTAAATAATAAATTTTCTAAAAAGGTTCCTTTAAATACTCTTAAATTTCTAATTTATTCTTAAAAATCTTTCCTTTAAAATATACTTAACTTTCCAAAAAATTACATTTCCACTTCAATAAAGTCGGTCTTGTCATTTATAAATCCTTCTTGATTTATCTCCAGTTTAAATTTACGCAACTCCGTAAACTTCCTTTCTCACATTTTTAAAAATAAACCACTATTTATTTTTAAATGATTTATCCATCCCCTTATAAATTCCCATTGTGAATTTATAAATTCAAATTATCCGCTGATAGATTACTTCACTTGATTTTTAAACCTAATTACAAATCCCATAGCATCATTTCCTTTAAAAACCGTTTTAAATACTTAAGTCGATTTCAAATCGTTTTCGGAGTTAAATTCCATTTTAAATTTATTTCTTAGTTTGACCGACTTATTCCAAAGTCCGCTAATTTTGGGTTTACTCCATTTTTAGGATTTAAAATCTTATTTAAATCTGAACATCCATTTCATATTATATTTTATTCTTTTCAAATTTCCTCTTTATATTTTTTCAAATCTATTTTAAATCTCAGATATAAAATAAACACTTTTATACTTTAACATATCGCTTAAGTCCTATTATTAAATACTTTTTATTCAAATATTTCAAGATCTCTATCTTCCTATTTAGAGATTATCAAGTACAATTTTAAAACCAAGCTATTTATTTTCCCAAATTCATTACTTATAAATTTATCCACCCTTACTACAAATTTCTTAATTTATTTTTTCCTTTTTATTTTCCTTTAACAATTCAATATTTATATTTTTTTAAATGCCAAAATATATCCAGCAATATTATAGCATCCAATAAATTAAATTTTCCAACATATTCTATCATAGGTTATCCAACATTCCATACATCACTGAAAAGAAAATAAATTCAACATTTTTGAGGCACCCAGTTGGATCTCTCCAACCTGTTTCCCTGCATGCACAGATGTTAGCACAATATAAAAATACCAATTCAACTTCGAGGGTAGTATCGTGGTATATAAGATCATCCGCTGTTATATGGAGCACATAGGGTCTCATCCGCTATACATTGTGGAAATATCAATCAATCCTATATATATATATATACACACACACACACACTACCACATCTAGACTGCAATAATTATCACTTTCAATCGATCAACAGATACCTTAATTTTAACTTTTAAATTAACTAGTAATCCAATTTGAGTAAGATTAACTCACCTTGAGATTATTTTTCTTTTCATCGATTCCAGCAACGAACCAACCCGTCTGGTTCCATTTGATTCAGGACCTTGTATAAATGAAATTTTCGAATTCATTAACATTTGACATGATTTAAATTACCACTATCATTCTCATTTTAAATTTTAAATTTATTGGCTTGGTAAACTTTAAATTACTTTATTGTTAACATTTAGATAAATGAAATAAAAATCAACAATTATATTAAAGGTTTTAAACTTAAGTAAAATTAAATTAACGCTGTCACCTGTCGCATGAACGCTGCATCAACCCGCCTAGCTTCACTGCGTCGCTCTCCTTCCACCGCGACCTGCCTCGAGCTATCGGGCACGAAATTCCCAAATCCACTGACAGCACTGCTGCACTCCCCTTTTCTACGAGCTCGCCAACCTTGGAGATTGTGACACCACTTCATTCCACGAAAAAATGACGAGACGCGAACCCCCCTCGAACGCCAGCACACGCGAATGTGGCCTCATCCCACATTTGAACTGCTGAATCGACAAACTCCCGCTCCATCGATCAAATCGAAGTCGTCGTGCTCATCCTTTCCAGTCGGTGTCATCCCAAGGGTTGCGAACCTCCCTAATGCCGATCGAATAAATCGCGATTTAGTCGCATGTTCGAGCACGCAAAACCTCCTCCCTCCTTTTCTTTTCAATCGAATGAATTTGATTTTGATTCAAGTTTTGTCTGGGAAGGGAAAATAAAGCGAAGTTCTTTTTTTCAGTGGATTGAAAGATATAATATTTTCCAAAGCTTCCATTATTTTTCTTCTATTTGTTTTGAAATTGTTTGAACCCGTTTGCATTATTAAAAAGGAGAATGGAGGAGCATGACGGGATGTAAAGGTGTTTAAACCAACTTGCTACAGTGACCTGAGGTGGAAGGTCCGATTTGAATGTATATGTCAATCAGTAATATATATATAAATTTAAATCATCTCGAATTTGCAACTCAAAATCTCAACCTTCTATCGATGCGTGCCACTGGAACGTTTATATTGTTATACCTCTATTCTGAACGCATTAGAAAAGGTTTCGAGTCCTAATTCGAACGTATGGAGAACATAGCTTTTGGACCCCATTATAATATTGAATTTTCGATATAAATTTCAGCGTGTTTATATCCCGTACGATCACACGCCAACTCCAAACACTACGAAATTTAAAATCCGATAATATTAAATTATTACGGACCCAATGGAATTGGTTTCATCGAATTCCGAGACTGTGTCTCGGATGGCTATTTCTAATATCAATCTAAACGACATATTTTTAAAACTGAATAAATCACCTTTAAATTCAATTTTAAAGCTTTCATTATCTTTGTACTATTAATATAAATATTACAAGCCTTCCAATTATATTTAACCAGCTTGAAACTCCAGATTCAATATTTTAACTAATTTCCAATTACTAAATTCAAAAATTAATTATCCAAAAAACGGTGATATTTGAAATTCAAGTTAAGAATTAACTTATAAATATTTAAAACTGATTTAATATTCTAATTTCAAATGTCCAAAAGTCCGGGTCGTTACATTCCTCCCCTTATAAGAATTTCTTCCCGAAAATATTAGTTAAGAAGAATAGTCCAATACCCGTTTCCTATTTTCCCAACCACACAGTTTCAAACAACTCCCCAAAACAATCTTTTTACTAAAGATAGACTATCCCTCTTACTAACTTCCCAAACTCATCCATAGGATCTAATTAATATTATTCCCTCAATAATTCTAATTTTAATTTAAAACTAAAATTTTAAATTATCAAAGTTCCCTCATATTTTTTCTAACTAAATTTTCGAATTTTTTTGTCAACGTCTCCTTTGCACGGCTAGATCGGAACAACTATAAAATGCCTCTACGAGCCCTAAATTTTCAAAAGGAAACAAAAGCCAAGTGGCTAGATTAGAAAATCATCAAATTTCATACGACAAATTAAATACATATCTTTTTGTCGGCAATTAAAATTTATCCTCTGAAATCAAAAACATCAATTTATCCTTTGCATTTAAACATCTATATCCTACTTAGCAATAATATCCAATCACATAATTCAAAATTATTTTATTCATTTTTTTACAAAATGTCCAATATTTGCTTTACTTAAGCACATACGATGCATATTTACCATTCGTATGCAATATCAAATCCGATCACTCACTCGATCACACAATTTCACTTCCGATCTAGTATCGTTCACCTGACTCCCTGGTGTGGACTCAGATCTGATTGCTTGATCAGAACCCGTCATTCTTCTTGCATAGCCATATACAATGATAGAGAATTTCAAAATCAATCAAAAATCCATATCCAGGGATCGACGTCGAAAATAGAGTGAAAAATCCCAACTCGGATCGATATAGCTATCTTGAAATTCTATGCTCGAATCTGGATCAAATCGCTATGCGAATAAAATAATATACGTACATCCTACGTATTTATCTCAATTGATTATTAGCTATATCAATTCTCTTTTTTATTCACATTTATTTTGATTTCCATACACCTATTCACAATTATCTCACTTCACAACTTTACTTAACCTTCATTCAAATAGTAACTTAGTATATCTTCCCAATACCAATTTTACTTAAGAATTTCACCATTTACTTTCTTAAGCCTATTATAAATATTTTATACACTCCTTATATTTATTTCTACTTCATCACTTAAGCCTCTATATCCATTTAAATTCAAATTGAATTTCCAAATCCATATAAACATAGTTTACCTTCCATCTTTCATTTTATTTAACCCCACCCCAACTAATTTGTTCAATTTTTATTTATCCAACATAATTTAAATTAAACATCACCCCAATATTCAATTCCAATTCCAATTCTTTTTACTTACAAATTAAATTAATTTGTCCTTCCACAAGTTTATCTCCAACTATTAAACTTTATTTTCAATATTCTTATTTTACTTAGCCTACTTAGGCTTATTTCCTCAAAGTCTACTTTTTTAACTTAATTCAATTACATTCCACTTCAATTCAAATTTTAAACCTCTATAGGTTTTCCAACTTATTTACATTCCATTCACTGATCTCTTTAATTTACTTCACTTAATTGGCTCACCTTTCTAACTTATTTCGTTTTCACACTTACTTTAACTCTTCTTCAAGTTAAATTTTATTCTAACAAATTTCAAATTTTATAAGTTCCCAAATGCATTTATATTCCATAAACATTTAAACCAACTCCAGAGTCACAATCACTTAAGTATTTCAATATCATTTATGAAATCAATTGTATCCAAAATCCTTTTGTATATCCAATTATTCCATTGCATTTCAAAATCAAAACAGTTTTACCAAACCAAAACTTCAACATTCACAACATTTTGGTAGCAATTCCTCCCTTGGAAACTCGAAAATAAACATTGGTGATGCTGCAGTCATCACCGAAGTTATTTTCCAGCGACTGAAGCGAGTTCAGTGCTTTTACTTCTTTTTCTAAAAAATGTTCAAATATTTTTAGTTCCATATCTCACCAGATTTCATATCCAATTCAAAAATATTTTAGAATAATGTCACTATTATTCTTCCAAAGCCTTTGAAAATCATTTTCAAACTCAAAGCGAATTAAATTTTCCCAAACTTTCGAATTTCAGATCCTTTCAATCTACATTCAAATATTACTCTGGAATTTTGTCCCATTTCAATTATATATCACATTTATTTGTTATATGAATTTATTTCTTAACTTTTTGGTAATAATATTAATTTCTTATTAAATTTTCACCACAACCATGAGAATAATTTAATATCATCATTTTCTAACAACCAAGCAACCATATACACCTATAATAATTTTTGAAAAATATCTCTTTCACATAAAAAAATAATTTGGACAAAATTATTTCATTTACCCCATTTTAAAACAATGCCGCATTGAATTGTTCTATTCAAGTGTTTAGAGATTCCTATCAATTACGTTAATTACTCATATTGACCAGAATCCATAAGCCACTCAACAAACCAATCAACAAAATATAAAACAATTTTATATTCACTAGCAAATACGCGCTCATATCTATTAATACGCTCAAACTCATTCTAGGGTACTTCTGACCCTATCTCTAAGGAGTAATCCCTACCAGAGCAAATATTCTCGCTTAACCTTCTGCTCTGATACCAAGTATAACGGCTTAGGATTTTCGATGCCCGAAAATCGACATCAATATGCCCACTGTATTACAAGCCGAACAATCAAATGCCGAAAATACCAGATCGTTAGGGAAAGAAGAAAGAGGTAGAGGAAGAAAATGGAAAACAACACAAAATCTCATAATCTCAACGGAACTATATAGTAGATAATAACTGATCTTTATACAAAAAGAGAACTTTAACTGTTTATACATTACATCATCAGAGTACACCCCAATCAATAGCACAATACTGGACAGTTATAATAATTTGTCTTCTTACAAAGCTGAATATACAACATACCATGCACATTGGATTATACACCAAGTACGTGTGATACGTCTCGTCATCCAGCTCGTCTCCTGAGCTCTGTAACATCCTATCATATATTTGTAATACTCGGTTTGACCTGAGTATTATAATAAAATAACACCCGAGTAAGTTTGGAAAACCAGCGTGAGAAAACAGACTCAACTAGATTATTAAAGTTTTCAAAATCCTTTGAAATCAAAGGTATCTCGTAAGATCACACCACAAATAAACATGTCGGGTTTTTACCTTACGATAACCAAAACATTACATATCAAAATCCTCTAATATTATAATAGTGTCTAAGTACAAATACTTGAATAAAATAGCTGAAATTGTTACATTAATCAAATTTTAGAAATACTAGGCTCTACAATCAAAACCGTAAAGGGCACGTAGGGAGAATGGATTCCAACTGAATGACTAGGCACTGGCGTACCACCAGTCACGGTACCTGGTCTAGATCAGTGTACCGAGGAGGTATCCCCTGCAACACAAGACCGGACCACCCCTTACTGGATAACCCGAATAAGATCACTTCGGCGTTGGGATTAGCAACCACCCACACCGTCGAAATAAATGGACTCTAGACAAGGGAAACCTTACCCTACTTGGGAGCTACCCACTTAGCCTTGCTGCATATCTCTTGATTTTAAGTCATTCTCGGTTGATGAGGCTCGAGGCTGAGCGTTACCTTTTTAGCAATATTCATTTAGAATGCACATTGTCCTCCAATGACAATGTACTAATAGTGTTCAACCATACAAGTCCATTCCCAGTCCGAACGAAACCGAAGACACTATTCATATTGCATCCATTTTGGAATCGCCCTCAGGATTAGTGGCAATTACTCTCGCACTTCGCGCCTCCATCTTTGACTCCAAGCTCTTATCTTTCTTTCAAAAACGTATTCGTTGTATCAAAGTGGTTTTTGGATCAAAAATCCGATCCCGGTCTCTTCGAAACAACATTCGCTATTTTCGGTAAACTCAACCCCGGTTCTTTAGAAAATAAACAGACGAAAATTAGATCGGAGATCACCTCCTAACCATTTGTGGATAGATTTCCTTATAAACGTCCTAGAAGAACGAACGAGTTTATACGTACAGTATAGCACCTCGAACGGTAACTGTACCATATAAACCTCGTATTTCTCCTAGATATTTCCAAAGTTATATTTGGATCTAGATTTGATAGTCGGTTATTTAACTATCAAATAAATAATCATTCAACCAAATATTTTAATTCCACCGAAAACAATAAGCCTTTTTTAATTTAGATTTTTGAATAAATTAAATCACTTTATCCAAAAATATACAGTTAAAGTATTTGAAGTAAAGCTTCTTAAATCACTTTATTCAAAATAATAGTTATGAAATTTTATGCTAATTTTCCAAGTAAAACTTTAGCCAAAAACTACTTTTAAATAAAGCCATTATAGAAAATATTAATATTGAATAATTAACCTTTTTTAAAATTAATAATACTGATTTAACCTTTAATATACTTAACTACTATAACCAACTAAATTTATAAATACTTAAACAATTTTTGATCAACTAAATAATAAATTTTCTAAAAATGTTCCTTTAAATACTTATAAATTTCTAAGTTATTCTTAAAAATCTTTCCTTTAAAATATACTTTACTTTCCAGAAAAAAATTTCACTTCAATTAAGCTGGTCTTGTCATTTATAAATCCTTCTCGATTTATCTCTAGTTTAAATTTACGTTCCAACTCCATAAATTTCTTTTCTCACATTTCTAAAAACAAACCACTATTTATTTTTAAATGCTTTATCCATCCCCTTATAAATTCCCATCATGAATTTATAAATTCAAATTATCCTCTGATAATTTACTTCACTTGATTTTTAAACCCAGTTTACAAATCCCATAGCATCATTTCCTTTTAAAACCGTTTTAAATACTTAAGTCGATTTCAAATCGTTTTCTAAGTTAAATTCCATTTTAATTTTTTTTCCTTAGTTAAACCTACTTATTCCAAAGTCCACTAACTTTGGGTTTACTCCATTTTAATGATTTAAAATCTGAATATCCATTTCATATTTTATTTTATTCTTTTCAAATTTCCTCTTTATATTTTTCCAAATCTATTTCAAATCTCGGACTTAAAATAACCACTTTTATACTTTAGCATATTGCTTAAGTCCCATTATTAAATACTTTTATTCAAATATTTCAAAATCTTTATCTTCCATATTTAGAGATTATCAAGTACAATTTTAAAACCAAACTATTTATTTTCCCAATTCATTACTTATAAATTTATCCACCTTTACTACAGATTTCTTACTTTAATTTTCCCTTTTTATTTCCCTTAAAAAATTCAATATTTATATTTTTTAAAATGCCAAAATATATCTAGCAATATCGTAGCATCGAATAAATTAAATTTTCCAACATAATCTATCATAGGTTATCCAACATTCCATACATCACTGAAAAGGAAAAAATTCAACATTTTTTAGGAACCCAGTTGGATCCTTCCAACCTGTTTCTCTGCATCCACAGACGTTGGCACAATATAAAAATACCAACCCCACTTCGAGGGGGATATCGCGGTATATAAGGTCATCCGCTATTATGCGGGGAGCATAGGGTCTCATCCGCTACTATGCAGGGCGCATAGGGTCTAATCCGCTATATATTACGGGAATATCAATCACTCCAATACACACACACTACTATACATACTACAACATCTAGACTTATAATAATTATCATATTCAATCAATCAACCAATACCTTAATTTTAAGTTTTAAACTAACCAGTAATCCAATTTGAGCGAGGTTAAATCACCTTAATTTTTTTTTCTTTTCATTGATTCCAGCAACGAACCAACCTGGCTGGTTCCATTTGATTCAGGACCTCATATAAATGAAATTTTCAAATTTATTAGCATTTGACATAAATTAAACTACCACTAACATTCTCATTTTAAATTTTAAATTTATTGGCTTGATAAACTTTAAATTACTTTACTGTTAACTTTTAGACAAATGAAATAAAAATCAACAATTATATTAAAGGTTTTAAACTTAAGTAACATTAAATTAAAATGTTCTAAAATTAAATTCCCTTAAGATATATTTTTAAAATCTAACAGTAAGTTAAAATATGCATATATATATATATTAACCTATCATATATAATTTTTTCTATAAAAATGAATTTGTATTTATACCTCACTGCTGCCTGTCGCAAGAACGCTGCATCGACCCGCCTAGCGTCACTGTGTCGCTCTCCTTCTACCGCGACCTGCCTCGAGCTGTCGAGCATGAAATTCCCAAAGCCACCTATAGCACTGCCGCACTCCCCTTTTCTATGCGCTCGCCATCCTTGGAGATCACGACACCACTTCAGTCCATGGCAAAATGACGAGACGCGAACCCTCTTGAATGCGAGCACTTGCGAACGCGACCTCATCCCACTGTTGAACTGCTGAACCAACGAACTTCCGCTGCAATGATTGAATCGAAGTCTCCGTGCTCATCCTTTCCAGTCGCCGTCATCTCAAGGGTTATGAACCTCCCGAATGTCGATCGAATAAATCACGATTTACTCACGTGTTCGAGCACGCTAAAGCTCCTCCCTCTTATTCTTTTCAGTCGAATGAATTTGAAATTGATTCAAGTTTTGTCTAGGAAGGGAAAATGAAGTCGAAGTTCTTTTTTTTCAGTGGATTGAAAGATATAATTTTTCCAAAGCTTCCATTATTTTTCTTCTGTTTGTTTTGAAATTGTTTGAACCCGTTTGCATAACCAAAAAGGAGAATGTGGGAACAAGACGGGATGTAAACGTGTTTAAACCAACTTGCTACATTGACTTGAGGTGAAAGGATAAAGTTCTGATTTGAATATATATGTCTATTAGTAATATATATATATATATATATATATATATATATTTAAATCATCTTGAATTTGCAACTTAAAATCTGAACTCCTATCGAAGCGTGCCGCTAGGCGTTTATAATGTTATGCCCCTATTCCAAAAGCAATATAAAAGGTTCCAAGTCCTAATACGATCGTATAGAGAAGATAGCTTTTTGGATCGCATTATGATATTGAATTTTCGATATAAATTTCAGCGCATTTATATGCTATACGATCAAACGACAACTCCAAACACTACGAAATTTTAAATCCGATAATAATACATTATTACGGATATAATGGAACTGGTTTCATCGAATTCCAAGACTGTGCCTCGAAGGGCTATTTTTAATATCAATCTAAACGGTATATTTTTAAAACCGAACAAATCACTTTTAAATTCAATTTTAAAGCTTTCCTTATCTTTAGTACTATTAATATAAATTTTACAAGCCTTCCAATTATTTGTAACCGGCTTGAAACTCCAGATTCAATATTTTATCCAATTTCAAGTTACTAAATTAAAAAATTAATTATCCAATAAACAGTGATATTTGAAATTCAAGTTAAAAATTAACTTTTAAATATTTAAAAGTGATTTAATATTCCAATTTCAAATGTCCAAAATTCCAGGTCATTATAGAAATGTTAGGTTCCAAAGGGGTTGGAGTATATCTTTGTTTTAAAATTAAAGTAGCGCCTGCTTTGCTTTCGAATGTAAAGCTTTCTACTCAATTGGCTTCGAATGTATAGTCGAAACTTTAGGTTTCGAAAGGAATATATATATTTGTATACATATAGGTTACCGGTGAGCCCGCAAAACCATTAGGATCTGATGACCCTAAAAGATGTTAAGTTTGGGACAGATGTTCCAGAAGAGGAGTATTTAACAGACAATTAGGGACATACCATTCGGAAGATTAGTGTTTAACATATGTTAGATAAATTTGGTTTATATTATCTTGTAGGCCCAAGTCAGCCAAACAAAACTAAAGTTTTTGAACGTATAGTTCTTTTATTACCTGATATGTATGTTTACGTAATGTTTCTTTACTGTATTTAACCAGTTTTGGTTGCATGAAAAGATTTGCAAAAGATATGTTTTTAAAGGATGTTAGTGAGGGAAAACCTGTTCCGTTAAGTGGCATGGTCTCACTTAACATTAATAACCGGAATGTATAATATTATTCACACCACTCGAAGTTTATATTTTTCCCCTTAAACTCTCGGGCGCTCAAAATTGATTTGAATAGGCTGAAAGATTAAGGCTTTTCAGGTTCTTAGATGGAGGAGAATAAAGCTACCGAAGACGAGCAGGAGGCTAACGGATAGCTATTTAAGAGTCGTATTTCTTATTTTAGTTGTTTTATTCCGCTGGGTGTATTATGTCTATTATGACAATATTACTTTGACCATCCAAGGGTGCATCTTCATATTTCGCTCTTGGCGTATTTCGTAATAAGTATATTGTAACATTGCCTGAGAAACGTTTTGGGATTATGTAATATGAATACGAAACATGTGTTTTGAAATGTAATGGAAAATGTTGTTTTGAAATCATGATTTGTTTCATATTCAAGTGTTTCTGATATTTTAGGTACCATTAACATAGCTGTATTTAGTCATCGGAAGTTAGTGTTATAGATGACTACAATATCTATAGCGCTTAGCTTTAGGCCTCTAAATAGGGGATGTTATAACTTGGTGTTAGTGCATAGGTTTATGAAATATTTTAACTAAAAATAATTTTTGAAAACATAATCCTTAAGAATCAGAGTTAAAATCGGGGTATGGGATAACACTACACTAACATACTTGTATTTGTCATGTATAAGTATACGCTGTATCTCTAGGCTCCTATCTTTGTTACGCTATTCTTCTGTACCTCACGAGGCTTGAATACAGATATGGACGAAAGAAGATGAAGAGTTAATCTAGGAGGATGCAGCACCACCACAAATGGAAATGCCCGATCGAACGTTAGTAGAAATCAAGGTCAGGCTCAAGCTGAAAATGTTGGTGCTGGGTCCCACAAGTGGTCATGGGAGTCGTGTATCAGTTTTTCGTAAACATGATGCAAGCTGGAGTTGTTGGAGGGAATACTCCTGAAGGAGGAGTTCAAGAAGCTCCGATAGTCAACCATTATGCTAATTTGAGCAGAGATTATATTAGGCTTGGAGGAAAGCCGTTTATTGGGACTAAGGATGCTATCAAGGTGGAAAATTGACTGCTAGATTGTGAAAGGATTTTTTGCTAACTTAGGGTTCAATAATGAGCAGAAGAGGAGACCTGCTTCAAGACAGCTTCAGGGAGCTGCTTTGTTTTGGTGGAATGCTGTAGCTTCTGGTGTTGATGAAGAGACTATAACGTGGGCAGAATTTAAGAGGAGGTATCAAGAAAGGTTTATGTAAGTAATGGCGCAATCTGTGTTGGTAAGGAAGTTTGCTAAGCTAGAACAAAGGGAGATGTCTGTTCTATAGTGTGCTGGTAGATTTGAAGAGTTAGCCCGATATGGATATGCCAATGTTGATATAGTAATGAAAAGGAATGACAAATTTATTAGAGTTTTGAATCCAAAATTGGCGAGGACTACATTACTGCACATCAGAGACCCATGTGACGTGGTTGTGGAAATGGCGTTGAGGCATAAGGAAATGTTAGGTTGTTTTAAGAAGAAGAAAGAGAAGGAGGTCCAGGTTGGACAAGGCCAAAAGAGAAAGTTTTCCAAAAGAAGAATGCTCGGAAAGGAGGAGTCGCAAGGAAAGGAAAGTCCAAGGTGGTTTGCTATATATGCGATAAGAAAGGGCACTATGTCCATAAGTGTCGTACTCGAAAATGAAAAGGAATGGAGGTAATAGGAAAGAAGAACACCGGGTGCTTTAATTGTATAAAATCGGCCACTTTAAGAATTAATGCAAGGAGCCTGAAAGGGATGGAAATGGCCAAGGATATACATTGGAGCTCGCAGCTTCGAGGCCGGTAGTTCAAGAGAAAAGAAAGGTTGTTCTAGGAGGCATGTTACAGATTCACGGTATGTTTGTTAGCGTTCTGTTTGATACAGGTGCATCGCATTCTTTTATTTCTCGATGTTTTGTAAATAAGCTTAACGTAGAATTCTCAGATTTAATTACTTCCTTAAGGGTTGCAAATCTCATAGGAGAGAATGTAACACTTGGAATGAGGAATGACCATTTAGAGTTCAACTTGCTAGGTTATACTTTTGTATATTGTTTGCACGTGTTTGACTTTATAGGGTTCGGAAGTATATTACGTATGGATTGTTTATGTAAGTATGATTCTAGGATATTTTACCACGGTAGGAAAATATCGCTTAGGCACCCGGATTGTAGCGATCGGATAATTTATACCGTAGAAAATCCTAGTTGTGAAGTGAATGCTTTATTGGATGTTGTGGAGTTGGAAGATGAGTTGCATCAAGTTTTCAGGGTTAGAGAATTAGCTGATGTCTTCGAGCCGGTAGTTGGATTGCCATCGAAACAAGCCATTGAGTTTCAGATTGATTTGGTGCCTGGAGCAGAATTGGCGAGTAGGCCGCCAAGAAAGATGACACATACAAAGATGAAAGAACTAGAGGTGCAGTTGGTGGATTTGGAAGGCAAGAGTTTTATCAGATCGAGTAGTTCATCTTGGGGAGCGACAGTAGTATTTGCTAAGAAGCCGGATGGATCATTATAGCTATGTAGCGATTATCGTAAGTTGAATGAGAAAACGATAAAAAATCGATATCCATTGTCGAGAACTGACGATTTTTTCGATCATTTAATTGGATCCAAGGTAATCTCTTAGTTGGATTTAACGACAGGTTTTCATCAGCTTAGAGCAGCGGAGGACAGTATACCTTTGACAGCGTTTAGGACTCGATATGGATCATATGACCGGTTAGTTAAGTCTTTCGGACTAACATTTGCGTTGGTATTCTTTGTGGATCTAATGAACCGAATTTTCCCATCGCACTTGCATAGATTCGTGTTGGTTTTCATAAATGATATTCTGATATACTCTAAGGATGGGAAGGAGCATGAAGTTCATCTTAGAGTGGTGCTTGAGACGTAGAGGCAGTATCAGCTGAAGGTGAAGTTTTCAAAGTGCCATTTCTGAAAGAAGGAAGTGAAGTTCCTTGGTCATGTAGTCTCATATGTAGATCCGACTAAGATTGGATCGGTGAATAATTGAAAGAGACCCGAGACAGTGATCGAGATAAAGAGCTTTCTTGGACTGGTTACATATTATCGAAGGTTTATAAAGGATTTTTCACGGATAGCTGCACTGATGACTAATCTTACGCGAAAGGATGTGAAGTTTGTGTGGACCATAAGTGTAAGGAAGCATTTCAAAGCTTGAAACACTTATTGACTCACGCACCTGTATTAGTTATTCCGGAGGAGAATCAGGACTTGGTGGTTTATACTAATGCGTGTGGAACATGATTGAGGGCTGGGTTGATGCAGAGGGGTAAAGCGATTGTTTATGCTTCTAAACAGCTCAAACCACATGAGGTTAGATATCCAACGCATGACTTGAAATTAGCTACAGTTATTTTCGCTTTGAAGGTGTGGAGGCCTTACCTTTTAGGAGAGTGATTTAAGCTTTATACGTACCATAGGTCATTGAATTTATTCTCTCAGAAGAAACTGAACACGAGGCAACAAAGATGGTTGGAATTGATTACTGCTTATGATTTTGGGATTGAGTACACACCCGGAATAGGAAATAAGGTAGCAGATGCATTAGCAGAAAGCATCAGAATGTAGTATTGACGATGATTGCTGAGTGAAAAGATTTGGAAGCATTGTTAACTTGTAGAATTCAGTGGAAATCCGAGGCTGGGTCTACTGGAGAAAGCCTTATGTTGTCTTGTTTAGAAGTCCGACCAGTAATGATTGAGAAGATTGCTTCTAAACAGGAGGAGGATCCAGTTTTGACAGAATGGATCAGGAAGTTAAAGGAAGGAACAAAGAGCGATGACCTAAAGGATTTTAGTCTTGAACAAAATGGGTGGTTGAAAAAGAAAGGTAGGTTTTGTGTTTCGAATGTAGGGGACATAAGGAAGGAAGTTTTGGAGGAATGCCATCATTCGAAGTTCACCATCCATCCATGAGGAACCAAGATGTACCAGAATACGAAGAGGAGTTTCTTCGGGAAAGGTATGAAACGAGACATTGGCTTATAGGTAAAGTAGTGCTTGAATTGCCAGCAGGTAAAGGCTGAACATCAAAAGCCAAGCGGGTTGTTTTAGCCATTAGATGTTCTGGTTTTGAAATGAGATTCTATTTCTATGACTTCATTAACAGGTTGCCAAGATCTAGCAGAGGAAATGAAAATATATATGTCATAGTGGATAGACTGACCAAGAGTGCTCATTTCATTCTGATAAAGTCAACTAAAAAGGCAGCTATTTTGGCGAAGTAGTTCATGAAAATGTGGTTAGACTGCACGATTTCCTAGTAGTATTGTTAGTGATAGAGATTCTCTATTAACTAGTGGGTTCTGTAAAAGACTAAAGGAAGCTTTAGGAACCAAGCTCAAGATGAGTGCCGCTTACCATCCACAGACTGATAAGCAAATGGAAAAAGTTAACAAAGTCTTGAAAAATTTGTTAAGAGCTTGTGTATTGGATTTTGGGGGATCGTGGGAAGACCATCTATGTTTAGTCGAGTTTTCTTATGACAGTTGTTATCGGACTAGTATTGAGATGGCACCATTGAAGCTTTATACGGAAGACCATGCAAATCCCCCGTTTGTCGGTTGGAGACCGGGGATAAGTTGGTTCTTGGTCTGGATTTAGTGAGAGAAGCCGCATAGAAGATTGAGTTAATTCGAGCTAGAATGAAGGAGGCTTGGTCTAGGCAGAAAAGTTATGCAGATAAAAGAAGAAAAGACTTGGAGTTCTCCTTGGGGGACTGTGTGTTATTAAGGTTTCATCGATGAAAGGTGTGATTAGATTTGGGAAATCAGGGAAGTTAGAACCGAGATTCGTTGGACCTTTTCGTATTGTTGAGACAATCGAGAAACTCGTATACAGAGTAGAGTTGCCGAGCAGTTTGGCAGAATTCCATGATTTTTTCGATATTTCTCACCTTAGAATGTGCGTTAGAGACCCGAGACTACTATATCACCAACAGTGTTAGAGGATTTAGTAGTAGAACCGTATTTGACCATAGTTAGAAAGCCGATTCGGATAGTAGCAAAAGATGAGAATAGGCTAAGAAACAGGACAGTCAGGCTAGTGAAAGTCTAGTGAAGTGACGATGAGAGAGACTATACTTGAAAGAATAAGAGCAGGATTAGATACGCTTATCATGATTTGTTTGATGGTATGTTTTACCTTTTTGATTGATTGTGTACCTTATCGTAATTTCGAGAACGAAATTCTTTAAGGAGGGGATTCTGTAACACCCCATATTTGTATAGCAATATTTAGGATATTTAATTAGCGATTAGGATGCTTTCTCTTGCATCATAAATGGTAGTTGCATTAATTTTGGAATTAGACTAGAAGGGTCTTTGTGCTTATATTTAAAGTTATTCGTATGGTTTAGTTTTAAATATGTAAGGCATATTTTCTTATTTAAATGATACTGTCTATATACAATTATGGTAAAGTCTGATATTCTCATTCATCGGCCATTTATTGTTCTGACCTACTCCTCACAACACACAAGGTAGATGAGACAATGTTGATTTTAAAGGTGAAGGTGGAGATGATGACTTATGGCAGTTATCTACATATTTATGCTTTTTAAATATTTTATTGTACATAGTTTAAACAGTTGTGTTATTTTGAGTGTATTATGGAGGCTACATGTGGACATGTTTTAATATTTGCTAATAACATGTTATGTTTCTAAAATGGTTTTCTTTTATGAAAAGGGTATTTGATCCTGAAGTTTTAATTTATCCCATTCCGCCGTGAGATTATGAAAGTATAGATAGATAGCTCTATGTACTTTGAATTGTTTCGATTTTTTTCAACTAACGGCCAGCCGTAGAATGTTTCTAATTTCTGATAGGCCACTTCTATGTTAGGATTTAGCTTTTTTTGAGGCAGTTTGTTGCGAAACCTATGCTCTCATACCAAACGTGACAACATATACCCCTCGACAAACTGATCCAAAGTCTAGGGTAACTTTCGGGCTCTTGGTGCCAAGAAGTACGAGCTATTGGGTTTTTATTACGTTACAAAGACTAATAGTGAACAGATGTGATCTAAGATATAATACACTTTCATAACTCACCGAGGAAGTAACAAAATATAAATACTGAAAATATCCATCTCAGAAGATATCCCAAAACACGGTCTTTGGTCAAAAGTACATAGTCATATACATAGTACATGGAAATACCACTTAAAGTCCGATAAAAGAAATACTAAGTACTGATAAAATAGACGTAGACATGGAGAGCAAGTAATGAATACATAGATCCTATGATGAGAACGTCTCTCCATGTATGGAAATCAAGCCAAATCACCTACTGCCCTATCCTTCTGTGGTAGGGAAAAGAAAAGAAAAAAGGTGGGTTAAACAAAAGCCTGATGAATGAGTACATGTTTAATATAGTGTGAACACATACAATTGAATTTAATCCTACTCTAAGTGTCCTAAGGTGTCCTACAGCTGTCCGTGTATTCCTAGGGTTCATTATTTAAGGGTTTTTATCCAACACACACTTACACTACAACTTGTATAGGCTACTACAAGGATCGAACTATGAATCGTACCTCTATAACTAACAATTAGCCACAGCTCCTAGAGCTATTCAAAATGAAAACACCACTACTAGAGTTACTCGATATGGAAACATCGATACTAGAGCTACTCAATATGGAAACACAGCTAGTAGAGCTACTCAACATGGAAATATCACTAATAAAGTTACTCGATATGAAAACACTGCCAATAGAGCTACTCAATATAGAAACATCGCTACTAGATCTACATACGAATAAATTTTCGATAACAATGACTACATGTAACTCAACTACGCAACGAGGGAGATCCTGCAATGCCAACTCGCCGGTGTGTCTCATCGTCTGCATCTGTGTCCTTCTCTTGGTCGTGGTATACACCACTTGTTGCACGTGTTGAGATCCATCTACAACATAGTATCGCATCATGTTAGAATCGTGAATACCAAGGAGTCTCGTTGTGCCGGGCCCATACACTTCATTCGGCATCAGTCAGTGTTGCTTGTCCACCATGTAACCTCCTGTGAGTGCCATTTGTGATAAAATCACCTCCATTGGTAAAGTACATTTACCCAACCCTGCAATATCCTTGCATCATCTCATAGGGAAGTATTTTCCCTACTATCTCTAAAATCCACACATATGTATAAAATGTACTTATACATATAATTAATAGTTTATATTTTAACCTGGGCCTCAGGTTGAGGTTCAGTTTATGCATTTCTGCCTTTAACCAATCGACCACTCAGGGTGAACGGTCGAATGGTCGCAGTGCAAAATTTTTGTTTTTCTTATTTAATTATTCAATTTTGTTTATTTATTTATTTCATCAATTTTGACTTATAGAGTGAACCCTAAGCATCAGTTTACATTTACTATTCTTTGTTGTTTACTCTGTTTTTTATTTATTTCAAATTCATAGATTTGTACAGTTTACATTTAATAGTTTAATTTAGGATTGATCAATTTTAGAGTGTTAATTCAATAATAAGAGGGGTTTACCTTGGGATAAAATCAAAATAACAAATTTATACCATTTCCAATTTTTAATTTAACTTTAGATTTAAACAACTGGGATTTGCAGTTTAATTACTGACATCGTAGATGAAATAGAATAGGTTATAATTAATTGTAAATAATCAACTTATTAAACTTGTTCTCACTCACCTCGGATCCAAGCTCTAGCTCTAAACTCCATTGAAGAATCATCAGCCGTTAGCTTGCCCCTTCCTTCATCCGATTTATTAGTGCACTCCTACTTTGGTTTTAATTTGTTTTTGAAAGAAGTTTTATAAGTGGAGAAGATAAATTTTGGCAGAGTTCTGGTATGTAGTAAGTTTCTAATGAAATTACGGTGAGCTTAGGTGTTAGTTTATGAGGATTAGAAATTAATTTGGAGCATTGGATTTTGTTTAGGAAATCCTGGATCACTACAAGAAAAATAGTTTTTCACAATTTTTAATAACAACGTTTAAGTACAGTAAGCTATCTTTTCATATTTTAGACGTTATATAATATAAAATATTTTAATTGAAACGCTGTTTAAATATTTGCTGCAAAGCCTAATTTACGTATTCCTTTACCGCCCCCATCATATTCCACTGCCCCTGAATCTCGCAACCGCCTCAATCAAATTTCGCTGCCACGTGGATTCTACCACCGTCCGCTCAAATTCCGGTCCATCCCGAAGCTCCATTTTCGACTCCATCAAATTGCTGCTGTCCATCTAGGCGTCAAATCCCTATTGCGCCTGCTCTCAAACTCCAATTTTGACTTCGATTCTGACTCCGTCTGCTCCACCCCTGCTTTCCTGTAAGTCCGTCCCTGTCATCTTGTAGTATTTGAACAAAATTATACTTAGTGTCAAAAGTCCAAGTGTCTAACCAACGACTTGCTTTGCCGTATGAATGATCGCTGCTTTAACTTAATGGTGAATTTGTCTTGATAACTATTTGGTTGATAAAGTTTGAGATGAATTGAGTTTGAATGAGATATTTGATGATTTGATGATTGAATAACAAAACTGTATTTGAGAGCTTGAAAGATAAAATGACTGTAATCATCTCATTCATCTGATATGCAGTATACTCTGCTTTTATATACAAAGTTTATATTTTGGGCTTAACAAAATAACTCGATCCAATATTGAATAAGAGAGTCTTTATGCTTATACGGTTAGCATACATGGTATCAACATTCATTTCTTTTACCCCCCCTCAAACCAAAGTTAGGGTTAGGGCATGGCGACTTCTCTTTCTTCGTCGTGCTTCAAATCTTGAAAAATCCAGTCTTTAGTGTTGAATCTGAATCAAAAAGAATAGATCTAGCTATCTCTTGTCTGGATCTAAGCTAATTTTGAAGTCAAGTAAACTCATGGTTACTGAAAAACAGAAATCAGGCCGAACTCTTCAAGTACCATCTGATATTCCTTCAATCTTTGAATTGCTTCGAGATCTGATGAAGTGTTGAGTTTATCATGTCTTTGTGAGTACAAATGCTTGCTAGAGTAAACTCAGAAATTAGAGATGATGTTTGTATTGAAGTACTCAAATCAGTCAGTAACTCTTCTTGTATCCTCTGGAATTTCTTCAACCTTTAAGTCACCTCGAAATCTAATGAAGTTTCGAGCAGATAGAGCTTTTGTGAGTGCATCAGCTCGCTGGTAAGGTGCAGGTACATAATTTATATGTATGTTTCCTTTTAACACATGCTCTCGAAAAAAATGAAGATCAATTTTTATATGCTTTGTCTTCGAGTGTTGTATAGGATTTGTTGTCATGTATATAACACTCTAATTATCACACCACAAGGTTGGTTTGACATGTAGCTTTAGATTTAGTTCGCTTAATAGTGATTGAATCCAAATCATTTCTGTTGTAGTACTGGCCACACTACAATATTCAGCTTCTGTGCTAGATCTGGATATCGTAGTATGCTTCTTTGAACACGATGATATAGGGTTATTGCCAAGATAAATGCAAAATCTTGTTACAGACCTTCTGTCATCTAAATCAGTAGCCCAATCTGCATCTGAATATCCAGTTAAAGTAAAATTGTTGCAATCCTTTAGTAATAGACCAAAATTGGCAGTTCCTTTTAGATATCTCAGAATTCGTTTGACTGCTTTCCAATGATTATCTAGAGGTTCCTGCATAAATTAACAAACTTTATTCACACTGAAAGATATATCAGGTTTAGTAATTGTTGCATATTGCGAAGCCCCAACAACACTTCTATATTGTTTGATATAGTTATGGGTTCTCCTCTGTTTTTAGTCAGCTGTTGACTACTTATCATAGGTGTTTGTGATGTCCTGGGATTTTGGGCAATATTTATTTAATAATTTCCATTTATAATTTATTTTAAAATATGTTATGTTGATTTAAAAAATCTAATTTAACCAAATATTATATATTCAAAACTAATAATTAATCTGATTTAACAAATGTTATCTTTTCAAAAACTCAATAATAATGATAATTTAATTTGAAATATTTATTCTTTTAAAAGGATACTAATATATATCTAATTAATAATAATTAATCTTTTTAAGTTAATAAAAATATTCTATTTGTAATATATATATATATATATATATATGTATACATTGTAAAAAGGAAATTGGTTTCAGTTTAAATTTAATAAAAATATTTTCAAATCATAATATATATGTTTATATTGTGATTTGGAGTTCTGTTTTAAAATTCAAATAATTTCTGAAGCTAATATTTAAAATGTTCTATTTATAATGAATACTTATGTTTGTATATATGTATATTGTTAATAGAAAATAATGGATTAAACTTAAACAGAAAGTATGTTTTCAAATTTATAATGTACATATGTTTATTTGGTAATTTGGAAGGTTTTTGATTTGATTTAATAAAATGCTTTTCAAAAGCTATTTAAAATTTATTTTTATTTATAAACACTTAAAGGAAAATTTATTTTTATTAAAGGAATAATAGCTTGAAATAGTACATTATTATAAAAGTCTAAATTGTTTTCTTTTAAATTGATTTTTGGAAATAAATTTAGATTTTATATATAATATCAATGTTAGTTATAGTAACTTTAGTGTAACTTTTAAATAAAATTTAAATAAATGATTACTTTCTTCTTTTAAAACTTATCTTAAGGAAGTGAGTTTTAAATAATTATAAATTAAACACAAAGTTATAAATGCATTGCATAGTTGTATATAACACGAGTATTAGACTAATATGATAATTAAGGTTTAATTCATTAAAAAAAAGTAATTAATGTAATAACCACCTCTTAAAAACACTTGGCAACATAACAAATTTATGAAATACACTTGTTTACAAATTAATAAAGTTTTGGACATGTGTAAATAAATGGTTTATTCATGAAACAAGTGGCAATCTATCTTTTAAAAGAAAGTTTTGTTTTTTTAATTAAAGTTTAAAAAGTGAAAGATCTTCTTGTTTTTGTTTTCTTCAGCTAAACATCCATTAATTCTCTTCAACTAAAAAAAAATCAAATGCAAGAAGATTCAAACTGAAATCAAAAAGAAAACAAAATTCAAAACTGTAACCCAGAAATCTGAAGCTATGTACAACCCAGATCCAAATTGCAACCTGGAAATCTACAGCAATCAACATGCAAATTCAACAAGCAAGATATCAGCAAAAAAAATTCAAAGTTTCAACAGAAGTTAAAATGCAAAGCAAATTCAAAGTCCAGAAATAAAAATGCAGTGTTCTTTGTTTTTTTTAAACTCTGGTGAGTAAAACCTTTTTTAAAAACAGTTTGTAATCCTTTATATGTTTGATCTGTGAAATGTTTGATATTGTAAATATGATATCTATGATTGCATGTTGGATAAAATGATGTTATAATCATGTTGTTGCTCAGATTTATCATCTTTAATCTGATTTATGCTGTACAATCTTGAATACATACTTGTATATGAATATTTTGGTGTTCTCTACAAAATCTGTTGCAAGATCAACCAAAATAACTCAAATCTCCCTGTATAATCACAATTAAACATTGATTGCTGAAGTAAAGATGTTAACAACATTTTATTCTTGTTTTAAAAATTTATTATAAGTAAGTGTATTTGGATAATACTCTGTAAATTATGAATATACAGTTGACATTCAAAATTGAGTAAAATTCAAGTTTGATGAATTTTGAATTCACTCAGATAATCTGAATCGTACTATCAAAATATGAATTTTAATATTAAATTTGTGATTTTTAACTATGTATATAACAAGAATTCGAGAGGGGCTTGAACTTGGGTTTTTGATTATTTTCTATTGAACTTCGTCGAAGGGGATGGTGAGCTTCGGCATGGAGGTGGTCATGGTGACTGGTGATGCAGGAAAAATGGTGATAGATTTTTATGATAACCGTGGTGGCCGTGAAGGGACGTAGTAGGGTTTAGTTGCTGTTTTCTGTTTGGATCGGGTTTGAGTGGAATTCGTCGTTGTCGTTGACTTTGGGCGAATCGCATGGGGGGAAAGGATGGAGTGGTTCGTGGCGCGTGTGTGGGCGACGTGGCAGGCATTCCGGTGATGGGGTTCGTCGTCGGCGGCGATTTTTGGGTTCGAGTGTTTTGCTGGTTGAGGAGGATGTTGCTCATATTTTGATGCAGTGGTGCTTTCGTCGATTTTGGGGGACGAAGGGGTTGTCGAGGCTGTTGTGGACTTGTGGGGTACGTCGGCGATGGTCGCCGTCGACCTACTCCGGTGTGCACGTGCACGAGCTCTACTGGGTGCATCTGTTTTTCGTTTGGGAAGAAGCTTTGGCCATGGTTTCGTTGTTTGCTCGAGAGTTGAATCGTGATGGACCCGCGTGCGACTCGAAGTGGTAGGAAGGGTGTCGCGTGTGTTTTGGGTTTCCAGGATTTTGTTCCTGTTCAATTTTTAACAGCATATTGAAATTTCTGAACGTTAAAAGCAAACTCAGTTTTTTAAACAATGTTTTTAAATAATTTTAATATGTTTGAGATGTTTTAATTTAAAACTTTGTGTTTTAACAAGTTAAGTTAAATTTGTTTTTAAAAAATAGTTTGTTTTTAAAAAGTTAATATTAACCGGGTTTGTACTGTATAAAATGAAGTTTCAAGTTGAAAGCAAATTGATGTTTGAACAAAATGTTTTAAATTTTGTTGTATAAAGAATGAATGTTTGAATTTAAAAGAATTTTAGTTTTTAAAGACTGGATTTTTAAAATGTAAACTTTTGTTAAAAAACATATAGTTTGTTTAATTTTTGCTTTGTTAAATGATACAATAATGTTTTCGAACAAAAATGTATTTGAAGTAATTTAAATGTGATTAAGATAGGGTATTTAATAATGATAAATTAAAAATGATGTTTTAGTGTAAACCAAATACAAGTTTTTGGATTTTAAATTTAATTTTTAAAATGATTGATAAAAGTTAATGAAGTATGATTTATATTAATCAAGTTTAATTATTAGGTAATTAAGGTAAATTAATTAATTAACTTAAATTGGTTAATGTGGGTAATTAAATTAAGGTAAACTAGTTAGTGAAATTAATTAGGTGTAATTAATTACTTAATTAAAAATTAATTAATCAAGTTTAATTAATTAAGAAATAATTAGTTAATAAATAATTAAGAAGTTAATTACTTAATTATTTAGAAGAATTATTTAAACATAATTACTTAGTGAAGTAATTAAAGTAATTAATTACTTAGTGTAATTAATTAAGTTATTATGGTTAATTTTAGTTAATTAATTAAGTTTAATTAATTAAAAAGAATTACTTAATAATGGTATTAAGTATAGTTACTTAATGTAATTAAAGATATGTAATTACTTAGTGAAGTAATTTATGAATAATTACTGAATGTAATTAATTGAGGAAATTACTTGGTGGATAGTAATTAAAGAGGTATAATTACTTAGGGAAGTAACTAAGGGATAATTACTCGGTGTAATTAAAGAATTGATTAATGTAATTAATCAAGGTGTTGGTTTAATTGGTGAAGTAATTAAGGAAGTTAATTACTGATTGTGATTAATCAGGTTTGATTAATAACTGTAATTAAGTTTATAATTAATAATTAAATGTAATTGTGAGAAGATTGACTAATAAAGTAATTAGAGGGTCATTAATTCATGTAATTAATGAATAATTAATTGTTTAATTAATTAATGAATGTGATTAATTATAAGATAATTAATCAATGAAGTGAGAAAGAAGAAATAATTAATTAATGAAATTAATTAAAGATTTATGTAATTAATCATAGTTAATTAATTAATTAGAAATTAATTAGGATTTATTTAATGATTAAAGATATATAAATCTGTGTAATTAATTTAAAGACTAATTACATAGTGTAATTAAAGAATTATTAATCTAGGTGATTAACTAAGAATATGATTAAAGGATAATTAATCTGTAATTGAAGATTAATTAATTGGATTATGAAAATAATTAAAGAGTGATTAATTAATTAATTGTAATTAATTAATGATTGTTTAAGCATGATTAGTTGTTCAATTCTCAAGTAATTAATTTAATTTAAGATGATTAAATTAATTATAAAGGAATTAATGATGCCTGTTTGTGTATGATTGTTGTGGAATATCTAGATTGGTTGATATCTATTGGATGATATGTTGTGATATTCTGTGATATGATATTTGAAATATCAATGATAAATGTGTGATATTTATCTATGAATGATGCTGTGTGAATTCAATGTTTAAATTGAATTAATTTGTTAAACTTAAATCACTTGGACATTAAGATGGCGTTTGGATTCGATGAGACTGGGATTGGGTTTCCAAATTTGGAATTCCGAAAACCACATCGATCTAAGTTAAACGTTAGGTCGTTAATCCAAGGGGAGTGCAAGTGAAGACTCGAGGTGTAAGAACTATTCGTCAGTATAACTCTGGGGGTGATTCCGAGATGAGTTTGACAGAAATAGTACTTACAGGTTCGAGATGGTGATTCAGAGTGCAAGGGCTATGGTCGTTAACTCTGAGGGAGATTCCAAAACGAGTGTAACGAGATAGTGCCTTCGGTTTCATTCGAACCCGGAACGAACTTGTATAGATTGAATGCTTTCAAAACATCGTCAGGTGGACGATGAGCATTCTAAGATAAATGTGTCCTATAAAGGTAATCGCAGCCTCAAGCCTCATCAACCGGGAATGGCAAAACAGGGGAGGTGCAGCAAGGCTAAGTGGGTCATGCCCAAGTAGGACGAGATTTACCCCTGTCTAGAGGTCCCTTTTTATTTCGGTTGTGTGGGCGGTTGATCATGACAACTGTCAGGGTGGTCTTGTTCGGGACTGTCCAGTAAGGGATGGATCCGGCCTTGTGTTGCAGGGGAGTTAGGGTGGCTCCTCGATACGGTGATCTAGGCCACGTACTGTGACGGGCGGTACCCCAGTAGCCCTGCCATTATATGGAATCGAAAATCCAATAAGTGCCTGTACGGTTTTGATTGTTCCCAACTATGTTGGAACGTGAGATGTAAGCATTCCAGCTATTTCTGTATTTTATTTTGAAAACCCTAGACCCTATTATAATATGACGGGATTTCCTATCAAATGTTTTGGTTAGCATAAGGTAAAAACTTACCCATGTTTATTTGTGGGGAGTCTTACGTGATACCTTTGTTTTCAAAGGATTTTCAAAGTTAAGCAACTTTTAACCGTTTACTCACACCAGACCCCTGTCTGACCCGAGTGTTTATTTTCTGTTTTATTAAACTCTTGGGTACTCATATTACGTATGAGTAGTCGAGGGATTAAGGTTTTCTTTGACAAGTTCTGGAGGAGATATGGAGCAGGTGGCTTCAGCGTGTAGATATATATATATATATATACATATAGTGATTCTGCTGTGTTTGAGTTGTATCTGTTTCCTGTTATGTACTTGAGTTGTAATATCTGGACAGGTGTTATAACCGTCTAGTTTATGTAGTTTGTTTTGTATTAGCTGTATAACTCTGATGTATGTGATACTACGTAATATTTTATTTGATTAATATAATTTATTCGTTCCGCTGTGAGATTCTGATGTTGTTTGGTTCTTTCTTTTCTATCTTTTCTCTTTTCTATCCCTTTCTTTCTTCTTAATGATGCGTCTTTCTGTGGTATGAAAGGGGGGTCTTTAAATTGTGGTATCAGAGCGCTAGGTTGAGCGAATACCTAGGCTCTGGAGTGGTGTCTTTCTTGAGAGAGCGTATTTGTAATTTTGAATATATATATATATATCTGTTTATTCCTACCTATTTTTTTGGGTTACCTGTTCGGGTTTGCCAATATAAGTTCTAGAAGTAGGAGAGATAGTGGTGTGTATGGCATGACTATCAATGGAAGAAGTCCGAGTATTTGAGGTTGGAAGAGTATCTGCCAGGACAGTTTTGGGCATCTTGAGTAACTTTGGCAGCTTGGTGTATGGATTTCATCGATCTCTAAAGGAAATCTTTTAAATGTTCAGAGTTTATCTTTGGAGTATAAGTTTTGGATTGAGCTCGTGCGAGCGAATTTTTCTAGAGTTTAGATCTGTCGGAAGTACTAATATTTTGACAACCATAGGAAGGATCTTATCCGTATTAGAGTAGGAGACTCAGTTCAGCTAGGTGTTTGTGCTTGGTCTGAAGCCCGAGTTTCTTGAGAGGTTTCTACTCATCTTGAAGACTCTTTTTGTGGAGTTGGTTGATATAGATTTGGGATTCAAGGAGCTTTTGGATAAGAGGTCTATGGTAGAAAGGGCAGCTCAGAGGTTGAATGTGCTGTCAGGAAGATCTCTTGGCTCAGCAGTATCCTAGAGGTGGAATTCGAAAGCAGTTGTGTGGTCCGTTTCTTCGATGGTTCAGAAGTCTTTGAGATTCTTCTGTCAGTAGATCGGGCAAATGGTGAAGGCTTGTTCCTTTTTCTTTTGGAAGCTCAACTAGGTAGGTGTTTGTGGTTGAGGTGGACCATCGGTTTCTTCTTTTGGAGGGCTTAAGCTGTTCTATTATGTAAGAGAGAATAGTTTCTTTGGAATCTGAGCTGGGTATTATCGCAAAAGTGACATGCGATGGTTCGGAAGTTCTTTTAGTAATCTTTTCTTTAGTTTGAGACATCTCTAAAGATGTTGGAGCTATCGAGGTGGTTTGAGACTTTCTGAATATCTTCGAGGAAGTCAAAGGAGTTTGTCTGCATCGGGAGATGGAATTCTGTTTTGATTTGGTTCTAGGATTTCCTGGTGGTTTGGCCTAGTAGAGAAAAGATTGCAGGAGAGAGGATTCTGTAAGCAATCAGGGTTGATTGGATCTAGTTTTCCAAATGGATTTCTGTTGTAGTATTTGTGACCAAATCGGATAGGTCATTAAGCTTTTATGAAATTTGATGGATAATGTTTCTTGATGAGCTGATCAAGTTTGTGATTTTGTTCATCAAAAGCATTCTCATTTTCTTCGGATCAGAGTTGTGCCGTGGAAGCATGGTGGCAGCTATTCCAGAATAGAAGCAACCTCGGATTCATCGAAAGATTTGTGTCTCCTTGGATTTAAGGTTTTCTTCAGGAAGTTCTCTCGGGATCTGAAGGCTTGGATGTTGAGAGCATCTATTCTGTTTTCCCGGATAGGAGAAGCTAGTTTGAAGTCTTTTGATGCTTGTATGGTAGATTGGCGTTTTGGATTTCGATGGATTTTGGGAGAATCATCTTGTTGAGTAGAATCAGGAGGTCATCTCATTCTTGATCCAGTTTTGATTTGAGAGAGCATCTATGAAGTTTGGATGATCATGAAGATTGAGGGCAGTCTAGGATCAGCGAAGGTTGTGGTCAAGAGACGAAGAGATTCGGAATTCGAAGTCGGAGATTTAATTTTGGATAAGTTTTCTCCGATCATAAGAGCAATGAGATTGGATAAGATGGGAAGCTAGCTCAAGAGTGTATTGGAATCTTTCTGTATTCTCTTAAGGATAAGTGTTGAGCTATCACTGGTTTAGAACTAGCAGATCATGGAGATTTAGAAGTTGATCGGGCTTGTTTGTGGTCCGGTATTCTGTTTAGATTCTGTAGGGCAAGTAACCCGGTGTTTGTACCTGGGAAACTCAAGGAAATTCTATCCAGAATTTTGTTTGGATAGTTAGAATTGATTGTTTGAATTGGATGTTATTGGTTCTAGTATATGGGTGATAGCATATGTTGCTATTTTAAAATTAAAATCTGTATGGAATTATTAAATTATCTTTTCTTTTAATTTTGGGGACGAAATTCTTTTAAGGTGGGAGGAATGTGATGTCCCGGGATTTTGGGCATTATTTATTTGATAATTTCCATTTATAATTTATTTTAAAATATGTTATATTGATTTAAAAAAAATCTAATTTAACCAAATATTATATATTCAAAACTAATAATTAATCTAATTTAACAAATGTTATCTTTTTAAAAACTTAATAATAATGATAATTTAATTTGAAATATTTATTCTTTTCAAAGGATACTAATATATCTAATAATAATAATTAATCTTTTTAAGTTAATAAAATTGTTCTATTTGTAATATATATATGTATTCATTGTAAAAAGGAAATTGGTTTCAGTTTAAATTTAATAAAAATATTTTCAAATTATAAT
Source organism: Allium cepa (assembly GCA_030765085.1). NCBI lineage: Eukaryota > Viridiplantae > Streptophyta > Magnoliopsida > Asparagales > Amaryllidaceae > Allium > Allium cepa. The sequence continues at coordinate 712,972,397 of CM060938.1, read as the reverse complement.
ATATATGTTTATATATTGTGATTTGGAGTTCTGTTTTAAAATTCAAATAATTTCTGAAGCTAATATTTGAAATGTTCTATTTATAATGAATATTTATGTTTGTGTGTGTATATATATATATATTGTAAATAGAAAATAATGGATTAAACTTAAACAGAAAGTATGTTTTCAAATTTATAATGTACATATGTTTATATGGTAATTTGGAAGGTTTTTGATTTGATTTGATTTAATAAAATGCTTTTCAAAAGCTATTTAAAATTTATTTTTATTTATAAACACTTAAAGGAAAATTTATTTTTATTAAAGGAATAATAGCTTGAAATGGTACATTATTATAAAAGTCTAGATTGTTTTCTTTTAAATTGATTTTTGAAAATAAATTTAGATTTTATATATAATATCAATGTTAGTTATAATAACTTTAGTTTAAACTTTTAAATAAAATTTAAATAAATGATTACTTTCTTCTTTTAAAACTTATCTTTAGGAAGTGAGTTTTAAATAATTATAAGTTAAACATAAAGTTATAAATGCATTGCATAGTTGTATATAACATGAGTATTAGACTAATATGATAATTAAGGTTTAATTCATTTTAAAAAAAAGTAATTAATGTAATAATCACCTCTTAAAAACACTTGGCAACATAACAAATTTATGAAATACACTTGTTTACAAATTAATAAAGTTTTGGACATGTGTAAATAAATGGTTTATTCATGAAAAAGTGGCAATCTATCTTTTAAAAGAAAGTTTTGTTTTTTAATTAAAGTTTAAAAAGTAAAAGATCTGCTGGTTTTTGTTTTCTTCAGCTAAACATCCTTTAATTCTCTTCAACTAAAAAAAAATCAAATGCAAGAAGATTCAAACTGAAATCAAAAAGAAAACAAAATTCAAAACTGTAACCTAGAAATCTGAAGCTATGTACAACCCAGATCCAAATTGCAACCTGGAAATCTACAGCAATCAACATGCAAATTCAGCAAGCAAGATCTCAGCAAAAAAATTCAAAGTTTCAACAGAAGTTAAAATGCAAAGCAAATTCAAAGTCCAGAAATAAAAATGCAGTGTTCTCTGTTTTTTTTAACTCTGGTGAGTAAATCCTTTTTTAAAAACAGTTTTTAATCCTTTATATGTTTGATCCGTGAAATGTTTGATATTGTAAATATGATATCTATGCTTGAATGTTAGATATAATGATGTTATAATCATGTTGTTGCTTAGATTTATCATCTTTAATCTGATTTATGCTGTACAATCTTGAATACATACCTGTATAGGAATATTTTGGTGTTCTCTGCAAAATCTGTTGCAAGATCAACCAAAATAACTCAAATCTCCCTGTATAATCACAATTAAACATTGATTGTTGAAGTAAAGATGTTAACAACATTTTATTCTTGTTTTAAAAATTTATTACAAGTAAGTGTATTTGGATAATACTCTGTAAATTATGAATATACAGTTGACATTCAAAATTGAGTAAAATTCAAGTTTGATGAATTTTGAATTCACTCAGATAATCTGAATCGTACTATCAAAATATGAATTTTAATATTAAATTTGTGATTTTTAACTATGTATATCACAAGAATTCGAGAGGGGCTTGAACTTGGGTTTTTGGTTGTTTTCTGTTGAACTGCGTCGAAGGGGATGGTGAGCTTCGGCATGGAGGTGGTCATGGTGACTGGTGATGCAGGAGAAATGGTGACAGATTTTTATGATAACTGTGGTGGTCATGAAGGGGCGTAGTAGGATTTAGTTGCTGTTTTCTGTTTGGATCGGGTTTGAGTGGAATTCGTCGTTGTCGTTGACTTTGGGCGAATCGCATGGGGGGAAAGGATGGAGTGGTTCGTGGCGCATGTGTGGGCGACGTGGCAGGCATTCCGGTGATGGGGTTCGTCGTTGGCGGCGATTTCTAGGTTCGAGTGTTTTACTGGTTGAGGAGGCTGTTGCTCATATTTTGATGCAGTGGTGCTTTCGTCGATTTTGGGTGACGAGGGGGTTGTCGAGGCCGTTGTGGACTTGTGGGGTATGCCGACGATGGTCGCCATCGACCTACTCCGGTGTGCACGTGCACGAGCTCTACTGGGTGCATATGTTTTTCGTTTGGGAAGAAGCTTTGGCCATGGTTTCGTTGTTTGCTCGAGAGTTGGATCGTGATGGTCCCGCATGCGACTCGAAGTGGTGGGAAGGGTGTCGCGTGTGTTTTGGGTTTCCAGGATTTTGTTCCTGTTCAATTTTTAACAGCGTATTGAAATTTCTGAAAGTTAAAAGCAAACTCAGTTTTTAAACAAATTTTTTAAATAATTTTAATATGTTTGAGATGTTTTAATTTAAAACTTTGTGTTTTAACAAGTTAAGTTAAATTTGTTTTAAAAATAGTTTGTTTTTAAAAAGTTTAATATTAACCGGGTTTGTACTTTATAAAATGAAGTTTCAAGTAGAAAGCAAATTGATGTTTGAACAAAATGTTTTAAAATTTGTTGTATAAAGAATGAATGTTTGAATTTAAAAGAATTTTAGTTTCTAAAGATTGGATTTTTAAAATGTAAACTTTTGTTAAAAATAATATAGTTTGTTTCATTTTTGCTTTGTTAAATGATAAAATAATGTTTTCATATAAAAATGTATTTGAAGTAATTTAAAGGTGATTAAGTTATGGTATTTAATAATGATAAATTAAAAGATAATGTTTTAGTGTAAACCAAATACAAGTTTTTGGATTTTAAATTTAATTTTTAAAATGATTGATAAAAGTTAATGAAGTATGGTTTATATTAATCAAGTTTAATTATAAGGTAATTAAGGTAAATTACTTAATTAACTTAAATTGGTTAATGTGGGTAATTAAATTAAGGTAAACTAGTTAGTGAAATTAATTAGGTGTAATTAATTACTTAATTAAAAATTAATTAATCAAGTTTAATTAGTTAAGAAATAATTAGTTAATAAGTAATTAAGAAGTTAATTACTTAATGATTTAGAAGAATTATTTAAACATAATTACTTAATGGAGTAATTAAAGTAATTAATTACTTAGTGTAATTAATTAAGTTATGATGGTTAATTTTAGTTCATTAATTAAGTTTAATTAATTAAAAAGAATTACTTAATGATGGTATTAAGTATAATTACTTAATGTAATTAAAGATGTGCAATTACTTAGTGAAGTAATTTATGAATAATTACTGAATGTAATTAATTGAGGAAATTACTTGGTGGATAGTAATTAAAGAGGTATAATTACTTAGCGAAGTAATTAAGGGATAATTACTTAGTGTAATTAAAAAATTGATTAATGTAAGTAATCAAGGTGTTGGTTTAATTGGTGAAGTAATTAAGGAAGTTAATTACTGATTGTGATTAATCAGGTTTGATTAATAATTGTAATTAAGTTTATAATTAATATAAACGTAATTGTGAGAAGATTGATTATTAAAGTAATTAGAGGGTCATTAATTTATGTAATTAATGAATAACTAATTGTTTAATTAATTAATAAATGTGATTAATTATATGATAATTAATCAATGAAATGAGAAAGAAAAAATAATTAATTAATGAAATTAATTAAGGATTTATGTAATTAATCATAGTTAATTAATTAATTAGAAATTAATTAAGATTTATTTAATGATTAAAGATATATTAATCTATGTAATTAATTTAAAGACTAATTACATAATGTAATTAAAGAATATTTAATCTAGGTGATTAATTAAGAATATGATTAAAGGATAATTAATTTGTAATTGAAGATTAATTAATTGGATTATGAAGATAATTAATGGGTGATTGATTAATTAATTGTAATTAATTAATGATTGTTTAAGCAGGATTAGTTGATCAATTCTCAAGTAATTAATTTAATTTAAGATGATTAAATTAATTATAAAGGAATTAATGATGCTTCTTTGTGTATGATTGTTGTGGAATATCTGGATTGGTTGATATCTATTGGATGATATGTTCTGATATTCTGTGATATGATATTTGAAATATCAATGATAAATGTGTGATAACTATCTATGAATGATGCCGTGTGAATTCGATGTTTAAATTGAATTAATTTGTTAAACTTAAATCACTTGGACATTAAGATGGCGTTTGGATTCGATGAGACTGGGATCGGGTTTCCAAATTTGGAATTCCAAAAACCACATCGATCCAAGTTAAACGTTAGGTCGTGAATCCAAGGGGAGTGCAAGTGAAGACTCGAGGTGTAAGAACTATTCGTTAGTATAATTCTGGGGGTGATTCCGAGATGAGTTTGACGGAAATAGTAATTACAGGTTCGAGATGGTGATTCAGAGTGCAAGGGCTATGGTCGTTAACTCTGAGGGTGATTCCAAAACGAGTGTAACGAGATAGTGCCTTCGGTTTCGTTCGAACCCGGAACGAACTTGTATGGATTGAATGCTTTCAGAACATAGTCAGGTGGACGATGAGCATTCTAAGATAAATGTGTCCTATAGAGGTAATCGCAGCCTTAAGCCTCATCAACCGGGAATGGCTAAAGCAGGGGAGGTGCAGCAAGGCTAAGTGGGTCATGCACAAGTAGGACGAGATTTACTCCTGTCTAGAGGTCCCTTTTTTATTTCGGCTGTGTGGGCGGTTGATCATGACAACTGCCAGGGTGATCTTGTTCGGGACTGTCCAGTAAGGGATGGTTCCGGCCTTGTGTTGCCGGGGAGTCAGGGTGGCTCCTCGGTACGGTGATCTAGGCCACGTACTGTGACGGGCGGTGCCCCAGTTGCCTTGCCATTGTATGGAATCCAAAATCCAATAAGTTCCTGTACATTTTTGATTGTGCCCAAGTATGTTGGAACGTGAGATGTAAGCATTCCAGCTATTTCTGTATTTTATTTTGAAAACCCTAGACCCTATTATAATATCACTGGATTTCCTATCAAATGTTTTGGTTAGAGTAAGGTAAAAACTTAGCCATGTTTATTTGTGGGGAGTCTTACGTGATACCTTTGTTTTCAAAGGATTTTCAAAGTTAAGCAACTTTTAACTGTTTACTCACACCAGACCCCTGTCTGACCCGAGTGTTTATTTTCTGTTTTATTAAACTCTTGGGTACTCATATTACGTATGAGTAGTCGAGGGATTCAGGTTTACTTTGACGAGTTCTGGAGGAGATATGGAGCAGGTGGCTTCAGCGTGTAGATATATATATATATATATATATATATATATATATAGTGATTCCGCTGTGCTTGAGTTGTATCTGTTTCCTGTTATGTACTTGAGTTGTAATATCTAGACAGGTGTTATAACTGTCTAGTTTGTGTAGTTTGTTTTGTATTAGCTGTATAACTCTGATGTATGTGATACTACGTAATATTTTATTTGATTAATATAATTTATTCATTCCGCTGTGAGATTCTGATGTTGTTTGGTTCTTTCTTTTCTATCTTTTCTCTTTTCTATCCCTTTCTTTCTTCTTAATGATGCGTCTTTCTGTGGTCTGAAAGGCGGGTTGTTACAGTGTTGGTTGTGACTTTTCTTTTTCCATTTTTGTTTTGGATAGCAACGCTAAAATATACTTCTGTTGACTTAAATACATTGCTGAATTTGATCTCCTTTTGACTTCAATACCCAAAAAATAATTTAATTCACCAAGATCCTTAATTGAAAATTGTTCATCAAGATATTGAGTAAGTTTGTTGATTTTATTCACATCATCCCCTGTAATAATTAAGTCATCAACATATATTAAGATGTACATACATGAATTTCTATTGATCCTGATGAATAAAGAATTATCTGATTTGGTAGATTGATAGCCTAATGTAGATAATGCGGCTTTCAACCTATCAAATCAGACTCTTGGAGCCTGTTTAAGACCATATATGGCCTTATTCAATTTACAAAGAAGATTCGTATCTTGTTCATACCCTTGAGGCTGCTCCATAAATATTTCTTCCTGCAATGAGCCATTTAAATAAGCATTATTAACATCAAGTTGCCTAATATTCCAATGTTTATATAAAATAATAGTCAAAATAATTCTTATAGTTGTAGGTTTGACTACAGGAGAGAATGTCTCATTGTAGTCAAATCCATACTCCTGTGTATAACCTTTGGCCACAAGTCTGGCTTTATGTCTAGCTACCGTTCCATCTGGATTTTTCTTTAATTTGATAATCCATTTGCACCCAATTATATTCTTATTTTCTGGAGGATATACTAAACTCCTTGTTTTGTTTTTCATGAGTGCATTATACTCCTCATCCATAGCTGCTTTCCAGTTCTTATCAATAATAGCTTGCTCAAAGGTTTCAGGCTCTTCAGTACTGCTTACTGCAGTATATAACTTTGGTTTGAAAATACCACTTTTTGCTCTTGTGATCATGGGATGACCTGCTGTAGCTTGTGGTTATTCTCCTTCACTTGTGTTGCTATTTTCTAATTGTTCTCCTTGATTTTCTGTACTATTTTCACTTACTTGTTGTGATTGCTTATTTGTATTCGCAGGAGATTGACTGTGATAGTTGAACTGCTCAGATGATTCATGACCTGATTGATCTCTGTGTTGTGGATCATCAGCACCAACAGTCCTTTCATTCTTCCAAGTTTGTAGATCATCAGAATATATAGGTATGTCAGGTACGGAAACATTTGGATTATATATCTTTCTGCTTGTTTTTATTGTGGAATAGCTGAAAGGAAACACCTGCTCATTAAAAACAACATGCCTGCTAACATATATCCTTCCATTATCATCTAGACATTTATAACCCTTTTGATTGGTTCCATACCGTAAAAATGTACATGGTCTTGATCTAAATCTAATTTATTACTATTATAAGATCTTAAGTAAGGAAAACATAAACATCCAAGGTTCTCAAGTATTGATAATCAGGTTTTATTCCAAATAATTTTCCTATAGGAGATATTCCTTTGAGAACCTTTGTTGGCAATCTATTATTTAGATACACAACTGTATTAAAAGACTCAGGCCAAAATTTCAATGGCAAAGATGCTTGAGCTAATAGAGTAAGACCTGTCTCAATAATATGTCTATGTTTTCTTTCTTTTAACCCATTTTGTTCAGATGTATAGTGACAAGTAATTCTATGAAATATTCCCTTTTTATTGAAATAATTACTGAGTGGCTTATACTCAGTCCCACCATCAATTTGCATAATTTTTACCTGACAGCCAGTTTGTTTCTCTGCTAGAGATATAAAATGAGTAACAATTTTGCATGTTTTAAATTTAGACTTCAAAAAATATATCCATGTATGCCTTGAGAATGCATCAATAAATGATATATATTACCTGTACCCATAATCTGAGTATATTGGAGTTGGGCCCCATGGTTTTGAATATAAAGTTAAGGAATCACTAAATGAAAATTTGTGAATCTTACCCATTTGACAATAAGAAGATACATATGGCAAAGATATATCAACAGAACAAATCTTATTTTCATTGAGAACTTGTTTAACAACATTTGCATTAGGATGACCAAGTTTATAGTGGAAAAGATTAAACACATCTTTATTTTTCTCTGTCTGTCTAACTTCAGCAATGTTGCAACTTTGATGATTTCTTTCAAACTTTCCTGAACTAATTACATTGAACCTATACAGAACCCTCACTGCATTACCCTGTAACAAAATTTCTTTAGTCAGAATGTCTCTAACTAAATAATAATTTGGGTAAAATTCAAAATAAACATTATTGTCTCTAGCAAATTGAGAGACACTCATGAGATTTTTCTTTATTTTTAGCACTCTCAACAAATTATTCAAAAATAACCGTCTTGCACCTTTAATAGATGCATTTCCAGTATGAGTAATATTAATAGACTCCTATTTCCCATGCAAATTGTTTGTTTACCTCTGTACTCTCTATTGCCAAGATTTAAATTGTCAAGATTGCTAGTAAAGTGATTAGTAACTCCAGAATCTGGATACCAGCTTTCATCATGAATATGTTCTGATCTTGTTGTTGTATCTTGATTGATTCCTTTGTTATTATCAGATAAACAGTTTTTTTCAGATTGCACCTGTGCTATGTTAATACTTGGATTATCATTTCTCTATGCATTTTGATTTTGATTCGGCATGTAGTTTGTATTGAATCTGAAGTAGCACTTCATTGCTGTATGACTCAATTTCTCACATATTTGACATCTTGGTCTGTTGTTGTTATTTCCCCACCTTCCTCTGCCTCTGGATCTATTTGAATTACCCCCTCTTTGATAAGATTGACTTTGTTTGTTGATGCTTGAACCTCTGTTTTTGTTATTAGCAGCATAATTAATTGACAGATTGTAATATCCTGGAATTTTGGACAATTTAAATTTAATAATCTGGGTTTAAATTTAAATTGAATTGATAATTTTTGTTAATAAATTTGATTTGATTTAATAATCTTCTTTATTTAAATATTTAATTTGTGAATTTATTAATAAAATTGTTTTCTATTTAATAATGTATATGTATTTGTATATATTATAAATAGATAAGTTGTTAAATTAGTTTTAATGTTTTGAAAATAGGAATTGTGATTTATTTTTAATTTAAGCTTTTCAAAAATATTTAATAAAATACTATATGATTTTAAATATGTGAGATAAATGTTTTATTTGTTTAAAAATTCATTTTTATTTAAGTTTGTATATTAAAATAAGTTACAAAAATATTTGTGTTATTCTTTTTAAAATATTGATTGATAATTTTGATTTGTAAATTTAATTGGAAATTTAAAATACAATTTGAAATATGAAACATGTATTCATTTAAGTGATAACCACTTTTATAATTTATTTTGATTATTTAAAGGGTATAAGAACTAGTTAACTAAGTTTAAACATTTAATTAACACTTAATTAGATAACAAATTACTTAAAGATACATGTGTAAACTTATCATCATTTTAAAGTGACAAATGTAATAGCTTGAGACAAGTGTCATGTTTCAATTTTTATTTTTCTTTGATTTCCAACTTAAATCAAAATATTGTTTTAAAACTTGCATTCTTTCTTCCTTTGCCCTTTTCTCATTTTCATCTCTTAACTAAAGAAAAATATTCTCAGCTGAAATTATTCACTTCAAAAAAATCTTCATTTCATAATACAAATGTTCATTTCTTCAAGAAAAATCAGAAATCACTCCTCATACAAAACTGAAACCATCTTCAGTCTGTAGCATGCAAAATCAAATGCATAGCAATCTGTTCATCTCTTCAAAAATCTGCATTTCAAATTCCTGTAAACCAAAATTCTGTAGCATTCTTCATCCTCTTATCCAAGCACATACAAACTCTTCATTTTCAAATCTGCATCCTCCAAAACTGAAGGCCTGCATTTCAATTTTAATCAAATGAAGCCTGCATGTATTCAAAAAGCAACCTGGGGGGAATTTGCATCTGCATTCAAGCTACTGCATGCTAAATCTGGGGTCTGCATCATTATACATGTGAGTAACACCTAATTTAAATAAATTAAGTAGGATTGCATGCTTGTTTGTTTGATGAGTTAAATTTGTGTATATGCTTTATAAATTTCAAATTGAACTTATATGAAATTGTTGAAATGTTATACCTATAAATATTTGGCCTGTGCATGTGTGTGTCTACAAATTATCAATCTCATGTTTGATCTCTGAAATTCTTTGCTTGACTTGATTGCTGTTATGACTCAAACCTTTGAACAAAGCTTGTTTATTTTAGAATTGAGTATGTTTAAAATTTTGTATAAATTAAACAAATTGCCTGTAACCTGAAAAATCAAGTTACACAGAACAACTGTTAGCATAGAGTGAAAATCCAAATGTTACAATTTATTGTTCCAGGTTTACAAATAGAAACAATAAGAGAATTCAAGAATTTTAAATCAAAAATTTCAATTTATAGTGTTGTGAATAAAATGCAGTTTTGGAATTACTGTATTTTACATTTTTGTTAAGTACACTTGATTCTTGAATTTGATTTGATTGAATTGGCTTCTGGAGATAGAGTAGCTATCAAATATTATAGGAAAATTCTAAATTGGATTACAATTCAATATTGATGTTGAATTTTGGATTTTAGTTTTAGAACCCTAGTTGTATTGGGTCTCTGATTTTGTGTGAATGGGGACTCCTCGGTTGATCGAGTTCAACCACGTTTTGCATGATGATAGATGGTGGTTTGGTAAAGGATTCGCCGGAGTATGGAAGGTGAAGGTGATCGGAGATGGGAGATATTGGCGTTGACAGGTTTTAGGTGGTGGTGGTTTGACCTGTTCCAGGTTTGGGGTTTATAAGTGTTGAAGTGGTTGCAGGGTTTCTACTTCGGGATGGTCTCGGGGAAATAGGAGAGTGACTCGAAGCAATATGGCTTCTGACCCGAAGTAAAAATTAGAGTTGCTTGAGTTAATATATGTTTCAGGTTTTGTTTTTTTTTTAACAGAGCCTGTTTTTTTCAGGTTTTAAATTTTTTTAAAAGGTAAGAATTTAAATATAAACCCAAACCTGAACTAAGTATAAGTTAAAATTGAATTTAAATATGAATTCAAAGTTTGAATTCTGGGATTTTTGTAATAATTTGAGGTTTTTTAAAAAGGGGTAAGTATTTCAGGTTTTAGTTTTTGTAGAAAACTTGTTTCCAGGTTTCTATAAGTTGAATTGAAAAAAAACAAAATACAAATAAAATCTGGAAAGAAGTTTGAATCTAGAATTTAATTTAAATTCAATAAGTTTAAATTTTAAATCTTTGAATTAAATTTGAAATACTTTTAAATCCAAGTTGGTTTTAAAACTAAAAACAGAAACAGTCTTTCTGTTTTAAAAATTTTAAATCAAAATTTCAAAATAATAAGTTGAAGTTCAAACTGGAAGTTTAAACCTGGGAGTTAAATTTGAAGTAAATAGTTTAATTCTTGAATTTGAAACATTTTTGAATTTTAAAATGTAATATGTTTTAAACTAAAACAGGAAACTATTTTCTGTTTTTATGTTTTAAATTGGAAAGCAACTTTAAAATGCAACTGAAAATTTAAAACAAGTTTAAAATCTGGAAAACAGAAATATGGAACCAGAGTTTGAATTTAAATCTGGAATTTAAATTTAGATTTTAAACTTTTTAAACTATAAAAGAACATTGATTTGAATTTAAACTATAAGTTTTAAATTTATGAAATAAGGTTTAAAATAAGGTTAAATTCAGTTTTAAACCTGAATTTGATTTTGTGACAGTTTTTAAAATTTAAATAAGTTTTTAAATTTAAATTTGTTTTACCCATTTTTAGAAGGTTAAATAATTTGAATTTAAAAATTGAGATGAAAGAGTAAGTGAAGCTTTAAATTTTTAAGTATGAATCTCGGAATGAAATTTAAATTGTGGTTCAGTTTGAAATTTAAAAACAAAATTTTAAATTTGAAATTGTTTAGAATATAAGAAGAATGTTTTTAAATTTAGAACTTAAGAAATTGGTTTCATTTAAATTATTAAATTAATTTAAATGGAATATTAATTATTTAATTAATTAATAATGTGGATGATTAATTAAGTAATTAATAATTTTTAAGTTAATTAATTAAGATTTGAGATTAATTAATTAAGGTTAATTAATCTATAATTAAGGATGGTTAATTAAATTTTAATTAATGATTAAGATTTACTTAATCAAGTGATTAAAGATAATTTTAATTTTAATTAACACTTAATTAATTAATATTAGAGTTTAATTAAATTGTAATTAAATATTAATTAGTTGATAATTAATAATGATTAATTTAAGTTAATTCTTAATTTAGTAATTAAGAAATGTTAATGAAGGTCATTAACTTGAGATTATTTAATAATTAATTAACGTGATTAATTTTGATAATTAATTAGATTAATTAATTAATAATAATTAATTGTTTAATTACTTAATGAAAGTAATTAATGAATTAATTACTTAGTGTAATTAATTTAATTAATGTGATTAGTTTAGATTTATTTAGTTAATTAATTTAAACAATTGTTGATTGTTTGATAATTACTTTATGTAATTTATGAATTTGTAATTACTTATGAAAGTAATTAATTAATAATTACAGAATGTAATTAAGATAATTATTAAAGAAGTAATTTGGATTTAAATTACTTTGAAAATCTATCAAGTGATTAATGAAGATAATTAATTAAGGGTAATTAATTATGGGATGAGTAATTAGAGTAGTTAATTACTGGTTATTAATCATGGATGATTAATATATATGGTTTAAATTGTAGATTAATTACTTACGTAATTAATTTATATTTAGAGATTGATTAAATGTGGTTAGAAATCATTAATTAATGATTTAATTTGGAATTGATTTAAGGTATAATTAATAATGAATAAATGATTAATTAATTAAGCAATTACAAGTTAATTATTTGCAAAAGGGTTTAATATAATTAACTTGTGTAAATAATATTAAATGCTAATTATTATTGTAATTAGAGATGGTTAATCAGTAAGGATTAATTGAAATGAATATTGAGATGATGATTTATAAATTGATTTGTAATCAATTAATGGTTAAGATAAGCAGGATTTTAATGATGGAGTAATTAATTTAATTCATTTTAAATTAATTAGAGTTTTAAGTAATTAATTTAATTCGTTTTAAATTAATTATAAATGAGGTGATCATTAGATAGTTACTTATGTTTGATGATTGGTATTGGTTGTGTGGTATGGTTTGTAATCTGAGTTATGAGATGAGTAATGTTATTGATATGGATGTATTGGTTGCTTTTGGATGATAATATGGATTATCTGATTATGATATGAATTATCTGTTGATAATGATAATGTTGAATTATCTATCGTGTTGAGAATTATCTATCTGTGTATATGTAGATAATGAATTGAATTGTTTTAAACTTAAAGCAACTTGGACCCTAAAAGACACGCTTTGGATTTCGATGAGACCGGGATCGGGTTTCCATATTTGGATATCCGAAAACCACATCGATTCCAAATAACGTTAGGTCGATAACCCAATGTGGAGCGAGTGAAGACTCGAGGTGTAAGGGCTATACGTCAGTATAACTCTGTGGGTGATTCCGTAATGAGTTTGACGGAATAGTACTTATAGATCCGAGATAGAGATTCAGAGTGCAAGGGTTATTGTCGTTAACTCTGAGGGTGATTCCAAAATGAGTGTAACGAGATAATGCCTTCAGTTTCATTCGAACCCGGAACGAACTTGTATGGATTGAATGCTTTCAGAACATCGTCAGGTGGACGATGAGTATTTTAAGTGATATGTCCTATAAAGGTAATCGTAGCCTCAAGCCTCATCAACCGGGAATGGCTAAAACAGGGGAGGTGCAGCAAAGCTTCGTGGGTAGCCCCCACTTGAGAGCAAGATTTATCCCTGTCTAGAGGTCCCTTTATTTTTCGGCTTAGTGGTGCGGTTGCTGATCACAACCACGGGGTAGTCTTGTTTGGAACTGTTCAGTAAGGAACGGGTCCGGCTTTGTGTTGCAGGGGATTGGGAGTAATCCTCGATACGGTAATCTAGGCCACGTACTGTGACGGGCGGTACCCCAGTAGCCCAGCCATTGATGGAATCCATAATCCAATAAGTGCCAACGGTTTTGATTGTATTACCCACTTTTGTGGCTAGTAGATGGAATTTAATGAATGTAACAATTTCGGCTATTTCTTATTTACTTGAAAACCCTAGACACTATTATAATATCATCGGATTTCCTATCAAATGTTTTGGTTAGCGTAAGGTAAAAACTTTTCCATGTTTATGTGTGGGAAGTCTTACGTGATACCTTTTCTTTTCAAAGGTTTTTAAAAGTTAAGCAACTTTAACCTGTTACTCACACCAGACCCATGTCTGACCCGGAGTTATTTTTGTTTTTCTATAACTCTTGGGTACTCAAATTTTTACGAGTAGCCAAGGGAATTCAGGTTAGGATTCAGGTTAGTTTTGACGAATTGTGGAGGAGCAAATGGAGCAGGAGGCTTCTGCGTATAGTTATATAGTTTTCTGCTGTGTTGGTATCTCTGAGTGTTTGTCTGATATGTAGTGAGTTGTAATAGCTAGACAGGTGTTTATAACTATCAAGTATGTGTTGTATATGTCTGTGTACTCTGATATTTGATGTATACTATGTAATACTTATGTTATTAATATAATTTATTCGTTTCGCTGTTGAGATTCTTGTGTTGTTTCTTCTTTCTCTTCTTTCTTTTCTCTTTTCTATCCCTTTCTTGCTTAAGGATGATACGACTTTTTGTGGAGAAAAAGTCGGGTCGTCTCACTTGGTATCAGAGCATTAGGTTGAGTGAATACCTAGGCTCTGTAGTGGTGTCTATCTTGAGAGAGCGTATTTGTATTTTTAATATATATATATATATATATATATTTATGGTTCTACCTATTTGTTGGATTACCTGTTCAGGTTTTTCCAATATAAGTTATAAAGGTAGATGAGGTAGAAGTGTGTGTAACACGACTACCATTGGTTGGAGTTTGATGGATAAGGTTGGAAGTGTATTTGTCGAGACTGTAGACCTAATACCGTCTCGAGTAAGTTCTGTGGTGATGAAGTACTTCATCGATCTCTGAAGGAAACCTGTAAAGGTTCGGAGTTCATCTTTGAAGTGCAGAATTGAGTTTTGTTCTGTCGGTAGGGCAGAAGCCAGTGGGTGATGTTATTTGATATCTTGGGAAGTAGTAGCTGCGTGATGAGATGCAGTGACTATGGATATTTCCGAAGATGTTTCTTTGGAACAAGAGTAAGAAGTGAGTCTCCTCGGTGATGTGGCTGAGTTTAGCAGAGTGTTCTGAGTGGTAGGAAGTCTTCTGGCTGGGTAGTTTTTTCTGAAGTGGAGTTCAGAAGCAGCAGAGTGAACTCATTTCTCTGGTAAGTTGGCTAGGCCAGCATAAGCTGTTCTGTTTGGTTAAGAGAGAGCAGTTTCTTTGGATATAGGCTGAGTTGATCGCAAAAGTGACTTGCGATAGTATGTTCTTTTGGATTGTTGGAGATTGTTCGGATTTTCTTCCAGGAAGTCAGAGTTTGTCTGCATCTGGAGATCGAGTTTCCTTTCCAGGATTGGAATAGGTGGTTCAGTTAGTACATGGATGGTTCCTTGAGATAGAAGTTGGTGAAGCAACTCAGGTTTCGGAGGAACATCTGAGTTTTCTATATGGATCCGTGGAACCATATTTCTATGCTGGGTTGTTTTAGTCGGTGCTTGTGCTGTTCGTCAGCATTTTTCTTCTGTTTCTAATCAGAGTTGTGCAGCGGAAGCAGTTTGGGGGTGTTTCTGTTTTCTTTTCTGGATATGAAGAAGTTTGTTCTGTCTTCTGTTGTTGAGAAGCAGGGTTTGTGTTCTTGGTTTTTTGAGTGATCTTAAGGGGATCATTGGATTGTTTTGATTCAGTCTGTTTCTAATGGAATCAACATAGAGTTAAGCTGATCAGGAAGGATGTTGGTAGCCCAGGATCGTCCGAAGAGTTTTTATGGATAAGAGACGGAGAAATTTGGATTCTGAAATCGGAGATTTAATTTGGTTAAGTTTTTCTCTGATCCAAAGAACTATAAGTTTGAGAAGCTAGCTCCGTAGTGTTTTGGTTTCTTCTGTGTTTTGGTAAGATCAGTGTTTGGTTTTCTAGAGTTGAATTGCCGGTTTGGATAACTGGGATTCAGAGTGTTTTCACGTATCTCCGAGGGAGTACGTGTTTGATATTTCTGGTTGTAGAACCAATAGTTTAGGATGGATTGGTTGTTGAGTCAGACTCGTTGTAGTCTGATATTCTGTTTAGAATTGTTGTTAGGAGCTCTTTAGCTTAGTAGTATTGATTGATTGTATTCTATAGAGCGAGTATCCCGATATATATATATATACCGGGGAAACTCGTGAAAGTTTTATCCAAAATTCTTTTAGATAATTAGATTTGTTCTGATTGTGTGAATTGGTTGCTATAGTTATCAGCATATGATTAACATATGCTGTGTTTTAAAATAAAATCTGTAAATAGATTATTAAATTACCTTTGTTTTAAACTTCGGGGACGAAATTCTTTTAAGGGGGAAGGATTGTACTATCCCGGAATTTTGGACAATTTAAATTTAATAATCTGGGTTTAAATTTAAATTGAATTGATAATTTTTGTTAATAAATTTGATTTGATTTAATAATCTTCTTTATTTAAATATTTAATTTGTGAATTTATTAATAAAATTGTTTTCTATTTAATAATGTATATGTATTTGTATATATTATAAATAGATAAGTTGTTAAACTAGTTTTAATGTTTTGAAAATAGGAATTGTGATTTATTTTTAATTTAAGCTTTTCAAAAATATTTAATAAAATACTATATGATTTTAAATATGTGAGATAAATGTTTTATTTTTTTTAAAATTCATTTTTATTTAAGTTTGTATATTAAAATAAGTTACAAAAATATTTGTGTTATTCTTTTTAAAATATTGATTGATAATTTTGATTTGTAAATTTAATTGGAAATTTAAAATACAATTTGAAATATGAAACATATATTCATTTAAGTGATAACCACTTTTATAATTTATTTTGATTATTTAAAGGGTATAAGAACTAGTTAACTAAGTTTAAACATTTAATTAACACTTAATTAGACAACAAATTACTTAAAGATACATGTGTAAACGTATCATCATTTTAAAGTGACAAATGTAATAGCTTGAGACAAGTGTCATGTTTCAATTTTTATTTTTCTTTGGTTTCTAAATTAAATCAAAATATTGTTTTAAAACTTGCATTCTTTCTTCCTTTGCCCTTTTCTCATTTTCATCTCTTAACTAAAGAAAAATATTCTCAGCTGAAATTATTCACTTCAAAACAATCTTCATTTCATAATACAAATGTTCATTTCTTCAAGAAAAATCAGAAATCACTCCTCATACAAAACTGAAACCATCTTCAATCTGTAGCATGCAAAATCAAATGCATAGCAATCTGTTCACCTCTTCAAAAATCTGCATTTCAAATTCCTGTAAACCAAAATTCTGTAGCATTCTTCATCCTCTTATCCAAGCACATACAAACTCTTCATTTTCAAATCTGCATCCTCCAAAACTGAAGGCCTGCATTTCAATTTTAATCAAATGAAGCCTGCATGTATTCAAAAAGCAACCTGGGGGGAATTTGCATATGCATTCAAGCTAGTACATGCTAAATCTGGGGTCTGCATCATTATACATGTAAATAACACCTAATTTAAATAAATTAAGTAGGATTGCATGCTTGTTTGTCTGATGAGTTAAATTTGTGTATATGCTTTATAAATTTCAAATTGAACTTATATGAAATTGTTGAAATGTTATACCTATAAATATTTGGCCTGTGCATGTGTGTGTCTGCAAATTATCAATCTCATGTTTGATCTCTGAAATTCTTTGCTTGACTTGATTGTTGTTATGACTCAAACATTTGAACAAAGCTTGTTTATTTTAGAATTGAGTATGTTTAAAATTTTGTATAAATTAAACAAATTGCCTGTAACCTGAAAAATCAAGTTACACAGAACAACTGTTAGCATAGAGTGAAAATCCAAATGTTACAATTTATTGTTCCAGGTTTACAAATAGAAACAATAAGAGAATTCAAGAATTTTAAATCAAAAATTTCAATTTATAGTGTTGTAAATAAATTCAGTTTTGGAATTACTGTATTTTACATTTTTGTTAAGTACATTTGATTCTTGAATTTGATTTGATTGAATTGGCTTCTGGAGATAGAGTAGCTATCAAATATTATAGGAAAATTCTAAATTGGATTACAATTCAATATTGATGTTGAATTTTGGATTTTAGTTTTAGAACCCTAGTTGTATTGGGTCTCTGATTTTGTGTGAATGGGGACTCCTCGGTTGATCGAGTTCAACCACGTTTTGCATGATGATAGATGGTGGTTTGGTAAAGGATTCGCCGGAGTATGGAAGGTGAAGGTGATCGAAGATGGGAGATATTGGCGTTGACAGGTTTTAGGTGGTGGTGGTTTGACCTGTTCCAGGTTTGGGGTTTATGAGTGTTGAAGTGGTTGCAGGGTTTCTACTTCGGGATGGTCTCGGGGAAATAGGAGAGTGACTCGAAGCAATATGGCTTCTGACCGGAAGTAAAAATTAGAGTTGCTCGAGTTAATATATGTTCCAGGTTTTGTTTTTTTTAACAGAGCCTGTTTTTTTCAGGTTTTTTTTAAAAGGTAAGAATTTAAATATAAACCCAAACCTGAACAAGTATAAGTTGAAATTGAATTTAAATATGAATTCAAAGTTTGAATTCTGGGATTTTTGTAATAATTTGAGTTTTTTAAAAAAGGGGTAAGTATTTCAGGTTTTAGTTTTTGAAGAAAACTTGTTTCCAGGTTTCTATAAGCTGAATTGAAAAAAAAGAAAATACAAATAAAATCTGGAAAGAAGTTTGAATCTAGAATTTAATTTAAATTCAATAAGTTTAAATTTTAAATCTTTGAATTAAAATTGAAATGCTTTTAAATCCAAGTTGGTTTTAAAACTAAAAACAGAAACAGTCTTTCTGTTTTAAAAATTTTAAAGCAAAATTTCAAAATAATAAGTTGAAGTTCAAACTGGAAGTTTAAACCTGGGAGTTAAATTTGAAGTAAATAGTTTAATTCTTGAATTTGAAACATTTTTGAATTTTAAAATGTAATATGTTTTAAACTAAAACAGGAAACTATTTTCTGTTTTTATGTTTTAAATTGGAAAGCAACTTTAAAATGCAACTGAAAATTTAAAACAAGTTTAAAATCTGGAAAACAGAAATATGGAACCAGAGTTTGAATTTAAATCTGGAATTTAAATTTAGATTTTAAACTTTTTAAACTATAAAAGAACATTGATTTGAATTTAAACTATAAGTTTTAAATTTATGAAATAAGGTTTAAAATAAGGTTAAATTCAGTTTTAAACCTGAATTTGATTTTGTGACAGTTTTTAAAATTTAAATAAGTTTTTAAATTTAAATTTGTGTTAACCATTTTTAGAAGGTTAAATAATTTGAATTTAAAAATTGAGATGAAAGAGTAAGTGAAGCTTTAAATTTTTAAGTATGAATCTGGGAATGAAATTTAAATTGTGGTTCGGTTTGAAATTTAAAAACAAATTTTTAAATTTGAAATTGTTGAGAATATAAGAAGAAAGTTTTTAAATTTAGAAATTAAGAAATTGGTTTTATTTAAATTATTAAATTAATTTAAATGGAATATTAATTATTTAATTAATTAATAATGTGGATGATTAATTAAGTAATTAATAATTTTTAAGTTAATTAATTAAGATTTGAGATTAATTAATTAAGGTTAATTAATCTATAATTAAGGATGGTTAATTAAATTTTAATTAATGATTAAGATTTACTTAATCAAGTGATTAAAGATAATTTAGATTTTAATTAACACTTAGTTAATTAATATTAGAGTTTAATTAAATTGTAATTAAATATTAATTAGTTGATAATTAATAATGATTAATTTAAGTTAATTCTTAATTTAGTAATTAAGAAATGTTAATGAAGGTCATTAACTTAAGATTATTTAATTAATGTGATTAATTTTGATAATTAATTAATAATAATAATCAATTGTTTAATTACTTAATGAAAGTAATTAATGAATTAATTACTTAGTGTAATTAATCTAATTAATGTGATTAGTTTAGATTTATTTAGTTAATTAATTTAAACAATTGTTGATTGTTTGATAATTACTTTATGTAATTTATGAATTTGTAATTACTTATGAAAGTAATTAATTAATAATTACAGAATATAATTAAGATAATTATTAAATAAGTAATTTGGATTTAAATTATTTTGAAAATTTATCAAGTGATTAATGAAGATAATTAATTAAGGGTAATTAGTTATGGGATGAGTAATTAGAGTAGTTAATTACTGGTTATTAATCATGGATGATTAATATATATGGTTTAAATTGTAGATTAATTACTTATGTAATTAATTTATATTTAGAGATTGATTAAATGTGGTTAGAAATCATTAATTAATTAATTAATGATGTAATTTGGAATTGATTTAAGGTATAATTAATAATGAATAAATGATTAATTAATTAAGCAATTACAAGTTAATTATTTGCAAAAGGGTTTAACATAATTAACTTGTGTAAATAATATTAAATGCTAATTATTATTGTAATTAGAGATGGTTAATCAGTAAGGAAATTGAAATGAATATTGAGATGATGATTTATAAATTGATTTGTAATCAATTAATGGTTAAGATAAGCAGGATTTTAATGATGGAGTAATTAATTTAATTCATTTTAAATTAATTAGAGTTTTAAGTAATTAATTTAATTCATTTTAAATTAATTATAAATGAGGTGATCATTAGATAGTTGCTTATGTTTGATGATTGGTATTGGTTGTCTGGTATGGTTTGTAATCTCAATTATGAGATGAGTAATGTTATTGATATGGATGTATTGGTTGCTTTTGGATGATAATATGGATTATCTGATTATGATATGAATTATCTGTTGATAATGATAATGTTGAATTATCTATCGTGTTGAGAATTATCTATTTGTGTATATGTAGATAATGAATTGAATTGTTTTAAACTTAAAACAACTTGGACCCTAAAAGACACGCTTTGGATTTCGATGAGACCGGGATCGGGTTTCCATATTTGGATATCCGAAAACCACATCGATTCCAAATAACGTTAGGTCGATAACCCAATGTGGAGCGAGTGAAGAGTCGAGGTGTAAGGGCTATACGTCAGTATAACTCTGTGGGTGATTCCGTAATGAGTTTGATGGAATAGTACTTATAGATTCGAGATGGAGATTCAGAGTGCAAGGGTTATTATCGTTAACTCTGAGGGTGATTCCAAAATGAGTGTAACGAGATAATGCCTTCGGTTTCGTTAGAACCCGGAACGAACTTGTATGGATTGAATGCTTTCAGAACATCGTCAGGGGGACGATGAGCATTCTAAGTGATATGTCCTATAAAGGTAATCGTAGCCTCAAGCCTCATCAACCGGGAATGGCTAAAACAGGGGAGGTGCAGCAAAGCTTCATGGGTAGCCCCCACTTGAGGGCAAGATTTATCCCTGTCTAGAGGTCCCTTTATTTTTCGGCTTAGTGGTGCGGTTGCTGATCACAACTGCGGGGTAGTCTTGTTTGGAACTGTTCAGTAAGGAACGGGTCCGGCTTTGTGTTGTAGGGGATTGGGAGTAATCCTCGATACGGTAATCTAGGCCACGTACTGTGACGGGCGGTACCCCAGTAGCCCAGCCATTGATGGAATCCAAAATCCAATAAGTGCCAACGGTTTTGATTGTATTACCCACTTTTGTGGCTAGTAGCTGGAATTTAATGAATGTAACAATTTCGGCTATTTCTTATTTACTTGAAAACCCTAGACACTATTATAATATCATCGGATTTCCTATCAAATGTTTTGGTTAGCGTAAGGTAAAAACTTTTCCATGTTTATGTGTGGGAAGTCTTACGTGATACCTTTTCTTTTCAAAGGTTTTTAAAAGTTAAGCAACTTTAACCTGTTACTCACACCAGACCCATGTCTGACCCGGAGTTATTTCTGTTTTTCTATAACTCTTGGGTACTCAAATTTTTACGAGTAGCCAAGGGAATTCAGGTTAGGATTCAGGTTAGATTTGACGAATTGTGGAGGAGCAAATGGAGCAGGAGGCTTCTGCGTATAGTTATATAGTTTTCCGCTGTGTTGGTATCTCTGAGTGTTTGTCTGATATGTATTGAGTTGTAATAGCTAGGCAGGTGTTTATAACTGTCTAGTATGTGTTGTATATGTCTGTGTACTCTGATATTTGATGTATACTATGTAATACTTATGTTATTAATATAATTTATTCGTTCCGCTGTTGAGATTCTTGTGTTGTTTCTTCTTTCTCTTCTTTCTTTTCTCTTTTCTATCCCTTTATTTCTTAAGGATGATACGACTTTTTGTGGAGAAAAAGTCGGGTCGTCTCACAGATCAGAATCTTGAGGTTTCTTTTGATCCAGTCTTGCTTCATGAGCAAGCAATGCTGAGTGAACATACTCAACATATGGTAAGGTAGGTTGAGATGACAATACTGCAATTACTGCCTCATACTCATCACTGAGACCATTCAATATAGACAATACATGTTCTATTTCAAAAATCTTAAGCCCAACAGCTTCTAACATGTTGCATATGTTGTTAACTTGTGCCAAATAATCTCTCATAAGTTGATTATCCTTGCTGACATTTTGAAGTTGTCTCTTATAATGCATAATCTTTGCCGCAGATTGAGTATTGAATATTCTTTCTAATGTAATCCATATTTCATTAGCAGTTTTACAACCTATAACCTGTGATAACGGCTTTGTATTGATAGAAGATAGCAACCAAGAACTTATTAATCTATCTTGCTTGTAATATCTTGTGTATTCTTCATTGCTAACAGTTTTCCCTTGTGTATCAGTAATGAATCTTGGGGGTATTGGATTGGTACCAAGAATGAAACTCTCAAGGCCATACCCTTGTATGGCAGTTTCAACTTGAAGCTTCCATAGAAGATAATTATCTTCTTCTAGATGAATGGTAATAAGCCGACTTTGAGGGCTAATGATAGTTTTGATCAACTTCTCTGCTGCATCAACTGTTTGCTGCTGAGAATTATGGTTAGAACCTGATGTTGCTGATGAGATATCTCCTTCAGCCATGAAGAAATCAGTGGTAAAGAATCCAAAACAGAACAAATCTATAAACTTGCAAACTCAAGAAAGTCTTGATTGCAGATCTACCAGGTAAGTTGCAGCCAAATCCAATGATGATTATATAATCTGATGGATTCTTGGCAAGGCAATGATTATCTTTCTGCTTATGATTGCTTTCTTGGTTTCAGAAACTGATTTTCTAGCTAAGATGTTTCTTGCAACTGAATTTGCACTCCTTATCTATAAAACTTGCTGCAGCCAGAAATGTTTTTCTATTTCTTGGCACGGTACCTGTTTTCTATGCAAATTCAACTTTATAAACCCAAATGATGAAATATACCTGATGGGTTTCAAGAAATCAGATGATGATATTTCTCTGATCATTTCTTGACTATCAACAACCTTCTGATGTGAAAAAGTTTGCAACAAATCTTCACAGAACTTTAAGTTCTGTTATCTTTCAAATGAAAAATAAAAAGAAAACTGCAGTTTTGAGGATTTGCTTCTGGAATGCCGTTAGGCTTGATGTATTGGCTCTGATACCATGATAAAGTTTGATATGAATTGAGTTTGAATGAGATATTTGATGATTTGATGATTGAATAACAAAACTGTATTTGAGAGCTTGAAAGATAAAATGACTGTAATCATCTCATTCATCTGATATGCAGTATACTCTACTTTTATATACAAAGTTTATATTTTGGGCTTAACAAAATAACTCGGCCCAATATTGAATAAGAGAGTCTTTATGCTTATACGGTTAGCATACACAGTGTCAACATTCATTTCTTTTATTGATTTCCCATTATAGTACGCTTATATGTGCAAGTGAGATTTTAGCCTATTCATTTTTGTATACTATTTCATTTACGTACTTAAATGGAAATTAGTGGTTATGTTTATAATATGCATATGCACATAGGCTCACTTATATCTCAGGCTTGGAAGATATGGTTAGCTACCATCAATTTCTTCAAAAGTGCATCCTGCTCGACATGTTCCAGTGCATTTGCAGATAAGCTTGGAAGTGTTGCTTCTATATGGGTGGTCTCTTCAATGTGTATATGTTGTGACATATTATCTCCATAGGGAAATTGGTATGATATTATTATAGTGGCTTGGTATTAAACTGTTATATTTCACATTGAGTCTCTGACCTCAATTGTTACACTGGAAACAACTTGGAATATTTTTCTGGTCGATGTCCCCTAACTTAAAAATGTACAAAAACCACCCAGATTTTTTTAAAATTCAACAAAAGGATAACCATTTATGAGTTCATATTTTAACTTTTGCCTGTTTGTTTTGACCAAAAATAATGACGAAAAGGAAGGAAGTATATAACTTAGTGTTGAGCTTATTCACACGAACCATGAGTATAACTTTTGCTATTTCAGGCTAGATTGTACAAGTCACGTGATAAATCATTATTGATACTATTAACATATTTATGGCTATATCAGAGTTTCTATACGCAAATTTACTCCTTATTAGTATTATGCTTTGTATAGAAAAGTAAAAATAAGCAACAACAAAAATCGAAAATTGAAAGATATGGCCAATAAAAAGGTTATATCCCAAGGCAATTGAAATACTAGTGGATGTAGAAAAAGTGTATGTGTTCTTCCAATAAAAAATTAACCAAGTTGAATGAGTTTGTAAAAATGACTATTTTCTTAACTAAGTTATCTAAGTTTTACTTAACTATGTTTTATAAAAATTAAACAAGCTTATAAAAATTAACTAAGTTTTATAAAAATTAAACAATTTTATAAAAATTAACCAAGTTTTATAAAATTTTAAAGTTAACTGAAATTTATGAAAGATAATTAAATTTATAGAAGTAAATTAGCTTTTATAAAAATTTAACTAGATTAACTAAGTTCATAAAAATAAACTTTTTTATATAAAATTTAACTACGTTAACTAAGTTTTATAAAAATTTACTAAGTTAACCAAGTTTTATAAAAATTATTTAAGTTTTGAAGACTAATAAAGTTTTATAAAGATTAACTAAGTTTATAAAAATTAACTAAGTTTTATAAAAATTACCAAAGTTAACTAAGTTTATAAAAGTAACTAGGTTTATAAAATTAACTGAATTTTATAAAAGTTAACAAAATTTTATAAATATTTAACCAAGTTTGCAGAATTTAATCAAGTTTTATGAAAATTAATTAATTTAACCAATTTCTGGAAAAATTAAATAAGTTCGCAGAAACTAACTAAGTTTTGTAAAAGTTCTACTAAGTTTCTACAAATTTACCAAGTTTTATAAATATTTAACTAACTTAACTAAGTTTTAAAAAACTAACCAAGTTTTATATTTAACTAAGTTGACTAAGTTTCTAAAAATTAACGAGGTAAGCAATAAATTTGGCCAAAAAGACACTTGGTTAACAATATCGGCCAAAATTTAATGGAAATATTTTTTAAATCTCTTTCCAAATATACAGAAAGAATTGATAAGTGTTGAACA
This sequence comes from Allium cepa, assembly GCA_030765085.1. Taxonomy (NCBI): domain Eukaryota; kingdom Viridiplantae; phylum Streptophyta; class Magnoliopsida; order Asparagales; family Amaryllidaceae; genus Allium; species Allium cepa. Next base: position 712,947,213 of record CM060938.1, on the reverse strand, counting down.
CATTTCACAATTATATTCACCCTTTCTCTATAAAAATAAACCATCCCCTCATACATTTTTTGTCTATTCAAGATGAAAATAACTATCATCTAGTCCTACCATTGTGCTACTACTCACCATCTGCAACCTAAAATTTACAGTTTGAACTTTGCACAAATATCTCAGAAGAACAAATCAAAATTAAAAAAATAGATTTGTTCCTCGGGTTTTCAAATGTGGTACATGTAATTTCAGGCTTAGAAAATGAAATAAAACCTGAAATTTGGAAACTCAAATTGAAATGGAAGTTTGGAAAATAATACAAATAACCAAACTAGTGGCATTTCTGAAATGAAAAATCATAGATTTGCAGTAACTATAAATAAATTATTATCTCTATATCAGTAGCACTATTAATGATTCCTTTGACCATTAAATTCATGTAGTAATTTAGATCTTAAACGCTAATCTCAGTTTCCTAACCCCCCTTATATTTTTCATGCATATTTCTCCATAATGCCCTCCTTGAATACAGAGCAAAATGGAAAATAGTCAGAGAAAATCTTGTGATAGAACCAATATATATAAACAGAAAGTATAGAAAAGTCATAGACAAGAATTTGATATTATTTTATTCTTGTTTATTTATCTCTTGTTACCCTTTCCAATTTATTTATAAATCTCTTGTTTTACAAAATATCATCAAGCCTTTGGGAAAGGCAAAAAGAAAGGCTGAAGAAAGGAGAAGAGCAAGTAAGGTCCTTATTCGAAATTTCATTAACAGATAGACCCAAGTGGCAGCAATTTTTTGCTCTGTTCTTCAAGGTTTTCCTTTGGCTATCTTGTTAACGGCGTATGCGAGGTACTTTTGCAAAATTTTCATTTGAGGTTATCTTATTTTTCATGCATCCAGTTTGTGTTTTGACAGGATTTATGTATTTGTTTTACAAGAATGTAAACAGAATTCTTGTAAACACCCCAAAGTTGAGTTGTGGAATAAGGTTAATTCCTTGAGTAGGTGAAAAGAAGTGGGAAAGGTCTATCTCCTTTGAATTTCCTTTCGCGTTGATTGATGATGTATGAAGTTGTTCAAACTGACCTTTCGACTCAGTCGAAAGGGTCGGCTTCTTCCTTTGAAAATATTTCTATTCTGTTGAGATGAATTGGTATTTCCTTCGAAAGCTCTCCTTTCAAAATGGTTAAAATTCCATATATAAGATTTCCTTTATTGGTTTTGACCTTGTCGAAACCTTAGTTGTAATATGGCTAGGATTTTATCTAAGAGTCAGAGACAGAGGTTTCGACCATATTGGAAGCAATGTTGCTTTGGAGTTAGAACTTGAATCAGGAATCAGGGGTGGGGGTATCGACCTTGTCGAAAGCAATAAGCTTAAATGCTTCTGGTTTGGATCAGGTGTCTCAAGTAGAAATGACTCGAAATAGGGTTTCATCCTTGTCGAAAGCTAAACCTTTGGGAACTTAGTGTTAATTAAAGGTTTTCATGGATAAAGGCTTGGTCTCGATTATGTCGAAAGCAGTAAATCAAGGGAAGGCGGTGTGAAGTATATAATTAATATTATTTAGATTTGTAGGTTGTAGCACTCGTAATCTAATTGACGTTATTCAAGAAATTTAATTAGAATAAATTAAATAGAATAATGTAGATAAGGAGATTGATGTTGATTAATAGACTAGGTGACCATGCTTATTTAAATTATAACGAACTTATAAAAATGGTTAAGTAATTGAACATAAGGGCATTAGGGTAAATAGCCGCCCATATTACTCACCCTTATACTATCTTTCTTAGTCATACACGTTCATTTCACTTAAAACAAAATTTATAACCGTGAGAAGCAAGCAAGGCCGGCCATTAGGAAGAAGAGAAGTGAAAATCAACTTAAATCTTAGGATTCTAGTTAGAAGGAATCAATCTCAATCAAACTTCGAATTCCTTATCCAATCTAAGGTGAATAATAATTTATACATCTCTATTTTGATTTTATCATCATGTGGCTCAGATTTTAAGAATAAATCTATTTTTATAATATAATGAATGATGATATGCTTTATTGTGATTTATATATGTTTAAACAAGGTTGTTTAACAGGAATTTTACACGGTTTTAGGGCAGAACCGAGATGAAATGAACTGAAAATGCCATGGAAAATTTTATGTTATAGAAAACATAATTTTGGTGTTGGGCTTCAATTTTTATAACTTTCTAAGCCGTGGAGAATTTATTATGAATTTTCAAAGGAAAATATGGTAATTTCGATTTATAAAATATTTTGGAAAAATATATTAAGATTTGGGTCTAAAATTTTAATATGTTAGATAACACGATTAAAGTGAATTTCTGGAATTTTTAGGGATTTTTACTGAGTAATTTAGTAAGGAAATTAAATTATTTCTAAAGGATGACATAAATGATTTAATTGATTTTATAAGAGGAAGGGCTTATTTGTTAAAAGTTAATTTTATTTAGATCTGTGACAATGTAGCAAATATTATCCAAATTATTTAAAATGTTGTTGTAACGACCCAGAATTCCTGTCATTTGAAATTCGTGTATTTAATTGATTTTTAAATATTAACAAGTAAAATTTGTAAGTCGAGTAAATTTTATTTCGAATATCTAGATTTAATTGGATAATTAAATCGATAATTTAATATTTGAAATTTCAGAAATAATTCGAAATTGGGTTTAATGTGATTAAATTTGATTTGTAAAGTTGTATTAAATCATATTGGAGTTAGAATGATGCTTTAAAACTTTTAAAACTGAATTTAAAGTTAATTTGTGAAAATTGAATATTTTAATATTTAATTGACGAGTAAAAATAGCCATTTTTCAAACAGTCTCGGATTTCAACGAAACCAGTTTCATCGGATCCGTAATGTTATATTATTGTATGGTTTCAAATTTTGTGTCAATCGGATTTACGGTTTGTCCAGGGCAAGCTAAAACGCGTAGAAATCGGTTTGAGTGAATTTTTAAATTTAAATAGTCGATTCAATTACCTATCTTCCAAATATGATCGAAGTGGCTCTCGATACATATTCCATTGCGTTCGGAATGGGGGTAAAACATTATAAACGCCAGGCGGCACGCTTCATTTGGAGTTCAGAAAATTTCGGGATGAATAGTGTTTTGCAATTTTCTATAAAGGACCTCATATCTTTGTTTTTTGCATGAAACCCTAATGGCAGAAACCCTAGCCGCCACTTGATATTAATGGCCAAAATTTTCCAATCTTCTCCCTCATTTTTCATCAAATCCACGCATTATTTCAAAAAGTTTCCAACTGCAAAGTTGTAGAGGATGGTGAGATCTTGCTATCCAATGGTAGTGATCGTGTTTCGAGCAACGTGGAGAGAGAAATCGAGGCTGGAACGTGCCGCGTTCGTGCGTGTTTTTCAAGGGAAGGGGGGCGCCGAGTTTGATGGTGTCACGGCCGAAGGTAGAGTCGATGATGCGCGTCGTGGTGGCACTCTCTTATCGTGTTCAAGTTCGTCGTATTGGTCGCGACAATTAGGGTTTGGAGGCGGCTTCAAATGGGTTCGGTCGCGTTTTTCACTGATGGGAGAAGACGAAGATGCACGGCCGAGGTTCAAGGGTTTGAAACGTGCGGCCCAGATTGAATAAGGTTTAATAATAAAAAGAAATTGTAAATTATTATATTTAAATTCGTACGAACTTTAAAATGTTATAACTCTTTCATACGAGGTCCGTTTTGGACGAAACGAATTGCGTTGGGTTCGTATTGACGAACACTACGTGATGGAGCTGGATTGGAATTGATTGGAGCTAGTGAAAATTTTGGGTAAAATTAAACGCACGTTTATTTTTATTCGAAATAAAACGCTGAAACTATTATTGGAAACAAGGTGAGAACTTCTCATTCAATCGAAATTGTTTCGATTTAAATTTTAAATAGTTAAATTTAAAATTGCTTGATTGTATGCTTGGATGATAAATTATTATCTATTGTTTTGAAATGGACCCTGTACGCCGTATATTACGCGGATTTTATTTATTAAACACATATACCGCGATATTCCATCTTGAAATGGAATTGGTATTATATATGTACTTGGAGTTGATTTTCCCGCATTATATAGCGGATGAGACCCTATTGCGCTGCATAATAGCAGATAATATTTTATATAAACACATGTACCGCGATATCCATATTGACACGGGATTGGTATTGTGCTAACATCTGTGGATGCAGGGAAACATGTTGGAGGGATCCAACTGGATTCCTCACCCGTATTGATTTATTTACAGATATTGTGATATATTCTGTTATCATATGATATATGATGTTTTGGATGCCGTGATTGTTATATTTGGTACCGTTGCAGCATTGGGCCTATTTTTGGAGTTTTAAAAATGTTAAAGTAACAATTTTGAATTTAAAAGGATTTTCAAGTGATTTTTGAAAGTATACGTTTTACAGAATTTTGGAATTGATTCTTTTAAATAAATAAACGTTATAATTTTTATGTTATAAAAATTATGATTTTTGCGAAATATAACCGAAATGTGATTTTTGAAATAAGTAGTTGATTAATTTATAAAATGGTTTAAATTGGGATTTTTGAATTATTATAAACGATTTATATAAAAGATTTATAAAATTGATATTTATAAATTAAAATATTGGAATTATAAAAAACGAATTTTTATAAGTGTTAAAATGAAGTATAAATGGATTTCATAAGTGAATGAAATTTAATGATTTATAAATTGTGAAGTTATAAAATGAATATATTTTGTAAAATAAAAGAATTATAAGTAATTAACTTATAAATTGGATTTTGGCGTAAAAATGGGATATGGATAGAATTTGTTAATAAAGTGATTTTATAAGTTGAAGGTGTTATAAAATATAAATGGAATTTATAAACGTTGTTTTATAAATCCGAAATCGACTTATTTTGATAAGTTAATTTTTATAGCTTATTAAAGGAAGCATATCCATGATTTTGGACAGTGGATAATCCTTAAATTAAATATGTAGAAGTGTTGAATTGGTTAACGATTTATATTCACGATTTTGGACAGTGAATAATATATTAAAGAAATGTTTTAGAAAGTGATCTTTTAAATAGAATTTAGAACGATTTGAAGTTGTTTTAAAATGTATTAAGCATCGAAACCATAGATTTCAACATTCATTGTTGAAATAGACTTTTTTGAGGAATAAAAGGAAATAGTGGACTTTAACACCGTTGTTATAGTAAATGATTTTCGAAAGGAAATGTTTTGTATAGTATTGGGATTTATATATCTACCTTAATTTCGAATCCCAATGCTAGTGATTTTGGATTGTCGTAACGATGTTTTACGCAACATTCGTTTTGACTCAAATGAATGTGTTTAAGAGAACGTTTTCCTTAAAAGAATAAGATATGTACTTAATCGTGTTTTAAGTATATTGAATATTTTCTAAGTATTGAAAATAAATAGATTTGTGAATTACTTATTGTTAAATAAGTGTTTGGAAATGTTTTTCCAATATGAAGTGAAATGTTTTGAGATTATATCTTTTAAAGATAAAATTTAGGAAGTGAATATTTGGCAAGTTATTTAATTTATGGAAGATTAATAAAAAGGGCCTAATGATTGTTATGGTGATGAATGTTTGGTTTGCTTTGATAGTTAAATAACTGACTATCGACATTTACCTTTAAATGGGTATTTGTTGTGATTTCTTGAATTTGAATGCTACACTTATTTTTATAAATAAGCGCTCGTTATTCGGTTTAGCCGGAAGAGGACCTTTGGGTCATAAATCCCATTCCGAATAAGTGATATGTCGTAATGGATAGCATTTGAAGACCGGTGTTGAAGACCGGATATTTTTGAAAACGGAAGGATTACCGTCGAATGACTCTGCATCGGCTGATCCCTGATATAGAGATTTTATTACCCTTTGCGATTGGAATTCCGGACGTGATTAGTGAATATCCGGATTGCAAGGGCTTCTTTAGAAGTGCTTTAGGTTCTGTTTGATCCCGGAACAGACTTGTATAGATGTGTGTCCGGCGTTACAATTTGAGATGTAAAGCTGGTTTCTATCAAATATATTTCTGTTGGCGGCGGAGAATTTATTCTCTTAGCTTAACACCCTTCTTTGAGACGTACGAGCTCAGAGGTTATGTAGTTGATGGTTACTAGTGATACATTCCCAAATTGGTAATGTGGCATACGAAGTGTTGCTGATCATTTGTTGATCAAAGCACAGCTTTTGTATAAAGCGTAGCTTTGTGGACGAGACTTCGTCGGACCTCACACCCCGATAATGGTCAAAACAGGAAAGATGCATCAAGGTTATTAGGGGACAACGCCCTCTTAGTTTATGTCATTTACTTCTGGACAGAGGTGGTATTATGGTACGGAGCCCTGATACTTAACCTATGTTATTGCTGCAAACTTATTATTTTGTGGTTGTTGGTGAATACCGGGATTTAGGCCGGTTACGACCGGGGGATGGCATATTTGTCTTAGTTGTTACCCAGTTAGGGGTAACCCGGCCTTGTGTTGGCAGAGATCCGGTTAGGTTCTCGGGGTGTCTTTCCATAGGCGTACCCATGTGGCAATGGGAAGTTCCTTGGCCTGACCATTAGTTGGAAATCCAAAGAAACAATACGAGCCCTGTATAGTTTTAGTTGTATAACCTGCCATGGAATGTGGCGGTAACCTGCATTGAACATGGTAGCTATAGTAGGCACACGATAATGGTCGTATGTTGGCTAAGATTTATATCATACTTTCGAAATGTTTTCCTACTCCTTGCACTTATAGTAATAATATCGAAGAAAAATTTGCGTATCAAGCATGTTTGATTATCATAAGGAGAAATCTCCTCCGATTCTGCGTTTGCATTGTGTGTGTGTGCGGGAGGCCTTATGGTAATTACATTTTCTAAAAAGCATTGCGAATCTAATTTAAAATATTTCTTTGTTTATTTTTAAAGATAACTGTTTTAAGTTCTCGCACCAGTCCCATGACTGACCTGGAGTTTATCGTTTCCTTCCTAAACTCTGGGTACCCATAAATTTTAACATGGGCAGTCTAGAGTTAGGTTATCAGGTCATTCTGGAATTTAGGAGTTGCTGTGGAGATCAGGGGCAATTCTGGATGGCATGGCGTATCATCTAGTATATAGTATTTCTTTTCCGCTGTTTGATGTTGTACACTCTGATAATGTAATAAAAATGTGATGTAATGTAATAACTGATATAGTTCTTTGTTTTAAAGATATTTATTTATTATATGTTGTTCTGCTGCGATTGTGAGATTCTAATATTGTGTCTGTTACTTCTTCTTTCTTACTTCTTCTATCGTTTTCTTCTTCTTAAACCCTAAGGGTTCGGTTTTCCGGCATTCGATTGCTCGACAGTTGATACAGTGGACGTATTAATGTCGACTTTCGTGAGTCGAAGAATCGGTTCTTTACAGTTGTGGAAGCCAATCAAATCTTTACTAGTAGGCAAGTTTGTTACAAAAGGTTTTCTAATTTTGGAAAAATTAGCTTTTATCCAGAAAAAGGTGATTCCGCCTCTTTTGGCAAACCTTTCGACTCAGACCTCTCGATCAAGACCTTTCGACTTCACTGACCAATAAGGTTGAAAGCAATGCACATGATACCATTTAGGTGGTATGTTGTGAATTGGACCAAGTCGAAAGGTATGGTGTTGAAGGATTGCATTTGAAGGGTCACTTTCGAAGGTGATGGCCCCTTAGTTTACTTTGATTTGAAAAAAAAATCACTTGCCTGTTTTCTAAAGGTCAAAAGGTTTAGCTTCAAAAGATATTTTTAAAGACCTTTCGAGAAGGTCGAAAGGTTTGGTTACGAAAGTTTGTTTTTATAAGAACTTTCGACAAGGTCGAAAGGTTTGGTTTCGTATGGTTGTTTCAAAGAGGATTTTGAAAAGAGCTACCGCCTTTATTTTAGTTCAAGCCCTTCGAAAGGGTTGAAAGCAAGAGCTTTCGACTTTGTTGAAAGGTTTAATGGTTTCTGTAAAATAAGGCGCTTCCCAAACTACCCGAAGGGGTTGAAAGTTGAAGCTTTCGACGTTGTTGAAAGGTTTGAAAACCCATACTCTAATTTTTAAAGGAAAAACCCACGGCTTGTATAAAGGGGTTTGTAATGGATTTAAGTATGAAATTTTGAAGAAGTGTTGCCTTGATAAAAATATAAGTTAATGGTGTTAAATATGTTTTATGAAATATATTTCAAGGATCCTAAACCTACAGGAGTGGTATAGTTAAAATTGTTTTTTCGCTTCTTTAAATAGGAAAATATTCAAATGATAACCCATAACTGTATTTTGGGGAAATACGGGGTAGAAGAATCAGATAGGTTTACTCATTCGTGAATATATATTGCTTAAACTCCTCAATGAGTAGAATTGTGTCCAAGGAGTCAGGGTGACCCAATAATATAAGATGCATAAACTCTATAGTTATTGGAGTAAACAAAAAGGTTCATAGTAAACCCATGAAAACTATGATAAAGTAGTTATTGGAGTAAACCAAAAGGTTCATATTAAACACATGAAAACTATGTATTACAGACAGTTGGCGGGGGCTAATTGGTTTGTAATGAACCCATAAAACTATATCCGGATTAAGAATTAACATCAATCAATAGGTTCCTAATAAACCCTTGAAAACTAGGATAATAAAGTGGCTAATGGAAGTATCGGTAGGTTGTTAGTCATCCCATGAAAAATAGGATATGAAGAGAGTTATTAGATAAAATCCATAGGTTCCTAGTCAACTAATGAAAACTAGGTTAAGGTGATTAGTTATTGGAAAGTCCAATAGGTTCAGGTGAACCCATGTATTAATTAAGTAAACTAGCAGGAGCCTGTAGGTTCGTAGTGATCCCATGAAAATTATGAATATGACAGAGTGTTCTTTAATAATATAAAGGTTATTAGCAAACCTATGAATACTAAAAGGTTAATGGTGACCCTAGAAACTAAAATTATGGCCGGGTATAAGATTAAACTAGGGATGGAAAATCCTAATTATTTTCAAATCTGCATATCATTATAATATTTTGAAAATGTATGTTTTAACTATTGTGGATGCAGGAGCACAATGTATGACTTTATAAAGGTTTTAGGATACTAGTGAGGGGAAAACCCATTCCGCTAAGCGGCATGGTCTCACTAGATACCTAAAACGATTGAGATGTTAGATTATTATTCATACCAGGCTTTATGTTTGACTGGAAGCTTTTGTTTTCCCCTTAAGCTCTCGGGTACTCAATTTATTTTTGAGTAGTTTGAGATTTAAGTTTCTCAGGTTTTCTTCTTTAATGAATAAAGCTTCCGGAGGCGTGCAGGTGGTAGATTGTTATTTAGAGCTTTTCTTTCCACTGTATGTTTTGTTTGAAAGGGAAGATTTAGTAACCTTACTATATACTCTGGTCAACCAAGGGGACATCTTCATATGTCACTCTTGGTGTAATTGTATATATATATATTTTGCTGAACGTGGTTAACATATTTTAGGATTATGCAATGAACTTGAAATGTTTTGATTTGAATGTAGAAATATGTTTTTTGGAATGGGAAATATTTTCCATATTTCTATGATCTGTGTATCAATGTATCTAACACCACCATATTTGATCACCGAAGATTAATAACTATGGATGACTGTGGCATCTATAGCCGTTAGTTTTGGGCCTCTAAGTAGGGGGAAGTTACATATTGATTAGAGCATAGGTTTATGAAACTTTTAAAAAAAATAGTTAAACCTAAAAGCTTTTTCAAACATAATCCAATAAATTTAAAAATATGATCAGGGTTTGGGTTAACGTTATATTAACATACTTGCATTTGATATATATGTACATATCTAAGTACGTATTTCCCTCTCTTTTAGACCATTCTTCTGTATCTTACTAAGGCTTATATGCAGATATACGAGAATGAGGATACGACGGCATGAAACGAAAGAGGAAATCTAGATGGTGGAAGCACCACTACTAATGGAAATACTTGACCTAATACTCGGAGAAACCAAGGTCGACAGGCTAATGCTAATTTAAATGCTGAGGTCAATGTAGGTGCTAGAAATCCGCCAATAGATGCGAGGATAGTGTATCAGTTGTTGACTATTCTTTTGCAAGCAGGAGCCACTAGTAATGTGGAAGGAGCTAATCCTGTAGTTCCGGTTGAATATAACTATGCTAAGCTGAGTATAGACTATATCAGTCTGGGTGGAAAGCCGTTTGTTGAAAGAAAGATGCCGTTGAAGTAGTGAAAAGGCTGTTGAACTGTGAGAGGATCTTTACAGATTTAAGCTTGAATGATGGGGAGAAGAGAAGACTGGCCTCTAGGTAGTTGTAGGGGTTAGCGCTTCATTGGTCGAATATTGTGACGGCCGGAGTGCCGGAGGAAGAGTTGACTTGGGTTGACTTAAAGAGGAGGTTTGAGTAGAGGTTCTTGTCTAAGGTTGCCAAGTCAGCATTAATGAGGAAGTTCATGGATCTTGTCCAAGGACATATGTCTACGATCGAGTATGCTTCTAAGTTTGATGAGCTATCTCGATATAGTTATGCTTTGGTTGACACTGATGTCAAAAGGAATGAGAGATTCATTAGAGGTTTGAGGCCAGAGCTAGGAAGAATGGCTATGACTCGTATTAGAGAACCTTATCATGTGATGGTGGAGATGATCATCCGCCATGAGGAAATGCATTCTGTTTCAGGTATGGAGAAGCCAGTTGAGTCCTAGGGTTCTCAGTGAAGGAAATTCTTTAAGAAGAAAGGATCCTAGAAAGGGGAGGCCGCTAAGAAGGCGAAGGCTGATTTTGTGTGTTATAAGTGTGATAAAAAGGTCCATTATGCCCACAATTGCATAATTGGTAAAGGAAAGTAGCATGCGGAGAAGAAGAATGTGAAATGCTTCAATTGTGACCAAGTTGGGCATTATAAGAACCAGTGTCCTGATCCAGTCAAGGCGGATAGAGGAAAGGTATTTGCTATTGGACCACCATCTTCTTCTAGGCCTAGTGCAGCAGAGAAGGCAAAGACGGTGATAGATGGTATGATTTTGATAGAGAGTGTACCAGTTGGAGTACTTTTTGATACTAGTGCATCACATTCATTTAAATCATAGTATTTGGTTGATAAGTTATGTATAGAACCCACATACCTTGTTACTTCCATAAGGGTTGCAAATTAATTGGAGGGTATGCAACTCTTGGAATGAGATATGACTAGTTAGAACTTGATTCGTTAGGTCATAAGTTTGCATGTAGTTTGTATGTTTTTGATTTCGTAGATTTTGGGATCATTTGGGGTATGGATTGGTTGGGTAAGTATGAGGCTAGGTTATTTTGCCAGGATTGGAAAATATCATTGAGGCATCCAGGTAGTCATAACGGAAACATTATCTCACTGGAGAATTTCAGTAAGAGTGTTTGGGCTCTACTGAGTCGCATGGAGGTTGAAGAAGAGCTTAGTCAGGTTCGTGTGGCTAGAGAGTTTGCAGGTGTATTTGAGACGGTCACTGGATTACCCTCGAAACGAGCTGTTGAGTTTCAGATATACCTTGTACCAGGAGCTGAACCTGGCAGTGGACCACCTAGCCGGATGTCACCAACAGAGATGAGGGAATTTAAGGTGCAGCTAGTGGATCTTAAGGGAAGGAATTTTATTAGACCACGAAGTTCACCTTGGGGAGCAGTTGCAGTGTTTGTGAAGAAACCGGATGGGTCATTAAGGATGTGCATCGACTATCATATGTTAAATGAAAGGACGATCAAGAATATATACCCTCTTTCGAGAATAGATGATCCATTTGATCAGTTGAGTGGAGCCAGAGTATTTTTCCAGTTGGATTTGGCGAAAAGGTTCCATCGATTGAGAGTAGCAGAGGATAACATTCCTTTGATGGAATTTCGAACTAGGTATGGTTCGTATGAGTGGTTGGTGATGCCATTTTGATTGACTGATGCATCTACTTTCTTTGTTGATTTGATGAACCAGGTTTTCCGAGAGTACTTGGATAGGGTAGTATTCATAGATGAAATTTTGGTGTACTCTAAAGATGAAAGAGATCATGAGATTCATCTTAGAGTGGTGTTGAAAACGCTGAGGTAGAATCAGCTAAAGGAGAAATTTTCCAAGTGTCATTTATGGAAGAGAGAAGTTAAGTTTCTTGGTCATGTGGTTTTAGAGGAAGGATTGTAAGTTGATCCAGTTAAGATTGAGGCAGTCAATAATTGAAAGAGACCAAAGACGGTAATCGAGATTAGGAGTTTTTTTGGAATTACTGGCTATTACCGAAGTTTTATCAAGAATTTATCGCGGATAGCAGCGCCTTTGACTGAGTTGACCAAGAAGGACGTGAAGTTTGTAAGATCCGACAAATGTGAGGAAGCATTCCTTAAGTTAAAGCATTTGTTGACCAATGCGCCAGTGTTAGCAATTTTAGATGGCAACCAAGGGTTGGTAGTATACAATGATGCATGTAGTGCTGGATTGGGTGCAGTATTGATGCAGAAGGGCAAAGTTATTGCTTACACATCTAGGCAGCTTAGATCACATGAAGTTAGATATCCTACTCATGACTTGGAGTTGGCTGCGATGATCTTTGCCTTGAAAATTTGGAAAGATTTGGAGACATTATCTTTTGGGAGAGAGATTTAAGTTGTATACCGATCAGAAGTCATTAAAGTATTTATTCTCTCAGAAAGAGTTGAATATGAGGCATCAAATATGGCTGGAGTTTTTGGCTGCTTATGATTGTGGTATAGAGTATACCTTTGGGAAAGGAAATAAGGTAACAAATGCTCTCCGTAGAAAACATCAGAACGTGGGGTTAGCGTTGTTGGTAGAAATGAAGGATCTAGATGCTTTAGCCATTTGTGATGTGCAGTTGAGATCTACTGCTAGTTCTAGTCAGGGTACTGCTATGTTATCTTGTTTAGAAATTCGACCAGTGTTGATCGAGAGGATAGCTTCTAAGCAGAGAGAAGATCCAGTTTTAACTGAGAGGGTTATAAGGCTTGAGGTCGGATCTGAGTTTGATGACTTAAAGGATTTTTATCATGACCAAAGAGGATGGTTGAGAGTGAAGGGACAATTATGTGTTTTAGATGTAGAGAACTTAAAGAGCAAAGTTCTAAAGGAATGGCATCGATCGAAGTTAACGATTCATCCTGGAGGAACCAATATGTATCAAGATATGAAGAGAAGCTTCTACTGGGTGAGCATGAAGACGGATGTTGGCTTGTGGGTTAGGCAATGTGTTATTTATCGACAAGTGAAGGCCGAACATCAAAAGTCAAGTGGGTTACATCAGCATTTAGATATTCCAGTTTGGAAGTGGGATTCGATATCGATGGATTTTATAGACCGGTTGCCAAGGTCAAATCGAGGAAATGAAAGTATATGGGTTATTATGGACAGATTGACCTAGAGTGCCCATTTTATTCTGGTAAAGTCAACCCGAACGGCACCTATTTTGGCTAAGTTGTTCATGAAGAACATAGTTAGACTTATGGGATTCCTAGTAGCATAGTCAACGACATAGATGCATTATTCATTAGCGAATTTTGAAGGAGTCTACAAGAGGTATTAGGTACCAAGCTCAAGATGAGTACAACATATCATCCACAAACAGATGGGAAGATAGAGAGGATCAACAAGGTACTCGAGGATTTATTGAGAGCTTGTGTGTTAGACTTTGGTGGATCTTGGGAAGATCACCTACATCTGATTGAGTTTTCCTATAATAATAGTTATCAGACTAGTATAGGAATGGTGCCTTTTGAAGCTTTGTATGGAAGGCCATGCAAATCGCCAGCATGTTGGTTAGAGACTGGAGACAGATTGGTCTTAGGTCCGGATTTGGTTAGAAAGGCGTCGGAAAAGATTATGGTAATCCGAGAATGGATGAAGGAAGATTATTCCAGGCAGAAGAACTACGTAGATAAGAGGCGTAAATAATTAGAGGTCTCAGTACGATACAGGGTTTTCATTAAAGTATCACCAATGAGGGCAGTGGTACGATTTGAAAAGTTGGAAAAGTTGGCCTCGAGGAATGTTGGTCCATTCTAGATTATAGGAAGGATTGGAAAGCTCGCTTACATAGTAGAGTTACTGAGCAGTTTGGCAGGCATCCATGATGTATTCCAAGTGTCTCATCTTCGCAAGTATGTGCATGATCTAGAGGCTACTATTCCTCAGGCAGAGTTGGAGGATTTGGTAGCAGAGCCAGATTTAACTTTGGTTAGACAACTAGTTCGAGTTGTAGCGTGAGATGAGAAGAAATTGAGGACCAAGACAATTAAGTTGGTGAAGGTTCAGTGGAGCAACAACGAGAAAGACTGTACTTGATAGACAACGGACATGATTCGAGAGGCTTATCATGATCTGCTTTGATGGTGTGTCCATATTATATTTATATAGATTGGTTGCTAGATAGATAGGCTAGTATGGTTGTTACGAGATGTTACAGATGATTGTTATGTTTGCTATGTTTGTTGGTTAGTCCTTATTGAATTTCGAGGATGAAATTCTTCAAGGAGAGGAGCCTGTAGCACCCTTAATTTTATTGATGTTATTCAGGAAATATAATTTAATTATTTAAATAGAATAATGTAGATAATGAGATTGAAGTTGATTAATAAACTAGATGGTCGTGCTTATTTGAAATCTAACGAACTTATAAAAATGGTTAAGTAATTGAACACAAGGGCATTAGGGTAAATAGCCACCCATATTTCTCACCCTTATACTTTCTTTCTTAGTCATACACGTTCATTTTACTTAAAACAAAATTTATAACTATGAGAAGCAAGCAAGGCTGGCCATTAGGAAGAAGAGAAGAGAAAATCGACTTAAAGTTTAGGATTCAAGTTAGAAGGAATCAATCTCAATCAAACTTCAAATCCTTATCCAATCTTAGATGAATAATAATTTCTACATCTCTACTTTTATTTTATCATCATATGGTTCGAATTTAAGAATAAATCTATTTTTATAATATAATGAATGATGATATGCTTGATTATGATTTATATATGTTTAAACAAGGCTGTTTAATAAGAGATGTACACGGTTTTAGGTCAAAACCGAGATGAAATGATTTTAAAATGAAATGGAAAAATTTTATGTTATAGAAAACATAATTTTGGAGTTGGGTTTCAATTTTATAATTTCCCAATCCATGGAGAATATATTATGAATTTTCAAAGGAAAATATGGTAATTTGGTTTTATAAAATATTTGGAAAAATATATTAAGAATTCGGGTCTAAAATTTTAATATTTTAGGTAACATGATTAAAGTGAATTTCTGGTGTTTTTGGGGATTTCTACTAAGTGATTTAGCAAGGAAATTAAATTATTTTGAAAGGATGACCTAAATGATTTAATTGATTTTATAGGAGGAAAGGCGTATTTGTTAAAAGTTAATTTGATTTAGATCTGAGAAAATGCGGCAAATATTATCTAAATAATTTAAAAAGTTGTGGAAGCCAATCAAATCTTTACAAGTAGACAAGTTTGTTAGAAAAAGTTTTCTTATTTTGGAAAAATCAACTTTTACCCAGAAAAAGGTGGTTCCACCTCCTTTGGCAAACCTTTCGAACTCTGACCTCTCGACCAAGACCTTTCAACTTCACTAATCAATAAGGTTGAAATAAATGCACATTATATCAATCATGTGGTATGTAGTGACATGAACCAAGTCGAAAGGTATGGTGTCGAAGGATTGCATTCGAAGGGTTGCTTTCGAAGGAGATGGTCCCTAAGTTTACTTTGATTTGAAAAAGAAAAAAAATCACTTGCCTATTTTCTAAAGATCATTTGACAAGGTCGAAAGGTTTAGTTTCAAAAGGTTGTTTAAAAGACCCTTCGACAAGGCTGAAAGGTTTGGTTACAAAAATTTGTTTTTATAGGACCTTTTGACAGGTTAGAAAGGTTTGGTTTCTTATGGTTGTTTCAAACAGGATTTTGAAAAGAGACGTCGCCTTTATTTTGGTTCAAACCCTTCAAAGGGATTGAAAACAGGAGCTTTTGACTTTGTCGAAAGGTTTAATGGTTTCTGTAAAACAAGCCGCTTCCCAAACCTCCCAACGGGGTCGAAAGATGAAGCTTTCTAAGTTTTTGAAAGGTTTGATAACCCAAATTCTAATTTTTAAAGGAAAAACCCACGGCTTATATGAAGGAGTCTGTAATGGCTTTAAGTATGAAGTTTTGAAGAAGTATTGCCTTGATGAAAATATAAGTTAAAGGTGTTAACTATGTTTTATGAAATATATTTCAAGGACCCTAAACCCACAGGAGTGGTATAGTTAAAATTGTTGTTTTTCTTCTTCAAATAGGAATATATTCACATGATAGCCCATAACTATATTTTGGGGAAAAGGGGTAGAAGAATCAGCTAGGTTAACTCATTGGTGAATATATATTGCTTAAACTCCAGAATGAGTAGAATTGCATCCAAGGAGTCAGGGTGACCCAATAATATAAGATGCCTAAACTTTGTAGTTATTGGAGTAAACAAAAAGGTTCATAGTAACACATGAAAACTGGAGTAAATCAAAAGGTTTATAGTAAACCCATGAAAACTATGTATTACAGACAATTAGCAGGGGCTAATTGGTTTGTAGTGAACCCATGAAAACTTTATCCGGATTAATAATTGACACCAGTCAATAGGTTCCTGGTAAACCCATGAAAACTAGGATAAGAAAGTTGCTAATGGAATTATCAGTAGGTTCTTAGTCAACCGTGAAAACTAGGATGTGAAGAGAGTTAGTTGATAAATCCATAGGTTCCTAGTCAACCCATGAAAACTGACCAATAGGTTAACGGGAATACCCATGAATTAATTAAGTTAACTGGCAGGAGCCTATGGGTTCTTAGTGATCCCACGAAAACTGTGAATAGGATGTAGTATTCTTTAATAATATAAAAGTTATTAATAAACCCGTGAAAACTAAAAGGTTAATAGTTACCCTAGAAACTAAAATTATGACCGGGTGTCAGGTTAAACCGCCGTATGACTTTATAAATGTTTTAGGATACTAGTGAGGGGAAAACCCATCCACTAAGCTGCGTGATCTCACTAGATATATAAAAGGATTGACACTTTAGATTATTATTCATATCAGGCTTTATGTCTGACTCGGAGTTTTTGTTTTTCCCTTTAAACTCTCGTGTACTCCATTTATTTTTGAGTAGTTTGAGATTTAAGGTTCTTAGGTTTTCTTCTCTGACGAATAAAGCTTCTGAGGTGTGCAGGAGGCAGATGGTTATTTAGAGTTTTTCTTTTTTCTATGTGTTTTGTTTGAAAGGGTAGGTTTAGTAGTCTTACTATACTCTGACCATCCAAGGGGATATCTTCATATGTCGCCCTTGGCTAATTGTAATAATTATATTTTGTTGAACGTGGTTAACGTATTTTGAGATTATGTAATGAACTTGAAATATTTTGTTTGAATGTGGAAATTTGTTTTTTCGAATTGTAATTTTTTTTCCCATATTTCCATGATCTGTTTATCAATGTATCTAACACCGTCGTATTTGGTCGTCCCAGATTACTAACTATGGATGAATGCAGCATCCGTAGTCATTGGTTTTGGACCTCTAAGTAGGGGGATGTTACATAGAGTTTCGTCTATGTCGACAGGGATCTTTCGATGTAGACGTCACCTGAAATATAAGAGTAAACCCGACAATAGCCCGAAAAATAGTGAAGTAATTTGAAATATTTGAAACTTCCCTTCAGCAAGCTAAAGAAGACTTTATTTCTCCAAATCCCCAAATCAATTTAGTAATTATGGTTTACAACATTTTTTATTAGGAAAATACAAGTTTAGAATGGAAGAATCGAATCCCCAAAACGTGACCTTTTGGGTCTTATTTATAAATGCGGGTCGGCACTTTTGGACTCTGATGCTTCTGACTTGGTCGAAAGGTGGCTTCCGAATGACTCAAGTATGCTTCGTCTTTGTCAAAAGGTAGGGCTACACCTCTCTTCTTTGTGTTGCCTTGTAAATGCTTTTGACTCTATCGGTAGGCGTTGTTTAATGGTTTCGACGATGTTGTTTACGTCTAAGCTCTTATTTTTGATTTGATGTGGAACCCTCCTAGATCACATTAGATTCGACTGGTTCGAAAGACTTACTATAGCTTTCGAAGGGGCCGTTGAGGAAAATGCTTGCTTTCACATGGTTTAAATGTAGATGAAACCTTTTTCATCAAAAGGTTTAGCGCATATACAAAGAGCTATTCTTCATTGTCTTCTAATAGTGCTGCTTTGACTCAGTCGAAAGGTCGTCATGCACATGGAATGACCCAGTCGAAAGGTGGCTACTGAAGGCAGAAGATTGCTTTCGACTCCTTCGAAAGGTAAGAACTCAATGAATTTTGATTGCAAAAACCCTTCGACACCTTTGAAAGGTCTTGTAACTTTGAAACTAGACGGTAGCATCCCTTTGACTCGTTCAAAAGTTCTTGCTAGAGCTCTTCTCTCTTGTTCTCTTTTGTTCTCCGCTCTGAATGGTTTCCACTAAGTTGAAAGGTGGATTTTTGGAATAACATTCCCTCCCCCCCCCCCCCCACGAAGGGATGCACTTTACTTTCCAAGTTAACTTTGTCGAAATCTAGGATATTCCGACCTTTTGGTCTTCCCACGTAAATATGGATCGTCCATTTAAATCTGATCTAGCGATTGATAGTTCTTTGAAGAATTTTCTTATAAGTACACTCCTTCTCCCTTCTTCTCCATTTAGCTGCAATTAAATTTTTGACTGCAAGTAAGCGAATTCCAAAATCCCAATACTTTCTTCATTCTTGAATCATAGTCTAATCAGATTCAACTATAAGTCTAGGATTATTTATGCATGTTTTGTTTCTCTTCTATGTTTTTATATTTTAGTTAAACTTTGATTTTCCATATCTTATAATTGGGATTCGATATTTTAAATGTTCGAATCTTAGTTTCCTGATAGTTGGCTTAATTTGATTTACTATGAGTTGTTTAAGCGTATGATTCAATTTTTCTAAAATAATTTCACAATTAAGTTACATGAATCGACGAGAATTATTCCTCGTTTTGATCTTAATTTCAGCATTTGTAGTTTATGCTATTTTGAGAGAATTTGATTCTCATTTTGAAATCGAAAATGGTTGATTCATACTGAAACCCGTTTTCTTATCGGGTTTGGTTCATTTGTTTTACGAAATTTTGAAACCTTGGATTTGCAATCGGGTTTGGAGAAGATAGATGCATCTGTTTTCTTCATCCGGATGTTTTTAGTGTACGAATGAAAATTTGGCGCCACAGAATGACCTTTCTACCCCTTCGAAAAGTATTGAGGCGACAAAATTTATTTTGCTTCCTTAGCCCTTTTCGATTGGGTCGAAAGGTGTTTTAGCATGAATTCAATTTACCTTTTCGAATGGTTATGCAGTTAAAAAGAGTGTAGTCACCCCTCTCGAAAGTAAAGTGTTTCAACTTAGTCGAAACCTTTTATGCCGATTGCAATCTATTTTCCTTAGTATGCTTTCGGAACCATAATATTTCTTTGACTCTTTCAAAACCTTTTGTGTCTAATGAGTCGAAACCCCCTAGAGTTATCTTTCTCCAGCATTGTTGAAACTTTCTAAGTGTACATGAGTTTAACTTAGGACATTTCGACTCAATGAATATATAGGTTTCAATGATATTCGTATTTCTTTTAGGAAAACTAAGTCATAGGTTTCGACAGTGTCGATGGGTCTTGTTAACTTGTTCACGAGATGTTTGTGGTGTATATTTTGTTAAAGTTTTTAAGTTAACTTTAACTATTTACTTTTAATAATTTGGTTTCTATGAAGCTTTCGACATTGTTGAAAAGTGTTTACTATACGTTCCCATCTTTTCTTTCAACCCCGTCGAAAGCTTAGTGATTGTTAATATTTATGTTTCTAAAACTATCAAAAGGTTGTGGCTAAATGTTAACTTTATTTCCCTTTAGACCCTGTCGAAAGCTCCACGGATACTCTTATTTAGGCTTTTGACACTTTCGATAGGTATTTGCTAAGTGTTGATGTCCTTTTCCTTTCAAGTCTATCAAAAGCCTAAAATCTTTGACCTTTAACTTAAGCAAAATTTTCAAATAATTTGAAGTTTCATGTTTGGTTTTTGTTTAAGTTATTTAAGTAGGTTTTACTAACTCTTAGAAGAATACTACGCTCATAATCAACTTGAAAATTCTAACTGAAACATTTTCACCTTGTAGAATCACAAGCTCTCCAAAGAAAATCGACACCATTTTAAAGCATTCCTTGATATCTTCAAAGGACGAGGTTGATGCTATCCTCAAAGAATTCAGAATTATTAGCGTGGAAGCTATTTCACCTAGGGAAATAGATACCACAATCAACCCTCCAAAAGGGTTCTTCGCTTACACTGCCGTCCACATATGGCACGGAGGATTTCTGCCTTTTCCTAAATTCTTATCCAGATTTCTTTCTCACTTGGGGATTGCACCAGTCCAGTTGTCCCATAAGGTATACATGTTTCTCTTATCTCTGGAGATAATGGCACTAGATTCCGGACTCCCTTCCTTAATGATGATGTTCTAAACCACTTGAGCGACTAGTCAAACTCAGCACTCTCAATCATTTGAACTTCAGAGCCAACCCCCCAAAGAAGCTGATATCGAATGGGGTTAACTAGTTTAAAGATTGGGAAAACCAGTTTTTATTTGTTAAATGTTTCTCTAACGTTAGTGGGGTTTTTTCTTCTGCTCGTAAGTTCGAATTTTCGTTGTTTTCTTCTATCTCGTAACTTTTCTTGTCTAATCTTTGTTTTATGTCAGGTGCTCCTGCCAAAGAACTTAATGTGGCTGATAACCGAACGATGGAGTCTTTAATCGCATCTTCTGTTAAGATAGGAAATCGATTGAAGCTGCTGATCCCTTCGAACTTGAGGAAGCGTTCTCTTTTTGCTCTTGGTCAAAGGATTTTAGGGCTACCCCCTTTGATCCAGCATACATCCAAGGGAAAACGCTTCCTCTCCTTGGGAGATTCTGAACATTTTTCTCCTATGTAACCCATTAGCTCAAACCACTCCAGTAAGTTATAGGCACAACATTTGTTTTCTATCCCTATTACGTTCTGAACTATTTTGCTGATTTTAATCTGTTTGGGTCCTTTACATCTACTTCTTAGGTTACAGTGCCTGCTAGTGGTGCTACTTCCCTTCCTATAACTTCTGATGCGCTTTCTACTATTCAATCCTTCACCAAAACCAAGAAGGCCATAAAAGGGAAGTTAATGGCACCGATTGAAGCGGAACCTCCTCAGAAGGTTGTTAAAATTACTGATATAGAGGAGGAGGATCGTTCATCTTTTGATGTAGCTTCGAGGAGCCAGATCATAGAAGCTACTAAAGAACAACCAGAGTAGACTCCTTTTGCCATTGATCCCCATTCACACATTTCCATTTCTAACTCTCCGGCTGCTCTTGCTCAAACGCAACTGGCTTTGGAGACACCTCCTGCTCTAAAGTGCATTCCATCCAAGCTGACATCTTTTTTTTAAAAGTTTTGAAGAGATAGCCCAGTCTATCTTAAACTCACTGTCCATCACCTCTACCCACTCGCCTTCAACTGTTTTTGATTTAGCATGGCATTATCACTCACTGATAGTGCAACAATTTTTGGTGAGTTTTACTTTAATTAACTTTGTCATTAATTGTTTTCTCTAAATCTCTAACTTGCATTGCACTTTCTTCTTTCATATTTCTAAGAGTTGGTTAACTCTACATGAGCATGCATTTAAGTCTTTCACCGAATCCTCCAAGTTCCAGGAGGAAATCTCTGCTCTCAAGAATTAGATGTCTTCCTTATCTGCGGCAAAAGATGAAGCAACCTCCGAACTGGAGCGATTAAGCGCTTCCCTTACCTATTCAAAATCCGCTCTCTCGAAAGAGAGAAGGGCTTGCCAACTCTTGACAGACGAGAACTTTTCCATGCGGCTATCCGTAAATGAATCTGATAGATAAAAAGCCCACATGGCAGCAGAGAACAGTTCTTTGAAGGAGAAACTGAAGAGAAACAGGGCTTCACTGAAACTTGCTGTCAATACTCACAAACGTCACGTAGCAAGTATCTTAGTTTCTTAATACAACTCTCGGGGAGATTATGTTAAATTCCTACGAAGTGGCTTTAATGCTCGCCTATGCTGATAATTTCTAGAAGTGTCCTGACCTAAGCTTCCCCACGCTTGACTCTGCCTTAGTTGATAGAGTAATGGGCAAGATCATTCAAATGAAGCTGCGAATTGAAGCTGTAGCAGAGGCGGAAATTAATGCCTTCAAAATCCTTTCTTTCGACGTACCCTCTTTTGAAATTGAATCTGACTCTAAAGACGAAGGAGACATGGATGACACTGCCAGGGAGATAGGCGATGATAATGATAGTGATGATAATGATGATGATGATAACCTTGAGGGAGGCCTAGGTTCAGGTGGTAATAAAGGTGACCACATTGGAACTTTTGATAAAGGTGGCGATGATAATATTAGTGATCCTAAAAAAGATCCATCTTCTTAGAAAGATGTTCCGCCTGAACCCACCAGACCTTCCGCTCCCCAAGAAGATGAGTCTGCTCCTGTTAACGTTGAAGAGCTAAAAGGAAAAGTGCAGGCTTCCCAGACTTCTGTCCAGATATCAAAGATATGAGATTCTCTATTTAAATATCTTTTACTTCGAAGATAATAATACTACAAATCATTTATTTTGGATAAGGAAGAAATCTATCCTCCCCTATAAAACCAAACTTGAGAGAAAACATGCAAAAATAAATAGGCTATATAGAGATCTAGAGAAGCAAATAAAAGAGCATAATGTACTTTCAAAAGAGTATCACGGACTTGATAGAAGTGCATCGGTACTGGCATCCTTTAAGCACCAAAATGCTGCCCTTCTTCAAAAGAGAGCGCGCATTCGCTACGATGCTCTTTGAAAAGAGAACCGGAAGTTGATCACCCTGTTTTGGATGTTGATTGAAGAAAGTGACATTTTAATCAACTTTTTATATAAGGCATATTGTAGACATTCAATTATTGATTTTCCATACTTGGGCGAATTCAGTGGGGGTCTCCTTAGATGTTTTTATAGGAGATACTTGGATGAATATGATTCTGACCTGCACTCTTGAGCTTGTGGGATCTTATCACGGGTCAGACCAATTCCCCAAGATCTCCCCCCTAAAAACTTAAGTATTGTAAGAATAAATTTATCACTGAGTTATTTTCTAAATCTTTTTTGTATGAACCAAATGGGTAATTCTAAACATGTAATAATGTATTGACTCTGTAAATATTTTCTTTAATTTTGTTCTTTACGCTTAGCTTCATTTTACTATTTTATTACATTGTGACTATTCATTAGGTCGACTTGTTTCTAGAGACAATTTAAGCCAATATGTTAGACTGAGAAGATTTTATCTTGAAAAGGCCTCAATTTTAAGGTCTTCAAAATTTGCAAGGCATTATTTTCTTAGAGACTTACAGAAACTCTTCTTGGAATATCCTCTTCTCCACTTTGACTTCCTTGGCGATGAGAAAGAAAAACTTCTTAAGGAGATCATAACATTTCACTCTAAGTTAATTTGTGGTCGTGATAGTCCTCCTGCCGAAAAGTGGGACTATAGCAAATGTCCACCAGTTATCACTTCTGAAGGAGTTAATATTCTTTTTGATACAACAGCTACCCTTTGTGCTTACTCATTACATAAAGTAGGAAAAGTAATTTCTCAGTTTTAGATGTAAACAATTGTTTATTATATCTTTCAACTTCGTTGTATTTGAGCAGTAATCTGTTATAATAATAATAAAGAGATTTTTCATCTTGATTTTGGCTTTATTTTTTTTGTTTTTCTTAAATAGGAGCTACAATTATCTACAGATTCCCACCCTATTGATTTAGCATCACACATCGCTACTCTTAAAGATAAATTGTTAAAATCAAGCGGAAGGAGTGAACTCAGTGATGACATTTTATTGGAACGCTTTGGTAGCAACGCTGAAGCGTTAAAATGGCATAAAAGATGCTTTGTTCATAAAACCATTTCTAGCAATCTGAAATATCAAATTGCCTATCTTGAGGCAGATATTAAAAGCGACAATGAAATGTTCTCATTACTGAAGCGATAAGTAAAGTCTAACCCTTCAATTAATTTTGATCATAAGGTATCCGAGTTTGTCCAACGGATCAACGATTTAGAATTGAAATTGAAGAATAGTCAAGCTCAGTGCAAATCATTAGATTTCATCATGGGAGACAAGATTTCAAGTATTGATTTCTCGTTCCTCATGTTACTCCCTCGGTCTCTAGATCCACGAGGTCGAATTCTATTGCTACTCAAAAATTTCTCTCAATGATTAACTCCCCCAGATTTGGATGATAATGCTGTGGGTAACTGGTGCAGCAGAGTTAAGTTCGAAATATCTTAGTATTTTGATGAGCAACAAAGTGTGAAGTATTTTCAGAGTATCTACGAGTATGCTGCCAAGGTTTAGAAGCTCAAATGTGATAAATACTTCCTTCAGAAGCGCATTGCAAAGCTAGAAAGGTATAACAAGACCCTCAGGTGCGCAAATAGAGCTTTCAATCGTGCTCTAAAGACAAATATTGACGCAATCGATGATGCGGATAGGGTCAGGAAGAAGGAAAAGAAACTCAAAAAAGTTCTTTGCACCATTATTCGTCACATAATCAATCCTTCGGTCGCTGAGAATCTTAACAAAGCTGCTCAAGACTTATAATATGTTTGCATCTTTGAAATGTATAAACTTGTCTTGTATATAGGTGAATAACTTCATAGTTTTGTAAATAATTTTATGACTTACGTGAACCATATAAACTTTGTAAATATCACCTGATTTGTAATCCTTTTCTGTAACATCACTTCTAAAATGCTTTTTGATAGTTCATACGTTGATTTATGTGCTTGCTTAGTCTTTCATTTCTATGTGTTGATTTCCTTGAAAAGTATGAAGCAAACAATATATTTAATAGTTAGCATGAAATTGACATACTAGTCTGTGCATATCATTTGCTTTGATTAACAGATGATCTTGTTAATTGCATGAAAAGTAGTTTATATTTAAATGTCTGAATCCCATCTTCAACCTTGATGACAAATAATCAAGAATTCAACTCCAACCATTTAGGAAGAATGTCTAGATCATGTTAATTGGAAATCCCACCCTCAAAAAGGGATATAGATGTTAGAATGTGATCTTCAAGAAATATTTAATAAATAGCTAAATCTAAAAATCACTATCGGAATATCTGTAGTAGAAACCCATTGACCCAATTCTGGGTTTAATGAGATTTGAATTCATAGAAATCCGAGACCCAGGTTCGAGCATTAGCGAAAACGTATAGTAATGATCTCCTTGAGAGTATTATTTGAACCAGGTTCGGGCATTTGGGTTAGAAATCCACTATAGAGATTCATAATAGATATTCCAAGCCCAAACTAGAGCATTGATAAGTACTAGCCTCGCAACCCAGATTCAGGTATGATAAAGATGTTTTAGTGATTGATAGAGACCCGAAACCTAGATTTAGGTATTAATAAATGAAGTTCTGAAATGAATGTCTCGAATCCCAGATTCGAGTATTAATTGATGAAATTCAGATATGAGAGACCTGAAAACCAGATTCGGTTATTAATAGATGATGTTCAGATATGGGAGAACCAAAACCCAGATTCGGGTATTAATAAATGATGTTTAGGAATGAAAATCCCGAAACCCAGATTTCGGTATTAAAAAGTGGAGTCCTATTCTATTCCTTTGATGTGTGAACCCTTTAGGTTTTGTATAGAAGTAATTTGACTAGCTGTCTCTTGAGCTCGGACGTCTTAGTTCATAATTGGACATCTCTTTTCTCGGGTTTGAATATATTAGTCTATTGCTGAATGAGCATCCTTTTAGGATTGAACATCTTGGCCCATTATTTGATGGGCCTCTTCTTGGGCTTGGATGTCTCAGTCCAATATTGAATGAGCCTTCTCCTAAGCTTGCACATCTTAGCCCATTGTTTGATGGGCCTGGACATCTTAGTCCATTGTTTCCCGGTGTTCTTAGTTAGCTCATCTTAGAGGATGGAACCAAGGACTTACCCAACCTCCCTCCAGGAGGTGCCCTACCCTGGACCTTGTGCGGGGTAGACATGGGCTTCTTCGGTGCTTTACCCTGGCCATCTTATGGCATGGATAAAGGCTTACTCCATCCTACCTCCAAGAGGTGCCTTAGCCTGGCCATAGTGTGGTATGGATAAAGGGCTTGTTCGGTGCTTTACACCGGCCATCTTATGGCGTAGATAAAGGCTTATTCCATCCTCCCTTCAAGAGGTGCCTTGACCTGATCAGAGGCGCCGCTAAGGGCTTTTCCGATGCTTTAACCTGGCCATCTTATGGCATGACTAAAGGCTTACCTATCCTCCCTCTAGGAGGTGCTCTGCCCTGGCCGACTCGGCGCGAACAGCGGCTTTTCTACCATCTTAGGTAGACTACCATCTTAGGTAGCATCCAAATATAGGAGCATTTCACTTCCAGCCACGTAGATTTTCTTTTTAGGAAAAAACATCTCTTTATTGATGTTTCACAAATTCTTTTCATATACTAATGAATGTTCCCTTATCGGAAGAAATTTATGATCATCCCCTCTAGGGCTCTACATTTATTGGTATCATGGCCATTCATCATGTGGTAGTAATAGTAGGATTCTCCTAGATTCCTTTCATGTTTTGGTTTCTTTTTCTATGATGGAAAATAATTAAACTCATCCTTAGTAAGCAAGTAGACATTTCCAATAGATGTTGTCAAATTGCACTCTTTTGGAAGTCCAGATTTGAAATTTGATTCTTGAGGATGTCCCTTTGATCTTTTGTTCCTTGGTCTTATAGTTTCATGCTCCTTAATTGATTTTCTTTTTGCCACCCTCTATAGTTCTTGAGTCGAAAGTGTTCTTGTTGTAATTGGTTGTTGCCACTTAGGTGTAAAGGCATTATAATCATCCATTATTTTGTTTTTCAAAAATTGTGCCTTTGGAATAGTGTTGGATGGTTCTCCTCATTTGATTGAATACATTGTCACTTCCATTTGTTCTCTTTCATAATGCAATAATAGGGGTGAGGCCAACATGAAAGGGGTTCAAGCTCCATTTCTCTAGATCATATGATTCCACGCTTTTCTTATTTATAATTCTCAGAGCTTCTAGCCTTAATCTTTGTTCTTCATTTTATTGGAATCTTTGATGAATTTTGAGGGAAACTCTATCTCATGTGGCTCAGAGGATCCTTGTTCAGATCTTAGGATTCTTTTAGCCATGATTTGACCAAAGTAGATAAACTTAAGATTGGTTTAAGTGGGGTTAGAGACAGGTAATGTTGGGTGTTCAACCAAATTGGAGGTTCAAGCCCTCCTTCTAGCGCCAAAAATGTTAACAAGAATTCTTGTCAACACCCCAAAGTTGAATTGTGGAATAAGGTTTATTCCTTGAGTATGTGAAAAAAATATGGGAAAGGTCTATCTCCATTGAATTTCCTTTCGAGTTGATTGATGATGTATGAAGTTGTTCAAACCGACCTTTCAACTCAGTCGAAAGGTTCGGCTTCTTCGTTTGAAATTTTTTCGATTATGTTGAGATGTATATGTATTTTCTTCGAAACCTCTCCTTTCGAAATCTTTGAAATTCCCTAGATAAGATTTTCCTTTGTTGTTTTTGACCTAGTCGAAACCTTAGTTGTTATATGGCTAGGATTTTATCTAAAAGTCGAAGGTAGAGGTTTTGACCTCATTCGAAGCAAGGTTGATTAGGAGTTAAAATTTGAGTCAGGAATCAGGGGTTGCAATTTCGACCTTGTTGAAAGCAATATGCTTAAATGCTTCTGGTTTGGATCAGGTATCTCAAGTAGAAAATAACTCGGAACAAGGTTTCATCCTTGTCGAAAGCTAAATCTTTTGGCACTTAGTGTTAATCAAAGATTTTGGTGGATAAGGGCTTGGTCTCGACTGTGTCGAAAGCAGAAAATTATGGGAAGGCCTTATGAAGTGTATAATTGAAATTATTTAGATTTGTAGGTTTTCGTCTATGTCGGTAGGGACCTTTCGATGTAGATATCACCTGAAATATAAGAGTGAACCTGACAATATCCTGAAAAATAGCAAAATAATTTGAAATATTTTAAACTTCCCTTCAACCAGCTAAAGAAGACTTTATTTCTCCAAATCCCCAAACTAATTTAGTAATTAGGGTTTACAAAACTTTTTATTAAGCAAATACAAGTTTAGAATGTAAGAATCGGAACCCCAAAATGTGACCCCTTGGGTCTTATTTATAGATGTGTGTTAGCACATTTTGACCCTGATGCTCCGACTTGGTCGAAAGGTAGCTGCCGAATGACTCAAGAATGCTTCATCTTTGTCGAAAGGTAGGGTTGTGCCTCTCTTCTATTTATTGCCTTATAAGTGCTTCCATCTCTGTCGATAGGCATTGTTTAATGGTTTCGATGATGTTGGTTACGTTTGAGCTCTTATTTTTGATTTGATGCGGAACTCTCCTTGATCACATTAGCTTCTACCGGTTTGAAAGGCTTACCACGGCTTTCGAAGGGGCTGTTCAGGACAATGCTTGCTTTAGCATGGTTTAAATGTATGCGAAACCTTTGGTGTCCAAATTCTTGTGACATATACAAAGAGCTATTCTTCATTGTCTTCGAATGGTGCTGCTTTGACTCAATCGAAAGGTCATCATGCATATGGAGTGACTCAGTCAAAAGGTGGCTACTGAAGGTAGAAGAATGCTTTTGACTCCTTCGAAAGGTAAGAACCCAATGAATCTTGATTGTGGAAACCCTTTGACACCTTTGAAAGGTCCTGTAGCTTTGAAACCTAGGCGGCAGCATCCCTTTGACTCATTCGAAAGGTCTTGCTAGAGCTCTTCTCTTTTGTTCTCTTTTGTTCTCTGCTCTGAATGGTTTTGACTAAATCGAAAGGTGGATTTTTGAAGTAATCAGGAATATGTTTATAACTGGCTGCAACTCAGGTAGGCAGAAGCAATTTTCTTCCTTTTTCAATTTTGGGTTCGTTTAGATTTTATGATTTATTGATTAATTATAATATGTTATGCATTTGTAGTTATGGTTGGTACTTCACATTCATACAAGGATTTGTGTATTCAGCACTTAAATATTTACAAGGATTCAGTATGAAGCAAAAGGTGAATCCATCGAATACATATTTGAAACTTTAAACAGTGCTTATGGGCTCTCATGGATTAAACAATGGTTCCTTGGCTTTTCTTTTTAATTTGGAAAATACATGGTTGTATTTTTGTAATTAAAATAGAACTACCGTTCAAATATTGAAAAATAATAATTAAAAATCATCTATTTTACATGACAGGGTAAAATTCACATTTTCTTTCTCATAGCAACCAGCTGATTTAAAATTCCTAATCCATTTTATTCTTTTACAGTTAAATTTAATACATCTTTAAGATGATAACAGGCAATGTACACATGATTCTAAGGATTGGATTTTTTATTTGTATGAAAACATATGGAGTGGTGATGGGCTTGTATGTGAAAACTATACCAAAAACCACTGGTATATTGAATTCTATCTGTTATCACTTTTGCTATATGTCTACTTAAATCATCTTCAAGTAAGGCACTTTGCACACGTATATATTGTAAGCATTTGCCTCAGAATTCTTGAGGCATTTTCTTCAAACATCGTGAGGCAAATGCCTTAAAATTCATGAGGTGAATGCCTGAGATTTCTTAGGCAATTGCCTCAGGAAAACTAAGGCATTTGCCTTATATTTCTGAGGCGAATGCCTTAGAAATACCGAGGCATTTGCCTTGGATTTTTGGGCATTTGCCTCAGAAATCCGAGGCATTAATAAATCGGAGGCAAATGCCTCAGATTTCTGATGCATTCGACTCAAATTTTGTAGGCATTCGCTTCAGAATATCTGTGGTAAAATTTAAAGCGTTTCTTTCATTAATTGCTTTTTGATCGCTAATTGTTCTATTATATTTATTATAGGTAAATGAAATTTTTTGTGCAAAGAATTAGCAGGATGTTGAAGTTCACTTTTGGAGTAATCAAATGATGTTTTCTTGGCTTTGTGCATTTTCTCAAAACTTGGTGTATAATTATTTTCAAAACTTGTATGGATGCTGTGAAAACATGGTTTTTGGATATAAGTCCTGTTTGGTTTAAATACGTTATAGATATCGGCTAATTTCAAACAATATGTATATTATATATATTCAAATGTGAGATTGGGGGTGTGAAAGTATTGACAGCATTTATTACATGCTGGTATGAGAAATGTTGTAAAAATAAAATTAACATCATCAATAAAACATTGTAAAAGATGCTGAAATAACAATTAAATGCTACAGAAAATCTTAAATGACATGAAATAAATGTTGTAGAATATTCTTCTCAACAATTATTAAACGATGTAAATATGCCTGTCAATGGGCACGGTTCGGTCCAGGTATTATAAAACCCGGACCCGAGTCCAATTACAATAATTAAAACCCGAGACAGCCCGAACCGTAGGACATTTCAACCCAATGCCTGCTGGGTAATAACTATATATCTAACTCAGAATATTGTTAAAACCATATTTTAAAACTACAACTTTAGTAAAATTTCTATAGAAACAATGTTAACATATAAATTGGACGGTGATGTAGTCAAGCTCATAACAAAAGTATGCAAAAACATCTATATGTAAACAAACAAAATGGTAAATAAATAACATATACACTCATGTTTTGATACGACGAAAAACTAATAGTTGGGTTGGGCTCTAACCGGGTTGGGTTTTGATAAAACCGTACCTGACTTGGATTGGGCTTGGGTAATAAAAGGCAAAACTTATATCGAATAAATAGGGCGAGCTCGGGCCAAAACCCGTACCATTGACAGGCCTAGTTGTAAAGACCCATAGTTTACAGCGTTTTATTTATGTTGTTAAAAATTGCTTATTTTAACAACATATCGTTGGACAACATTTATCAATAGGTTTTCACAGCATTTATTTTGTGTTATAAAATGTATTTCCTATTGTAGTGGGTGCACATCAATTACTTAGCAATGAAGAAATATAGTCAGTTCAATCATCTCTGTTCAAATTCACGCTCCAATTCCATGAAAATACACGGCAACGGGCGACCGTTAATATGGATCGGTCGACAGTTGAACCTTAGGAGTCGACCGCTTATAATGTGAATTTTTGGAAAGTTCTTATATTTAATTTGTTTCGTATTCAAATTAAAACATCCGTAACTTCTCCGTACTAACTCCGATTTCATAGCGTTATATATGAATATTGTCCAGAAAATCATTACGAACACAATGGTACAAGTTTAGTAAGCAAAATTTTGTTGTTTGTGAAAATTTCATTTTAGGCCCTGTTTTTTTAATTTAATTTTCTTATTAAATTTTCTGTTAAATTTCCAGGGAGTTACATTTACTTGTGTCTTTCTATAGGAACCTTACATCGAGAGGTAAGCCAACTTGTCTAGCATTCTCCTTAAAATAAATTTGAAATTTGATCTCTCTACGGGGTGGAAGACCAGAAACTTCAGAAAATACATCTGGGTAGTCACGAATTGCTAGTACTAAAGCTAACTCATTATGTGATAAGTCTAAGAAATATAGGTGACTCAACGTTACTAAACTCCTAAGGTCATAGAAACCTTAAAGTTAGACCCATTACAAGTACCCAAATGAACAACCTTTCTGTCACAGTTTAAAAATGCTCCATACATAGTCATCCATTCCACTCCCAAAACTAAACCAAACCCAAAAATTCTCAAAACAAAAGCATCATAATCAAACTTGGCCCTTAAAATATATAACTTCAAACCCCCATAAATCATGGATAAGTTAGTCGACTGTAACAGTCCGCACTTTCAGACACACCGATCCAAAGCCTAATGGTACTTTCAGGCTCACATTATGCCAAGAAATCCGAGCTATTAGGTTATTAAAACATTACAGAGCATACTATAAGGGTAAATTTTAAGACATCCTATACTTTCAGATCTCATAGCGTAAGGAAGTAAAATATAGTACTGAAATATAGACGTTTTAGAAAAACAGTCTCCAAAATACTTTATTTGCCATATACACTATTTCAAAGTAAAATATATGTTTACCGACTTTAACATATTAAATAACTACATGGTGGACAACAAAGAATATGAGAACTTTGACGTGAAGCTCCTTTCTCCATGTACTATGCACAATCAACTGCTAACCTATATCCTACGGTAAGGAAAAATGAAGAGAAGGTGGTGGTCGTACAAAAATCTAGTAGATGAGTACAAGTTTAATACATGATGATCATGTGCAATTAACTTTAATGCTACATTACATGATATAGGGTTTGATACAAGTGGCTATGAATTCCTAAGGTCCACTACCTAAAGATTGTTGTTTAATACATACCTGCACTACAGTTTGTGTCGGCTACTACAATGGATCGAACAAAGGATCAAACCTCACATCTAATGAACGACCATTACCCCTAGAGCTACTCAATATGTTAAAAACTGCCCTTTTGGTTGCTAACTATGGAAACACCACCATTAGCCTACTTTGGAACTACTCCCACCAATATCACCCTTGCTAGGCTACTGAGAAATTGATTCTACCTCTAATTACAACTACACGTAACCCCACTACGCATTGAGGTGGAACCCACGATGCCGAATCGCGGATGTGTCTCATCGTCCGCATTCGTATCCACCTCTCGATCATAGTGTTGGCCTCTTATCACACGCATCGAGATCCTCCATTCGATCTGTATCTTGTCCCGTCAGTATTCATGCATACAAGACTCCCATTGTGCCTGGCCACTCTAAATCAGGCATCCTCGTCGGTGTTGCGCATCTACCATGGAACCTCTTATGAGTATCATTTGCAAAGACACACCACCTCTAGTCGATTACTTGCTCTAGAATTGGGAAAATGACATTTACCTAACCCTGCAATGACCTAACATCCATTCATAGGGAACTAGGCTCCCTACAACTCCTAAGATACATCTATATGCCCATGAATAGGCCCTCAAACAATTAACGGTTGTATAAATTTTTATTGTTAAACTTGGACTTTAGGTCGAGGTAAAAATTGTGCATTTTTCACGTCTATCGGTCGATCAATCGATAACCCTTACCGATCGAACACCAAAGGTCAGGGTCAACTGGTCGTAAGCTAAAATTTTAAGGTTAGTTAATTACTGATGTCGATTGGCTGTCAATTTTAGTTATGTTAATTTCATTTGTTGACTTTAGTTTGCACTAAACCCTAACACTAATTTGACCAGTCCATATTCTCGATTTCAGTTTGTTCTATTTAGGTATTGTAGATCTAGTTTGCTGATTTTAGCGTTTCACAGGTTAATAACAATAGGTTTAATTGTTTACAGTGATTCCAATTTCTATCCAAGATTAAAGGTTTCAATTTATGACTTTAAACATCATCTTAGATCATAGAGAATATATTAATTTTAAATGTCAATAAGCACCTAATTAAAATTATTTCCAGTCTCCTCAAGCCTAAGCTTTCATATTCCACTTGCTTGAGAATTATCTCTCCATATGCTAGCTTCGCTTGCTTTGTCTAGATTTAATTGCTTGCGTTATTCTAAGTTAATTTTATTTGATTTTTGATGAACTTTAGGTCTAGAGGAGAGACTAGAATTTGACAAAGTTTCATTACTGTGAACGGTTGTGTGAATTTTAGGTTAGATTAGGCTTGAATTTATAGGGTTTAGCAATTTGTTTATGCCATTGGATTTAGGTTGGAGAATCTTCTAAATAATCATGCATGCTCATCTGGTACTTAGCAAAGAAGTAAGAAATCTCGACTGTTCGAACATAGTACATGACAGCTAATTACTCTCGATTTTAAACAGGCTATGGTCAACGGCTTGCCCGTATCGATTGACCGCTACCGATCGACCTTCGAACCTCTTAGGTCAATCGGTCACCATGTTAATTTGTATATATTTTTTTCTTTTTATTCTTAGTTTCGTATTATATTTCCAATTCTTCCAACGCCCATAACTTCTCTGCATTAACTCCAATTTCGAAGTGTCACATATGAAAATCATTGCGAACACAATGGTGCAAGTTTCATAACCAAATTCAGAAGGTTGTAAAAAGTTATTTTTAGTCCTTATTTTATTTATATTTAACTTATTATTAAATTTCCATCAAATTTTTAGAGTGTTACATTCTACCTCCTAAAAGGAATTTGTCCTCGAAATCTCAAAGGATGGAAAAGTATAATTTACACTCACAACAACCAATAGTTACAACCATCTACTCATCCATCATGTAGCATATATGCAATGTAAAATGCATATTAACCTAAACTAATGCAAAGCGTAAGTGGTCTCCTAATCCGGTGACCTCCTATCATGCGAATGCTCATGCCATGCATCCAAAATGTATGCAACATCCTAAGTAATATACTTGCAATTTCTACAAGTATGCGCAACTATTCTATCCAAATGCAAGATCCACACACACAATGCTCAAATAGAACAAACAACAACCAAACATCCATATGCATAACATGTAGCAACCAACACAACAAGTACGAGATAATGTGAATGTGTGTGTACTACCGATAGGATATACTATCCTAAAGGTATATAAGAAGCAATCCAAACAATACAACCACTAGCATCCATCATCCATAACATGTCTGACTGACACATTTACAACTATTCCTACCATCCAATCGTTTCCGCCTAAGCTACAACCTAGTTACAAAAATAATTTTTTCTAACAAAAAATGGAAACATTCTAGAAAAGAGTTTGTGATGGGTAGCTTGGACTTTCTCCTCAAGCTCCCATGTATCCTCCACTGGATCGTCTCCCTACCAGACTCTAACTAGTTTAGTTATTTCATCATGGAGTAAGTTTGTTCCATGCCTAATATGGGTAGGTACATAGTGAATATGGGACTCACTTATCCTTTTTAACTTTTCCTATTTGACATAGCTTGACCTGGTAACTACATCGGATAGACACTTCCGCAAGCACCTAATGATGCCTTTATAATCATTTAGCCGTAATCTATCTTGCCTTTGGTATTTTCTACAGGTCTACTTCCTAATTATGGATTTAGCTCTATGGACTGTAGAGGACTCAACTCCTTAGACTACTCTATGTCTCCCTTTAGCACAAGCTTTATGCTTATCATGTGAAGTCCTTGTCCTTTTATGAACCGAATTCATCCATTTCTCTCAACTGCACTTCTCATCCTTTACCACTAGCATAAACCTTTAATCCTAATGTATGTGCAAAGGTAATTCTCTACAATCCTTGCAATTGAATCAAATGGTGTCAACATGCACCATGCTAAATAACTTGAGCATAAGTATGCTCCCATGAAACTGTAGCGCTATGAAATCCTCAATGCATAACATACTGTCTTAACTCATCTAGTGGTATAGCTAATTATCTCAACTTCTATATACCAAGTGAGATAACTAAATTGTAGAAAGTGTCTCCTTCCATGATATTTCCTACTTAGCTCTCCTTCCATGATATTTCCTACTTTGCTCTCCTTCCATGATATTTCCTACTTAGCTCTCCTTCCATGATATTTCCTACTTAGCTCTATGCTATTTCTCCACTTTACCCAAGGGTATCCAAACTTAGTGATTTCTTGAATTACTGAAAATGGCAAAGCTTCTTTTCCAATTAGATTCAACTTTAAATCATCTCATTTTACTTATAAATGTTTTCTTTATTCCTTTAAAAATCATAGTACCTAGGTATCATGTTTAGAGTCCATAGAAATCCATCATAAGTTCAATAAGTGAAAGTTTGGTCTATCTTCCCATTCAACATTAACAATAAAATTCCTAAAATTAATTGAATTCATAACTTAGAATCACTCTAGCATTGGTAATAATCACCTAAGTGGTACTATGTCCACGCGCGACTGCCATGCACACAACTGTGTATTCTTAGTTAATCTTCCATGAATTTCTTTAAGTAGATAGCCTTCTTCCCGTCCAAGGGATGATTAAGAAGAATTCTTTTTATTTCTTCCTTCAAATCTTATCAAAAATTTCCCAATCTAGTCTTCTATGAAAATTGCCTTCTCATTCTGTTACTACCTAAAATTACTTTCGACTTAGTCGAAACCAATTTGAGAAAAAGAAAAAGAAGGATAAAAGGAAAAGGCTCCAACTAGACCTTTCAAAGGAGTCGAAGGGATGCTACAGCCAAAGTACAAAATCTTTAGAACCTTACAAAGGGGTCAGAAGGATGCTACAGTCAAGGTCTAGAAGATTCTCAACCTTTTGAAGGGGTCGAAGGAGTCGAGAGCACACTTTCGCTTCAATTACCACCTTTTGAAGCATATGATTCCATATGCATGAAGACCTTTCGAATGAGTCAAAGCAACTCCTTTTGAAAACAAAGGAGGAAAAGTCTTCACATATGCGCCAATCCTTTCGGAAACAAAAGTTGCGCCTTCACCCAAACCACTCGAAAGCATGTATTGGCCTGAACAACCCTTTCAAAAGCTAACTAAGCCTTTCGAACCAATCGAAGCAATTGTTACACAGGGAGGTTTCGGATCGAGTCGTACACAAGTGTTCAGAAGCAACTTACAACATCGAAACCATCGGAATTTCAACACCTTAGAAACCACTAAATAAAACCTATCGACAGAGTCGAAAGCTCTTACAAAGCAACACAGAGAAGAAAAGCACAACCATTCCTTTCGACAAAGGCGGGAGCATACTAGAGTCAATACGGCAGCCTCCTTTCGACCAGATCAGAAGCATAAGGGACAAAAGGTGATGATCCGCGTCTATAATTAATACCCAAGGGGTCTGGTTTTGGGGATCTGAATTCAGTAATTCTAAACTTTTACTTTCTTAATTCAAAAGGTTGTAACACCCTAATTTGTAATTTGATTTGGGGAAATCGACTAATAAAGGCTTCTCGGTGCTGAAAAGGGGAAGATCTTTGCATTTTTGATTACTTAGTTGTTTAAAAACATTATTATCAGAATTCATTGTGTATTTCCAGGTGTCGACCACGACGAAAGGCTTTTCTGACCTGATCAAGATCATTATAAATCCAAGTAACTAAGGCCACCTTCTATAAGACTCTTACTTTCGACAAGGTCAAAACCTAATCCTAATCCGTTGTAACCCTTGGGTCCCAGTCCAAACCCAAGACACATAATGCTACAGCCTTCGATAGGGCCGAAACCTCAATTTCAACTAGATTAACTTCAGATCACAGACCCAAGCCTACCCACTAAACATCTTAGCTTTCAACAAGGTCGAAATCCACCAAGCCCAACTTAAGTTTCGGACTTTGAGAGATTCCCATCTGTGTTCCGCAACTGTTTTGAAAGGAAGGCTTTCGAAGTGACGACCAAACTATTTCAACAAGTTTGAAAGGCTGATGGAAAAGAGAAATAATCATTTCAACTGGGTCGAAAGGTTGACCCAAGAAAGTTATCACTACAACAACCTATTTGAAAGGGTAACCAAGGAGAAAATACACATCCTATTTTCTTCAACTTAATCGAAGAAAACCAAAAGGGATAAATCTTCTTCCTTAACTCAACTTTGAGGTGTTGACAAGATCTCTTATTAATATTTTGGTGCTAGAAGGAGGGTTCGATCCTCCAACTTGGTTAAATACTCAACACCACTTTTGTCTAATCTAACACAACTCAATTTCAAGATTATCTAATTTGGTCTAACACCATTATGGATAGAAGAAAAAAAGGTCCAAGCAAGGATCTTCTAAACCATATTTGATAGGATTCTCCCTAAGAATCATCAACGATTCCAACCAATATGAAGAGCAAAGGCTAAGATTAGATGCTTTAAGAATTATAAACAAGAAAAAAGAAAAATCATATGGTCCAGAGAAATGGAGCATGAACCATTTTAATATTGGCCTCACCCCTATTTTTTCCTTAGGAAAAAAGAAAAGTGGTAGTGATAATTTGTTCAGTCAAATGAGGAAAGCTATTCAACATTATTCCAAAGGAACAATCTATGGAGAAAAGATTATGGCTGATTATAATGCCTTTGCACATAAATGGCAATGAGCTGCAATAGAAACACTTCTAACACAAGAACTCCAAAGGGTGTTGAAAAGAAAAGCAATCGAAAA
The DNA here is from genome assembly GCA_030765085.1 of Allium cepa. NCBI lineage: Eukaryota > Viridiplantae > Streptophyta > Magnoliopsida > Asparagales > Amaryllidaceae > Allium > Allium cepa. Next base: position 712,908,975 of record CM060938.1, on the reverse strand, counting down.
ATATAAAAATAAAAGGCTAAGAAATAAGAAATCAAAAGGCCATCCTCATGAGACAAGTTTCAAGTTTAGACTACCTAAAGAATGCAACTTAACAACATCCATAGAGAATACCTACTTGTTAACCAAGGATGAGCTCAATTTTTGGTCATCATAGAAAAAGAAGCCAAAGAATGGAAGGAATATAGGGGAATCCTACTGCCATTATCACATGATGAATGGACATAAGACTAATCATTGCAGGGCCTTAGAGGGGATGATAGTCAACTTCTTTCGTCAAGGAAAGATTAATGAATTTTAAGGAAATATTGAATGAGATCAATAAAGAGCTATTTTTCTAAAGAGAATCTACATGGTTGTGAGTGAAATGCTCCCTTTATTTGGATACTACCTAAGATGGTAGAAAGCCTCTGTCCATGCCGACTTGGCTAGGGGAGAGCACCTCCTAGAGCAAGGGTGGAGTAGGCCTTTAACCGTGCCATGTTATGGCCAAGTTAAAGCACTGGACAAGCCCTTGGCCGTGCCTCTGGTCAGGTCGAGAAACTTCTTGGAGGGATGATGAAGTAAGCCTTTATCTGTGCCATGCTATGGCCTGGATAAAGCACCGAACAAGCCCCTGTCTGCACCACACTATGGCCAGGGAAGGGCGCCTTCTAGAGGGAGGTCAGAGTAAGCCTTTAACCGCACTACGCGATGGCCATGTTAAAGCTACGGACAAGCCCTGAGCCACGCCTCTGGCCAAGGCAAGGTGCCTCCTTGAGGGAGGATGGGTAAGTCCTTAGTTCCAGTCTCCAAGATGAACTAACTAAGGCCCTAGACAAAAATGGACTAAGATGTCCAAGCCCAAGAAGAGGCTCATTAAATAATGGACTAAGATGTCCAACCCCAGAAAGAGGCTCATAAAATAATGGACTAAGCTGTCCAAACCTGAGAAGCGGTATATCTCCAATGGACTAAGATGTCAAAGCCCAAGAAATGGCGCATCTGATTATGGACTAAGACGTCTAAGCTTAAGAAGCAGCCAATCAAATTACTACTATACACAAGGCCTAAAGGGTTTATGCATGTCAAAGAAGACATAATCTAAGGAGTAAAGTAGGACTCAGTCTATTAATACCCTAATCTAGGTTTTGGGACTTTCATTTCTAAATTTCATCTATTAATACCTGAATCTGGGTTTCGGGTCTCTCATTTCTAAATTTTATCTATTAATACCTGAATCTGGGTTTCGAGTCTTTATCAATCACTTCAGTCTTTATTATACCCGAATCTGGGTTTCGAGACTATTACTTAAGAATGTCCTAATCTAGGTTTGAGATTTTATTATGGATTTTTGATTGTCCACTACTAATGCCCGAATTTGGGTCAAAGACGTTTCTTAAGAAGATAATTATGATGAGCTTCCGTTAATAACCGAATCTGGGTTTTGGACTTCTAAGTTTTCAGATCTCATTAACATCCGAGTATGAGTCATTGGATTTCTATTACAAATATTCTGATAATAATTTCTTAATCTTTTTCTTATTTAGCTCTTTATTAACTATTTCCAAAGGATAACTCTCTGATATTTGAACCCCTATTTCTGGACAAGTTTTCCACCGAAAAACTTTGGATATTCTAGCAATATGGTTGAAATTTCTTATCATGACCAAAAATGGGATTTTGACATTTGATCAAATATAAACTACCTTACATATGATTAACACGATGATTTTAAATTTTCACAAATGATATGCGTAGTTTTACAAACAAATTTCAACCAACAATAAGAAATGTTGTTTGCTTCATACTTTTCAGGGAGATCAAAACAACGAAGAAGAATAAAAGATTCTGAAAACATAGAAGTTATGGTATGAGCTATCAGACAAGTGCTTCAGAAATAACACTACAAGAAAGGATCCCAAACCAGGTGATATTTACAAAATTTACATCATTTATATAACTTATGAAATTATTATAAATACACAAAACAATTATATGCATTTCATGAATACAAATCTATCATAAATCTTGAGTAGCCTTGTTCAGGCTCTCAGCAATTGAAGGATCTATAATGTGATGGTTTGCGATGTAGAGGATCTCTTTGAGTTTCTTATCCTTCTTTCTTATCCTATCTGCATTGTCAATTGCATCGATGTTAGTTTTAAAGCACGATTAAAAGCTCCATTTGCGCCTCTAAGGGTTTTGTTTGCTTTCTAATTCAGCAACGCGCTTCAAAAGGAGTTAATTCTCGCGTTCGAATTTCTGGATTTTAACAGCATATTTGTTTATGTGATGTGAATATTTTGCCTTCTGTTGCTCGTCAAAGTATTTCATCATTTTGAACTTAACTTTCCTATACCACTAGCCCACTACCTTCTCATCTAAGCCTGGTGGAGGATTTGTTTAGTGGGAAATTTCTGAGCGGCAAGGGAAGCTGGTCCCGTAACTTTAGCAACCGACGAAGTAGCAGGGAAGGCTGGTAAATCAATACTCAAAATATTGTCTCCCATAATAAATTCCAACGACTCACACTAAGCTTGGTTGTCATTCAATTTCATATGCAAATCACTCATCTTTTGGAGAAGTTTTGACATTTTATTATCAGAGTCGATTGAAGGATTCGACTTAACTTGATGCTTCAAAGCAGAAATCATTTCATTCTTATTTTTATAATCAGCCTATAAACTGGCGATTTGATCCTTAAGATTTTTGATAATTGTTTTCTGAAGTAAGAACCTTTTGTGCCATTTTAAAGCTTCTATGTTGCCAATGAAAGCGAGAAAGTAAGATAAGTGAAAAGGAAGAAGATGAGAATGTGCTTTATAAGAAAAGTCAAAAATAGTGGCAAGCCGTTTGATCAAATTTAAATGAATGGTCCAGATTCACATGGAAATGCCAAAAGGTGGGAAAATTTAAGGTTTCGACATGATTGACTTGGAAAGTCAAGAGCATCCCATCGAAAGGTGGGGAAAATATTACTACCTAAAATTCCTTTCCACTTAGTCGAAACCAGTTTAAGCAAAAGGCAAAGAAGGATAAGAGGAAAAGGCTCCAGCTAGACCTTTCGAAGTAGTCGAAGGGATGCTATGGCCAAAGTCCAAAAGCTTTAGAACTTTTCGAAGGGGTCGAAAGGATGCTACAGTCAAGGTCCAGAAGATTCTCAACCTTTCGAAGCGGTCGAAGAATTTGAAACCACCCTTTCGCTTCAATAACCACCATTTGAAGTAGACGATTCCATATGCATGAAGATCTTTTGAATGAGCCAAAGCAACTCCTTTCGAAGACAAAGGAGGGAAACTCTTCACATATGCGCTAAACCTTTCGAAACCAATGGTTTTTCCTTCACTCTAATCACTCAGAAGCATGTATTGGCCTGAACAACCCTTTCGAAAGCTAAACTAACCCTTTCAAACCAGTCGAAGCCATTGTTATACAGGGAGGTTCCGCGTCGAGTCGCAAGCAAGATTTTAGAAGCAACTCACAACATCGAAACCATCAGCATTTCAACACCATTGAAACCACTGAATAAAGCCTATCAACTGAGTCAAAAGCTCTTACAAAGCAATATAGAGAAGAAAAGTACAACCGTTCCTTTTGACAAAGGTGGGAGCATACTAGAGTCAATACGGAAGCCACCTTTCAACCAGGTCAAAAGCATTAGGGACTAAAGGTGCTAACCCGTATCTATAAATAAGACTCATGGGGTATGGTTTTAGGGATCCGAAGTCAGTCATTCTAAACTTGTACTTTCTTAATTCAAAAGGCTGTAAAACCCTAATTTGAAACTGATTTGGGGAAATTGAGTAATAAAAGCTTCTTGGTGTTGAAAAAGGTGAAGATCTTTGCATTTTTGTTTACTTAGTTGTTTAAAAACATTATTATCAGGATTCATTGTGTATTTCCAGGTATCGACCATGACGAATGGCTCTTTCGACCTGAACAAGATCATTATAGATCCAAGTAACTCTAGTGATACACTCCAGGCCACCATCTATGAGACTCCTACTTTCGACAAGGTCGAAACCTAATCCTAATCCACTCTAACCCTTGGGTCCCAATCGAAACCCAAGACACTTAGGGCTACAGCCTTCGACAGGGTCCGAACCTCAATTTCACTAGATTAACATCAGATCACAGACCTAAGCCTACCCACTAAACATCTTAGCTTTCGACAAGGACGAAACCCACCAAACCCAACTTAAATTCTAGCTTTTTAGAGATTTACATCTGTGTTTGTTATCCCGCCTTTTGGCAAGGCTGTGACACTAAAGAATTGACTTGAAACAAAGGACAGTTCGTCCGGAAGATCAATTATACACAGCTTCACTATGGATGTCGATATATTTTATCCGAGTCTGGATTGAGCTACAATTGATATGATGAGACAAACAAATCTATAGAAGCCAACGTTCCAAATTTCAAGTCAATCGAAGGTCGTATGCTCAAAATATGATTGATGCAATTCAAACAGTCATTTTGTTCGTATCCATCGAGAAACCGGAGAAAAACCCAACTTTGTATCGGTTTAGTTCGAATCTATCAGATGTGCACGGTTTTGTATCGATCAGGAGAGTCGTGTCCTTCTTATCCATCAGTTGTCTGTTGTTCATATCCATTAAGCTTCAGCTCTTCGTAACCATCAATGAGCATCACTTCGTATCCATAGATGGCGATCTTCTTTGCATCCATAATCTCCAGCCTGTTCTCATCATTAAACCAACTCCATTTCGTGTCCATCAAAGCCAAGCAAAGCCGCTACTTTGTATCGATTGGCCAGTGATCGGTACAAACAAAGCAGTTACCATCGATACGAGCAGTGTAGAGTGGTTGCTGTTAACCCTCTATTTGGCAAGGCCGTGGATAGGCGGATTTAACTAAATCGACTACTCATTTGTCGAGACTGGAATATGATAGGTTTGGGTCAACTATACGGAAAGACGATCAGTCATGGAAGGTTCAGTTTCGGCCGCTCTGTCTGGAAGGCGTGGTTTGGTATGTTTGGAGTTTGGCCTTATGGCTCAGCTGTTCGGTCATGCATGGCTTGGTCAAGGATAGGTGGTCAAGCATGGTTCGGTTATTGGTGGTTCGACCATGCAGCTCGGTCGTTTGTCTAAGGTGATTCGGTCATACTGAGTGGTTCATCCTTGGTGGGTCAATCATACGTCACTCAGTTAGGGGTTTCGTTGGGTCTGGATGGGTCGTTATGTGCCGCTTGGTCCAAATGTTTCAACAAATGCCACTTGGTCAAGAACGGGAAGCCATGCATGAATCGACTAAGGCTGCTCTGCCATTGTTATTCTAAAAAACTATGGATTGTAACTGTAATTGATTCTAACATCAATAAAAAGGAAATTTCTAGAGTGGATGTAGGCCGGAGTCAGCCGAACCACTATAAATCCTCTGTTCTCACTGTTTTCTCTTTAATTTTTACTGTTCTTCGTATTTATACTCTCTACATATATACTATCTGTGATCTTGACTGTGATTTGGTGCTTTCATCTGGATTTTGGTGTTAGTGACCAATTTTGGCGCTGACATTTTGGTACTTTCACTGAGAAAGCTAGTACTCAGGGATTCTAAAGCTTGGACTTTGGATTTAAAGGCTCAGGAACTCGGATTCCTGGAAAGCTATGGAAAGGCTATCGACAAGAAGACAGAGGGCTGAAAGGAGTCAGCATAAGGGGATTCAGGAGGCTTCCTCGGGAGCTAATCAAGCTTTGATTTTCATCACCAGAAACGAGATGAAACAATGTTGAAAAGACAAGAGGAGATGATACCGAACCTACTTCGATAACTGCATGAGATGCTAGAAATAGGGGTCAGGAGCATGGAGCAACCGGAATTCAGAACAGAGCAAGACCATCAGGAGCATCACCAGGACTATGGAACACTCCCCCGGAGCATGTTGATCCAATCCCAGGAGGAGTACTAGGTGGAGCTGTACAACATGGTGTCAATAGAGGAAAGGATGCTTAAATTGGAGAAAAGGTCCTAGGATTCCCTCGTGAACTCGACGAGTAGATTGCAGGCAACAGAAAAGGACTACAGCTCGACGATTGTGATAGGTTGGTGTTAGTCCTTGAGAAGATGGTTTTGATGACAACAACCTTAGAATAAGATCATAAAATATAAATACTAACGTTATAGTTTAAATACATGTATATGCAGGATTTAACCATGTAGGTACCAAGAACGAAGACTGCACAATATAGAGATTCAAGATATCAAGATTGAAGACTCATGAGTATCAAAATTATCAAGAGTTCAAGATTTATATAATAAATAATTTAATTAGGAATTTTGTTAAAACTCCTAGAAAAGCACTGGCATCTTAAAATCTAATTTATTCATGGAATGGAATCCACTTCGAGCCTATTAAAGGGATGGAACCCTAAGTAGGATGGAACCTACAAAAAATCTAGTGGAACATTGTTTTGTATCCACTAACTTTTATTCAAATGTTATTTTTTTACAAATTTATACCTTGTTTACAAAATGATTTCAAAATTTTCCTTTTAAAAGAATCAAAAACATCTATCCTGGTTTTAAATATTTTTAGCCTCAAAATAATCTTTATTTTCAAAATCAAATTATCCTTGGTTTTGAACTATCTTTTAATAATAATAATATATTTAACTTTTAATATTTATACTTAGATTTAAATATAAAATTATAGTAAAATTTTATATATACCAAAATATTATTCTCTATACTTATTTATGTATTTTAACTATAGTTAAGTATACTTATAAGTTTAAAAATAGTTTTAATACAAGATAGTAGAAAAACAAATTACCAAAATTTCCTTAGGCTTGTCGACAACCCCTAGGACCCCTTGTCGACAAGGTGGCAGTTGATTTCAAAAATTTGAATTTCAAAAGAAGTGTCAATTCGTCATATCCTTTCACGAATGGACATGGCTATTGTTCTACTATAAACAGGGGCAGTTTTAAATGAATTTTCATTCATATTTTCTCTGATTTCACTCCTCTTCTTCTTCCACACTTCTTTATATATATTTTTACCATTACCCTACCGAAATCACCATTGAATCAAACTAGATCATTTCTGGTTTGATTCTCAATCACTATCTCCACAAGATCTCAGTGCTATTTAGAGTTATAGGCTTCTTTGTAATAAACTAAACGAGAAAAGATGTGATTGTAACCTGTGAAATCAATCAAGCGAGAAAAGTTGTGATTGTAGCCTGTGAAATCGATTGGGTGAACTTGTTGCCCGTGAAATCAAGTATCTCTACTTAGAGGATTGTAAATCTAGAGTGGTGTACCTCATGGCCTTGAAATCGAGGGTGCAATTGTACAATTAATTCTGAAAGGAAATCTGTACTTATGTGCAGGACTGGATGTAGGGTAACTCCGAACCAGTACAAAATCTGGTGTGTTCTTTCCTTTATTGCTTTTACTTTATTTCTACATCTGTGTTTGATTCTGTGATCATATCTGTGTCTGAATATTGCATACATTCATGTTCAAATTAACATAAACCCAAAAAGATTTAGTAATTACTTAAAACACTATTCACCCCCCTCTAGTGTCAATTCTAGCCTTAAGATCCGTAATCCGCATTTCCCACATTTGGTATCAGAGCAAGGTGTTCAAAGTTTCATAAGATAATTTTTGAAAAAGTTTTTAAAATGGCTATGTTTAAAAAACTTGTTACTACTAGTTTAGAAATATTCAGATCATCATTGTCTCTTGAGTCTGCATATAATCAATATTTGAATTCATGTTGTTTACCAAAATTGTATGATGTGCAGGAAACATGCTTTGTGGGTGTTGAGGAATCAATCCACGATGGACAAATTATGCAGATCAAAAAGAATAAATGGATATTCGATAGTAGATGCTCTAGACGCATGACTGGCAATCCAGACATGTTGAATGATATAATATACAAAGACGGAGGACTGGTTAACTTTGGATACAACTCAAAAGGAAATGTGATTGGCATCGGCAAAGTCGATAACTCTGAAACTCCTATTATTACTAATGTATTGCAAGTTAAGAATTAAAACATAATCTGCTAAGTATTAGTCAACTTTGCGATAAAGGATATAAAATTAAATTTGAAAAGATAAGTGTCACATTGAAGATAATAATTCAACCATAATATTTGAGGGAATTAGGAAAAAGAATATTTATATTCTTAGTATGAAAGTTTCAAACGATAACTTGTGTCTTTTGGAAAATACAAGTGACCCTTGGATTTGGCATAAGAGATTTGGACATTTGAATTTCAAACTCTTATCTAGACTGTCAAAGAGGTCTCTCTGAAATGAATTTTAAAGTAGATAGTCTATGTGATGCATGTTAATTAGGAAAACTTAGAAAAAGTTCCTTTAAGTTAAAAGATATGATTTCAAACTCAAAACCTCTTGAATCACTTCATCTTGATTTATTTGGTTCATCTCAAATTTTGTCAATAAATCATAGTAAATATGATTTTGTAATTGTAGACGATTATTCTATATTTACATGGACAATATTTTTAAAACATAAAAGTGATACTTTTGAATGTTTTAAGAACTTTACAAAAAGGATTCAAAATCAACTTTCTCTAAAAATTATAACCATCCGTAGTGATCACGGTGGTGAATTTGAAAATGAAAAGTTTGAGGAATTCTGCAATAAAAAGGGAATAGCTCATAATTTTTCATTTCCAAGAACTGCACAACAAAACAGAGTAGTAGAACGTAAAAATAGGACGATTCAAGAGTGTGCGAGAACTATGCCTTCAGATAGTAAATTACCAAAGTATTTTTGGGCAGAAGCAGTCGCTACCGCCTATTATATTTTAAATAGAATTTTAATTAGACCTTTAACTGATAAGACATCTTATGAACTTCTTCACTCAAAGAAACCTAAGATATCTTATTTTATAATTTTTGGAAGTAAATGTTTTATTTTAAATACAAAAGATAATCTAGATAAATTTGACCCTAAATTTGACAAAGGTATCTTTATTGGATATTCTAATAGAAGTAAAGCGGACAAAGTGTTTAATTTACAAACTAACACCATCGATGAAAAAATGCATGTTTCATTTGATGAAAATCTCAAAAAATTTGAAGATACAAATGATGAAGAGGATTCAATCACTCAAAATCAAGAGTCGACTGAAACTAATAATGAAATTAATCATCCTAATAAAAAGATTATACTTTTAAAAGATCATCCTATAGAATGTGTACTTAGAGATATGCAATCTGTTGTTAAAACTAGAAATCAACTAAGTAAAATGAGCAATGTAGCATTTATATCAACTTATTGAACCCAAAAATTCGAAAGAAACATCAACTGATGATTCATGGATTTTGGCTATGCAAGAAGAACTAAATCAATTCACTAGAAATAATGTTTGGGAACTTGTTCCTAGACCTGAAAATAAAACTATAATTGGAACTAAATGGGTTTATAAAAATAAAATGAATGAACAAGGAGAGGTTGTTAGAAATAAAGCCCGATTAGTCGCTCAAGGTTATTGTCTAGAAGAAGGAATAGTTTTGATGAAACCTTTGCTCCCGTAGCAAGATTAGAAGCCATTAGGATTCTACTTGCTTTCGCAAATCATAATGATTTCAAATTATATCAAATGGATGTTAAAAATGCCTTTTAAATGGATTTGTAAAAGAGGAAGTATACGTTGAACAACCACCACTTTTTGGAAATGAAGAACTACAAAATCATGTTTACAAACTTAAGAAAGCTCTATATGGTCTAAAACAAGCTCCTAGAGCCTGGTATGATAGACTAAGATCTTACTTATTACAATCAAATTTTGAAATTGGTAAAGTAGATAATACTCTTTTTATTAAAAGAAATAAAAATGAGATTCAACTAGTACAAGTTTATGTAGATGATATCATTTTCGGATCAACTAATTTTGAAACAAATAAAGAATTTTCTTAAATAATGACAAAAGAGTTTGAGATGAGTCATATGGTTGAATTAAACTTCTTTCTAGGATTACAAACAAAACAATTAGATAATGGTATCTTTATTAGTCAAGAAAAATATGCTAAAGACCTAGTTAGTAAATTTGGTTTGATTACTGCAAGTGGAAAACCCACTCCCATGACAACCAATGAGTACCTAAGTAAAGAAGATCTCTCGAAAGATGTAGATAAAAAATTATATAGAAGATTGATTGGATCACTACTCTATATCACCGCTAGTAGACCTGATATCATGCATAGTGTTTATCTCTGTGCAAGATATCAATCCCAACCCAAAGAGACCCACTTAAAAGCCGTAAAACTTATCATAAGATATGTTAAAAACACCTTTGATTATGGCTTATTTTATCCTAAAAATTATTATTTTGACTTAATATCTTACTGTGATGCTGATTATGCTGCTTGTAAATCAGACCGAAAAAGTGCAAGTGGAACTTGTCACCTTTTGGGACATTCTCTGATTTTCTGGTTTAGTAAAAAGAAAAACACGGTTTCTTTATCAACAACCGAAGCAGAGTATATTTTTGCTGCTTTGACTTGTTCTCAAGTAATATATATGCAATAAATTTTAAAATATTTTAGTTTAAATATCTCAAAATCACCAATTTATTGTGATAATACTAGTGCAATAAATTTATCCACAAATACTACTCATCATTCTTGAAATAAACATATTGACATCAAACATCATTTTCTCAGAGATAATATAAGTAAGGAAGTAATTCCTCTCGATTATATCAACTCTGAGAACCAAATTGCTGATATCTTAACAAAACCCTTAAATGAATCTATATTTACTAAATTAAGAAGAGAATTAGGTATTTGTTCAATAACTGAAATATAAAATATAATAAAAAATTAAATCAAAATAAATAAAATAGCAAAAATATCAAGCCCTATGTCGACAACCCCCTCATAACCCTGTCGACATGTAACGATTTTTTTTTTTTGAAATTTTTCCACCAAAATTCCAATAAGTGGCTATATATTCTTCTTATTTTGAAATTTGATCGTTCTACCTAGTCTTTCTCTGTTCTAACTTCTGAACACATTTAAACAATGGCCTCCTCTTCCAAATTAAGCAAAAATTCAACTTTTTTGTTCCCCTCTCCTTCCTCTGGACCATTTCAACGAACTACGCTTGCACGAGTGATGAAAATGGAAGATTCCTTGAAGGATGTACTGCAACTAATGACTGAAATTCAAGTAGCGCAAATTAGAATGGCCAAAGAACAAGAACGACAAGACAAATCCTTAGAAATTTGCAAAAGTTTCTAATGGACAATCACGCTAATCCGATCTTGATTGATGAAGAGTCTTCAGGAGATCAAGTGCAAGAGGACAGCGATGAAGAAGAAGAAGCCTTCATGGAAGAAGAGCACACTGAAGATGACGACAAAGTCATTTGCGTTGGTGAAGTGTGCTTTGACAAGGATGGAAATCTAGTCAAACAATGTGGAAATTTCTGTTTCCACTACCCAAATTGTTCGGTTCATAGATCCCTCATCTTCAAGGACACACATTAGTTTCTTTCTCTCTTTCCTATTGTTATATGTTCTTTCTTTCGTCCTCTACGTAAATGTAAATATAACAATAAATAATTAACAAACGATTTGTGTTCTTCTATTTGAATTATCACTATCATAAGTATTACCTTATATGGATTCTTAGTTAGGTAGTTAGTTATTAAAGACTAAGTTTTAGTTTTAGAGTTAAGTGATGATTATTTATGATAACACTATCATTATAATCACATCTCATATAGTATTAGTTTTAGGGGGAGTGATATAGTTTGGATTTAGTTTTTGTTGATGACAAAGGGGGAGAAGTATAAAATAGGATAGTTAAGCATAGATTAAGGGGGAGTTATTAGTTTTAGGAGGATTTATAAGGATAGAAGTAATATTTTATAAACAAAGGTTGTCATCATCAAAAATGGGGAGATTGTTAGTCCCTGCGAAGATGGTTTTGATGACAACAACCTTAGAATAAGATTATAAAATATAAATACTAACATTATAGTTTAGATACATGTATATGCAGGATTTAACCATGCAGGTACCAAGAATGAAGACTATACAGTATAGAGATTCAAGATTTCAAGATTGAAGACTCATTAGTATCAAGAGTTCAAGATTTTAATAATAAGTAATTTAATTAGAAATTTTGTTAAAACTCCTAGAAAAGCACTGGCATCTTAAAATCTAATTTATGTGGAATGGAATCCACTTCAAGCTACCCTAAGTAGGATGGAACCTACGAAAAATCTAGTGGAACATTGTTTTGTATCCACTAACTTTTATTCAAATGTTTTTTTACAAAATTATATCTTGCTTTTAAAATGATTTCAAAATCTTCCTTTTAAAAGAATCAAAAACATCTATCCTGGTTTTAAATATTTTTAGCCTCAAATAATCTTTATTTTCAAGATCAAATTGTCCTTAGTTTAAACTATCTTTTAATAATAATATATTTAACTTTTAGTATTTATACTTAGATTTAAATATAAAATTATAGTAAAATTTTATATATACCAAAATATTATTCTCTATACTTATTTATGTATTTTAACTATAGTTACGTATATTTATAATGTTTAAAAATATTTTTAATACAAGATAGAAATTATTTTCAAAGAAAAACAAATTACCAAAATTTCCTTAAGCTTGTCGACAACCCCTAGGACCCCTTGTCGACAAGGTGACAGTTGATTTCAAAAATTTGAATTTCAAAAGAAGTGTCTATTCATCATATCCTTTCATGAATGGACATGGCTGTTGTTCTACTATAAATATGAGCAGTTTTAAATGAATTTTCATTCATATTTTCTCTGATTTCACTCCTCTTCTTCTTCCATATTTCTTTATATATATTTTTACCATTACTCTGTCGAAATTACCGTTGAATCTAACTAGATCATTTCTGGTTTGATTCTCTATCACTATCTCTACAAGATCTCAGTGCTATTCAGAGTTATAGGCTTCTTTGTAATAAACTAAACGAGAAAAGATGTGATTGTAACCTGTGAAATCAATCAAGCGAGAAAAGGTGTGATTGCAGCCTGTGAAATCAACTGGGCGAACTTGTTGCCCGTGAAATCAAGTATCTCTACTCAGAGGATTGTGAATCTGGAGTGGTGTACCTCATGGCCTTGAAATCAAGGGTGTAATTGTACAACTAATTTTGAAAGGAAATCCGTACTTGTGCGGGACTGGATGTAGGGTAACTCCGAGCCAGTATAAAATCCGGTGTGTTCTTTCCTTTATTGCTTTTACTTTATTTCTGCACCTGTGTTTGATTTTGTGATCATATCTGTGTCTGAATATTGCATACATTCGTGTTCGAATTAATATAAACTCAAAAAGATTTAGTAATTCCTAAAAACACTATTCACCCTCCTCTAGTGTTAATTCTAGCCTTAAGATCCGTAATCCGCATTTCTCACATTTGGTATCAGAGCAAGGTTTTCGAAGTTTCATAAAATGATTTTTGAAATTTTTTTAAAATGGCTATGTTTAACAAACTTGTTAATACTAGTTTAGAAATATTCAGATCATCATTGTCTCTTCGAATGAAGATGGCACTGGACCCAAGCAACGCCATCTTATTATCAACTAAATAGAATGATGGCTTTGAATAAGTAATAGAACTTGTCTGATACGGCTAAGTCATTTACAAATGTACGGGATCGAGGATGGTCCCTAGGCATGCTCTGAGATGATGATAGACCGTGTTGCTCAACTCTATGAAATCTTATTTTCTTTTCGTTTTTTCGAAAAATTTTGGTTTCTCCCTTGGATGTGCAGACATTTATTTGGCTTTCCCTGGCTGTAAAAACTTTTAAATGATTGGATTTGCATTAATATAACAAATAACACAAGTCTCGCGATCATGGTCCCGATCGGAGAGATGAGGCAGTGATCGCAGATCATGAGTCTCTTCGTCGGAGAGCGATGGAATGGACTCGAACACTATATAAAAGTCCTCTGCTGAAGAGCCGAGGCCAGAGAATATAAAAGTTCTTGGTCGGAGAGGCGAGGCCGGAGTATATAAAAGTCCTCGGCCGGAGAGCCGAGGCTGGAGAATATAAAAAGTCCTTGGCTGGAGAGCCGAGGCCGGAGAATATAAAAATTCCTTATCCGGAGAGCCGAGGCCGGAGAGTATAAAAAGTCCTTGGCCGGGGAGCCGAGGCCGAAGAGTATAAAAAGTCCTTGGCCGGAGAGCCAAGGTCGAAGAACACAAATGACGTTGACTGGAGAGTCAAGGTCGGATCAGGAGAACGGCCCATAGTGGTCATAGATTTAGTTATTGATTATTGGATTCAAAATCGTATATCAACTCGAAGCAGTTGCAGATTCGAATAAGGATACGACAATGGCACTAGGATAAAATGGTTTGGATTATGAATCAGAAAGTATGACTATGGATAACATATGAACTTCGGATATCAGGCTATTCAAAACACACCTTCCAATAGCAAGGCATGTTTTGGGGGCAAATGTTAACCCGCCATTTGGCAAGGCCATGGATAGGTGGATTTAACTAAATCGACTACTAGTTTGTCGAGACTGGAATACGATGTGTTTGAGTCAGTTGTATGGAAAGATGATTAGTCATAGAGGGTTCGATGTCGACCATTCGTTCTGGGAGGCGTGGTTCGGTATGTTTGGAGTTTGGCTATAAGGCTCAGGCATTCGGTCATGCATGGCTCGGTCGAGGAGAGGTGGTCAAGCATTGTTCGGTTATTGTTGGTTCAGCCATGCAGCCCGACCGTTCGACTAAGGTGGTTCGGTCATACTGGAGTGGTTCAGCCTTGGCGGGTCAGTCATACGTCGCTCAATCTAGGGTTTCATTCGGTCTGGATGGGTCAATATGTGCCGCTCGGTCCAAATATTTCAGTAGATGTCGCTTGGTTAAGAAAGGAAAGCCATGCATGGATCGACAAAGGCTGCTCTGCCATTGTTGTTCTAAAAACCTCTGGATTGTAACTGTAATTGGTTTTAACATCAATAAAAAGGAAATTTCTGGAGTGGACGTAGGCCGGGTCAGCCGAACCACTATAAATCCTCTGTTCGTACTGATTTCTCTTTAGTTTTCATTGTTCTTCATATTTATGCTCTCTACATACATACTATCTATGACTGTGATTTGGTGCTTTCATCTGGATTTTGTTGGTAGTGGCCAATTTTGGCGCTAACAGTTGCCATCGATACGAACATAGCAACTGCATTCGATACGAACAAAGAAGTTGTTATCGATACGAACAGAGCAGAGTGATTGCCATCGATACGAACAGAGAAAATACAATCGACACGAATAGAGCACAAAGCATCGATACGATGAACACAAGCAGGATCGATAGGAAATGAAACATAGCCAGTCGATACGAACAAGACCTAGTCAGATCGATATGAACGAGGCATAAACATTGGGAAGACTCGATCGATTCGGCATGGACTTCGGATCGATCCAAAAAATAAGTGCCATATCAACTGGCATCATGTGTAGAATCATCGATTCGAAATCATCGATACGAACAGCATGGACACGAAGAGAACGACCACCGAAATACCCAAACTTGCGTTGATCATAACTCACAATCTACAAGTCCAAATGCCACCAAATTTTCATAGGAGCTTACGTACGACCTAAGATATGTTCATGCTAAATTTCGATCGATTGGATCAAATCTTGATCGATATGAAATTTGTTCGTATCAATCATGGACCAAGTGCAAATGACATGGGATCGATCATGTGGGCCCACTCACGTGCCAAAAGAGATTTCCCGAGATCTATGCCAGATAATTGCATCCTACTCCTATAAATAACATCCCAGACCCTATAGAAAAAGGACTTTTAGCTCTCTTACGTCCAGACTCTGCCGAAACCATTTTTGTACTCAAAGATCACTGTTGTGCTCAAAATCCACTGCAGTATTCCGCTGTAACCAGTTGTAATCAGCAAACAAACATCAATAAAATCATCAATTTAATAATGGACGTAGGCCATACGTCAAACAACTCCAAATCTCCATGTTTCTGCGTGTTTTTCTTACCTGTTTTTGAAGTGTTTGTTAGATAATCCTCTTTTTACATTTACTTTCTTCATTTTATCTCTTCAAATACTTTCGAAGAGTGTTGTGCCCAATTTTGGTACAAACACTTTGGTGCTTTCATTGAGAAAAAATAGTTTTTCTCCTACTCGTTGGATCTACTATCGATATCGAATTGCATAAATCTAAGAAGAAGATCCAAATCTCAAGTTCAAAGTTCTTCCATCCTATTCAGATTTGCATCAAATCTAGGAAAGAGCTTCACTATTCACCATGGTAAACTCAAGGACCACTTCTACTGCTGCAGATCCAGAAGGATAGGATGGACAGAATCCCGTGCAACAACCTCCGACAGATCAGAATGCTGCCGGACCATCAGATCTGCAAGGTCCTATCACTAGGGAAGTAGTTCAGATGCTACTGCAAGAGTTGACATAGAGCCGCCAGCAACTTACTCAACAGTTGTATGCTAACGCAGAATTGAACAACCAGCATAATCGCCAAAGGCGTAGGAGATCCAAGGGGGATAAGGCTTCCTATTCATCTACTGTTCATCTTTTTCAGACTATCATCGCAGATCCACGCGTCCACAGCTAGATGGGAGTTATAACCAAGCTACTGGATATCAGCACACATTGAGTCTTGGGAAACCAAGAGTTGGCCCGTCCGCCAGCCATCAGACCGGAACCTCCTCCGGAGGGGGTACTATTCCATATCATCTTGCAACAACCGCACTACTGCCACTGCTACTGAGCCGAGAGTTGACTCCCGAAACCGGACAGATCCGATCCAATGTCAACATACTCCCGAACCTTACATCCCTGAAGACTTAGAACCAAGGAGGCAAGACCTGGACCGTCGACCTCTTCCGGCCCAGCCTCACATTGTGGAACCCGACCACACCTTGGCCTAGCATGCTCAAAATGTCCAAATGCCAGATATAACGACAATGATCCGTCAAATGATCCATGAAATTCAGGGTCTTACTAACGACGACTGGGGAATCTCTCAAAGTCATACCCCTTTCATTGATGACATAATATATGCTGAACCACCTCGGCGATTCACGATGTCAACTCTACATGTTGATGAAGGAAGCTCAGATCCCAATCAGCATATTTTGAAGTATGAATGGTTGATGAATCTTGCACGAGCCAATGATACAGTTAATTGCCAAAGCTTTCTGATCTCTCTTGGAGTCATAACTACCATGTGGTTTACTCGTCTGCCATCTTGATCTATATCGTGTTTTGATATGTTGGCGATAAAGTTTACTGAGCATTTTCAGATGCATGTAACGAGGCCGAAAGATGTTAACACTTTATCTATTGTCACTTAAGCTCCTAGAGAGACACTCAGGCGTTATCTAGAAAGATTTCATGCTGTGTGTGCTGAGATTAGCAATCAAAATGATAACTCTATTCTGATGGCACTAGCTAAGGGAATTGATTCCGATCCAGAATTCGGCAACTGGCTGGCCGAAAAACCCACTGCGTCATTAGACCGTTGCTATTCCAAGGCAGCCCAATTCTTGAGAAGGGAGGATGCGAAACAGTCTAGAAAAAAGGATGACGCAAGGCCCAATGTGGAAGGAATCTAGAGTAATGTAGTTGTTAAACAATCCGGGAAGAGTTTTGAAAAAGTGCAATTGAATATTCAAAATAAACAGAATCAGCAGAGTGGTAATGGAGATCGAAATAAGAAATGGGATCAGAATCGTGGTCCACGACGTAGGGCTCCCATGTTTGATAATTACACTCCTTTGAATACATCGTAGGAGAACGTATACTTACAGACTTGTAATACCATTCAATATAAAAAAACTGCTCCACGGCCATCATCAAAGAAACAAATCCAGACGGGAAAGTTTTGCAGATTCCACGATAGCTACGGCCATGACACGAATGAGTGTCGTCACTTGAAGGATCTCATTGAAAAGTTGATAAAAGAAAGGAAGTTAGAATAGTTTGTGAGGGCGCTGCATTCTAGAGGTGCGGGCCCATCAAATCAGAATCGTCTACCTAATCAGGTAAGACCGGAGGAACCCGTTCGTAATGGTGGGAGGCTGGTCATTAATACTATTAGTGGTGGTCCTCATCCAACAGACCCATGTTGGAAGGAATGGAGTCGTATGCTTGTTCTATTAGGCATGTGGACTTCGAATGTTGTATTAGTTTGGAAGATGGGGTTCCTGCCAAGCAACATAAAATGATGATTGACGACATCGTGTTCAGAGACAGAGATGCTGACAGGGTCGAAGCCCCAACCATTGATCCACTTGTCATATCAGCTCAAGTAGGTCCTCCTTGGATGAAGAGGATCTTGGTCGATAGTGGAAATTCTATGAATATATTATTTAAGTGAGCCCATGACCAGATGAAGATGGAGGCTAAAGATTTGAAGCCTTGTCAGTCCCGTATTCATGGCTTCACTGGGAGTGCAACTATACCCATTGGAGTGGTGGATTTGCCAGTGGAATTGGGAGCCAGAGAACACCGGAGAGTCCAGATATTACAATTTGTTGTGCTGGATATCGACTCGCCGTACAATGCCTTCTTGGGCCGACCGACCCTAGCTGAGTTCGGTGCTGCCATTTTCCCATGATGTTTGACTCTAAAGTTCCTTACCGATCATGGAGTTGGAATCCTTCAAGGAGATCAGGCTGTTGGGAGAGCCTGTTATGTTGTTGAGCTGTGAGATGCGCAGCGAATGGAAAAAGGAAATGGCATAGAGGAATCTCTCTACGTCCACTTCGTTGAAAATTGACAATTGATGCCTGGGCCCAGGCCCGAGCACCCCAACCAATTCCAAAGAGATCTTAACCCGACAGATAACGAAAGTGAAGATGAAAGTAAAGATAGTCAAGCTTCTCTGGCTGAGCTGACGATCAATGTCCTGATTGACGATCATTACGATTCTAGAATGATAAAGATTGGATCTTAGTTAAGCCAACAAATGCATGAGGAATTGGTTGAATTTCTCTGAGAAAACCTTGACGTGTTTGCTTGGACACATTCTTACGTGTGTGGAATCTCCTCGGACATCACGAGCTATACATTGAACATTGACCCGCTGTACATCCCGGTCAAACAAAAAAGGCGTGATATGGATCCAGAGAGATCTACCGCCCTCAAGGAAGAGGTAGATAAGCTTAAATCGAATGGATTTATTCGATAAGCATTATACTCGAAATGGTTATCCAACCCTGTGCTCGTCCGAAAGCCAAATGAAAAACGGAGAACGTGTGTCGACTATTCAAACTTGAATAAAGCTTGCCCCAAAGGCAGTTTTCCACTTCCTCGAATCGATCAGCTTGAAGATTCAACGGGTGGACATGAATTCCTATCCCTTGTGGACGCGTATTCAGGCTATAACCAGATACCCATGCACTTACCCGACTAGGAGCATAACAGCTTTGACTGATCTGGGACTCTATTGCTACAAAGCCATGCCTTTTGGACTCAAGAACTGTGGTGCAACTTACCAACGATTGGTTAATTGAATGTTCGCCAACCAGATTGGGAAAACTGTGGAGGTATAAGTGGATGACATGCTAGTGAAATCACAATTCTCCACTGATCATATTAAAGATCTAGAGTTAATATTTAATATCCTTCGAGAATACAAAATAAAGCCCAATCCATTGAAATGTCACTTTGGGGTCGCATACGAAAAATTTATTAGGTTTATAGTCAACTCTCGAGGAATTGAAGCCAATCCCGAAAAGATCTAGGCGATCAGAAATCTTGAGACTATAAAGCAAGTCTAGAGCCTCAATGGGAAAGTAGCAGCATTGAGCAGGTTCATTTTAAAATCCACTGATAAATGCATTCCCTTCTCCGATTTGATTCGAAAAGGAAAACGAACTTTGAATGGACCATGGAATGTGAAGGCGCATTCCAAGAACAATATTAGCACCTCTCCACACCGCCTATTTTTTCAATGCTTATCGATCACGAGAAATTGTACCTTTGCTTAACAGTATCAGAAAACGCAATCAGTGTTGCCCTAATTCGGGAGGAGGACCGAGTGCAAAAACCGTTCTACTATATTAGTAAACGACTAACCGGAGCTGAGTGAAATTATCCAAAGCTAGAGAAGTTGGCTTATTGTCTTGTTATTTCCTCAAGGAAGCTCCGTTCGTATTTCCAGGCTCATCCTATCAGCGTTTACACCAACCAACAGTTACGACAGGTCCTTACACGGCCTGAGACATCTGGTAGGTTACTCAAGTGGAATATCGAGCTAAGTCAGTTTGATATTACCTATACTCCAAGGCGAGCCTTCCAAGGACAACTCCTAGCAGATTTCATAGCAGAATTTTCCATCCCAGTGGACTTTCCTGAAACAATGAATCTCCTAAGTATACCTAAAAGCTGCATACTGATGGTGCAGCAAATGACCGTGGCTCAGGTGCCGGGGTTGTACCTGAAACTCTCGAAGGTCGATCTATATGCTATGCTTTGAAGTTTGATTTTCGTGCGAGTGGGGAGATTTATTATGATTCGCAACTGGTCATATGTCAAGTTTGGAGGGAGTACCGGGCCAAAGATCGAAGAATGGCTGCTTACCTAGCTCAGGTCCAAGAGATACTGAATTAGTTCGATTATTATGCTATCTACTGCATCCCTCGAGAGCACAATCAAAAAGCTGATTCATTGGCAAAACTAGCCAGCATAGGTGAAGCACAAAAAATAGGACTCGTTCCTATGGAAACATTGTCTTCCCAAGAATCAATCGAATGGAGACAGATTGGTTATTTGTAGTCATTCCCGATAGGAGTCAAGGATTACTCCATTCATAGATTATCTCGAGCTTGGAACACCGCCAGAGTGTAGGAGTGAAAAAAGACAGATTCTTCGAAAAGCTTCACGGTTCACTGTTCAGAATGGAGTCATGTATAGAAGAGGATACTCTGTTCCTTTACTTCGGTGTATCGCTCACGACGAAATTAAACGAGTATTGCACGATGTACACGAAGGAGAATGTGGCGATCACACCGGGGGGAAAGCTCTAGCTAAGAAAGTACTCCAATATGGATACTATTGGCTGACCGTGAGTCATGATGCGTCAGACTAGGCCAGAAAATTTGACAGATATCAAAAACACGCTCGGATTCCTAGAGCCCCTCCTATCAAAATAACTCAGATGGCCAGTCCATGCTCGTTTGCAGTCTAGGGCTTGATATTATTGGTTCTCTATCTCTAGCCAAAGGTGGCGCGAAGTACACCATCATTGCAGTTGATTACTTTACCAAGTGGGAGGAAGTTGAACCACTTGCTACAATCACGACGAAGAAGGTGAACAACTTTGTAGTCCGCAATATTATCTACCGATTTGGTCTCCCACATACCATCATCACAAATAACTGAACCTAATTCGACGGTGTTGAATTTAAGAATTTCTGTCAATGATTCCACATTCAGATGAAATTATCTGCAGTTGCACACCCTCAAGTGACTGGACAGGTTGAATCTGTGAACAAAGTTATAAAGTCTACTCTGAGGAAAGACTGGAAAAGGCCGATGGAAGGTGTGTCGATGAACTTATTATGGCTCTATGGGCTTACCAAACAACCCACAAGTCCACGACCGGACACTCCATTCTCCCTTTCCTACATTCAGAAGCCGTTATTCCAATCGAGATGGAAGTACCTTCACATCGTGTGACGTATTATGATCCGAAGACAAATGCTATATTACTTTCTGAATACTTGGATTTATTAGATGAGAAGTGCGAAGAGGCTGATTTGAGGGTAGTCGCATACCGAAGTCAAGTCGCCTGATTATGCAAAGCCAAGGTCCGACCTCGAACCTTCTAACTCGACTATCTCATCCTCAAAAGGATCTATCCAGTTCCTTTGCACATGAAACCAACATGGAAAGGGCTATATATGATTGAGCTAAAGCTCGAAGATGGCACATTTAAATTGTCGACCGTTGAAGGTACATTGCCAAGAGCCTGGAACAGCGAGAGTCTTCGTCGCTACTATACATGATAGGATCTATTTATTTAGTTTACTTTATATTTGCAGTTTGTTTCTGCATTTCGAAATTTGAATTTGTAATAAGCCAATCGACTTTGCCGTATTTTCTTATTTCAACAATAAAATGCAATCTCTTCGAGCTAGAGCTATGATTTATTGAAAGTGCCATACAACCATCATGATGTACGAAGAGCTAAGTTCCATCATACGGTGGGACTTATTCAAATAAGGAGTAACTGTGATACGACCGTTAATCGCTAAGTGAAACCCGAGCTCGAGGGCAAGTCACCGCACTAAATCCAAAAAAGGATTGATACACGACAATCCTTTAACTAACTCCAGTCTCCCAGAGTGCGAGCTAAAGTATAAACTTATAAATGCGGTTCCAAAGAGGGTGGATCCGTCCACCTAATGACTTCACCCGTATCTTCATCAAATTTGAGGAGGATGGACCCATCCATCTAATGACCTCGCTTGATAAGTCAGGGTGGATGTGAATAGACAATCCATGATCCTGATAAATCTATCGTTTCCAGAGTGCGAACGAAATTCAAATGCCTAAATAGACGTGACTGGCCATCTGTCGACCAACTCCAAGTTCCTAGAGCGCGAAATGGAATATAACATCAATTCTAAGTTTCCAGAGTGCGAGCTAGAGTATAAACATGAACTCCAAGTCCTAGAGTGCGAGTTGGAGTGCAAACACAAACTATGGATTCCCAAAGTGCAAACTGGAGTGTCAACATCAACCAATTTCAAGTTCCCGGACTGTGAATTGCAAACAAACGTCAACTAACTTCGGATTCCCAGAGTGTGAACCAAAGTATCAACCGTAATTAACTCTAAGTCCCTAGAGCATGGATTGGAGAATAAACATCGACTAACTCTAGATCCCCAGAGAGTGGATTAGAGGTTAAACACAAACCGGATACGAATCGATCATCTGTAACCCAACTCTGAGTCCCCAGAGTGCGGTCAGAATATAAACACAACTCGGGTGTGATTGACCACCCATATAATAACTTAAATCCTTGGAGTGTGGACATATACTTAAAACTTAAACAGGCATAATCGACCGCTGACGCGCAAATGCAAATACCCAAAGTGCAGATGTGATCATCAATAAGTGAGCGATTATGATTCGACCACTCGAATCACGGACTGAAGCAGTGTTGCATCGGAGTTCAGCTTAGTGTCCGGTCACGATTCGCAGCCGTGATTCCAGGACATAACAAATAAACTCAAAACTCCAAAGGTCGAAACTTCACAAGTTTATTGAACAAGAATTAAAATGCTGGAACACTTAAGCAAATAAACGATAATTGAGTTGAAGAAAAAATAGAATTTCATTTCAACTATTTGTGGAAAGAATTTATGTACAAGTTATTTCCAAAAATCCTTCTAGCAAGGGCCGAACCCGCATCTATACACGGCCAACGAAAGTTAAAGAAATTCCTATCTACTCCAAAATGAGCCATAGAAGCATATCTACTCTTTCTTCTTTCTCGGTTTCTTCTTTGGCGTAGACCCGCTAGAGTTGCCATTGAGTTTCCTCTTTGAGCCTTTGCCCTTCAGTGGCTGATCTCCACTCGGGGGCATTACATCAGTTTCCTCCTCCGAACTCAAGTGTATAGGAATACTTCTAGCAGGTAGAGTCGGAGGGGTCAGGTCTGCTACTTAAGGCGGAATAAGCACGCTGGTGTCGACAACGGTGCCACCAAGAGATATCATTTGTAATGGGGCTGGACCAGGTCCCGCCATTCCACCTCCGAAGCTACTGGCCTGGGCAGCTATTTCCCTATTAACATTGATCTCAGCTATAACTTCTTCATCATGAAGTGTTTGTGCTTCGCCAGAAGCGCTTGCGGTTGGGCCTGAGGAGCCGGTTGCAGGTTCGCTTCCAATCATGACAAACGGAAAATTCGAAAAATGGTCACGATGATGACTGAGAAGTTCCTCCATCATCTGGTCATTGAACGAAAGTGTGCTCCCTTATACATCATCTATAGGTGCAATGGCCGATGTCGTGGTCGCTTCCGTAATTATCGCCTCCTGCACATGATGCAACTCTTAAGTTGCAGGAGGCGCAACCGATGTGGCTCCAATCATTGCAAAGAGACAAAGAAAAACTGTTATTAAATATTTCAAGTGAAGCTCCCGATCGTGAACAAGCATACAAAATGTTTAGACTACCTTCCTCATTTCGACTCGTTGGTGGCTGAACGGCCTCAGAAATTTTCTCGCTAACTTGAGGTATCTGCGGCTGATCTGGGTTATAAGTAGGAATGGATTGAGAATCAACCGCAAAAGTAGGTTCAGGCTGAGTCGGCACAAGAGTTTTGGGACTTGTGTCGTAGTGCTCAACGCTAGAATGTTCTCCCACCTCGGAGTGTTCAGCGCCAAACTTCTCCTTCTCATATGAAATCATGGAGAAACTTTCCTTTCGTCTTCATTCAACACTCGGTCCTCAATCTCGAATTCATCGAACGATTCACCCTGATGAGTAGCCTTCTCATCTTCTACTAATCAGCCCAGGCATTGTATAGATGTGTCGGATAATTATCGAGCCAGGCTAGGTTCCTATGCTTCAATATGTTAGCATTATAAGTAATGGGGAGATCTTCAGTGTCAGCCTCTAGCCTGGAATCCTCCATTTAGACTTTCTCCTCGACCTTCGTCTCCACCTCCCGGACCTTGGCCGTTGCCGCGTATCGTTCGCCCCGTAGTACTACAGCCTGTTCACATGCCTCCCAGGCTGCACTATTTGCATCATCCCTCTCCTTGATGATTTCGAAAATTTTGGCTTTGAGCTCGTTAAGTTCTTTAAGAGAAGCATCCCGTTCGGCTGTGACAGTGGTGTTTTGGTGGCCCATTTCCTCCACCAAGGCAAAATGTGTTTTCCGCATCCTCTCCATTGCTAGGTTTGCCTCTTTGGCCTTTTGGGTGGCCTCTATTTCTGATTTCTGAGAGGATTCGACGTCGTCGTTAAGCACTTGAATAATCCCATCCTTTTGAGTGAGCTCGGTTTCTAATTTCTCAATGGTATTCACTCGCTCAATGGCCACCTTCAATGATTTTTTACAGCTTTCTCCCACTCCTTGTACTGGGTATAGATATCATGAATATAATCATGCATTGTGTGCTCTGCCTCCGATGGAATTCTCTTTAAGTGAGGCGGGAGGATGAAGCCGTTAAAGCATATATTTGGAAAAAATTTCTTCAACTGAGAAATTCTAATAGCACATTCCGTAGTAGGCTCAGTAATAGCTTGTTCAACAATAATGGGAGTTTCGGCCTCATGTCTACGATGCTGTGATTCAGGTTTAGTGGTTTGAGAAGATGATTTTTGGCAAGGATGCTCTACCGATTGTTTTTTCATAGCCCGAAGGTTGTGTAGGGGCTCGAGGAGGAGATCGTGACTACGATTGATGTCTATAATCCCTATCCCTCTCTTTCTCGTGACGTTCTTGGCTCGAATAACCATGATCATTGTTTCTATCGTCCTCCCTCCGACGGGACTCATAATACGAGCTGGATGATTGTCACGCAGAGCGGAGACTTCCCAACATAGAATCTATTCTGGTCAGTATATCTGTAAAGAAGAAAGAAGAACAGAGTTAGTAATCTAAATAGCTTGTGATCGGAAATAGTGTAGCGCCGTGAAGTGTATATGTATGTGCAACCCCCTAATCAACTGGAAATGTCGGCCACGCTTGTGGGAAGAGACTTGCTTAAATCTAAAGCACTCTGAAGCTCCTGCAATTCGGCGTCTTGTTGAAGTGATACATAATCCGGGATTGGGATATCGGCAAGCCCTTCAAAAAGGTTCTCCACTTGTGAGGGAGGAGCCTCCGAAATTCTAATACCGAGAACAGGCAAAGACACGGTTATGGATTTCCATCTCAAAGATTTGTGACACTTATGCGCTGCAGCCTTGCCTTTTCTCCTTCCCTTAAGAATTTGAAAGCTATTAGAAGGTTCGGCTATGGGGTCATCATCGGTGGGCCTATTTTCTCCCTCACCCTCTTCGGTTATTACGATCCCGGGCGCTCTATGTTTAGCCCGTTTCACCGGAGCCTCCTTTAGCGTTCCTTCAAGTCTTATGCTCTGATTTTGCTAAATTAGCCCATCGATCCTCAATTTTCTGTCTGTTAGCACCGAGTCTATGTCCTTCATTTCACTCGGCACTTCTTGAAGGACCCATACTATTTCTTTGAAATGTGCGCCTTCAGTTCATGGGATTACGGCTATAACAGGAAAGAAGATACGAGATTCAACATCGATTATAACAAATTCGTGAATTACCAAAGAAAATTGTGACACTTACGTCTGGCTAACCATCGACTGGCGAATCCTGGAGGGCGTCGAACATAGAACCATTCTGTCTTAAAATAGCCAAGCCTAGTCCAAGAGCCCGTCACCACTTGACGGTTCCTAACTGTCGCCAGGAATGTGAACGAAGGATTATATTCCCGACTCTTAACATTAAATAAGTATCTAATTTCGATCGGAGTCAAGGGTCGGAAAAGATGCTCCATGAATACAATGAACGAACTGTTCAGCAATGCCTATCCGTTCGGGTGTAATTGTGATGGGGCAATTCCGAAGAAGGCTAGCACTTCTCTAGTGTATTGATTAAAGG
The DNA here is from genome assembly GCA_030765085.1 of Allium cepa. Taxonomy (NCBI): domain Eukaryota; kingdom Viridiplantae; phylum Streptophyta; class Magnoliopsida; order Asparagales; family Amaryllidaceae; genus Allium; species Allium cepa. The sequence goes on along the minus strand of CM060938.1, from coordinate 712,882,338 downwards.
GAGGAAGCATCCCAGCTGTGCATGAGTGCTTGTTAAAGGTAGTAAACCACACCGAGGGAGAATGTGGTCTATCACTTGTCCTGGGTAATAAAACATCAGCTAATGATAAACCATGCCCTAAGCATATTCGTCCGAACATGTCTTCAGAGACATTGGATGGCATAGAGTCTTGTGGATTTATAACAAAAATTGCACCTGGCAACTCATCCGGAGTTGGATCGATGACCTTGGCCGCGATGGCCTGCAATTCTATTATTGGAAGAGATGAACTTCGGGTTTCTTGCTGTTGAGAACTTGTGGATTCCATAACTAATCAAATTATCAAAAACCATCATTAGATGACAATAAGCCTGTGTGTCCCTCAGTGTAAAGCGCATGAATGTGTTGTCCAGTGCAGTGCTACATATTACTTGAGAAATTCTACAGAGTTTGAAAAAATATTAAAACGACAAGACTTCAAAATTCAATTGGAGTGACCGTCATCACTAACCGTCACAACCATGCCTTCCAGACTTTAGAGACCGATCCACGTTAAAGTTCGTTAAAGTTTTGTTAAGTTACAGTTCAATCGACGAGCTTCGAAGGGCAGTCAAATATGAAGTTTAGTGGCTCGTCCAATTATGCAAGGCCGAAGCTCGTCAGAGTCAAGTGTTCAAATTTGCATGAAGTTCATGAACATCGAAGCCAAAAATTTAGATCATTCATCACAAATGCCTTAGCTTTGTATCGGTCTCAAATCACTTGGTTCGTATCGATCAGAGCCTTAACTTCCTATCGATCCGAAGCTTTCATTTCGTATCGATCAATATGCTTTTGGTTTTATATCGATCAAATCACACTGACTTTACATCGATCGAGTTGCAATGAAATTCGTATCGATCTGGAGTTTTCATTTCGTATCGATAAAACATTTGGTGGCTTCATATCGATCTCAAACCACTAAATTCGTACTGATGAAAAACCGTGAAATTCGTATCGATCACTTGTTAAGGGTTTTGTTTCCATTAGAGGCCATTCGATTTCTTGTCGATCAACTCCGATCGATACGAACTACTATCACTCCAGATCAACACGAAGTTCGTCAATTTCAATGCTCGATTGTTCACCAGCACAAATTTTATGTTCAACATAGATACAAAGTCGAACCCCTTCTTCTCTTTCGTCGATATGAAGTTAAATCTGTGTATCCCTTCACGCCTCTTCTTCCCCAACGTCCTAAATGCCATTACCATTCTATTAACCCTACTCAAACCCCACTCCGGCATCGCCAACACCAGAATCGGCAATGACCATGCATCGATCGGCGTTAAAACTCAAGTCTTTTCATTTTGGGATAGTTTTGATTTGTCAGTTATCTAGTTAAAACAATCGGTTTGAAAGATTATTGGATTGCTTGGTTTGGAGACGAAGACAGTTTTCTTTCTTTTTGTCCTGATCGATACGAAGGCAGAAGAAATAAAAACCAAATGAAATTTCTCTAAGTCCAAATTGTATTTATATGGTTTGACCCAAGCAAGAGATGATGCGTCTCCTAGTAGCCAAGTACCGATTGGAACGGCCACAACTAACATCGATACGAAAAAGCTTATTCGTATCCATCGATCTAGAGCGATTCAAAGTGTAGCTGTTCATATCCATCGACGACCGATCTCCAACTCCATTGATGCGAAATGATAATTTCGTATCCATCCACTCGAAGATCGCGAGAATACACGCCTACCGATGCGAAATATTTTAAAAGGCTAATGAGCTCTTATTGCTCACCATTAATATGAAAGCGAATTTTCAACTCCGTGAACCGATCCAGGAGTGGGTTGATATAAAGGAAAATTACTTAAAACAACCATCAAGTGTTGTTACCAATCAAATTTCATAATGACTCAGGAGAGGGTCAATATAGAATTTGATATGGAAAAAACTTACAACAGCTCGTGAACGTGCGATCATTAACGGGAGTCAGGTTAGCATACATACAAGCATATTTACTGAACTAACATCCAATTTTTAAAAGTCACAGGAATTGAACACTCGTCTAGTGACGATTACAAAAAAAATGACAACTAAACATCACTTAGTTACAATAGTATACGGTACAACAATTGGCGGTCAACGGTTCATATTACTAAAAATCGATCAAAGGTTACATCTTTCGACGAAAAGACAACAATCGTTCAGATAGGTCAGATAACACTATTCAGAACAAAGATGACAACTTTACAAAGCACGTCATGTTCACACAAGAAGTACTTTGGGGGGCAAATGTTATCCCGCCTTTTGGCAAGGCCGTGACACTAAGGAATTGACTAGAAGCCAAGGACAGTTCGTCCCAAAGATCAGTTATACACAGGTTCACCATGGATGTCGATAAATTTTGTCCGAGTCTGGATCGAGCTATAATTGATATGATGAGACAAACAAAGCTATAGAAGCCAACGTTCCAAATTTCAAGTCAGTTAGAGGTTGTATGCTTAAGATATGATCATTGCCATTCAAGTAGTCACCTTGTTCTTATCCATCGAGCAACCGGAGAAAAACCCAACTTCGTATCGGTTTAGTTCAAATCGATTGGGTGGGCATGGTTTCGTATCGATCAGGAGAGTCGTGTCCTTCGTATCCATTGGTTGTCTATTGTTCCTATCCATCATGCTTTAGCTCTCCATATCCATCAATGAGCATCACTTTGTATCCATTGACGGTGGTCTTCTTTGCATCCATAATCTCTAGGCTATTCGCATCGATAAACCAACTCCATTTCATGTCCATCAAAGCCAAGCAAAGCCGCTACTTTGTATCGATCGGCCAATGATCGATACGAACAAAGCAGTTGTCATCGATATGAACAGAGCAGAGTGGTTGCCATCGATACGAACAGAGCATCCGCAATCGATATGAACAAAGTAGTTGCCATCGATACGAACAGAGAAAAGTGGTTGCCATCGATACAAACAGAGCAACTGCAATCGATATGAACAGAGCACAAAGCATCGATACGACGAACACAAGCAGGATCGATACGAAATGAAGCCTACCCGATCGATACGAACAAGACCAAGTCAGATCGATATGAACGAGGCATAAACATTAGGAAGACTCGATCGATTCGGCATGGACTACGGGTCGATCTAAAAAACAAGTGCCACGTCAACTGGCATCACGTGCAGAATCATTAAGTCGAAATCATCGATACGGACAGCATCGATATGAAGAGAACGGCGACCGAAAAGACCAAACTTGCATCGATCATAACTCACAATCTATAAGTTCAAATGCCACCAAATTTTCACAAAAACTTACGTACGACCTAAGGAATGTTCGTGCTAAATTTCGACTCGATTGGATCAAATCTTGATCGATACGAAATTCGTTCGTATCGATCACGAACCGAGTGCAAATGACATGTGATCGATCGTGTGGGCCGACTGGCGTGCCAGAAGAGGTCTCTCGAGATCTGAGCACGATATTTGTATCCTACGCCTATAAATAGCATCCAGAGCTTACAAAAAAAGGTCTTTTTAGCTCTCCTATGTCTAGACTCTGCCAAAACCATTTTTGTACTCAAAGATCACTGTTGTACTCGAAATCCACTGCTGTAATCCACTGTAACCGGTTGTAATTGGCAAGCAAACATAAATAAAATCATCAACTTCACAGTGGACGCAGGCCATATGCCGAACCACTCTAAATCTTTGTGTTTCTGTATGTTTTTCTTACTTGTTTTTGAAGTGTTTGTTAGATAATCCTCTTTTTACATTTACTTTCTTCATTTTATCTCTTCAAATACTTCCAAAGTGTGTTGTGCTCAATTTTGGTACAAACAGTGTTCTACATCTACTTTGAAAGGAAGGCTTTCGAAGGGAAGACCAAACTATTTCAACAAGTTCGAAAGGCTAATAGAAAAGAAAAATAATCGTTTTGATTGGGTCGAAAGGTTGACCTGAGAAAGTTCTCACTACAACAACCTGTTCGAAAGGGTAACCAAGAAGAAAACACACATCCTATTCTCTTCAATTTAACTTAAGGAAACCAAAAGGGATAAATATTTTTCCTTAACTCAACTTAGTAGTGTTGACAAGATTTTTTGTTAACACATTCCAACGCTTTCCAAAAGCAATATCTTTTCTTGACAGAGGACCAAATCCTTGAATTAACTATCCCTTGTAAAGTCTTAACTATAATCATATCTACGATACTTTTGTGGTTTGAACTTTCAAAACCTTACCATCTCTTAATGTCCTCCCATAATGAGACCTTACCAAACATAACCTCTAAACACTTTATTCAAATTATTTCATGGTTGAGATAACTCAATATGGAATATTGCCTTGCCATTTTAATCCAATAAACGTAAATACAATGGTTTATATTTAGGAGTTTCTATATTTTAATGCATTGGAGTACTTCTCTCCCAAAGGAAAGGTTAACAGTGTAAGTTTCCATGTCTTATCCCAAAAGGAGAATTTGCATTACGTTTGGACTTATAAGGAATCATTTTAGAGTCATGGAAATAAATGGTACAAAATAAGGTAAACGTCTCTATTTTATACATCTCTTTCTTTTGGGTGTATTCCTTGTCATTTCGAATAATACTTTTATTTATAAATCTGAACTTCATACCCATAGGAACGTGCATTGCAACGTTCTCCATTCTAATAAATTAAAATACGACTTAAATCCCATTTCCAGTTTATCGCTACTTTCATTTTACCCATGCCAATTATCCAATAAAATCTAGGATGACCTAAATCTCAACAATTTACCATGTTAATTTGCATTTTATTTGCATGTCATTCAAATCCATAAATCTGAAACTATCACATGATCTATACGTTTCAGAGACAACTACCATCCAACATTTTCCAAACTCTAAGATGTGCAAATTTCTAACCCTAAATTCCAAAATTTACATAGGTAGATGCGGAACACATCTACAATGAAAGAACCCAATAAGGAAACATCACCAGTAGACTATCGTGGAAACCAATATCCACTAATATCACCTCATAGTGCTATGGTAGGAGCTGCTTTTCCACTATTACGACTTCCCACTCATATCGACATGGTCAGACTATAGCATACATGCATTAAATTCTCACTTATATGGTACCGACCTTGTTGATGTAGCGCCGAATATACCATTCCAATTTAGATTGCCTAATGAAATCAAGGAATTTCCCCTTTGTCACTAAACTCACTATATCAGAATTGAAGTAGACATTACTTGGTCCTTTTTTTTACACTATAAACCAAATAACTACTTTCATTAGCAGCATCTTTGCTAAAATAAAACATCTTGGCTTACTCTTTCCTTATTTTGGAATATGTTTTTTCTAAAACATATTTGGGTAAAAAGATAAAGGTGGTGCTCACCCTACACTACTACTGTACGTTTGACTTAGTACTCTATCCTTCCAATTCATCCATCGACTGAAAAGTCACTAAATTCCCATGTTTCCTTTTTATCATTGTCCCAACCATTTGAAGGTTCCTAAATTTCATAGTCAATTATGTCCTGGTGGGTTATTTAATCCTATTTCTCAAATTTTGATCTATTTCTTTCCTTTTTAGTTTAAGTGATAGTCATAATAATATTTTCACTTTCCCTTTTTAAAATACAATCTTTGATTTTTAAATTTATTTTCACAAAACCAGTAAGTTTTAGAACTGTAAAACTCTCCATCATTTTTTTCTTTTTAACAAATATTTCATTCTTTCTAAGATCATGACATTTTATTTAATTAAATTATAAAAACGGTTAAGCTTAATTTAGAAAATCATACGTAAAACACACCTTTCCAAAAAAGTTCTTTTATAAATAAGGAATTATCACAAAAGCATATATTTAAAGATAAGGTGGTATTTTTAACTTATTATTATAATTTTTATTATTTTAGAGTTTGACAAAGACATTGATAAAAGACATTTTTAAATATTAACAATTTCTTATTTATAAATGGAGTTCAAAAGTTAGATCTTAATACTTCTCAATGTTCCTCTTTCAAAAGTTCTATTATTAAAGCAAAGTGCACATTGAGGATAAATGTAATAATGTGCCTGAAAGACTAATCAAAAGCTTTAAAACAGTTAACGATAAATATTATTTTTTATCAAATTCTCCGATTTCTCATTTTTAAACAAACTACATAAAATTTCTCCGATTATTTTATATAAAGTCATGAGCCCACCTTTTTTGTATTTAAAATATCAGGCATCTGTTGTTTCTAACTTTTAGAAAACATTTTCATTCGTTTATTACTTAATTCGTAATAGATAATAGCAACCTAATTACTTAAGCCCGCTTATACCTAATAATGCTTTAGATGCATAAGGTTTTCACCCTTCTTTCCAAAGATGGTTAACTCAAATTTATTTTCCAATTCAGTATCCAACTTCAATACGAAAATACTCTAGCCATACCATTAAATAAATAGGAGTCCTTGCGACTAGTCGACTATTACCAATATGAGAACATGGTTTCTACTTTAATTGGGAAAGCTGCCTTAAATTTGTAAAATCCTCTTTTATGCTATCAATATTCTATTCCTATTATATGGGTCTCATGGTACTAATCTTCTTTACTTACCCCTAAGTCCATAATTTACTTGCTATTGCCAATACGTATATAAAACCTCCACTAGCCTTCTCTTATGGGGTAAACTCCAATAAATGTGAAAATTTTATTTCTCACCATAACTATTACAACCTCAACACTTATTCTAACCCACAATTGTCCGCTTCTATAAAGGATAAGCGAGCAACTACCTTATGAGTCAAAATATATAGGTTTTTGTGTATAAGTATTCATATCAAAAAATTATGATTACACTCCTTTAGTCGGGAAAGGCTAATCTTGTCTCCTCGCTTTAGATACCGAAGGAACTATGTAAGGATGTTTATGCTTGAAATCTTAGTTTCCTTTCTAGGGCCATTTCTTTAAAAATTGTACTCATTCTCACTTTCTGTGATTATGAATTATTTTCAACTTTCCCAAAGATAGTACTTGGTAAGAATATTGATATCATCTTTCCTATTATATTTATATATATTTAAAACCTTTGAAATTTTTTATCGATACATATATATACCTTTCAAAAGTCCATTTTGAAAAACCTTTTGAAAACCTTTTTGGAAAACTGTTTTTTCCAAACTTTTCAAGTATGTTCTCTCAATATGCACCTAAATCCTAGGGACTCTTAAACCTAAGCTCTGATAAAAAATGTAACAACCCGCATTTCCAGACACACCGATCTAAAGCTTAGTGTGATTTTCGAACTCGCGTCATGCTAAAAAATATGAGCTGTTGGGTTATTAAAACATTACAGAGCATATTATAAGAGTAAATTCCGAGACATTCTACATTTTCAGATCTCACAATAGAAGGAACTAAATACAAGTACTGAAAACAGACATTTTATAAAAGTAGTCTCCAAAATGCTTTATTTTCCATATACACTGTTTCAAAGTACAATATATGTTTATAGATTTTCAATATAATAAGTAACAACATGATGGACAACAAAGAATATGAGAACTCTAACATGAAGCTCCTTTCTCCACGTACTATGCCCAAACAACTACTAACCTGTCATCCTATGGTGGGGAAAAATGAAGAAAGGAGGGTGGATCAGACAAAAATCTAGTGAATGAGTATAAGTTTAATACGTGATGATTATGTGTATTTAACTTTAATGCTACTCTAGATGACATAAGGTGTAATACAAGTGTCTGTGAATTCCTAAGGTTCGTTCATTTTCTAAGGGTTCATGTTTAATACATACCTACACTACAGTTTGTGTAGGCTACTATAATTGATCGAATTAAGGATCAAACCACACATATAACGATCGTCCACCATTCCTAGAGCTACCAAATATATAAAACACCGCCCTCTTAGTTACTAACTATGGAAGCACCGCCACTAGGCTATGGTGGAACACTCCCACAATATCATTGCCTCTAGGCTACAAAGAAATCAATTCTCCCTCTAATTGCTACTACACGTAATCATACTATGCATCGATAGGGAACCTACGACGCCGACTCGCCAAAGTATGTCATCCTTTGCATCTGTATCCACCTCTTAGTCATAGTATTGGCCTATTATTGCATGCACTGGGATCCTCCATTCAAATTATATCACGTCGCGTCAGTATTGATGCATATTAGGACTCCCGTTGTGTCAGGCCACTCTCTATCAGGCATTCTCGTCGGTGTTGTGTGTCCACCGTGGAACCATTTGTGAGTACCATTTGTGAAAATACATCGTCCCTATTCAATTAATCGCTCCCGAATTGGGTAAACAACAACCAAATGCCCTTAAATTGGCCCCTAGAAACATTTGAATTGCGAAAATACCTAGCATCTGTCCGTAGAGAACTAGCTTCTCTACAACTCCAAACATACATCCAAGTGCCCTTAAATAGGCCCCCAAAAAATTAACGTTCATATAAAAACTTAATGTTAAACTTGGGCTTCAGGCTATGGTTCAGTGTGTGCATTTTTCATGCTTACTGGTTGACCGCTAACCCTAACAGATCGATCGACAAAGGTCAAGGTCGACCGGTCGTAAGCTAAATTTTTAGGGTTCATTAATTTCTGATGTCGATTTTAGTTATGTTAACTTCGTTTGTTGACTTCAGTTTGCAGTGAACTCTAACACTAATTTGACTGGTCCATATTCTCGATTTTAATTTGTTCAATTTAGGAATTAAAGATTTAGGTTTACTAATTTTAGTGTTTTAATGGTTAATAACAAAAGAATTGGTTTAGCAGTTTATAATGATTCTAATTGTTATCCTAGATTACCGGTTTCAATTTAGTGTTTCTAACATCATCCTAGATCATAATGAACAGATAAATTTGAATAGTAGATAATAACCTAATTAGAATTGTTCTGAAACACCTCTGTTAGTTCCTGAGATGATGGTTTTGATGAAAACAGCCTTAGGGCTTGTTGTAAAATATAAATACTACTATCTTTGTCTAGATACATACGTATATGCATGATATATATATGCAGGTACTGAGAATGAAGACCGTACAGTATAGAGATTCAAGACTGACGAATTCAAGATTGTAGAAATCAAGACTGAAAGCTCATGAGTATCAAGATTATCAAGAGTTCAAGATATCAAGAAGGTAATAGAGTCTAGATTTATGTTAAGATTTCATAATAGCACTTAAACCTTTATTCTAATTTTAATTGTGGAATGGAACCCACCTTCTCGCTTTAATAGTGGGATGGAACCCATGACCTCTTTACTGGGATAGAACCCATGACCTTCTCTAGTGTAATGGAATCCACGAAATTTTCAAAATGACTTATTTTTAGACTTTTTTTTTTCAAAATTATCTTTTTAAAAAAGACATCACTCTCTCAGTTTAAATATTTTAGCCTTAATTCAAAAATTAATTTTAATCATATTAATTTAAAAATAATTTCTTGTTTTTAAATTATCTCCTGGTTTTAATGTTTTAGCTTTAATCTCAAAATATTTATATATTTAGTTTTTATTACTTTTATATTTCGTAAGATCACTATACAAAGGTTTTTATAATCATAAAGATATTCAAAATAGGTTACAAAGTTCTAATATTGTTTCGACAGAACGGAAGGTTCCTTCTTCTATACAGTTGCGAACCTTTTGGTTTTAATGGAAGGTTTACTCTTCACACACCATCATGGGCCTCTGAGCGTCATAGAAGGCCTCGTGTTTCTTAACGTATTTATACGCTCTTCATCTTCGTGCAAGATTGGTTCCTTATGAGGCATTATGAACCTTCCTCTCTTGTCGAAAGGTTGCTTCCTTGTGTATTTATCGCCGAGATCCGTGCCTTTCCAGAATGTTGTCGACAGGTGGCCTTTTTTTGAATTATGAATGTTATCTTTATGTAAAACTTTCGATACTATTGAAGGATATTGGACACATACTTCAACCGGTTAGGAAGGGTTATTATGCCTCTGAATTGGTTGTCAACTGTGTTATCTATTCTAGTCCTATTCTTTCTACCTTTCTTGGAAGACATTTTCTTTGAATGACGAGTGATGAATCCCCTCGTCTGCTCCGAAGGGTTCAGATTTGCGGCAAACTTGTTTCTTACCTTCCTTCCTTTTTTATTCAAAAGGCTTGGGGCGCTCTTCTTTCCTTTCATTTGTTCATTACGTCAAGCGGCCTTATAACTAATTTCCTTTTATACCTCCGAAAGCCCCTCCTTTGAAGTTACCGTGCGCTTCTTTTTCTCTGGTGCTTTGCAAACCTTTCGATATCATTGAGAGGTGACTTCATCATTTATGCTTTGCCTTTGCGGATGGTTTCAAACATGCCTTCTTTATCTCCATTTGCATTTTATGGTTAATATTTAGCCCCCATCTGTATCAAGAAGGCTTTTTTTCTTTAGGACAAAGACTCCAAGGTCATAGAACTATCCCTGCATTCTTCTAGTTGATAATGAATAAGCGAAGACCAGAAGACCCGATTTATTATCGATAACAGGAGTCCTTGAAGTCTAAGATGCCACTTTTGGGACAGCATTTTCTAACAACTTCTAACAGGAATTCCAGAATGTGATTTCCGATAATTGATAATGGAAGGGCCGGAAGATCTCTTCCAATAGTTAATGATAGAAGTCCAGAATACCAATTTCGAGAATTAATAATAGATGACCAAAATACTAATTTTGGTAATTAGTAATAGAAGATTGAAATACCAATTTTGGTAATTAATAATAGAAGACTAGAATGCCATTATGGGTGATTGATAATTGAAGACCAGAATACCATTGCTGGTAATAATTGATTGGAGACCAGAATACCCTTTCCAATGCCGAGTAATATAAGATTGGGATATTATCTCTTGCAATAGGATCCTAGAACTCCCGTCTGGCAAATGTTCGCGAGAAGAAGTCAGTGACTTCCCTCTTATTTTCTTGTTAAATATGCCATCCTTCGGCTGTATTTGTGCTCTGCATGATGTTGCTTTCTCGGGCCTAAGTTTTCTTTGTCTATTTATCATTTGTTCCGGCCTATTTCAGGAAGGGACTCTTTTGTCCGTTTTTGTGCTTATTTAAGCAGAGCCTATTTTAGGTTCTTTGTCATATCTGATAGTACCGACCTTCTTTGGTGGTTGCTGTTTCAAGCTATGCCAATTTCTGGCAGTGCCTGTTTTAGGCATGGACTTTTCTTAGTCTGTCAGACATCTCATCTGGGTTTCCGATGCGCTTGGATAGCTTTTTCTAAAGCAGGGCCCGAGGACTTCTCCAATCTCCCTCCAAGAGGCGCCTTATCCTGATCATAGCATGACACGGTTAAGGGCTTGTTCGGAACCTTAGCCAGGCCATAGCATGGAGAGACCAAGGGATTACCTGTCCTCCCTCCAAGAGGTGCCTTATCCTGGCCAAAGCGTGATTTGGATAAGGGCTCATGCTGCTTTAACCAGGCCATTTCTGGTTTTGGCGCAGAAAAAATCTTACGCCCTCCCTCCAGGAGCTGCCTTGACCTGGCCTTCTTGGCGCAGCCAAGGGCTTTCTACCATTATTGGTAGCCTACCATCATAGGTAGTCCAAGTTTTTAAGGAGAATTTCACTCCTAGCCCTGTAGATTTTCCTTACTAGATCATAGTAGAGGTGCTCATGGAAACGCTTTATTCATTCATAGTTAGAAAATATAGTCTCAAATGTTCCGCATTCTAGGTTCTTGGCACCATATTCCCATTAGTATAGCATAGCATAGCTTGTAGGCTCCTGAAAGAATTTCTTTGAAAATTACCAACGAACCTTCCTAATTAGGTCCCAATGGTCCATCCGATGGGTTTTTAGTATTGGCCATTACCCTTCGAAGTACTAAATCCCCTTTTCTAAATGACATGGCTTTTACCTTTGATTTGTAATATCTTGATATCCTCCTTTGATATTCATCCGTTCTCATGGATACTTCATCTCTTAATCCATGAATCAGGTCGAGTGATTCCTTTCTCAATTCCTAGTTTGGATTAAAAGCATAAGCAGTTCTTCTATGAGAAGGTAACTCAATCTTTACAGGTAGCATTGCTTCATATCCATATGTTAAAGAGTATGGGGTATGACCCGTTGCAGTTCTAGTTGAAGATCTATAAGCCCACAGAACTAAGGGCAACTCTTCTACCCAATTTCCTTTTGTCTTGTTTAACCTCGTTTACAAGATGGTTTTGATTGTTTTGTTAGCTGCTTCTACGGCTCCATTGGCCTTCGGATAAGCGACCGAGGAGAAGCTTTTTATTATCCCACTCTTGTGGCAAAAGCGTTAAAACTTTTCACTCTAAAATTGAGTCCCATTGTCGGATATGATCTTGTAAGGTATCCCAAATCTTGTGACAATGTTTTTGATGACAAATCTTAATACTTTCCCTGAGGTGATCTTGAGAGTGGCCCTGCTTTAACTCATTTCGTGAAATAATCTATTGCCATCACAGCATATTTCGCTCTTCCTTTGGAGATTGGAAGCAGTCCAATTAAGTCGATTCACCAAACGTGTAATAGCCATGGTGTAGTAATAGGGGTTAGTTGACTAGGCAGGAGACGTGGTATCTTAGAATAACGCTGACATTTCTCACACCTTTTAACATACTCCATAGCTTAGTTAGTTAGATGTGGCCAGTAAAACCCTTGCCTCATTATCTTCTTGGCTAGTTTTATTCCATTAGAGTCATCCCCACAATATCCTTTGTGTGTTTCCCGTATTATTTTCAATCCGTTTTCAAGTTTCACACACCACAAATAAGGAAGGGCATACCCTTTCTTGTAAATTCCATCCGTAACGGTAAAGCTCTGGCTTGTTGTTTTTGCTCCATGCTTCTACTTTATCTGTATGAAATTTTCCACTGATTATATAATCTATGATTGGTGGCATCCAAGTGTTTTCGTAACTTTCTTCTGCTATTGGAGCTACAGATTCTTGCTTCGATATATGTTGGTCCATCTCTTCTGATTTTGATGCAAATGCCTACGATCGGGTTAATACTAGTATTTCCACAGCTTTCTCTTGTCTTTTTTCCTCAATGCTGGATTGGCCTGAAATCTTACCGGAATAATTTGAGTTTCAGGAGCTCCTCTTGAGCTTGCCAACTTAGCCAGTGAATCTGCCCGATAGTTTTCTCCTCTTGATATTTAGTGTATGGACAAATCTTCAAATAGTGCAAGCATCTTCAAAACTTTCTCCACATGCTGGCTAAGTTTATGATCCTTGGTTTGATATACTTGCTTGATTTGGTTAACCATTAATAGAGAATCGTTGAATACCTAGATTCTTAGAATTTTAAGTTGCAAAGCAAGGGTTAATCCAGCAACCATAGATTCATACTCTACAACATTGTTAGTTGCTGAGAACCCCAACTTTATAGCATAGTGTAACTTGTGCCCGTCTGGTGTAATTATCACATATCCTGCCCTCGCTCCTTGCCCATTTGATGCACCATCCACAAATAGTTGCCACTTGGGTTTTGTATCTTTTTCCTTTTTGGATTTCTTTGAAATAAACCCTATACATTCATTGGTGAAAACAGCTAATGCTTGACCGTTTATACCCATTCTAGGCTGATATGCTACATCGTGCTGACTTAGTTCATTTCCTCACTTAATTAATCTTCCAGAAGTTTCGGGCTTGCCAAAGACTTACCTTAACGGGAAGTTGGTCAACACTTTTACTGGATATGCTTGAAAATAGGGCCTTAGTTTTCGAGCTTTTGGAACTAAATAATATGCTATTTTTTGATGAGTGGGTATCGGATCTCAACATCCTTTAATCTTCTGCTTATGTAGCAAACTGGTAGTTGCAGTCCCTTGCAACTTCTAATCAATACCGAGCTCACCGCATGTTTAGAAATTGCCATATATAAGAATAGATCTGCCCCCTCTTTGGGGCTAGATAAGATTGGTGGCTTTTCTAAGTGAAGCTTCAGTTCTTGAAATGCCTTTTTACAATCTTCGTTCCATTCAAAATTCCACTTTTTATTGATCACTTAGAAGAATGGCATGCACTTATCAGTGGATTTTGATATGAACCTACTTGGTTCCGCCACTTTACCATTCAACCTTATAACATCTTTATTTGTCCTTGGTTCTGCCATATTCTTAATGGCCTTAATCTGTTCTGGGCTAGCCTCAATCGCTTATACACTCATGATATATCCAAGATATTTTCCGGAATGAACTCCAAAGTTGCATTTTTGGGGGTTGAGCTTCATTTGATACTTGCGGAGCACTTTAAACATTTCATTTAGGTCTTCAAGGTGATCTTCCGCCTCTTGAGATTTCACCAACATGTTGTCAACATAAACTTCCATATTCCTCCTAATTTGTTCTTTGAACATTCGGTTAACCAACTGTTGATAAGTTGCTCCTGCATTTTTCAATCCGAATGGCATTACCTTATAACAATAGGTTCCTTCGTCTGTAATGAAGGTAGTATGTTTCTCATCGGGTTTAAACATAGGAATCTGATTGTACCCAAAATATGCATCCATTAGGGAAAGCAGCTTATGTCCACTGGTAGAGTCGACCAACTAGTCTATCCTTGGCAACGGGTAACAATCTTTTGGACAAGCTTTATTCAAATGTGTATAGTCTATACAAGTCTACCACTTTCTATTGGATTTCCTTACCAAAACCGGATTTTCCAACCGTTTGGGGTGTCAGACTTCCCAGATAAACCCATTTTGTTGCAACTTCTTGACTTCTTCCTTCTGGGCGTCGGTCCCAACCTTATCAAACTGCCTTTTCTTTTGCTGAACCGGGGAATGGATTGATACTCAAGGCATGGTTCATGACCGTAGGACTAATTCCAACCATGTCAGAGTGGGTCCAATCAAAAACGTACTTATTATCTTTTAAAAATCCTATCACTCTTGTGTTTAGAGGTTCCTCAAGACCCTTCCCCACTCTGACTATTTTGGTGGAATCGGCAGAATCTAGTAGAACCACTTTAGTTTCTTCAACTGGCTTAACTCTTTCCACCTCTCTTCGACAATCTAATTCTGTAACGATTTCACGTTCTTCAATTGAGTTGGAATATGCCCTCTTTCTTTTTCCATAAACTGCAAAACACCTTACAGCAATACATTTGTTAGTTTTATCATATTTATTCTTTGCTTCGAATGATGGATGTAGAAATCGATCTTCCAAAGTTTGTAGAGTAATAGAAGAATCGAAGTGACAATTAAACTCCCTGTTGTATTGTTCTAGGGTTGCAAAGTACATTTCTCGAGATGTGAATTGTTCGCCTCAGATAGTTCCCCAGTCGCTTTTATTGAGGAATTTAAGCAGTAGATATTTTGGTGAGACGAATGCATCCACCTCATCTAGCGCCGGGGGTCCAAAGAGGGCGTTATAGAATAATGGCTGATATATGATTACGAAGGTTGTTGCAAAGATTCGAGAGCATGGGGAAAGTCCTGATTGTATAAAAAGCTTCATCTGTCCAAGCGGGGTTGTCCCCTTATTATAGAACCCAAAGATTGGCTCGGGTCTCAGTTCAAGTCTACCTTTGGAAATCCTCATTTGATCAAATGCATGGTGGAGTATCACATTTACAGTGCTTCTCGTGTTAACCAGGATTTTCATGACCACCGAAGATCCTATTTAGATTGTGATCATTAAAGGATCATTGTGGAGAGGATGAATCCCGCTCCTTAGCTAATGTGAGTTAATCACCAGTGTATGTATATTGATGTTGTGTTTCAGACTTTTGAACGCAGATCTTCCTGTATAGAGAATACACCCTATTTAGCTTCTCGAATGCACTTGCTTCAAGCACTTTGACTTCTACCAGCTGGATATGGTCCTCCATATATGACATCAATCCTGTTCTAGGTTGGACTTAAGCTTAGCGTGCCAACTTCTTCGATTACATTTATAGCATTTCCTACAGGCTTCCTTTCATAAGTGTTTATCAGGAGAGTTTTCTGAGGGTTCTTCATGAATTCTTTCAACTACCCTTCTCAAATCAACTTCCGAATTATCCCAGCCAGAGCCTTACATTCATTAAATTTGTGGCTATTAGCTTTGTAATAGGCGCAATATTGTCTCCTTTTTTCGGCTCAGGATAATTTCAGGCCTAAAATAAAGTGGGGAAGTTGATCTTATCTTGGGTCATCGCATAGATGTAGGAGATTGGTCAATTTAACACCACCGCATTAGTATTGGTATCCTCCCACTAGCTCACTTGGGAATTCTCTCTAGGCAAATCTACCACTGTCCTTGTTATGATCATTTTTTTTAAGAAATACAATTCGTCCATTCAGATGAACTTATCGGCTTGAAAATGAAAATCTTGAAGATTCCGACATCCATAAATGAACAGCTCCTTCAAGAAAGGAGAATTAACTATGAGTCCTAAATGGATAGCGATGGGTTTATCTCTATCGTTCATACCTTTGGTCTTCAATGCTTCTGTATTGAATCTCTTTAGATAAATCCCTAAGGACTTTCCATGATTTTGTCTGATGTTAGAGAGCACGGTATAATTAATAGAAGGATCTTTACATATGTAGAATTGAGCAGAGAATTCGTATAAGAACTGCTTCCAAGAGTATATCATACTCTCACGATATTGCCGGTACCACTTAGTTGCGCCCCCTTGTAATATGACCGAAAAAAGTTGACACCTTCCCACGCCAGAAGTGTTTTATAAATCCATCTGGCTATTAAACGCCATCAAATGGTCATTCGGGTCAGTTGTCCTATGATATTTCATGGTAGGGACCTTCACATGAGATGGTATTGGAACTGACATAATTTCATCGATGAAGGGTGCAACCCTTTCATTGTTGTTCACTTTTTCGTCTTTAGTTATTTTACACTTAGCGTTTAGCAGGTCTTTCATAGCCTTTTTCGCCACATCCTTAAGGTAAGCTTCATTGTTCATGTAGTTACTTTGATTAGGTTGGTAGCCGTTTGAAGTTGTACTCGTGAAATAGTCTTTATCTTCCACATGAACTCTTCCCTAATAATTTGGCTTCGACGGAAGGCCCTCCTTCTGTTTTTATAGAGAAATCTAAGCTTTTCCTTTGATAGCACCTGCATTGGTTTTTAGAGTCCTTTTAGGAGACTCAACTTCTTCCCCTGCAGTGGTAGCTTTCATTGACGATCAGTGAGATAACACTCCATTCAAAAGATCTTTCATTTCTGCCATCTGGCGTTCTATGTATGCAATTTTGTCCACATGTTCTTGTGGTTGAAGATCTTGAGTTGGAGCCAGTTGTGGGGACAACTGAACCAGAACTGGAGGTGGAGCCGATTGATGTGGCACGGAATGTTGCCTCTGATCTCTATTTCCAAGATTGAAAGAAGGTGATATGTTTTCCTCTTGAGAAGTAGCTTGATCATTCCTTTTGCTAACAATAAGAGGTACCCTTGATTTCGTTTTCCTATAGCAAATTGGATTTCATAATTAGTTATATTAACCATAAGGTCGGAGGTTCGAGCCATCCTTCTAGCACCAAAAATATTAACAAGATTTCTGTCAACACCCTCGGTCCATTTTATAGGATTGTTTCATATGAATTCAACCTTTCAATTTAGTGGATTTTTCATTACGTAAGTGAAATGACTAATTCAGAAGGTTTTGCGATCACAATTCTAACCCTAACAGGAGGGATCGATAACGAATAGTTTTAAGCAAGTGTTTATCTCTTATGTAGAGTTGGGGAAAGAATCATCTTGCTTTCGGCCTCACCAAAATGTTTAAGTATAATCGAAGCATTTCAGCCGGAAGGGATCCGTAACATTGCTACACCATTCGGAAATATGGAAGGTTTTTAAAAGCTACAAGCGGTCACTTTCCCCATCGGAGGGTTCAAGTACATCTTAACCCTTGCGATTTGATCAGATCGATGGTTTTGTTTAACCTTTCGATGGACCGGAAGGTTTAGGAAACCATTTAAACCCTTCGACCAACTTATTTTGATCGAATGACCTTCATCCATATCATTTCATTATATCTCCCTTAGAAGCCAAAAGTAATTCACATCCCTTGATGGTTATATTAGACCTTCCGATGGTCCGAAAGGTTCAAGAAACCATTCAAACCATTCGAAGGTTAAGAAAACCCTTCGAGGGCATCAAATGATGAGATTGCTTTATTTGCCATTAGTTTAATATTGTCAGCTTCTTAGGTTGACATTCCATTTATGAAAACCTTTCGAAAAGAATGCCTGATCAAACATCTTAAGACAATAACAAGAGTTGAATCAATATGCAAATCTTATTTTGGAACTACCTCACTTGTTTCATTCCCTCTTCTTGTAATTGGTATTAAGTAGAGGAGAAGGAAACTAATGAGGTTGTCTGATAAAATTTCATGACATATTCTTGAAATAGTCAAATAATATAGGAAATAAATCATCTGAGATCAGCTGTTAAGGTAAAATTAACGCTTGATCATGATTATCCCCAAATTCCAAGTTGATTACAAGCCACAATTCTCTTTATTTCTCCATAATTGAATCTGATACAAAATTTAAGAAGATAACCCCCAATTAACTTAAAAATTAGGGTTATAATGTATTGAGCAGTGGTAGTAGAAATAGTTAAGTAGATGAAATGAGAAGAAAATCGGATCCTCAGACCGGACCCCTTGGGTCTTATTTATAGATATAGGCGCCTTCCTTTCGGCCCTACGCTCTCGTCGGGACCGAAGGTTCCTTTTTTATACAGTTGCGAATGTTTTAATGGAATGTTTACTCTTCTCACACCGTCATGGGCCGCTGAGCATGATAGAAGGCCTCATGTTTCTTAATGTATTTATACGCTTTACATCTTCCTACAAGGTTAGTTACTTATGAGTCACTATGAACCTTCCGCTCTTGTTGGAATGTTGCTTCCTTGTATAATTATTGCTGAGAGCTGGGCCTTTCCTGAATGCTATCGGCAGGTGGCCTTTTTGTTGAATTATGAATGCTATCTTTATGTAAACCTTTCGATACTGTTGAAGGATATTGGAAACATACTTCAACTAGTTAGGAAGGCTTGTTATGCTTCTGAAATGGTTGACAACCGTGTTATCTATTCCGGTCGTATTCTCTCTACCTTTCTTGGAAGACATTTTCTTTGAATGACGAGTGATGAATCCGCTCGTCCACTTCGAAGGGTTCAGATTTGCGGCAAACTTGTTTCTTGCATTCCTTCCTTTTTTATTCAAAAGGCTTGAGGTGCTCTTCTTTCCTTTCATCTATTCGTTACGTCAAGAGGCCTTATAACTATTTTCCTTTTTATACCCATGAAAGCCCCTCCTATGAAGTTACCGTGTGCTTCTTTTTCTCGGGTTTTATGCAAACCTTTCGGTATTACCAAGAGGTAACTTCTTCTATTACTCTTTGCCTCTGCGGAAGGTTACTAACGAGCCTTTTTTATATCCATTTTCAATTTATGGTTAACAAATAAGTGTCACTTCGAAGATAATATCGTTGAAGGAATTAGGAAGAAAAATATTTATATTCTCAGTATGAAAATCTCAAATGATAACCTTTGTCTTTTGGCTAATACAAGTGACCCTTGGATTTGGCATAAAAGATTTAAGCATAAAAGATTTAAGCATTTGAATTTCAAACTCTTATCTAGACTTTCAAAACTTAATCTAATAAGTGGTCTTCCTCAAATGGATTTTAAAGTAGATAATATATGTGATGCTTATCAATTAGGAAAACTTAGGAAGACTTCATTCGAATTGAAAGATATGATTTCAACTTCAAAACCTTTTGGGTTACTTCATTTAGATCTATTTGATCCATCTCCAATTCAGTCAGTAAATCACAGTAAATAGTTTTAGTAATTGTAGATGATTATTTTAGATTTACATGGAAAATTTTTCTGAAACATAAAAGTTATGCTTTTGATTTATTTAAAAAATTTCAAAAAGAATTCAAAATCAACTTTATTTAAAAATCAAGACTATTCGAAGTGATCACAGTGGAGAATTGGAAAATGAAAATTTTGAGAATTTCTATACTAAAAAAGGATCATAATTTTTCTTTTCCAAGAACTCCACAACAAAACGGAGTGTTAGAGCTTAAAAATAGGACGATTCAAGAGTTTGCAAGAACTATGCTTTCAGATAGTAAATTACCAAGAAATTTTGGGGCTGAAGCAGTCGCTACAGCTTGTTACATTTTTAATACGATTTTAGTTAGACCTCTAATCAAGAAAACACCATATGAACTTCTTCTCAATATGAAACCAAAGATATCTTATTTTAAAGTTTTTGGAAGTAAATGATTTATTCTAAATACAAAGGACAATTTGGATAAATTTGATCCTAAATCCAACAAAGGACCTTTAACGGATATTCTAATAAAAGTAAAGCATACATAGTTTTCAATTTAAAAACTAACACCATTGAAGAAACAATGCATGTATCTTTTGATGAAAATTTCTAGGATTTTTTTCAAATAAATGATGAAGATGATTTTGTTACTTTAAATAATGAATCAAATGAAACTGTTCATCCTAATAAAAGGATCAGGTTTTTAAAAGATCATCCTATAGAAAATATACTAAGGAATATTGAATCTATTGTTAAAACTAGAAATCAACTAAACAAGATGAGTAATATAGCTTTTATATCAACTATTGAACCTTAAAATCCAAAGGAAGCATCATTTGATGATTCATGGATCCTTGTTATGCAAGAAGAATTTAATCAATTCACCAGAAATGAAGTATGGGAACTTGTTCCTAGACCTAAGTATAAAACTACAATGGGAACTAAATGGTTTTATAAAAATAAAATGAATGAATAAGGTGAGGTCGTTAGAAATAAAGCTCGGTTAGTCGCGCAAGGTTAATGTCAAGAAGAAGGAATAGACTTTGATGAAACCTTTGCACCCGTTGTAAGATTAGAAGCCATTAGAATTCTACTTGCTTTCGCAAACCACAATAATTTCAAATTATTTCAAATGGATGTCAAAAGTGCCGTTTTAAATTGTTTTGTTAAAGAGGATGTTTATGTTGAACAACCTCCACTTTTTGAAGAAGAAAAATTTCCAAATCATATTTACAAATTAAAGAAAGCTTTATATGGTCTGAAACAAGCTCCAAGAGCCTAGTATGATAGACTAAGATCTTACCTATGACAATAAAATTTAGAAATTGGTAGAATATATAATATTTTTTTATTAAAAGAAACAAAAATGATATCCAATTAGTGTAGATTTATGTAGATGATATCATTTTTGGATCAATAAACAATAAAATGAATGAAGAGTTTTCCAAAATAATGACAAAAAAGTTTGAGATGAGTCATATGGGTGAACTTACTTTCTTTTTAAGGTTGCAAATAAAATAATTAGATAGTGGTATTTTCATTAGATAGTGGTATGACCACTGCGTGTGGAAAACCCACTCCTATGGCACAATGAAGCCTTGAATAAAGAAGACAAGTCAAAAGATGTTGATCAAAAACTATACAGAGGAATGATTGGATCGCTACTCTATATAACTGCGAGTAGGCCTGATATCATGCATAGTGTCTATCTCTGTGCAAGAAACCAATCTCAACCCAAAGAAACTCATTTAAAAGCTATTAAACGTATCCTAAGATATGTTAAACACACTTTAGACTATAGCCTATTTTACCATAAAAATGATTCATTTGATTTAATATCATATTGTGATGCTGACTATGTGGTTGTAAATCAGACCGAAAAAGTACAAGTAGAACTTGTCACTTTTTAAGACATTATCTGGTTTCCTGGTTTAGTAAAAAGTAAAATATTGTCTCACTATCAACAACTGAAGCAAAATATATTTCTGCTACTTTAGCTTGTTCTCAAGTTATCTATATGCAATAGACCCTAAAGGATTTTGGATTAGATATTTCAAAATCACCAATTTATTATGACAATGCAAGTGCAATAAATTTATCAAAAAATCCTACTCATCGTGCTAGAACCAAACATATCGATATAAGTCATTATTTTCTTAGAGATAACATAAGAGATTATTTCTCTTGAATTTATCAACACTGAGAATCAAATAGCTGAAATTCTCACCAAACCCTTGAATAAATCAACCTTTACTAAATTAAGAAGAGAACTAGGTATTTTTTCTATAACTGAGATATAGATATAGTAACATATATATTTAAATAAATAGAGAAAAACAAAATTGTCAAAATTTTCAAAGGGATGTTGACATGCCCCTACCCCCATGTCGACATACAACGGTCAGATTTGAAATTTTGATTTTTCATCTAAAATCAGTTTGGTGGTTATATAATCACAATATTTTGAATTCATCTGTCTTCTCACTTCATTTTCACTGTAATGAACTTCTGAAAATACAATGTAATGGCCTCCTCTTCTAAACCAAACCAAAATGCAACCATTTCCTTTCCTTCTCCTAATTCTGGTCCATTCCAATGTACTACGTTAGCTCGAGTAATGAAGATCGAGGAAATTATGAAGGATTCTTTGCGAATGCTGACTAAATTACAAGTCATGCAAATAAGAATGGAAAAGGAACAAGAGAAATAAGGCAAGATTCGTAGAAATTTGCTTAAAAACTCTAATGGATAATCATGCAGACCCTATTGTGATTGAAGATGATTCGTCTAACATACGTATTCATAATCCATTATAGGATGACGAAGAAGAAGAAGAAGAGGAATAAGAAGTAAGAATGGATGAGGACGATATTGTTGTTTGCGTTGGGGAAGTCTATTTTGACAAGAATGGTAATTTGGTCGAACAACATGGAAACTTTTGTCTCCATTACCTTAATTGTTCGATTCGTAAGTCACCAATTTTCAAGGACTCTCGTTAGATTGTTATTATATAAATGTTTTTATATTTTGTGTGCTTGTATATATTTGTGTCTATTGTTTCATATATATGTGTAGTGTAACATCATATATAATAAAATTATATTTATGTTTGGCTTATTATACTCCGTTATTAGCATTTAGTTCCATAGTATTAGTTTAAGGGGGAGTTATGTAGTTTAGGCTTAGTTTTTATTGATGACAAATGGGGAGAACTATAAAATAGGATAGTTAGGTTGTTAGTAGATTAAGGGGAAGTTGTTGGAATAAGGGGGAGTTAGAGTAGAATCAGAGTTTGGCGGAGTATATTTTATAAACATAGGTTGTCATCGTCAAAAAAGGGAGATTTTTAGTTCCTGAGATGATAGTTATGATGACATAGGACTTGTTATAAAATATAAATACTAATATCTTTGTCTAGATATATATATATGTATAAGCAGAATATATATAGGTACTGAGAATGAAGGCTGTACAATATAGAGATTCAAGACTAAAGAATTCAGATAGTAGAAATCATGATTGAAGACTCATGAGTATCAAGATTATCAAGAGTTCAATAGTTCAAGATATCAGGATAAGTAATAGAGTCTAGATTTATGTTAAAACTTCATAATAGCAGTTGAATCTTTATTCTGATTTTAATTGTGGAATGAAATCCACCTTCTCGCTTTAATAATAGCATGGAACCCACGACCTCTTTAGTGGGATGGAACCCACGACATTCTCTAATGGAATAGAATCCATGAAATTTTCAAAATGACTTATTTTTAGATTTTTTTTTTAAAACTATCTTTGTAAAAAAGACATCTCTCTTTCCGTTTAAATATTTCAGCCTCAATTCAAAACTATTTTTAATTATATTAATTTCAATATCATTTCTTGTTTTTAAACTATCTTATGGTTTTAATATTTTAGCTTTAATCTCAATATATATATATATATATATATATATATATATATAGTTTTTGTTACTTTTATATTTCATAAGATCGCTTCCAAAGGTTTTTATAATCATAAAGTATATATTTAAAATAGTTAAAAAGTTATAAGATTGTTTCGAAAAACTTTAGAAAAAATTCTCTTTTAAAACAAAAATCAATTTTCAAGGGGATGTCGACATGCCTTATCCTCTCCCTCCCGCACGTCGACATGGTAGCTGTAGATTTTAAAATTTAAATTTTCAACAGAAGCGTCTATTCGTCATAACCTTTCACGAATGGACATGACCGTTATTCTCCTATATATGCCAGTAGTTTTCAATGAATTTTTACTTAATATTTCTTTATTTTCTCTTATCTTTCTCTTCCATTCTTATTTTCAAACATTCTTAAAAAACACTGCCGAAATCCTATGTGAATCAAACTCTATCATCTCTAGTTTGATTCTCTATCACTTTCTTTCAAAGATCTCGGTACTATTCAAAGTTATAGGAGATCAAAGTGTATTGAGTCTGTCTATCAAAGTGTGATTGAAAACGGTGTGATTGTGGCTCGTAAATCAGTTGGGTGTGATTGTAGCCCCTAAATCAATTAGGGGATCTTATAGCCTAGTTAAACCAAGAGAGTTTGCCCTGGACTCGGAGACAGGAGGATGTATCTCATGGCCTTGAAATCGAGGTTATAATATCGACATTATATTTGAAAAGAAATCTGCACAAGAAATTGTATGGGACTGGATGTAGGGTAACTCCGAATAGTATAAAATTCCGGTATGTTCTTTCCTTTACTGCTTTTATTTACTATTTGCTTCCGTGTCTAGTTCTGTGATTGTCTCTATGTTTATGAACTGCATCTGTTTGGGTTTAATTGGAAAGATTCAAAAGGATTCATAAAATTAATCAACCCCCTCTATTGTTAATTCTGCCTTAAGATCCATAATCTGCATTTCCTACAACCTCAAGCCTAAGTTCTTCCTATTCGCCTTACTTGAGAATCGTCCCTCCATATGCTTGCTCCACTTACATTATCAGATTCAATTATTTGCGTTCTTGTAGGTTGATTTTATTTCATTTTTTGAGAATTTTAAGTTAAGGGGAGAGACTAGAATTTGACAGAGTTTCGTTATTACGAATGATTATGTGAATTTTAGGTTGATTAAGCTTGAATTTATAGGGTTTAGCAATTTGTTTAGGCCAATGGATTTAGGTTGGAGAATCTTCTTAGTGATCAAGAATTCTCATCTGATACTTAGCAATAAAGTAAGAAATCTCGACCATCCGAACACATAACACTGCAGCTAATTACTCCCGATTTAAAATAGGCTACGGTTGATCGCTATCGGTTGACCTTCGACCCTTTTGGGTCGACCAGTCAACGTTTTAATTTATGTGTGTGTTTGTGTATTATACTTAATGTTTTATTTCATTTTTGATTCTTCCAACGCCTGTAACTTCTCTGTATTAACTACTATTTTGAAGTATTATATATGAAAATCATATAGAAAATTATTGCGAATGCAACGGCGCAAGTGTCGTAACCAAATTCGAATGTTTGTGAAAATTTACTTTTTAGTCCTTGTTTTATTTATATTAATTTTTCATTAAAATTTCAGGGTGTTACATCTATCCTCCAACAGGGTTCGATACTACTACGTGGTTTATCACTATACTAGTTTGTAAGTGCAATTCCTCCAGCAGTCTACTCAAAATAAAAGAATGTGATGCTCTGGTGTCAAATAAAGTGCGAATAGATAAATGAAAATGCATCAACACACCTTCTATGACGACCTTCTTTCCCTTATCTGCAGCTGGAGCTACGCTCGAGCTAGAAACAACGTATGATGCATAAGGTGGAACCGCCAGGGTAGAGGTCTTAGGTGCATCGGGCACTCCCTCCTCATCCACCCAAATTGACTATAGTTGCAGCATTTGATCTTCAAGAGATTAACCTTACAATCTCCCTAAGTTATTTCTTCCTCATTGGTCTCTGGAACTACCGCATCCCACCAATTTATAGGCTCCCCTTTAAGTGCCAAGAAGCAAGTTGTCTCCTAACGGCATCCCCTAGACCCAATAACCCAAAAATCCTCTCAAAAGTGCGGAACTATGCCTTTGAGTCCATGAAAGATTCAGATCCTCCATAAGTCTTTCCTTATGTAATCTAGAGAAATCCATAGCCGGTGGGTTGATGGGCACTACCCGCTGTGCTTGTATTATGGGTCCTTCATTGGGGTAAAGTTCAGCTTGGCCCTTTGCTTGCAGATACCCACGGAATAACATCGAAACGTTCACATTTGGAATCTCAGTTGCTTCGCTTATACCATTTTCATCTTGATTGCTCATTCTCACTACCTATGATTAGAAACTATGAGCAACTTTCCTCATATAGTATTAAGCATCATTGGAATTTAATGAATATATTTAGGTTATACTTATACAAGTATATATAATGTTTTTTAAAATTTTGACAATAAACAAGTATGTTCTCTTAAAACACACCTAATCCCTAAGGATTTTTGAACCTAGGCTCTGATACCAAATGTAACAACCCACACCTCCGGACACATCGATTCAAGGTATACAATGGCGTTTAAACTCACATCGTGCCAAGAAGTATGAGTTATTAGATTTTAATATTTTATATGATACAGAGAAAATTATAAATTTTACACATTCTACACTTTCAAATCTCATAGTAGAAAGAAATAAAATATACATATTGAAAATAGTCCAAAACAAATAACAATATCAATCAAACGTAGTATGTATAACAATTTCTCCAAATGCCATATATAAAGAGTCTGATAGTAATAAAATGTCTAACTGATAGAAGTAGTACAACATAAGCTACATGTGGAGTAACTGTAAATAATATAACTCTATTTGCCTGGTCTCCTCCTTTATGCACTGGGTCCACACCCAATGACCAACCGATCTATCTTCCTGTAATGGAATATAAAGAGGAAGAAAAGGAGTGGATCAAACAAAGTCTGTTGAATGAATTGTGTTACTAGTGTAGTGTGTTCATAATCAATTAACTTCATTTATAGTCTGCATGACCAAGAGTGCTTATTTGTTTTTGTGGACTCTATGTGTGTGTGTGTGTGTCTATATATATAAAAGGCATCTCCAACCAAAGTATTATAGCCTTATACTAGATGTAATAGTCACCTTAAGTACGCTTAAAATCTAATAAACGTCCTTAATGATTAACCACAAAACTTCTTCGTTAAGCAGACAACCTCAAACACTAATCTCAAGTATATAATCCGAAAATCTACTAATTCCATTAAGGTTGTTCTTGGATGCCTAGGCCTACTTTCCCCAACAACATCAAGCAACTTCCCGTTCATGTTTATTATCCTATGCACAACACCAGACATACATGATAAATTCTAGGCCTAATTGCACCAAAAAAAATCGAGTACACTCCCGTTAGTGCCCGATATCCTATTTCTATGCACCGCACCGAGCATACACCACAACGTCTAGGTTAAATTGCCCAATTATATCGAGTAACCTTCCATTAGTGCCCGTAACTATGCACAGCACAGAGCATACCACTATAAATCCTAGACCTAGTTGTCCGGAAGACATCGAGTAACCTCCTAATAGTGTTATGTGGCCAAAGCATACCTCACGGTAAAACTGCACACCACATCGAATGCCATACCTTCTAAATTCATGAAGTCTGAATATAGGATGTTACCAAATTTGATACTTCTCCATCTCGCTGCTCGCTTTCCTTCAGTTCCGTGGATGCCCCTAAAGTCGAAGGAGTGGGAATATGTTTCCCTAATTCATCCTACTCGGCTTACACCAGGTCCATGTTTGACTTGGGCTTTCTGAATCTATTTAGATGTTTGGAAACCCTATTCAGACGTCTAATTGCCTGGTGTTATAAAAAAAGAATTCCTAGATATTTTCAGGTGGCTGAATCCTCTGCTCAAACATCTATCTTAAATTTTCTAACATCTTTTTGGATTTTTATATACCTAAATTAAGTCAAATTTTATCGTAAAACCCTTAGGTTAGGATTTCATGGTATCGAGACATCCAACCCTAATTTTCAGATCTTTGGTTGAAGTTTTATATGTCTATTTAAACATTTGGCCATATTTTTTTCTTGATTATTATAATTTATTTGTTTTGGTTATTTTTATTCAACTTTTCATGACTTCATACAGGTTTTAAGGACTTCTTTTCAACTAGATTTCTATATGTATTTCTTACCATTAATTTCACTAATTTAACTTTTTAATTTCAAGGATTATATATGTATATATTCACAATTCCTATTTAAGTCTACCAAAGCATATTCTAGGAGAATTCTATGTACATTTCAAGTCACGTATTTAATTTAGGATGAAAAAAAGAGTATTCAGTTACTATCCAATTCAAATCAGCTTTATGAATTCAATCCAAGCTTTTTCAAATAAGGGTTTATAGCCATATAATTTAGGGTGGATTAACCCAGTTTATCTTTTTCACATTCTCTATAATTATAAAATATTAACTTAGGATTTTTCCATTATATCTATACAAAACTAAAATTGATCCATTAAACTAACTTATAACTTCTATCTCAAATTCAAAGGGTATATTTCTAAATTAAGTATAAATATAAATAAATTTGATTCCCTATGAATCAATATATTCTATAAATCAATTAACTTACATTTTTACAGCCTCCTTCTTCCTAGTCTCATTCGAATTGCCCACCCTTCTCTCTTTCTCTCCTATTTTCTAATTTCCTTTATATATCTTGATTTTACTTTGGTTTTATTTTTAATTTTATTTAGAATTTAGGAATATATAGAGAAGTTTTTTTAGGCTAAGAAATTTTTAAGGAAGAGGAAGGAGAATTGTAAGTACAGATGACGGTTAGGGTTTGGGATGGAAAATAGTGGAGGCTAGGATCCTTTTTATAGCTAAAAATAGGGTTTCTAATCTAGGCCTGAAATCAATATTAACAAAAATGCCACTGGTCGTACTTTCCATTATTTTCGTCTCGGTTTATCAAATTTAATAAGTTACATATGTTTCTTAACTATGAACTACATTCTAGAGACAATGGAATAGGTTCGATAGTATAATTCCAATGTTTGTAGAAATTTATGTTTTTACCCATTAATGTAAAATTACATTTTGCCCTTATTATTATTATTTATTTAGTAAAATTTCCAGGGTGTTACACTTACTGTCACCCAAGGAATTTAGTTATGTTGAGTTTCCTATATTTTATAAATTTGTCACATGATGAAATAGCTTTAGTACCAGTAGTTTGTGACTACCTAAATGCCTTTTCTGAAGTTTTTAGTCTTTCGCCCTATAGGGTGATCGAATTTTGAATTTATCTTAAAGAGAATGCTAGACTTGTTGTCTTACCTCTTAGGCATGTCTTCCAAAGAATGATGTGAGCTAAATAAGTACGTGAATGAATTATTAGAGAATGGCTTCATTCAAAGGAGTATTTTGGAGTGGGGAGCAACACCTGTTTATCAACTGAATTAGATGGTACTTTAAGGCTTTGCAGCGATTACCATGAGCTAAATAACTTGATAAAAAAGAATTATTGTCCATCTGCCCCATATAAGTGATCTCTTCGGCCAGTTAGTTAGCGAAAAGGTATTATCTTAGCTTGAATTGGCTATTGGATTCCATCAGTTCTGTGTAGCTGAGGACAGTATTCAAAAAACTACTTTTTGTCCGCCGATAGTGTAACGATCCAAAAATTGTAATGTTACTGGGAGTATTTAATTCATTTTGATAATCAAATTTGAAGATTAATATTTAATAAAATGACTTGATTTTTAATGATGTATTTCTGAATAAATTTAGAAGTTTTCCATGATTTTTAGTTTGATAAATATTTGAATTATCATTTGATGTATTTTGCGGCAAATGTTGGTATTTTTGAAATTTCTCAAAATAAGACAACCATTGCATTTCACTTTTGTTTTGCGATTGTGTCTTATTTTTGTGCGCGATCATATTTTTATTTTTGTCGTTTACTGTTCTTAGGTGAATGAAATGTTGTGTAGCGAAGTGCCGGAAATTTGAAAATAAATGTAACCCAACATTAACAATTTTCTTCATTTTTCCTACCTCCCGCTTTATTTTCATTTCCTGTAGCTCATAAACCTAGCCACTACATTAAAAAAAATAAAATGATTCACTCAATAATAAATCACTATATCGGATCTGTTATACTCGTGGTGATAAAGGCTTTAAACCCATGGGCTTGTTGTCGTGAATAATGGTGAACGGTGTAACATCCTTAATTTTAAATAGCATTATTCATAAGATTTGATTACATAAATTAAATAGAATAATGAAGAGACTAGAGTGATAAGAGGATTGAGATTTGTAAACTATTCAGATTCGTGCCTTAATTAATTGGATTTATAAAAATAGTTTATAAGTTTAATACCTAAGAGAATAGGGCAAGGGTAATATGTGAATAGTCGTATAGCATAACCCTATAACCCCTAAACCCTTACCTCATTCTCATTCCTACTTTCATAAAACAAAAACATATACAAAGGAGAAACAAGGCTGGCCATTGCCCTAGAAGAAGAAGAGCTTAAAATTAATTAGAAGCTAAGATCTAAGTTAGGAAGACTAATGCAAGAACAAATCTCAAGTTCCTTATCCAAACAAAGTGAATAGTAATATAAACCATCTCATATAAGTCATATTGAAGTTTTTCATTTCGGGTTTAAGGTTTAAAACCATTTGGTTAGATGTTTGATGAAATGCTTTGATTATATGCCATGTTTTGATTTAAACAAGGATTTTTGTATAATGATATAATTCGATTTAAAGATTAAAATCGTGAAAATTATTTTCGAATGCCGTGATGTTTGAATATGTTATGTGAAACATTATTTTGGAGATGGTTTTAAATTTTCATAATTTTCCAAGCTCTGGATAATTTATTATGAATTTTGGATGGAAAAATAGATACTTTTGGGTTTAAATTATTTATGGCAATTATGTAAAGGATTTTGGGTCTAAAATTTATATATGTTGGAAATGGGTCCTTGTAGCCACTTTTATCAATGATTTCGAAGCTATTCTTTCCCCAAGTCTTTTATTTGAAGATCAATGCTTTCGAAAGGGTTACTTTCGCTTTTGTTCTCTTTGACCTACAAGTTATATTTAATGTTCAACCCAAAGATTTCAAAAGAGAAACTTTCAAATGGTTTTGAAAGAAAGTTTCATTTCTTTCGAAAGGTATATCTTTAAAGGTATCAAAAGATAAGGTTAAGTGTTTCGAAAGTTATGTTTTTAATGGTTTCAAAAGGGAAGTCCTAAGGTTTGGAAAGCCTTAGTTTTCAAGTAAGAAACCCAATCTTATTTTTAAAAGTAAACCCATTGCGATATGAAAGAGCTTTGAAATTGCGTTGAACTTTAGAGTTTTGAAGAAGCTATAAGGGTATTAACCATATTTCATTTGAAAAATGAGTACAAGGAAATTTAAACATAGATGTTTATGTTATAATGTCATGATCGGTTATCATTTATGTTTCTCATGTAAACATATTCACTTTATAATTAACCCATAACTGCATTTTTGGGTGATATGGGTAGAATAACCAACTTGGTTGACCCAATAGTTAATATACATTGAGCTAACTCTTGTGTGAGTGGAATTGCATCTAGGAGATCACACAGACCAGAATATAGAATGCCCAAAGACTGATCAAAGGATTATTGGTTAGACAGGTTCTTAGTAAGCCCATGAAAACTATGTCTGGAAACAGCTATTGGCAGGGGCCGATAGGTTCTTAGTGAGCCCGTGAAAACTATGTCCAGATTAAGTTATTGAAAGAGATCAATATGTTCATAGTCAGCCCATGAAAACTATAACATGAGAGAAGTTATTAAAGAATCCAATAGGTTCATTGTAAGCCCTTGAGAACTATGATTGGAGAATGTTATTGGTAGATACCAGTAGGTTACTAGAGATCCAATGAAAACTATGATTGGATGCTAGTATTGGTAGGAACCAATAGGTTCATAGTGACCCCATGAAAACTATGCAAGTGGGTAGGATTGGCATAAAGAATTAATAGGTTATTAGTTATCCCATGAAAACTAATGGGTTAATAGTTGCTCTAGAAACTATAACTTGAGACAGATAGTCGGGTAAATGGTGGTAGGAAATCTAGAGCATATTGCATGTTTGCATATCATAATACCTTTTATTATGTTATGTCTTAGCCGTTGTGGATGCAAGTGCACGGTATATGGTTATTATAAAATTAGGTTAAGATACTAGTAAAGGGTGAACTTGTTCCACTACGCGGCATGGTCTTACTAGATATCTATATGGTTCGAGTTGGTAAGATATTATTCAAACCAAACCTTTTGTCTGACTCAAAATTTATGTTTTCTCCTTAAACTCTCGAGTACTTGATTGATTTTGAGAACGTGGCCATACTATAGGAACGTAATGTCTGTAAAGGCGATGCCGTGCAGATCCGACCGAGATTTTTGGTTCTATAGGGATGAGAGATTAATTATTCTTGAGTAGTATATACCATTAATGTGGAAAAGATGTATAGATTTGAGTTTGGTACTAAGTGAAATGATTTTACCTTTTTATTTTATTAAACATAAATCATAAAAAAAATGCTCCTTTTCCATGCAAGATTTGACCATTTAAGTACGTACCATTAATGAAGAAGGGATGTTGTAAATGTTGTTTGAAATATATACTTAATATCTTTTGATTTGATTTTGTTTTTAAAAGATTTTTTTCCGAAAGTAAATAACTTTTGTCTTCACATGCTAAATGCATAAGTTTACAAAACATATTAACATGTATGTGTATGTTTTTAAAACATGAGGTAACAATATGAAAACAACTCCAATTCGACAAACGGTTGAAAATCCGAAAATTATATTTCGGTCATATTTTCACTTTTCGTCAAACTAATTATTTGTGTAAACAAAACTTAAAATAGATTTTCTATCATTATTTGATAATTAAATGAAGTTTATTAGGGCAGTAAAATTATATTTATAATATTTAATAAATTTCCAAAAACTTATATTTTTAAACGGCAAAAACGTGAAGTCGAATTGCAAAAGTGCGACGAAGCTACTTTATTACTCAAATATGTTTATATATTTATAAATTTATTTAGAATGAATTATTACCACTTTATAATTAATTAAAATGAATTATTTATCATTTAAAATCGATTTTGAATATTTTAAAATCAATTAAATATTTTAGATTTAAGTGGTCAAATTCCAAGTCGTTATGATTTTGGTGGAATGGAAAGTATTCTTTTCTTACTTAACACCAAATCTCGAGGTAGGGAAACTCATCCCTGTCCAGAGAATTAAGAATGTATGTCGAGGTAAAGATAATATGCTAACTTGTTCGACTTCATTGCTGATCGAGGGATATCACAAGTTTAAAATTGAAAAGTAGTGTAAGTATATTTGGTCTAATTTACATACGATCCATTTACTTACACCAAAGGAAAGTGTTTTAGGTTATTATTATCAATGTTGACATTTGTTTTAACTCAACTGAGTATGTTTTTTTGGAAATGCAATCTTCCTTAAGATTTTATGAATATTCTTATACCATTGAAAAAGTATATATAAATACTTTCTAAGTATTGAAAGTGAAATGGTTTGTGAATATACTTATACTGTCGAGATATAATTTTCCTAAGTATTGGAAAGATTAGAGAGAGTTTGTTAATATATCTTTTGTAAAAAGGTATTTTGATACGAATATTTGAAAGGAAAATTTTATTTAATGAAAGGATTAATCAAAGAGGCTTGGTGGCTGCTTATATACTTAACCATTTAAGTTTCTTGTGAAAATAAATCTTCGATTAGATTGTTTGTGTAGTTGATATCTAAATAACCAACTATCAATTCTTGGCCAGTTTTGAAACTACCGTTGTTGGTTTGGAGAGCCAGGGATCAAATAAGCATGAGTAATCCAAAATCACTTCGAAATGGCATAAGCATTCAATTTAAAACATCTTGAAGATAACTGAAGACGAAGTTCTTTAAAGAGCAAGGGCCACTTTCTACTGATCCTGAGGATGTAGTAGAAGTAGCGCCATTGGTTTGTTCATATCCTAAATAAATTATATAGATGAATGCTGGCATTGCACTATTGCCTAAGGGCAGTGTTATTCTAAGTGGGATTTGCTAAAAGGTAAAACGTAGCCTCAAGCCTCATACCCGGTAATGACTAAAACATGTTATGTGCAACAGGGCTATGTGGTTCGCTACCGTTAGGTTATGTTCATCACCTGATCTAGATTATTATTGACCCATTTATGTATGGTAGTGAATCGGTATGACTGTTGGCTAGCAACCGAGGTAATGACATATTTGGCACTATTTAGGAAAAGGTAAGCCAGTTCTGTGTTAGTAGGGGTGCAAATATTTTGTGATCTCGATACAGTTTCTAGAGGTTTACTATGACAGACGGTACCCCAGTAACCTAGTCATTGTATGGAATCCATTCTCCAATAAGTGCCTTACAGACTTAGTTGTACCTAAAATTGTTGGAACATGAGATGAAAGCATTCCAGCTATATTATATATATTTATTTTAACCCTAGACATTATTACATTATCATTGGATTTCTTATGGAAATGTTTTGGCTATCGTAAGATAAAACTTTTTTGTGTTTATATGCGGTAAGGTCATACGAGATACCTTTATTTTTAGAAAGGATTTATAAGACTAATATCCATATGATTTCTGTTTCTCACGCTGATTTGCTAGACTGATCCAGACATTATTTTCTTATAATGCTCGGGTCAGACCAAGTATATTTTAAAGTTTGCTTAAGGGTACTTTGAAACTTTAGGAGGCGAGCTGAATGTCTCCAAGACGATTCATGTATTTTTATTTCTATAGCATTTCTTATTTGTATTTATCAACATTTGTGATGATGGCCTATTATAATTGTCCAAGCTGATGATAGGTTAGTTTATTCTGATTGATGTATGTATAACATTTTCAATTGTAAAGATCTACTGTATATTATATATTACTCGTCACGTATGAGATTATGTTCTACGTTTTCTTTACTTTCACCATAACAATCTATTTTTCTAGCACTTGGATGCTTAATATGTGAAACCATGAATGTATTAGCATTGACTTTTTCTAAGGTCGACAAGGTGGGTCTTGTAGACAGACTTTATGACTATTTAGCCATGCCTATTTTTTCAAGCTCTTGAGTCAAGTCTTAAGAGGGTTGCTAAATAAGTTCATGGTGGTATTTGTTGATGATATACTTGTCAATTCAAAAAGCGAGGAAGAACACATGCTGTAATTAATTGAAATGCTCAATACTCTCTATTGGCATAAGCTAAAGGTGAAAATTTTCAAATGACAATTTTGGCATTAGGAGGTTTGCTTTCTTGGACATGTTGTCTCTGAGCATGGAGTAGCGGCCGATCCTAGTAAAGTTGCAGCAGTATAGGAATGACACATACCAAAGAATGCTACAGAGTTGGGGAGCTTTCTTTGTTTGGCTGGCTACTATAGGAAGTTCATTAAGGAACTCGCTAATTTTTTTGCACAATTGACCTACTTGATTAAGAAAACATTTAATTTTATTGTGGATCTCAGAATGCGAAGATGATTTTATTAAGCTGAAAGAGCTATTGATTGGCGCACCGATTTTTGTACTCCCTGATGGTATGAAGGAATTCACAGTATATATCGATATTTGTGGTATATGACTAGTTGAAGTGTTGAGGCGGGAGGGTAGAGTTGTTTGTTATGCCGGTCGACAATTGAATGTACACTAGAGAAACTACCCAACCGAACCGATGACCCTGAATTGGCGGTCATATTCTTTGCCCTCAAATCATGAGCATTATCATTCAGTGGAGCGATTTGAGATATTCACCGATCATACATCTCTGAAATATCTATTCTCCCTAAAGGATTTAAATTTGAAGAAATAGAGGGCATGGATTTCTTGAAACTATAGGACTTCGGTATCTCATGCACTCCTAGCAAAGGCAACGTTGTAGCGAAAGCCTTATGTAGGAAGCATGTGGTATCGAGTCCTATGTTTTTGGAATGGAAGCACTTGGAGTTAATTTCTTTATTCAATTTTTGGCCTTTATGGGACATTGCATTAAGATTGTTGGCAGCTTTAAATGTTCAGTATTCACTTATGGACCAAATTAGTTCAAGTCAAAAGAAAAACAAGGAGTTGTTGGATATTTTTAAGAAGCTGAACAAAGGGCAGCATTCAAGTCATTTGGATTGTTATTTTGTTGATTCAAAAGGATGGCTGCGAAGAGATGGTAGGTTGTGTGTCCCTCTTGTTAAGGAGCTGGTAGAACATGGTACTAGCAGACTCCCATCATTCTAGGACGACTGTTTATTCTGGTGGTGACTAAATATATCATGATATAAAGAGAGTATTTTATTGGCCTAGTATGAGGAGACATGTAGCGGAGTAAGTTTCCAAGTGTGTGACTTGTTAGAGGATAAAAGTAAAGTAGAAGAAGCCTGGTGGACTATTACTTCCCTTGGATATTCCATAATGGAAAAGGGAATGTATCTCCATGGACTTTGTTGATGGGCTACTAAGGAATAGAAAGGGGAATAAGAGTAGTCGATCGAATGATCAAATGCGCTTAGTATATTCCATTTAGTAGTATGATGATAGCTACATCTACGGTGACCTTATATGTGAGGAATATAGTTAATTTGCATGGAGTTCCTTCTAGCATTGTTCATGACCAAGATCCTCTTTTCAATATTAAGTTTTGGAGGGATCTTCACGAGGCCTGAGGCACTGAACTAAATTTGAGTACCACTTATCACCCATAAATAGATGGACAGATTGAGAGAGTGAATCGAGTATTGGAGTACTTTCTTCAAATGTTCATTTTGGATTTTGGAGGTTTTTGGGAGGTTCCCTTGCCTTTAGTAGAGTTTTCTTATAATTATAGTTATCATGAAAGTATTGGAATGACACCGTTCGAGGCATTGTAGAAGAGGCCTTACAGGCCACCATCTTGTTGGTTCGACACTATAGATAGAATCATTCTTGAACCAGGTATGATGAAGGAGACTTCGAAGAAAGTAGACTTGATCCGTAAGTGGATGAAGACCATCCAAGATAGGTAGAAATCTTAAGATAACAAGAGACGCACGAAATTTGAGTTTGCAGTGAAGGATTATGTCCTTATGAAGGTCTCACCACTTAGACATGTTATAAAGTTTGGTTGTTCGAGAAATTTAGTGTAACGACCCATAAATTTTCGATAATTAAAATAGCTAATTTAATAAGATTTCGTGATTTAGTGTTAGAACAAAATTCGTAAGTCATTTGGAATAATAATAAATGTTGAATCCATTGGGTATAATAGAGTAATTGATTGATAAGTAAAATCTATTTAGATCAAATATTGAATATTAAACAGGTAAATTGTCTAAATATTTAAAACTTATTGAATAATTGAATAACTGTAAAATGAAAATAGTGTTCTAAATTGTGAATTGGTTTTAAAAGTTTAATCTTATAAGTTTATTTTCAATATTTCAAAGGATAATGAATTATTGGATAATCGAAATTGTTTAAATTTAATATCTGGAACTTATTGAATAATTTGATAATGGGAATTGAGTAACCATATAATGGAAATGGTTGTTCTATAATTTTAATTCGTTTCAAAAGTTAAATTTTTTTAAGTTCGTTTTTGAATATCTCAAAAGATAGTGATTCAAGAATAATAAAATTTGTTTAAATTTAATATTACGAATGTTTGAATAATTAAATTTCGAATTTGATATGATTAATTTGATATTCAAATTTAATATATGAAAATAGAGTGAATAATTGAAATTTGATTTAATATGATTCAAATTGGTTTCCAAAGTGAATGTAAGTTATATTGGGATTATAATAGAGTTAATAAGATTTTTAAATTGGAATTTATTGGATAATTGAATAACGGGTTTAATAAGATTAAAAATGATTTGTAAAATTTTACTTTATCATATTTAAGTTAGAATGATGTTATAGAACTTTTAAAATCGAATTAAAAGTAAATTTGTGAAAATTGAATATTTAATATTTAATTGACGAGTTAAAATAGCCATTTTTCAAACAGTCTCGGATTTCGACGAAACTAGTTTCATCGGATCCGTAACGTGATATTATTATAAGATTTCAAATTTCATGTCAATCGGATTTACCGTTTGTCCGGGGCAAGCCAAAACGCTTAGAAAATCGTTTAATCGGTTTAATTTAAAATTTATTGTTTATTGCCATAACTCACACAGACGATGGAATTAGCTTCCGAAACCTATTCCATTGTGTCCGGAACGCGGGGTAAACCCTAGAAACGCCAGCCGGCACGCTTCATTTAGAGTTCGGAAAAATTCGGGTGAATAGTGTTTTGTGAAATTTTCTATATAAGGACGATTATATTCTCATTTGCAAACAAGTAAACAAACCCTAGGGTTTCTATCTAAAGCCGCCACTTTCAATATTACAATGGTCAGAAAATTTCGATCTTCTTCCCCAATCATCTCAAGATCCATTGACATCTAGCAAAAAGCTTCAACTAGAAAAGTGTAGAGCATCGAGAGTACTTCGATATCAACGGTTGTGATTAGATTTGGAGCGACGAGCTGGGACCTAGGGGGCCGCGTCGGCCTGTAGTTTGAGCACGAATCTCGAGGCCAGGCAAGGGTCGAGTTTGGTGCTAAGATGGCCTAGGGTGGAGTCGAGTGTGAGCTTTGCAATGTTGGTCCCTGATCGACGTAGAAGTGAACAAGGAAGGCTCGATAATTGGAGGAGGAAGTGGCGGCTATGGGTGTTGTACGTGAGTTTTTCACGTTTGGAGAAGAAGCTACAGCACGGCCCAGATTTTAGGGAAAAGAATTGAACGGCCCAGATTTGAAGTAGGTTTAAAAATAAAAGAAAATGTTGATTTATTTATATTGTAATTCGTATAAACTTCTAAACGCCATTACTTTTTCATACGAGGTCGAAAACGCATGAAACTTTTTGCGTTGGAATCGTATCGACGAGCACTACGCAATGGAGCTGGTTTGGAATCGTTTGGAGCTAGCGAATGTTTCGGGTAAAATTAAACGCTCGTTTAATTTTATTCAAAATAAAACGCTGGAACTGCATTGAAATCATGGTGAGTGTTTTATAACGCTCACAACGTACTAAATATCCTTATGCTAGTTAAATTTGACATTATGAAGTGTTATGATTTTATTTTTTGTTGTTTGATAAAATTTAGTTGTCATATATATTGTCATTTGAATTAACCATTGAAAATTAAATTGGCAGTTAAATTGAAATTAAAATTGAATTGCGATTGATTTACTTGACATTGATAACTATGAAATTGCCATGAATTGTATTGTCTATTGGATGATGTATTTCGATGGATGCTATTGGTTGATATTTAAATGTTTGTATGTTATTTGCTTAACATATGAAACTGTGATTTGATTTAAGTGATATATATTCATCCCTGACATTTAATTGAAATAAATAATTACTTGGCCATAGGATAGAAAATTATATACGGGCACCGAATTGGCTAAATTAATAATTTTCAAAATCGTCGATTTGAAATTTATTTAAATGTTTTGATTTAAAAGTTATAAATAGAAATCAATTTATAGAATCGAATTTATCGTAAATTTGAGTTTGGAATGTTGAAATAAATTTTGGTTAAAAGAAATTGTTAAATAGTTAAAGTGGAGACTTTGGAATTTTAAATCAGGATTATGATTGAATTTCAAAAATTGATCTGTTTAAAGATTTAACCTTAATTCGAGCTTTGAGTATTACTAAGTAAAAGTGGTATAAAAATGATATTTTGAAATCGAGCTTGGAATTTAATCATATTTGGAAGTTGGGTGTAAAATTTGAATATTGAAGGACAATTTTGTTAAGTGTTATAAATTGATATTTTGAAAATCATGCTCCAAATCGATATAAATTGAAATTGAATTAAGTGAAGGTGAATGTAAAATTGAATTAATTTGAAGTCAAAGTTGACATTGATTTGAATTGAAATCGAAATTGAATCGGTAGAATGGAAATTGAAATTGATTTGAATTGGGAAGTTATAATTGAAATGGACTGGTTTTGAAGCTGTTTTATTTTGTTTTTCCAAATTACTCTGTTATATAAACCATTTTTGAATACTTGAACTATTTTAGTCTATTTTAAATCTACTTAACCCAATTTAAATGATTTTAAACTAATTTAACTATTTTAAATCCATTTTAAGGTTTTTAAGTATTTTAACTATTTTAATTATTTAAACTACTTTTAAACTACTTAAAACTATTTCCTAAAAAAATTCAAGCTGGTCAATAAGCTGAAATGTTTATGTTTAAATCTTCAATGTAAATACGAATTGTTTTAAATGAAGTTGCAACCTAAATTGAAATTCGAAAGGATTTTGAAATCATAATGAGATATTGATGCGAAAAATGATTTTGAAACGGAATCTTACATTTTGAATAGATATGATGATATTTGAAATGGATTTGATTTTGAAGCGAATATGATATTTTGATATGAACTATGAATCGATTTGAAATGTAAAAGAGCCACCAGTGTAATAATACGTAGTTATTAAAGAGACCGGGATCGGATATGGACATGCTCTCTGTCGATACCGAACACCACTTTAATAACTATTATACGTGGAGTGTTGATCCAGAATGAATTGGATGGTTTGGTGAACGCGTTGACTGAAGAAAGAGAACGATATTGGATGACCCCTGACATGACTAAAACAGGAGTCGCGCCGGGCCATTGAGGTTCGCCATCTCTAGCGGACACACTTCTTCGATACCATATCTATTGCATTTGTGATTCGATTTGGGTGCACCCCTTGATTTGGGAGTGTTGTTTCGCGGTGTTGAGGTAGCTACTGGCTATGCTCAACATCAGTCCGGATCACGCGACTACTAGTATCCTATTTGGTATCGCCTCATGCCCTTGTCATACTGATTATCCTATTCGCGACCACTACGTTATGTTTTGTGTTATACCTATGGAGTACCCTCTGATAACCACCAGTTTACGGTGGGGCTTACGGTACTGTATAGACTATGGCATTATAAAAATGTGTTAAGGGGGATTGTGGTAACGCCTTAACGCTATTTTGATACTTTATATTACTGATAGGCATTATCTACTTAGCGTACATTACTACATAGTAGACAGTTTAACGGATCCTTAAGAGATGGAAAATCCCGTAACATCTCTTGAGTTATTGCACGCACGTTGACACTGGATATGAGATGTCAAACCCCGTAAACATCTCTGACGCCGTTACACTCATATTTATTTATGATTGATTTAACTTTCATAAGGATATTTTAGTCCTGACTCGAGTGTTTTGTCTTTTCATTACGCTCGGGTCAGTCCTGAGTTTTCAGATTTTTGAAGTCTATTCTGGAGGATGAAGACGAAGATTCGGTATACTATTACTATTATTATCCTTGCATCATGCTGTCTGCTGCATTATTTTATTTGTTCTGTTGTATATGTATAACTCTGATAAATGTTGTATAAATAATTGTCAAAGTATAGTAAACAGCTTCATGAACTGTTTATTTGACTATTATATTTTATCGTTTCGCTGCGAGATTCTGTGTTGTTTCATTTCCTTTATTTCTCTTTCTTTTCTTTTCTTATTTACCCCAATAACCATCTGCCCTTTTGAATGATTTGGAATCGGCATGTGTATTTGATCGTTGGTTTAAACTGTCCAAAAAAGCGGGTCGTTACAGTTGGTATCAGAGCTTTGGTTTAGCGATAACCTTAGCTTTGTGGGGTCTGGCTCTTTATTAATAGGGTAGTAATACCCTATGATGAGTCGCTGAGTGTATATATATGAGAGAGCGTATTTGTTAGTGATATAAAATGTTTTATATTGTGTCGGTTGATTTGTTGAGTGGCTTATGGATTCTGGTCAATACGAGTAATTAACATCATTGATAGGGATCTCTAAACACTTAAACAGAACAATTCGACGTAGTATTGTTTTGAAATTGGGTAAATGAAATAATTTTTCTCTAATTATATTTTGTATATAAAGAAAATTTTCAGAAATTATCGTGACTTATCTAGATTACCTGGTTGTTAGGAATGAAAATATTGATTATTATCATTAATTGGATATTTTAATTTAATAAATAAGGTGAATTACAAAATGAACAATGATAAAACACTTGTGGATTGTTTGGAGAAAAAATCCTATAAGAATATTTTATAAAGGTGACTTATGAATTAAAATAGATTTAAATTGGAAAATATTGGATTTAAGACCCGGAGATTTTGAAAAATGGTTCTCAAGTTTTGAAGAAATATATAGTAATATTAGTTGCAAATTGTTTATGGAAATATTTTGAAAGGATTTTTAAAGGAAGGAATGAATTCAGTACTCCTCTCTTATGTCGCTGGAAAATAATTTCGGTGATGACTGCGCAGCATCATCGACGTTCATTTTCGAGTCTCAAAGTGGTGAAGACTTCTAAGAAGCTTTGCTTTTCTTCGAAATTATTTTGGGTAAATGGGTTGGTTTAAACTCCAAAGGTATGATTTGATATATTAAAGATAGAAGTGAATATATTTATTTCAAACGATTTGAAAAGAACCGAGCATTTAAATTTCTAAGTTATGTTAATTAGTAATTTTCAAATTATTTGAATGAAATGTGAATAACCAGAATTTATAAAATAAGAGGATTAAGATATCTAAGCTTATGTTTTGGGAAAACTTTAGAGTTGTAGTGTACCTTTAAAGTTGAAAGGTAAAGAAGATTTAAAAAAAATCAAATTTGTTAACATTCTAATTATGTAAAATGAAATTCTATAAATTTGTATAATACCAAAATTACATTCTGATAACATATAACAAGACTTACCAAATGTTAAAAGTTAAAATGATGTTCTGGATATGTAATGAGATATTGTATAGATAAACAGAACCTGAAAGTAGTTGAAGTATACAAGTAAGGAAAACTCAAAAGGAATTAAAATGTATATAGATGAAAATTTGGTTGTGATAAAAAATGTTATATACTTAAATATAGCATAAAATGATGAATGGATAAATGGAACAAGTAAGTGAACTTAAGAAAGAAGATAAATGAATCGTATTATATCTTTGTAAATTGGTTATAGAAAATAAATATAAATTACAAAGGGATTGAATTTTTTTTTTGTAACCTTTAAGATAACTGTAAACTAAGAAAAGTCATTTATGAGAGGTTAGACGTTTATAGGATGATTAATAACAAAAGTGCTGGTTAATAAATTGTTCCATAAATAAATTTGTTATTAACTAAAATTATGAAATTGAAATAAATGTAAACAAAGGAATTTCTTATAGCTAAGAATCATTTGGAAAATGAAATTGAGTTTAACTAAATTATATAGAATGTTTAAAATGAACTTGAGTAAGCAAATTCTTTGATATGATGTTTAAGAAAAGATAATGTTAAAGAATATGCTATGTAAAGAAATGAATATACTAACTGAATAATGGATTGTGAGTAATTAAGTGGGGAAAAAAAAGGAAGTCAATAAAATAATTTAGTACAGATAAATTGGATAGAAATCCATTGGAAGGTAATACGTGAGATTGTACATAAATTATTTTATTCGCATAACGATTTGATCCAAATTCGAGCATAAAATTTCGAGATGATTTATATCGATCCAAGTTAGGATTTTTCACTCGATTTTCGACGGCAAACCCTGGATATGGATTTTTAATTTGATTCTGGAATTCTCTATCATAGTATATGGCTATGCAAGGAGAGTAACAGTTTCCAATCAAGGAACCAAATCTGAGTCCGCACTAGAGAGTCGGGTGAACGATACTAGTTTGGAAGTGAAATTGTGTGATCGAATAAGCGATTAGATTGATATTGCTCACGGATGATATATGTACGGCTTACGGACTTAATTAAAAGTTAGCATTGGAAATTTAAGATGCCAAATATGTGAAGATAGATTTGCAACTTTTGAGATAACTATAAACTAAGAAAAGTCATATATAAGAAGTTAGACTTTTATGGAATGACTATAAATTAAAGTGATGACTAATAAAATGTTCTGCATTAATAAAATGTTCCGCAAATAAATTGGTTATTATCTGAAACTGAATATGAAGTAAATGTAAACAAAAGAATTTGGCATGGCTAAGAATAAATTGGAATTGAAAGAGATAAACCAAATTGAATGTAAAATTAATAATTTGGTTATGTTGGGTATGATTTGGTTGTTATATGATTGTTAGTTGATTGTATATAATTCATTAAGTGTTAATGAAATTGAAAGCTATAAATCATTGGAATCAAATTGGTAGTTAAATGAAATTAAATAGAATTTAATTTGATTCAAATTGGAAGTGAACTAATGTAAATATAAATTAGTGAATGTTAACTAATTGAATTGAGAATGAATGTTAGAAAAATCCAACGTTAATGAATCAACTGTGATTAAAGTTGAAATACAAGTCAATAAATATTAATGAGAAGTGAATTTATATTGATTAGTTACAGATTTGTTGGATGATAGTTGGATGGTAATTGATTTAGTGGATGCATTTGTTGTTTAGTTGCATTTGCTATGTTGGCACATGTAGTTGTTATGTTGCTATATGATGTATATTGATATTATTTTCATATATGCATGTTTCTCATGGTTTGTTGAGTGTTTAGTAGGTGCAGATTGCGCTTGCTTCGCATTTGGAGCTCGCTTTCGCGCTATATTAGCCGTATATGCTCGCTAATAATATATAAGGTACATATCTCGGATTACATACCGTACTTTTACACGTTTTCCCTGCGGGATGCCTCATCACTTGATGAGATGTATATTTGTGACATATATACTGTCATTTTTTTTCTCGATCGAGCCGCGCAAAGGAGACTCTGCCGAAATTTTCCGTAAATCCGGGTGTTAGAAATTTTTTCAAGTTTTAATTTTTTTTATAACTTGTTTGATGACTAACTTTAAAGTTAGAAAGCCGTTTGGAGTAGCGCAGTGGAAGTGTAGTAATGACTTTATAAATGGAATTTCATTGTTTTATAAGTTGGTAATTTTGAATAAAATATATCAAATGTTGAATTCTTTACTTAGTTTCTTTTCCCTTCTTTTTCCTTTTCGGGGACGAAAAGTTTTGAGTGGGGGAGAGTGTAACGACCCGTAAATTTTCGATAATTA
Source organism: Allium cepa (assembly GCA_030765085.1). NCBI lineage: Eukaryota > Viridiplantae > Streptophyta > Magnoliopsida > Asparagales > Amaryllidaceae > Allium > Allium cepa. The sequence continues at coordinate 712,837,365 of CM060938.1, read as the reverse complement.
AAATAGCTAATTTAATAAGATTTCGTGATTTAGTGTTAGAAAAAAATTTGTAAGTCATTTGGAATGATAATAAATGTTGAATCATTAGGTATAATAGAGTAATTGATTGATAAGTAAAATCTACTTAAATCAAATATTGAATATTAAACAGGTAAATTGTTTAAATTAAATATTTAAAACTTATTGAATAATTAAATAACTGTAAAATGAAAATAGTGTTCTAAATTGTGAATTGGTTTTAAAAGTTGAATCTTATAAGTTCAATTTCAATATTTCGAAGGATAATGAATTATTGGATAATCGAAATCGTTTAAATTTAATATCTGGAACTTATTGAATAATTTGATAATGGGAATTGAATAACCGTATAATGGAAATGGTTGTTCTATAATTTTAATTCGTTTCAAAAGTTAATTTTTTTTAAGTTCATTTTTGAATATCTCAAAAGATAGTGATTCAAGAATAATAAAATTTGTTTAAATTTAATATTATGAATGTTTGAATAATTAAATTTTGAATTTGATATGATTAATTTGATATTGAAATTTAATATATGAAAATAGAGTGAATAATTGAAATTTGATTTAATATGATTCAACTTGGTTTCCAAAGTGAATGTAAGTTATATTGGGAATATAATAGAGTTAATAAGATTTTTAAATTGGAATTTATTGGATAATTGAATAACGGGTTTAATATGATTAAAAATGATTTGTAAAATTTTACTTTATGATATTTAAGTTAGAATGATGTTATAGAACTTTTAAAATCGAATTAAAAGTAAATTTGTGAAAATTGAATATTTTAATATTTAATTGACGAGTTAAAATATCCATTTTTCAAACAGTCTCGGATTTCGACGAAACTAGTTTCATCGGATCCGTAACGCGATATTATTGTAAGATTTCAAATTTCATGTCAAGATTTACCGTTTGTCTGAGGCAAGCCAAAACGCCTAGAAAATCGTTTAATCAGTTTAATTTAAAATTGATCGTTTATTGCCATAACTCGTACAGACGATGGAATTAGCTTCCGAAACCTATTCCATTGTGTCCGGAACGTGGGGTAAACCCTAGAAACGCCAACCGGCACGCTTTGTTTGGAGTTCGAAAAAATTCGGATGAATAGTGTTTTGTGAAATTTTCTATATAAGGACGATTATATTCTCATTTGCAAACAAGTAAACAAACCCTAGGGTTTCTATCTGTAGCTGCCACTTTCAATATTTCAATGGTCAGAAAATTTCGATCTTCTTCCCCAATCAATTTTTAAATTCGTGCTCAAACTACAGGACACCGAATTTCAATATATTCATCCCTGATATTTAATTGAAATAAATAATTACTTGGCCATAGGATAGAAAATTATATACGGACACCGAATTGGCTAAATTAATAATTTTTAAAATCGTCGATTTGAAATTTATTTAAATGTTTTGATTTAAAAGTTATAAATAGAAATCAATTTATAGAATCAAATTTATCGGAAATTTGAGTTTGGAATGTTGAGATAAATTTTGGTTAAAAGAAATTGTTAAATAATTAAAGTGGAGACTTTGGAATTTTAAATCAGGAGTATGATTGAATTTCCAAAATTGATCTGTTTAAAGATTTAACCTTAATTCGAGCTTTGAATATTACTAAGTAAAAGTGATATAAAAATGATATTTTGAAATCGAGCTTGGAATTTAATCATATTTGGAAGTTGGGTTTAAATTTTGAATATTGAAGGACAATTTTGTTAAGTGTTATAAATTGATATTTTGAAAATCAAGCTCCAAATCGATATAAATTGAAATTGAATTAATTGAAGGTGAATGTAGAATTGAATTAATTTGAAGTCAAAGTTGACATTGATTTGAATTGAAATCGAAATTGAATCGGTAGAATGGAAATTGAAATTGATTTGAATTGGGAAGTTATAATTGAAATGGACTGGTTTTGAAGCTGTTTTATTTTGTTTTTCCAAATTACTCTGTTATATAAACCATTTTTGAATAGTTGAACTATTTTAATCTATTTTAAATCTACTTAACCCAATTTAAATTATTTTAAACTAATTTATCTATTTTAAATCCATTTTAAGGTTTTTAAGTATTTTAAGTATTTTAATTATTTAAACTACTTTTAAACTACTTAAAACTATTTCCTAAAAAAATTCAAGCTGGTCAATAAGGTGAAATGTTTATGTTTAAATCTTCCATGTAAATACGAATTGGTTTAAATGAAGCTGCAACCTAAATTGAAATTCAAAAGGATTTTGAAATCGTAATGAGATATTGATGCGAAAAATGATTTTGAAACAGAATCTTACATTTTGAATAGATATGATGATATTTGAAATGGATTTGATTTTGAAGCGAATATGATATTTTGATATGAACTATGAATCGATTTGAAATATAAAAGAGCCACCAGTGTAATAATACGTAGTTATTAAAGAGACCGAGATCGGATATGGACATGCTCTCTGTCGATACCGAACACCACTTTAATAACTATTATACGCGGAGTATTGATACAGAATGAAGTGGATGGTTTGGTGAACGCGTTGACTGAAGAAAGAGAACAATATTGGATGACCCCTGACATGACTAAAACATGAGCCGCGCCGGGCCATTGAGGTTCGCCATCTCTAGCGGACACACTTCTTCGATACCATATCTATTACATTTGTGATTCGATTTGGGTGCACCCCTTGATTTGGGAGTGTTGTTTCGCGGTGTTGGGGTAGCTGCTGGCTATGCTCAACATCAGTCCGGATCACGCAACTACTAGTATCCTAGTTGGTATCGCCTCATGTACCTTGTCATACTGATTATCCTATAAGCGACCACTACGTTATGTTTTGTGTTATACCTATGGGGTACCCTCTGATAACCACCAGTTTACGGTGGGGCTTACGGTGCTGTATAGACTATGGCATTATAAAAATGTGTTAAGGGGGATTATGGTAACGCCTTAACGCTATTTTGATACTTTATATTACTGATAGGCATTATCTACTTAGCGTACATTACTACATAGTAGATAGTTTAACGGATCGTTAAGAGATGGAAAATCCCGTAACATCTCTTAAGTTATTGCACGCACGTTGACACTGAATATGAGATGTCAAACCCCGTAAACATCTCTGACGCCGTTACACTCATATGTATTTACGATTGATTTAACTTTCATAAGGATATTTTAGTCCTGACTCGAGTGTTTTGTCTTTTCATTACGCTCGGGTCAGTCCTGAGTTTTTAGGTTTTTGAAGGCTATTCTGGAGGATGAAGACGAAGATTCGGTATACTATTACTATTATTATCCTTGCATCATGTTGTCTGCTGCATTATTTTATTTGTTCTGTTGTATATGTATAACTCTGATAAATGTTGTATAAATAATTGTCAAAGTATAGTAAACAGCTTCATGAACTGTTTATTTGACTATTATATTTTATCGTTCCGCTGCGAGATTCTGTGTTGTTTCATTTCCTTTATTTCTCTGTCTTTTCTTTTCTTATTTACCCCAATAACCATCTGCCCTTTTGAATGGTTTGGAATCGGCATGTGTATTTGATCGTCGGTTTAAACTGTCCAAAAAGGCAGGTCGTTACATTTAGCATCAAGGTTTGTAAGGCCTTTTCTGTTCATGGGGAGAGTAAGGAAGTTATCATATAGAATGGAGTTTTATGAAAAGTTGGCAGGTGTTCACAATGTCTTCCATGTGTCACACTTGCGAAAGTGTCTACAGATTCAGCTGCCGTGGTCAAGCCGAGTAAGTTGGAAGAACTTGGAGTGAAGAGAGATTCACTTTTTCATCATGCACCTACCCATATTACTGAGCTTGGAAGAAGACAACTTTGCAACAAAATAATTAATATGGTTAGAGTCCCATGGGGGGATGATCCAGCTGAGAGTATTTGAGAGCCTGAGAAAATCCAAGCTACCCATCCAGAGAACTTTTCCGGTACGTTTCCATTTAAGTTAGTATAATTACTAGTGAAAATACTATTTAGCTTAGAATATTCCATAGGTAGGAATGTTTGGATGCTAGGCATGGTTGTGAACATATCGCTAAGGCATGTTTGGGATGATGATTTCTAATGAATGAATTTTATCAGTTAGCATTGCACTTATGTGTTGATATATTTAGGTTAGCCTACAACACAAACTACTATACACGTTTTATTTCATAATTTATATGTGTATGGTTGTTGCATTTTTGCATATGTATTGACTGGTTGCTTATTCATTTAGAATTACAAATATATGAAGTAGTATACATTTTACATACATGGCATAAGCACTTGCATTTCAAGAGGTCGACTAGCTCAGAAGACCGCCTAATTTTACCTTATCCATATGTTTATATGCACTCCATTCATATATGTATATACTGCTTTAGAAATTTTGAATTTAATAACATTGTTTGCAAATGGTTGATGGTTGAGTAGATGGTTGTAATTATTGATTGTATAAGCGAATTACATTTTTCTATCCTTAAAGATTTCGCGGACGAAACCCATTTAAGGGAAGGAGAATGTAATGTCCTAAATTTTTTAATAATAAACTATAGTATAAAAATATAAAATTTAATAATAAACTATAGTAATGTCCTAAAATAATAAACCCATATAGGAAAAATGTAGTTTTTTATTTTAGGATAAAAATATAAATTTTCACAAATTTTGAAATTAAGCCTCAAGGCCTATTGCATTGCGTGTGGAATGTCATTACAGTTAGAAAACATATATAACTTGTTGAATTTGATAAAACAGATTGGATATAGTAGAAAAAATAGTTATTGGCATTTTCGTAAATATTGATTTTGGGCATAAGTCAGAAAACCCTAGTTTTCATCTATAAAGTACACCATGGCCTCCATTATTATTTCAAACCCTCATCGTCACCTGTAGGTACATTTCTTCACTCTCCCTCTCTCTTAGAGACTCCTCAATCTAAACAAACTCTTTTGTCTCTTCAAAAGTTTCTACATCAAAATAAAAATAATATAAAGAAAAATCAAATTAAAAAGAGAAAATCGAATTAAAATGAGAAAATAAAGATTAGAAGAAGTAGAGAAAGGAAGGACAATGATTCAAATCAAGTTAGGAGGAAGATAGCTTTGAAAAGGTGAGTGAGTAGATTACAACGTTTATGTTGATCATAAGTAATTAGGTTCCTTTATGATTCTGTATGACTTGTAGACATAATTGTTGAATCTGAATAATAATTCCAACTTAAATTTAATGCGAATTACCATTTTAGCTAATAATTAAAATGAGCGATAATAATGGAAATCACTAATTGTTAGTTTAATAGAATAATTATTGATCAAGGGAAATAAGATAGACTGGTGAAATTCATATCAAATCTATGAAGATAAATTTTAATTGATAATATTTGGTTTGTTTTGGATATATAAAGAAATAAAATACACTTTATTTTGCCTTGAATTTATTTTATTGTTTGAAATATACGTAGAATTCTAATTGGAATAAGTAGTTATATATTAATTAGCGTAAATAAACGTATATAGTTATGGAATTAACAAGTTAAAATCGTGTAATCATAGGTACAAACTATACATAAAAATATGATTGAAAAATGTCCTTAAACCTATATCTGAAATCATGAAGAAGACGACTCAAAAAAACCAAAATAAATAAATTTTATAATCTGTAAGAAAATCCAACCAGACGTACAACCAGACATCTGAAAATTCAACCAAATGTCCGAAAATTGAATTTGGACGTTTGGATTTCAAGAAATTTCGACCCGAGAGCAACTAGTTCGAATTCGACTCTATTTAGATATCTAAATCCTTTTTCAAATGTCTAGAATCAAGGTCAGACGTCTAGAAAAGGGAGTCAGATGTTTGAATGCCTGGAAAACTATTTTTTTAAAAGGTGGTCAGACATCTGAAATAGTTAATTAGACGTCTGAATTTTTTAGCAAGCATAGGTTGAACCTAGACCTCGTACAAGCCAAGAATGATGAATAAAGAGACTTGTATCCTACTTTCTCGACTGTTATAAGTTCGCATAACTTCATTGAGTAGATGCCATGAGTAGTATCACTTCATGGAGGGTATAACATGGAACCCGACAGGGCTAGCATTAACAACACAATTAGAAGCTCTTATTATTATTGTGGCACGCCTGGTCATATGTTAAACATATAGGAACTGGGGAAGTGAGGTGGAGGATCTGCATAGTAGGGCTATACGGTTGGGCAACAGCTGGACCTACCGGGGAATCCCTATAGTGATTTTGTTAATGCTTTGGGTTGAATGATAAAGAGCTTAGGATACGCTGACCTTTGAAAAGTTGACACGTATGGTTAGGTAGGCCATAAATCATTGAGGTAGTATACCAAGCGCGAGACCAGGCGTCGCAATGTTCACTTGTGTAAGTATGAAATGCATAGTTCGTCATTGAGAATGTTAACTAAATGTTGGTTTGATATTATTTATCAGGACCATATATTAGGAATATACCTAAAGGTGCTAGATGTTGGTTGGAAACCTTTGTAAGTTGTTTATGGGTATGGGTGTAATTAGAATTATACTCTTGGTTTGCAAAGTAACCAATTCTTTATGTGTAGTACTTAAACATAGTTGGACATCCTAGGTCATGTAGGTTATAAATGAAGTTAATTGCTTGTGAATACCATAAACTAGTAATACAATTAATTCACCAGACTTTGTTTGATCCACTCCTTCTCTTTCTTTTTTATACCCACTACAAAAGGAGAGGCTTGTAGGTGATTTGGTCCTAGTACAGAGCGCGGAGGAGAAGACTAGGTGCCTGGAGTTATATTATTACAGTTACTCTCCATGTACTACTTATTTTATCATATTACTAGTCAGGCACTATGTTACAATTGGGAACTTTAGTATATATATTGTTGTATGGACTGCGTATTATTGAGACAATTATCTAATTTGGCTATTTTTAGTATTTATATTTATGTGTAGTACTTAAACATAGTTGGACATCCTAGGTCATGTAGGTTATAAATGAAGTTAATTGCTTGTGAATACCATAAACTAGTAATACAATTAATTCACCAGACTTTGTTTGATCCACTCCTTCTCTTTCTTTTTTATACCCACTACAAAAGGAGAGGCTTGTAGGTGATTTGGTCCTAGTACAGTGCGCGGAGGAGAAGACTAGGTGCCTGGAGTTATATTATTACAGTTACTCTCCATGTACTACTTATTTTATCATATTACTAGTCAGACACTATGTTACAATTGGGAACTTTAGTATATATATTGTTGTATGGACTGCGTATTGTTGAGACAATTATCTAATTTGGCTATTTTTAGTATTTATATTTATGTGTAGTACTTAAACATAGTTGGACATCCTAGGTCATGTAGGTTATAAATGAAGTTAATTGCTTGTGAATACCATAAACTAGTAATACAATTAATTCACCAGACTTTGTTTGATCCACTCCTTCTCTTTCTTTTTTATACCCACTACAAAAGGAGAGGCTTGTAGGTGATTTGGTCCTAGTATAGTGCGCGGAGGAGAAGACTAGGTGCCTGGAGTTATATTATTACAGTTACTCTCCATGTACTACTTATTTTATCATATTACTAGTCAGACACTATGTTACAATTGGGAACTTTAGTATATATATTGTTGTATGGACTGCGTATTGTTGAGACAATTATCTAATTTGGCTATTTTTAGTATTTATATTTTATTTCATTCCATTGTGAGATCCGAAAGTGTAGAATGCTTTAAATTTTATATTAGTCTCTGGTCATGTAATGTTCAACAATCTGATGGCTTGTATTTCTTGGTACAAGGTGAGTTCAAAAGTAATTTCAGGATTTGAATTGTTGTGTCCAAATGTGCTAGTTGTCATAGGAGAATACTTTATTATCCAACTCTATGACTAGAAACTAATATTTTAGACACCAAAATGACAAGTAGGCTTTATTAGTTGGCCCTAAACTTTCTAATTTAGATTACATAGACCACTAGGGCTCTGATACCATTGTTTGGAACCAGGCCTGTCAGAATCGGGTGAAATAGGTAGATTTCAAAAAAAATCACGTTGTGGATCGTAGTAGACCAATGAAATCTAAAGGCTGTGCTAGATCCAATTTAATTAGTTTAAATAAACCAATTTTATTTCATTTTCTAATTTAATAGATTATATTAATTTTATAAAAATTTTATTTTAATATTTTTTACGAGTACATCCAAATATACGCATATGCATATTGTGCATGTGTAACATGATATCGCAACATAGTTAATGTGCACGTATATAAATTTTAGGATTTACACCTATAATAGGCACATTCTCCCTCTATATATGTATCTACTGTCTAAAATAAAATTTATAATACATATATATTTCAAATTTTTTTAATAAACACAAAATAGTTAAAATCATTTTGATCAAGTCAATAATTTAAAATTCAAAATTTATTCATAAATCAAATTTCGAATTAATAAAACAATTTAAAAATTCAAATCTAGATTTGTCACTTCAAAATTAACATAAATAAATAATTAATAGTTAAAATAAATTCGATTATGTCAGCAGTAGCTAGATTCAAATTTTATTCAAGAAATCTAATTTTTACTAAATAAAACAATTCCAAAATTAAATCTAGATCTACAATTTGAAATCAATACTTGTAGTTAATTTATTATAAATAAAATATGATAATAATATATAATAAACATATTTTTTGAAATTATTTTTATTAATATATAAACTAATTTTAAAATAAAAACAATGATTAGAAATATAAAACATATACATTAATAACTAAATATATCTCTGTTGAGAAAACCAAAAATATAAAAATCGAAAATATAATTTATTCAAAAATAGGTATTAATATATATTAAGGGTAGAAATATCACGAATGAGATTGCTATCGTTTAAGAATTTGTTGTTACTATTGTAAAAACAATCACTTATGCCATTTTAAAACTTATTTTTTCTAATAGTTTCGATTCAGTTGACTAGATTTTTCTTAAATAATTACTATTAGCTAGGGGTTCATTACTAGATGGGTAAGCTGTAATATGAGTTTGCTCAAAACTCGAAACTCAGTTATAACGGTTAACGGTATCTTAGAAAATAAAATTCAATCAAAATGCTGTTTTAGGCAAGGCGATCCATTGTCGCCCTTATTGTTCAACTTAGCAGCGGATATTTTCTCATTAAGCTATCTATTTCAAATGGGATTTTGGATAATATATATAACGATACAACTAGTGATGGACTTTCCGTCCTTCAATTCGTCCATGACACTATGCTTTTTATTTCTCATTTACCTCACCACATTACAACTTTTAAATTTATTTTATATAGCTTAGAATTGCTTTCGCCGCTTAAATTGATTTGGATTAAAGCTCTATTTTAGTATTAAATGATGTAGATAATGTTGAAAATCTTGTTGCTAATACACTTAACTGTAAAATCATGAAGTTCCCTATAGATCCCTTATGGTTCACGATTAGACCGACTAAGCTGAAAAAGGAAGATTGGAAATGGCAAGTGATAACCGATAAAATTAAAAGAAAATAATCAAATGGAATTGTGGACTTCCATCTAAAGTTGAAAGAATCATCTTAATCAACTCTATCTTATCGACTCTTTCCCATCTATTAGATGTCTTATTATCTTTTTCCAAAATAGGTAGTTGATAAAATAGACAAAATTAGAAGAAAATTCCTTTGGAGTGTGAAGATCAATTAGCAGTATTAGCTTACTTGTTTATTGGGAAATGATTTGCAAAAGAGAAATGAAGCCTAGGAATCATAAATCTAATCTTAATGTGTCTTTACTAGGAAAATAGCTTCACAAATTATAATAATAACAAAACCTTATCTGAAAAGAAATTATTTCAAACCAATTTTATGGTATAACTTTTAACCTTCGTCGTATTTCCTATAATTCCAACAATATGTCCCACTTTTGGAAATTCATCTTCAATATTTACATGATTTTATCCTTGGTATTAATAATAAAGTTCATTTTGGTAATAAAACACCTTTTTGGCATGATGCTTGGATTTTGGCTATACCGTCGAGGGTTAGTTTAAAAGAACTTTATGATATTTGTAATTTCAAAAAAGCCTTAATTTGTATGGTTATTAGACCTTGTAATGATTTCCATGGAATTTTGATTTCAAAAATGCTTTAATATCTGATATTTATAATTTCAAAAATGCATTAATTTCTGGGTTAGCTAGACCTTATAATGATCTCCATGGAATTTTGATTTCAAAAACACAGATCCTATATTCGTAATGTAATGATTTTGAAATTTACCGTTATTTTTAATAATTAATCAATTTAATTTGATTTGATTTAATTTGAGAAATTTAGAAGTTTGAATTTAAAATTTTATATTTCGCATGATTGGATAAAATGAACAAAAAGGAATTTAATTTCAAAACCAAAATTTTAAACAATTTGAAAATTTATAAGAAAAAAATTAGTCGGTAATAAAACAGTGAAATTTTTGGTTTCAAATTTAAGTATTTTATATGGAAATATTGTAGAAAATTTATAATAAAAACATCGATGTTTGTTTCGTTGGATTTCGATTTCGCTAGTTCCATTTAAATCGATATATGCGATCGATTTATAGTAGCACCAACATATATTGCAAAACTTTCAAAATTTTACCCATGCGACAAGTAACAAAAATTTTCTGTGTGCTAAATGTGTTCGTACCAACACGCCAACCATGATGGTGTTTCGTTTGCGTGTCGGTATTTCCTGTTGTTCGGCATTTTGTTTTGGCTCAAATTAGCGGTAGTTACTGTATTTTCATGGTTCTTCCGCTTTGGGACTTTTTTTATTTAAGTTTAAATTAAGCAGCTGTTTAAAATAATAACCTAGATAAATATCGTATATGATATCATGTACAGTTGGAAATAAAGGATAAAAAAAAGTTCAAACGATACTTGCATAAGAAGTGTTTGCGTGTAAAAATTGAAACAGTCTGCTAAGCGAACTGCAAGAGGCCAAAAAAATATAATAATAATTTTTTTTACTTTGTACACGAGACATACAAATAAATCACTTTGGAATTGGTAAGAAAGCAGATATCTCGGTACACAGTTGTACTTACATGTAGCCTTCTTCCATATATATCTTCTTCTTCTACCTCATTTTTTTCTTGATAATCAAAACCGAAGCCGATCCTTTCATCCATCAACCCGAGCCCACCTCCAACCCAGGCCATCGCCTATGCTGAGTCGTCCTCCTCTCCTTGCAACTGCCGCCGCGCCTCTGCCCTACCATCATTTCACTATACCCTGAAGTCTCGCCCCTTCGAGCTTGACAGCCATTGCTGAAAAAAAAAAGACACACGCAAATCGTTCGCCGCTGTTGTTGCCGAGGCAACCACCGCCAGCCTGCACTGTCGCATACCAAAGCACCACCCATCTCCGACCGAAATTTCCCTCTGCCCCTCCAATCAGACACTGCCGTTTGTACGCATATATGTATATTTATATATATACATACTACCAACCTCCTGACCTACTGATTGCGCCCTACCTGGTATCACCGCACAGCCTTGCGTCCATTAGCCGCGACCCGCTTGCTTTCTCCTTGTTCCTGTGCTAGGCCGTGAGGTACACGTATATATTGTCATATATTTATAGCTAAGAGTATATATTAAAAATAATAATTAAGGCTGTTGTAGCCATCTGGATTGGAGTCAAACGAGAATGAGTTAAAAGGTCGTTGTCAAATTTGCATGTATCACGTGACGTAGGCGTTTGTGATCGTATCGAACTAGCATAGTTGAGGTGAGTGTTTACATTCATGCTTAACTAATATTATTATGCAAGTTAATAAATCTAAAATTTTATGTTATTGTTGAATTTGATTGATATTGTCGTTTGAATGAATTATCGAATGAGATGTATGTATGATTGACATGATACGCACATAAGCGTAGAAAAGTTAAAAATTGAAAACTCCACATTCACCCCGTTATTGATATTGACATTTTAGTATGTTGTTGTTGAATTTTGCCCTTCGATATTTGGGTATGACTGTATATTGGAAGTTTATTGTTGAAAGGGTTGAAATGATATATACCCATAATTTAATTTTATTTATCCCACTTGGTCTAGGTAGAAAATTAAATTAAACACCGTTGGTCTAAAAAAATCTTTTTAAATGGTAATTGTGTGAGTTTATATATATAAATGATCTGAAATTCTTAAAATTTGTTTTAAAGTGGGATTTATTTTTAAATAAAATTTGGGTGGGATAAATGATTTTGTTAGGAAAGGGAATTTAGAAAAATGTTTTATTTAAATTAATTGGATTTTGATTTGAATTTTATATGGTTTGATTTAATTTAAATTGAAATTTTGAGATTTGAAGATATTTACATTAAAAAGTTTAAGTAAAATTTTGAAATAGATTTAAGCTAAAATCAGGACTAGTTTCGTATATTGAAATTGGGGTAAATTAAATCTATATGGAATTAAAATGTTTTATAATTTTTTTGGAATTTATTAGAAATTGTTTGATAAAATTATAATGGAGTTTTAAATTGTTTAACAAAATTTTGGGGATTTCATTGAAAATTTGGTTGGTTAAGTTGTAATTAAATTTGGGATTTCAACTTAAATAAATTTTGATTAAGTGAACCAAGTTAGGGGTTAAAGGGGAAGTGAGTTGAAATCGCAATATTTTATAATGGATTTTGGTAACGAGAATTTGATTTGAGAAATTTGAAAAGTATAATAAATCTATTTTATGAATCGTTTAAAACCTTAGTTGACCAAATGGTGTGTAAAATATACATTGGGTTGTCAAAGAGACCGGGGCCAGACATTGGCATACTCTCTGTCAATCCCGGAACCACTTTGATAACCATGTATACAGTGGATGTTACACAGAATGTAGTGGTTGAATTGGCGACGTTTACTGGAATGAAGTAAGAGAACGATGATGGATAGCTTTGACATTCGTGTCATAATTAAAATGACTAAAACAGGAGCCGATGTCTGGCCAATGAGGTTAGCTACCTCTAGCAACGTTGATTTTTCGTATTTTACTATCGTGATTTGAACTCGATGGTTGCACCCTTCTGTTTGGATTGAAAGTCGCGGTCAGCCACAGATGGGTTACGACCAGCCAGAAAGGATAAACTGGTAGATTCCTACCTTGGGCATTGCCTCACGTGCCTTGTCATATTTAACCCTATACGGGCCCATTACAATTTTGGTTTAAAACTGAAAAATGTGTTAAGGTGGATCAATGTAAAGCCTTAACACTATTTTGATATTTATTTTACTGATAGACATTATATATTATAGCATACACTATTATATGCAGATAGTTTGATGGATCCTTAGGCGATGAAAAAACCCGTAACATCTCCTAAGCTACTTTGCATTGATTTATTGACTTACATGAGAATATAGTTCTGACTTGAGTTGTAATGTCCCGTTTTTCCGTACCCTTTGAATCGACCATAACCACACATGTCCAACTCAAATTGCATGAACAAGCCGATCATTAAGGGTAGAAAAAGAAAATAAAGACAGAACAGAATCTCACACGAATGGAATAACATATATTATTTCAATAATAATCTTTATAGCGGAAAATTTTAAAATACAATATCAGAGTCTAACCAAAATTCAGCTTAAACAGTTATAAACATCTGTCCTTACAATTGCTGACAAACATTAAACAAAATACACTAAGCATAGCGGATAATAGAATACGTCCATACGATGGTGAAGATCTTCAGCTCTCCTCTGGAAACTCCAATCTTCAATTAAACCTGAAACTACTCGGATCAGACCCGAGTATTGAAAATACCCGGATCAGGCTTGATAAATCAGCGTGAGAAAACTCAATAATAAATGACAGTGTCATATATCAGCCTTTGAATAAAATCCTTTTGAAAAGAAAGAGTATCTCATAAGACCACGCCCACACATAAACACGGACGGGTTTTTGTCTTATGATAACTAGAACACTTTTATATATCAAAACGTTTGATATTATTTCTAATGACATTCTTTTGAAAACACTTTTCAAATAAACTTATTCAAATAGAGTATCAATATTTGGACTAAGTCTAACGGAATATATCCGGACTGGTTCAACGGAATATACCGAACGGAATATATGATACCAAAATGGGGGTAGCTGAAATGTTTGCAAGTCATTACAGCTATTTTGGGAATACAATCAAAACCGTAAATCTCGTAGGGATTGGATTTCCAACATGATAGGAAACTAGTGACCTTTTCTCCGAACCATGCATAACAAACATAGTTCCTATGGTGCCCTAATCGCTTTTCTCAAACTAGTCACTTGGAAACTATACTTGCTAAACTACAAATGATAACCAATAGTTCCCTGCTTTTCTCAAGCAAACCACTTTATCCACATGGGGCAATTAATGCCTTGAGGCCCAGACGTATCTGGTACCTAGGGCTCAGATTATCTGATAACCCAAATCACTACTATCCGAAATGCGAGCATACATCTGATCACATAAAATCCCATCATAACTAGGGTGTGAGGCTCGCGAAGCTACGATCAATTTCTTCAAAGCCACGTTTTTCATACAAAACCACGCTTTGGTCATAACAGGTTCCACTTTGAATGCCACACTGCCACTCCTTTGATCACAATTTGATTCCCATAGAAGTACAACCCTTGAGCTCGTACGTCTCAAGGAGGGTGTTAAGCTAAGAGAAGTTGTCTTCTCCTCCACCACTGATGTACATTTGTAAAAGACAAACGTTATGTCTCAGAAATCAGATGTCGGACATTCGTCCATACAAGTTCGTTCTAGGATTGAACGAAACCGAAGGCACTTTCCTCGGCCATTAATAGGCGAGAAGCCCTTGCAATCCGAAAAATCTCCATCACGAGGAGACCACTGCCATAAATAACTCTATAATGGAAGCGACCCAGAGCATGTTCAACAAGCAGTCTTCACGCTATAAAGATCCACGGTCTTCAATAATCATCATCTTCAACATGTCTTCATATTCGAACGTATACATTGGTTCAAAGTGGTTTTCAAATAGGAGTTACCCAAATCCGACTTCGGTTCCTTCGAAGCCGATCATAGCTTTAAAAGATGTTAAGTTCATACGTTGATATCAATCATCAATCAATTACATCATCTTTTATCTAATCAAATATCTTTCTTAGATATATTGCTTTCAATTTATTCCATTTTCTTTTCAAATGTATATGGAATCATTAAGCCTCATTTATCAAATCATTTGGCTTATTTAAACCTTTCTTAAATCTTGGAATAATTCCAAATCATTTTCTCTTTTACTTAGGGAAACTTTTCCAAATCATTCTTTTAATCTTAATCAAAGATTTCTTATATCCAAGTTATAACTTTTAGCTTAGGAAAAATATTCTCAAATCATTCATTAAATCAAAATCCAAGATTTTCTTTATTAACTTCAAATCATATTCTTACAAATCGAAGACTTTCATAACATAGTACTACTGCCACTTTACATATGGTAAATTTCACCTCCAGGGACTAATGGCAATTTTCACCTCCAGGGGCTAATGACAATTTTCACCTCCACGGACTAATGGCAAGTTTCACAACCAGGGACTGATGGTAAATTTCTCCTCTAGGGACTAATGGCAAGTAATCTTACATCATGAATATCTTTGTCTTTTAACTTGGAAAAACTTAAATATGATCTTTTAGAGCATCCGGGCTTTCCTTTCGGTCTATTCCACCCCTCGGCTAAAAAGAGAAAACATAGGCCAGGTAAGTTCAGGGCACTGGTTGCTCCATTCCTAAGCTTAGTTAAACACCTTATTTATCTTCCCAGATCTCACAGACGGGATAAATGTACTAGTCATTTCCGCATACTCAGTATGTTATTACATTCAATATTCTTCTCTTTTTGTTTAAGTGGTATAAACAATTTCTCTTAACCATTTATTCAAATTCTTATTAAAACTTCCAAATCATCTTTAAATAACTTAATTTTTCTTTTAAAATCATTCACAAAAGATTTAGGAAAGAATTCTTAAGTTTAAAACTGCATTTCAAAAGTTATAGAATTCGTAGCAGAAAAGTGCTATAGAAAGTGCTATATAAGCTTATTTGATTTAGACAACTTTTAAATATTTTAAAATTCATATTTTTCATTCCAAATATCTTTCAAACCATTTTAATAGATTTATCAAATTTATTTCATATTTTTAATCATTTAAAAATATCATTTATAAAGAAATCCCATTTTGGATTCCGAACTGCAAAACCGCGAT
This sequence comes from Allium cepa, assembly GCA_030765085.1. Taxonomy (NCBI): domain Eukaryota; kingdom Viridiplantae; phylum Streptophyta; class Magnoliopsida; order Asparagales; family Amaryllidaceae; genus Allium; species Allium cepa. Next base: position 712,821,084 of record CM060938.1, on the reverse strand, counting down.
GTTTTTAGAAAATTATTTTGGACATATTTCAAAATCTACTTGATGAAATCTTGATTTTCTTTCTTCGTTGAAAAACTATGGATATAATAGACCAGAAAATTCTTATCTCGAAGAATTCCGAGCTATATTTCACTTTGTACACACATTTAACTTTTATGGCGCAAAATCGCGAACTACAGTTACGCGACGCGCATAGTTTTGACTTGTTTTTCAATTTCTTTTCAAACTTCTTTGAAACACTTTTAAATGTTTATAAAACATTTCTAAATAATTTTAAACTCATTTTAAACAACATTTCCATCATTTCAAATTCATTTTTCATTTCATTTTATATTATAATATTATATTATTGTAATATTATATTATTACAATATCATTTTCAATCTTTTTAGATATTTTGAAATCATTAAGAGACTAAATAATTTCCATACACACATTTGTATGGATTTAATTCTTATTTAATTAACTATGGTTAATTACTAATCATTTCTCTTATTATTTATCAAACAAGTTATCAACCACATAATCAATCACATAATCAACCAATTTGCAACTAACTTATCAAACACTCATTTAACATATTTAAACTTTTCAAATCATTTTACTTGAAATAACTATGGATTAATTAGTAAATAAGAGTACTCACCTTTAACTTAACCAATTCTTCCTACCAACATTCATTTGCAACAACACTTCACTTAAATCCTATTATCTTCACCAAATCTTTTACGTAGACTTTCCTTTTGATTCCGGCAGCACTTCCTTCTCTTTTTTCCCGCTTTGAAGCTTCACAAACTTGCTCCTCTTCCTCATAGGTTCGGCCATGCCTTATTCTTCCCCTTCCTCCATCGTTTCTTCACTTCTTAGATGCTAAACCGTGTTTAAATGGTATTCTAAGGTCTTTGGCAAAGTTTGGTGGTGTTTGGAGTTGATTTGATATGGTTTTGAAAAAGTTAGTAAGGATTTGGAAGAGAATAAGAAGCCATTAAAGAGAGCTTCAAGGAGGAAGAAGAAGAAGAAGGTAGAAATGTGTAAAGAAAGTGGAAGAATGGTGGTCTTATTTATAGAAAAGTTTTTGGATTAAAATAATATTTTGTAAAAAGACCAAAATACCCTTACTTACTTATAAAGTAGTGTTATTTTTTTTTTACACTTAACATTACATTTCAAATCATTACTTTATGTTTTCACTTAGATATTAAGTAAAGCAAGTAATAATTATGTTTTTTTGATTTGACGTTTTGCTTTTTGCTTTGAAATGACATTTTTGTCTTTTTGTGCTTACTTTTTCTTAATTGTTTTTTAGAAGTTTCTAACCTTGTTTAGTAAAAGTAAACTCGATTAGTAAATTAATTAATACTTATATTTGAATATATGTTCTTATATAAGAAAATAAAGATGCGACGATGTTGCGACAACTTTTAATCGACAAAACGTTGTTTTTCGACAAAATGTTTTACGGTCATATTTTGACGTTTTAGTTAAACTATTTATTTATGTAAACCAAATTTAAAAATGAACTTTTTAATTCTTTTGAATAAATTAAAACAAGTCTCTTTATATATTAAAATCATATTTAAATAACATCAAAATCTCTAATTTTACAGTGTATGTAAAACTGACAAAATGCGACAAAATTTGGTTATTTTTGTAAAACGATTATTAACATACTTATAAGTATTTTAATATACTTTTATTATCTTTATTAGATGTTTTCAATAAGATTTATCTTTCAAATAAATATTTAAACCTATTTATTTAAACATTTATTTATTTTTAACAAAGCTTAACTTTTGTTGATTTGTTCTAAAATCCAAACTTATACATTTTAAATTATCAACTATAAGAATAAATAATTTCTCTATTATTATCTATTATATATAACTTGTTTATTTAACTTTTAAACCTTTTTAAATTTAAAACAAACGAAATCTTTCATTTTTGAAGTAGCGAAATTACGGGTCGTTACACGAGTATTGTGTTTTCATTTCACTCCGGTCAGCCTGAGTATTTCCAGTTTGGAGAGCTTGTTGTGAAGACGAAGGCATTTTTAGAGATCCTGTTCTATTTCAATTATTTCATCAGTTTAGTTCGTTATGTCAGTTAGACTCATTTTATTCCAGTTATTTCCTTTCAGTAATTAGAGTGAGAATAATGTAACTTATTTGGAGTTCATGACTTATTTATGTACTTATTTATTTTCCGTTGCGAGACTCTGAGTTGTTCTTTTATTTCTGTATCTATGTTCTGTGATTAATTCTATTTTACCATAAATAACTATCTATCATATAAGAAAATATTAATGCTTAAATGGTGGGTCGTCATAGTTAGTATCAAAGCCAGATTGAGTGAACACCTAAGCCTATGGGGTAAACTCATTATAGATAGGGTAATTAATTACCCTAGAATGAGTGGAATCTTTCTTGAGAGAGCGTGTTTTAAAAATTTAAGAAAGAAATGGTTTAAAAACTTAAGTAAGTTAAAATATTAAGGTGTTCTTTCTTAGTAAATTATTTTGACTAGGTTCATTTTTCTTGACTCGGATTTATTAAATTTCCTTGCCATCCCTTCTTTACATGATGATTAATCGTAGCTCTAGAGGTAGAGGTAAGGGAAATATTCCCAATGAAGTTGTTGCACCCTTTGTTGTCCCAGATGTGAGGTTTACCACTCTTTGCAAAGAGTATCTTAGCTTGGAGAAAGAAGTTCACCAGAGCTAAGGGCATTGTTGGAGCACAACAACGGCTTAAGAATGCTGAAAGGATTTTTGTTAGACTTGGCATCTCTGATGCTCAAAGGCGTCGATTAGCAGCTTGGCAGTTTTAGGAAGCCGCTCTTGATTGGTGGGATGCTTTTACAGCCCATATCCCTGAGGAAGATATTTATTGGGCCCAGTTTAGGTGAGATCTATCTAAATGAGAATTTTATGTTCTTAAGATTATCTCATAGAAGTTTAGCTTAGCCTTGTATCTCTCAATGCACAGGAAAGCTTTTATTACCCAATGGATGCCAGAAGTTGGGTGGATAGATTTGTAAAATCAGTTTATGTAGCACGCAAGGCGAGATAATTGTAGCGGAGTATGAAAGGAAGTTCAATGAGCTATCGAAGTTTGGCCCTCATCAGATTGAGATTCCCCTTAAGAAGAATGAGAAGTTCATTGCGAGTATGCATAGGGAGTATAGAGAGCAGCTGACTGGTCATATCCATAGGCCATTTTCTGATTTCATTGATTTGGCGATCCATTTTGAGAATTTGAAGCTGAATAGGATTTCAGAAGTTTCTAACACTCCAACCCTGTCTAGCTCCAGCAACCTTGGCAAGAGAAAGTCAAATTTTAGTAACCAGAAGAAGAAGTAGCAAAGCCGTCAAGGAGTTGGATTGCCTCAGAATAAGACTAAGGACTTGTCGCATATCACTTGCTTCAAATGCGATAAAAAGGGACATTATGCCAGAGATTGTCCATCAGCATCCTTAGCGGCTGTTTCTCCAGTCCAGATGACTAGGCATGACTTATGCCACATCTGCTTACAACCCGGCCATTTCATGAAGGATTGTCCTACTCAGAAGAAAGGCAAACCATCTGGTATCTTTGCTATCACCGCTGCCACCCCTCCAGTTGAGGAGACTGATCCCGTACTTCAAGGTACGCTTTCTTTTCATGTTACACATGTCCATGTTTTATTCGATACTGGAGCATCTCATAGTTTTATATCTACTAATTGATGTGAGAAATTTGAACATGATTTGAAACCCGAACCTGCTTCTTAATCTTTGTGTGTCTCTAATCCCATTGGTGGCCCCATAAACTTAGGAATGATTTGTAAGGACGTTTATTTTTTTAAAGACGAACGCCGTTTCACCGGAGACTTTATGTTTGTACTTTAGTGAATTTGATTTATTGTTAGGCATGGATTAGCTATCCAAAGAAGCTGTTATTTTTAGTAAGGATCGGACCATTTCTTTGGTTGACGATAAAGGTTCTCGGTTGATTATCTAGTGTAAAATGCCTTGTGATCTCGTCAAGGGTTTTGTTTTCTCCCTTGATTCTCATTCTAGTGATCTAGACACAATTTCAATTGTTCGACTTTTTCGTGATGTTTTTGGTGAAGTTACTTGTTTACCACCTCATTGAGAAATCGAATTTCGAATTTATCTTATTCTCGGAGCCAGACCTGTCGTACTTCTACCTCGAAGGATGTCGCCTAAGGAACGAGTGGAGTTGAAAACTCAAGTTGATGATCTATTGGCTAGAGGCTTGATTATGAGAAGTTTTTCTGAATGGGACGCAGACGTAGTTTTTGTCACTAAGTCTGACCGTTCCTTGAGAATGTATGTGGATTATAGAGAGTTGAATAAGCTCACACATAAGAACCGATATCTATGCCTCTTATTAATGATATGTTTGATCAGCTTTATGGAGCACAGGTGTTTTCTCAGCTTGACCTCGCTGTAGGTTTCCATCAGTTGAGGATTTCCAAGGATAGTATTCCTTAAACTGCTTTGCGTACTAAAGATAGATTTTATGAATGGCTCGTTATGCCTTTCGGGTTAACGAACGCTTTGGCTTACTTTGTAGATCTCATGAATAGAGTATTCAAGGATGTTCTTAATAAATTCGTGCTTGTTTTTATCGATGATATTCTAGTTTTCTCAAAAACCGAAGAAGAGCATGAGCAAAATTTGAAGTTCGCGCTTGAAACTTTGTGAAGCCATCAGTTGAAGGCAAAATTTTCCAAATGCCATTTTTGTTAGGAGGAAGTCATATTTCTTAGCCATGTGGTTTCAAAAAATGGAGTTTCGGTGGATCCCTCTAAGATCGCCGTAGTAAACGTAGGTTTACATCCTTACTTTCGATTTGATTGTCGGAATTCTCAATTTTGATTTGTTCCTTATATCTAATTCCAGGATTGGGAAATTCCTAAGACACCCATGGATGTTAGAAGTTTCTTAGGCCTTGCTGGTTATTATAGGAGGTTCATTGAGCATTTCTCCCACATTGCTTCTCCCCTTACATCTTTAACCCGAAAGAACGACAAGTTCAATTGGGATGAAAAGTGTCAGAAAGCATTTGATGAATTGTAACAGAAGTTGACCTCCGCCCCTGTTCTTACTGCTCCGAATGGGAGTGAAGGCCTTACGGTTTATACCGATGCTTGTAAAAGTGGGCTTGGTGCTGTTTTAATGCAGCATGGCAAAGTTATTGCATATGCTAGTAGATAGTTGCGACCACATGAAGTTAAGTACACAACTCATGATTTGGAGTTGTTGGCTATGGTTTTTGCTTTGAAGTTGTGGCGGCATCATCTATTGGGCATAAATTCGAACTCTTTACCGATCACAAATCCTTGAAATATATTTTCTCTCAGAAGGATTTAAATCTAAAGCATGTGATATGGCTAGAATTTTTGGCTGCATATGATCTTGACTCAATTACACGACCGGGTAAAGCAAATGTAGTGGCTGATGCCTTAAGTAGAAAATGGGCTATGCTTTGTCAGTTCGTTGCTTCATCCTCTCTTATGGATCGTATAGTTTCTAAGAAGAATGAATACCCAAGTTTAAGAGCTATTTGAGAGGAAGTTATGAGGAGAGAGAATGACTCGAGGAGATGGTATGATGCAGTAGTTGATGAGAAGGGTATTCTTAAGATATATGGTAGGGTTTATGTTCCTAATGTAGATGGACTAAGGGAGGAAGTACTTAAGGAGAATCACAAATCTAAATTTTCTATTCATCCCGGAGTGATAAATATCTTTCAAAATATGAAAAGACTTTATTGGTGGGAAGGAATGAAGAGGGACATTTCAATGTATGTGAGTAGATGCAGTACTTGTCGGTAGATTAAGCCTGACCATCAAAAATTAGCAGGTTTGTTACAGGCACTTGAGATTTCGAAATGGAAGTGGGATCAGATTTCTATGGATTTTGTGGATGGTTTACCAAAGATGAGAAGGGGTAATGAGAGAAATTGGGTGATTGTTGACCATTTGACGAAGACTGGTCATTTTATTCCAATGAAGTTAACTCGAACTGCTTTGAGTTTGGCTGAGATATATTTGAAGGAGATTGTCCAACTCCATGGAATTCCATCAAGTATCCTTTCGTGATCGTGACCCTATTTTCACGAGTAACTTTTGGAGAGCACTTCAGGATTCATTGGGTACGTAGTTGAATCTGAGTAAGGCCTATCACCCACAGACAGATGGCCAAACCGGACGAATAAATCAAATTTTAGAGGACCTTCTTCGTGCTTGTATTCTGGATTTTGGTGGTTCTTGGGAAGACCATCTTCATATTATCCAATTCACCTATAATAATAGCTATCAAGTAGAACTTCGTTTAATAAAATTTGAATTAAATATATATGTAAATTAAAATTTTCTGTAATTCGAATCTCTAACTCAGGCTAGTATCGACATGGCACCGTTCGAAGCTTTTTACAAACGTCCATGTAAATCTCTATCTTGTTGGATTGAAACGGGTGACAGACTTGTTCTTGGGGCTGAAATTATTTTGGATGCTTCTGAGAAGGTTGAAGGGATTAAGCGAAAGATGAAAACTGCACAGGATAGGTAAAAGAAATATGCTGATAGAAGGCGAAAGGAGTTGGAATTCCCAATTGGGGATCTTATGTATCTCAAGATTTCACCATTGAGAAACATCGTTCGGTTTGGGAAGAATAGGAAGTTGGCCCCAAGGTTTATTGGTCCTTTCCATATATCCGAAAGAATTGGTATCCTAGCTTATAGAGTTGAGTTCCCTGACAAACTTTCAAGTGTTCATGATGTATTTCACAACTCCAATCTTCGTAAGTTCATTCATGACACGTCAGCGATAGTTCTTTCCACGCAGCTTGAGGAATTGGAGATTCAACCTGATCTTACTATTGAACGGAATCCCATTAGTACTTTGGATAGGAGTATGAGAAAACTGAGGAATAAATCAGTCAACCTCATCAAAGTTCAGTGGAGTGACGATGATTGAGATTGCACTTAGGTAACTGAGGATGATATCCGTGCATCCAATCTTGAATTATTTGATTCGGGGTATACTTTTTAATCTTAATCTATCTTTTGATTCTTATTATACCATCCCGTTCCACCTTTTTGAGGATGAAAAATGTTGAGTGGGGGCGAATGTAACGATTTTGAAATTTATTATTATTTTGAATAATTAATCGATTTAATTTACTTTAAGTTAAGAAATTTAGAAGTTTGAATTTAAAAATTTATATTTCGCATGATTGGATAAAAATGAACAAAAAGGAATTTAATTTTAAAACCAATTTTTTTTACTATTATGCTTATGATACTCATAATTAGATATATATCTCTTTGGATAACATGAACACTTTACAATCACAAAAGAATTTGTAAATGAAATCATGGTGACAACTATCCATCAACAAACATGAACAAAAATATTTACAAAGTTAGAAAAAATTTGAAAATGAAAACATAGAGTGATTTAAAATAGATAATATTGATAGAATCACGGATATAAAAGAAAAAAATATATTTAAAACACACCTAAAATATCATTATCGTGAATTTTTGCTTTACTTTTATGATTATGATATTCATAATTAGGTTTATATCTTTTTGGGTAACATGCAACACTTTTACAATAAAAGAAGAAATTGTAAATGAAATCCAAGAGACAACTACGCATCACCAAACATGAACACAAAAATATTGAGAAAGTTGGAAAAAGGTTTATAAATGGGAACATACATAGTTTAATTGTAGACCTGATCTGAAGCAGATAATACTATGGAAAATCAGAAAACTTTATACAAAATAAGGATCAAAACTCTAATATAACAATCTAAAAATGAAAACATAAGACTACAATGGTAGTAAAATTGTAAATGAGGATAGATAGCAAGTGCTTTACTACTATAAATGTTTGGACAATCCTTTTATGTGCATATTTTGAATAAACAACTTATGCATAGTGGTCACACCATTTTAACTAACATGGAATACTTCATCAATATTCAAAAATAAATATTTTACATTAGATAATGCAATTGATGATATTGGCACGATTACAGATATAGAAGAAATAAATTATCTAAACATAGTTAAGATGTCATTACTTTGCTTTTTTGTTTTACTGCTATGATTATGGTACTCATAATTATATATAAATATATATATATATATATATATATATATCTTTTTAGATAACATGAAACACTTTTATAATTATAGAAGAAATTGTAAATAATCTTAGATACAACTACCCATCACCAAATATGAGCAAGAAAATATTGACAAAGTTGGAAAAATGTTTAAAAATGACAACATAGAGTGGTTTAAAATTGATAATATTGACACAATCATGGGCAATATTTAAAACACACCTAAAATATCATTATTGTGAATTTTTATTTTACTTTTATGATTATGATACTTATAATTAGGTACATATCTTTTTAGTTAACATGAAACATTTCTACAATAATAGAAGAAATTGTAAGTAAAATTCAGGAGACAAAAATGTATCACCAAACATAAACACAAAAATATTGAAAAAGTCGAAAATGGTCTAAAAATAAGAACATACAGTAGTTTAACTGTAGACCTGATCTGAAGCAGATAAGATTGGATAAGATTGTGGCGAATCTGGAAACTTTATATAAAATAAGGATTAAAACTCTAAAATAACAGTCTTAAAATCAAAACCGACCAATTGATCCTGTGAAAGAACCAAAGCATGAGGATCGGATGCAAAAACGTTCCTAAGAAAACTACTTTAGAAATGAAAAAAAATAACTACTTTTAACTATGAAAATGATGAAATGAACGTAATCAATGAGCAACTTTAAACTATTGTGAAAAGATGAAAAGAAAGCTACCAAATAAAAAACATCCAGCTTCGTCTTTGTTGATGACGGTTTCTTACAAAATGAAAACATCTAGATTCCAAATCCAGATGATTCTAATTCAACAGTTTCTTACAAATTAAAAGGTGTTTCATTAAATGATTTGAAAGAAATATAGTTTACGAGAATCAAGAGAGAAAAAAGAATTTAGAAATGTTGACGAAATTTAAAAATATATTTGAAGGTTGAATTAAACAGAAATGGAGATAGAATTTTAGGAAGATGAATTTGCAAGTTAATGGAAAGAGAGGACGAAGTTACAAAAAAAAGAAGAGCAACTATCAAAAATACATTTTCTTAATTATGAATAAATTAAGAGAAGAAGAATGCTAAGGGACAATACAATGAATAACAATAAATACAAAGGATACATGAATTGTGATTGGAAAAGAATTGGAGGGTGCAATTGCAAATTGTTTACTCAAATCAATGAGAGATAAGTATTTGGTTTAAGATTGAATGACAAATAAGAATACGAAAAATCTTTTATTATCTGTTGTATGTATGGTAAAATCCAATTTTTCAATTTTAGCGGTACCTTTTAGTAACGATTGGTTAGACCAATTCTCTTCATCAACACTGTACCATTTTAGGATTTTTATGGAATTTGGTTTTGGTCAAAATTACACTGTCGTTCACATTAAACTATTTAGTCCTTAAACAAAGTCTGTGGATCAAGTAGAACATTTTATTATTAACCATGTTTTAGCCAAAGAATTTAACTTTGAGTTGATTATAGTTGACCGTGATACTAAACTCGTCTAACTGAAGAGACGAAATCTTTATTGAATGGTATTTCACTTTTAATGCTTCAACTTTGATCCAACTATAGTTTTTCGATATGGTTTAAATACGATCAAAGTAAAGTATGCACATTAAAGTTTAATGGCGTTCTCAAGTCGAGAAAATTGTGTAATTATTTATGATGCAGTTTAAATTAGAAAATTGCGTAAAAGTATGAAATATATATAAAATAATGGTATACAAAATAAAAGAAAAAATGGAATAAAGTTTTAAAGTATCTATACTATATTATGATGAGTGAGTTGGATTTCAAAAGCACGTAAGCCCCTTTGAATTTTGGCAACTGAACAGTCTCTAAATCTATATTATCTACACTATTATATTATTATTAGTGAGTCGTATTTCATTTGATTGGTGCAGAAGCAACTAATTTTTTTTCCTAAAATCTGAAATTCAAACATTGCGGCTCTTTCATACTTATTTTTTCCCTTTTTATCTTCTACTTTCAGTTGTCTTCTCTCCTCCTCGCCATAAGCATAATCCCATAATCACCTGATAACGTCCCTCTCGGTTCCTACCTTGTCCACTCCATCCTCCTTCCTTGCGTTGTTCTATCGGTGGCGTCTCCTCTCTACGGAGTGGTCGGAATAGGTTCAACGTATGTTTTACAGAGCGGTTGCTAGAAGCTAAGTCGATGTAAGAACCTTTTTACTCTTTCTTTCTACCGATCAGTGGGGGATTGGCTCCTTCTCTGTTTGCTTCACTTTGGTTAAGGTTTTCATTTCACTGTGTCGGCAACGTGCTTTTATTTTATTTTTGAATCCTTTGCAAAAGTTTGTCTTCCCTTGTACCGTGGACAAGACGTCTTAAATATGTCAACCAATTTTCTTCATGATGGTTGGTTATGATAATCGATGGATATGATAGTTTTGGATTTGTTGCCAATGTGAAATGGTTAATGTAATTTGATAGATCTTATGATATCTTATTCTTTGCAATCCTCCCTGAAGAACATTGATTATGTTAAGATGTTGTTATAGTGCTTTTAAATTCATATGTTTTGTATTCTTTGTCTTTTCCCTTTACCTGCTTTTCCAAATTCCACTGCCAGTTTAACATGTGCGTTAAAGTAAAAATAGAATGGCAGGAATTTTGAAAACGTAATAGTACTAAACTAAATTTTGGCTTTGCTTTAGGAAATCTTGGGGGTGTGCAGAAAATGTTGGTGGGTTTTGAACAATGAGGAAAGATAAACATATAATGCAAGCAAGGAAACCTTGTGTTTTTGGTCAAAAGTTTCAGGTCAAAATTCTGATTCATGCCCTTTCTTCTACAGTTTATTAGCATATAATAAATGATTGTTTAGTGGAAGTTAGAGATAAAAATAATTATCTATCGATGGATAAATTTGGACCGATTAATAAGCAAGTGGCTTTCTTATATATGTATGAATATTAAATTTAACTTGCAGTCCCAACTGTTACGACAATTATTTAAAGTCATAAATTTCATGATTTGTTTGATATGTAAATCGATATTTGCTTTTGCCTTTTGATTGGAATTCTATATAGAGTTTAATGATTAGGAAAGGAGTGAGTTCTATATATCTAATATTCTGTTTTCTTATCATCTAGCAAGGTCTGGATATAGTGGAATACAATAAAGCCGCTAGCTTCACTACCATTCCTTCTAACGTCTGAGCCGGGCGGTATTGCTATTAAAACTAGCCTCCTCATTTTGATTCTCGCATATGTTTGTTTTTATGTTATATCTAAATTGCGTCTTGCTTTAGTGGGGAAATGGTAGGAATTAAATAATGTTTTCCTATACAAATTCATTTCAAATAATGGTTTTCCAAAGTTTTAGAATGTCCTTCACTTATTTGTGACTTTTCCACTGATGCATGCATGAAAGATTTTATTATGATTTTTATATTTTGTTGGTAATCCTTTAATTTCTGAAAACTTTAAAATGTTTATATTTGCTCGTTTATTATTTAAATTTCTATACTTATTGAATTTAAGTTTAGAACTATTTATTGCCACATAGCAAATTTGTGATGTCTATAAGGTGTCAGCACTGAATAAAATTTCTATAGTGATTGAATTTCTATATTTAAATTCCAATAACACCTTTCGGTGTGACCATGCAGAATGGTAGTCAGTACATAATAAATAGTCATATTGCTATTTAATACATTTATATCTCTATAGTTTTCTGTACGATTTGTTAGTCGAGCTCCAAAACTTCAACCAAGTTATTGATTATAGACGAGTCACTTCAAAAGCCCCTTCTTGATATATTTCCATTACGGTATGAATTTTCCTTATATTGCTATAATTGCTATTTATTAAAATTTCTTTTCGACTATTTAATAAATTTATGTTTTTACTACTTTTATGTATGATTTTTTAATTGGATTTCCAAAACTACAAGCAGGTTATTGATTATAAATTTACTAAATCAACAATGATTTAGTTTCTTTGATGTGTTTGCCTCTTTTACAGCAAGTACATGATTTTGGCTGCTTACCTCCTACTATTTTCATATACCTTTTGCTCTTTTGATTTTCAGTTCGCACTGAGCTTCTATATACAAAGTACCATTTGTTTATACCAAATTCATTGCATATTAATTATAAACTTGTTCAGATTCATTGCATATTAATTATAAACTTCATGAACCTTGACTGATTTTCTTTGATAGTTTTCGGTAAAGTGAGGAAGAAAATTTATGCATGTGATTCTTTGTTTTGTTGATTTATTTTGCAAAGATTTAAAAGAGCTTATCATTCCCAATTGGCATAGGAATTTTTATACATGGATTTTGTTAAACAACCGAATTATTAGAAAGACGAAACTACATAATATATGCATTTTTTTGCTTCTATGGCATTTAAAATATTAATAAGTTTCTTATATGATGGGAATGATTATACAATTTATGCAATTTCAGTTGTGGTTCAAAATGTAGCTGTTTTTGCTTACCATGTTGCAACATATCAATGTGTTGGAAGTGTATTTGGTCTATACTATATTATGATTACTGATTTTGGTTTCAAGAGCACACAGACCCTCCTAGTATTTTGTGAAATAAACAGTCACGTTTTTTTAATTAATTTCTATTCCTATCAAGCTCTCCGCTTATTCGTTTAGGATAATTCTTTCTTTCTTTCTGCTTTCCACCGTTTCTTTCCTCTGGTCAAAACCAAAATATTCATTTCCCTTAATTTTATGCCCAAAATCAATTTCTTCTTTTTAATGTTCCCTGCAGACCAAGATGGAGGTGTGGATCCAAAGATAGCTTACAGACGCAAGGTGAAGGAGTGGATCCGAAGATAGGATCGTGATTTAGTCATCAATCCGACAACGATCTGCCTTCATCTATCATATTTCAGATAACGATCCAAGCTTTGTTTGTTTATACCATTCAATTTGTTATGTATTACTATGCTCGGTTTTTTCTGGATTTGCTGTGTTTTTTTGCAGTGGTGAAAATAGTTTATGGTCGAAGGTAGGATCGCGATTTAATCATCGATCCGTCAACGATCTGCCTTCGGCTATCCTATTGGAGGTAACAATCCAAGCTTTTGTTTGTTAGTACCATCTGGTTTGTTCATCTATTGGATATTTTGGTTCGTTCTACCCTAAAGTCTTTCTATTCTTTGCAAAGAGGTGTTGATATTGTTTGTTTGGATGGTTAGCCGAGGAAAGTAGAAATTCCCTTCCCTTACCTTTTATGTTGTTCGTTGAATTCAGAATAATTTCATATATTATTCACCGTACTTAGAAACTCACTACTTTGATATTATATTTGTTAAGTAATCATAGCAACTTTCGTTAATTAATTATATAATCTATAAATATGATCCTTTTGATGTTTATTGCCTCTTTTTATTTGTATATATTTTGTTAGGCTATCAAATATGTTTGGTTGATTGTGGTTTGTGTATAGATTATGTGTTGCATTTGCCTATGTAGTGAAGGTACCATGTGCTCAGGATTTAAAGAATCTTTTGTCAGCTTATTTACTTTGAATGTTTTTTGTTACAACCAATTATGTCAATGTTATTAAGTATGATACATGCATGGAATGAATAGACAAGGAAATACCTAAATGTAAATTATATAGTTGGCTTATGGATCTTAATAAATTTTATATTTTTGATAAGGTTTTTCATGGTTGACGGCTAGAAGCAGGTTTCAATAAATTGTTTTCAAACAATTTGCATTTTATGTTCATAAAAGCTTGATGATAATAAACTATAATGTAGCATCAATAAGTTTCTTGATCGTGCCTCATGGTTATGTCAGAATTTGCATTATTTTGTTTGTACGTGTATGTAGCAGAATCCTAGAAATATCTTTTTAACTATATAGCATGAGTTTTAACTAAGAATAATGTGAGTGTACAAGTTGATGAGTATATAAAAGCTTATGTTACTTCAGTTTGACACATTGTTCATAGTTCATGAATGCTACAGAAGCAGGAGGAAAATTTTGTGATACATTTGTCTTATGTTGTTCGTGTAAAGTACAAGCTTGATTGAAACAAAAAAAAAATCTATAAAACAAATTTATTTATCGGACGTTACAATTTCATAAAGAAAACCTTCACCATTGCAAATGACATTTATGAGGTATCCATTTTGCAATAAATATGAAAACCTTTAGCAACAAAACATATTTCCTTTGCTAATTTGTTTAGATCTGCTGATAATTGTATTAATTTGACATGCACAAGATGCTCTTTTTTTCCTTTCCATGTAAATCTTAGATGCATGAAAAAACTTCCTATAAACTAATGCATGTTATATAATTCATTGAACTGTAATGCAGAAATGATCAAGGATAATAGAAAAAGCTTAAGAATGGAAATTAAATGTGGCATTATCTTGATCATGTATTTATATTATTTGAAGTCCTTAAGGTCCTATTTAAATTATATCATAGTTTAATCATGGGGCTTGATCTTAGATTATCAATGTTTTCGTTGAACTGTGTAAAAGCGTTCTTCTTTCAGCCGAGCACATATTAATCAATAGATTTTGATTAGATACACCAAAATCCCTAAATGATAATGTCCCCCTTGCTTATCCACTTTGCCTTCTGTTGGTCGCGCTTCCTGTCGGCACTGCCTGGTGACTTGCGAGTCGTCAGGATCGATTAATCAAAGGGTTATATGCACAGTTGCTAGCTCTTCTCCCGATGTATGCACATGTTATTAATTCTTTTTAGCGATCGATGTTAGATTAGTTAGGTTCCTCTTCTTTTTATTTTTCTTTGATTAGGGTTTTCGAATTCTTGTATCAGAAACCAATTCTAGATGCTTGCATTAGTTCGATTGTTACACGATTCTATGTTTGGTATGTGCTTTATTGAATAATATATATTATGTCTAAGTTAAATTGCATTTATATTAGGATGAATTTATTTTCTTAGTTAGCGATTTGTTAAATGATATATATTGTGTCAAGGTTAAACTACATTTATATTTGGATGGCTGCATTTTCTGTTTGTCAAGTCATGCGTTCATCATTTCTTGGACTATCAAAACCCTTTGTATAATGTTTGGTGCATAATGATCCATTTCAATGGTAGCTTTTATATGGTGAGGATGTAAAATACAATGAATAATATTTGTTAATTAATATTATCGCATCCTTCTTATTTTTTAACTCTCATATCGTGCATGATTCTACCTCAGTTCAAGACATATTATCTATGTCCTTTCCTTTTGTATTTGTTGTAGAATTTTGGGTTTTTTATGTTTGTTTTGGTTTTCTTTTTATGCTCTACAATTTCGTTTGTATGACTCTTATTTCTTTATCTATTTTTTTTGCATAAACCGAGTTTAGGTCACTTTTTATTGGCATGTCTGATATATAAAGTCTTTAATCTTGACAATGAATATGATGAAGACTCAACCTCCTTTAGAAAAGTTAAAAGAGAGCACCTATATGTCATAAAAATCTATATGGAAAATTGTTTGGATGTTAATGTGTGCCTAACCCATGTAGTTTGATCAATCCTCTAAGTGTAGCATTGACTTGATCTATCATATTTTCAGTGTTTCTCACCAGAGCTAATGCATTTTTTATAGTAAAATAAAAAATATACTATGCTTGAATATCTAGGATTTGGCTATGTTGCATTGATGTATTATCTATTCATTTACTTATTTGCTTAATGTCATTTTCAGCAACAAATGATAATTCAAAAT
The DNA here is from genome assembly GCA_030765085.1 of Allium cepa. Taxonomy (NCBI): domain Eukaryota; kingdom Viridiplantae; phylum Streptophyta; class Magnoliopsida; order Asparagales; family Amaryllidaceae; genus Allium; species Allium cepa. The sequence goes on along the minus strand of CM060938.1, from coordinate 712,805,227 downwards.
CATGATATTATTTATTGTGTTTACTTTTAATGCTTTGTTATAGTGGCACAATAATAGTTTTTAGCAGTAATTATGGCATTGGATAATTATTTATTAACAGCTTGTTGCAATATTTAAGCATTTTCATATCATTAGCCCTTGTGCGTCTGAAGTTATATATTTCAATTCTTTATTCCATAGTTAATTATCATTAGTCCATTACATATGTTTGCATTATCAAAGGCTGAATGAAATTGAACTTTGGTAGCAGATAAGCAGTTCAATAGAATGTAACTAAAAATGAGTTCTCACTGTTTCATGTGATTTTAAGTTTTTAGTAGTTGGTTGGACTCATTTTTATTTGTTAATCAATAATAAAATTCTACGTTTTGTTATGTGAATTCAAATAAAACTTGACAATGCATTTAGTTGTCAATTATCAATTCAAATAATTAACTTCTTAAACAAAATAATATGTAGTCTTTCACATTCACTATATATGAGCAGTTTGATTGAACAATCAATTTTTTTACTGTAAGTATATAGTTCTCTTCATATAATTCTATAACTTATGGTAAATTTGCACATCTAATATTTTCAGTTTGTATAAGAAAGAATTCTGAGTGTGTTTGCAGATTGTCAACTATATTTTAGTGTATTTGTAGCTAGCTTCAACAAAAATGCAGCTTGCAAACCTATAATTTTGTGCATATATCATTAAATATGAACAGATCAGAGAAAGATGCAGTGATGGTGTTAGCAGATAAGAGTGAGGCATAAGTAAATATGATGCAACCATGGTAGCCATTCGACATGGAAAAGTAGTTCAAGCACAGAGGTTGGATGAGTGTCGCCTGTGGAGACATGTTGAACCGAGAAGCTCATGCAAGAATATTTAGACCATCGCTCCAAGGATGAGCAAGAGACATGTTGGAAGCCAATTCAATAAAATTTCCAACAAACATATGCCTCCATCCTACCAGTCACCATTACTACTATGGTGAATATATGTCCAAACATAAATTGAGGAATAAAGAGGTTGGAGCTAAGCAAGCAATGCAGGCATCCTTACGGAATTCAAATACATTCATTAGCAGCTCCTGGTAAGTATGATTTCTATTTACAATTTTTTTTAATATTTTACAATATGAAAGAGTAGGAAACTCATCCTTGACTAACAGGTAGTATAATTGGGTGATATACTGCAATAATATTTGTACTTCCATTTGAAATATGTTATTTAAATAAAATTTCAACCAACTTTTCAAACTTACATTTTTTGTTAAAAAGAATACAAATAAAAAATGGTTCTTTGTTGCAGGTACAAAAGGCTTCGATCCTGAAAAAGTATAACCAACTACAATGCAAAAGTTATAAGCACGATAAGGCAATTATTTTGCAGTCTGAACATCTAATTTGACTTATAATATATTGTTTGTTTTTTCTATAAAGATAAAGTTTACAAACTTTATTATAATGCAACAACATGTGCATATAATTTTCCATTATGTAGTTTAGTAGCAACTACATCTTCAAGCAGTGGGGATATATTGAGAGTATCATATATATATCTATACTATAAAGCAAAACCCTGGTCAAACCGGTCAAAGTGAAACCTTTTTGGCAGTCCCCATTTTACCCCCTCTTCTGCCCAAAATGAAACATCCGCACCAGAGTAGTTATGTCTTTTCCCGACCACCTCCCACATTGCCCCATCATCTATTCCGTTCCTCTTCCGTGCTTTCCATTTTGATTTTCCCTTTCTTTCGCATTCAATTTCACCTAATCCCAGAAAAATGGCTAACTCCCTCCATATTCATATTAGTGGAAGCTGATTCTCATTTCCACATTCTCCTCTACTTATAAACACAAACGACACTTCTTCATATTCCAATCCACAAATCCAAAAGCCTTGATTTCTTCTCCTCCTTTGGTCAATCTTCTTGCTATGAATTAGGTTTCTTTGCTATTAGCAGAGAACTCGACTTCAGGTTTGTAATTTTTGTCCATTTGCTTTCAATTTTCAGTTCCTCTTCGTTGGATTTTCTCTATACATTAATTCCATTTTGCAATACATATTATGCAGTGATATATTTTGTCGATTTTTCATAGTTGGTTGATGTTTATTTTCAGATTTCATTTGATGCTTGGGGAAAAACCCTATTCCTGATTTTTGGTTTTTCATTTTGCCTGTGTTTATTGAGAACGAGCCAAGGCAGAGCACAAAAAGGATTTGGGTGTTGTTTAGGCCTGTTTTCAGTCCTCTTAATTCTGATGGAGTTTATCGTGGTCATGTGATGATAGTGAGTTCTCTACTTTTAATTTGTTTATGGTTGTTGTACTGTGTTATTATTCTTAAAAGTGATGTTTAAAGCATTGTACAAAGACTGAGCACAGTTAGAGATGAAGTGTGCAGTAGAGAGAATGTGCTACTGCAAGTTGCATAGATTATGATCTAACAAGGAAGTTGAGAGGCAGGCTTTGTTAGAATGGGGGATAGAATGAATGATGATACATGAACACCAATGGATAAGTGTAAGGTAGTTATATTTATTATCAGTTGAAAACTGATAATAGCATAACATAATAAGATATGCTAATCACAATGACATTTGCGTTTGCATGCATTTTTTGATATTGGATGTTCTTTATAAACTACTTTTGTTGCACCGCTTTATACTAGAATTATTTTACCTACAATAAGTTAGTATATAACATGATTACGAAGCATAGCACCTAAAACATGCATTTCTTCATACAAAGCACAATTTTAATATTTTGAATTATCATTTTTTAGACAAAAATGAAAGTTTAGTTTCATATCTTTATAGTATTACCATTCTTGCTTCATAGTATTAGTAGAATCTCTTAAGTTTTTTTATATAAACTCATCTCCCCTTTTACCTTCGAGTATGTAGTAAACAAGAATGAATAAGATAGAATTCAATGGTAATGTTGTAATAAATGCAAGCTTTGTCTTATAGTATAGCCAATTTACTGTTCATTCCCAAAGCATTTGGTTTTAAACTATAGTACAGTTGGAGCCAACTACAACTATAACGGCGTAGGCCATTCCAACTGTTGCATCTGCAGTAATTTGTTGTTTTATTTGGTTTGTGCTTATTGGTTCTGAATTATGACAGTTTAAACATTGCAGGGAAATGAGTGAGCTATTGTTTTAACATGTTTGGTATATCATGGAATTAGTTGCACACTATTAATGCCTATGTTTTTTGTATAGGCGTTTTGTGATATTTTCCAAAAACTACAACTTAAGGTTTCATGTTATTAAATGTAAAGGAATGTAATATATTGTTGTTTTTCATGCAAGGATTCCAACTCCTTTGATATATTTAATACACCTTAACCTTTAAAACATTTTTTTTTGCAGTTTGGAAGAGAGGAGATATTGGTTGAATTAACTTGCATTATTACAGGTAGTTGAAAGAATAATTATATCAACTATTTAGCAACTGGACAAAGGTAGTTTAATTCATTTTTACTCACAGTACTCTTTTGTCTCAGTTATGTTATGACAAAATAACATATGTTCATGCTAAAAAATAATATCACTGAACCTGAAGTGAAAGAGCTTGAGGTAATGAGATGGTCTGTTCTGAAATAGGTAATTTTTTTACAATTATCACTTATGTATTTATTATTTTTAGCTGGAAGAGAAGTTCATTTTACCGAACTATTTCTTTTTTAAGTTAGAAAAACAAAGTGGTTTGACTTTGTTTTTATTCTTTATGGCCGACAACGAAAAGTTTAATTTAAATTAATGAGAACATTTAACCTTACAGATGGCCTAACGTAAAGTAGGATGATGAGAGATCATGATATCCAACCTTGATAATGGTGACAAGCATAACACTAAAAGGAAAGTACTGCTAAAAGTTGTTAGTTTATTTGATTATGTTATCATGTCATTTATTTCTTTTCCTTTTTGCTTTATTGTTCTGAAGACCAAATTTTTGTTGTTGCACTTGGGTAAAATAAAGATTCATACTTCTACTTGGCAAGCATAGGTTCTTTCTCACAATAAGATGGTAAAAGATTTATAGACGTAATTATTTATTCTGATGGATATGAGAATGCCTTTTTCGGACTCTAAAAATGCCCATACAAATAATTAACCAATCAAGTAGAAGAAGGATACTTTTTCCATTTTGTTACCCACTTATTCCATCTCTTGCCCACGTTTCTGTTAACCGAGGAAGCACATCATTTATTCTTCTTTCCAATACACGTTTAAACTCAAAACTCCTTAAATTAATTAATGGCATCGATTCTTTTTTTGCTTATTTCAGTCAATAATTTTAACTTTTCATAATTATATAGCAAAAAGAAAACTCAGAGTTTGAGATCGGATCCAATAATCATTTTGGCAAAGAAAACTTGGACCATGATTCGTTCAGATAGACATTTTAGCTTTGAAAAGGTTTGAGTGCCGTGAGTTCTTTTATGCATTTTGATATTTTTATATGTTTTTTGATGATAACTGTTACTCAGCTTCATTGTGCATGCCTTAAGTTATGCAATAGTGACATTTAGTTTTTGTAGTCCAATCGTTTGATGAATGGCTAAAGAATGAGCTGAGTATGCAATGGATCATGAGTTCCCAGATGAACCTGTATTCAAAAAGTGCAAAGCAACTTTACATCCCTCAGCAAAGCTTGAATCAATAGTAATTGTATACGCACTCCACTCTCTCATATTTTTAAGTAAAGCAATACATAGCAACATTACCTTTTATTTTTGGTTATAAAAGGCAAGTTTTACAGCATGGGAACCCTCACATGGCCATTTTAGGCACTTCTTCTACCATGGGCAGAATACATCAAAGTTGGGGCACTGCTTCGACATTGTGCTTATCAATTACTGGTTTTGAATGGTTTCTTCCATTTAGAGATACAGGAAACAATATCTTCTTTATTACCTCCAAATTCTCTTACTATGAATATTTCTACTTAGTTACAAAATTAGAAAGTGAAATTCAATGATTTTCATTCAGGCACTATATAACTTGAGGTATGCTTTCTAATTGGAGATTTCTCAAGCACTATATAACTTGAGGTATGATTTCTAATTGAAGATTTTAGAAGCCATAAAAGATGCAGCAAAACTCATTCGCAACTTAGCAGATGATATAAGCAACATATAATAAACGTGAATAAAATAAGTTCATACCGTAAGAGATCAAGTGCCACTTCATTGAACCTCAAAGAATTGACAACAATGAATGGTACGCCATTGTTAGAAGTGGCTGAAGAGGAGTCATATCGTAAGAGAATGAAGAAGCAGCAAAGAAGGTTATATTCATGGCCAAGGGAGGTAGATTACGAGTTTGAGCAAGGAGGTGGAGGAGCAGGTGATGTTAATGAGTTATTTAATGTTCCAAAGATGAAGACACTTGAAAGCACCACTGCCCTTTCACTCACCACTTTCACTGTCACTTCTAATTGCATTATTAGCAACGATATGCCCAATTAAGTTGTCACTATTTTTCAATAATTAATGTCATGCTTCATTGTTTCCAGTGAGTAGCATGCTATGAAGTGATGGATGAATAAATTCAATTTGGTATTTCAGTCCGAGATCACACAAACTCAGATCTGTAGCCAATATCTTCTTTTGTAGCAGCCATGGAGACACCGTATGCCAATCTGCCCCCAGCTCCATCACTCTAGGACTACCTCATATTTACTTTCCTACTAATATCCAAATTAAAAAATGCATCAATTATTACTCGAATTTGGTTTCTCAATGAAGTTTCCTCATGCTTTACTTGAAATCCATGTCGAAGAAGGTGATATGGTTTGTTCTGAAACTAGGAGGAAGTTTCATCATGCTATACTTGAGATCCATGTCGAAGAAGGATATTTTCTTTGTCGAAGAAGCTTGATTACAATAGAGGAGTGGAAGCTAGTGGTTGTGTCGACTCTTGGTTTGAAGGCTGACGAGCATATGAGGTTTGGGTACAATGTGTGGAGGAAGGAAAGCAGGCAGTCATGTCGGTGCTTGGATTCAAGGCGGATGACCATAACAGGTTTGGCTATAAGGTAAGGGGGAAAGGAAGGTGGTGGGTGTGTCGACGTTGGGTTTGACGGCAGAGGAGCAAACTGGGTAGTATGGATGAGTTCTCTACCTGTTTTTTAGCTATTAATGTTTTTTTTTTACAATTTCAGTATGTTTTGTTTACCTATTGTATAAGTTTCATGTGACCAAGGAATTGTAATATAGTCTTTTCATACAAATAATATTATTTGGAAGACCCGTATTCTAGCAGGTACATAATGAAACTGTGAAAACAACTTTTGAAAACAATTGTAACTACAAATAAAAATTTCGTACAATAGTATTGGAAAATAGATTTGAACATAAAACATTGAATAATCTGTAAAATATACATCCATCACTGTTTTCGTATTTATTTTGTATTTATTATTTCATCTCAGGTTTAATTATATCCTGAAGTGTTAAATCTACTATATTTGGCATGATACAGTATTAACCTTCAATTGTAATCTTTTCCTTCCTCAGAATTGTTTGTTTTATTTAAGATTTATCCAGATCGTTTGCATATATGAGGTTAATATTGTCGGATTTGTAATATTTGTATTCCATTATAAGATATTAGTTACTATGCATCAATTGAAAAAAACAGACAATTCCTTAATCTTAAGCAGCACTAACAAAAGCATTTTGTTATAAAACAAAAAACCCTATGAACAAACATCATAAAAATATTAAATTGTTCGACACAAAATCAAACACTGAATTTAGGAATCTGGATAAGTCCTTATAGATATACACACACACACACATCTTTGTACATATGTATGTGTGTGTCTTGGTGTGTGCATATTTCACTACCATAACTGTAGCGCACATAAAATTTTCACCCTTCCTTCTTGGCACACGTCCAACGGACGTGCCACCATACTCGCGCGCGTGTGTGTAAACTAGATATATCGAGAGTTCTTAAACTGAATCCACAGTCTATAAACTAGATATATAAGTGCTTCAACTATAAAATTGGGGGAATAATTATAAAGATATATGTATCACTTTATTCCTTTGCTATCGTGCTCCTTTCATAAAGGCAGACAACTGTGGATTCAGTCTACATATTTGCTAAAACAACTATGATAGGTATATTTAATGATATTTCAATTTAGCAAACCCAGTTCTTTGTCCACACTTATCATGTATACTGAAAGTGTCATATACTGTTTGTTCTGTCTATGTTTTTAAAAATATGTAAAAAACACAACGTTAACATAGCCAAATATATGTCACGTTTTATGTGTTGGATTAAAATAGGATTCTATTTCTATTTAATGAACAATATACCGTGTAGTGCAAATATTATTTTATGATACGCCTTTGGTCTTATAGGACTCATGCTTTTTTACTGCTTACTTATTTCACCATAGTACCCCTGCTACTTTTTTTTCTCTATTGACAAATACACTTTGCCTTTTTAAACTTTTCGCCTACATATATGTTTGAGAGCATTATGTTTTATTACTACATTGAGTTAATAAGGTTGTGTACTAATATTAATACTTATATTTGATATTGTAATAATGTTTCTAATTCCTTCATGCAAATAGAATATTCTTATTATTTCACAACATAATTTATTTTTCTACCTGCAACTAAAATATCTTTTCTATACCCGTGTGCAAAAGCACGGTTTCACACTAGTTTAATAAGACACATGATACACTAAATTTAGGATAGGAATTCATCCCTTCTATTTGTGTCCAAATTGCTTTGAAGTTTCTAGATCCTACGGAGCATGTTGTATCAGATTATTTGCTTTGGGTAAAAACATTGCAGTAAATAATTCATTAAATCATGATTAACTTTGAATTAGTACGCAGTTACTTAATTGTTTCGATTCCAATCAGAAGTATGTAAATGATTCTTCTATTAAACATAAAATGGTCAAGACAATTAGGTGCTGAACCAAGAGTTACCATCAAAATTTTGACGATGACTATTACCAATTTTAGGTCGTGGAGCTGGAGAACACCTTCACACACAACAGAGGCAAGCTATCTTGTGCTACCAAATATGAACTCATAAAACAGCGACAAAACATATAGCAGTACTGCCTAGTTGCGTTGCATTCATATATTTATTTTGCAACCGTGAATGTCAATGAATTTTTTTTGCAGAATATCCATGGTTCTCTGTAATTCTATATTTATTGTTTCTATTCACATTGGATTTAAGCACAGCCACTCAGTAATGAGGCTGAAATATATGTATATTAATATATTAGATGAAAATAGAGTACATAGCTATAATATGGTTATATTCCAAGTTACACATTTCTTGTTTCCAGCCAATTTAAAATACAAAATGTACATGGCACTGATACTGAATATATTAATAAAAGTTCACTGAAATATAATATTTATCGTACCTATGAAAGTACAGTTATAATAACAAACTGTTACAGTTTAGGTAACATTATTTGAGAGTTGAATGTTATTTGTTTATTTTGAACATCTGTATAACTATTTATCTAGGACAATACTATGCATGTAAAATCAATTCCATATTTCTTATAATGGCAATCAAAAGTAGTACTTCGATGGAGAACTTTCCATTCAAGCTGTACCTGACTATATAACATGTTATTTTACTCAGCATAGTATAAACTACAAAGTTCAGAAATGTATCTCTACATAAGAAGCGCACATTTTAATTAATTTATTTTCTAATCAAAATTGGATTCATTAAACAATAACAGAGTTGTTTGCTGTCTATCTTTGCAAAGAAGAAAAAACCATTAATTCATATAATTATTGATCCAACCACTAAACCACCCATAATACTATAACAGGATTTAAACATAACATACAGAGTGAATCATGTATAAAAAAGGAACAAAACTATAATTATAGTCAGATATACAATCTAATCAATTAATTTTGTGGATTTTAATTGAATTGATTCATGTATAAGAGATAAAACTAATAATTTAATGAATCATTTTCCTAATATAATCCTATCAGGCTATCACTATATAAATGGTAGTACAGAAGCCAAAAATTAGATTACATTTTTTTGCCCTTGATCCCTTCATTCAGTAATGGAAGTAAGTAACTCTTTCTTCATTATACTTAATTTATGTTTGTTTTCTTCTACTCGGTCTCATTCACGATGTTGAAATTTGTACAATGGATTGTTAGCTAGATTTCTAAACCCATAGATCAATCTATAAATGGAATTTTCAAAAGTAATCCATAACTATTATCGCTGCAATCAGATGTAGTACTCCTCTTCAAAATTAGAACTGTTTCATCTTTTAATGATTTTGTTATTAACATTTTCTTTTATTCATGTTTGTTTGAAAAAGGCAATGCTCAATCAGGAACAATGTGGAAAAATCACAACAAAAAGTACTGAAAAACCTTATCCATGTAAATTTTGTGATAAGATCTTTCTTTCCCCTCAAGCTCTAGGAGGTCATCAAAATTCTCACCGCATGGAGCGAACTAATACTAAAAAATCGCAAAGTGTGGAAAATGGTTATTTCAACACAAACTCTTCACATTCTGGCTCTTCCATGCAAAATAGCCATAAAAACCTTGATCATCCATCTCAATGGTGTAGAAGGGGATACGGAAACCGTTACCATCCTTATAGCTCTTCTCCAAATAGCAACCGTAGCTTTAATGCATTGACTCATGTTAGGAGTAATGATAGAAGCTTTCTCGAACTTGGATATCCTGGAACTAGCAGTAGTGCTAATTTTGGTTCGAACACTTCATTTCCTAACAAAGAAACAAAGCTGGATAAAATGGAGAAAACCCGCATTCATGGCATACTGAATTCTTGTTACTCTTCTACTGAAAATAGAGCTGATCTTTGTATCAATGGAAACCAAAAGCTGTTTTCCAACTCTTTTGAACACAGTGATGTCAATAAGAGTGCTAGTGGCATAAATTCACAATGCAGCAAGAGGATACATGATGGTGTATCATCGTCTAATGAAAATCAATCGGGATTCAACGATCCAAAAGTAGAAGAGGAGCTCGATCTCACGCTTCATCTCTAAAGATTTGTTGAAAATTGAATCATAGTTTGCAGTAATTTTATAAACATGTGATTGATGCTTTTGTGTACTTATGTGTTTATGGTATAATCACAAAATTAGAAAATGAATACTGTTTGGTACATGTCAATTTGCATGGATGTCAGGAGGTATGGTATTTCAACGTTGAAGGTGGATTATAGTTCTTGATCCAAAATATATATTATGTAAAATTTGTGAAGTGGTGAGTGGAAATCTGCAAGGTAAATAAAGCAGATTTAGTAAGCAGATTTAGTAAGAAACACAAAAGTGTACGAAGTTTTGATCCCTTTCATTGTTTACTGAATATGCGATTAATTCATAACATTATCATAACATGCAAGAAAGAAATAACCCTTATATTATAACCCTTATCATATTAATGGCCTCCTGATTTTTCTCTTTTTCCGCTCTCTCTGATTTTTCCGTCTTCTACTTAGTTTTTCTGAGTTAAATTGTTTGCGCCTTATCTTTCTGGGTGCGATCTTCCCCCTCTCAGCCCTGTGCAATCTTTCGCTGATGCTTCTAGGGTTTCCTATGGATTTGGGGATTTTTTACTTTCGAGGCGATTTTGTGCGAGCCTGTCCCTCCTTCGCTGATTTGGCTGCCGCTCTTTTGTCAGTGGTGGCCCCGCCTCTATCGGTGTGCTTTTCTGGTTCTTGCTCGGTTGAGATTTGCGTATTTTCCCATAAGGAATCGGCGGCTCTGTCTCGTTTCAGATTCTTGGTAGTGGATGGGTTTTTCATGGAGATTTCGCCTTGTTTTTCTTATTCCGTGCGAGGCGCGGCTCTCTCTGGTCCGCTGTCGTTCGTTGATGGTGCGCCTGAATTCTCGTCCTCCTGCCCTTGTGTGGAGAATTCTTGCGATAATCGGGATTTCATCACCCGATTTAAGCCGAGACTTCACTTCGGGGATGAGGCGGGAGGTTTGGTTCTTCCCCTTAGTGGTTTGAGCTTTGGTTCGCTTGATGCAGGTTCGGTATGCGGTTCTGTGGGCTCGGAGGTTGGGTCAGACAGGCGAGACGTCAATTCTTGTTTCGTCCCTCGCCTGTCTTTTTTATCGGATGAGGCTCCAGTCGGTTTGTTGGATTCTTCTTGCGTATTTGGTTTGGTTGGCGCCGTTGGTAAGGATGATGGTTGCGGGGAAAAGGAATTGATCACCTTTGCCTCGCGACTCGATCGTATTCTGCCAGGTGTCTCCCTTGAGCCGTTTGTTTTGGGGCCTGGCAGGTGTCTCGCGGGCGTGAAGTCGTTGGCTTTTTCTTGTGCCGATGGTGGTTTGTCCTTTGATCGGCTTGAGTTCGAGCAGGTTTTACCTAGTTCGTTGCTGTTGTTGGCTTTGTCATTTCTTCGTAAGCTCGGCTTTGCTATGCGCCGGCAACCGTCTTTCCGGAGGAATGGAGCTGCCAGTTGTTGGCACGTGAGTGTTTCTTGCTTCTGTTCTTCTGCCGTAGATTATGCTGGTTACCTTTCTGGTGGTTTTGGTTGCTTGAGCCCTGACATACGCTTGTGTGTGCTCCCTGACTTCGTCCCTGGCACTTCTCCTCTGTCGGGTACTTTGTCAGGTCCCGTTCGCTATTTCTTTTTTGGTTTTTCCAGCCGAGATCTCTTGTCAAGCTGCAAACCCCAGAGGTTTTGGTCTCTGGCTGCGAGGCATGCTTCCTGTAGCCATTTCGATGGTGTCTTTGTTTGCTCTCCGTTTGGGGGAGATAGACTAATACCCACTTGCTGGGCTCTAGTGTTGTGTCACTACGATACACTTTTTTTATCGTCAGTGACATTCTTCTGTTTTCGTGTTTCAGTTATGCCGGTTTACCTTCGTCTCTTAAGGGGACTTCTTTGGGCCTGGAGCGGTCGGTTAGGGCGATCTCCCGACTCTGGTCGTATAGCGGTCATCCTTGACCGGTATACGGACAGTATGGGTTATTGCCAACCCCCGTTGTTCTGCTCTGCTGTTACCCATGTTTCGCGACTCCTACCCACAGCGCGGGACTGTTTGACTAGTGATAGTCTGGCAGTGATAGGACTCCCACAGCAACTTGGGAAGCAACTTGTTTGCTCGTCCACATTTCTCAGTCTGTCGTTCTGTCCACTGTCAGGTTCTCCATTCAGCGCTTATCCCGCTCCCTTGTCTCTTTTTTCTTGTCCCTCGGTGGTTATTCCAGTGGCTTCTACCGTTGGTTGCTCCTCCCTAGTCTCTGCTTCCACCTCTGGTGCTTTTTCCCCTCCGTCGCCTGTCTGGTTCTCCTGGCTGTATGGTTTGCTATTGGAGCGCATACTTCCTCCTCTTCGTTTCCCAGCGGGTCCCTCGGAGTGCTCTTCGGATCGTTTGGTCCCTTCTCCCCTGCGATGCTCTTCGGAGTGCTCGCGCCCATCCTCGTCGTGTTCTCTGTTCATCTCCATTCCTCTGATGAGTAAGGCAGAGATTGCGCTCCTCAATGAGCGTCTAGATTGTCTAGCTAGGAACTCTGCTCCTTCATCTTCGTTGGGTGGTTCCTCCTTAGCTTCTTTGGTTGGATCCGGGGGAGAGGAGTCTCCTGCGCTACCCGACCCTACCATTCGATCGTCTAGGCGCAGACAGAGGAGAGTTCCTTCCACCCCTCGTACCATTCGCACACGCTCTATAGCAGCGTCCGAGCGGATCGATCGATCTACTCGTTTTTTGCTGTATTTGGTTTGAGTTTGTGGTTTTCTTTTTCCTTGTGGGAGGTGTTTTCGCCTCTTTCTGCTCATTTTCTTCCTTTCTCTTTTCATGGCGAACTTCCTTTTCTGGAATGTGCGTGGAATCGGCAACGATGCGTCTGTGGCTAGGCTTAAACGCATTGTCAGGAAACACTCTGTTGGCTTGGTCGCTCTCCTGGAACCCTTTATTGACCCAGCAGGTATTTCCAAGATTGTCTTTTCCTTAGGTTTTGGTGGTGGTTCAGCTAATGTCTCGGGTAAGATTTGGATTTTATGGTCCAAATCTATTGCGATTCGACCTGCTTTCGACTCCCCTCAGCTTTTCTCGGTGGCGTGCTCGTCTGCGTCCTTTGTTGTTCCTTTCCTTTTCTCCCCAGTCTGCGCCAAATGTGATCGTTCGGAGAGATTAGTTCTTTGGTATGACATTCTTGCTCTTGATTCTCAGTGCTTCTCTTCTTCTGTGTTAGGTGGCGATTTCAATATCGTCGCTTGCCAAGCGGAAAAACGGGGAGGAGCGGCGATCAACAGAGGGGCGATGGCGGATTTCAACTCGTTCATTGCCTCCTCTGGCCTAACCGAGCTCCCCTTTGTCGGCTCTGCTTTCACCTGGTCTAACAACCAAGAGGGTCCGAATCGTATTCTCTCTAGACTTGACCGTGTGTTTGGTTTGGAGGAATGGTTTCGTCTTCCTTTCTCCTTCTCAATCGCCCATCTACATCGGTCCTTCTCGGACCATGCCCCTATGCTTGTTCGTTGCTCTTTTCTTTCGCTCTCGGGGCCCTCCTCTTTCCGGTTTCAGAGTATGTGGAAATCTCACCACTCTTTCCTTCAGGTGGTTTCTGACTCTTGGAGTGATCCTATTTTAGCTTCCCCCTGTGCTGCTTTCGGGAGAAAGCTCTCGCGTCTTAAGGCTTGCCTTAAGGTTTGGAATGTTCAGGTTTTCAAGAATATCTTCGATCGTGTTCGTTTGGCCGAAGAGGCGCTTATCTTAGCCGAATCCTTGCTTGACGAGGAGCCGACGACAGTCAACAAGGAGGCGTGGAACCTTGCCCAAACTTCCTTCTCTTCGGAGTTGCGTGTCGAGCATGACTTCCTCCGTCAAAAGGCGAGGGTCAAATGGGTAGTCGTGGGTGACGCTAATTCCAAATTCTTCCACTCTTCTATTCGGAAGATGAATAACCATCTTTCGATTCGACAGATCATGAGGGCTGATCTCTCTTCGACTTCGTCGCCTGAGGAAGTCAAAGACATCATCCTATCCCACTTCCAATCCTTTTTGGGCTCTCCATCTGTTTCGGTTATAGACCCGGCCCTTTTAGCTTTCATTCCTCCGGTGATTCTCCCTTCGGAAGGTGCCAGGATTGCGGATCTCCCGTCTTAAGAGGAGATCCGTGCTTGTGTCTTTGCCCTCAGCAAGGATAGTGCCAGTGGCCCTGATGGCTTCAATGGTTTCTTTTATAGGTGCTCTTGGCCTATTATCCAGGCTGATTTTTGTCTTGCCATTCAATCCTTTTTCTCTGGCGGGAATCTTCCCGCAGGTTGGACTTCCACCAATCTGATTCTCATTCCTAAGTGCGATAACCCAAAGACTTGTGCGGATTTCCGGCCAATTAGTCTTTGCAACTTCTCAAATAAGGTCATTTCTAAAATCCTGGCCTCCCGTTTGGCGCTTTTCCTTGAGCGTATCATTTCTCCGTCTCAAGCAGGGTTTGTCAAGGGCACGCTTATCTCTGATAACGTCCTTCTAGCCCAGGAACTGATCTCCCAAATTGAACGGAAAGTTTGGGGTTCTAATGTTGTCTTCAAACTGGACATGGCAAAGGCTTACGACCGCATGTCCTGGTTTTGGTTTTAAGGTCCTTCGGTTTTCCGGAGGCCCTGATAGACTTGGTGTGGAGGCTCATCTCCAACTGCTGGTTCTCTGTCCTCATTAACGGCTCGGCCCATGGGTATTTCAAAGCTAGGAGGGGCTTACGTCAAGGTGACCCTCTCTCGCCGTCTCTTTTTGTGATCGCGGCAGAGGCTTTTATTCGCGGGCTCCAATCTTTAACCATCTACGGTCAAATCCAACGCTTTGGGATCCCGAGGGGTTGCCCTCTCATCTCCTCCTTATCCTTCGCAGATGACATTGTCATTTTCTCTAACGGCAGTCGTTCCTCTGTTAGGCGCCTTCTTAGCTTCATCCATCAATACGAGAGGTCTTCGGGCCAACTCGTTAACCCTTCCAAATGTTGCTTCGTCCATTCGAAGGACATGTCTCAATCCCGTGCTTCTTGGATCGAGACTTTCACCGGTTTTAAGGAATCTTCCCTTCCCCTTCCTTATCTTGGTATTGTCCTGTACCGGGGCAGAAAACTTAACGCTATATTCGACCCCTTATCCGACAAAGTAAGGGGGAAGATCTTGTGCTGGAACTCGTCCATTCTTTCTCAAGCAAGAAGACTTGTTCTTATCAAGTCTGTTTTAGACTCGATGGGAACTCATATTTTTGCGACTACGACCCCTACCTCCTCTTTTTTCAGATCTTATCGGTCTCTGGCTTCTTCTTTCTTCTGGGGAAGCAAGGACAACGGTCGTCGACACCACTGGGTGTCGTGGGACGTGATTTTTCGTCCCAAAAACGAAGGAGGGCTGGGTCTTCGTAACCCCACAGACCTTTGTGCGGCATTCGCTTGTAAGTTGTGGTACAGGTTTGGCGCCAACAACTCCTTGTGGGCTTCATTCCTCCGAGCTAAATACCACAGACTTGCGGGTTCGAATTTTTCGGGCTCTCCCACCTACGCTAGCGAGACCTGGAAGCACATGCAGTCTGTAAAGCTTTTATCTGATTCTCACGGCGGTTTATCAGGATGGGATGGCTCTTCCTTTTCGATTCTGAAAGCCTGGTCCTCCATCAGAATTCCTTCCCCCATCCACCCTGAATTTTCTTTTATTTGGGATTCTCGCATTCCCCCCAGGGTATCTCTATTTATGTGGCGTTTGCTACATGATGGATTGCCACTGGACGAGAATCTTCAAAAGATCGGCATTCCTACGGTTTCTCGCTGTAGATGCTGCGGAAACGGTGAAACTGAATCCTTGATCCATTTGTTTTTCGGTGGTTTCTCGGCCAGAGCTTGCTGGAATTACTTCGGAAATCTAATCGGTGTTCGAAGTACTAAGAGTTCTCCCCTTGATCTTCTGAACTCCTGGTGGGCTGGGAGTTCTGGGAAATCGCTTCGGTCTATCGTGTTCCGGTTGATTCCTTGTCTCATTTGCTGGCAGGTCTGGTGTGCGAGGAATAAGGCTACCTTCGAGAGCATCTCTATGGATCCGCTGTCCATAATCCGTCGTGTGAGGAGTGACGTCTTCCTGGCTTTCCGGGGTAGACCCTTCAGGGGTCCCATGAGCCACCGTTCTGGGCGGCTAGTGGAACTTCTGTCGATTTCCTGTTCTCCTACTGCTGCTAGACTGGGAGTCAGTTAGTTTTCTGCCGTCGGGTGGTGGATTTCTCCCCCCGATCCCTACCCGTTCCCCCCTTTTTATTTTAATTTGGTTTCTTGTTTTAGTTTCAGGTTTGGGCTGTCATCTGGGTCCGGCTTTGGATTAGGCTAGTTTCGCTGGTGATTTATGTTATCATTTCGGACTGCGCGTTTGGGTTTTCTTCCGCTCAGCAGTCTATCCTTTCTTTTGTGGTTGAGAGCTCTAGCTTCTGTAGCGGTGGTCTCCTATTCTTTTTTCTGTCTTCACCATTGGGCGGTGGACTTGCCGGTGCTCGATGGTGCTGGCAGATTCGCAGATCCGTTGGATCATTCTGAGATTGGTTTTGCTGTTGCTGTCATTTTGGTGGCGTGTTGGGTGGACTGGCCTACACCATTGGTTGTGGCGGGTGTGGGGGTGTGTGGGCTATTGTCATGTTTTTGGGCGGTTGTCCGGGCCTTCATGGCTGCTTTGAGTCTGTGATTTGGTTTTTATCTTGTTTTTTCTTTTTGCTGTATTTTTGGGAGGTTTTTGTTCTCCATTTGCCTCGCCTTCTTGTGTAAGCCTCTGGAGGAAGGCTTTCTCCTCCATTTTTGATATTTATATATTTTCCTGTTAAAAAAAAAAGAATATGCGATTAATTAATTGATTAATGAATCAGTACAAAGATAAATTTCAACCAAAGATTAGAGTACCCTAAAGAATCTAATACATGGTAAATTATTCTAAAAGAAACAAAGTAAATGTACACATCATTCAACATAGATAATCTGATTAACTAATTCTATCCACTAACAAACTAGCTGTACTCGTAAACTGTGGTTATGGATAGCTAATAAACAAAAAAACTGCAAGTGCCTAACTTGATAAAGCGTTGATTTGGTTAACATAGTATGGATAAATACAACGAATACTATTAGCAATTATGAACATGGATTATATATAATTTTCCTTAACCAATTTGTATTAAACTTTTCTTAAAATGTTTAATTTAATTTTGTGTAGATAGATGACGTTACTATTACCAATGAATATCTAATTAATTTAAGAGGTTTTGGACCAAAGGTCCCTATTTCCAAAGCTCATGCACAATAAGTCCTTACTAATAAACCCATGTAGATAAGGTCCATGATTTGTTACTTTTTACCAAATTGTCCCCTTCAAGAAAATCGGTCCAGCATTGTAATCAGGGGCAAAAATAGCATAAATTAGTCAAAAAATAAAACTAGGGACCAAATTTTCATAACTTTTTCGAGAGCGACTTTTCATCCATCATTTTCCAATTATAGGGACTTGACAGCCGTTCCTTGTTAATTTTAATACAAACAGAAAGAAGTTTTTGTGTAGAAAAAGTAAACGGAATGTAGTTGGGCCAGATATGTAAATGGTCATTTATTAAGCCGAAGATATATGATATTAAATTTAATATCATATATTACATGGTTTATGGGGTCGTCACCTACATAAAAATTAGCGAATTATTTAGTTTATTGTTAAGCAGGCCATATCCTAACATGCATCTTGGATATCCAAAAAATCCGATATCCGTCCGAATCCGTATTCGAAAATATGAAAAATATTCGTTATCCGAAAAGCGGATACAGATATCCGATATCTAAAAAGCTTTCCGGATACGGATATGATAATTGTACTATCCGTATCCGAAAAATATTTGTCTGATTAACTAATGCATATATATATTTAATTAAAATTATATTTAATTAATATATGATTTTTCAACTATTTCTAACCATTGGGTGTTACTACGATATGGTTTTTTTGCTATTTTTGGTGAAAATGGATAATTTTAGTATTTAATTTTTGAACATTTTTGGATACGCATATGAATATTAGTATAAAACAATGTTCTATCATCATATTTTTTATTCCTTGATTTTTTTATGAACATTAGTAAAAAACTGTTTTATGTTGATTCAAACTTTTCCATTTATAATTTTAAATTTATTGATTATGAACGGAGCGGATAAATATCTGATATACATCCGTATCCGAAAATTAAACGAATACAGATATTCGATATTCGAAAATTAAGCGGATACGGATATCCGATATTCGAAAATGATTTCAGATACAGATATGGCACTATCCATATCCGAAAGTCATTGACAGCCCTACATGTTAACCATAACCTTATATGTTAACAAGCCAAAGCCCAACATTTATTTGGACAATACCCATTTATGATCTTCTTTGTTCCACTATCTGTAGACTACTACATATGTTCATGATAACGTCATGTAAAGGGTTGGGATTAAAATTCACGACGAGAATAGGTTTGGATTCATTTCTAAGCTCGTTTAATGGAGTGCTGGAGTACGACCGTTCACTTTGCTGCACATGGTACCACTTACCGAATTTGTCCTTCACGTTATGTAAATCTTTAGCTAAAAATTGAATCTATTCTCTTATGTCATCCCATTTGTCCAGTTCAAATTCTACAATTTGTCTATAAATTTTTAAAATGATCAAAATTTTAGATTTCAATTTCTATTTCTACCATTAATCAAAAATCAAAGTTACGAATTTTAAATTTCAAAATTTAAATTTTCAAGTTCAAGTGAGAATGCAGAATCTCAAACTTCAATTTCAGTTGTAACTCAAATTCAAATCAAATTTCAACATAAAATTCAAATATTCAGGCATAGAATTTATGCTTAGAACATAAAATTTACGAAGTTCTGATTTTCAAAATCAAGAACTTCAAGTTATCAAAATTCAAATTTTCAAAATTTTAGTTGTTATGACATGATCATTCAGTGTTATAAAGAAAATGCATAATTAAAGTGGTACTCGATTAGAGTTTAGATGTGGGATGTAGCTTGTTATTTGTTAACTATAACTGTTTGTCATCATGAAGAACTATAATACACACACACACATACACGGAATATGAAGTATCTAAGTGTTTCATGCTGTTCGTAATACTCATGTGGTTCCCTAGACAAAATCCTGCTTAATTCCAATCGATATGAAGAAGTTATTGCAGTTTGAACAAAGAAATCTAATCGTTCGAGTCACACTTCCAAAATTTTACATTTCCAAGACAAATTTTGAATCTTAAATTTTAAAAATTCAAATTTTAGAAATCCAATTTTTTTTTAGTTTTCATTTTTTCAAATTTCAAAATTTAAATAAATGGATTACACAATTACCACCTTTTTAAATTGGATCATGAATGGACTAACCCAACTTATTTATAAACAAGGGGAGATAGGTTGACTTATATTGTGATAAGTCTGATACATACTTAGGTAGCTTTTTCAAGGATGAGTACTGTTGTTGAAACTTTACTAATTTCACACTATAATGGATGTTATCCTAAAGATCTAGTATTTCGATTAGAAATCAATAACGAATTCAATCGACAATATATATCTATCATATACACTGATATGAACAATAAAACCAAAATGAAATAAACTAGAGACGACAAAGCCTTAAATGGTTTGGCAAATGCAAGCATCGAAGGACTCAATAAATAATATTGTATTACTTCCAATTCGAGATACAAATATAGAGAACATATGAAAATCACCTTTAAATATGATTTCATTCAAAACACCTAATTAAATTTTGTTCTAGAATTTATGATTTGTTTAGACGAGGATAATGTTAATACTGATAGAATTAACGATGTGCTCTAGAGGCAATAATGGAATTTGATTATACAATTTAACTCTTATAACGAATCTTGTTCGAAATAAAGTAAGCTTTTGGTTTATGTTGTATATATTATTATATTGGGATATAATTAACATTTTTTAAAAATATTATGTATATTAAGTAGAAAATCCTTACACTACACCAAAAAGTAGCTTTGGTGGCACGCAAAAAACGCAACCATAACTTATGGTGGCGTTTTAGAGAACGCCGTCATACGACATGCAATTAAAAAACTAATATTTTTTGTTGCGTTTTTGTAAACGCCGTTATAATGTGCCTTATTGCGGCGGCAAAAAAACGCCACCATAAATTTTTTTGTAGCATGTTGAAACGCCACCAAAAGTGATGTTTGGGTTACAACTTAAACCACCTTATAGCTGCGTTTATTATATGCCATAATATATATTTCGCCGCAACAATATTTTTTTTGTTGCGTTTTTTTCTGCCGCCGTATTTTTTAGCAGCGATTTTTTTCAACATATTTTTTCCGTAGCGTTTTCTTAATGCCACTGAATAGACGCTGTTATAGATTGATCATTTTTAAGGCTGTATATTTCACCGCAGCAATATTTTTTTTTGTTACGTTTTTTTTCTGCCATTACAGTTTTTCCGTAGCGTTTGATAAACGGTACTAAATATTTTTGTTTCCTTTGTCTATTTCTCACATTCTGCTAGCTCGTTCACTCTACAATTCACTTTATTCATAATTTATATTAAACAGTAATAATAAATAGTTCAATAATAAACAATAAATACATGAACAAATGAACTACCATAAACGCAAGTAGTACATTACCATACATTGATACAGAAGTAGTACATAACCGTACATAGTCACACGAGTAGTACATATATACAGTAGTTTCAAGACAAAAGTTAACATCAAATCCATACGTAGAGAAGTTTATACAACTGAAATAACAGAAACAAAATAAAATAAACAACTGAACTACCGTAAAATCCATACGTAGATGATTAGCTAAGCAAATACCATAAACAAATAGCTAAGCAAATACCATAAGCAACTGATAATTTCTTCAGAGAAGTTCATCCACCTGCAGATAAGTAATAATCAACAACGAGGATCTAAAACTTGAATATTGGAATAAAAAAGGTATAACCATAATTTTTAGTGTTCTTAGCTACCCTATTAGAAATGTACAACCACTGCAAAAAGGACCAGACTTAACTATGTGCAAGTCCAAAGATTCATCTGCAAAATTCAATAAAATATATTTAAAGCAGGAAAGAAACATGCTGCTTAAGGTATGCACTCGGAGTATTAGGAATATTTTTGTAAAGGGACTTGTGTACATGGTAAGGTAAGACCAGAACACACTCATTCAAATACAATGGAAAAGCTATAGAGGTTCTTCCCTTAAAACAGTCTCAGTTCACTCTAGGCATTTATTTATCACTTTCACTATTATATGCCATAATGTCGAGCTCGGTACCTTTTTCCCTTATATTATAATATTAGCGCTACTTGTTTAATAAGAACTTCAAACTTTTTGATGTGAAAAATACATAAATATTTTCTATCCATGAAAATCGTTTAGGTAAAGGTATGTAACAACTTACTTTAGTTCACATAAATATATATGTGGAACAAAATGGCTTGCATGGTTATCTAAATTTGTACAAGGTGATAATTCAAATAGTTCCAATCAACTTATTTTGAAAATTTTCTAACTTTCCTACCTAAAAAACCTTTGTGTAAGTTATGAAAGAGAAATGTACATACATAGTATGTATGTATGTATGTATATATATATATATATATATATATATATATATATATATATGTCTTCGGTTCAACAATGTTATCGACGACAAAATTTATTCTTGCAATGTTAAATGTTGTGTATTTAAAAGTCTTTAACAAATGAACCTCTAGCTCTGTGTAATTTTTTTTTTGTAAATAACATTCCATCTATGTATTACATATCTACCAAAATATAATTTACAACACTTTTCTAGCATCAATAACCATACAAATTATTTCCTAGGTGCATTCATTTTCATTCCTACTGTAAACTCTACATCTACCCTCTACTTTGTTTCGATTGATAAACTTTAATAGTTAATTAAATTCAAGCTCACATATGTCCTCGCCAGATCAAATATTTAGTGCAATGAAATATGACAGTAATATCAACCCAAGGTTAATAACTTTTGTTATCAGTTATAAACTTCAACATGAAAGATATATTAGAGAATTATACGAAACTTGAAATTATTTCAATCAAAACAACTTCAAATATGTTTAGAATATCAACTCCACAATCAATCGCATATATGTCATAATGTCAAGACTGGCCTGCCTTTGTTAAACTATGAGTTAAAGAAATTTCCAATATCAGGATACAGTCCATGTGTTATAGGGTCTTCAAACTTAAAAATACACACGCCAGAACATTCACTTTGTACACACACCGGAAGACACACACATACTATTTACTTACACAGGCACACGGCTGCCATATGTTTCAGTATTTATAAAACACAGCAACCATATATGTTAGGATTTATAAACACAACAGCTATATATCAAAATTTATAAACACAGAAACTACATGTTTTAGGATCACTAAATTTTGAAACAACATTGCAATCAATTTCTATATCAAGTAACCAAATCATATTTCAGGCTATTAAATTATGTTTCAGATCATCCTGAAAAAGTACAAACATCAAACATGCGTGAATTTGTCCCAGTTAAAGATGTTGAAACTGATTCAGAACGCACTGATTCTTCACCAGAAAATTTAACAACTGAAAATCGGAGTTTCATCAATCAAATGGCAACAAAAATTCAGGATTTACTAAAATTTTCCCGAGATTTACTAAAATTTCTGCCTAAAATCACAGTTCACTTTTCAGAAAAATTAACAAAATACCATTTGTATCATCAATATATGCAATTATTAAAAAATATTGATATGGAAAAGTTAAACTCCCCATATTCAATTGTTCTAAATGATGGATGGCTCCAAATATAAAAGCATGTGCGCTAATTTTGTTTTTGTCTATTGTCCAAATTTTAGATTGGTCTTTTCAAATGTTTATTTTCTTCATAAATAATTTACAAAATTACCGTTTCATCTTGGTATTTAGAATATCATATATCTTTAGGTTATTATTACGTAGTAAAGACTATAACTATAATTCTGATATTTCACCAATATAATTCGAATTTTCCCTATATTGCAGATATCTTATATCAGTACTTGCTCGATAAGTATCCAATAACGATATTAACAACATCGTTGTACATTATCTTCTATATTTTTACTTTTTATTCCTAGTAAAGAAAATAATTTTGTGTTCAATTTATTATCATTATGTGTATACTTGAAATTACTAAAAAATTGCAATGAATATGTTTTTTTCATTGCTATGGTTGAACTTTGAAACAACTAGCTGATAGAGCATCAAACAGTCAATTTTAGGCAGATATTATCAATCAAATATATGATATTCAGTAGAGTTCCTGGATGAAACATACGATAACTTATTCTTGGATTTGTACTGTTTTATATATACGGCACTACCAAGCAATCAACTCACTCATGAATATTTTTCCAACATAAATATATTAGAAATCACACCTTTTATAGATCAATAACGTTGCAAAAAGTAGGAGGCTAAGTATTAAAATAATAACGTTTCATATATAATAGAAATCACACATTTTATTTTGTTCCCCCGATGACTTTTGAGATCGGCCAAGCTATGGTGGTACCAAAAGCATCTTCCATGCATGTCAACTCCGATGTAGGTCTCCATAGCACTGCATTTGGAACTCTTACAAAGTCTACCCAACCTTTTACAGCATCACATCCCAGTGGACGACAATGGACCATCGATGTTGGATAAGTTGGAGCGATAGTTCCTTCAGCCACCACTTCATTTGTTTCACCCACATCAATTATCTTGCATTTATTATTTGTTATCAACTTTGCAATTAGCTGGTAAAAAACGAGGTTGTTATGCAGAATACATACATACATAAAAATATTTCAAAATATATACCTACATATTGGTGTGGTTTCTTCGAGATTATAGGTCCGAGTCCAGAAGAAGAAGTCGCAACATTTCCTTTTTCAACTTCAACTTTTGATTTTGGCCATGCTACTTTCCTACCAAATGCATCTCTAATACACAACATATCAGTTGTGGGTCGCAATAAGTAAGCATCTCCTTTTTTTACATTGTCGACCAAAACCACAACGGTAGATGGACCAAGCGGAATACCATTCACAATATGTCCTGCATCACTGGAGCATATTCTTCCTTTGGCAACTATCACATCATCCTCATTCCAATCATAAATCTTGCATCTATTGTCTTGGACGCTGCTGTTACTCTAAAAAGGAAAAATATATACATATAGTACGCACAGAAAAGTTAATCATTTCATGTCTTATTGAAAAATGTTGACTGAAATGAATAAAAAAGTCAAGCTACAATTGTCGGTTGATAGTATGCACAAAAAATTTAGCGTACTAACTTCATTCAAGTGTCCTTGTAGCGTCATTTTAATGCAAGTAGCTGGCCTTGCTACCACCTTATTCTCAGCATTTCTTAATACTGACATATGAGGTGTAGGTCTCTATAAATAAGCATCTGCATTATCCACGCAATCTATAACAACGCCCATAGCATTTGGTCCAATACGAATGCCACCGACAACCTCATTTGTGTTAGTAGACACCTACTACACCATAAACGATATTTTGATACGGCTAAAAGCCGTATCTAATCTTATTAGATACGGCTAAAAGCCGCATCAAAATATGTCGAGCTTAATATTTTGATACGGCTATTAGCCGTATCTAATGAGCCAATTAGATACGGCCTTAGGCCGTATCTAATGAGCCAATTAGATACGGCCATTAGCTGTATCTAATTGGATCATTAGATACGGCTAATAGCCGTATCTAATTGACAAATAGGCAGCTTCCATGAACCAATTAGATAAAGCTAAAAGTCGTATCTAATTAGTCAATTAGATATAGATATATAATCAATATCCAATATATAATATTATAGACCTATTCATATCCAATATATAATATTATAGACCTATTCATATCCAATATATAATCAATAATCATTCCGAGACATCAAAACAAATAATATTATAGACATTGCACATTCAAATGATTCAATAATCCGCATTGTAGTGCGTAATAACTTAACAATATCATTACATAATACGAAAAATACTACATACTAGCATTTAGCACATTAATATATCGCAGTAGCGGATACTAGAAAACACTATCTCTCCAGTACCAAGATCCAAATACACAACAATAATACAAATGTATCACATTATTAAATAATACAATTACACAACAAGCCTCTGTTATACTGTGTTGTTACGGCAGCCACTGCACAATGCAAAGCCAAAGAGCTAACTCCTCCAGCCCAATACATCTACACAAGCATTACAAAATATTAGTACATTTTAGTTTTAGGAGTTAACTCTATATGTATATTGTATTTCATAAACATGCAGAATTATTTATCATATTTTTGAACTAAAGTTGCAATGTGTTGTGTATATAATAATTTGTATGATTACTTATGCTTCATTTTCAAGCAGAATTTATTTTTTCTATTATCTAATAACATCTCCACTACAATTGATATTAAATTAGGATGTAAAGCTTTGTTGATCAATATATAGAAAAGGGGAAAAATAGCATCTTGTCCGTTTTTTATTCCAGTGCACACGTAATACCTCAAATGGCTCCACTTATCGATTCCAAATTCTAACATAAAAATGTGGAAGCTTGTTTGAACCTGAACTTTGTCTGGTCTTAATAACAGAGCTGGGCACACTACTAATGTACAGCTCACATCTATTCCTTAATCAAACACATTATATGATAAGTTACATGGACGCTTATAACAACTACTCTGAATTGGTATATGTGTAGTCTAACCAGATTTGAGGAGCTTTCTGAGCAATATGATAATATACAACACAATTTTGACTCAGTTTGCATCTCCTACATTCTCAACTGCGGAAGCTATTTTTGGCAAGGTTCAAATGTATGGAATATCTTTACTGCTTGGGAATATATATTAAACTCATGTTATCATTAGTATTTGTGACAAGACTTGGATATACGATCATTGTTTTTTCAGCAGTAGCCAGTAGTAGAAGCTCAACCTCAGATAGAGCCCCTTTTAGTTGGAATGCATATAATGTTACAAAGTAACTGTGCAGTAGGTTTGATGCACACAATTATAATGTCATATCATTATGCAAAGAGTTGATCATTTTAGGGAGTCAAGTTACTTTCTGATTTTTTGAAAGCCAAAATGAATTGGTATTGGCTTTCAAGAAGTCATAATGTAGCTTAATCAAGTCATAAAAATGTCCTCTGAATGAATATACAGTAAAAGTGAGCAGTTTCAATAGGAGGACATATGTATCGAAAAAGACATTCAGAAGGCTTATGGAAAAATTGAAAGGTGATTCATAGTACAAATGATGCAAATGATGAGGTCAATGGTTCTTCTCATTGTTTATACAAAGTAACAGAGGCAAATATCATAGCATGTTAAAAGTACAGTTTAATAAAGCAAGTCATTTTAGATATGAAGAAACAAGCAAGCTTACACATCAATACCTAAAAAGCAAGTCATGCAGGATCACGGTAATGTTCAAAATACATAGCAGGGAATGCAACATAACAAATGCAGGGAAAAAGCCTGGAGAACGTTGAATTCAATAATTGTATGCAAGTTGAATATAATGAACAAAATACGTGGAAAAACTTATAGCGGCGATAAATGAATAACAACAACAAATAAATAGTTAAAAACTTATAAAACCACTATGGAAAATTAGTGTTGCCACGTTAGCGGAATAGATAGATAGATAATAGATTAATGTATTATGTATAATCAGGAATTGGGTTATCAAGCAAACTCAACATTCGGTTGACTCATAATTAAAGTTGTATACACCCTTTACGTAGTTGAAGGTCGACAAACAAACGGCCAGATTAAGCATGATGTTTGTGACAACTTAATGCATAGAAGCTGACATCATAAATCAATATTTCAATGTCGTGATACGTAGGTAATCATTTTAGATAAATTGTAGTCATTTAGTAAGTAGTAGTTTTGCACACAGTAGAGCTGACTTAAAAAAGTTAGAATGATTGACCTAAGACTAGCAAGAAACCATATCAAGGCCCTTTAAAGGCGTCAATTTTTAAGGATATACAGTAGTGGCAAAAGCGTGCCCTTGGAAGGAAAACAATTCATGCTGCGCCTATTGAATGCGGTTACGCATACGACGATTTAAACAATATGCTAGATGTTTGTTTGTAAACTTTACTTGTTTTGATGCGATTACGCATACGATGATTTAAACAATATGGTAGTTTCCTATGAACTAACATTATTTAACTCGCTAGATGTTTTTAATTTTATAATTCATTTATCTAAAAAGATGTTTTATGGTATATTAACAACTTAAAATATATTAATCTGAATTGGAATTAAATTCAAATCAATTTAATGGGACTTGAAATATCGACCACATAAACAGAAAATATACCTGCTCCATCATCTAGAGGTATCGAATAAGACACTTCGGATGGCACACATATCCACCCACTCCAACATCAGCAAAGGTCTCTGCAAATTGATGATTCATTTTGCTGGTTCTCTCATCTGGTAGCAGTATACTGTCCAACACCACTTTTTCATGTGTGGATGGTACAGAATTCCCATGGATGTTGGACAATGTAGAATCTCGGCATATAGTACCCGTTGCAATAAAAGGGAATATTTATTATTATTTAAGTTTTCTACTTATTATGTCATAAATTTTTAAATGTTAAAAATACATGTTCCTATTACTTCTAAATCAGAGTTGAGGATTTCACATTTTTGATTGTTCGTAACATTGGTCGAATCCTGGAACTGCGAAGCAATGAATTCAGGAGCATTGAATTGTGTGGCGCGTCCTCCATCAGAAGAATTGACCGGTGCACGAATTCCCTGTTCAATATTTCCCACCATGTTGATCAAAACCTCCATTTGCCCAGACAAATTTCCCACTGTACCCTCCAAACTTCCCACCCTCATTTTCAACTCATCCTGCTCGCCATGAACATGTCGGAGTCGTTTCTGTGCAATGGCACAAACCTTAACTTTAGTCTTTGGTATAATGGTCCCAACACCGCGGCTCCTACCCCTTGCATCCTTACTAAGCACTTGTGATAAGATGTCTTCATCCACTGTCAATTTTTCTTCATCGCTATCAGTGATCTTTTCCTTCGCTTTCGCAATTTGATCCTGTAATATGATAATACTTACATGAATAAGGAATTTTAAAGAATATGCTAGTTAATATTTGTTTAACTTACAAAGTATGAAGAAGTGGCATCTGGTATGCTACCATCTTTTTTCCTGTGTGTCTTCTCCCATACTTGACGACGACTGATATTTGTTGATGGACTAGCAACGATCTGCAATACAAGTTGATGCAATGACATGAATTCCAATCACAATGTGTAAATCATTTGAATGAAAATGAATATAAATTACCATTTCTTGTTCTATTTTAGCGTGACTTTTACGTCCTGCATGATGAGCATAACTGAGCAATGCTCTGTTCTTTTTGCCTACCTCCCTTCTTCCGCTCGCTTCAGGCGTTGCTTCATTTTTTACGAACTCTGCCCAATCTTCTTGAGCAACTGTAGGTGGGCAATTTTTCAACCGTTCTTCGTCATTGTTGAAAGGGTCATAATAAACTACTCTCTTGTTTTTCTTGTATCTCCTAAAAGCCTCGGCCATTCTCTTTAAAAACATTTCCTTTGAAAGTGGATCGAGCTCATAAATTTTCTGCAAAAAATATATTAAATTATATGTTGTGCAAAGAG
The DNA here is from genome assembly GCA_030765085.1 of Allium cepa. Taxonomy (NCBI): domain Eukaryota; kingdom Viridiplantae; phylum Streptophyta; class Magnoliopsida; order Asparagales; family Amaryllidaceae; genus Allium; species Allium cepa. The sequence goes on along the minus strand of CM060938.1, from coordinate 712,776,410 downwards.
TTGAAACCATAAGGCTATTGAATGAAATAGTTGTTGTCAAAAAGATAAGGATACTTACCACCAATTCATTCCAAACATTGTCCTTGTATATTCCAGGTACTTTATTCCAACTTATATATGATATCGGCACATGAGCTCTTACTAGTTTACCGAGCATAGTAGCGATTTTTCCAGCGTTATCTGAGACCGGAATACCAAGTAAGTTTTGATCAACTTTCTTCGCCTCTGAACATGACGAATGTGAAGATGGTAGATTTTCTGACATAGTTTCCTGCAAAATACAATATTACTAATTGCATTGGAATGTATAAAATATTCAAAACCATACATACACACAATCGTGCAATTAAAAATATACAGACACATAATCATGTGATGTACGAATACTAATAAGTTAACATATGGATTTGGTAAGGTCTTCTAATTTTTCATTGTCTTCCAAAGCTGATTGATAGATGGTAGGGAACTCAATGTCATCCACATTTGTAGTCAACCGTTTTGGTGTATGCAAGAGCACATACCATCCGTTATTTTTTAAATCTTTTGAGTAGAAAACTTGATTCGCTTCTGATGCAAGAATAAATGGCTCGTCATGCACGTTATTTTTGTTCTTCAATTTCCCTAAATTTACCATAATGAGGTTTGAAATGGGATCTATTTTACAACCATTGACCTTATCCTCGACTTTTACCCAATCACAATAAAAAACTGTTTGTTTGAAGTCAGTGTAATCCAACTCAAATATCTATTGAATGACTCCGTACTACGTTGTTTCTGCTTCCTTATAATTTTTATCCTTGCCACTCGCTCTAAATTTTGTAATTGCTCTCATGCATACACCGCTATTTTTTGTTACCATACGGTCTTCATACTTTTTCGTGGAAAATGAAAATCCATGCACTTGGTACTTCATATAACTACGCGTTATGAACTTCGGCCCGTGCACTAACCGCCACAGAGTTGGATCAACATCGATGGTCTTTAACAGCTACATAAATTTTAATAAGTAAAAAAGCATGGTCACAAAGGTGTATTGCACACTTATAAATACATGAAATACTTAAGACAAAGTTAAACCTCATTACGTAACCATAGATTAAAACTTTGAACTACTTCCACGGTGGTAGCCCTGCCTCTAGGTCGAAATCTAGTACTTTTCACATAGGAGTTATACCTCCTATGAAAAACACATATCAAAATGAATATATAAATTGAATTAAAAAAAATAAAATTCCAAACAAGTTCGTGAACTTACTTCTTCCATTCATCCAATCCATCGTACTTATTAAGGACCCATCTACGCACCTGTTCAAATTGCACTTGGGTTAACGTTATGTCTTTACCATTATCCAGAGGTATCTCACCAGCAAACTCATCGTCCTCGTCTAAAAATGCTTTGCGGGTACGTTTATGATTGCCATCACCTCAGTTTGGCATATATTCCATGCAGTAAAGACTAGCTTCTTGCACGATATATCCTTCTGCAATACACCCTTCAATGTATCTTTTGTTGCGCACATATCCTTTATATGTTTTCATCAACCTATAAATGTGATCAATTATATACTATAGTCGGTAGCTATTTATATGAAATAATGATGCGCATAACTGAAATTAGAAATTTACCGTTCAAATGGATACATCCATCTATATCTGACAGGGCCACAAATCAACGCTTCATCGGCTAAATGAACCATAAGGTGGACACTGATATCAAAAAATGCAGGTGGAAAATGTTTTTCAAAAACACACATTGCTTCTACTAAGCTAGCCTTTGCTTTTAAAAGATGTTCCCTATTGATCACCTTTGAACAAAAAATGTTAAAGAATAAACTAATTCGATGAACAGCATTTCGTAGATCTTTATGTTATGGATAAGAATGTTGAAGTAATACCGGAAGCAAATGCTGCATTATGACATGATAATCATGTGACTTCATATTTCTTAGTTCAGGAGGATTGATGCTCACATTGTTGTGAAAGTTAGAAGAAAATTTGTTAGGCACTTTCAGATTTTTCAAAACGATGCAAAACTGTATCTTTTCTTCTTTGCTCAAAGCGAAAGTTGTCTTTGGTATGATTGTTTTATTTGTTTCAGGATCTTCCATCACCCACAACTTTTGTTTTATACCCATTATTTTCAAATCCTTGCGTGCATTGATGCCATCTTTTGACTTATCTTTATGGTCCATATTGGTGCTGATGAGATACTCCGTGACATTCTTCTCCGTATGCATAACATCAGTATTATGTCGGACCAAATTTGCATTCCAATATGGTAAATCAAAAAAGATAGACCTCCTATACCATCCATAAATATTGTCAACATCTTCATTGGTTGACTTTTTCCGTTTTCGACCAATTTCTTCTTTTTGTTTATCAACTTTCATTTTGATATTCTCTACTTTCTTTTCAACTTGAAAACCCGTCAATGGCCATTTAGGACGACGAAGTTCTTGTTCCTTGTTGAAATTTGTCTTATCGTATCGAAACTTGTGTTCGTTAGGAAGAAACATTCGATGTCCCATGTAACACATCTTCATACTTTCAGGAAGATAATAAGAACAAGTGTTTTCCCCACAAACAGGACATGCAAAGTAACCTTGAGTTGTACATCCCGATAAAGTCCCAAAAGCAGGGTGATCATGGATTGCCCACAGCACCCTAGCTCTCATTGTGAACTCAGATTTATTTAACGCGTCAAATGTAACTACTACTTTCCATAACTGCTTTAACTCGTCTATCAATGGCTGTAAATAAACATCAATATCCTTTCCTGGTTATTTTGGCCCAGAAATCAACAATGTTAACATTGAGAACTCCATTTTCATGCACATAGACGGAGGAAGATTATATGATACTATAATTATTGGCCAACAACTGTAAGGGCTAGAGAGAGAAGCATGTGGACAGAAACCATCTATTGCTATTCCAAGTGTGACATTTCGTGGCTCGGCTGCAAAAGTTTAATCAAATGAATCTGCGACTTTCCATTGAGAAGTGTCACATGGATGACGCATTACGGTTGGATCAGACTTGGCACGACCATGCCAGGTCATCGCATCTGCCATCCATGGTACAATATACAGTCTCTTCAATCTAGAAATTAAAGGAAAATGTCTTAATGTCTTTTGAGGTACTTTGGTGCATTTTCTCTCTTCGTTTAATGATGTCATATATCTTGGTTCATTGCAATTTGTACACGAAACTTTGTTCGCATCATCTTTCCAGTACAATATGCAATCATTGATGCATGCATCATAAGTTTTGTAATTCATCCCAACTTGTTTAATGATCTTCTTCACGTCGGAGTACTTTGTCGGCAGCGTGTTACCTTCGGAGAGTAACTCCTTTATTAGTTCGAGAAGTGCAGTCATACCATTATCTGAAAAGCTGTATTGGGTCTTCAAGCTATTCAGTTTCACAATGACATACAGCTTCGTAATCCCTTTTGAACATGAAGGATACAATGGCTCTTTTACGCTACCAAAAAGCGATTTATACTTCTTACTTTCATTGGCCTGCCAATCTGGATAATCAGTAGACTGCTCTCCAACATTAGCATGATCAGGAAACGAATTTGTAGGTTGAAAATGATGAAATCTATCAGCATCATTTACCAGATCTTCCATCCTAATATGTTCAGACTCAGCAGTAGTTCTGCCATGACTAACTGATTACTCTTTTTCCATCTCCGTCCTTTTTTCCCCATGAAAATACCACGCTGTATACGATTGGATAATACCCCATCTAAGCAAATGAAAATGAATGTCATCTAATTTGATCGTCTTCATATTTTTGCACCGGGTGCAAGGGCATAAATACAATCCTTTCTTACCACCATTTTCTTCAACAAAATTAATGAACTTCTGCACCCCATCTATATAGTATGTAGATCTTAGATCTGATTCATTTATCCATTGTTTGTCTATGCTGAAAGACATACTGCCCTCCTATATCATATTTAACAGAACATGAGACATGCCCTTCAATGGGTCCTCATTCCAATTGCTCGAAAAGAATATTTTTGAAATTATATTGAGAAATTTGTTGTAAGATTAATTCTACATATTTAACTTTACTAAATTATATTGTTCTTGTTAAATATAATAGTTATTTTTTTTTCTATTGCCGTTTTGGTAGTTCAGCATAGTCAGTTTATTAAGAAGTCCAAACTATACAGTTCAGCATAGTTCGGCCTTTGAAAGTTTTTTTTTCTATTTTTGGAATTTCGATTTTTAGTGAAATTGTAGAAATTTTGGATTGAGCTAAGACTGCGATTGGCTGAGGTGGAGTTTGAAGTGCGGTCCGGTTTTGACGGAATAAGGGATTGTGTTTGAGTAAGGAGTTTGAAGTATGGCAAGTCGCGATTTGGTTGGAGTGATGGCCACGGTGGAGGAGGTTGGTGAATTAGACTACGACTGATGATGAATTGAAATGATTAGATGGTTTGCGGTTTTGTGGGATGCTGGAAGAAATGAAGTGTAGTGGTGGGATTTTATGTTGACGAAGTGAATGGAAAGTACCGAAGTGAACAGAGAGGGATGGCAGCAGTATGTAGAGGGATGTAGTATGAAGAAGAAGATGATGTTGTAATGTTGATGATAATAGAAATGTGGTTGTGCATAGTTGAATGTTGTGCAATGGGTTGTTGGGTGATGTAGGCAGTAATGCAGTGGAGTTCGTATGCAGAGGTATAGGTTGCAATGGCGAAGAGGGTGACAAAGATGCACAAAGGAGATGTAATGGCTGAATTCAGGGGTCGCAGGTGAACGATTTGCACAGTGGAAGGCAGCAGGGGCTGCACGTAGTGTGTGTGGTTGCTTTTGTTGGTAGTTGATGAAGTAATGGTGAATTTTGTTTGGATGTATGTGCTGTGATATGGTGGCGGTGAGAAGTTGATGATGACAGTGAGGGTGATGGAGGAATTTGTCATGATGACTACTGGCATCCTCTTCAACTGCCCCTGCTAACATTTCCACTAACACTCCTCCAACTTGCTCACCACTGTGATACATACCATTCCCACATTCACACTTCTACAAACCGTGCATCCCCACAGCATTCTGCACAGTTCAGCCATCTACAATGACATCAACCATCACACATCAGTGCCTTCTTGCTCCTCCCTACAGCATTCCAGTCCCTTCTACCTCCTCAACAATTCACCAAACAGCACCCCAATCATCCCCTGATTCATTCAACCGCTTCCAAACCACTACCACAAAAAAAAACTATCTTCCACTATTTGAGTTACCATACAACCACTATCTACAACCTGAAAACCAAACAAACAATTCATCATCACATCCTTACCATCTCCACAGTACACTGTCATACACCTCCTCTAAACTGATCACCATCTTTTGCAATTGCACACTTACACATACCAACCAAACACACCTGAATCACACAACAACTAGAAAGCCTCGTCACCATTGCATCACAAAAGAATTGTATGCACATCAGAGCTTCCATACTCTTCATTCAATTCGACAGTCACTACCCCATATTTTCTGCAACAGAACCACACATTCCTCCTGAACAACTGCCACACTCCATCGAAACTAGTCCCTGACCTCTACACCCACCCTCATCATCCACCAGCAACAGGGCACTCTCTACCTCTCTCTGATCAACCTCTAAACAACCAACTAAATCACTCACCAAACCACAAGATCAAAAAGAAAAAAATCACCACTGTCGGCATATAGGGAGGAGATGTGTGCAGTGGGTAGGAGGAATTTGTGGCGATGGGGGAATTTTTGTATGATGACTGGTGGAAGCATGAGGTGGTGGGTGTGCATATGTATGGGGTTGAATATTGACAGCAACAACAGTATGGATGAAGGCGGTTGATGTGTACTGGGTTGCTGGGTGATGTTGGTGATGGAAATGTGCACACAATTGTTGTTGGAGTTGTATGCATGGTGGTTTTGATGTTGCAATGCAAATGGAGGCAGTGGAGGGAGACGGTGATTGTTTGAGGAGGATGTGCAGTCTGCTCTGGTAATGTTGAAGGCAGCAATTGAAGTTGATGTTGTGAAGGCAATATGTTGATGACAGTGGAAGTGGAGGTTGGTTACGTGACTGTAGATGGCGGAGGATAGTTGATTAGTTGAAGAAGTTGAAGTTGGCACAAGTGAAAACTAAGCACAGAGAAATGAAACACAGAAATGCACAGGGTAAACATAGAAATGCACAGTGAAAATATATGCACAATGAATGTTGAGTGAAAATGTATGCACAGTGACTGGGTATAATTTATGTAAAACAGTGAATAAATGTAAACAATACTGTAATGTGAATTTTTGTTTTTGAAATGAAATTTCTAATATTTACACACACATATATATAAAGTGCAAATACAATGGAAACAGGAAAACAAGTGATGCACACAAACATAATGATAACAAAAGCTACACACAAACACGAACTAAATTTGAAATCATTATCATAAAAGAATCTTTTCTAGAAAATAAATAAATCTGTAACTTTCCTTTCCAAATTAGAACATGATTTAATCCACATGATAATTCACCATCATCAAATTGTGAGGACGTATCTAAACTTGATATCATCATTGTTTTAAAAAAAGCTTTATGGGGAAACAGATGTAACTTCATTTTCTAAGTTAGTAATTTTACATGATTCAAGCTACTCGATCGTTCATAATATAAATTGTTTAGTAAAGAACAATATAATTTAGTAAACAATTAACTTCCTTGTAAGATTTATACGCATACCTTTTTCATTATCGTTTTTTGTTTTCCTGTACGACCTAGAATTTTGTAGTATGATTTTAAACATTTAATTAATTTTAAATAGTTAAAATATATGGACTATTTAAATTTCAATAAATGGAACTCAGAATATAGGGTTTATTTTAAACATTAGCACCAAACTGTTTCCCAAATTTTCCATTACAACGGCGCCATTTTGTAGCACCGGAGTAATGTCTATGCATTACCCCTCTCCTGATACTTGGCTTGCGCTATTAACAACAATTTTATCCACTTATACAACAATGTCAGAACAATATACAACATTAGTACCAAACTGTTTTCAAAAAATTTGCCATTACAACGGCGCTGTTTTGTAGCACCGGAGTAATGTCTATGCATTACCCCTCTCCTGATACTTGGCTTGCGCCATTAACAGTAATTTTATCCACTTATACAACAATGTCAAAACCTATGGGAAGTAGAAACTATACGTTACACTCATTTTTCTCCTATAACATATATTATGGAGATTAAGATGTATAAAGTCAATGAACTACATAAACCAATGGGAAGATGAAAATGGGTCATGTCTCTACAGTATATAAATTGTGCACTCTCAAGATGCAACATACAAAACCAGATAAGTCTTATTCCACACAACTGAATGCACAGTACAAACTTCAAACTAAATTTTCTATGAAGAGCAATATAGATATTTAGAGAAAATTATGCAGATCTAATGCAAATCATACAAAAATGCATCGTAAGTCTAAACATACTCAAACGAACCGAGGTAGAGAGCTAACCCAACATGATGAAAGAAAACTCCAGTGAATAAGATACACAAGTATAGCCGACGAAAAACTCCACAGACATGACATACAAATTGCACCAATTATGAAGGGAAATACTCTTTTAATATAGAACTGCACTGTAATAATATAACAGATAGCGACACCCTAACATCATAGAACTACGCTGACGTGCCTTAACAGGATTATTCTAATTTAGCCAAACTAAACCATGTAAGAAGAGTTCAGTTCAGCCAATCCAAACTGCAACGTCAAACCTTGCTATACTTCACGATGTAATCAATCATTAAAATACTAAATGCAACAGCAAATCATATCATCATACGACGTCAAACCTGAGAGCAGTGATCGAATTCGAGAAGATGTGGAAGGCTCTGATGGACGACGTCAAAGCAACGTTCGATCGATCGAGGTGGATGGCTCTCTGGCGATTTGGGGAAATAAAAAAATGAAAGCTGGAAATAAAAAAAAGGAGGGAGGGTGTGCGTTTTGGGGAAAATTTTCCCACGAAAAGAGGCACAGATTTTGATACGGCTATAAGCCGTATCAAATGTTAATAAGGCTTATAGCCGTATTAAATAATATAGATTCGGCTATAAGCCGTATTAAAATTTGATACGGCTTATAGCCGTATCAAATGTCCCGCCTACGGTTGCGCCAAAATCCTATCAGTGGTGTAGTGGCCATTCTCCCTTAGGCAACAACTTCAGATGTTCCATCCCAATTCAATAGCTCACATACGTTGGCATTGCCCTACAATTATTCCACCAAAAATTATATTAATTACTGGATCAAAAATTAAAATCCAAGTGTTGTTTCTTCAGTAATATATTTATTTTTTACCAATTCATGTGTGCTCCCTTTTTTTGAAGTTTGTTTATCCTTTGCCAAAGCATTTAGAAAACCTTAGTATATAAACACACATACATCTTTGTATATTTTACAAGCTAATACATGTATACTGAGCTAAGTAGTATGCTTGTTAACATCTTTCAATAAAAGTTTACCTTCTTGTCCATTAGCATTTTTAACATGCTCTGCAATTCTGCTATTTGTTGCTGACACTGAGATACTTGTTTATCTTTGGACTGTGACAAAGTTAGCTTGGCTAAGGTGCAACCCGTTCCCATTGCCCTTAACCGTCCGGGTTTATCTTGCCCCAGTACTTGTGCAATAGCATCTTTGTAACAACCCGCATATTTAACGATTTTATATTTAAATGTTTTATTTAAATATAGCGTCGTTAGTCGGATTTAGGTCCGAAATGTTACTTTCTGCAGATGGCCGAATTGGGACTCGAAACCATTTCCATTGGTTCCAAAATGGCATTTACGATCTTTTTGAGTGTAAGATTTGATATGTTTGGAGTAAGTCGAATTTTTCTATTTGCTAAGTGGGCTTTGGGTTTGGGTTTCACCCAAACTGTTCTATTAACCCCAACTCAGCCCTTCTCTCCTCCCATTCACTTATTCATTTCATCAAAGCTTAAGCAAAAAAAAACTGAAATGGGGGAAGAGAAAGGAAATTAGAAGCTCCTAGCCCTAAATCCATTTGCAAACTCTAAATTCTTGCTCCAAAATCAAAGAGAAGCCATTGGTAAGTTCTTCTTCATCTTCTCCAACTCTTCTCTTCTTCAATTTCAGAAAATTTCCTAAACCTAAATTGGGAAATATGTGTTTTATTCTTAGATTGAAGCTTGTTGAGTTGAAGTAGTGTTTGTTGGTCTTCTCTTTGAAAATTGAACTCCATCTTCTTTGTTTTTGGGTAAAAGGTGAGTTTTGAACTCACATCTACTTCTTTTGATATCATTGATGTTAGGAATGAATTCCTAACACTTGTTCATATGCTTTTGCTTTCGATTTGGATTGTTTTGGTGAAATTGCCAAATTATGATTTTTGAAGCCAAATCTATGTAAAACCCTATATGGTTGATGTTTATGTTGTTCGGAGTGTTTGGGTGTGTCGTTAAGGTTGGGTAGTCGTTTGACGTAAGCCCATAATCAACACGCATCCGATTGCTTTTTATTTATTTGGCCATAGTTGGCCCAGGTTCAGGAAATGCCTGAACATTGAGTTTCAGACGTCTGAAATGCTTATTTCAGACGTCTGAATATTGTTCAAGGGGAATTTTCATCCCCAGATTCAGACGTCTGAAATTATATTTCCAGACGTCTGAATTTCCAAAATTTCAACCAGAAAGGAAATAGGCAAATTATTGCCTATTTCAGACGTCTGAAAATTTGGGTTCAGACGTATGAATCCTCTTTTGAAAAAGAAATTGGTCTCCAGATTCAGACGTCTGAATCCCTTCTTTCAGACGTCTGAACCTGCTTTTTTTTGCCAACTTGCCTTGTTCGTTTAGTTTGCCAAATTTAATCAACGCTTGTTAATTCCAACTGTTGCTTATGCGTATTTGACCTTGATAATTCTTTTTTGAATTCATTCACGGGTTTTTATAAATTATTTCTTCAAATTGTATTAAAAGTTCGCTTCTCCGATTTATAAATTTTATTTAAACCATACGTACAATTTCGCACTTCGAGCGAAGTGGAAGGGTGATTAAATGGTTGGGCAAAACACGGACCATGAATCTGTGCGTTTATCCTTCCGATTAATTCCCGACCTATTCAATTGATCGTTTTAACCTTCGGGTTTGGTTTACCGATGATATGAGGTGAACTTTGTACTGCTTTGAGTGTGAAAGTGGCTGACGGATAGTAAACCGTTTAGTGCGAACGAGTGGTTATAGGACATACGTTAACACTTTTCGGATTCCTTTTCGAGAGTTGTGACACATTCCGCCAGTTAGTGGTGTCCAGTAATGGGTCTCTGACCTTCACCACTACGGTTTGTTGCCTTCGGGTATGTGCCTTCGGGTTTGTTGCCCTTTAGTATCGCTTTCGATATTGGTCGTTATGGGCCGCATGGGTGATATTGGGTTGCCCTTTAGTATCGCTTCCGATGTTGGTCGTTATGAGCCGCATGGGTGATATTGGGTTTGGAGTCTTCGGGCTCATGGTTCCTTGTTTATACAGTACCGAGCTCGAGAAATTTTATGATGTTTCATTCATATGTATATTCCCTTGGTATCGCCCTTCGGTGTTGGTCATTATGAGCCGCATGATGCGTAGCGTTTACCTTGTGGAACTTGTATACCTTATTGGTATTTGTTATTGCCTTTTGGCTTGTTTTGGGATATTTGTATCCTTTGTTTCTGTATGTTGCCGATGAGATGAGGCTTGTTATCATATGATTCATCTTTTGTTAAGATGATTGTGTTATCTCTTTTAGAGATATTTGCTATACCTTGTAACCTTGCAGGTTTATTGTTGTTCAGTTTATCTAACTGATTTGTTTAGCTAGACTGACCTGGGTATTTCATACTCGGGTCAGACCGAGATGTTTCAGGTTAGGTGCATTTGGACTTAGCCTATTTTGCTTCCGCATGGACTACACCGCCAGCTTCTTTTTGTTACAGCTTTTTGTGTAGTCCCATTTTGTAGTAACTCTGATAGTTATTCTTTTGACTCGTCTGTATATTGTGGTCTGCTATACCACTTGACTTGTATTGTTTTGTAAACTCTGTTGTGTATCGATATATGTGTATATGATGATTTACTGTTCTGTGATGTATATTACATTTGAGTTATTATATTCTATTCTGATAGATCCAACCACCTATGGTTTTGTTTTAATTATTCATTGGGTATGTCGACCTGGTTGGTATGTTTATTGTCGATGTATTCAATAGATAATTAGAGCAAGGCTATAGATGGCCGCTCCCAACCAGCCTTATTCTCCGTGTTAGTTGACGGCATTACCTTGTAGTGTCCTTGGTTAGCATGGGTATAGAGGTGGGGCGTTACAGCGTGGTATCAGAGCTGGGTTCAGAACAAAATATGATAAACACAGAATAGATGCACATATTATGGTACATTAAAGTGGATGAGTGATACAAATCTTTGAATCATTGTGTCTCTTTGTTCTATCAAGGTTAGGTAGAGTTTGGGAATACGTCTAGGAATGCATTTTATTCCGTAGTATTCTGTATTGCAATATCTACCTTGTGAATAATCTTGTTCTTATCTTACCTTCTGCGTATGGCTGGAAGAGGCAGGGGACGACGTTCGGGTGCTGGGCAATCCAGTGGCTCTCATCCGGATGGCGTATATATGTCTGCTGATCAGTTTTTGGAATTGTTTAGGAGCACTCAGCCACCAGTTCCTCCTCGAGTATCTCCACCTCGCAAGTCTGCCTTTGCACGTCAGTGCAGTGATTTTTCTCATCTTGGAGGAAAACCGTTTAAGGGCTCCGAGTCTGTTCTTGAAGTCCAAGCTTGGCTTCGCACGTGCGAGCGTATCTTCTCTCGCATGGATCTTTCCGACCATGATAGAGTTCTTGTGACTTCTAGTTTATTACAAGAGCGTGCCCTTGTTTGGTATGAGCTTCTTGTAGCCGAGATTGATGAGTCTACTCTTTCTTGGACTCAGTTTCGGGAGCGATTTGAACTCAAGTTCGTTCCTGAATCTGAAAAAGTTTTATTGACCCGTCGCTTCCTTGAGTTGAAGCAAGGGAAATCTTCTGTTTCTGAGTATGTCGCATCGTTCGAGGCTTTATCTCAGTATGGTCTTGAATTTATCAGTACTTCTTATAAGAAGAATTTGAAGTTTGTTTCTGGTCTTAAGAAATATCTTAAGAAGTCTTTGTTGCTCCAGCTTAAACTTTCTTTTGAGGAGTTGGTTGATTCAGCATTTCATCTCGAGATCGTCGAGAAGGAGTGTGATAGTGATGTTGATGTTGAGGTTTCCAAGAACCCCAACAAGAGGCCGTTTTCAATTCAGAAGAAGCCTTTTCCTTCTAAGAAAAAGAAGACCGGTGGTCCTAGCTCTCAACCTCAGTCTTCCGGAACACCTTTCGTTCGAAAGTGTTTCAATTGTGGTTCTCCGGATCATATTATTCGAGCTTGTCCTAAGCCTCTCTTCTGCCGTTATTGCAAGAAGGAAGGTCATCATGTTTTAGCTTGCCCTACTGTTCCGGCTAGTGCCAAGTCTAGCAGGCTTTATGCTGCTAAGACTTCTGAAGGTCCTTCTCAGCCCAAAGGTACATCTTCATCTATTTTGGAAGGTTCTATTTTATTTCATGACCATAGTATTCGAGTTCTTTTCGATACGGGTGCATCACATTCTTTCATATCGAAAAAGCTCGTTGATGATTTATCTTTGGATGTTTCTTGTTTGATTACTTCTTTAAGGATTGCGAATCCAATAGGGGGATCCGCGACCCTTAGTTTGCTTTGTGATGATGTTGAGATTATTTTATGTGACTTTTCTTTCCGTGCGAATCTGCACGTTATTTCTTGTCTGGGATTCGATATGATTTTGGGTATGGACTGGCTAGTGAGATATGATGCCAGGATTATTTGTTCGGAGAGAACTATATATCTTCGACATCCGGATTCGCCTACTCAGCTATCTCTTATTCTTCGGGATGTGGATAATTCCGAAATGGCTTTGTATTCTCTTGATTCTCGAGATGATGATGATATATCTCGTATTCCTATTACTTGTGACTTTTCTGATGTTTTTGATCCTGTATCGGGTTTGCCACCTAAGCGGGCAATTGAGTTCCGCATAGATCTCATTCCAGGCGCGCAGCCAGTTAGTCGTCCTCCCACGAGGGTGTCTACAAAGGAAAATGAGGAACTCAAGAAGCAGCTTTTGGAGCTTGAGTCCAAGCAGTTGATTCAGTCCAGTTTTTCTCCGTGGGGATCCGCGGTTGTCTTCGTGAAGAAGTCTGATGGAACTCTTAGGCTTTGCATTGACTATCGCAAACTTAACGAGTTAACCATCAGGAATAGGTATCCATTGCCTAGGATCGATGATATGTTCGATCTATTGAGTGGTGCTAAGGTCTTTTCTCATCTTGACCTTGCCACAGGTTTTCATCACTTACAAGTCGCGGAGGATAGCATACCTCTTACAGCTTTCCGCACTCGATATGATTCTTTCGAGTGGCTCGTTATGCCGTTCGGTTTGACGAACGCTCCTGCTTTCTTTGTTGATCTCATGAATCGGGTATTCCGAGAATATCTCGATAAGTTCGTCCTTGTGTTCATTGATGATATCCTTATTTATTCTAAGTCTGAAGCTGAGCATGCTAATCACTTGAGAACTGTCTTGAGTACCCTCCGTCAGCATCAGCTTAGAGCCAAATTCTCCAAGTGCCACTTTTGGGAGGATAAGGTTAAGTTCTTAGGCCATGTTGTATCTTCCGATGGCATTTCTGCCGATCCCTCAAAGATTGAAGCCATCCAGAATTGGAAGAGGCCTGAAAATGTTCATGAGATTCGTAGTTTCCTTGGATTGGCGGGTTATTACCGTCGGTTCATTAAGAACTTTTCCCGTGTTGTGCTTCCTCTCACTTGCCTTACTCGTAAAGGCATTCATTTTATTTGGTCCGACAAGTGTGAAGCTTCCTTTTTGACATTGAAGGAACTTCTCACTAATGATCCTACTCTTGTGGTTCCCGAAGGGAATCATGATCTCGTTGTCTACACCGATGCTTGTGGTAGTGGTCTCGGTGCTGTTCTTATGCAGAAGGATCGGATAGTTGCTTATGCTTCTAGGCAACTGCGTCCGAATGAAGTTCGCTATGCCACTCATGATCTTAAGCTTGCCGCCATTGTCTTTTCCTTGAAGATTTGGCGACATTATTTATTGGGCGAGCGCTTCATTCTCTATACCGATCATAAATCTTTGAAGTATTTGTTCACTCAGAAGGAACTCAATATGAGACAACAGCGTTGGCTCGAGTTTCTTGCTTCTTATGACTTTGATATCCAGTATACCCCTGGTAAGGGTAATCGTGTTGCAGATGCGCTTAGTCGCAAATATTCGGCTGTTATTTCTATGATGTTTGCCGAATGGGATGTTCTTGAGACTCTATCTTTTTGTGAAATTCGTGATCGAGGTTCATCTTCTGATTCTCCTATTCTATTATTTAGTTTGGGAGCTCGACCTATTTTATTGGATCGTATTGCCGATGCCCAGCGGTGTGATCCTGAGTTGTTGCATCTTTCAGCTTTGTGAGTCTGGATCTTGTAATGAGGCATTGCAAGATTTTAGCATTGATTCTCATGGGTGTCTTCGTAAGAAGAACCGTCTTTTTGTGCCTTCTGATTTTGCGCTTAGGCATGACATTCTTGATGATTGTCACCGTTCTAAGTATACCATTCATCCCGGTAGTAGTAAGATGTATGCCGATATGCGTCGTCTTTATTATTGGGAAGGCATGAAGCGCGATGTGGCGAGTTATGTGAGCAATTGCATAACCTGTCAGCGTTTTAAAGCCGAGCATCAGCGTCCTTCGGGTCTTCTTCAGCCCCTTGAAATTCCATTGTGGAAATGGGATCAGATTTCTATGGATTTCATTGACGGCCTACCTCGTTCGAGATCTGGCCATTCTAGCATTTGGGTTATTGTTGATCGCCTCACCAAGTCTGCTCATTTTGTCCCTATTAAGTCTAATAGGACTGCTTCGCTTTTGGCTAAGTTATATGTCAAGGAAATCGTGAGACTTCACGGTGTTCCTAGTTCTATTGTGAGTGATCGTGATCCTTTATTCACGAGTCATTTTTGGAAGAGTCTTCAGCAAGCATTGGGAGCAAAACTTAATTTTTCTACAGCTTATCATCCGCAATCCGATGGACAGACTGAACGGGTGAATCGTATCTTGGAAGATCTTCTCCGTATTTGTATTTTTGATTTTGGTGGAAGTTGGGAGGATCACCTACCTCTAGTAGAGTTCTCCTACAACAATAGTTTTCAGTCTAGTATCGGTATGGCTCCTTTCGAAGCCTTATACGGAAGGCCATGTCGATCACCTTCATGTTGGTTGGAATCTGGGGAGAAGCTTATTCTTGGCCCTGACTTTGTTCGTCATTTTTATGAGAAGATTGATCCTATTCGATTGAGAATGAAAGAGGCACAGAGTCGTCAGAAATCCTACGCGGACAACCGTAGGAAGCCTCTCGAGTTCTCGATCGGCGATCTTGTTTTTATTCGTGTTTCTCCTTTGAAGGGGGTTATGCGTTTCAGTGCGACTGGGAAATTGGCTCCTCGCTTTATAGGACCATTTTCAATTACTGAACGTATTAGCCCTATGGCTTATAGAGTTTCACTTCCAACTCATTTATCTGGCATTCATGACGTGTTTCACGTCTTGCAACTTCGGAAGTGTCTTCGGGAGTCGGATTCTGTTATTACTTCTCCTGATTTGCAAGAACTTGAGATCTCACCAGACTTATCTATTGTACAGCAACCTATTTGCGTGCTTGACACGGAGGTGCGACACCTACGGAACAAGGACGTGCCGTTCGTTAAAGTTTAATGGTCCGCTAATCCCAATGACTGCACTTGGGAAACCAGAGAGTATATCGAGCGATCTTATCCGGGTTTTCTATCTTTGCTTGTCGATGGTGAGGTTATCCTTTCGTTTCTAACTTGTTTCCTACTCTTTTGAATGTTTTATGTATGTAGTTGTTACAAATATCGTCTCTAGGAATTGCGGGGACGCAATTTTGTAAGGAGGGAAGATCTGTAACAACCCGCATATTTAACGATTTTATATTTAAATGTTTTATTTAAATATAGCGTCGTTAGTCGGATTTAGGTCCGAAATGTTACTTTCTGCAGATGGCCGAATTGGGACTCGAAACCATTTCCATTGGTTCCAAAATGGCGTTTGCGATCTTTTTGAGTGTAAGCTTTGATATGTTTGGAGTAAGTCGAATTTTTCTATTTGCTAAGTGGGCTTTGGGTTTGGGTTTCACCCAAACTGTTCTATTAACCCCAACTTAGCCCTTCTCTCCTCCCATTCACTTATTCATTTCATCAAAGCTTAAGCAAAAAAAAACTGAAATGGGGGAAGAGAAAGGAAATTAGAAACTCCTAGCCCTAAATCCATTTGCAAACTCCAAATTCTTGCTCCAAAATCAAAGAGAAGCCATTGGTAAGTTCTTCTTCATCTTCTCCAACTCTTCTCTTCTTCAATTTCAGAAATTTCCTAAATCTAAATTGGGAAATATGTGTTTTATTCTTAGATTGAAGCTTGTTGAGTTGAAGTAGTGTTTGTTGGTCTTCTCTTTGCAAATTGAACTCCATCTTCTTTGTTTTTGGGTAAAAGGCGAGTTTTGAACTCACATCTACTTCTTTTGATATCATTGATGTTAGGAATGAATTCCTAACACTTGTTCATATGCTTTTGCTTTCGATTTGGATTGTTTTGGTGAAATTGCCAAATTATGATTTTTGAAGCCAAATCTATGTAAACCCTATATGGTTGATGTTTATGTTGTTCGGAGTGTTTGGGTGTGTCGCTAAGGTTGGGTAGTCGTTTGACGTAAGCCCATAATCAACACGCATCCGTTTGCTTTCGATTTATTTGGCCGTAGTTGGCCCAGGTTCAGGAAATGCCTGAACATTGAGTTTCATACGTCTGAAATGCCTATTTCAGACGTCTGAATATTGTTCAAGGGGAATTTTCATCCCCAGATTCAGACGACTAAAATTATATTTCCAGATGTCTGAATTGCCAAAATTTCAACCAGAAAGGAAATAGGCAAATTATTGCCTATTTCAGACGTCTGAAAATTTGGGTTCAGACGTCTGAATCCTCTTTTGAAAAAGAAATTGGTCTCCAGATTCAGACGTCTGAATCCCTTCTTTCAGACGTCTGAACCTGCTTTTTTTTGCCAACTTGCCTTGTTCGTTTAGTTTGCCAAATTTAATCAATGCTTGTTAATTCCAACTAGTTGCTTATGCGAATTTGACCTTGATAATTCCTTTTTGAATTCATTCACGGGTTTTTATAAATTATTTCTTCAAATTGTATTAAAAGTTCGCTTCTCCGATTTATAAATTCTATTTAAACCACACGTACAATTTCGCACTTCGAGCGAAGTGGAAGGGTGATTAAATGGTTGGGCAAAACACGGACCATGAATCTGTGCGTTTATCCTTTCGATTAATTCCCGACCTATTCAATTGATCGTTTTAACCTTCGGGTTTGGTTTACCGATGATATGAGGTGAACTTTGTACTGCTTTGAGTGTGAAAGTGGCTGGCGGATAGTAAACCGTTTAGTGCGAACGAGTGGTTATGGGACATACGTTAACACTTTTCGGATTCCTTTTCGAGAGTTGTGACACATTCCGCCAGTTAGTGGTGTCCAGTACTGGGTCTCTGACCTTCACCACTACGATTTGTTGCCTTCAGGTATGTGACTTCGGGTTTGTGCCTTCGGGTTTGTTGCCCTTTAGTATCGCTTCCGATGTTGGTCGTTATGAGCCGCATGGGTGAAATTGGGTTGCCCTTTAGTATCGCTTCCGATATTGGTCGTTATGAGCCGCATGGGTGATATTGGGTTTGGAGTCTTCGGGCTCGTAGATCCTTTTTTATACAGTACTGAGCTCGAGCAATTTTATGATGTTTCATTCATATGTATATTCCCTTGGTATCGCCCTTCGGTGGAGGTCATTATGACCCGCATGATGCATAGCGTTTACCTTGTGGAACTTGTATACCTTATTGGTATTTGTTATTGCCTTTTGGCTTGTTTTGGGATATTTGTATCCTTTGTTTCTGTATGTTGCCAATGAGATGAGGCTTGTTATCATATGGTTCATCTTTTGTTAAGATGATTGTGTTATCTCTTTTAGAGATATTTGCTATACCTTGTAACCTTGCAGGTTTATTGTTGTTCAGTTTATCTAACTGATTTGTTTAGCTAGACTGACCTGGGTATTTCATACTCGGTACCGAGATGTTTCAGGTTAGGTGCATTTGGACTTAGCCTATTTTGCTTCCGCATGGACTACTCCGCCAGCTTCCTTTTGTTACAGCTTTTTGTGTAGTCCCATTTTGTAGTAACTCTGATAGTTATTCTTTTGACTCGTCTGTATATTGTGGTCTGCTATACCACTTGACTTGTATTGTTTTGTAAACTCTGTTGTGTATCGATATATGTGTATATGATGATTTACTGTTTTGTGATGTATATTACATTTGAGTTATTATATTCTGTTCTGATAGATCCAACCACCTATGGTTTTGTTTTAATTATTCATTGGATATGTCGACCTGGTTGGTATGTTTATTGTCGATGTATTCAATAGATAATTGGAGCAAGGCTATAGATGGTCGCTCCCAACCAGCCTTATTCTCCGTGTTATTTGTCGGCATTACCTTGTAGTGTCCTTGGCTAGCGTGGGTATAGAGGTGGGGCGTCACAATCTTCTTTGACATTATATGACGAACTGGACTGTGATAGATTATCTATTTTTTAAAGTCCTCCTACATGAATTAAATACATACAAATAATGTACGATGGTAAAATTATAATAGTTTCAGACAATTTTTAATATACCGATAAAATAAAAAAAATCTTACAATAGCATTTGCAGCATCCATGCTCACTGGTTCACCATTCTTTCTAATGTGAGATTTAATCCAAACATCAACTCTAGTTATCGACAATGGGTCTGAACTCTGCTCTTTCTAAATTTAGAATAACATTAAATAAATAAACTGATTGGTATTAAATACCTAGGCAAATAATGCTATAGTTAATTAACTAACCAGGTCCTCGTCAATCTAGCCATTCTTCTACGACCAGATGTATGTGGAAGTTGATTATTACTAAGGGCCGTATATTTCTCACTTCGTTTCTGGAAATATTGGAAGGTGTTAGAACTTAGTAACTAGTATAAAAAATACTGAAAATGACGTATACAATAAAGAATGTAATTATACTTGTTTTCCTCTATGTTACCTTAAACTCCACACTTGTTTTTGCCTTTACAAACTTTCTCCATTCTATCATGCTATTGATGTTGGTCGGATTCAGATTAAGTCTTTCCTCTTCTGTCTCTGCTTTATTAATTTTTCGTACCAATTTGCTTTTCGAGGATCTCCAAAGTATTCCCATTTGCTGAAATACAGCTGTTTTTTTTCCAATCCTCTTCCAATTTAAATCTACCCTACAACAATACATGAAAATATTTGAATTTATCCGAAGTATTACCATTTCGAGGTTGTTGCTGTATGTTGAATCTTGTAAATGTATATACAGTTTGAAGTTTAATGCTAAAGACCGCAATTAACCTCGTAGTCGGAGTATTCACACATAAATGTATAGGACAGACTGAAATTGTACAGGATATTTATGAATTATATATGGATTATAAAGTTTGTGTACACATATAAGAGCAGCTGTTAAAATTATCACTCACTGAAAAGCTTATATGTATATACACCTGCAAATTTAGAGTTTGACATGTAGTCACTTGAAAGCAGGTGTAACAACCAGGTATTTTCAACCATTCGCATCCATTATAAGTGTATAGATAGACACTCATGCCGGAATTGGATTGCTCAAAATACCGCGTTGTAAATAATTTTTTTGGCAAATCTCAGAATATACAGTAAATAAAAATCACAGATCACAGACACAGAGTAATAATAGTGCAGCGGAAGTAAAATAAATAGTAGTTCATGAAGCTACTATGTAAATATATCAGAGTTAAATAAAATACAACAGAAGAAATAAAGTACAAAGGAAGTCTCACTACATAGAAGTCTACTAATACAAGAGCTGAAAGGAACAACAGACTGCAAAAGATGAAACTTGACAAGTAGATAATCTCCAGCGATTTTCAATCTCAGAAAGTGGAAATCCAAATCTATGAATACTCAGGCTGACCCGAGCGTAAATAAAAATACAAACACTCGAGTCAGGACATACATACTTATACAATGTAAACCAACTCAAGTGAACTGTAGTAAAGGTAGAAGTAACTTAGAAGATGCTTGGGACCGCTCATCCTCTAAGGATCCGTTAAACTATTTACTATGTAGTAATATACGCTATATACAGTAGTGTCTAATCAGTAAAGTATAATCATATAGAAAATAGCGTTAAGGGGATGGTGAACCTTAACGCGGTCGGATCTTTAAAACCAAAATCGTAGTGGGCTCGATATAAGGAGATGACACGGCACGCGAGGCAATGCCAGGGTGGATACACCGTTTGCACTCCGGACCGATGGTGACGGCAAGCCAGCAGCTTCCGCCCACCTCGAACAATACCCCCGAATCAAAGTGGCGCCACATATCGAATCACAAAAGTAATAGAATGGTTTCCGATGGAGCATGCTCGATGAAAGGGTGCGACCCTTTGTATAGCCTGGTGTAGCTCCTGTTTCAGTCGTTTATGCCAACTCACGGGAGTTGGGTCCACGTGATATACCTCGAGAACGTCGCCACCATCCAACTTCATTCTGGAACCTCCACCGCGTACACAGTTGTTAAATTGGTTTTCGGTATTGGCCGGCTATAAGACAATATCCGATCCCGGTCTCTTTAACAACCAATCGTTATTCTAACCCGTGGTTATAACTTTAAAACAACATTTTCATACTTCAAAATAAAATATTATTTCAATCCAAATCTTTATCAAAATAAAGATTAAATCATTTCTAAACCATTTCAATATATCAACATACCATATCTTTCAAATTCAAATATTTATCAAAAAAATATCAAGTCATTTCAAATCATTTTAATACATAAACATCATATCTTTCAAACTTCATTTTCAAATAGTTTTAATTTCAAAATGTCATAACTTTCAAAACTTCATCTTCGAATCATTTAACATATATCAAAATATCATATCTTTCAAACTTCATTTTCAAATCGTTTTAATTTCAAAATATCATAACTTTTAAAAACTTCATTTCAAAACGTTTTAAATATATCATATCCTAAACATCTTTAAATCATTAAATATATATCAAAATATCATATCTTTCAAACTCATTTTAAATCATTTTAATTTCAAAATATCATAACTTAAACATTTTTAAATTCAAAGATAACATTCATTTATTATCATCTCAAATCACCTTTTTAAATAATTTATATTCCATCAATTTAATTCAATTGAAATCATTTTAAAAATGTAATTATTATACTTTCAAATCAAGTATTCAATTTTCAAAGTTTTAAACCATTATAAGTTCATTTACTAAGTTAAAAACCATAAACATTGAAAATTTCAACCTTTTACAGCATTCAGAAAAAGGTGCTGAAAGTTATACTTGAAAACATTTCAATTTAAACCATTTAAACATTTTAAAAATCATATTTTAACATTCAAAGATGTTCATTAAATACTCTTTTAATTAATGATTTTTATAAAGCAACATTTTATAATTAAATCAAATTTCACAAATCCACTTAATAAATTCAAGTGTAAACTTCCTATTTTTGCATTTAACACTTTATTAACATTTACATTTTCAAATTATCATTTCACAAATTAAACTAAATTCCCAATTTATTTAAATTTCTTAAACTTTAAACAAAACCAAATTCCACATTTCCAAATCAAGTTGTATTTTCAAATTTCACTTTTTAAGCATTCATTTATTTAACCACTTAAATTCATAGAAAATCAATAATACTTTAATAAATCACTTAAACTCAAATTTAAATCAATTTATCATATTTACCATTTTCCAAATAAAAATTTAAATTCCCATTTTATTTATATAACTTAAATATCATTTTTTAACCAAAATTCCAAATTTCCAAACTTAAGTTATATTTCAATAATCCAATTTAACCATTCATTAATTACATTTTTAACTCATAGAAAAATCATTATTTATTTATTTAAAACATTTCAAAATCTATTTAAATAAAATTTCATAAATTTATATTTTTAAAATACTTAAAAATATCCAAAGAAAATTTATAAAATAACCACGGGTCTGTATATAGTTTTCTTACTTAGGTCAAGTGATACGGATATGTATCATTTCAATCCGCATTTTAAAAGAAAAATCCGGGTTTTATCATTTCAAACCCGCAATCCTAACTTAAATAAATTAAATAAAAACCGTTTAGGCCTACCATTTCAGCCCATAACGATTTTTCCCTATTCTAAAGTCCGTTCGGGTATGTATCATTTCAACCCATAGTGTTTTCTAATCTACAGGGAACTTGCAGTGTGATAAACAGATATAAATGAACAGTAACAACATATATATAATAACAGATGATATGACATGAAATTTAACAGGTTTAACATCGTATATAATTAATCACAGGCAGTTATAACATCACATAATAGTTCTACCCATTCAAATGGTGTCAATTCACATTTGTATAAGTATAAACGTCTGGTGAGATTTACTCACAGGTTTGAGCTGAAGACACAACGACGAATTGCACAAATGGGATCTACACAAGCACAAAAGCACGAACCAGATTCGAATGGAGGAGCCAAATGTCAAATTCCTTGGATACACATCAAACAAAAAAATATATAACAACGATGAGTTTCAAAACCAAAATACGATAAACTGCGCTAGAATAAACTGCACAGACCAGACGGTGAACAGATAACTCCTAAGTTAATGGATTCCGACTGCGACAAACGTAATAAAATCATATATTAACATTTACGTCGTTATGTATTCGCGTTAAAAATTATTTAAAAATTTGATTGTCATTACAATTTCAGTTTATATATATATACTTACATATATATATAACAAGCAAACATGAATTCCTTAATTCATTATAAAAATCGAACTAGCTTGATATATAAAATTTTACACGTGGACAAACTTACAAGTTTACAGCTCAATGTTCAAATCCTATGTTTACTATTACCTTTTCTTCTCTTTTTTTTATATAATTTTTTTTTATAATAACGCACGCAACTTCGGGAAAAGAATCCAAAACCAACACAAACATTTCATTCATTATGCATATACTCACTGTACCAAATATATTCAATTTGTGGCATGCAGGCTTGTACCACTTCCATTTTTTTTTATTGCACGCAACTAGGCAGTGGAGAAAACAAAACAAAAAAAAAATGTTCAGCCATAACTTTACCATTTAGTATATATATAGGTGTAACATATATGTATGCAGTGCCAAGTTATCATCTTTATTTTATTTTTTTTTATTTTTTTTACATAAATGACGCACGCGACTTCCAGAGAAAGAAAAAAGAAGAAAATATATATATATATATATATATATATATATATATATATTCACTGTATCCAAAACCATTCAATGTTTGCATGCAGGGCCATTCGCATGCAAGCTTGTATCCCTTCAAATTTTTTTTTATATTTGACACACGCAGCAAGAAGAAGAGAGAAAAGAGAAAAAAAACAAAAGAACTCACCGCACAGGGCTGAGGTGGCAGTGACGTAGGTGGCGTCGGGGGATGATCGGTGGCGTGGCTGCAGTGGAAGGGGAGTTGCGGTGGTCAGGAAGGTGGTGCGGTGCTTGGTACAGAGGAGAGGGGGTTTGTTTTGTAAGTTGGATCGGTTGTTGCCTTCTTCCCTTTTTTTTTATTTGGGTGCGAAAAGATGCTGAAGGAGGAAGTTGAACACAAGAGAAAAGTGATAAAGCCTCTTATTTTTATACTAGTTTAGATTGCGTGAGTGATTCCAGGGAGGGGAAATCTAAGTTTAAGGTAACCGGTTGATATCTTAAAACGTACCATAAATTTTGTGTAACATACCAATAAATTATGTAACGTACCAATTAATTGTGTAACGTACCAATTAATTTTGTAATGTACCAATTAATTGTGTAACGTACCAATTAATTTTGTAACGTACCAATTAATTTTGTAACGAACCAATTAATTTTGTAACGTACCAATTAATTTTGTAACGAACCAATTAATTTTGTAACGTACCAATTAATTGTGTAACGTACTAATTAATTTTTAGGCTACAGCTGTTAAACACGTTCAGGAATTTAAATTTTGAATTCTAATCAATTAATTTCAGTTTATAACGGCAACTAATAAATTTATATACGGACCCATTATATACACACAAAACAGCGCGTAACTTCCACATCGGACCTCCAAATTCAGCAAATAAGGTATCGTTACGCTCGCCTTGTCAGCACGAGTCTAATAATATAGAGAAAAATCACATTTGTTCATTCAAATAAATATTCATTTTCCAAAATTTGCGGTCGCGGATACCGCTAATTGGACCATATGAAACTAATTTAATGCGTTAACGTTACCGGAAGTCTTCAACAGACGTTATTATATTTTTATTATAAATCTCCCTTAAATATTACAACATAAAATAATGACATTCCAAAAAAAAATTATGCAAATTAATTGCCAAAATACGTTACCCGCAAATTTAATAGGTTATTTTATTTAAAAGTTCTTTTATTCAAAAAAGATCTAGATAGTTACAACAAATTCTTACGTTATTAAAATTTTAGTTTCAAATTTGTCGCTAACTTCCGCAGGAATCCAATTTATTAGCAGTAAATTTCTCGGGTCGTTACACTCTCCCCCACTCAAAACTTTTCGTCCTCGAAAAGGAATGAGGCACGGAAAAGCAGGACAAAGATAGAGTGAAATAGGATTAAGATAAGATGGCATGGAGATTGAAATTATACCTGATAACTATTATTATAGGTTAGTTTTACAAGGTGGAGATGATCTTTCCAAGATTCTCCAAAATTAAGAACCCAAGCACGAAAAGGTGGATTCAAAATGATTACCAAAGATCAATCAAAGATTATAGAAAGATTCCTATACCAATCTATAGCAAGATAAGGATGATAAGGACAACCAAAAGATAGTTTGGAAAACAAAATAAGGAATTAGATTTGAAAGCATGGAAATTTTAACTTAAATAGAGAATAAATCTTTACACAAGTTAAATAAATCTTAACTATCTCAAATTTCATTATCTTATTATCCAATCATCTAAAATTAACAATTTTTAAAACCATGGGTTTGAAAAATAATCATTTATTACACTCACAATGTAGTTAATAAATTTAATTCTCTTTATTCCTAATAAAAATTAGATTTATTCCTCTCAATACATTTATCACTTATGTTAAACATACTTACACTTATTATAACTGCTTTATTTTATTCTTAGTTCTTTTAACATTATTTTAGTGTAAGTTATTCAATTACCCTTTATTATATTTACCCCTGTTAATCATTAAAATTTAAGTGTATAACATTTATTATAACCACTCAAATTTTATTTATAAAATCTTTTTATATTGTATATTATCCAATTACATTGTTAACTTCTGAAAGTAAGGTAAGTTATATTTGAATGCAATTGTATTATACAAATAAAACTTTCCAATTCAATCATTTCAAGCTTAAATCATTTATTCAAAAATTTTGATTTTCTTTTTATAATTGAAATTATTCTTTAAAAATAAAATTTAAGAATTAAATTTTCGATTTCTTCAAACCATTTAGAGATAACTAGATGTATGTACATAGTTTCTCAAATAAAATTTAAATCATATGTCTATATATATTATAAATCAAGTCATATTTTAGAAATTCAAATAAACTTGATTTCCCAAAACAAAGCTGTAGAAAGACTACAGAACAGTCTCTTCACTTCGAAACTCGAAAATGAACGTCGATGGTGCTGCAGTCATCACCGAAGTTATTTCCCAGCGACAATGAGAAGAGCACTAATTTTAAACTTAAAATTCTTTGGAAACAAATTTCTATTTGAAAATACTTTAAATAATATAACCTTTTAAAACATTAAACATAAGGTTCGAGACCATTGGAAATTAAATTCTCAAATTTCTTGTTTTAAATTCATTTCAGTTCCCAAATCAATTTATAAACAACTATTTATAAATTCATTTATAGACCAATAAATGATAAATCAAGTATTATCTTTTCAAATGATTAATTTAAATCAATTTATTAAGTTCCATAAATTTACTTATATCAAAATTTATTTCATTAACCAAATTTTTTAAAATAATATTGTGTCAGTTTGTTCTGTCAAAGTGTTTTGAAAATCTTATCGATAGCGTTGATCAGACGAATCGATCGGAAACCCAAATCAACATCAACAACTCAAATAACACAATATATAAACAAAACATAGATTTACAAGTACAATTCAAAATGTTTGAAAATAGGTTGGAAACAAAAGACAAGATGATTAAATAACAAAATAGGGAGGTGGATAAGCCTAAATAAATCACGGGCAACATTTACCGGGTCAACCGTGGCTTAAAGAATAAGATCAATGTGGATTTTTCAGGGGTAAATCTACATTCGATCCCAAGAGTTAGAGTTTGGAATAACAAAAGATATTAGCATCTAAACCAAGGATAGATATAAATCTCTGGTGAATCGATGCTAATTGTAAAAGAGTTTTCCCCTTTTTTCAATTCAATTTGAAATTGGCATGACCGCCGACTTACTAGAAAGATCATTCGAAGCGGAGTTATGGAATACTCCAGAGTCAAAAGAAGATGAATAGTGAGGGATACGAATGGATTTTGGAACCGTAGGGAACGCTCCAAAATTCAAAGGAATCGAGTCAAAAGGGAGAGATTCAAACTCGAATGAAAGTGATTCTGTAAATACATTCACTCCATATGCCGAGTTTGCCTAGAGCTACCAAAGCTCTGATACCAACTGTA
Organism: Allium cepa; assembly: GCA_030765085.1. Classification (NCBI taxonomy): domain Eukaryota; kingdom Viridiplantae; phylum Streptophyta; class Magnoliopsida; order Asparagales; family Amaryllidaceae; genus Allium; species Allium cepa. The sequence goes on along the minus strand of CM060938.1, from coordinate 712,749,320 downwards.
ACAACCAGGTATTTTCAACCATTCGCATCCATTATAAGTGTATAGGTAGACACTCATGCCGGAATTGGATTGCTCAAAATACCGCGTTGTAAATAATTTTTTTGGCAAATCTCAGAATATACAGTAAATAAAAATCACAGATCACAGACACAGAGTAATAATAGTGCAGCGGAAGTAAAATAAATAGTAGTTCATGAAGCTACTATGTAAATATATCAGAGTTAAATAAAATACAACAGAAGAAATAAAGTACAAAGGAAGTCTCACTACATAGAAGTCTACTAATACAAGAGCTGAAAGGAACAACAGACTGCAAAAGATGAAACTTGACAAGTAGATAATCTCCAGTGATTTTCAATCTCCAGAAAGTGGAAATCCAAATCTGTGAATACTCAGGCTGACCCAAGCGTAAATAAAAATACAAACACTCGAGTCAGGACACACATACTTATACAATGTAAACCAACTCAAGTGAACTGTAGTAAAGGTAGAAGTAACTTAGAAGATGCTTGGGACCGCTCATCCTCTAAGGATCCGTTAAACTATTTACTATGTAGTAATATACGCTATATACAGTAGTGTCTAATCAGTAAAGTATAATCATATAGAAAATAGCGTTAAGGGGATGGTGAACCTTAACGCGGTCGGATCTTTAAAACCAAAATCGTAGTGGGCTCGATATAAGGAGATGACACGGCAGCGAGGCAATGCCAGGGTGGATACACCGTTTGCACTCCGGACCGGTGGTGACGGCAAGCCAGCAGCTTCCGCCCACCTCGAACAATACCCCCGAATCAAAGTGGCGCCACATATCGAATCACAAAAGTAATAGAATGGTTTCCGATGGAGCATGCTCGATGAAAGGGTGCGACCCTTTGTATAGCCTGGTGTAGCTCCTGTTTTAGTCATTTATGCCAACTCACGGGAGTTGGGTCCACGTGATATACCTCGAGAACGTCGCCACCATCCTACTTCATTCTGGAACCTCCACCGCGTACACAGTTGTTAAATTGGTTTTCGGTATTGGCCGGCTATAAGACAATATCCGATCCTGGTCTCTTTAACAACCAATCGTTATTATAACCCGTGGTTATAACTTTAAAACAATATTTTCATACTTCAAAATAAAATATCATTTCAATCCAAATCTTTATCAAAATAAAGATTAAATCATTTCTAAACCATTTCAATATATCAACATACCATATCTTTCAAATTCAAATATTTATCAAAATAAATATCAAGTCATTTCAAATCATTTTAATACATAAACATCATATCTTTCAAACTTCATTTTCAAATCGTTTTAATTTCAAAATGTCATAACTTTTAAAACTTCATCTTCGAATCATTTAATATATATCAAAATATCATATCTTTCAAACTTCATTTTCAAATCGTTCTAATTTCAAAATATCATAACTTTTAAAAACTTCATTTCAAAACGTTTTAAATATATCATATCCTAAACATCTTTAAATCATTAAATATATATCAAAATATCATATCTTTCAAACTCATTTCAAATCATTTTAATTTCAAAATATCATAACTTAAACATTTTTAAATTCAAAGATAACATTCATTTATTATCATCTCAAATCACTTTTTTAAATAATTTATATTCCATCAATTTAATTCAATTGAAATCATTTTTAAAATGTAATTATTATACTTTCAAATCAAGTATTCAATTTCAAAGTTTTAAACCATTATGAGTTCATTTACTAAGTTAAAAACCATAAACATTGAAAATTTCAACCTTTTACAGCATTCAGAAAAAGGTGCTGAAAGTTATACTTGAAAACATTTCAATTTAAACCATTTAAACATTTTAAAAATCATATTTTAACATTCAAAGATGTTCATTAAATACTCTTTTAATTAATGATTTTTATAAAGCAACATTTTATAATTAAATCAAATTTCACAAATCCACTTAATAAATTCAAGTGTAAACTTCCTATTTTTGCATTTAACACTTTATTAACATTTACATTTTCAAATTATCATTTCACAAATTAAACTAAATTCCCAATTTATTTAAATTACTTAAACTTTAAACAAAAACCAAATTCCACATTTCCAAATCAAGTTGTATTTTCAAATTTCACTTTTTAAGCATTCATTTATTTAACCACTTAAATTCAAAGAAAATCAATAATACTTTAATAAATCACTTAAATTCAAATTTAAATCAATTTATCATATTTACCATTTTCCAAATAAAATTTTAAATTTCCATTTTATTTATATAACTTAAATATCATTTTTTAACCAAAATTCCAAATTTCCAAACTTAAGTTATATTTCAATAATCCAATTTAACCATTCATTAATTACATTTTTAACTCATAGAAAAATCATTATTTATTTATTTAAAACATTTCAAAATCTATTTAAATAAAATTTCATAAATTTATATTTTTGAAATACTTAAAAATATCCAAAAAAAATTTATAAAATAACCACGGGTCTGTATATAGTTTTCTTACTTAGGTCAAGTGATACGGATATGTATCATTTCAATCCGCATTTTAAAAGAAAAATCCGGGTTTTATCATTTCAAACCCGCAATCCTAACTTAAATAAATTAAATAAAAACCGTTTAGGCCTACCATTTCAGCCCATAACGATTTTTCCCTATTCTAAAGTCCGTTCGGGTATGTATCATTTCAACCCATAGTGTTTTCTAATCTACAGGGAACTTGCAGTGTGATAAACAGATATAAATGAACAGTAACAACATATATATAATAACAGATGATATGACATGAAATTTAACAGGTTTAACATCGTATATAATTAATCACAGGCAGTTATAACATCACATAATAGTTCTACCCATTCAAATGGTGTCAATTCACATTTGTATAAGTATAAACGTCTGGTGAGATTTACTCACAGGTTTGAGCTGAAGACACAACGAAGAATTGCACAAATGAGATCTACACAAGCACAAAAGCACGACCCAGATTCGAATGGAGGAGCCAAATGTCAAATTCCTTGGATACACATCAAACAAAAAAAATATATAACAACGATGAGTTTCAAAACCAAAATACGATAAACTGCGCTAGAATAAACTGCACAGACCAGACGGTGAACAGATAACTCCTAAGTTAATGGATTCTGACTACGACAAACGTAATAAAATCATATATTAACATTTACGTCGTTATGTATTCGCGTTAAAAATTATTTAAAAATTTGGTTGTCATTACAATTTCAGTTTATATATATATATATATATATACACACACACTTACATATATATATAACAAGCAAACATGAATTCCTTAATTCATTATAAAAATCGAACTAGCTTGATATATAAAATTATACACGTGGACAAACTTACAAGTTTACAGCTCAACGTTCAAATCCTATATTTACTATTACCTTTTCTTCTCTTTTTTTTATATAATTTTTTTATATATAATAACGCACGCAACTTCGGGAAAAGAATCCAAAACCAACACAAACCCTTCATTCATTATGCATATACTCACTGTACCAAATATATTCAATTTGTGGCATGCAGGCTTGTACCACTTCCATTTTTTTTATTGCACGCAACTAGGAAGTGGAGAAAACAAAACAAAAAAAAAATGTTCAGCCATAACTTTACCATTTAGTATATATATAGGTGTAACATATATGTATGCAGTGCCAAGTTATCACCTTCACTTTATTTTATTTTATTTTTTTATATAAATGACGCACGCGACTTCCAGAGAAAGAAAAAAGAAGAATATATATATATATATATATATATATATATATATATATATATATATTCACTGTATCCAAAACCATTCAATGTTTGCATGTAGGGCCATTCGCATGCAAGCTTGTATCCCTTCAATTTTTTTATATATATTTGACACATGCAGCAAGAAGAAGAGAGAAAGGAGAAAAAAACAAAAGAACTCACCGCACAGGGCTGAGGTGGCAGTGACGTAGGTGGCGTGGCTGCAGTGGAAGGGGAGTTGCGGTGGTCAGGAAGGTGGTGCGGTGCTTGGTACAGGGGAGAGGGGGTTTGTTTTGTAAGTTGGATCGGCTATTGCCTTCTTCCCTTTTTTTATTTGGGTGCGAAAAGATGCTGAAGGAGGAAGTTGAACATGAGAGAAAAGTGATAAAGCCTCTTATTTTTATACTAGTTTAGATTGCGTGAGTGATTCCAGGGAGGGAAAATTTAAGTTTAAGGTAACCGGTTGATATCTTAAAACGTACCATAAATTTGTGTAACGTACCAATAAATTGTGTAACGTACCAATTAATTGTGTAACATACCAATTAATTTTGTAAGGTACCAATTAATTGTGTAACGTACCAATTAATTTTGTAATGTACCAATTAATTTTGTAACAAACCAATTAATTTTGTAACGTACCAATTAATTGTGTAACGTACTAATTAATTTTTAGGCTACAGCTGTTAAACACGTTCAGGAATTTAAATTTTGAATTCTAATCAATTAATTTCAGTTTATAACGGCAACTAATAAATTTATATACGGACCCATTATATACACACAAAACAGCGCGTAACTTCCACATCGGACCTCCAAATTCAGCAAATAAGGTATCGTTGCGCTCGCCTTGTCAGCACGAGTCTAATAATATAAAAAAATCACGTTTGTTCATTCAAATAAATATTCATTTTTCGAAATTTGCAGTCGCCGATACCGCTAATTGGACCATATAAAACTAATTTAATGCGTTAACGTTACCGAAAGTCTTCAACAGACGTTATTATATTTTTATTATAAATCTCCCTTAAATATTACAACATAAAATAATGACATTCCAAAAAAAATTATGCAAATTAATTGCCAAAATACGTTACCCACAAATTTAATAGGTTATTTTATTTAAAAGTTCTTTTATTCAAAAAAGACCTAGATAGTTACAACAAATTCTTACGTTATTAAAATTTTAGTTTCAAATTTGTCGCTAACTTCCGCAGGAATCCAATTTATTAGCAGTAAATTTCTCGGGTCGTTACAGCAGGCATCTTTGAATCTGGTGTACTTGAAAATAAAATACTTTGAAATCATCTACACACTTTGTTATTATAAAATTTTGTGTAAATTTACACGTTCAAGAAGTAACATGTTTAAAGCCATATATGACGTTTCATGCATCATATATATGCATTCAAAACCAAATTTCCACAAAAATAAGTATATACAAGATTACCCGCACATTCAGAATTGATACTTGTTTCTATGAAATCATTTGTATATAAAAATTCTCGCATCCAAAAGCTCATACATAAAAAATTTAATGTGACGAGACTGTCCCTATATCCAAAGTTAAGTATCCATCCACAGTTCGTCTTATTATACTTTTAAAATTTGACATTGCCCATAGTCATAAATACTTCAAAATTGATTAATACTTAAGAGTTGTCATTTATTTAAAACCGAAACTTATACACGTAATGTTGTAATAAATAAATAAATTTTAGATCTGAATACATATTACCCATATTGATTCTATCGAGAAACAAATATATGAAATTAAATAGTTCAGCAGGAGTCGCACCTGAATCCATTGATGTTTGCAAAAAGAAGATCAACTAGGTTTTAGATCTTCCAAATTGACACAAGCTTAGATCTGAAAATTCTCTTTAGAAGAGGGTGAAGAGAATATGATAAGACTTGTGTAATTTGGGGACCATAACCCTATATATATAGTGTGTGACATTTTTCAGTTCGGCCCTTCAACAAACTAAAATTGTCACTCTGGTATCCACACATTATAAATTTACATGACGAATATACCCCTTAAGTCTTGTTGTATTTATTCCAAATAGATCACATAATTAAACTTAATCCCAAGATAGCCCATACATTCAAATATTAAAATATGTGGCCCCATAGTGCTGAATTATTCCAACAATCTCCCCCTGGGAGACATATGTAACCTTATAGAATGTATTTAACTTTATGAGCTCTCAAATAGCTATCTTGACAATATGGTATATCCAAAACAATCTCGTCCATTGATTGTGTTAACATAGGATCAAAGCGGTTTTCATTATCATTGGTGTAACTAAACCCATCAATGGTCACGTATATCAATATAACCAAATGACATAGATCAATCATGTATGTGTAGCATGGAAAATACATGAAATGTGATCTTTACATGTCTATTTGCAACTGGTCCTACTTTACTTTAATGAGATCAAAATCTAAACATATATAAATAATTTAAGTGCAATTAAAAAATTTATTTCTGATCGGAAAAACTGAAGCATATCCACAATCAAAATATAGAGCAATGTCACAAAAGAAATGACTTAGTACAAACTCTCCCTAAACCAAAATATTCTTACATAAAAGATACACCCATTTTAGCAACATGCTTATGAAAGACCTTGGGTGGTAATGCTTTTGTAAGTGGATCCGCTAACATGGAATTTGTCCCAATATGCTCTATGGATATTAACCCATTTTGCACTCTTTCCTTCACAACTAGAAACATGATGTCAATGTAATTTGACTTACTTGAGCTTCTATTGTTATTAGAATATAATACTGCTGATTTATTGTCACAAAACAACTTTAGTGGTCTTTTAATATTATCTATAATGCGCAGCCCAGTGACAAAATTTCGCAGTCATTTTCCATGATTTGATGCCTCATAGCAAGCCACAAACTCTGCTTCCATAGTGGAAGAATCTATAAGCGTTTGCTTAATGCTCTTCTATGAGATAGCCCCTCCACTCAACATAAATATGCATCCTGAAGTGGATTTTCTGCTATCTGGACATCCAGCAAAGTCAGAATCAGAATACCCAATGATCTCCAACCGATCTGATCTTCTATATGTAAGCATATAGTCCTTTGTTCTTTGAAGATACCTCATAACCCTTTTTGCTGCTTTCCAATGATCCATTCCTGGGTTACTAAGATACCTGCTAACACTCCTACAATGTACGCAATATCCGGACGCGTACATACTTGAGCATACATTAGACTCCCTATAGCAGATGCATAAGGGATCTTCTGTATTTCATTAACTTCAACGATGTTATTAGGGCATTGTTTGAGACAAAACTTATCTCCTTTAGCGACAGGGGCATCACCTGGTTTACAATCTTGCATGCTAAATCTCTTAAGCACCTTTTCTATATAGTTCTTTTGTGACAATCCAAGAATGCCTCGTGAACGATCACGATGTATTTGGATCCCTAATACAAAAGATGCATCACCAAGATCTTTCATTTCAAAATTATTTGAAAGAAATCTCTGAGTTTCGTGCAACATATTTAAATCATTGATGGCGAGCAATATATCATCAACATATAAAATTAAAAATATAAATTTACTCCCATTAAACTTGTGATACACACAGTTATCAATGATGTTTGCCTCAAAACCAAAAGAGGTAATTACATTATGAAATTTGTGGTACCATTGACGAGAAGCTTGTTTGAGTCCATAAATGGATTTCTTTAGTTTGCAAACCATATTCTTTGGATCTTCGACCACAAAGTTTTCCGGTTGCAGCATATAAATTGTTTCCTCAATGTATCCATTGAGAAATGCAGTTTTAACATCCACTTGATGCAACTCAAGGTCAAAATGTGCAACAAGTGATAAAATTGTTCTAAAAGAGTCTTTCGATGAAACCGGAGAGAAAGTCTCTTTGAAAACAATGCCTTCCTTTTGAGTAAAACATTTTTCTACAAGACGAGCCTTATATCTTTCCACTTTACCTTTAGCATCCCTCTTGGTTTTAAATATCCATTTACAACCAATGGGCTTCTTACCTTCAGGTAAAGGGACAAGATCCCAAACTTTATTGTCTTGCATTGATTTATACTCTTCATTCATAGCTTCAATCCACTTTTGAGAATTAATATCTTGCATGGCTTGGTGAAAGTTGATAGGATCATCTTCCATCAATCCATTATTATCCTCTAACTCTTGAAGAAATACAACATAATCATCCGGAACAGCATTTCTTCTTTCCCTAGTGGATCTTCTTAATGGCAATTCATTTTGAGGTTGTTGAATTTGTTCTTGTAGAACATTAACTTCAACTTAAAGAGGATTTTCTTCAACATTGTTTTGTTGGGGTTCTGGATTCACTTCTTGATCAATGACAGGAACAATAATCTGCACATTGTCCGAAGAAGTAACTGTAGTAGGAATCATAGACGATGATTCCTCCTTAAAAACAATGTTCCTTACTTCATTTCTCCCTCTCAACTCAACATCCTCAAAAAATGTTGCATTTCCCATCTCAAATATTTTCCTCAGTATGAGATCATAAAATTTATAGCCCCTAGATCGCTCAGAATAACCAATAAAGTAGCTACTCACTGTTTTGGAGTCCAACTTTCTTTCATTTGGCCTATATAGCCTTGCCTCAGCTGGACATCCCCAAATATGAAAATGCTTTAGAGTAGGTTGTTTGCCTGTCCATAGCTCATAAGGTGTTTTAGTAGCTGCTTTAGTGGGTATTCTATTAAGGATATAAACTGTTGTCTTTAATGCCTCTCCCTAGAGTGATTTTGATAAGGTAGAATGACTGATCATACTCCTTACCATGTCTTTAAGAGTCCGGTTTCGTCTCTCAGCAACACCATTCATGCTAGGTGAACCTGGCATAGTGTATTGTGGGACTATTCCACATTCCTCTAGGAATTTGGCAAATGGTCCTAGACATTGTTCACCTGATCCGTCAGATTTACCATAATACTCACCGCCACGGTCAGATCTGACAATTTTAATACTTTTGTTGAGTTGGTTCTCAACTTCTACCTTAAATTTCTTGAACATGTCTAAGGATTCTGATTTATCATGAATAAGATATAGGTATCCATATCTTAAGTAGTCGTCTATGAATGTTATAAAATATTGTCGACCATTCCATGATGCCTCAGGGAATGGTCCACAAATGTCTGTATGTATTAATTCTAAGACGTCAGTTGCTCTATTGGCACCTATTTTCTTACATTTGGCCTGTTTTCCCTTGATACACTCTACACAGACATCAAGGTCTGAAAAACCAACGGATTCCAAAATGCCATCTGACACGAGCCTTATTTTTAGATATATGACCTAAGCGCTTGTGCCACAATGTGGCTGAAGTTTCCTTATTAGCTTTTCTTTTAGTACCATGTGACTCTACATGCAAGGCTTCATTATAAGAGATATGAACATCAAGCATATATAAGTTATCATAAACATTAAGAGAACCGGTTCCAATAAGAGTTGAATTCATTGATAAACTAAAAGTACCATTCCCAAATGAACAAGAATAACCAAATTTGTCCAACTTAGAAACAGAAACCAAATTCCGTCTAAATGACGGTATAACAAAAGTATCAAATAAATCCAAATAAAACCGAGTTCTTAATAACAACTTAAATTGCCCAATAGCCTCCACTTCTACCGATTTTCCATCACCCACATAGATGTATCTTTCAGCATCAGTTGGATTTCGGTAGCTCGGGCAACCATGCATAGAAACACTTATGTGAGTAGAAGCACCAGAATCTAACCACCAAGTGTTTCCAGATACTGTAGCTAAATTTACTTCAGAACAGACCAAAGAAAAAGATATACCTTTCTTAACACGCCATGCGTGGTATTTGGCACAATCTTTCTTCAAATGTCCAGCCTTTTTGCAAAAGTAACAACCATCAGTCTCCTTTTGTTGTTTCTTTTTAGTCGGACCCTTAGCAGTTTCTTTATCCTTCTTTCTCTTTTTGTCTTTTCCCTTAGAGGTGTATGCTAAATGAGCACTTTCAGCCTTATTTTGCTTCAATCTCTCTTCTTCTTGTACACAATACGAAATGAGCTCATTAAGAGTCCATTTCTCCTTTTGACAGTTATAACTGATCTTGAATTGGTTGAATTGTGAAGGAAGAGAGATTAATACCAAATGCACGAGCAAATCATCTGAAAGCTCAAGCTTAACTGCCTTAAGTTTTGAAGCAGTGTTAGACATTTCCATAATGTACTCCCTTATGTTTCCTTTGCTTTGATACTTCATGGAAATCAAGCGTTGCAAAAGCGTGCTTGTTTCTGCCTTATCGTTTTTTGCAAAATGTTTTTCAATCTCAGCAAGGAAATCTTTAGCATTGGTTATCTTTTCAGATCCCACCTCTTAAAATTCTTTATAATATCAAAAGAACTTTCATACGTAAGAGGGGCGGGTTCATCTATTCTAAGTGCAAGGTCAAGATCCATGCAGCCAAGAACAAGAAATATGTTCTCTTTCCAATCCTTAAAGTTTGTTCCAGTCAGAATAGGAATGTTGTTCAGATTGGCAGATACCGTAGTCAAATTAGCTGTAATTTTAAATTAATCAAATATGCTTACATTATAAAACAACTGTAGTAAATTTAAAATAATTGGTAAGTCTTTGCTCAAGATACCTAGCACAACATTAATATCAAGTCTTTGGACAGTAATATTAACTGTAAGTGGTATTCTTGTTGTAATCATCAAATATTAACAATAAATTCAAGTCAAATAATAATCTTCCTTTGGGCCGATTAATTATTTTCTTGTAAAACTTTATAATTGTTACATATTTATCATCACACATGTGTATCTAATTTGGCCAGATATTAACCTTCCTTTGGGCCGACTAATATTCGCATAAATAAATACACACAAATATCTAACATTTTTCATGAGCAACTAAAATAAGAGAGGTCACTTTGGTGACATATTATTTCAATTACTTCACTTGTAATGCAGGATATTCACAATCAATTTGCAAAAGACGCCAAATAGTATATGAATTTATTTTAACTCCTTCATTTATAAATTTGCCATAAATATCAATGTCAAATTTGACATCAAGAAAACTGTAATAATACATAAATGAATAATACTTGCAATAATAATTAGTATCAGATTATTGCGTACTTTATTTAACTGCTACTATTCAAAATAGAAGGTGAAACATATTAAGTAGTAACAATAAATTACAAATATATATATATATATGTGTGTGTGTGTGTGTGTGTGTGTGTGTCAAATCTTACAGCATCAATTAATGTGCTGATTCATAGTGTACAAAAGTAATGAATAGTAAAAGCTTGGCCAGTATTTCAACAATGCATGTTGCTATTTTATGCTAAGAAAAAAAACCAACAAATAAAATAATTATTTATGCTTTTGCAGGAGAAAACAAAACCACAAACATGTCATGGTATAATTATTATAAAAGATGTAGATGAATTCTTAGATCATAAATCCAATGATACGGTTCAATTAAATCCAAATTGCTATCATTTCAGGAAACTTTTGGTCAAATCAACAGAATCCAATATTTCATTAAATCTATGGATCCATGTATAATACTGTTTATTAACATGTTTTGAATCACCATAATTGAAGCATTCACAAATCAGAACGAAATAAGTGGATCAGGTGAATCAACCGAAAATTGTAAATCCAAGAACCCTAATTTCATATGTTCTCAAAACCAAAGAATTTCTCAATAAAATCAATGATGGGTGGCTCTGATACCACTTGTTGTAATAAATAAATAAATTCTAGATCTGAATACATACAACCCATATTGATTCTATCGAGAAACAAATATATGAAATTAAATAGTTCAGCAGAAGTCGTACCTGAATCCATTGATGTTTGCAAAAAGAAGATCAACTAGGTTTTAGATCTTCCAAATTGACACAAGCTTAGATATGAAAATTCTCTTTAGAAGAGGATGGGGAGAATATGATAAGACTTGTGTAATTTGGGGACCATAACCCCATATATATAGTGTATGACATTTTTCCGTTCGGCCCTTCAACAAACTAAAATTGTCACTCTGGTATCCACACATTATAAATTTACATGACGAATATACCCCTTAAGTCTTGTTGTATTTATTCCAAATAGATCACATAATTAAACTTAATCCCAAGATAGCCCATACATTCAAATATTAAAATATGTGGCCCCACAATACTGAATTATTCCAACACTTAAGACTCATACATAGACAAAATTATCGTCATTTCCAAAACTCATGATAGGGTATTTATTCATATCCCTAAGATTTCCTAAAATGAACCTGATATGTATCTAAAAATTATACATATTAACATTACTTTAAAATTTTCACATTCAAAACCTATCCACACATGAAGTTTATAATACTTTGAAATACTATGATATATACATTCAAACTTTTGCAGATTCAAAATTCATTCTTCTTCACAAACCTGATTTTCATAAACACTTGGTGCCTATACTCAAAGATTTCGCAAATGTCCGAAAATAAAGTGCATTTGATATGCTCGAAATGTAAAGAAATTTACATAAATTTCTTTAAAACTTTTGCACTTCCTTTATACATAAATTTCTTTAAACTTTTGCACTTCCTTTATACATAAATTCATACGTGTACTCATAACTGTTTATACATTCAAGATCACAAATCTTGAAACTCCAAAGAAGTTAAACTGCATAAGGAACTATATTTATGTATACGAGTATATATGCACGTCTAGATGGGCCTGCATTTAATTATAATGTGCATGCATTTATTGTTGCACCCACGGTAGTAGATTTGACAGTACCATTGTCAACATAAACTGAACCTGATGCAGCACCCGAGAAGACCGAGAAAATTAAGAACGGTCATAAAACTAAAAATTTTATAATACCAAAGTTTTATCATTACTTACTTTTGTTTTATTTAATTTTTATACCATTGATAATGGAAATATACTTGTACTTTTACATGCATATGCTTTTTCAGGCTTTTAGCTAATGTGGGCTCTATGCGAAAATGTATTCGAATACATGATCACTGCATAGGGTAGCTTTCATCTCTTCTATTAATAGAGAGAATTCAATAAATAGGATTTCTACGGTCTTTTTGAAATTTCGAAAATACCCTCATTCACTAAATGAATCTCACCATCGATTTACAATCTCTACCGCCGTATTGTTCTCGACAATCCATCAATGAAATTTCATAATCAATTTGCTGCTACCAAAACTGGTTTAAATAAAAGTGTTGTGACTAAGAATAGCACACATCTGCCCATTAGCTTTTTTAAAAAAAATAAAAACTAAACATCTCTAGCTATTAGATGCATACGTCGATATACGTATACGCGGTTTATACTTACTCATGAATATAACTTTAATCAACGCAATTTTATGCAGCAAGAGGGAAAACAAAATGCATGGTTAAAACAATCAAAATGATCCAAAATTTTCAAACAATCAAAATCATATGGATGGAATTAACAGTATTAATAGTAGAGAGATATATATCTTTTAATGCTTAAAAGAGTTACCATCAATACTTCAAATACAATCATATCACCTTTTATGCTTAAATGAGCTGTTTTAGTTTGGTATAACATGCACAAAGCATGGGTTTAGACTATAAACAAAATTTATTTACTTTTTCTTAATGCTCAGTAATGCAAATCCAGAATCTTTATACACCTTCCAATAAATAACATAAAAATCAAAACCATCTGGATGTACAATCATATATGGAAACCGTATATAATAAAATGAAAAGAGAATGTGTATCACAAAATTCTGGCATGTCCATATCAATTAGATGATGTTTAATGGTAATATATTAATTATATTGTATAATTAGTAACTTACATATTTTAGTATGCTTCATCAACTGTGCCATGAGCCTTCCAAATTTGGTTCATCGTGATTGGTTTTCCTACTTAACATTTGAAGAAAGAAATAAGTTAAACCAAGTTACATAGTAATAAAACTAAAGAATTAGAACAAAAAATAATAAAATGAGAAAACAAAAGTATAACATAAGAGGGTACAATACATTGAACAAATAGCTAACTCAAAAAAACTTCTAAACTATGCATTAGAAAAAGAAGATCAGATAGCACGGTCCAGTCAGTTTACATAAGTCAAATAACTGACCACACTTGAAATGCCTTGTAAGCCAAAAATAATATAACTGTGAGAAATTACTTCCAATAGAAAAATAACTCATCTTGCGACTTCATACACACCTAAATAAATTACTTTATCCTATCCGCAAATGATTTATACAACATTATTTTACCAAACCTAAAATGATTAATATATGAAACAAATATTTGTGTATTAAGAAGGAAAAAGTTTAAATTATTCCATTAGGAAAGATTGTCAAAACATATAAGGTCATCAAGAGAAGAACAACCAATCTTAATTATATTATAAATTTTATGCTTCAATTACTAACATTACTTCAATTACTAAATGAATATAAAGTACCAGATCAAAAGTTTTAAGGTATATGCTTATTATTGAAGAATAGTAAATTGTAAATAAACAATAGCTTAACAAATTATAGTGAACAGATAGGAATAATATGATTGTGAACAAATTATAGAAATTATAGTGAACAAATAGGAACAATAGCCTAACCCACTTTCACTAAGCAAAAGCCAAAACCCACCCTCATTGTCTATTTTCTACGTATCACTCTGTAAAAACTTTTGATTTCGCATTCACCTTGTCTGTTTTGTCACCTTCAACTATAAAAATAGCCTAAAACAAATCTAATGCAATCTAATACTATCTAATAAAAATAGCAGCTAATACAAATCGCTGCACAATCTAATGAAAACAGCCAGACTATCTAATACAATCTAAAATTATTTTCCAACGTCAATGCACACTCATGCCTGCACACATCCCATGCTATTGCGCATACCCATGCCTGCACACATCCCATCAATAGCAGCTACCGAACCTTTATGCATATCCATAATTTGCCGGTGATATTTAATTTTATGGGCCAGTATTTGTTAGTCTCCATCTTTTTTGTCTCTGCTTTCTGGAATTACTACCAAACTAAGTTTAAGCTACATATTACCTACTAAACTGTAAGCTTACTTGTCATGAAACCATTGAATATTGTAGACAATACCAAAACGTTTAAAAAATGGTTTTGCGACAAATATATGGCTTAAAAGTCTACTATTACGAATCTATGATATTGGGTGGTTAGGGTGAATGACTATAGATAAAGTTTAAAGTTTAAACATTTAAGAAAAATCCACACTTGTGCTTGATCAAATCTAGAAAAGACGGTGTTTCTCATTAAACAAATCAATATATTATCGCCTATCTCAATCAGCTAAAGATCACACATACTTCATCATATCCTTCTGGTTTACATCGGAAGCTAATAGAAATAATGCATGAATTCTTGCTGGAAAATAAAAGACTAAGAAGTAACAGATTCGTTCAGGTAAAGTTTAACAGATTCAAAATATTTCAGTAGAACACTTAAACTTAACAGAGGGTACTTAAAATCCAATCAGGTAAATGTTAACAGATTCGAAATAATTCAAAATGGAGTTTAAACTTAACAGAGGGGATTTACAATCCGTTCAGGAAAATGTTAACAGAGTCAAAACCTAAACTAATAACCCATTTTGAATATCGATGTCGATAGAGTAAGAGGTAAAAGTGACTGTCAATGTAACAGAAAGAAATTGAAATACCTTCGAGCACCTATGGTTGAAGTCCGATGGGCGTGGACGAAGCGATGGCTGACGTTAATCGTCGGTATGTGATAAACCTTCATCAATTGCTGGTCGTATATGTCGAATTAGGGTATCAGATTTCTAATCGTCGATTGCAATTGCAGAAATAGATTTCGGTGGAGATGGGGATCAGATTGCTTATCGTCGGCTGTTAGTTTAGGTTTCAAATCGGGAAGAGTGGGAAAGGGAATTAGGGTATGTGATAAACAATTGCTGATTTTACATTGAGGAATCGGGAATTATGGAATTGGAATGGGATGGGAAAGGGAAACAGGAAAGAGTTGGGGTTTTTACGTTGAGGAATCAGTGAGAAGTTTGAAAATGGACGATGAGATTTGCAGGGAACGGTGAGAGCGAAGGGTATATTTGGAAATTCAAAAAGACGCCGTGTAAATCTATTTCAGGAATTCCCTTTATTAGTAGTAAAGATATGGAATCAAACACACTTGAAGTCCTAAAACCCGGCATATCAGATTAATTGAAATTCAAATCAAATGAAGATACAACCTTTGAAATTTGGATTAATCGAAATCCCTTTATATCCCAAACCATTTGCACTAAACACTTCGTATTTGCAGTTAAAGCACTATGTGCTCAAAGGCTTTATTCTTCGAAATCTTATAAAACCAAACATACAACACTCACATTTACAATATCTGGTATAAACACACACATTTGACTAGTGCAATTATTTAACTAGTGCCTAGATGAAACGGCAAAACAACTTTTAATTAGTGCAATTATTTACTTTTCCATACCTGAATCGATTCCCATAAAACAGTTTTCAATTCATCACTTAGAAGCCTCCAATCATCAAGCGTGTATGGAACGTGCTCCCGCACAAGCGGCCCAAAAAAAGAAGATAAATATACTGACACTGGTCTTATGGGTATGGCTATATCATTGAACTCAACTTCAATTCAACTTTGATAGGTTAACGGGAGTCTTTTTGCTTTTGTCGGACCTCTACCAAATCTTTTTCGAGATGTATTTGCAGTTTTAGCTTCACTTGGTCTTTCAAATTTCATCTCAACATCAGCAATTAGGTCAAATGGCCTTTCATTTTTTGAGCAGAGCCTTTCTTGGTCTACATTGAAATCATCGATTGCTTGGTCTTGGTCTACATTGAAATCATCGATTGCTTGTTCTTCGCCTTCATTGCAAGTACCAACTGGCTTGTTAGCATTGAATACTTGTTCTTGGCCTTCTTTGCAATCATTTCTCTCCTTCTTAGAATTGGCTATTTATTCTTGCCATTCATTGCAAACACCGGTTGGTTTCTTAAGTTTGACATTTGAATTATACTTCCGCTTTGAATTATACTTTCGGGATTCCTCTTCGGTCTTTTTCTGCTTGCGTGTTCATACAGAGCTTGGAAACATCTCTTTTCTGCAAATGAAACATAATACAATATTGTTTAGATGTACATCACGTAAAAGAAGTAAACTGCATGCAGTTGCTAGAATATCATGGTGCGTCCTACACAACTGATGCACAAACTTTGAAAAATTAAATGATGTTTATATAAAACAGTGTTGTGCATCTCAGAGGACCACGGATACAGTCATGAACAAAGTGACCTAAATTACCGCGAAAATGCTGAAAAATAAAAACCCAAAATCAAGCAAGTACAGTGCTACCATATGAATAATCCGAATATAAAAAGATTTTATTAGGAAAGAACCACACAAATTGAAGTTTGCCTTGAGTATGAACAAATTGCCAAAGCTTATTAATTACAGATGAAAATACTTCTGTATTGTTCCCTACATATTGTTGGTTATAGCAGTCATACAACTACAGTTGATTAAATTATCTGAACAAAAGAATATCATTAAAGGAAATACTGTTTTCTAGTTCATATTTCATAGGCACATTACTTTTTCCATTATGAGTCAAATAGAGCTATGTTTATCTGAGTACAAGCTTTGAAACATTTTCATCATTCAAATAATGATATGATTAAACTTGATAAAACAATACTGATAATTTTATACGAATAATGATCGGCTCATATGGTATATTGTATTTTCTCTCAATTTTTAAAGATCGTCTCATAAACTTCACAGCTAATTTGTACATTTCAAACAGAGACTAATATAAGTTAAAAACAAAAAACCAGTCAATATTCCTCTAAGCTCATATGCTTCATTTTTAACTTACAGAAGACACATCCTACCATGCCAAACAACCATTGGAATCCCTAAATTTTGAATATCACAAGCTCTATTCATTCCACACAAAATTAGAAATAAAATAATGGTGCACATCCATTTATCCCAAATTCACATAGCATCATTTTGAAAAATTAAAAGAAGTAAACTGCAAGATTGTAATTAAATGAGCAAGTTTCACATATTCCAAAATAACGACCTCAAGTATCATATTTAGGTCTTAAAACAAAACAAAAACATAACATAAGAAAACACCTAAACCAAACTTATTCCTTGCAAAAACTAATTTAACGTATAATCTGCTCAAGTATGCTTTTGCAATCCTCCCTAACATAGCTAATATCTTCATTATCCATTTCAGTTATTTCGCAATCTTCCTCGATTTGGATGTCTTCTTTGGCGTAATCATTTGTCTCTAGATCATAAAAACTTCTTGATGGTGCTTTCATTACAACATATCAATTTGAAATATCATTTTCTCGTGAATAAAATACTTGTCTTGCTTGAGATGCAAGTATGTATGGATCTCTTGAAAATGATGCTTAATTTTGATGTAAATTAACAAGAGTGATCCCATCTTCATCAACTTTTACTCCATTTCCTTTATGTGCCCAACGACACTTAAAAACTGGAATATAAAACACATGATAATCTAATAAAATTGTATCAATCAATATTCCATAATAAGTGGCCACATCAACCACTTGGGACATATCTTTTGCACTAGCTCTACACATAGTAGTCGCATCAAAAGTCACCCCACTATTTTGAGTTTCTCTCGCTACATCTTTTATATGAAAACGTTGCCAATTAATGATATATCCTTTGTAAGACAGTGCATCATTCTTCGGACCAAAAGCAATCAATTTTAACATTTCTTTGTGATCCTTGGATTTAATAGGTATCTATAACAAATTCCATTTAACATGAATATTTTAGAGTAATATTATTAGTCAAATGGGAATATTTTTAAAATCCAACTAACCTTCCTTTTAATCCAATCGACAAATTTTTTTGTACGTGTTTCCCAAAGTAAGGTCGCATTTTTTCTCATGCGCTCGTCTGAATTTTCTAATTCCTCCAAATGAAAACTAGTATAGAACAAGTGATTATAAGTTATATTTAGCATTATAATCACATTAAAATAATGTAACATAAATTTACTCTATAAATGGTTCCACCACAACCATATTCATTAACACGGCTAAATGAGCAATTTCTTTCTCATTGACTAACAATGTAACTGTCTTGGACTTTGAAATCGGACGTCCCTCGAGTATTACATTGCTTTCATAATCTTCATTCCAAGCTTCTTTCTCCTCAATTTGTCCTAATTTTTTCAAAAATTCATCGAAAAACCTCATGCATTCTTCTGCAAGATAGGATTCTGCAATGCATCTTTCTGGTCGTGTATAGTTTCTTACATATTCTTTAAGTGTCTTCATATATCATTCGAATGGGTACATCCAACGAAAATGAACTGGTCCACACATTAGTGCCTCTTTTCTAAGATGAATCGACAAATGTACCATTATATCAAAAATAGATGGTGGGAAAAAATTTTCAAGCTCACATAAAACTTCAATAATCTCAATACTGATTTGTTCTAACTTCTCTCTATCAAGAACACGTTTATATAATTTGTTGAAAAAAGAACATAAACGAATTATTGCTTTTCTCGCCTTCTTTTCTATTAATCCTCTTGATGCTATTGTAAATAAGTGTTGCATTAATACATGGTAATCGTGTGACTTCAATCCATTAATTTTGCAATCCTGCAACGAAATCTGATTCTTCAAATTTGAACAATAGCCATCAGGCCCTTTGAAATCGTACAATCTTTTACAAAATAACTTTTTCTCGGAATTTGACAATAGATATGGAGCCGTGGAAGATATGTTTTATTCCCACGAGATTGTGCCTGAAGCTCATTTCAAATTCTTCAATCCTCTAAATCCTTTCTAAAGCTGATTCCATCTTTTGATTTATTACCATGCAACATCGTGCCCAATATGCTTTCGCCAATATTTTTCTCCACATGCATCACATCTAAATTGTGACGTAAGGGAAGTTCCTACGAAAATCAAAACTATAACGCTTAATATATTTTTATTCCGTTAAAATAATGAAAAGTAAATAAATTTACCACTAACCTCCCAATATGGAAAATCAAAGAAAATTGATCTTTTTTTCCATCTTGATAACTCCATTTTTGTAGGATCGTTTGCCATATCATATTCATCTTCTGTATCATGAGCACACTTCCTCTTCTTACTTTTCCTTTCCCTCTCTTGCTTTTCCTTTCCTTTTCCAAAATCATTTGGAAAATCCTTCAACAATGCATAAATGTTTCTCCCAGTTAGAATTCTAGGAGCACTACCTTTCTCTATGGTGTTATCAAACCAAGACTTTTGTTTCCTCCATGAATCTGTAATAGGTAGAAATCTTCTATGGCCCATATAGATGTTCTTTCGACTTTGATTCAACCAACGATTATGGGTGTTGACACCACATAATGGGCAAGCTTTTTCTCCTTTCACATGACATCCAGCAAGATTTCCATAAGCTGGAAAATCATTAATCGCCAATAGCAAAATTGCATTTAGTTTAAACAATGTTTTACTAAATTCATCATAAGCATCAACTCCATTACACCACAAATGATGCAAGTCTTCCACCAAAGGCACCAAATATACATCAATATCATTCCTAGGTTGCTTTGGGCACAGAATAAGTTAACATAATATTTTCCTTCTTCATACACAACATAGGCGAGAAATTGTATGTCACAAGCATTACTGGCTAGCAACTATGTTTTGAACTCAACATGGAAAATGGATTAAATCCATCTGTAACAAGACCAAGTCTAAGATTGTGTGGATCAGATGAAAAAGATTTCCACCTTTCATCCACCATTTTCCATGCTATGGAATCCACAGGATGACGCATTTTTCCATCATTGCTTCTATTATTAAAATGTCATCTTAAATCTTCTGCCATCTTTTGAGATCTATACATTCTTTTAAATCTTGGTATTATTGGGAAATATCTCAACACTTTAACTGGAATACCATGTATAATCTCTTTGGTGTCTTGATTTTTCTTCCATCTCGAAGAACCACATTTTGGACAAGTATCTAAATCTTTGTGTTCTTTTCTAAAAAAACAACAGTCATTCTCACAAGCATGTAATCTTTTCAAAACCCATATCAAATGCTTAAAGAAATTTCTTTACGTCATATAAAGTTTTGGGAAGCACATTATCCTTCGGTAAAAATAAATGTTGCACAGTTAAAAGCTTATCAAACCCACTATCGGACAAGCCAGTCTCACATTCAAGATTATACAAGATAGTGATTGCAGATAATTTTGTGTGATCTGTGCAACCAGGATACAATGGAGTTTCTTCTCTTTTAAATTCTTAAGTAACTCCTCCTCCCTTCTCTGAAAATCATCATTATCTTTATCATCATCAAAAAATTCACAATTCGAAAAATCTTCATCTTCATAGTGAATCATCTTAAATAGGTCATATACGTCAAACGACTTTTCTTTCTTCTCTTCATTTATCTCTTCGCCATGGGATAACCATATACTACTCTTGTATCTACGATCCATTCCTTTCATAATTAAATGTTCAACGATGATGTGGTCATCATGACGGCTAAGATTCCAACAATTTGTGCAAGGACATAAATTTTTTTTCTACGTTTCTTATCTTCCTCTTTGCAGCATGCACGAAATTCAATGCTCCTTGTTGGTACTCTGTACTAGTTTTATGATAAAAAATAAAAACAATAATGTTTGAGTTTTAATATTAGAATACATGTTTTGATTCTCAAAATACATATTAAGTTAAGAATTGTATTGTCACCCGTTTAAAAACCCAATCTTTTTCCATCATCGATATAAGAAGGCAAATAAGTTTCCAACAATGACGTGGAAATTGATTAGTTGTTATAATCAAACAAAGAAATATTGAAAACCCAAATAGTTACACCCAATCTAATATTATGAACTACAGAAACTAAGATGAAGTATTCATCTTTATTTGTATGATTCAATGTGGAGTTTGATTTGCATGCATGCTTTATACTTCAAGTTTCTAAGTCTCTAACTACTTGTTTCAGAACAATGCAGATAGTGGGAATGTGGGATCACCTAATATTATTAAAATGATATTTACCTACTGTGAGCCCAAAAACTAAAACTTAATTCATTTTCAACATTCTTAACAAATTAGTGTTATTTCCTTTCAAGTTTTGGTTCATTGCCTTAAGTTCAAGATTTGTGCAACTAGAAGAAAAGGAGAAGTGGTTGATTAATACACTCCAATACTTATAATATTAATAGTATTTTGGTAGTAAAACATTATTATAAGGACACATTTTCTGTTTTGGTAGGATAATTTAACATTTAAGTTACTTTTGTACAACTTGAATCAAACACTTGGCACCCACTATCTCATATACTTTTAACATAACTCATTATAATATATATGATTGCCATATGACTCATACCATAAGAAAATTTGTAGAAATCATCAGGTATGTGGTTTGCAAAATCATGGTATGATTATATAGAAAGAGAGAGAAAAACTTAGTAAAAGTTCACAAAATATATCTAAGTTTGTCCAATTTTAACATTGTACATGAGTATGGACCGCAGGTTCTATCTATTAGGCGAATTACAAAAGTATACATTGAAAATGCAAAACACAAAACATGTTTTTAAATCAAATGCTACCTAAGCATTTTATCAATGCAAACATAACAAATACTATATATATTTATGTATATGTGTGTGTGCTTACAGGAATTAGTAGTCACCAACAAACTATAAAATATAAGTATTAGATCACAAGAAGTCGGTAGTTGTTCTCAAACTGAATATACAGTTGATCATGGAGCTCTGCTTAAGTGTTTTTATACTATATAAAAAAAGATCTACATAAAATAAAAATGAAAGATAATCTACAAACATTCTTTCTAAGGAATTTATTCAAAATAACTGTACAAAATAGACAGAATACCATCAGTCCATAGTTCTCCAGATAACAATAGCACAGTATTAGATTTACCAATAACACAAAACAGATAAATATGATTACAAATATTTATGAGGAAGATATTTGCTGCTAGTTTGATAAGAAAACATTAGCGGGCAGCTTAGAGAAAATGACTTCTTAGCTACCTTTGTTATCGATTGAAGGAAAACAAGCTTAAGAAACAACAAGCACTCAACATCAGTTGCAAATAAAGTTGTTATAAGTTGTAAATAGCTAAAAAAATAAGGAGAATGCAACATCACAATCCTTAATGACACATGCATTTGCTTGAATATGTAAACAGCAGGTGTAATCAGTTAGTTATCAATTTATTAATCATATTTCTTGGAAAAATTTATACTCAAACAATCATTATAGGAAGGTTAATAGGCAGAAAGGTAGTCAATTAACTTCTCTTCTTTGCTACGAAAATTTCAAATTGTTGAAAGTTAACCTTTATCCACTCTTTGGCAATAAGAAAACTCTTATTACCGGACTAGAGATCTCTTATTCCAGAAATGTGAGCAACCACAACGGTTAAATTATCCTTAGCTAAGTCAACAATTCAAGAAACTCAACTAAATCAACTTAGTTTGGGTTAACGACAAATCAAAATAACCTATTTAATAATGCAGTAGGAAATAGTTCAGAAACAAAACAGAAATGTATAAATGTAGTTCATGTAATTAAGATAATGTATGAAACTGATGCATCAACGAATTTTATTCAAAGCAAACGAAGAACACATGCTAAGATAAAATTTGGATTGCTACAACTACCAATTGTGGCCTATATATATTAGAGTACAAAAAAGTTGGATAATTAATTAATAAAGAAATATATATATATATATATATATTAAATATTTAAAATTTCTATGGAGCAACCTTCTGACTAGAAAAAACTAAACTTTCTATACGAAAAATCTATTAATTTCATGAATTTTCAAAAGAGTTCGATGCAAATTTATCAGTAGAGATGATTTTGTCTTTAACATTAAAGTAATAGAAAAACCACATTTTCCATTAGAGATCAATATAATACATCAAATTTATCACAATGGACTTGAACATTGGAAATAAAAGAATTATTGAACGTAAGAAAAACATACTTCTAACAATGTAAATTCAGAAAGGCTTTTGAGCACAAATTATAATCTTTTCTTTTTATATGACAAGAAACATATTTTTCCCTTGCTTCATCCAACAAATCATTCAAAAACCCCTCAGAAAAGGAAAAAAAGTCCTACCTTTATGCACAACCCCTAAACTCAGAATACACTTCAACAATCACCTCCCATGCACTTATGCCTATTCTTTATGTTACCGTTTGTATAAAGCAAATTCTACAGCCAAAGGTCCTAATCCCAAATTTGAATAAGTATCTTACTGCTCTCTTTAGCTGTCGACAAACCATATAAAATCTCTTGTCTTGTACAAACCATATAAAATCAACTATTCCAGTTAGGGTTTATTCCAATTTGGTGTAAACCAACTATTCCAATTGCGATTTATGCAGAAATTCAAATATAATACGCATATAGAATCATATAAAACCAATACAGAATCACAAAATCGGTTTATAAAATTCATACCTAAATATACCTGATAAGGGTACCGCGAGGAGAACACGTTGACTGAAGGGCTACGCGACGATGCTCAACGGAGAATGAAGGAAGGCTCCCGCGACGATGATAATGAAGCAAGGTGGATTCTGCTGGAGGGCGAGGTGGATTTTGCTGGAGCGAAAAGTAAAACAGAAGAACAAAATTTTCCAAGTAACGAAGATGAAGGGAAGTGTGACAATAAAAATGAAAAGTTTCCTGAATTTTTTTAAGTTATGCGAGATGGGCGGCAACTTTTGTTGCGCTAATAATATAGGGTAAAGTATTTTTAGTTGCACTTAGGTGTCACACGCCACTAATTAATGCAACCAAAAGCTAATTTTCTTGTAGTGTTAGAAGAAGTATTTAATCGATTGATGTTATACTTGTGTTCGTAACCGTAGTTATTAATTCGTATACAATGAAAATTTGTCTTGATAGAGTTAGGAGTATGCCCTAAAGCGACTAAATAATTGTTAAATATATCCAACTCGATAATCAATCTTGTTCGAATTAAAAGGTGTTTTCCTCCTGTTATATACTTTGATATAATATGTTATATTAGTTAATTAATTGTGTTAAAAGTATATTTGATAGAAAATTCATAAATAGTATGTTTTATTATAATGGTTACAATGTGTTGTAATCATGAGCGATTTATCACTATGAAATAAACAAACCATTTTAAACATTCTTAATCATGATATATTGACACTGCATATCGATTAATCTTTGAGGCTAGAGTATGTAACACTCTTCAGATGTAGGAAGTGTACTCATGGTTGTTGGCATCACCAATGGCTTACATACTGATAGTTATTGGATAATCATGGAATGACTCATTCAATAGTTTTCTATTGGATAAATAACTAGGGTCAAAGAAAAAATGTCAACGTGATAATATTACATAGTTCCCACGACTTGAGAATATTATCGATGTTCAATATGGAAACTCTGCTTTGATTGTAGGGCATGACATCTATCGAACGATTATAGTTGAGTCAAGTGGAAGCAATGAAAGTGAAAAACTATTCAAGAGAGAATTCATCTCCTCGGTTATATGAGGTTTATATCATGGTCAACTGAAGTCAGTGCAATGTCAAAGACTCTAGCCAGAGCGGTTCAGTTATTAATAATTGTTATTAGTGAACCAAGAACCTAATGTTTGGACTATAAAGTTGAATATAGATGATATTGGAATTTTAACCATTATCAAATTCCTTATATAAGTCTTAATGTGATATAGTATTGACGAAGAGAGTAACGCTTAGATTAGTAAAATTGGAAGTATTGTAACCTATAAATTTGGCCGTAATGTCATGCCACTAGTTAAGGTGACATATGAAGATTAATACTTGAATTGTTCGTTATTAATCGCTGACTGAATTTATGTCCAAAGTCGCACAACCGAAATGTTGAATACTTCTATTAACACCCGATTTAATTAATTATAGTTTTTACAAATTAATTAAATTAATTAATATTTACAAAATTTTAATTATAAAATTTTAATTAATATGTGTTGATTAGAATCAAAATAGCGCATATATAAAAGTTATATACACATGTATCGATATATGGTATCAATAAGCATTTGAATTAGATTTAAATGATTTTTTATTGATCGAGCATGAATTAATTTTGAGGCTCAAATATAGGCATAGTGGTTGGCCAAAAGTGGGTGGAGTGGGGTTGAATAATGATTCAAAAGGTAGGAGATAGTAAGAGGGGAATGTGGATATAGATCCCTTTTTTGCTTCTTTGAATCTTTACTATTTAAACACCTCAAACTCTACTTTAGAAGCTCTTGATTTTTCCTCCCTTTAGACCAGATCTAGCCAACCTCCCACTTGCCATTACACCTCAATTTTTAAGCTATTAAAAAATAATTTAAATATGTATAGTAGATCGTTGTTGAGGCTTTCACTCCGCTAGCACGTTTTGAAGGTTTGGATGCTAATTTGACAAGTTCATCAATTCAATATTTCAACTTGTTACAACTTGGCTTTAGTCAAGGTAAATCTTTCATTTACATCTACATCTACATTTATATATAATTTTTCATGATGTTATATATGTCCTTAGATAGTATATGAATTATCGCGAATCAACATATGTTTATGCTACCTACACTTGATGATATATATATATATCTTTTTATGTATTCAAAAAACTTATATATATATATATAAGCACATAGCTCAAGGTTGTCACATAAAAAAATTCGAATTTAATAATATTTAAAATGAATTTAAAATAATAATTGATTTCAAAATAAAAACATAATTGTATAAAATACACAAATATAAATTTTGTTATTTCATACACACTACTTTTTCAAAAAAATTATATATATATATATATATATATATATTATATATACATTCATGTATGTAAATTTATTTTTAACATTATACCTAAATTTTATAAACAAAATATATATTGATATTATAAATTATACATATAAATACTTAATAAAATTGCACCTATGTTTTAGAATAAGTTTCATTAAAAAAAATGATTAAGATTTCCATGCGGATATTTATAAATTAGAGAAGTATTTTTTCTAAATCGTAAACCTTAAAAATATTTTCGTTTAATATTATTAAAGATGAATATTTGTTATTATATATAAATATTTATTTAATCATTTTCACACTAATACATTTTTATATATATAGCTATTATATAAACAGGAAAATAGGCACAAAGGCAAATTTTAAAAAAAATAAACTGAAGGACATCAAGTTTATTTCTTAGGCTGAATGATAATGCTTATAATGCCTGAAAATAAAAAAAGCATTTACCCTTTAGCCTTATTTTTTTAAAGTTTATCCTTTAGCCTAAATTATAACTAACATTTGTTCTTCAGCTAAAAATAAATTTTGATGTCCTTGAGCCAATTTTTTTTTCAAACTTTATCATTTTACCTAATTCCCCCTTATATAAATATACCTGAAATATTAATTTTGATGTGTGTGTGTATATATATATATAACATTTGTATGTTACAAATATTGTTACACCATGATTTATATCCAGTACAAATTATGAATATTTGAAAGGAAAGCTATTGGCATGTAATTTCAAGACCCGTTATTCGTATTTCGCTGAGAGCTTAAACACCAAAATCAATATCCGAGAACCTATGATCTGAAAACAAGAACAAAGATGTCGATTAAGATCAAGAGTATTGTCCAATTAAGACAACAAGCTCAGCCGAGAGCGGCAACGGCTGAGACCAAAGACATTTCAACATGTATCAATAAACAACGACTTAGATTACTTTGGACTGAGATCAACAGTCAAGATAAATGAAAGGAATCGATGAAACTATATATAAGAGTGACATGTCATCAGTTCGCATCAAAGTACTTTTAATAAGATGATGACAAGTGTTTGAATCCAAGCCCCCTATAGCAAGCCAGGTCATCAATCCATGTGAAAGTCCCTACACCAATGGGAGAATCTGAAATTTACTGTAAATAGAGGACCACATGCTATTGAAAAGAGACGGACGGGAGAATTTTTTTGACATTCTACAATCATTCCAAACTCCTTACTCTATTTAAAAAGCTTTGATCAAAAGAAAAATAATGACAAATTTTGTAATAGAAGTACTTGTACATCAAATTGAGGAATAAAAGCTCATGATAGAACCTTCAAAGTGGACGTAGGGATCTCAGTCCCGAACCACTATAAATCTCGTGTCTATTTACCTTTCGGTGCTTATTATCTGCATAATTTCGGTATTCGTTCAATTTATCTACATCCTTTCGGAACAAGATTCTAAAAGCTTTGGAGTGTTATTCAGATAAAATATTTGTCCAACCTTTTTGGCATAAAAGAGGGCCCACAACCTCCATTCTTTTCTAATCCAGCAAGCTCAAACCACTCAACCTAGCATGAAGTCAAAATCCTCCTCTTGAAAGATGCCTTGCTTCCCTGCGCAGGATGAGGGAATCGAAGAACTGCTTATGAATGAAGAAAATCAAACGGACTAAACAAATCCCACTATTAATGTGGAAACTACTGCCTCAATCCTCGTTGAAAGCGAGTTTTGAAAATGCTAAATTTCATTTCTGACATAGCATAACGCTTAGAACACTACCAAAACAAAGCTAAGAGCACTTTTGCTGAACTGGAGAAAAGGTTTCAGTCATACTTAAGGAAGATGAAAACCCGGTAATTTTCAGCCGAAAACAGGAAAGTTACCAATGACTAATGAGACTTTAGAAGCTGGATTCACAAACATGGCTAGGTAAGCCAAAATTGAAAAGATGATAAGAGTGGGACCTTCCGAGAGGCCTTGACTCTAAGTCCTGAAAGTGTGAATTTTGAAAGAAGGCAACAAAAATTGCCACAAACTAAAAATACTGAAGCCAAAACTCAAAGGCTCGATAGGAATCGAGCAATGAAAACCATATTAATTAAATTATCAAAACGGTATAGAACTTACAGAAGATCGATCTAGTCTCGATGCCGAAATGAGGCTTTGGAAAGTTCAGCCTTTTCCAATGAAATCATGAAAGCTACAGTGCCTCCGAGATTTAGGATCCAAAAATTCTCCGATAATGGAACATCTAACCCCAAAGACCACATTGCTTTATATGAAATTCAGACGTAGGCGATCTGGGCCTCAGATGAGATCAAATGTAGATTCCTACTCGTAACTTTCAGTCGACCCACATCAGAGCTATCTCCCAAATTCTATTAGTTCTTGGGAACAGCTAACCACAGAATTCTTGACACAATTCTTTGCATTGATAGACACTTGAATAGAACTAAGCTTTCTCATTGACTTTAAGCAAGGAAGGGGAGAATCCCTAAAAGATTATTGCATTATGGCCTGATGCAGGCATGACAAATGAAACAAAGCTAGTGGTAATCGCTTCAGGATTATGGAGAAATACACTATTCTGAGACGATATTTTGAGGCAAGAGGGAAAATACCTAAATGAATTCTTTTTTCGAGCTCGAGGAGAAATTCGAATTGAAGAATCAAAAGGAATTATCTGAAAGAACCCAGAGTGGAAAAGCGATACTAAGAAGTTCGCTTTAGCCAAGAAATTTAAGAAGGAACTTCAGGTAATGGAAACATACCCCCTAAGTCATTCATATGATCAAATCTATGCTATGACCTAGGATCGAATCTCATACGCTCCGAGAAGAGGGAAGGAGCCAAAAAACAATTGAGGTGGCAGATATTGTAGCTACCATCGGTTGCACAAGCAAAGCATTGAAAAATGTCAGTTTTTGAAGTCCTTCATCAATAGACTCATTAGAGAAGCGCAGTTAGATAAGTTTCTAAAGAATGATAACACTTAGGGGCCATCGCTCCAGCAGGAAATGAAAGTGCGCAACCTCAAGTACAAGTCCCAAGATCTCTAGCCCCTCAATACTTTATGGGCATCATTATGGGAGGACCTTACATTATCGGGGCAAGTCATGGAAACTGGAAAAGGTACAATAATGAGGCTAAAAATGAAGGCATCTCTATGTATGAAATGAAGAGAGTTGAGAAAAAGTAGAAGATTGGGCTGGAAGTTACACTCGGCGACTCTGGTAAATAAGGTGTCTTCCACCCCCATAAAGACTCGCCTGTAATCACGACCCAAAATTGGACTTTCAGTGGTGGCAAAGATGATGGTGGATATAGAAGCTGCCGTCAACATAATCTTCAAACACGTTTTCAACAAAATGGGATTACTTGAGAGCGTACTCAAGCCTAGTCAAATTCCAACATATAGATTCAAAGATGAAGGAACCTTGCCTCTTGGAGAGTGTAAACTGATGGTCAAAATTGGAAGTGACCTCCTTTGTAAGATCTTTAAAACCACCTATGTTATCATGGACGTCCCTTCAGTGTATAATGCTTTTTTTGGAAGACTAGCTCTCGATGCTATGGATAGGTATGTGTCTACTAAAATTTAGTTTTAAAGTTTTCCACAAAATAGAGGAAGGGCTTGTCAAGGGCGATTAGCGGATCTCAAGGCAATTATATTATATGAGCCTAAACATGGTTAATAAATGGAAAATTTCATCTTATAAGAACGATGTCAAAATTCACCAGCTTACTCCCTTGGAGTTAGAGAAATAGTTAATACCCCGAGTTCTAAGTCCATGGAGAGCCATAGAAGGCCCTTAACAATTTTTCCAAGGCAAAAAGATTATTTTGATTGGGAAATTAATTTATAGAAGAAGCTATCAAGGAGAGCTTGATGAGACAAAAAAAGGGGGCAGATTAGTAAGCTAACCAGGAGGAAGAGAAAGGTTGTTCACGTTGTTCTGGAAATTCCAAGAGAAGGAGAAATTAAGCTTCATTTCGATCCGAGACAAAAGACGGAGACAGCCTTAGCTGCCAAGACTCTAGAAGAAGTATTCCTCGATGAAAATGACAAGTCAAAGGCAATTAAGATAGGGACTTGTTTCCATCCATCTGTTCGAGAAGAGCTAATTTCCTTCCTCAAGCATAACCGAGACGCATTCGTATGGATTCATGATGATATGATAGGAATCGATCCCTCGGTTATTTGCCATTGCTTGAATATAGATTCAAAGTTTACTCCCATATGGAAAAAAGAAGACCCTTGGGCAGGAATCGATATATGGTTTTACAAGAAGAGGTTGAGAGGTTACTAAAGAATAACTTTATTCAAAACATATACTACCTGAAGTGGATCGTAAATTCAATATTAGTTAAGAAGCCAAATGGGAAGCGGAGGACTTACATTGACTTTATTGATTTAAACAAAGCCCGCCCAAAGAATTTCTTCCCTTTAACAAGAATCGACCAGTTGGTTGATGCCACCAGTAGGCATTGGTTGATTTCATTTATGGATGCTTATTTCGGATATAATCGAATCCCAATTTTCAAGCCTGATGAAGAGCATACGAGTTCTGTCACCAACATATGATTGTTTTGCTATAAGGTAATGCCATTCGGTCTCAATAATATTGGAGCCACATATCAAAGACTAGTTAACCAAATGTTCGCCAAGTAGATAGAACAAAATATGGAGGTATATGTCGACAGCATGATCAAGTCTAAACAATAAGAGAGTCATGCTTCGGAATTAGCCAAAACGTTGAATGTCCTTTAGAAGTATTAAACGAAGCCAAACCCTTTGAAGTGTACCTTTGAAATACAATCTAGGAAGTTCCTGGGGTCATACTAAGTGCTAGAGGGATAGAGATAAACCCAGATCATATAAAAGATATAACCAACATGAAGGCTTCAACTAACAGAAAGGACTTAATGAGTTTGAATGAGAAGGTTGCTACTTTGAACAGGTTCATAAGCCGATCAACCGACAAATATGTTTCCTTTTCAACTTTTACGAATGCATGTTACTTTTAAATGGATAAACGAATTCCAAAAGGTATTCGAAGACCTACAGAAGCACCTAAGTACTCCTATGGTGTTATCTAAACCAATAGACGGAGAAACTTTGTTCCTATACTTAGCAGCCTCGGATCAGGCCATAAGTTCAACTCCAGTGAGAGATTATAATGGAATCTAAATACCCGTGTATTATGTAAGTAAAAGGTTAGATCAGCCGAGAAGCACCCCCAGTAATTGAAAAGCTTGCATACGGCTTGATGTTCACAACAAAAAAGCTTCGGCCATATTTCCTGGCCCATCCTATTAAGGACCTTGCAAATCAACCGTCTGGAGATCAATTAATTAATAGGCAATAGAACATAGGCAGTTGTGATATCTTATGTGCCTAGAACAGCAATCATGGATCAAGCACTAGCCAACTTCGTTATAGATTGCACTGGGTTCGGAGCCGAAGCTAAAAAAGAAGATAGCAAGGTTAAACAACTCTCTTGGCAACTTTATGTATTTGCAGCCTCAAATAAGCAAGGGGTAGGTGTCGGTTATATCTTAGTAACCCTGGATAATCATAAGATTTACTACTGATTAAGCTCCCTTTCTTGTCAACCAATAATTCCATCGAATATGAATCCCTAATCGCTAGAATAAGAATGACATTTCCATCAACATTTCAGAGACTAGGATATATAGTGATTCCTAGATAGTAGTTAAACATGGTCACTACCAAGCTCGAGACCCAAGGTTAAATATATATATATATATATATATATATATATATATATATATATATTGAACATGTAAAGCAGCTACTTAAAGATTTTGGGAGTTATCATATAGAAAACATTCCCAGGGACCAAAATGATAGGGTCGATGCCTTAGCAAAATATGCAAGCTAGAATGATATAAGAGAGTTCAATTTCATTCCAGTTGAGATCTTAAAGTAACCTAGCATATGGAGATCAAAGAAAGTGTTAGTCATAACTTGGGCTTAGGTTGCCCGAGGTGAATCTACAACCGCAGTAGTAACTGAGGAAAATTGGATATCGCTATATATTTGATATTTAACCCAGGATATTCTACTTTCGGATGCCACCAAAGCAAGATGAATCAAAAACAGTGCACCAAGGTTCGACAGCATAGATGGAGTACTCTATAGGATGGGATTCTCAACTCCATACTCTCGATGTGTAACAGTCTGGAAAGGTCAACAATTATTGGAAGAAGCCCATAATCAAATTTGTGGGGACCATTGTGGAGGACAGAAGTTGGTAAAGAAAAGACTCAAGCAAGGCTTATATTGGCCGACACTGAATCAAGATGCACTGGACTATGTAAAGAAATGTGCCAAGTGCCATTTTTATGCAAAGGTGTCGAAGGATCCTCCTAGTATGCTCACCTCAATGGAGAGTCCATGGCACTTTGATATTTGGGGGCATCAATCTCATTGGACCCCTTCCAATCGCTAAAGGTGGAGAAAAAATATGCCATAGTAGCAATCGATTACTTTACAAAATGGGTTGAGGCAGAGCCATTAGCTACCATAACCTCTCATTAGGTAATAAAGTTTGTGATGAGGAGTATCGTATCCAGATTCGACCTTCTATATAAGATTATTACTGACAATGGCACTTAGTTCGAGAGCTAAGAATTTGCAGAGTAGTGTCGAGATCATGATATTATTGAATATGCTAGTATATGATTTTTGTTTAATGATAATATATATATACACACACACACACATTTACATGTATTTGTTAATGTACTATTTTAATTTTCATATAATTAAATAAATATTTGCTAAATAAAATAAATAACGGAGAATGTAAATTCAAACAAATATTTATTATAATTTTGATAGTACAAATTTCAGCTCTCATTATATATATACACAATTTTCAATTACAATACAAATTAGATTACATCTCAATCTCACTTTACATTGTTCTCCTCACTACATATCACTCATTCACTCGTATTTTATCTTTAACTCTATTCCAACGTGAATCTAGCATCTGAATTATCTGCAAAATAAACACTGACGTAGTAAAATTGAAAAAGAAACATTTTTCCAGTGTAAAATAAAATGTGCATTTTGAAAATGTTATTTACCTCTGTTATTTGGGTTGTTCGTCATCATATTTAATTTTAATTCATCATACACGAACAACTTGTGATATGCATAGTGTATCCTTGTACATGCCACAAGGCCATGCACACCGATATGCACTTGATAAAACTGCATAGACAGGTGCGCACAAGGTCAAACCCAAGCCGAGGCTGGATTCAACTCAAGCTTGGTACAAATAAAGTCACAATACAAGCACAAGGTCAAACCCAAGCCAAAGCTAGGTTCAACTCAGGTGTATGCATTACAGATGAATTGGTCAGGCAACCTCGACCAATAATTTCAGTGAGTACACATGAATACAAGTTCTCTAGCAACATAGCCTCGACATTCAAATGGGTCAAATCAAAAGGCAAACGAATAGTACACATGACTCAAACCAGAACCAAGGCCGATGAACCATTGTGTACTACAACAGTTCTGACCAAACAACAAGGTTTAACTCAGTCAATCAAGCTTCAAAAGGTACCAGACTCGAGCTAGCATATCGGACATACAAACAAACATGTACAAGTACACAAGTGAAACTGGTATAATGAATAAAATGAACAAAGTCCCATCTTCAACATGACTCAATGCAAACACCATAATCGAAGACTAGACACAACAAATGGAAGTAGTCCAATATGCAAGTGAAGCCATAATCAAACTGCATCGGAGCAGAAAACAATGAACTAAATTTCAATACAACATGAAATGATCAAGTGGCATCAAGTATCCACATGCTTAAGGACATGATTCAAAGCAACTCAGTTGAAAGATAGACAAAACAAGTGCATCGAACCATGCAACAAAAATTAACACATATACATATGTACTCAAGTCAACCAGATCAATGAACTTGTCAGAGCAAACCAAAATACTAATAAGCTCCAAAATATCAACTCAATTCACAACCAAAGGCAAGTGCAGAAACTACATGGACTGGCTCGAAAACCAGACTCTGGAGAATGATGGAACATAGCACTTGAAGTTCAGTGACAATCAAAAATGAATGAAGACTGCAATATGTTCATGAACCCAGTGCAAACAGTTTCGAACATACAATCATATGTATATACAACTACATGGATCAGTGAGCAATGTCAGTGATCAAGCAACAATCGAACAAAATTCATTTTCAATCAACACAGTGTGGATAGAGCATCACACACGTACATATACATACATAAATTCATTCATACATACATACATATATATATAACATACATGTATTGAAATGCAGTTAGAAGACGAACAGTGGTCAAGCATCGAGTCGAAATGCTACAGAACATTTAATAGTTTTAACAAAGTCAAGGCATGGTGAATATGGAAAACTATAGACTTCAAATCATGGAATAGCAGCTACAAAAATAGTTCAACAAATTCGAATGATGCCAGAAGAAGCTATGGGTCAATCAGCAGGTTTTTACAAAAATCAAAGCAGCAGTTTATCATGTCAAAGTCAATTTTTTCTCACAGTAGCTAATATGAGGAACACGAACAAACCAAGTTAAAGACAACTGCAGTTCAATATCAAAGCAATGCCGAAGTCATAGAGGAAAACAGAATTCGTATATTCGACTACCAGAAATTCAAGGAATAAATTAGAAACTAAAACCGTGATAATCAAGCGAACTCATGGAGCCGTGGTGACCAAGCAACCATAGGAAAGAAATATTCGAAATTGAATGAGTCTAAAGAAATCTCAAACATTCAAGAAAAATCAAACGGCCGAGCCAAAAAGTAACAGATGAATTCAAACATATATTCGAACGATAATCCACGGAATTAAATCCTATTTAATCCTATCATCATTGGCATTCCCAAAAGCATCGAGTTCAAGCAAATTAACCAGACAAGCAAGAAAGGGAAACTACATACCAATTCAAAATCAAACTCGATCGAGAAGCAGCCGTGTGCAAATCAAAGAGACGGTCGATCAAGCAAGGAAAGCGAAATCACTTATTCAATCAATCAATTAAAGTCGGCGGCTTCAACAAAGTTGAACCCTAATTTATCAGAGAGGAACGAACGAGCATAAAAGAGAGCGGCCATTTTTCTCTCAAAGGATTAGGCCGATAATATAAAAATCAAAAGGAGTTCACTTTTATTTGGGCCGGCTTCTTCAAATAATTACTTTGGGTTTTAATTTTTAAATAATAGGGTTCTTTTTTTATAAGTCATTTTTTAATTTGTATTTTTCTTTTAAACATGTAAGTTCTAGTCGCATGACTAGGGGACGAACTACGGTGGTGTAGTTCGAGAATTCGCAACTCAGTGGCTGAGTTATGGTTGGGTTTTGAGCGTAGAGTTAGGTTAGTCGATAGAGGGTGTCGCTAGTTTACATGCGTAAGCGTCTGACTATTTAATTTCTAGTAGAAACCTTGGGGGCAGCACATAGGCAGCGTTTTGTCGAAGGTGGGAAAATCTGTGTTGTTCTATTTCTGTTTTTATTTGGCAATTATATGTGCTGCTATTATTCTTCTATATTTGTGTTGCGATTATGTTATATATACTTCCACATTAAATTTTATAATTGATAGTATCACCCTATTCACCCCCCTCTACGGTGAAATCAATCCTACAAGTGGTATCAGAGCTAGGAACAGAAGTCAATTTTTTGGTTTAAAAATTTGATTTTTCAAAAACCAATCTTTGTTTTAAAATTTTGAATTTTTAAAATGGATTCTTTTAATAATGCTTTTGCTGAGGGTCGGTCCAATATTATTCCTCCTGTTTTTCATGGAATGGATATTTTGAATCGGAAATTAAAAATCGAATCTTATTTAAAATCTGTTAATGTTAAATGTTGGGAAATATTGAAAATGGGCATGATATAATAGACGAGAAAATTACTTCGATCAATGCTCTCACTATGCGTATAATATATTCTCATATTAATCAAGATAATTTTAACTTTTTCTCTTATCGTGGAAATGCATAGGAAATCTGGAATACTCTTGATGCAATATATGGTGCAAAAATCAACAACCGTGAGAGATCCCCCATAATCGACTCAGAAACGTGCTTGACGTGACTGCAAAATGCAGCAGTAACGAAGATTCAATAGCCGATGAGATAAGTGATTTTCAAATCAATGATTTAATTCTCTTGTGCCAAAAACTAATTGAAAATAATAAAGCTCTTGAGTTGAAAAATAATAAATTAGAAAGGGAACAAACTAACTTCATTAGAAAAATAATGATTTGGAAAATGAGCTTAAAAATATTAAAAAAAATAAAGATTCTAATTGCAAAAGGTGTTTGAATCATGAAATAGACTTTGTCCGTCTTCATGAAACTTTGTCCGTCTTCATGAAAACTTTCAAAAGTTAGAAAATGAAATTTTAATTCAAGAGAAAAACAAAACCGAGTTGATTTGTAAAAATAATATTTTGCAAAAAGTGTTAGGTTGCTTTAAGAAGTCAGAAATTTCGAAATGTACGATTTTTGTAAAGAAATTAAATGAGATCAATGAAAAATTCAAAACCTTAAAAAAGTAAATGTGATTTTGAGCAAATCTAAAATTGAAAAAAATCAAGGATTTTGAAAATTTGAATTTAAAAAACTCCAACTCTTTGAAACTAAGATGCTTGAAATTGAGAAAAAAATTACAAAGCTTCAAAATGAAAATATGTGATTAAAAATAAATACTTTGAAAAGAGAGATAGTACCATTAGTTGTTGCTCGAAGCTAATAAATGAAAATAAACTTTTAAAATCCAAAGTTAATAAACTTGAGTTGGTTACTCGGAAATTTTTCACTAGAGATAAATCATTTAATATACTCTTAGAAAACCAACTCCTCGAGAATAAAAGGAATGCATTTGTATTTTTAAAAGTGTTAAAATATGAACAGACAACTAGTAACACTGTTAAGGGGAAAAATGTGAGACCCAAACACGAGAAAACCATTCCAATTTGCGTTCCAAAAGCACGAATATAAAATCTCTCAAAGTCAAAAAAATCTGGGTGCCGAAAGGAACATATATAGATAATTTTAGGTCTTCACAAACATATTTTTCAAAATCTTTTGCCACTAACAATCGTTGACCTATAAAAAAATAGGTCATGAAAATCTTCTCCCATATAGGTATGGTGGCAGGCTAAGGAACAACAACAGTGTCATCTGGATTATGGCTGTTCTAGGTACACGACGGGCGACAAATCAAAGTTCCTTAGCCTAGTATAAAGGTGGCAGAATAACAATGGGCAACAACGAAATATTATCGGTAAAGGTAAAATAGGTAACAATATATTCATCTTGAATGATTTATTAAATGTTAGAATCTGCACCATAATCTGAATTAAATCAGCCAGTTATGTGAAGAGGAAATAAACGATGATTTTGATTCTGAATTTTTCAAAATTGTTGGCTAATTATATTTTTATGTCGAAATCACTATAAGTACATCTATATTCTCTGGACTAGTTCATATAAATTTGTTTGAACTAGTGATGTTATTTTATTGATTGCTGATCACTCATGATACTAGTGGATATATTTATTTTCTACATCTTATACTATGTTCACTATTTGTTTATTTGCACAACTTCAACGTAATTTCACTTAAAAGCTATTAAAAATAATTTTAAGATATTTTGTTGCACACTTCGTGGTCTATTTTATGACATCAATCTAATGATAATCTTGAGTCTAAGAGAAATTCAGATGCAGATTACACTGGTAATCAGTTGATAGAAAAATTACTGGTGGAACATGATTTATGTTGAGGCATTCGGTAGCTGCATCATTTTCAAACAAAATATCCGCATATTTTTCATCTCAAATAATTTTCAATTAGCAGACATTTTTCTTTATAAAACCCCTTCCAGAAAATCATTTTTGTTGACCTTGTTTCAGGTTAGTCATTTCAGAAAATTTGATCAATTTTTGGATTTGAGCTTAAATGATTACATTAACTAATCCGACTCCCTACTGATTATCGAAAAGATAAATAGTGATTGAAAGAGTGATGAGTGTTGATATTAATCATATATTATAAATTGAGATAGTATAATTAGTAAATTTCTTTAGAAATTTAAACAAGAGTTATAAAAAAATTTGTTGGTAAAAAATTCCATGACCATCCTCTACTACTATCTTATTTCTAACGAGCATCACTCATCAAATTCAATATAATATGTCAACATGTGGTAATTTAAATGGAAAGTTATTCATTTTCCGTTTTATTATATTTTTAGAAATAAAAACATGCAAAGTATTCACTCTCATTTATAAGTCCTCACGATTATGCATGGGTGAATTACTTAGAATTTTTGATTATGTGCTTTCATGCTCATTAAAAGTCCTCATGGTAATGCTTGTATGGAACACATATCAAAATTGATTATTAAACATAAAAATTGATTCTAATCCCATTAAAAAGTCCTCATGGTTCTGAATGGTTAGTAGATATTCAAATTCCCGATATAAATATATCACAAATGGACACAGCAATATTGTTTTACATCTTTCCTATCATTCTAAAATGGAATATGCATCAAACAGAGTATTTATGGTTTTTGTTTGATTTTTTTATTGAAATTTAATATTTACACCCGATTGAGTATTAATATTGTATTAATGTCTATCACTTTATCTCTATTTTTCTAGCAATATTACTCTTTTGGTGATGACAAAAGAGGTAGAGAAATGTTAAGATTCTACCAAATAAAGGCTAAATAATTTATTTTGCATTTTTATTTGCATATTTTTATGCAAATATGAAGGGGGAGCTTTGTTGTAGAGAGGGAGCATTCAAATAGGGGGAGAAAATTGAATGATTAAGTACATTTAATATATTCAAAATCTTAAATATATGTTTGTTATCATCAAAAAGGGGAGATTGTTGAATATGCTAGTATATAATTTTTGTTTGATGATAATAAACATATATATATTCAATTAAATGTATTTTTTAACGTACTATTTTATTTTTCACATAATTAAATAAATATTTGCTGAATAAAATAAATAACACAGAATTTAATTTCAAACAGATATTTTATTCAAAAAAATATTTATTACAAATTTGAATAGTACAAATTTGAGCTCTCACTGTATATACACACACACAATTTTCAATTAAATTACAAATTCGATTACATCTCAAATCTCACTTTACATTGTTCATCTCACTACATATCACTCATTCACTCGTATTTTATCTTCAACTCTATTCCAGCTCGAATCCAGCATCTGAATTATTTGCAAGATAAACACCGATGCAGTAAAATTGGAAAAGAAATATTTTTGCAGTGTAAAATAAAATATGTATTTTGAAAATGTTATTTTCCTCAGTTATTTGGGTTGTTCGTCATCATATTTATTTTGAATTCATCATACCCAAACAGCTTGTGACATGCATAGGGCATCACTGTACATTCCATAAGGCCATGCACACCGATATACACTTGATAAAACTATAGGGACAAGTGAGCAAAAGGTAAACCAGAGCGGAGGCTGGATTCAACTCAAGTGCGATACAAATAAAGTCACAATACAAGCATAAGGTCAAACCCAAGCCTAAGCTAGGTTCAACTCAGGTGCATGTAATAAAGATGAATGGGTCAGACTGCCTTGACCAATAATTTCAGTGAGTACACATGAATACAAGTTCTCAAGAAACACGGGCTCGATGTTCAAATGGGTCATCTCAAAAGGCAACTGAATAATACTCATGACTCAAACTTAAAACAAGGCCTATGAACCAATGTGTACTACAACAATTCTGACCAAATAACAAGGTTCAACTCAGTCAATCAAGCTTCAAAAGGTACCAGACTCGAGCTAGCATATCAGACATACTAGACAAACATGTACAAGTAAACAAGTGAAACTAGTAACATGAATTAAATGAACAAAACTTCATCATCAACATGACTCAATGCATAAACACATGACTCAATGCAAACACCATCATCGTAGACTAGACACAAGAAATAAAGCAGTTCAATATGCAAGTGAAGCCACAATCAAATGCACCAGACCAGAAAACAATGAACCAAACTTCAATACAACATGAAATGATCAAATAACAGCAAGTATACATATGCTTAAGGACATGATTCAAAGAAAATCAGCTGAAAGATAGACTATACAAGGGCATTGAACCACACAGTAAAATAACACATATACATATGTACTCAAGTCAACCAGACCAATGAACTAGTCAGAGCAATCGAAAATACAGCTCCAAAACATCAACTCAATTCACAACCATAGGCAAGTCCAGACACTACATGAACTGGCTTGAAAACCAAACTCTAGAGAATGATGGAACATAGCACTTGAAGTTCAATGACAACCAAACATGAATGAAGACTACAATATGTTCATGAACCGAGTGCAAACAGTTTCGAACATACAGTCATATGTATATACAACTACATGGACCAATGAGCAATGTCAGTGATCAAGCAACAATCGAACAAGATTCATTTACAATCAACAAAGTGTGGATAGAGCATCGTGCACGTACATACACACACACACACACACACACGAACATGCATGTATTGAAATGCAGTGACAGGATGAACAATGATCAAGCATCAGGTCGAAAATGCTATAGAACATTTAATAATTTAAAAAAAGTCAAGGCACGGTGAAAATGGCAAACTACGGACTTCAAATAATGGAACAACAGTTACAAAAATAGTGTAACAAATTTGAGTGACTCAGAAGAAGCCAAGGGTCAATTAGCAGGATTTTACAAAAATCAAAGCAGCAGTTTATCATGCCAAAGTCATTTTTTTCTCACAGCAGATAATATGAGGAATACGAACAAACCAAGTCAAAGGCAATTGCAGTTAAATATCAAAGCAATGCCAAAGTCACAGAGGAAAACAAAATTCATATATTCAAATGCTTGAAATTCACCGACCAAATTAGAAATCAAAACCGTGATAATCAAGTAAACTCATAGAGCCGTGGTGACCAAGAAACCATAGCAAAGAAGTATACGAAATTGAATGAGTCTAAAGAAATCTCAAACATCCAAGCAAATTCAAACGCCCAAGCCAAAAAGTAACAGACGAATTCAAACATATATTCGAACGATAATCAAGCGAATTAAACCCTATTTAACCCTATCATCATCGGCATTCCTAAAAGCATTGAGTTCAAGCAAATTAACCAGTCCAGCAAAAAAGGGAAGTTACATACCAATTCAAAATCTAATTCGATCGAGAAGCAGTTGTGTGCAAATCAAAGAGGTGGTCGATCAAGTAAGGAAAGCGAAATCACTTACTCAATCAATCAAATAAAGTTGGTGACTTCAACAAAGTTGAACCCTAATTTCTCAAAGAGGAACGAATGAGCACAAAAGAGAGCGGCCATATTAGTCTCAAAGGATCGGGCCGATAATATAAAAATCAAAAGGAGTTCACTTTTATTTGTCAAATAATTACTTTGGGCTTTAATTTTTAAATATTAGGGTTCTTGTTTTATAAGTAATTTTTAATTTGTATTTTTCTTTTAAACTATTGTAAGTTCTAGTCGTGTGACTAGGGGATGAACTACGGTGGTGTAGTTCGAGAATTCGCAACTCATTGGCTGAGTTGTGGCAGGGTTTCGAGCATAAAAATAGGTTAGTCGATAACGGTTGTCGTGAGTTTACGTGTATAAGCATCTAACTACTTAATTTTTAGTAGAAACCTTGGAGGCAGCACGTAGATAGAGTTTTACCGAAGCTGGGTAAATTTGCTTTGTTTTATTTATTCTGCTATTATCTGTGCTGCTATTATTCTTCTATATCTGTGTTACGATTATTTTATATATACTTCCACACTAAATTTTTATAATTGATAGTATCACCCTATTCACCTCTCCCTTTAGGGTAAAATCAATCCTACAGATATCATCAAGAGTTTTTCTTCCATTGCCCATCCTTAAGCAAATGGAGCTATAGAGGCAGCCAACAAAACTATCAAAGCCTGTTTGAATAAAAGATTGAACAAGGCCAAAGGCAATTGGGTACAAGAATTGCCTTTCATTGTGTGGGCTTATAGGATAAGCTCTAAGACCTCAATATGACATACTCCTTTCTCCATAGTTTATGGCTTCGAAGACATTCTCCCAATGGAGTTAGAAATTATGCCTCGCCGAAGGTATTATTATACGTGGAAAAATGCAGAGCTATGGAAAGAGTCACTAGACTTTTTACCCGAACTCAAGGACCAAGCTACATTGAGAATAGCAGAGCATATTCGAATGATGACCAGATACTACCAGAGAATTCGAACCAGAAAATTTGAGAAATGAGACCATGTATTTCGATAAATAATGCCAAACACAAAGGACTCAGCAGATGGACTTCTCGGTCCAAATTGAGAAGGACCCCTAATAATCCACGACATCATCCCTCTAGGAACCTATGGATTAAAGTGGAGAGATGACATTATAATACCCAGAACTTGGAATGTCGAGCATCTGATACACAATCAAAGTTCAAGATTGCTATCTAAATAAAAGTTTTATCGAAAGTTTTAGATAGTGATTAATCTTTTAGCCGTAACTCAGGTATACCACACGAAACTTCATTCTTCTTAAGTATTGAGCATTTCAAACATTTCATCAAAATGTTTTAGTCGTGATTATTTCCATGATCGAACAATATCACATAACTCCTAAAAATGCGTCAAAATGTTTTAGTCATGATTATTACCTTGATAAGGTAATATCATGCAACTTCCGAAAGCGCATCAAAAAGTTTTAGTCGTGATTATTGTCATAATCAAGTAATATCACATAATTTTAAAAAGCACATCAAAATGTTTGTCATGGTACTACTCTGATCAAGTAGCATCATGTAAGTTTCAAAGCTATGCTTTCGACTCTAGCGAAGTAAATAATTTCACATCATGACAATTACCTAATTTGGGCATGTAAATGATTTCACCTTATGGCAGTTATTTTGTCCAGCCATATAGATGATTTTGCCTCATGACAAGTATTTAGTTTCACCAAGTAAACGATTTCGTCTCGCTGCAATTACTTAGTTTTGCCAAGGAAATGATTTTACCCCATTGAAATAGCTTAGTTTTGTAATTGGTTAGATTCCCAAAAATATTATAAGTTGGGTAGATCCTCAAGAGACTAGTAAGTTAGGTGGATTCCCTAGGAGATTAGAAAATCGAGTAGATTCTCAAAAGGAGTAATAAGTCGGGTAGATTACCAAAGAGATTAGTAAGTTGGGTAGAGTCCCAAAAAGATTAGAAAATTGGGTAGATTACCAATATAGTGAGCCATAGTCTAGATACCATGTGTAGGGTAGATCCCTTATAATAGTAAGCCACGGCCGATCGTGTGTGCGCAAAGAGTGAGTCATGGAAAGTTGACCGTGCCAAACGCACCGAGTTAACCACAAACTAAGTGTTATGCAAAAGATTGAACCATGGCCAAATCATATCATGCAAACAGCGAGCCATCGTCAAAAGTACATTGCATGGTGACGTATAGTGAGTCACGTCAGCCACGTGCAAAAAAAGGCATTATTCCACCGCTAGTAGTTTTCTAAAACCCAATACCCATGCGATACCGAGTCTAAATGACCGAGGCATAGTATCGGAGTATTTTTGCCTTAAACACTCAATTCAAATTATTTTTTGAAATCCTATGGATGAGGCTAGATTTTTTTTTTTTTTGAAATCCTCTAGATGAGCTTAGATTTCAAGCCTTTTTTGAAATCCTCTATATGAGATTAGATTTAAGTTGTGTTTTGAAATTCATTATATGAGGTTAGATTTCAAATTATTTTCCCAAAACTTCTATATGAGGTTAGATTTCAAGTTGTTTT
The DNA here is from genome assembly GCA_030765085.1 of Allium cepa. Taxonomy (NCBI): domain Eukaryota; kingdom Viridiplantae; phylum Streptophyta; class Magnoliopsida; order Asparagales; family Amaryllidaceae; genus Allium; species Allium cepa. Next base: position 712,704,716 of record CM060938.1, on the reverse strand, counting down.
CCAAAATCCTCTAATATAAGATTAGATTTCAAGTTATTTTCTATGACCCTCTAGATGAGATTGAATTTCAAATTATTTTCAAAACCCTTTAGATGAGGTTGTATTTCAAAATGTTTTCAAAATAAGGTCAGATATTCATAAGCTGTCTAAGTAAAGTAATATTGCAGAGAATTCTCAGGATAACTACTTCAAAGGCTTGGGTCAACCTTATAATGGGAACATGACTAACAAGCCAAATATTAAGCATGATATGACACCCACCTTTCCAAATCCACCTCATACCAGTCATATGAGGTGAACTTTTGGGGGATGTGTTACACCATGATTTATACCTAGTACAAGTAACAAATATTCGAAAGGAAAGCTCCTTGGGTTGTAATTTCAAGACTCATTATTTTTTTTTTCCATCGAGGGCTTAATCACTAGGATCAATATCCGAGAACCCGAGATCCGAAAGCAAGAGAAAAGACGTTGATTAAAATCAATACCGTTGTCCAATTAAGACAACAAAACTGAGAGAAGCAACTACTGAGACTAAAGACATTTCAACAGGTATCAACAATCTAGGACTCAGATAACCCTGGACCGAGATCAATGGTCAAGGTAAAACAAAGGAATCCATGGAACTACATATAAAAAGCAACAAGTCATCTATCTACGTCAAAGTACTCTCAACAAGATATTGACAAGTGTTTGAATCCAGACCACTTATACAAAGCCAGGTCATCAATCCACGTGAAAGCCCCTTCACTAATGGGATAATATTAAATTTGCTATAAATAGAGGATTACATGATCCTAAAAATGGAAGAACAAGAGATTTTCTAACATCCTAAAATCGTTCCACATTCCTTACTCTATTTAGAAAACTTTAATCAAAAGATCAATAATGTTAGACTTTGTAACAGAAGTACTTGTACATCAAATTGAGGTATACAAGCCCACGATTGAACCTTTAGAGTCGACTTAGGGATCTCGGTCTCGAGACACTATAAGTCTCATACCTCTTTACCTTTTGATGCTTATTATCTACATAGTTTTCGTGTTCATTCAATTTATCTCCATCATTTCGGAACAAGATTCTGAAAGCTTTGGAGTGTTATTTAGACGAAAAATCCGTCTATCAAATATTATTTTATATTATTCAAAACACTATACCACATATACATACATATATATTAGACAACACATATGTATATGGAGGGATTAATATATCTATTACTATGTAAATCTTAGCACTTATACATGGGCATGTTAAACTAAGTGCACTATTTTATGTTATACATGTATGTATAACACATGTGTATATGGTAGGCATGTTATATTATATACATTAATATAATATTAAAATAATAATAAAATTACAACTTAAATAAAATATTATTTTTATTTAGAAGTAAATTTAGATCAGATCTAAATAAATTTGGACTTCGTGGGCCTAACACCAAAATTGAAAAAAAGTTTTCAAATTTACACATTTACTTAACTCATGTTGACCCGGATCCAACAATGGTATCAGAGCCCAATAGCATATGTAGTCTAAATTAGCAGTCTTAGAGCTAACTTATTAAAGTCTACCCATATAGTAGGCCATCTAGAAAAGTAGTATCTAAGGTTAAGTTTGTGTAATCTAGTACTTTGCTCTACTTGACTACTGGCTTAGCCAAAAAGGATAAGGTAAGCCTAAAGGTAATCTCTAATATAAAGGCCCAATTTGATTGTGCTAGTTTTCAACAAATTTAAGGAATCTAAATAAAATTTTAAATGAATTTAAAATAAATAAAAATAAAATTTAAAATTTAAAATAAGCACTAATTTTATAAATGTTTAATCAAATAAATTAATTAAAAATTAAATAATTAAAACATATATATTGATATATGTAACATTATATTAAGATATTAAGGTAACATATATATATAATTATCAAAACTAATTCTAATTAATGAAAAATTATTTTAATTAAATAAATTAATTAAATGTTAACTAAAAAATAATATAGTGCATATATATAAGATATATGTGTATAATTATAAATGTTATAGTGCATATACTCAATTTGGAATGTTTAAAATAAATAAAATAAAAATAATTAATTAATTAAATTAATACAAGATTATGCATAAGATTATTATATAAATTAATTAAATTATAAAATATTATACAAGAATTAATCTTATATAATCTTAATGTATAATAAAAGATGGAACTATAAGAAACCCAAAGTAGATTTAAGGAATAAATACATACGTATAGTACGTGTACCGTGATTTTAGATGTGTTTGCCACTTGAATCACTATGGTATTTCATTAGAATACATTATTTCATAAGTCGATGTCACTCAATAAAATATATAAAACATTATAAACCTTTAATATAAAGTTGCCCTCTACAATTTATATATTAATAGATTATTTGCATACTCCTTAACCATTGATATTCCTCAAGCTAAGGATGTTATATGTAGTATAATTAATATATTACAAAGATATGATATATGTCTGTTGTAACGAACCCGAATTCTAATTTATTTTAAATTGATAATTTAATTCATTTTTGATTTAAAATTGTGAAATTAAATGATAAATTGATTCGAGTTTTTCCAAATTCAAATAAAAATATGTTATTTATCAAAATAAAGATAGTTTCTTTTATAAATTGTTTTAATTAAATAATGAGTTGTATTTAAACAATATTAATAGTATAATATTTATACAAATGGATTTTTATAGATAGAAATGGTTATTTCAGATTTATATATATATATCTATATATATATATATATCTATGTATGTATGTATGTATTTTTAAAGAAAGCTAGGATTTGTGAATTTAAAATGAAATAAATTACAAACAAATGTATGCATACAAACATAATTAAAATAGAAAATTATTTGTAATACAAAGTAAACTAAACAAAATAACAAAACAAAACAAAAGATAAAAACAAAAGAAAAAGTAACAAATCAAATACAAGAGCTTGTAAATTAAATCAAGCAAGTTATGTTATATAAAATAGAAATTTATTTAAGTTATTAAAAGCAAAGTAAAAGAAAAGAAAATACAAGATACATATAAGTATTCAAACAAAAGAAATAACATACAAAGAAGAAACCACATATTTATAAAATTATGTAAAATATAAAACAAAAGAAAGTAGGAAAGTAGAAAAAAATTATATATATATAGCCTGTAAGAAGTAATAAAAACAAGATACATATGAGTGTACCTGCTAAAGAGAAGAAAAATAAAATAATATAAGTATGAAAGCTTATAAACCAGAGCATGTAAAGAGAGTGCTTGCAAAGGAAAACAGTACAAAGAAAACCTATGTATGAAATATTACAAAGCAATAATATACATCAAGTTTAAAAGCAACCTGGCAAAAAGTATGTACAAGCCAATAAAGTAAAAAAATATGATAAAGTAAAACAATATGCAGGCAAGCATGGGAACAAGTGTACATAGTATAAACAAAGTACTTAAGAAAATAAAGAAAAGCAAAACACAAACAAAGCAAGCATTTATTAACATTATCTCAGCCGAGTACAAGAAAATAAATAAAACAAAGCACATAGTTACATGCTTATAAAAAGTAAAGGCAAACAAGTACAAACAAAATTATCTCAGTACAAAATAAAAACAGAAAAAAAAGGGGTATGCAAGAAGAAAAGAAAGAAACAAATTATATATGTATATGAAGATCTGCATAGTCCATAAAGCAAGCATGGAATAAGTACACATGCATTTAATGTTTACACCTCTAGCCCATAACTAAAGTCAGTTCCTTGCTATTTATTAAACAACAGTATATCACCACCCTATACAAGATTTGTATACCCTGTATACTTTAAACTTCATATACACATCAAAGTATCATTACAGTTTCATTCTTCAAAACTGAGAAAAGAAAAAAATAAAATAAAAATAAGACTGGGCAAGGCAAAGGCAACTCAGGCCTAAGATTTTTCTCTGTCTTTCTTCTCTGTCAAGTGAGTAAGCTTATTCTTCTACCTGAGATCTTCTTGAACAATCTGGTTTGCATGTATTATCTTGAAAGTTATATGCTAATATGGTTATGTGTTATAGCCTGTATGTATATTTAATTCGTGTGCATGTCTGCGGTAATAGGAAATAAGGCCTATGTTATAAAAGTACAGGTCATAACTTAGTTCAAAATTCAATTCCACTTGCTCTTAACATTTTTAGCTAATGATGTCAAAACAAAAAATGTTTGGAATTACCATAATTAGATTTTAAAAATGCATTTCAAAATTTATACGAAGGAGTTGCAGCCTGACACAAGAAAGAACAGTAAAAACTTTAATCTCTGGGAATTTCGAACTTCACGAAATATTGATTCATGTATATAACTGGAATCCTTACCGGAAGTGATGATTTTTAAGGTAGGTTTGATGATTTTTCATTGTGTAATTTGAGAGCAATTTTCTTTTGTCTGCAAATGGAATTTCGATCGAATTCTGGTGATCGGAGGTTCTGGGGGTGACGGGGTTGTTCATGGTGATGGAGGGGCCTATGGTGGTCCCAGGAAAAATATCGTGATGGTTGGGCGATGACCATGGTGGCGGCAGGAGGCATTCGAATTTTGGTGACCTAGTTTTCGCGTGGTCTGGAGCCAAGGTGATTTCGTCACCACGAAACGATCGAGTGTAATGTGCTTCGGGATGATGGAAGTTGGGGCGATGACGAGGACATGGCCGGAGGTGGAGGTCCTCAGATGGTCAGAGATCGGAGAGAGGCGCGTTGATAGGTTTTGAGTGTTTCCTGTATTTCTTGCTTCCAGGGTTCATTTTGGGTTTTTACTCAAATTCGATCGAGAGGGTAGAGAGTTATTGGGGAGGTGGCAGTGTGATCAAGGGATAGAACGTGACTTGTAGGTGTGGCCGCGACGGTAAGATGGCCGTGGATGATGGTGTGCACGTGCACGTGTCACAGCGTGTATCAGGGAATTGAAATTTTTTGGGGAAGACGAGACGCGTTGGAAGATGAAATTGTGAAATTCTGGGGGAGGTGGCTGCTCGGGTATGAAGCAGTGATGATGCTTGCGTATGTGCTTGCCTGAAAAGAAGCGGGGGGAATTCACGTGTCGAATTTGTGAAATTCTCGTGCATTTGGAATTTTTGCTCGAAGCAAATAGAAGGGGGCTCGAGTCAAAGTTGTTACAGTTTTTAACCTGATGCTTTAATTCATAGTTTAGGTAAAACTTAAACTACAGTAAAAAAAAAGGAAGAAGAAGAAACGAAGGTGACAGGGGGTGGAGCTCGGGGAATTAGGCCAGGAAACTCGGGTTCAACACGGGTAAACTAGGTTTTTGCCTGGGTTTGTTTCAATGCAAGGTTTTAACATCAGTAAATATAAGCAGGTTTTGGTAAATACAAGATAAATACAAGACAAAGGTTTTAATTACAAATTTAAGACCTAATGGAAATTGTAATTAAGAGATGTCATTGCTAATTAAAATATTAATAAGTTAAAAAATTAACTAAATTGAGTTAATTAAAGAATAAGAGTTAATTAGTTTAAATTCTAATTTAGAAGTAATAATTTGTTGATTACGAAAGTAATTTAGTAATTAACGAATAAATAAAAGGGTAATTAATTAAATAAAAATTAATCAATTTTGGGCTAATTAATTAATTAAAGATCATAAATTAAAATGGTATAATCAAAGGTCAATTATTTAATAATTTAAAAGTCGACGAAATATAATTAAAGGTTTAAATACTTAATTAAAGTTTAAAGATTTATTAAGTTAATTAATTTGTAAATTAAGAATTATTAATTGGATATTAATTAATAATTAAAGTTGATTTAATCAAGTGATTAAGCAATTAATTGATTTAAGGATAGTGTGATAAATTAATTTAAGTAATTAATTTGAGAATAATTAATTTATCAAGGGCAAATTATTAAATAAAAGTGATCAAGAATAATTATTAATTAAGGAGTAATTAATGATTAATTAAAGGATAGTTTATTAAATGTTTTAGAATTAATTGATTATCAATTTACCATAACTAGAAAATTTATTCACGGAAATTTATCTAATTAAATTAATCAGATAATTGAATAAATCCTACCTATGGATGCTTGGATTAATTGGATGTTAAACTGTTTGATATCCCTGATATATGATGCTTTATGATTATCCTGATTTGTGTTGTGATCTGTGATATAGTTTATTATTTGTGATATATATATCTGCGAATCTGTGTATGAAAGATAAGCATTATAGTTATATCGCTTATCGAATATATTGTTGTACTTAAATCTGTGATGATTGAATGATATTGCACTATTGTGTATAACCCCTTGACCACACCATACACACACAATTATGGATTTCACGAGGAAATCGATTAAGTCACAGATTTTAAAATGATTTTTAAAGTTGAATATTTGAATTCAAATGTTTCGGAAATGGAATCGGAATAAATGTGAAAAGCTTTTGAAATGAAATTTCAAGTTAAAATTTATTTTAATTTACTTGATTAAGTTTTGAAATTTAAATAATTCAATTTAAATTTGAATTCGATATTTGGAATTGAATTCAATGATTGGAAATTATGGTTAAAGATATTATAAACATGTTTGTATGAATTTAAACCATTTTAAAGGTATGGTTTTGGGAATTTGAATTTAACCCAAGGATTTCAACTCGTATAAATGAATCAGATTTTCAAAATGAAAACGGTTGTTTTCAAATGATAAACACTCTTAAATAAGAACTGAGATTCCAGTTAATTAGGGGAATTTCAAGATTGAATGGAGAAATGATTTTCCTAAGTTATGAATGAATTCTTTTTGAAAGCTAGGAATTAAATCTGTTTATTTTTAACAGATTTAAATTGATGATTTGTTTAAACCATTCGAAATGAAATTGTTTTGAAAGCTATAAGTTAAATCTTTGATTTAAAGATTTAACGAGTTAATCAAATTGAAATGAAAATTGATTTGGAAAATCTGTGAATGAATCTTTTGTTTAAAAGATTAAAATGTGAAAATTGCTTAAACCGTTAAAGGTTGTGAAAATGAATCTTTTTGTTTTAAAGATTGAAATGGTAAATTGTTAAACCATTTGAAAGAAAAACTTTGGATTTTTAAGTTGTGACTTAATTGGAATCCCAATATCCATATGTTTTTGAACTATTTCGCTCACTATTCGGTTTAGCCGGGAAAGGACCTTTGTGTCGTATAACCCATTCCGAATATGTGATACGTCGTTATGAATAGCATTGAAGATCGGTGTTGAAGACCCGGTATTTGCGAGAGCGATAGGATGACCTGTCGATTTACTCTGCACCGAGTTGCTCCGGTATAGAGTTCTCCATATGTGATGGTGAATCCGATCAGGATTGTGGATATCCAGATTGCAAGGACTTCTTTGTAAGTGCCTTCGGTTCTGTTCGAACCCAGAACAGACTTGTATGGATTGTATGTCTGACATTACAATTTGAGATATAAAGCAGATTTCTTTCAAATACATTTCTGTTGGTGGCGGAGAATTTATTCTCTTAGCTTAACACCCTTCTCTGAGACGTACGAGCTCAGAGGTTATGTAGTTGAAGTTATCAGTTATATATTCCCAATTTGGTAATGTGACATGCTGAGTGTTGCTGTGAAATGATCATTGTGTTGATTATTTGTGATAGGATCATTTATTTGATCGTCTATCCTGGTGATCATTTCTATGATCATTTGTTGACCCAAAGCATGACTTTTGTATAAAGTATGTTTTTGTGGACGAGACTTCGTCGAGCCTCACACCCCGGAAATGGTCAAAACAGGAAAGATGCGGCAAGGTTATGAGGGGTAGCTCCCTTTAGGGTATGTGCATTTCCTTCTGGATAGAGGTGGTATCATGGTATGGAGCCCAGATATTTAACCTATGTGGTTACTGCGAATTTATTACTTTGTGGTTGTTGGTTATCGGGATCCCGTGAGAAAGGTCGTTTACGATCGGGGAATGGCGTGCTCGTGTCAGTAGTTACCCAGTTAGGGGTAACCCGGCCTTGTGTTGGCAGAGTTCCGGTTTGGTTCTCGGGAATGTCCTTCCAGAGGCATTCTCATGTGGCAATGGGAAGTTCCTTGGCCTGATCATTTGTTGGAAATCCAAAGAAACAATACGAGACTTGTACAGTATTAGTTGTATAACCTGCCATGGAATGTGGCGGTAACCTGCTATTGAACATGGTTAGCTATAGTAGGCATACGATAATGGTCGTATGTTGGCTAAGATTTATATTCTACTTTCGAAATGAATTTTTCCTACACTATGCACTAGTAATAATATCAAATGTTTCTTTTAATGCGTATCAAGCATCTTTGACTATCATAAGGAGAAATCTCCTCCGATTCTGCGTTTGCATTGTGTGTGTGTGCGGGAGGCCTTATGGTAGTCTCATTTTTCAAAAGCATTGCGAATTGACTTTGAAAATCTTTTGTTGAATGTTTTAAAAGATAAACTGTTTTTTTTGTTGCTCACACCAGTCCCATGACTGATCCGGAGTTTATTGTTTCTTTCCTAAACTCTGGGTGCTCAAAATTTTTCTACACGAGCAGTCTAGAGTTGGGTTTTTCAGATAGTCAGATGTAGTAGATTATCTGGAGTTAGTTCAGTCTTTGGACCGGACCAGTCTTGTTTAGCTTGATGCATCGTTATTGGGAGTTCGAGCTATTACTGGATGGATTCTTGGAAATGGAGTTGCAGTTATTTTTGGAGTTCTTCCTTGAAGACTGTTTTAGAGTTATTTGTTCCACTGCTAGATGTTATCTATTTTTCTTTTCCGCTGCTATTTTATTGTATCATATCTCTGATGTATATTGATATCTATTGGATCATCTGTTGTATCAGATATTGTATCAAAGCTGTATATCAATGTATTATTCTTTTATTCCGCTGTGTTATTTACTTAATGTTGTTATAAGCTCCGGCGAATCAGATTTGAACGGTCGAATCTATGGCATTCGAATACGATATGAAGTATGGATGTCGATTTTCGAGCGGGCAAAATCCGCGTCGTTACATTTGTATTTGAATATTTCTCAAGGTACTTACATTTATACCTATGTCGCCATGAAATGGTGGGTACGAGTGAATAATCTCTTTTGATTTGTTGATATTCCTTAAGATCAAAATGAGATTAGGACAAGAAACCATGGTATAGGATTTATATATGATACAGTCGACAACGTGTTATCCATTATTTCTAGGAGTATAATCCATTGATATTCCTCAAGTTCAGAATCCCAAGGAAAATGAGTCCTAGTGGATTTGAAAGACTTCCATGTTTCGTCTTGGTATATTTAAGAAACAAAAAGTCTAGTGGGAGCCTTATTAGAAAATGAATTGGTAATATTAAACCTTTCTAATATTGTAAAAACATCTGCAATGTCTGAATTAAACCAATCCACATTGGTAAATTTATGCAACTAGTAAAATTAACAAAATGTTTATCAATTAAAATATACTAATGAACTGAATTAAGATTGAAAATAGAAACATAAAATTTACTTAGAAATAAATTTTTGCATGTTGACCCATGCAAGTGCCTTATTAAACAACTACAAATACATTCGTAACTTGGTTTCTTACGTTATTTCCCCGAAACTATGTATTTTCTTCTATGAGTTTTTAACTCTATAGATAATACATGGATATGAATATATGTTCCATATCCAATCGCATATAAATGGTATATGGTGAATGGCTGCAATTCGTAATGTATGAAACCTTAATGGAATTTGTTCATTTGAAATAAGCAAGTAAATCATAGTGTGAGATCATCTATTCAATTTGTTTTATCACAAAGAAGATCTTATTATGTCAAATGTAGCCCTAGACCAAAAGCTATAAGGTAGGTATAAGCATTCGATCACTAAAATGTCAATTTGATCAGTTTACATAAAGGGCAACTTATTTGATACCTTAAGAGCTAAGGTTTCCCAAATGCACCTTTATAAAGAGCTCGTTGTGGTATTACGGTAGGGATTTTATTCGAATGGTTCAACTATTTAGAAAGGAAAATGAATGTACAAGAGTAGTGTAACTTAAGGCGCAATTGGGATGAAGAGACTGAATTGTCCCATCTACTTCATAAAGAAATATTGAAAAAGAGAATTGTGAAATAATAATAGGATACTTAAATTGGAATGAGAAATTTGATTTCTATTCCAAAATGTATTTTCAAATAGAAAATTGTTTTCTATGAGATTTATTTCTTTGCTTCAAGATATTTGATCTAAAAACTCTCGACTATAAATTGGTTACAGTTAATGGAATAAATAACCTCTATTAAGTGATTGAATGGAGCTTCATATTTCGTATATTATTATAGTAATGGTGGAAATACCAAAAGCATGCCATATAACAGATATTAGTCATATCAAGTTACGAAAAGTGCTTTCTTAAAACATTCCTGACATTATTTATGAAATAATAACTATTTTTCAGATAGATAGTTCTATTTGTATATGAATATTATGAATATTCATTATAAAATGAAAATATAATAGTGGTATGTGTGCTGCATTAGAATATAAAAAAGTGTCAAATTATATTTGCAATCATTCTAAATTATAAGCTACACCATGGTTTGGAGAAATAATTCTTTGATTATATGAATATGAATCATATGATATTAGTGAATTATATCTCAAACAGTTAATGGCAAAACACCTATTAAGTGGAAGCGACATAAGAGTTGATGAACTCATTAGGTTGGTACATATGGATATATGCAATCATAAGTCAAATAATACTAAAACTGTTCCATATATTTCGTTTTTAATTCAACGATGATTTATCACAAATATGAACATGTGTATTTGATACACATGTAGCATGTCAATGGTAAGTTTATACTAAAATTACATGCAATAGAAAATAAATTAATTTTATTTGATCAAATTTGTGAGTATATCGTAAGGAGTTCAATACATACCTAAAAATGAAAAAAAGATTCAATCTCAAAAGTCACTTCTCCTATGTTACATAATGATGTGTCAATAAAGAGTAATCGAAATTTATTGAATAAAGTATGATTAATAATGAGTGAAGTTTAGTTAACTTCTTTCTATAAGGTCATGTACTTAAGAATGGTAAAAAAGTTAAAATTAATTTCATCTAAAGATTAGTTTAAAAAATCATACAAAATAAGGGTTTATAAGAAACCTCGACTTAACTTAAGGAGTTAGCAAGTTGTGCGAACCTAAAGATAAGACGTAATGATTGTATGTGGAGGATCTTGTATCGATCACCCAAAAAGGAGTTTGGTAACAATCGTCATTGGATAACCAATTTATATTCTAAACATAAGTTTCATAAACTAAAACCAAATCAATTTTATATATATGGCAATTTATAAAGTGTTTATATATTCCTATTCCGTGGCAGTGGGAAATAATAGTTGTTTCAAGAAATACCAATTTTGTAGCAAAGGAATTTCTTTTAGAAATTATTGGTAGTAAAATGGATTTGGATACAATCCAAGGATAAAACACATTATGATGGATGAAATGAAATTAACCAAACTTAAACGAACACAACGCGTTAGATTACTCGCATATCAAAGGGAAGCTATGAGTTTCTTATCAAGGTCATGAATAGATAATCATACGTTGTTAGTTATACCATAAAGAGTATTGACTCCACCATATGCTATGATGCACAAATCAAAAAGGATTCCAAATATGTTACCAAAATATGATTTTGATAGTTGTACCCAGAGGGATATGACCAATCGGCCTATGTGTCTTCAAGAGAAAGATTAAGCAATACTGATAAGAATAACATCATGAAATTTAATTGTTGAAATTAGTGTAGCTGATTCATTATTCAACATGATCAAATTAATTCGGATTTTACCAGCAAAATTATTATGTTGCATGACTTTATGTATTGGTATATATGTGTTAAAACAAAAAATTCGAATAATGATTTAGAATAGACCATTTTCATGTAACCACCAAAGTGTCTCGAAGTCAAAATGATATCGAGTTTCTGATTTTTTGGATACGATCCAAGAATGCATACGAAAGTATCATTAAAAATGCATTAAAGTTTAACAAGTATTATGATAGAAATATCATAAAATTTTATTTTCAATCAAAATGAAGAGGAAGCGTGTGTCTGCAAGAAAGAACATTAAAAGGTACGTAGATATTTCTAAAACTACAAGTAAACAACAAACCAACGATTGTTAACGATGTACTTATGTTGTAATAGGTAATAGTTTGTTTGTTTGATACTCAACATTGGAATTGTAAATTATATCTTTTATAATAAGTAGAAAGGATGTTATGAACGTCTTAAACGATATGCAAAGATGCCTCATTAAAATGTTTAATATAAAACATGTAAGATGGATTCTGTATGCATTGACAATAGAAACTATAATACGTGCTGTATTATCTACAACATCGTAATTTGCTTATGTATTTGATGCATGAGCAAATATAAAATTCAAATTAAGATTACTAAATGGTAGTTTAGAATGTTCTAAATTATTTACGAAATACTACAAAATTACTCATAGAAATAACAACTCCTTGCGAAGGATTATTTGAACTTGAACTTCATAAGTGTTATTAGCTATAAATTATCAATATTAAATTCATGTTAAGATATTAATTAAGAAGTTATAAGTCGAAAATGTTATGAACATACCATTATGGCCGATTCAATGAAAAGGCAAAGTACATCGCCTTGAATAGCATCACATAAAAGCAATGTATGTAAATATAAATGCACAAATTTATAACTAAGCTAGGGGTAATTCTAGGTATTGAAAACATTGTATTACTGTTATATTATAACAATATAACGATAATAACTCACTAGAAGTCGAGAAACATACTCATACTAATTACACATAAAAAAGGTAGTTTATCAGCATCAGGGAGAGTTGATTGACAGAGTAAATAATTAAAACAACATAGCTGGTCCATTCACAAAGGATCCAACTATTGATCGAAGGGATGGGATAGAGATTGCATAATTGGCCCTTAGTGCTAGTAGGAGATTGATAGAGTTACGGATATGTCATAACGGTAACTATATGTTCGAAACAAAATATGTTTTATTTCTATTATATACTTGATATTGTTAACCATAAAGTTCATTCGAGAATGTAGGTATTAAAGAAGGCTTCCAAAGGCCTCTAAAGAAGGGTTCCACGGGTGTTAAAAGAAGGCAAGTGAAAGAATTATAGAGGCTTCACAAGAGTTGTAAAATTGGTGTCGCTATGGTTCAAAAAGAAGGTTTCTAAGGCATTGAAGTAGCTTTCGAAGAGATTGGGTTGGTGCTGTAAGCATTGGATGCTTCCACAGAAGATGAAAATAAGGAACTCTTCCAACATTTTCCCTTCCACATAAATTAAATCTTTCAAAACAATTGGCTCTGCCACTATCTACCTTCCGTAGAAGAAGACTCTACTTACACTTCCCATTTTGACGCAGCGAATTTTAACAAAATGATATAGATCGATGAAAGTAGCAAACGGTGGATTGAAGATACTGAAATGCCCAAATTCGTTGATCACAAAGATACCGAATTCTAGCTATCTTCGACACGTTGATCGCGCATGATACCGTGAAAGAAGATCTACAATTCTTCAAACGTTGATCAAGCGCACTTGATACCGTGAATTGGCTTCAACAATCGTTGAATCGAGCGCACTCGATTAACCGAAAGTGGAGATAGGAGATTACACTCAACTACAAATTTAGATGAAAGCACACAACAATCAAACAAAGTTTTATTCAAAAATCAACTACCCTCTCAAGTTACAACGCACGCCCAATTTATAGCCTTTTTACAACCCAGACCCTTAAGTCGTTGAGCGACTTACGACTTATACAAGTCGGCAGCGACCTATCATTATCACACAGATGGCCGACTTAACTGTCTGCCGACTCACAAGTTACACACACAAGTACCAACGACTCAATGAGTTACCACACGACATTATAATCACACGACCTAAAGACGATACGACTCACGACTCATATTACAACACAACACATATTACAATACCTAGGTCGTATACGACCTAACGACTTATGACTTAACATAGGTCGGCATAATCAACACGTTACAACACATCACAAACGACTCAAGATACAACGACTCATGACCTAACATAGGTCGGTAACGACTTAATCAAATACAACACTTATACACAGACACTTACTGCAGCAAACTCGGTAGCGACTTAGCGACTTAGGACTTTCTACGACTTAAGAAGCAGCATGTGAAAGACTTAGGTCGTTAACCCGTGAAACCCCACTAAGTCGTTGCTTGTTAAGTCGTGAGCGACCTTCCTTGCCTTCCATGATGTCATCTCCTCTTTCTAGCTCGTTACCCTTCACCCTGTTAAGTCGTGAACGACTTAGCGCCTCTTCCTTAGGTCGTGGACGACCTATAGCCTCCATCTTAAGTCGTGGACGACTTAACTCTTCCATAAGTCATGTACGACTTATCTCTTGCAAAATTATTTTTTGCGTATTTTCTTCTCTGGCCTGAGCTGCATCATCCTCCCTAGGTTGAGAAAAATTCGTCCTCGAATTTGTAAATTCGTCCACATCGGATTGTTCATTCCCATAATATGGCACGAGATGTTTAACATTGAACACGTCAGATGTGTACACATCTTTCGCTAGCTTCAACTTATACGCATTTTCAGTAATCCGTTTCACGACTTCTACATGACCAATTTTTCTGGCTTTCAACTTGTTATAAGCGCCCACTGGAAAACGGTCCTTTGTTAACACAGCATACACCATATCCCCTTCACTAAACTCAACATTCCTTCGCTTCAGATCTGCGAATCTTTTATACTTTTCATTTTCCTTCTCCAATCGTTCCTGAACGATCTTATGACATTCGGTCAACCCATCAACAAAATCTACAGCTCGTTTAACCGTCCCCTTCGGTTGTGGTACTACCGCCAAATCCAACGGTCCCCTTCGCAAACTTGAATATATAATCTGAAAAGGACTGTAACCTGTGCTTCTATTAACCGCATGATTCTGTGCAAACTCTGCTTGGCACAACTTCATATCCCAACTCTTCAGATTATCTTTCACAAGACATCGCAATAAATTTCCCAACGATCTGTTAACTACCTCCGTTTGCCCATCAGTTTGCGGATGGTAAGCGCTACTAAAATTCAGCTTCGTTCCGACCATCTTCCACAAACTTAACCAAAAGTGACTCAGAAAACGAGTATCCCTATCCGGCACAATAGATTCTGGCAATCCATGAAGTCGATAGATCTCCTTGAAAAATAACTGAGCAACATGAACAGCATCCACCGTCTTCTTACAAGAAATAAAATGTACCATCTTCGAGAAACGATCCACCACAACATATATAGAGTCATTCCCCTTTTGAGTTCTCGGCAAACCCAACACAAAATCCATGCTAATGTCTACCCATGGTTTTGTAGGAACATGTAATGGCATATATAATCCCGCATTTGTAGCTGTCCCTTTCGAAACCTGACAAACATGACATCTACGCACAAACCTTTCAACTTCCCTTCTCATTGACGGCCAATAATAAGACTGAGAAATCAACTGCAATGTTCGATCTCTCCCCACATGTCCTTCTTCGTGTAACTCTTTCACAATTTTCATTCTCAAACTGCAATCTAGTACACATAATTGATTCGCTTGAATAAGAATCCATCTATCAACACAAATTCCTCAGTACTCCCATCCTTGACTTTCTCAACGAACTTCGTAAAGTAAGGATCTTCTTTAATCAACTCTGGCAATAGCTCAAACCCTGTCACTACAACTTTCATTGTTGTCAACAAATGATTCCTCCTGCTCAAAGCATCAACTACACAATTCATCACCCCTGATTTGTGCTTAACAACAAAAGTAAACTGTTGTAGATACGCGACCCATGAACCGTGCCTAGCTGAAATTTTATCCTGCCCTTGCAAATGCTTCAAAGCTTCATGATCCGTATAAAGAACAAACTCCTTCTGAAACAGATAATGTCTCCAATGCTTCACTGCTTGAACAAATGCGTAAAACTCAACATCATAAGTGCTATATCTTAACTTAGCTCCAGATAACTTCTCACTGAAGTAAGCAACCGGTCTTCCTTTCTGACTCAAAACTCCACCAACCCCAACCTCAACCTTCGATTCATCAGTATGTAATTCAAATAACAACTGAAAATCCGGTAAAACTAGAATTGGCGCTATCGTCAAAAGTGTCTTGACCTTCTCAAAAGCAACCCCTGCTTCCTCTGACCACTCAAACTTCTTTCCCTTCATGCAATCAGTTACAGGTGCCATCACACTGCTAAAATGTGGGATGAATCTTCGATAGAAAGATACCAATCCATGAAAACTCCTCACTTCAGTAATTGTCTTTGGCTGCGGCCAACTCCTGACAGCTTCTACTTTACTTTCATCCACTTGAATTCCTTCTTTCGATAGAACATATCCCAGAAACAAAACATTGTGCGTCATGAACACACACTTCTTTGTTGCAGCATAAAATTTCTTCTGTCGTAGAATCAACAGTACTTTACGCAAATGCTGGACATGCTTTTCCATACTTCCACTGTAGATCAAAATATCATCAAAGTAAACTACCACAAACTTTCCAATGTATGGTCTGAAAATCTGGTTCATCACTCCCATAAAAGTACTCGGTGCATTCGATAAACCAAAACGGCATAACCAACCATTCGTATAAACCTTCCCTTGTTTTAAAAGCAGTCTTCCACTCATCACCCGGTTCAATACGAATCTGATGGTATCCACTCTTCAAGTCAATCTTGGAAAACACAACTGATCCACTCAACTTAACAATCAAATCATCAAACCTCGGCATAGAAAACCTGTATCTCACAGTGATCTTGTTCAAAGCCCGACTATCCGTACACATCCTCCACGAACCATCCTTCTTGGACACCAATAAAGCAGGCACTGCATAAGGACTCAAGCTCTCCTGAACACGCCCTTGTTCTAACAACTCCTCCACCTGCCTTCTCAGATTCTCATGCTCCTTAGGACTCATTCTGTAATGTGGTCTGTGTGGTAATATTGCCCCTGGCACAAGATCAATCTGATGTTGAATATCCCGCAACAGTGGTAACTCCGTTGGCAACTCTCCAGGAAATACATCTTCAAACTCGTCTAGCACTAGCTTTACTTCCTCTAGGATTTCAACAGATTCAGTCGTTTCACGTCCAATCAACAAAAATACCTCTGGACTCTCCTCTACTTCTTCAATAAATTCCTTCAAAGTCAATAAAATCTTCAGCTCCTCAATCTCTTCTGACTTGCTCTCTCCTTGCTGTCTCTTCTGTTGAATATGCGCTTATATGATTTTTGTTTGATGATAATAAACATATATTCATTTGTTTAAATGTATTTGATAATATACTATTTTATTATTTCACAGATTAAATAAATATTTGCTGAATAAAATAAATAACACAGAATTTGAATTCAAACGAATATTTTATTCAAACAAATATTTATTACAATTTTGAATAGTATACAAATTCAAGCTCTCACTATTCAACTTTGATACAATTTCAATTACATCACTATTTTACATCAGCACCTCAGTACATATCACTCACACTCGTATTTATTTTCAACTGCATTCCAGTTTGAATCCAGCATCTGAGCAATCTGCAAAAATATACACTAATGCAGTAAAATTGAAAAAGAAATATTTTTGCAATATAAAATAAAACGTGAATTTTTGAAAATATGATTTGCCTCAGTTATTTGGGTTGTTCGTCATAATTTAAATTTGAATTCATCATACACGAACAACTTGTGACATACACAGTGTATCATTGTATATGCCACAAGGTCGTGCACACCGATATACACTTGATAATGCTACAGGGACAGGTGAGCACAGGTCAAACCCAAATGCAAAGCCGGGTTTCAACTCACGTGCAATATATTTAAAATCACGACACGAGCACAAGGTCAAACCCGAGCTGTAAAACTGGATTCAACACAAGGCGACATGACATGAATGCTATGTTCAAACATGACACAGCCTCAAACCAGCAGTATACAAGTACAAGACCACCAAGCAAAATCAGTTCAACATGCATGAAATGAAACAGCAACATGCAATACAACAATCAGGTGGTCAGAGTCATAGCAAACAGAGGCATCAATATGGTAACACAAATGCAACTCGACAAACAGCAAGACCAAACTGCACAAGTGACCACAAAGACCATCAGCTACATCAAAAGCAAGTGCAACACAGTTGCAAACAACAGGAATGAATATCAAGTGATACAAATGCAAGTATCAAGACCAGAAACTCAAGCTTCAAAAAAGCTACAGCAACAATGCACCAATAAAGTCGAGACAAAGCAACTGTTCTTAACCGCAAGTTCAAACCAAAGCACAAAAGTGCACAGCAACACAAACTGTAGTGGACAGCAAAGACCACATGCCACAAGACCACCATGTAAAGACCAGAAGTACAGAATGAACAAGCAGTGCACCAATGAACCATCAGAGAGTGCAACACAGTGAAATGACCAAGTGCAACTGGAAACAACAATGGATGCAAACTACAAATACATGATACTGTTCAATATCCAAGACTTAAGAATGCATCACTATGACACAGTATACACAAGTGAAGCCAAAAGAAATCAATCCAGTTCCCACACAACTCAATCAAGTAACCAACAGCTAGTGCTATCAAATAAACCAGTGACAATGCAACAATCAACTCAAATGAATACAGCAAGCATGCAACAGAGGTCAAGCATATATAGATATGCAATGACAAAGTGGATCAAAATGAAACATACAAAATGCCCAAGTAAAGTGCACAGTGAAGTATAAAGCAACTACAACAGATGCAGTGAAGCATCTGTGTAAATATATGTACAGCATGTCAAAGCAAGATGCATATATGACAATCAACCAAAATTGAACCAATGATCTAGGTTACAACTTCAAAATCAGTGGGCAAAGGCATTGAAGACCAGCAAATGAAGCAAGTCCAAAACAAATATACAATGCACCAAGCGTCGAACCAGAAGACCGAAGTCAGATAACAATTAAACCGAAGCTATCAATATCAAGTTCGTGCCAAAGTCAATTTTGAACAAGTCGCAATCAAACGAACAAGTCAAATTCAAAACCGTGGTCATCACGAAACAAATCAAAGCCGTGGGAAGCAAGCAACAAAAATATACGCATATGAAAAGGTCAGAAATCATCTCAGCATCAAAGTGAAATCGAACGGCTGATCAAATATCAGTTGACAAATTCAAGTACAAAATATACGACGCAAATCCAGGGTTACAAACCCTATATAAATTGATATCATCATCGGCAATTTTCTGCATCGAGTTCAAGCAAGCCAACAACCAGTAAAAGCAAAAGGAACAAAGTACTTACCGAAGTTATAGTCGAACTCAATCAATTTCATCGAAGCCGTGAGCAAAACAGAGAAGAGAACGATCGAAGAAAGCAAGCAACGAGCATATATTCGATCGATCAAAAGTCGGACTCTTTGAAATCACGAAAAACCCTAAATTGGATCGCACAAACGAAAGCCCTAATCTGGATTGAAGGACAAAGCCGCCGCTATCTCATAACAACGAACGGAGAAAAGAAAAAGAAAAAGGAACGGGTTGAAGAATAAGGGCCGGCCTTGTTTTATTATAAGGCTATAGTTTATTTTTAAATAGGGTTTTATTTTATTTTATTGTTTTTAATTGTATTTTCTGTTTTAAACCGTTTAATTTTCTAGTCGTGTGACTAGGGTACAAACTACGGTGTGTAGTTTGAGAATTCGCAACTCGGTAGTTGAGTTGTGGCAGGGTTTTGAGCGTAGAGTTAGATTAGTCAATAGCGGGTATAGCGAGTTTACGTGTGTAAGCGAGGGACTATCTAATTTCTAGTAGAAACCTTGGGGGCAGCACGTAGGCAGGGTTTTGCCGAAGCTGGGTAAATTCTGTGTTGTTCTGTTCTGTTATTTATATTCTGCTATATCCGTGCTGCTATTCTGTGATCTGTGTTAATATTAATTAGCTTCTGCAATTAAGTTTTTATAATTTTCACTATCACCCTATTCACCCCCCCTCTAGGGTGAAATCGATCCTACAAGTGGTATCAGAGGTAGGAATAGAAGTCAACATTTGTTTTTTTTTTTTAAAAAAATCAGTTTTTGTTTAAAATTTGAATTTTTAAAATGGCTTCTTTTAATAATGCTTTTGCAGAAGGTCAATCCATAGTTAGACCACCAATGTTCAATGGTGAATATGCTTTTTGGAAAAATAGGATGAAATTTTTTTTGAAAACCATTGACGCTTGGGATATTGTTGAGACAGGTTATAGAATACCAACTATAACTGTAGATGATCAGGAAATAGAGAAACCAAAGGAACAATGGACAGAACTAGAAAATAAATTACAGAATACTAATGCCAAAGCTATGAATTCTATTATCTGTTCATTAGATCAATTTGAATTTAATCGTGTCTCACATTGTCTAACTACGCAGGAAATATGGCACATATTAGAAGTGACTCACGAAGGAACATCTCAAGTCAAAGAATCTCGTCTTACCATGCTAAGCAGCGAATACGAAAACTTTACTATGGCGAAAGAAGAAAATGTCAAAGAGATGTACAGACGACTTTCCAACATCGTATACAAATCAAAAGCTCTCGGAAAAACATACAGCAAATTGGAAATAGTCCGTAAAATCCTCAGAGTCCTTCCACGAAGTTTTGAAGCAAAAGTAACTACCATTCAAGAATCGAAAGATTTAAAACAACTCAAAGTCGAAGAACTCATCGGAAATCTCACCACTTATGAGCTAGAAATGAAATTCAAGGAAGAGCGTGAAGGTGGACATACTCGAAAGAAATCAATAGCTCTCAAAGGAACAACTGAAAGTGATGATGAGAATGATGACGATGATGATGGAGCAGCGGAGCTAGCGCTACTAATAAAGAAATTCAAAAAGTGGAATCGCAAATACGGAAATCCAGCTCGAAATCATGAATTGAAAAGCAGAATAGGCAAAGCACTAGACAACCCAGAAGATCAGAAAATCATATGTTACAAATGCAACAAACCCGGCCATATCAAGCCACAATGTCCTCAAAAACGATCAAATCAAGGAAAGAAACTAAAGAAGAAAAGCTTTGCGGCTACTTGGGATGAAACTGACGAAGATGAAAGTGATAACACCGAGAGTGAGAGTGAAAAAGCAAACATGTGCCTTCATGGTGAAGTTACAGACAGTGATGACGACGAGCCAAGCGAGGTATCAAAACTCACTCATTCTGAATTACTAATTTATTTCCATGAAGTAAATGGCTGTTATGAACGACTTAGGAAAAAATATGCTAAACTTGAATCTCAAAAGGATACTTTGATAGAATGCAATAAACAACTTGATCAATTAGTTAAGAACTATCAACGTAGAATTCCTAAGTGTGATAAGTGTCCAACATTCGAAGAAGAAATTAAAAAATCGGAAATCAATATAAAATCACTTGAAAATGAAATTCTGATTTTAAAAGAGAATGAAAATACTAGGAGAGAGAATTCTATTAAAAAGTGCACACAGTTGTTAAACGAAAATGAATCTCTCAAATCACAAGTCCAACAATTGTCAACGACTTTAGATAAATTTTCAAAAAGTGAAAAATTGTTGAATATGCTATTAGGAAAGCAAACTGTTAATACGGTTAGACAAGGACTTGGATATAATAATTCGAAAATTGTTGAAAACAAGATTAATCAAGTTAATTCTATGTGCACAATTTGTAGAAAATTTGGACACAGTCACAATAATTGTTGGTATAGACCCAAACATGTGAAAACTATACCGATTTGGGTTTCAAAAGGCACAAATATAAAATCTCTCAAAGTTAAACAAATTTGGGTGCCAAAGGGAACAATTATAAATAGTTTTGGGTCTACACAAAATTATTTTTCAAAATTTTCTACAACTAACGACCATGGACCTATAAAAACAAATAGGTCACTAAACTCTCTTCTCGTGTAGGTATGCTGGCAGGCTAAGGAACAACAGCTATGGTACTTGGATTCTGGCTGTTCCAAACACATGACAGGCGATAAATCGAAGTTCCTTAGCCTAGAAAAGTACAAAGGTGGCAGAGTCACAATGGGGAACAATGACAAGTGTAAAATTGTCGGTAAAGGTAAAGTAGGTAACAATACATTTACCTTGAATGACGTTCTATATGTTGAAAATCTGCACCACAATTTGATATCAATCAGCCAGCTATGTGATAAAGGTATGAATGTTATCTTTGATTCTAACATGTGCAAAATTGTTGACAAATCATCAAAAGAAATCTTATTTTCAGGAAAAAGGAAAGGTAATATATATTCTCTATCTTTTGATGATCTCATCCTCTCTAAATGTTTGGTAGCTAAGGATATAGAAGTGAATTTATGGCATAGACGTTTAGGGCATGCTAGTATGAACTTATTAAACAAATTAAAAAGGAAAAGTTTGGTAAGAGGGTTGCCATCACATGAGTTTGAAACTGAAAACATCTGTAAAGCATGTACTTTGGGAAAACTTAGAAAATCATCGTTTCATGCCAAAAACAATGTAAGCACTTCTAGAGTTCTTGAACTAATTCATATGGATCTATTTGGACCTAATGACATTGCTAGCTTAGGAGGTAAGAAATATTGCTTTGTGTTAGTTGATGATTACTCAAGATATACATGGGTATACTTTTTAGCTAAAAAATCAGAAACTTTTTCATACTTCACAAGATTCGCAAAATTTGTGCAAAATGAAAAAGAAGTCTCTATTGTTTCGTTAAGAAGTGATCATGGTGGAGAATTTGAAAATTATGAATTTGAAACTTTCTGTGATGAAAACGGAATCAAACATGAGTTCTCTGCACCACATACTCCACAACAAAATGGGGTAGTTGAGAGAAAGAATCGAACTTTACAAGAATTGGCTAGGTCTATGTTAAATGAATATGAACTACCTCTCCATCTCTGGGCAGAAGCTGTAAATACAGCATGTTATGTAATGAATAGAGTTATCATCAGACCGATTCTTAACAAAACCCCCTATGAGCTATGGTTCAACAAAAAACCAAACATCGCTTACTTCAAAGTGTTTGGATGTCCTTGCTATATTCTTAATACAGGTGATCAGTTAGGAAAATTTGAAGCAAAGGCTGATGATGGCATCTTCATGGGTTACTCTTCGAGAAGAAAAGCTTATAGAGTCTACAACAAAAAGACTAAAACAATCATAGAGTCAATCAATGTGAAATTTGATGAAGGCATTGACGAACAGGATACATCCAAAAGCAACGTTGAAGAGGAGAAAGAAAAAGATGAATTTGAAAAACCAAAAGAAACTGCTGATGCTAGAGAAACTACCACAACTCAAGAAGTCCGAAGAAATCTGGATCCAGAAAAGCTGAAATACAAAATAGACCATCCACCAGAATTGGTAATTGGAAACCCTATAGCAGGTATACAAACTCGTTCATCTTTTAAAAATCTTTGTGATCTGTGCTTATATAGTGGATTTATTTCAGAAATAGAACCAAATAACATAGATTCAGCCCTTAATGATGAAAACGGGTTCATGGCCATGCAAGAAGAGCTAAATCAGTTTGAACGAAATAATGTTTGGAGTCTAGCACCTAGACCTAAGGATTATCCAGTTATAGGAACAAAATGGATTTTTAAAAATAAATATGATGAATCTGGAAATATAATTAGAAATAAAGCTAGACTAGTTGCTAAAGGATACAATCAAATTGAAGGAGTTGACTTTGATGAAACTTTTGCGCCTGTAGCTAGACTAGAATCAATTAGAATATTGTTAGCTTTTGCTTGTTACAAAGGATTTAAACTAAGACAAATGGACATTAAGAGTGCTTTTCTTAACGGAGTTTTAAAAGAAGATGTGTTTGTTGAACAACCAGAAGGTTTTGAAAGTCATGAATATCCAAACCATGTATACAAACTAAAGAAGGCATTATATGGATTAAAACAAGCTCCCAGAGCTTGGTATGAATGTCTTACTTCTTATCTCCTTGAAAATGGGTTCAAAAAGGGATGTGTAGATACCACACTATTTCTGTTGCGTGAAAACAATGATATTTTGATTGTTCAAATATATGTTGATGACATCATTTATGGTGCTACTAACAAGTTATTGTATGAGAAATTTGAAAAAGTCATGCAGGAAAAATTTGAAATGAGCTTGGTTGGAGAGTTAAAATTCTTTTTAGGATTTCAAATCCAACAAAGCAATAAAGGCACATTCATTTCTCAAACAAAATATATTAGGGAACTTGTCAACAAATTTGGATTGAAAGATGCTAAACCAGCAAGAACTCCCATGAGTACAACACTTAAACTTGACAAAGATGAAAAGGGTAAGACAGTTGATCAAAAGCAGTACAGAGGTATGATTGGATCACTCCTTTATCTTACCGCCTCTAGACCTGACATCATGTTTTCTGTCTGCTTATGTGCACATTTTCAATCTAACCCAAAAGAATCTCATTTAAAAGCTGTTAAAAGAATTATAAGATATTTATTGCACACCCCACGATTTGGTCTTTGGTATCCATCAAATGATAATTTTGAATTGAAAGGTTTTTCAGACGCTGATTATGCTGGAAACTTGGTTGATAGAAAAAGTACTAGTGGAGCATGTTTTATGCTAGGACATTCATTAGTTGCATGGTCGAGTAGAAAACAAAATTGTATTGCATTATCCACAACAGAGGCAGAGTATATTGCTTTGAGCGGTTGCTCTGCTCAAATCTTATGGATGATACAAACTTTGCATGACTATGGTCTAAAATTTAAACGTGTACCACTAATGTGTGATAGCAAAAGCGCAATTGATCTCACAAATAATCCTGTACATCATTCGCGAACAAAACATATAGATGTAAGACATCATTTTATTAGAGATCATATTTCCAAAGAAAATATCTGCATAAATTTTATTTCAACTGATTCTCAATTGGCAGACATCTTTACAAAACCCCTACCAGAAAATAGTTTTTGTAAACTATGACTCAGTCTAGGTGTTTTAGAAATTTGCTGAATATTTAACATTTTGTTTCTCCCTACAAATCATCGAAAAGAAAAATAGTGATTGAAAAAGTGATGAGTGTTGATATTGATTATATATTATAACTCGATAAAGTATAATTAGAAAATTTCTTTAAGAAATGTAAACAAGAGTTATAAAACTTTTTGTTGGTAAAAAATTCCATAACCATCTCTATACCTATCATATTTCTATCAACCATCACTCATCAAAATTCTATATAGTTTGTCGATATGTGGTACTTTAAACAGGAATCGTTCGTTTTTCATTTTTTTTAAAAATAATAATAATAATAATAATAAAAGTAAAAAAAAATAACAATAAATAAATACCAAAGTATTCACTCTCATTTAAAAGTCCTCACGGTTATGCATGGGTGAATTACTTGGAATTTGTTATGTGCTTCCATGCTCATTTAAAAGTCCTCACGGTTATGCATGTATGGAACACATATCAAAAGTTGATTTTTTTTAAAAAAATAAACAAGTTGATTCTAATCCCATTTAAAAGTCCTCACGGTTATGCGTGGTTAGAAGATACTTGAATTCATTTTCTAAAATAAATTTGGAATACTACTAATCTCATTTAAAAGTCCTAACGGTTATGCATGGTTAGTAGATATTCAAATTCCTGATATAAAAATACCACAAATAGACACAACCGTATGGTTTTATATGATGACATCATCTCCATCATTCTAAAAGTGGAATATGCGCCTAACAAAATATTTATGATTTTTGTTTGACTTTTTATTGAAATTTAATATTTATATTCAATTGAGTTTTAATGTTGGATTGATATCGATTACTTTATCTCTACTTTCTCTAACACTATTATTCTTTTGCTGATAACAAAAGGGGGAGAGAAAAGTTAAGATTTTGTCAAATAGAATCAAGCAAAGGTCAAATAATTTTCCATTTGCATATAGGCTCATTTATATATTTCTATTTGTATGCATATATGTAGGGGGAGCTTTGTGTAGAGAGGAAGCATTTAAATAGGGGGAGCAATTAGGATATATCAATGATCAAATACATTTAACATATTCAAAATCTTAAATATATGTTTGTTATCATCAAAAGGGGGAGATTGTTGAATATGCGCTTATATGATTTTTGTTTGATGATAATAAACATATATTCATTTGTTTAAATGTATTTGATAATATACTATTTTATTATTTCACAGATTAAATAAATATTTGCTGAATAAAATAAATAACACAGAATTTGAATTCAAACGAATATTTTATTCAAACAAATATTTATTACAATTTTGAATAGTATACAAATTCAAGCTCTCACTATTCAACTTTGATACAATTTCAATTACATCACTATTTTACATCAGCACCTCAGTACATATCACTCACACTCGTATTTATTTTCAACTGCATTCCAGTTTGAATCCAGCATCTGAGCAATCTGCAAAAATATACACTAACGCAGTAAAATTGAAAAAGAAATATTTTTGCAATATAAAATAAAACGTGAATTTTTGAAAATATGATTTGCCTCGGTTATTTGGGTTGTTCGTCATAATTTAAATTTGAATTCATCATACACGAACAACTTGTGACATACACAGTGTATCATTGTATATGCCACAAGGTCGTGCACACCGATATACACTTGATAATGCTACAGGGACAGGTGAGCACAGGTCAAACCCAAATGCAAAGCCGGGTTTCAACTCACGTGCAATATATTTAAAATCACGACACGAGCACAAGGTCAAACCCGAGCTGTAAAACTGGATTCAACACAAGGCGACATGACATGAATGCTATGTTCAAACATGACACAGCCTCAAACCAGCAGTATACAAGTACAAGACCACCAAGCAAAATCAGTTCAACATGCATGAAATGAAACAGCAACATGCAATACAACAATCAGGTGGTCAGAGTCATAGCAAACAGAGGCATCAATATGGTAACACAAATGCAACTCGACAAACAGCAAGACCAAACTGCACAAGTGACCACAAAGACCATCAGCTACATCAAAAGCAAGTGCAACACAGTTGCAAACAACAGGAATGAATATCAAGTGATACAAATGCAAGTATCAAGACCAGAAACTCAAGCTTCAAAAAAGCTACAGCAACAATGCACCAATAAAGTCGAGACAAAGCAACTGTTCTTAACCGCAAGTTCAAACCAAAGCACAAAAGTGCACAGCAACACAAACTGTAGTGGACAGCAAAGACCACATGCCACAAGACCACCATGTAAAGACCAGAAGTACAGAATGAACAAGCAGTGCACCAATGAACCATCAGAGAGTGCAACACAGTGAAATGACCAAGTGCAACTGGAAACAACAATGGATGCAAACTACAAATACATGATACTGTTCAATATCCAAGACTTAAGAATGCATCACTATGACACAGTATACACAAGTGAAGCCAAAAGAAATCAATCCAGTTCCCACACAACTCAATCAAGTAACCAACAGCTAGTGCTATCAAATAAACCAGTGACAATGCAACAATCAACTCAAATGAATACAGCAAGCATGCAACAGAGGTCAAGCATATATAGATATGCAATGACAAAGTGGATCAAAATGAAACATACAAAATGCCCAAGTAAAGTGCACAGTGAAGTATAAAGCAACTACAACAGATGCAGTGAAGCATCTGTGTAAATATATGTACAGCATGTCAAAGCAAGATGCATATATGACAATCAACCAAAATTGAACCAATGATCTAGGTTACAACTTCAAAATCAGTGGGCAAAGGCATTGAAGACCAGCAAATGAAGCAAGTCCAAAACAAATATACAATGCACCAAGCGTCGAACCAGAAGACCGAAGTCAGATAACAATTAAACCGAAGCTATCAATATCAAGTTCGTGCCAAAGTCAATTTTGAACAAGTCGCAATCAAACGAACAAGTCAAATTCAAAACCGTGGTCATCACGAAACAAATCAAAGCCGTGAGAAGCAAGCAACAAAAATATACGCATATGAAAAGGTCAGAAATCATCTTAGCATCAAAGTGAAATCGAACGGCTGATCAAATATCAGTTGACAAATTCAAGTACAAAATATACGACGCAAATCCAGGGTTACAAACCCTATATAAATTGATATCATCATCGGCAATTTTCTGCATCGAGTTCAAGCAAGCCAACAACCAGTAAAAGCAAAAGGAACAAAGTACTTACCGAAGTTATAGTCGAACTCAATCAATTTCATCGAAGCCGTGAGCAAAACAGAGAAGAGAACGATCGACGAAAGCAAGCAACGAGCATATATTCGATCGATCAAAAGTCGGACTCTTTGAAATCACAAAAAACCCTAAATTGGATCGCACAAACGAAAGCCCTAATCTGGATTGAAGGACAAAGCCGCCGCAATCTCATAACAACGAACGGAGAAAAGAAAAAGAAAAAGGAACGGGTTGAAGAATAGGGGCCGGCCTTGTTTTATTATAAGGCTATAGTTTATTTTTAAATAGGGTTTTATTTTATTTTATTGTTTTTAATTGTATTTTCTTTTTTAAACCGTTTAATTTTCTAGTCGTGTGACTAGGGTACAAACTACGGTGTGTAGTCTGAGAATTCGCAACTCGGTAGTTGAGTTGTGGCAGGGTTTTGAGCGTAGAGTTAGATTAGTCAATAGCGGGTATAGCGAGTTTACGTGTGTAAGCGAGGGACTATCTAATTTCTAGTAGAAACCTTGGGGGCAGCACGTAGGCAGGGTTTTGCTGAAGCTGGGTAAATTCTGTGTTGTTCTGTTCTGTTATTTATATTCTGCTATATCTGTGCTGCTATTCTGTGATCCGTGTTAATATTAATTAGCTTCTGCAATTAAGTTTTTATAATTTTCACTATCACCCTATTCACCCCCCTCTAGGGTGAAATCGATCCTACATCTTCTTTGGAACCAAAATGATCTTAACACCTTCAAACATAAAACTGTAGCTATTGGTCCGACCGTCATGTTGCACTGCTCGATCATACTGCCACGGTCTTCCCAAAAGCAAATGACAAACATCCATCTCAACTACATCACACCAAATCTCGTCTTTATATTTCTTTCCAATAGAAAATGGAACTCGAACTCGCCTGTCCACCTTCACTTCTCCTCCTTTTCTCAACCACGCTAACTTGTAAGGATTTGGATGCTTCTCCGTTTTCAGCTTCAACTTTCTCACATCTTCGGTAGAAATAATATTGTCACAACTTCCAGCGTCAATCACAAATTTACAAACCTTTCCCAGAATAGTGCATGTTGAATGAAAGATGTTACTCCTCAACCAACTAGCCTCTTCTTCATGCTTCGGTATTAAACAAGACCTCCTCATCATTAGATTACATCCTTCATATCCTAACGCAACATCCTGTTCATCCTCCTCAACTGGACTAGGATAACCTTCCCCAACATCCTCACCTTCAACTTCAGCAATCATAGTTCGTTTCTTCGGCTTCGGACATTCATTACTCTTGTGACCCACTTCCTGGCAATTGTAACATTTGAAACTGTTGTTGACCTTTGTCTTCGCTACTTCATTCACAACTGGTTTACTGATGGATTTAGAAACATTAGAGCTTCCACTAACACCCTTCACTTGATTGTTGGAATTAGTAAACACACCACCTCCACGCCTTCCCTGCTTCTCCCAAGCCAACGCCTTCTGATGCGCTTCTGCAACTGATCTTGGATCAAACATATTCACCATATCTTGAATCTGCATCCTCAACCCTCCAACAAATCTAGCAGTCAGTTGTTCCTCTGTCTCCATAATGTCATTTCGAGCAATCAGTTGATAAAATTCATCAGCATAATCATTAACAGTCTTCGTCCCTTGCCTCAGATTTTGCAATCTCTGATACATGAGTGATTGATAATTATAAGGCAAGAATGTAGCCTTCATTAACTTCTTCATCTTCTCCCATGATTCAATCTTTGACTTCTCCATTCTCTCCCGTGTAAGTTTAGTTTGCTGCCACCATGCCATAGCTCTACCTCTCAAACGAGTAGCAACCAACTTAACTCTTCGATTCTCCGGGACTTCTTTGAAATAAAAGATCTCTTCAACATTAGACAACCAATCCAAAAATTCTTCTGCTACCGTTCCACCTTTAAATTCTGGAATTTCCATCTTCATACCCGACTCCCATCGACGATCATATTCTACATCCCAATATACATTTCGTACTTGGTCTCGATCTCGATAATGAATGCTAGCTCTATCACCCTCTTCATTAAAATCAAATGTATGTCTATATCGATCTCGACCATCAACATCCCTTTGATCATGCATGTCTCTTCTACTATGTCTCTCTTCATCTCTACATGGATCATCTTCAAACTCACGTGGAGTTCTTCTCTCTTCATGTCCATAGTCATGGTGATCTCTCCTTGATGAAATTGGTGTTTCTCTTCGCTCTCTAAAAGACTGCGGTGATACCCTTCTCGCTTCCGTAACCGATGGCGAAACTCTGTTTCCTCCATGGTTTGAGATTGGTGATCTCCTCCTTTGATTTTGATTCAAATCATTCATCAACTTCTCTAACTTTCCAATGCCTTCATCAAATTTCTCATTAATACGTTGTTCCATTTGCTCGGCTTCTTCTCTTCTATACAACGCTTCCACATTTTGATGACGATTAGCTCTCCTTAGCGGCATGATTGAACTCCACAACACTTCAACAAATACTTCAAGAATCTTCAACACAAGTCAAACAAGCACGGCTCCAATTCAACTTGGTTCGGCCTCAACACTTCAACACAAATCAAATTCAAACAACTTCCACACTTTGATCCAAAAGAATATGGATCGAAAACTTCTAACTTGTTGCAACTTCAAGATGAACACGATGAACACCAACTTCAAACTCCTTGGCTCCAAGACTCGGCTTAGCTATGATTGGCTAAGCCTAGCTCCGATACCGGATATTAACAAAACGATATAGATCGATGAAAGTAGCAAACGGTGGATTGAAGATACTGAAATGCCCAAATTCGTTGATCACAAAGATACCGAATTCTAGCTATCTTCGACAAGTTGATCGCGCACGATACCGTGAAAGAAGATCTACAATTCTTCAAACGTTGATCAAGCGCACTTGATACGGTGAATTGGCTTCAACAATCGTTGAATCAAGCGCACTCGATTAACCGAAAGTGGAGATAGGAGATTACACTCAACTACCAATTTAGATGAAAGCACAAGGCAATCAAACAAAGTTTTATTCAAAAATCAACAACCCTCTCAAGTTACAACGCATGCCCTATTTGTAGCCTTTTTACAACCCAGACCCTTAAGTCGTTGAGCGACTTACGACTTATACAAGTCGGCAGCGACCTATCATTATCACACAGATGGCCGACTTAACTGTCTGCCGACTCACGAGTTACACACACAAGTACCAACGACTCAACGAGTTACCACACGGCATTACAATCACACGACCTAAAGACGATACGACTCACGACTCATATTACAACACAACACATATTACAATACCTAGGTCGTATACGACCTAACGACTTATGACTTAACATAGGTCGGCATAATCAACACGTTACAACACATCACAAACGACTCAAGATACAACGACTCATGACCTAACATAGGTCGGTAACGACTTAATCAGATACAACACTTATACACAGACGACTTACTGCAACAAACTCGGTAGCGACTTAGCGACTTAGGACTTTCTACGACTTAAGAAGCGGCATGTGAAGGACTTAGGTCGTTAACCCGTGAAACCCCACTAAGTCGTTGCTTGTTAAGTCGTGAGCGACCTTCCTTGCCTTCCATGATGTCATCTCCTCTTTCTAGCTCGTTACCCTTCACCCTGTTAAGTCGTGAACGACTTAGCGCCTCTTCCTTAGGTCGTGGACGACCTATAGCCTCCATCTTAAGTCGTGGACGACTTAACTCTTCCATAAGTCGTGTACGACTTATCTCTTGCAAAATTATTGTTTGCGTATTTTCTTCTCTGGCCTGAGCTGCATCACATTTGAAAGCATGATTTTGCAAAGACTACCCCTCTGAATCTGTTAAACCCTTCTGCAAGAATTAGAAAGGCTTCGTATATGTTAATATTGCTTCCACAAGCATGAGAAGACGGGATTCTACATTAATCAAGGGGATAACTTTCAAAAGCTACTATCTGCAACCGTCATTAGTCCATCAAGAAGCTTCTTCCATTATAAGTTACCTTGCGCAATGATCTTTCTACCACCACAAATCCTTTCAAACCCATCCAAATGCCCTTCCTCACTTGTACAAATAAGAACCTACCGTATTAGCACCATATCTCAACAGCAATGAAGAGGTCCAGGAAGCCTTCAACTATGTTACAACCTTTTCAAAACTAAGAAAATCCCCTTTCAATAGTGGCAATAGCCTCCAAAGATGCATATAAGTGGTGTGTAAATCGATTTGATACCCAGCGGTGGAAGGAAGATTCAAGTGTTATGAAAGCTTAAACAAAGAAAGCAAAAACACCCTAACATTAACGATAGCAATGGATCAGTGAAGAGACCTTTTGACAGCTTCAGAAGGATGGATGCATAAAGGTCTAACCCGCATCTATAAATATGACCCTAGGGGTCCAAGTTCGAGACCGATTTTTGGATTCCTTTATTTATTTGTAAAATTGAACTCTTATAACCCTAAATCAAATTGGGGACCAATTGTATTACTTGTAATCCATTTGTGAGAAATAAAAAGAGAGGATGCATGGACTTGATATTGATTTCAAACATGAGAATGATTTCGGCCATTAGCTTGTCTAATGATCAATTACACATGATACACATTTATCTTTTTAACCCTTTATTAGCATATGCTATGCTACAGAACCTATTTGGATATCCTAAATTTAAAGCATATTATTATTATGTCCAAAGCCCTAGCGGCAGTAAAGTAACGTGATGATGATTACTCAACATTATAGGGTTCATTGGACTTATGACGTTTATCCAAAATAAGACTCTATGTCACATTGGATCCACTCTTTACTCAAATATATACACATCGAATTTCGAACCCTTTCGAAAGGCATTTGACTTTCGAAGGGGTTTTCCTTATATCTATCAAATAAATACCTTTGAAAGGATGCTTTTGGAAGGCATTTGTATGCTGTCGAAAAGAACTTGCCTTTTGTAGGGGATCCTTTCATAACAGCTGTATTGACACCCTCAGAAGGGTCCTTTTGAATGAATTCTCTCATTTAGAACTCAATTTAAACCCTCTAAGGGTCTATGTAAGATGGTAGTATTAAATCACTGTTTGCCAATACAAGCTGTTTCAAAATCTTTTGGATGAGTTCTTTCAATTGACCCCAATTAAAATGCACCGAGGTGTTGACGATTTATATCGTTAACATTTTTAGCGCTAGATGGAGGGCCCCGAATCTCCGCCCTTATTCTTTCCTCATAGACTAATTATGTAAAGTTTTATTTGTTGTAGAAAAATGAAATCAAAAGGACTCAACCGATTGGATGCAGAAGCGGCGCACACAACAGTTTTGGAGGAAAAGTATTACAACAACCTTCAACTTAGAAGGCAATGTGTTTAACAACCATCAACTCCATCGCAACCTGATGACAATGCAACTCAGATAAAACATTTGAAGCAACGACTACTGGAAATGTAAGAACTCTTGAAAGCAGCCCCTACTCAGAAATCGTCTAAAATCGCTAAGCCAGCGGTAGGGGATGAAGTGGTATCCCCAAGGAGGAATCTGAAGGCTTACAAATTCGAACGCAAGAGCAAGATTGACTTGACATGATCCAAGAAGAAGGAACATTGTGCAACTAAAGCTCATCATCGGGAAGAATGCAAGACAAATCTTTGGACCAATCCAGAAGCTCGACCTCAAAGGAGTATAATCCAAATCGAAAAGGCTACCAAAACACTGAAGCATACATAAAGGATGTGGCAGAAAAAGCTATTAAACGCATGCTGAATGCTAAAGGGAAAAGAAATTTAGATGAGCAAATGAATGATAATGATCGAGTAGCTCTATTCATTGACGAAATCATTCCAACAACAATTCCATCTCTTGTATAGGATCATTCTATGAAGTATCATGGCACTACTGATCCTGATGACCACCTAATGGCTTTTGAAAGCCAAATGGTCCTTTATAAGGCTTCGAGGGTAGTGCGATGCAGATTATTTCTCGTATACTTCAAGGGGCTGCCATAAAATGGTACTGCCAATATTGGAAGAAAACTATCTACTCATGGAAACAATTCTTCTACAAATTCTCTGCTCAGTTTTGCATATGCAAAGATCTAACAATTGATTACAATATCTTGGTAAACATCAAGCGAAGGCAAGGAGAATCGTTGGGTGATTATCTCAAAAGGTTGAATGTAGAAGCATTAAAGTTCAAATACATGAATGATAGAGATAAGCTAATCGCAATGCACTCGGGATTGATAGAAAACACGTCGTTCTAGAAAGTGCCCTTCGTCCATGAATGAATTTTTTTACAAGATTTTCTCTTTCAAGCCGATAAGGTCAAGGTGAGAAGACTCCAACAGCACTTTAATTGCTTTGAATAACCTTTGTCTTATATCTAGGCCATAGCTAAAGAAGAGGTTAATTTCCCAACTTCATTCAAGGCCAAGAAGTTCCCCAAGCAGAGAAAAGAGGATGAATATTGCGTTTATCCTAAGACGAATGGCCATAAGACAGACGAGTGCCGAGTGCTAGCTAAAATTATTCAAAAGCTAATCCATGAAGGACATCTGAAAGAGTTCATCCAAGATAAACAGAAAGCACCACGAACTGACAGTGGACCCCAAAAATTCCCTAGTAATGATGTGAATGTTTTAGAGGATGAAGATCCATTGAATTTATGTCCACACTAATTAATGTGTTTAATGGGGGACCGCATCCGGCGTGAAATAGTAAGGGAGCTAGGAATGAACATATCAAGGAAGATATAGAAGGAGTGTTCACTGTATAGGAAGAGGCCCCGCTCAAAAACCCACGACTTAATATATAAATGCCAAATCTTGTCATCACTTCACAAGAGCTAAAGAAAGGAATCCATCATCCCCATAAGGACTCCTTTATGATCACAGCTCAAATCGAGCTTTCCATAATATCCAAGATTCTGGTGGATGCCGAAAGCGTGGTTAACGTCAGCTTCAAGCACGCTTTCGATCAGGTTGGCATTTCTGAGGATAAACCGAAGCCTATGTTGAACCAATCTTTGGGTTCAATAATAAGTGGTCGACACTAGTAGGGCAAGTAAATCACTAGTACAGATATGCCTACCAACCATGCTGTAGAACTTTTGAGACTTTCTTTTTTATCACCGATCAGCCTTCATGTTACAATGCATTCTTTGGCCGTCCTGCGCTGGATGAGGTGGATGCTTTTCTCTCATCAAAATACCCGATGGTAAGGTTTTTGACTAAAAGAGGTTGGGGTACTATTCAGGGAGAACAATTTAGCTCCCGCAAAATGTATTTTGCAACTCTCGATCATTAAAAAAGGGAGTACTCTTTTTACTATGATTCTTCTACTATTTTTCAGCCTTTGGATGATGGATAGTTACATCCAACATTCGAAGAAAAAATAAGATCTAATAAAACGAACAAATGTGTGTTCGAAAGGTACATCTCACACGGAGGGAAGAGGAAGAGGACCGATGTTAACTCTGTAGAAGAAGGCGAGATCATCACATAACTATATTGCCGAGGAGAAATGGAGAGGATAAAGCATATAGAGGATCTTGAAGAAGCATTTATAGAAATTGATTTAACCAAATTGTCAAAGTGGGAAAAGAGTTAGAGAATAACTTAAAAGCATACTTGATTCAATTCCTTAAAGCTAGCAAAGACATATTTGCATGGACCCATTTAGACATGGTCGAAATTGACCCGTCAGTTATGTACCATGCATTAAATATTGATCCAAATGTGATTCATATCCGATAAAAGAAGAGGCAGTTTGACAAAGTTCGATCTGACACCTTGAAAGAAGAGGTTAAAAAGCTACTTTAAAACAGATTCAGTCGAGAAGTTTTTATCCAAAATGCCTGGCAAACCCTATGTTGTTAAAGAAGTCGAGTGGCAAGTGGAGAACCTACCTCGATGATAGTGATATGAACAAAGCATGCCTGAAAGATTGTTATCTACTATCCAAAATGGACTAGTTAGTTGATGCTACTAGCGGACACAAGCTATTATCTCTCATGGATGCTTATTCAGGATAAAATCTAATCCTCGTGATCAAGCTAGATGAAGAACATACAAGCTTCATTATCGACTAGGGAACTTTCTATTATAAAGTAATGCCTTTCGGATAAAGAATGCAGGAGCTATTTATCAAATATTAGTCAATGGAATGTTCAAGGAACAGATCGGTCGAAATATGAAGGTTTACATGGTGATATGCTAGTAAAGTCTTATGAAGCTGAGAGTCACCTTAAAAATCTTGAAGAAATGTTCGAAGTATTACGAAGGTATCAAATGAAACTAAGTCCTTAGAAATGTTCTTTTGGGGTTCATTCCGGAAAGATCTTAGGTTATATTGTTAGTGCACAAGAGATTGAGGCCAGTCCTAACTAGATCCAAGCTATCAAAGACATGGGCGAGCCTAAAACAAGCAAAGGCGTAATGAGTTTGAACGATAGAATTATAGCTTTGAGCAGATTCATCTCTAAGGCAACCGATAAATGCATCCCATTCTTTAATGTAATCAAGAAAAGAACTTTGAGTGCGGAGAAGAGTGTAAGAAAGCCTTCCTAGAATAGAAAAATCATTTGAAAAAATCACCAATATTATCCTGCCCCAAGAATGGAAAAAACTTATACTTATATATATGCCAGTCTCAGAACATGCGGTTAGTTCGAATCTGATTAGAGATGAAAATAAAACTCAGCTTCCTATTTATTATATGAGCAAACAATTGAAGGATGCCGAAGTTCGATACCCAGTCAAAGAAAAGTTGGCTTATTGTTTGATACTTACAGCACAGAAACTCAGAGCATACTTCCAAGCACATCCGATCAGAGTATTGGCTAACTTTATGCTCAAGCATTTAATTATTGCATATGAATTAATTTCCATCAAATAATAATGGTAGTTCTTCGCATGCTTTTTAATCTCTCTTAATCTTCTCTCCGATGATTTTTTCATCACGTAGTAAAATTTTCATTCCTCTAGATCCCTTCCCTATTCTTTTCTTAACTTAAACTTTGTTAGAATCTCCTCACCTCTACCTCTATATGCATGCCCTATTTTACTTCGGCTTTGTCCATCTATAAAACCCCTAATTAGAATATGTAATATTACAACATTTTTTTTCCAGCTAAGACGTTAGCACATATTCAGGGTTTGACCAAGACTTTAGGAGCTTTTTTAACTATTTTATAGGAATTAATTTTACATTCAAATTGTATATGATAGTTTACTGTTTCCAATTATCTGCATATATATCTCAACGTTGAATCAAATTAAGTTACTCATCTCTGTCTTTTCCTGTTTCACATGCTAGATGGATAATAAATTGAATTTGAATGATGGGATAAAAAATACATCTTTGAGGATAAGAGATTTTGAATGTTTAACAATCCCAATGTGAGTCACTGATGCAAAAGTACCATCAGGTAATTGAACGGACATATGTTTTTGCAATGGAACATATGAAGAAAAAATTGATAGTGATGTGTATATATGATTTGATGCACCTGAATCTATAATCCATCAACGAAGTTGTGTAGCCATTCCTCAACAAAATGGGATTGTGGAACGTAAACATCGACACTTGCTTGATGTTGCTCGCTCACTACGATTTCAAGCTAATCTCCCCCTCTCTTTTTGGGGCGAATGTTTTCTCACCGCTGCATTTCTCATTAATAAATTACCTACACGTATTCTTAATTTCAAGTCTCCTCATGAAATTTTATTTGGAAAGGCCCCGTCTTATTTCTCTTTTCGCGTGTTTGGTTGTCTTTGTTTTTCCAAAAATATGCATATTTAAAATAAATTTAATGCACGAGGTAAACCACACATTTTCGTTGGCTATCCTTATGGTCAAAAAGGATATCGAATTTATGATCCTTCATCTCATTGTATAACAGTCTCACGTGACGTTATTTTCCATGAGTCGGTCTTTCCATACAAAAATATTTCAGATCATCGTCCTAATGATATTTCGATCACACCTATAGATGATGATTTTCGCACTAATCAAATAATTTTTCAAAATAATTCATCGGTACCTACTGATATTACTTCACCTATTCAGGTTGAAATTCCGAGTGAAAACAATACTTCCAGTGTGATTCCCGTGGATACCGCTGACCTAATTCGTCCTCAGCGAATTCGACGACCAATATCACATCTTAGTGATTATGCATGCAATGTTTCTTCTTCATCTACTTCTTTTCCATTATCCAAATATTTTTCTTTAGAAAAGTTCAGTTCTTCTCATCACGTCTTTTTGTCCAAAATCATTGATCATATTGAACCTCAAACCTATTCTCAGGCCATTAAATCTTCTGTTTGGCACGATGCAATGACTATTGAGCTTCGTGCCCTCGAAGCAAACAAAACATGGTCAATTTGCTCATTACCACCCGATAAAACACCAATTGGTTGTAAATGGGTTTATAAAATCAAATATCGTTCCGATGGCTCTATTGAACGACATAAAGCTCGTTTAGTGGCAAAAGGCTACACTCAAGTTGAAGGAATTGACTATCATGATACATTTGCTCCGGTAGGAAAATTAGTCACTGTTCGTCTACTTCTTTCTATCGCTACCATTAAAAATTGGACTCTTCATCAATTAGATGTCAATAATGTTTTTTTACAAGGTGACCTAAATGAAGAAGTTTTTATGAAGCTTCCTCCTAGTTTTTCACGTCTTCATAATAATCAAGTTTGTAAGCTCCATATATCTATTTATGGGCTTAAGCAAGCCTCACGTCAATGGTTCTCTAAATTCTCTTCCACTTTAATTGGACGTGGTTTTCATCAATCTGTCTCCGATTACAGTCTTTTTACGTATATTCGTGATCATATATCAGTATTTGTTCTTGTTTATGTGGATGATATTATCATTATAGGAAATAATGAATTTTTTATTTCCAAAATAAAAGAATTTCTCGCCAAATATTTCTCCATCAAGGATCTTGGTCATCTACGCTATTTTCTCGGTATAGAAGTATCTCATTCCAAAAAGGGATTATTTTTAGGTCAGTGTAAATATACTCTTGACATTTTAAAAGACTCTGGAATGCTTGGTTCTCGTACATCTCCATTCCCTATGGAACAACATCTTCGACTACTTCCGAATGACGACGATCCCTTGTCTGACCCATCTCTTTATCGGCAACTCATTGGTCGTCTCTTATATCTTATGGTCGCTCGTCCTGATACTCAATATGCTGTTAACAAACTTAGTCAATTTATGCCAAGTCCTCGTTCCACTCATCTTGATGCTGCAAATAGAGTTCTTCGATATTTGAAAGGAACTGTTGGTAATGGTCTATATTTTTCAACGACAAGTTCTCTTTTTCTCGTTGGCTTTGCTGATTCGAACTGGGCATGATGCCCTCACTCATCGCTCTACTACTGGTTATTTTACAATGCTTGGTTCCAGTCCGATCTCTTGGAAATCAAAGAAACAACCTACTGTTTCTCGATCATCGGCTGAAGCTGACTATCGTTCTCTTGCCGCTATTACATCTGAAGTACAGTGGTTATGTTCCATTTTATCCGAACTTAGTTTTCCACAATCTGCTTCCGTAACAATACATTGCGATAGTCAAGCTGCAATCCATATTGCCGCAAATCCCGTCTTCCATGAACGGACTAAACACATTGAAATAGATTGTCATTTCGTTCGAGAAAAGATTCTCTCCGGCCTCATTGCTCCATCCTATATCAGTTTCCGCGACCAACTGGCAGATATCTTCAGAAAAACCACTAGGTGTTGATAATTTTAAGAGACTACTTAGCAAGTTGGGCGTGCTCGACATTTCTCTCTCGGCTCCAACTTGACGGGGGGTGTTAAAATATGTGGATCGGTTCTTCAACGGTTCCAAGACGTTAGCACATATTCAGGGTTTGACCAAGACTTTAGGAGTTGCTTTAACTATTTTATAGGAATTAATTTTACATTCAAATTGTATATGATAGTTTACTGTTGCCATTATATATATATTGAATCAAATTAAGTAAGTTACTCATCTCTGTCTTTTCCCGTTTCACAAAAATAATGGTACACAAAATAAAAGATAAAATGGAAAGTTAAAAGTATGAGATTTAACAAGACACATGATACACTAAATTTGGGAGAGGAATTTATCCCGTCTATTTGTGTCCAAATTGCTTTGAAATTTCTAGACCCTACAGAGCAGGTTGTATCAGATTATTTGCTTTGGTTGCAGTAAATAATTCATTGAATCATGATTAACTTTGAATTACTAAATTGTTACTTAATTGTTTTAATTCCAATCAGAAGTATATAAATGATTCTTCTATTAAACATAAAATGTTCAAAAGACGATTAGGTTAATGAAAGCTATGTATTCCGCGCCAAAATTTTGATGATGACTATTGTGATTTTAGGGTCGTGGAGCTGGAAAACAACTTCACACACACACACAACAGAGGCAAGCTATCTAGTGCTACCAAATATGTACTCATAAAACAGCGACAAAATATGTAGCGGTGCTATCTAGTTGCGTTACATTCATATTTATTTTTCAACCCTGAATGTCAATGAATTTTTTTGCAGAATATCCATGGTTCTCGGTAATTGTATTTAAGAACAACCACTCAGTTATGAGGATGAAATATATGTATGTCAATATAGTAGATGATAACACAGATACAAATTTCTTGTTTTCAGCTAATTTAAAATACAAATGTACATCATGTATCACTAGTACTGATGCTGAATATATTAATAAAAGTTCACTGAAATATAATATTGATCATACCCATGAAAGTACAGATATAGTACCAAATTGTTGCAGTTTAGGTAACATTAGTTGAGAATTGAATGTTCACATTTGTTTACTTTGAACATTTGTATAAATATGCATCGAGGACAACTATGCATACAAAATCAACTCCGTATTTCTTATAAAGGCAGCCAAATGTTGTACTTTGATAAAGGACTTTCCATTCAAGCTGTACCTGACTCTAGAACATGGTGTAAGCTGGAAAATACATATCAAATTATTATTGACAAAAGTCGGTTTAAAGAGAAGGAGATCTAAACCAGTAAACAAGCATGCTATTTTGATCAACATGATATAAACTATAAAGCAATGTATCTCTACGTAGGAAGTGCACATCTTAATCAATTCATTTTCTAATTAAAAATGGATTCATTAAACAATAACAGAGTTGTTTGTTGTCTATCTTTACAAAGAAGAAACAACCATTAATTCATATATTAAATGATCCAACCATTAAACCATCCAATATACCATAAAGGATTTAATAACATAACGTAGAGAGTGAATCATGTATAAAGAAGGAACTATAATTATAGTCAGATATACAATCTTATTAATTAATTTTGTGGATAATTGAATTGATTCATGTATAAGAGATAAATCTAACAGTTGAATAAATCGTTTTCCTTACATAATACTATCAGGCTTTCACTATATAAAATGGTAGTACATAAAAATTAGATAACATTTTTTTTTGCCCTCTAATCCCATCATTCAGGAATAGAAGTATCCTTTCTTTTGCTTGCTTTATGTTTCTGTTCTTCTACTGTCTCCTTCACAATATTGAAATTTCTACAATGGATAGCTAGATTTCTAAACCCACCGATCAATCAATAAATGGCCTTTTCAAAAGAAATCAGTTTATATTATCACTGAAATCATAGGTACTGTCATAATGGTTAGTGGTCGAAATTCGAATTTATATTCTTCTTCAAAATTAGAACGGTTTTATCTTTTAATGATTTTGTTACTCACATTTTCATCTATTCGTGTTTACTCAAACAGGCAATGCGCAGTCAAGAACAATTTGGAAAAGTCACAACAAGAAGTACTGAAAAAACTTATCCATGTAAATTTTGTGATAAGATCTTTCTTCCTCTCAAACTCTAGGTGGTCATCAAAATTCTCACCACATGGAGCCAATTAATTCTAAAAAATCTCAAAGCAGTGAGCAAAATGGTTATTTTAACGCAAACTCTTCACATTCTGGCTCTTTCATGCAAAACGGCCATAAAAACCTTAATCATCTATCTCAATGGTGTAGAAGAGGATATGGAAACCGTTACCATCCATATAGCTCTTCTGATCCAAATAGCAACCATAGCTTTAATGCATTGGATTGTGTTAGGAGTAATGATAATAGCTTTCTTGAATTAGTAATACTACTGATTTTGTTTTGAACAATTCATATCCTAATAAAGAAACAAAGCTGGATGAAAGAGAGAATTTGCTGGAGAAAAACAACATTCGTGATATACTGAATTCCTGTAATTAATAGAACTGATTTTCGTATCAATGGAAACCAAAAACTATTTTCAAGCACTTTTGAACACAATGGAGAATTTAATAAGAGTACTGGTGGCATAAATTCGCAATGCATCAAGAGTACACATGATGGTGTATCATCATCTAATGAAAATCAATCAGGAGTTGACGATCAAAAGGTAATAGATGAGCTTGATCTTATAAAGATTTGAAGAGAAGAATATAAACCGCTTTTTCGTATTTGCTTTTGTATTTCAGAAATGATAATATGATACAGGCTCTCACTCTCTATTTATACATATCTGATACATAACTGATGGAAGACTTATTGGGCAAGATAATAAAGTGCAGCCCATAGAGCTGTTCCTCAAGTATAGCAAGCGGTCCAGGAAAGCAGATAGATATGCGATTATCTCATCATATTGATTCATTTTACACCCCCTCAAACCTAGCTCTCCTGCTAGGGTTTGCGATACAAAAGAGAAATGCGCCGCCACTAAAGAAAAGCGTAAATAATTCAAATCCGGCATGAAGTTGAGATCTTTACAGCTTCCGCTTAGAGTAGCAATGTGAATTTCAGCAGGTTCGAGTGTATTTCGTAAGATGATCTTGCGGAATACTCTTGTTGCCTTCAGATTGAGATAAATTCAGCCCTTAAGTTGTTGCGCTTGCAAGATTTGAGCAGAGTATTCTTGTTGCCTTCAAATCAGAAGTAGAAAATAAATTCCAGGATAGTTGAATTAGTGAGATCTGGTCGAGGAAAGTAAAATCAGTTCTTTGCTTGAAGGATAATCATATAAAGAGGCATGCTTGCTGAAGCATGGGCAGTTATTGTTCTACTTGCGGCCTCTTTGACACAGGGTGACAGGAAGTATCGCACTTTTTCTGACTTTCGAGATCTGTGACTCTGAGCTTTTCTATGAAGTGAGTAAAGTTCATTTTTGACAGTGGTTTCGTTAGAATATCGGCAACTTGGTAAGTGGCAGGTATGTGATTGATGTTTAATTTTCCCTTAGCTACTTGCTCATGAACAAAATACAAATCTAGTTCCATATGCTTGGTTCGGAAATGTACAACTGCATTAGCAGTGAGTGATATCGTGCTAAGATTATCGCACCATATTGTTGTCTTGCATTCTATTTTAATTTGTAATTCACTCAATAGTCACTCTATCTACATTGTTTCTGCCACTGCATTAGCCACACTTCTATACTCCGCTTCTGTGCTCGATCTGCACACAGTTGTTTATTTTTTTGAACACCATGAAACTGAATTTTTGC
Organism: Allium cepa; assembly: GCA_030765085.1. Taxonomy (NCBI): domain Eukaryota; kingdom Viridiplantae; phylum Streptophyta; class Magnoliopsida; order Asparagales; family Amaryllidaceae; genus Allium; species Allium cepa. The sequence continues at coordinate 712,660,834 of CM060938.1, read as the reverse complement.
CTAAGTAAATGCAGTATCCACTTGTTGATTTTCTGTCATCTATATCACTTTGCGCAGTCTGCATCTGCATAACCAGTAATACTGATTGCTTTGCATGCTTCAATAGTTAGTCCATGATTTAATGTTCCATTAAGATATCTTAAAATTCTTTTGACTGCTCTCCCGTGTTCATCTGTTGGACATTGCATGAACTGACTTACTTTATTTGCACTGAATGAAATTTCTGGTCTGGTGATTGTTGCATACTGAAGTGCTCCTACTATGCTTCTGTACTGCCTGTCATTTGTGATCATTTCTCCTTTAGTCTTTGATAGATGGACATTTGTTACCATGGGTTTTGAAATTGAATTTGATTGATCCATTTTTGCTTTGATGAGAATTTCATTGATGTATTTCTTCAAACTGAGATGAATTAAAGATTTTGAGAATCTTCTTACTTCAATTCTCAGAAAGTAGCCTAGGCACCCAAGGTCTTTGATTGAAAATTCTTTGTTTAGATGTTGAATAAGATTGTTGATGTCTAGATCATCACTGCCTGTAATAATAAAATCATCAACGTAAATTAGTATATAAGTAGTAGCACCAGAATTAAACTTTGTAAAAAGTGAGTTATCTGATTTTGTGCAATTGTAGCCCATTCTGGACAAAGTTGCCTTTAATTTCTCAAACCAAACCCTTGGTGCTTGTTTGAGACCATATATTGCTTTGTTCAGCTTGCATACTAGTCTTTCATTTTCCTTTTTGATAAAGCCATGATGTTGTTCCATATAAACCTCCTCCTGCAAGACACCATTTAAGAATGCATTATTTACGTCTAGTTGCTTTATAATCCAATTTCTACATAAGGCAATAGTGAGAACAATTCTAATAGTGGAGGGTTTCACAACTGGAGAAAATGTTTCAGTAAAATCAAAACCACTATGTTGTGAATATCCCTTTGCTACCAATCTTGCCTTATATTTGGAAATTGATCCATCAGCATATCTTTTCAATTTGTATGTCCATTTACAGCCTACTATACTTTTATCAGTAGGTTGAGGAACAAGATCCCAAGTCTTGTTTTTTATTAGGGCATCATATTCCTCATTCATTGCTGCTTTCCATTTGTCATTTTGTATGGCTTGACAGTATGTACTTGGTTCTTCATTTTCTAGAGCTGCATTGTATAGTTTTGGTTTGAATATACCACTTTTTACTCTTGTGATCATATGATGTCCAGCTCTTTCAGGAATTTGTTGATGATCATTATTGTTCATCTCAGTCTCTTGTGACTTATTGGATGGTTGTGAATCATCTAGTGTCTGACTTGAGCTTTGTTGCATTTGATTGTCTGGCTGTTGCATTTGGGGTGATGTGTTTGATGGCTCGAATTGTCCATGACCTAGTTCTGAGGTGATTATTGTGTGTTGTGGACTTCCATTGCATTGAACTTTCTCTCCAGAAGTATGAGCTACCTTTTCAATTACCACAGGTATGGGTACTAAAGAATGCTTAGCATTGTATACCTTCTGCAAAGTTTTAATTGCTATGTTGCTAAAAGGAAACACTTGCTCATTAAAAACAACATGTCTGGTTATAAATATTCTACCATTACTAGATAAGAACTTGTAACCTTTTTGATTTGCAGCATAACCTAGAAATGTACATGGTGATGATCTATAGCTTAGCTTATGAGAATTACATGGTCTGAGGTAAGGGAAGAATAGACAACTAAATACTCTTAAATTATGATAATTAGGCTTGATATTATAAAGAATTTCTAATGGACTCTTCAGTCTTAGAACTTTTGTAGGTAATCTGTTGATCAGAAAAACTGCAGTAGCAAATACATCAGGCCAGAACTTAAGTGGTAGCGATGCATTTTCTAGCAGTGTTAAGCCTGTTTCCACTATATGTCTATGCCTTCTTTCAATCAGACTATTTTGTTCTGATGTATAAGGACAAGTTGTCCTGTGTATGATACCTTTCTCTTGAAAAAAATTTCTCAAGGGTAAGAATTCTGCTCTATTATCTGTCTATAGTATTTTCAGTTGACAATTTATATGTTTTTCTACATGCACTATAAATTGTTGAACTGTATGTCATGTTTTAGAATTTGCTTTCAAAAAATATATCCACACATGTCTTGAATACGCATCAATAAAGGAAACATAATATTTATACCCATAGTCATTTGGTATGGGAGTTGGACCCCATAAGTCAGTTGCAACAAGTTCTAGTGGTTTGTTGTAACTAACTTTGAAGTCTAGAAATGGTAATTTGTGACATTTACCCATTTGCAATCAGTACAAATATATGGAGTTGAAATATTGTTAAAAGAAATATTATTTTCATTTAACACTTGTTTAACAATATTTACATGAGGATGTCCAAGCTTACAGTGCCAAATATCAAAATTCTTACAGTCATTCACAGTTTTGATTTCAGAATTATTACACCATTTTTCTTTACATCTAGATGTTCTTGAATAAGCAACATTGAAAGTATACAATCCCTTAATTTCTCTACCCTATAAGAGATTTTTTTTTAAAAGCAAAGATTGAATTTTATAAATAAACACCAAAAGCTGTCAACATGCCTGACAGGTAACCAAAACACAAAGAAAATACAAAAACCGCCGAAGCAAGTTAAAAGACAAACCAATAACAAAAGACCAGAGAAACAGCGAGAGCTGGTAAGAAGAAAAGGAAGCCGGCCACTGGAAATAGTCGCTGAGCGTACCGGATGAATCCCGGAAAAAGACAACCGGTCATGAAAATGGCGAAAACGAGCTCAGGCTAAGCCTCCACCTAAAGACGAAGTCGGAATAAAAACTAGCCAATCAGCAGCATGCAGGGAAAACAAGGCCACCAGAGTAAGGAAAGAAGATCACTGAGATATCCAAAATAAGAAGACGAATAAAGTCCCCGGTGCAAACCTGAATATCCAAAGCCTGAAAACCAAGAGCCATATAATCAGAGAAAAAAGGGGGGAATCGAGGACGAGAAAGCCAGAACCACCTGGCTCGGTAGCGTACTTCATCATATTCCCGCTCTATAGGGAGACTGAGTACAGGTAATAGATAAAAGGTCCACAATGCGACTAGAACGTGAGCTGACCGAACCCTTGAAAGGTCTTCCACGAAAAGCCATGAAAATATCATTTCTAACCCGTCGAATAATGGAAGAGGGATCCATGGGAGATTCGTCAAAAATTTCCTTATTCCGCGTGCACCATAGATGCCAACAGATCAGACAAGGTATCAAACGAAAGATGATAGAGCGAATAGATTTACTAGAGAGTCCGTATCACCAGGTTCTCTGTAAATCAGCCGGTGAGCTGTTGCTACCTCGGATACCTATCAAATTTCCGAAGTAATTCCAGCAGGATCTGGCAGAGAAACCCCAAAAAAGCAAATGATCCAAGGATTCTGTTTCCCCAATACCGCAGCATCTACATCGGGAGACAGTAGGAATGCCAATCCTCTGGAGGTTCTCATCAACTGGTAACCCATCATGCAGGGTTCGCCACATGAACAAAGACACTTTAGGAGGGATTCTAGTGTCCCAGATGAAAGAGAACAAAGGAAGAATCGGAGCCGGAGTACGAGACGAACTCCAGGCCTTGAAGATTGAAAACGAACCGCCATCCCATCCAGAATGACCACCATGAGAATCAGAGAACGATTTGACCGATTGCATGTGCTTCCATGTCTCACTAGCAAAAGAGGAAGATCTAGTAAAGCCAGCGTTCACCAGCCTATGGTACTTGGCATGCAGGAACGACGCCCATAAGGAGTCGTTAGTCCCAAAGCTGTACCACAACTTGCAAGCAAAAGCCGAACAGATGTCCTTAGGGTTGCGCAAACCATGCCTGCCCTCGTTCTTGGGACGGCACACAACGTCCCAAGATACCCAGTGATGACGGTGGTTATCAATCTTCGATCCCCAAAAGAAGGACGATGCCAAAGATTGGAACGACCGAAAGAAAGAAGAGGTAGGAGTCATCGCAGCGAAGACATGAGTGCCCAACGAGCTTAAGATCGACTTGATGAGAACCAATCTTCCTGCTTGAGATAGAAGAGACGCATTCCAACGGATAATCTTTTCCCTAACTTTGTCTGTCAGAGGATCGAATATGGCGTTTAGTTTCCTACCTCTGTAGAGAACAATTCCTAGATAAGGAAGAGGAAGGGAAGCTTCCTTGAAGCCGGTAAAACTTTAGACCCAAGAAACCCTGGAAGGGTCCATGTCCTTCGCGTGGAGGAAGCAACTCTTCGAAGAGTTAACGAGATGGCCCGAGCACCTCTCGTACAGGTGGATAAATCGGAGCAGCTGACTAACAGAAGACCAGTTTCCGTTGGAGAAAATGACAATGTCGTCCGCAAATGATAAGGAGGAAACGAGCGGGCACCCTCTCGGAAGCCCAAAACGGTGGATTTGGCCGAAAATCGTTAGGGTGTGAATCCCTCGAATGAAGGCCTCTGCTGCAATCACGAAAAGAGAAGGCAATAGAGGATCACCTTGACGAAGACCTCTACCCGCCTTGAAAAAACCATATGCTGATCCGTTAATGAGAACGGAGAACCAACAGTTGGAGATGAGCCTCCAAACCAAGTCGATAAGGGTTTCAGAAAACCCAAAGGCATGCAGTACCTTGATGACGAAAAACCACGACAGACGATCGTAGGCCTAAACAGTAATTTGGAAAGAATTTAAAGAACACATTATTATCTTTGGCAAATTGTGAAACACTTAATAAATTTTTCTTGACAGATAGTACTCTTAATAAATTATGCAATTATAACCGTTTCTTTCAAGTTATATATGCACTTCCAATATGTGAAATTTTCACAGATTCACCATTGTCCACAAGTAAATATTGTGTACCTTTATATTCCTTGTTGCCAAGATTTAAGTTTGCCAAGTTATTAGTGACATGATTTGTTGCTCCATAATCAGGATACCAACTGCTATCATCAATGTCTTCAACTTTTGCATTATCATTATTGTTGTGATCACTTTGACCTTTGACTTCTTATTGAGCACTTATCACATTTGCACTGGGATCATAGTTTCTAGCCCTATTGTTGTTCTGCTGTGATGGAGTGTAGTTACTATCAAACCTGAAGTAGCATTTATTGGCAATATGACCAATTCTTTCACAGATCTGACATCTAGGTCTATTGTTTCCAATGTTGTTAGACCATCTTCCACCCCTTCCTCTTGATCTAGAGGACTGACCACCTCTTTGATTGGTGTACTGTTGACTTCTGTTATCAGAAGTTTTTTCTTGACTTTTGGTTTTGTTGTTTGAGATAAAATTCGGAGACGTGTCTGATATAGATGATTTCTTTTGCTCCAATCCACCCTCATGAGCTAGAAGGGTAGAGTGAACATATTGAATTGTGGGTAGAGTTTCCTTTGATGATATAACAACCACCATTGCTTCATATTTATCATCTAAACCTCCAAGAATTGATAGAATATGTTTTGTGTCACTCACTCTGTGTCCTGCAGAAGATAAGTGGTCACACAATGTTTTAACCTTCACAAGATAGTCTTTCATTGACTGGTTTTCTTTTTTGACATTTTGTAATTGTCTCTTATAGTACATAATCTTGGCTGCTGACTGAGTACTGAAGATCTGCACTATTGTGGATCAGATCTCATGAGATGAATTGCATCCAATTAACTGAGGAAGTAGATTAACACTAATTGATGATATTAGACATGAACTGACTAGACTGTCTTGTCTTTGATGTATTATGAATTCTTGATTACTAACAAGTTTTTCATCCTTGTCTGCAGTATACTTTGGTGGTATGATTATGGTGTCTCGAATATATTACTCCGGACCATATGCTTTGATTGCAGTTTCAACTTGAAACTTTCAAAGCAAGAAATTTGTTTCATCAATATGAATAGACTGTAACTGGCTTTGGGGTTTGACAATCTCTTTCAGCAGTTCTTCAGTTGGATTGAATCTGGAATTAGTATGAATGCTGGAGGAGGCAGAGATATCTCTTTCATCCATTGATTCAGAAATCAAGAAAAGAGGATTAGAGAGAGATTACTGTGAGGCAAAAGAAGACTGAGCAGCCAGGAAAGTTCTTGATTGACTAATTCCTAGGCGAGGCATAGCAGAAGATTCGATCAGTAATCTTGGCTCAGGTGTGTAAAGCAAGAACCGTGATGATGAGAAATGTTGTATTTCTCAGATGATTCCAAGTATATACTGTTTCAATCTTGATATGATGACACTCAGTCTGATCTTGATTAAAACAGAAAGTTGATGATGAGAATTGTCTTCATTCTCAGATGATTTAACTGAAAATACAATTCAATCTTTATATGATGATGCAATATCTGATCTTGATTAGAACAGTAAACAATGATGGGAATTTGCTTGATTCTCGAATGATTTAAAATGTACAGCCTGATCTTGATATGATGACTTTAGATCTGATTCTTGATCAATGGTACGACATATTTGCTGTTAGGCATGATTCTTGCTCTGATCCCATATAAAGATTTGAAGAGAAGAATATAAACTGCCTTATTGTATTTGCTTTTGTATTTCAGAAGTGATTATATGATACATGCTCTCACTCTCTATTTATACATATCTGATACATAACTGATGGAAGACTTATTGGGCCAAGATAATAAACTGCAGCCCATAGAGGCATGTTCCTCAAGTATAGCAAGCGGTCCAGGAAAGCAGATAGATATGGGATTATCTCATCATATTGATTCATTTTAGATCTCATTCTTCATCTCTAAAGATTTGATGAAAATTGAATCATATTTTGCAGTAGTTTTATACACATATGATTGATGCTTTTATGTACTTAGATAATTATAATCAATCATAAAATTAGATAATGGGTATTGTTTATTATATGTCAGCTTGCATATCATGTCAGCAGGTAAAGTTATTTCAGTATTGAAAGTGGATTATAATTCTTGATCCGAAATATATATCATTCCAAAGATAAATTTATAATCCCATTTATTGTTTACTGAATTTCTGCTTAATTAATGGATTAACGGATCAGTACAATGATAAATTTAAAGCAAAGATTATACCCTAAAAATATAATACATGGTATATTATTCTAAAAGTAACAAAGTAAATCTAGACATTAATTATTCAACACAGATAATTTGATCAACCATTTCTGTTCACCAACAGACTGTGTTCCTGCAAACTGTGGTTATGGGTAGCTAATAAATAAAAACCTGCAAGTACCTAGCTTGATAGGGCATTGATTTGATTAACATAGTATGCAGAAATACAAGGTGTATAATAATGAAAAATTGAGTCTCTGTTTAAATCTAGTTGAAATGTTTACTTTTGTCCAGATTGATGATGTTTCTATTAGCAATGAATAGTTGGTTGATTTTAATACAAACAGAAAGAGGCTTTTGTGTAGCTAAAGGAAACGGAATGTAGTTGGGCCCGAAAAGGTAAATGGCCATTCATTTAAGCCGAAGAAATGTAATATTAAATTTAATATCATACATTACATGGTTTATGGGTTGACACCCATATAAAAACTGGCGAATTATTTAGTTTATTGTTAAGCAAAACAAAGCCCAACATGTATTTGAACAATAATGCTACATATTAACAAGCCAAAGCCCAAATTTATTTGGACAATATCCATTTAGAATACGCCTTTGTTTCAGTATCGCCAGACTACTATGGATAGACTGCGCTGATATAGTAATGCACACGAGAATGTAGTAGAATTTACTCCCTACAGTTCAGACAGTAATTACTCCAAAATCACTATTTGAGGAAATGGTTTATTTTGAATTAATCAGGTGGATGGGTTGGATTAGTCTTCATGCCCAGAGTAGGTTTTGATGCATTTCGTATGCTGGCTTATCAAGTCATAAAAGGATTTAGAAAAAAATTGACCCTCCCATTTGACCAGTTCAACAATGATTTTACCCGAGTTACTTATACATGAATTATCCGTTTAACTCATTAAATAATTTAAACAGGAAATTATCGTGAATGATAAAAAATTTCAGCGTTTTAACATCAATGACAGACATCGGTATTTTAACATGAATGACAACCATTTTTAGGTATCAGTTTTTAGTTATTTATAGCAATTTTTAAATATTAGTTTATAGTTAGCGGTAGCAATTTTTAGTTATCATTTTTTAGTTCGATAGCAGTTTTGGAAGAACGTTTATTCTTATAAATAATTTTGAAAGAATTTTTGTCCCTATAAATAATTTTTAGAAGAATGTTTGTCCTTGTGGTTAAGATATTGTAGTCGTGTCGCCGAGGCTAGAAATATATAAATTTTTGTTCTTTAAATTAGTTCCCCATAATTTAAATTAGATTTGACTAATAAAAAATTAAAAAAAAAAGAATTAGGAAGAAGGACAAACTATGATAAAAAAATTAGACTAAAGGACACCAAATTTAATTTTTGGACTGAATGACAAACTTTCAAAAAAAATTAGGCTGAAAATATACATTTTTACACCGTACAAAATGCTAGTTGTAACTAGCATTATATTCAGTTTTACACTGCAAAATGCTAGTTATTATCAGCATTGCCCTTCAGCCTGATTTTTTCAAAGTTTGCCCTTCAACCCAAAAATGAAACTTATTATCCTTCAATCTATTTTTTTTTAAAGTTTGTCCTTGTGTCTATTTTCCACATTTCAAATATATATTAAAAATTCAAACATCTAAAGAATTTTTAAATAATTAAAATTTCAAATTTAAATCCTAATTTTTCATCAAAATTCAAATTCCCGTTTTTAAAGAGATTTTTGTATTTTCAGTTTCAACTTTTACATTTTCAATGTCAAAACCAAAATGCTAAATTTTAAAACTTACTATTTCAAATGTAATTCCAATTTTTAAATACTTGATCGACCTCCGTTATTATGATGCAACACTAAACCGAGGTGGAGTAATCCCAACGGTATAGTTTGTCATCAAAGAATCTGTAGCTAGATGCTCAGTGAAGAACTTTCTTGGCATCCTTGTGCTCATTGAGTAACTCCACGGTCACCAAATACATTAAAAGTAGGGCCACCCAACTACAATCCTGTTGTTCATTGATGAATTCCATGGATGTTGACCTTTGTCCAAAGCACACCGCACTCCGGATTTCCCTAGGACTTAAGGGTTGGTCTCTTCATCCGTCAGGGGTGTAAATTTTGTATGATTATCCGACATTCAGCTCTGTCCGAAGTTGTAAGGTGTCCAGTCCATGTCCATACGATTCTCGTTTAAGACAAATTATGACAAATAAATGCATGAAATATGTTCGTCCGAAAATGTTTGATGTTTTTTTTTGTCCGAACGTTATCTGTGGTTTGTCCGACTCATATGAAAATGTGTTAATTTAAATCTTGTCACGTCCATCTCCGTCCGAATCTCTTATAGGATAGGACATTGACACACATTTATCTAGTCCAGCCAGACCGGTTTATACCCCTATCTCCGAGAGGCTTGCGTCCTTTGCTTGGGTGATCTGTCTTAGTGTTCTTTTCTCTAGGTATTTATTTTAGCTTGAAATTGTAGAAGGTGATGCTGAGCTTCTAGACTTCGATGACTTATAGGGCCAATTTTTCGCCTTTACTTGGAACCTCTTGCTGATTTGACCGATGACCAACAAGGAGTCATTGTACACCCAGATTGCATCTATTTTGATTACATTTTCCATTCTAAGATTTATAGGATGGCTTCGTATTTATCTTTGTTGTTAGTTTCCTTGAAGCCCAACCTCATGGCAAAACAAATATCTTGCAGGTCTTGTGTAACGAGGACCATGCTGGCCCCATCGCTTTTTCATTGGACACCCTGACCTAGATTACCTTGTTTTAGGGCCCAACAATCTCTTTCCGATGTAAAATATTGGTCCTTGGACTCGCTTTTCATCTTGTTCCAGGGAAACACAAATCACTTGGTAAGTGCCTACGAGGTATAGGTTGAGGTATTTCCCGTCTATAGGCTTGGAGAGGACGAGGAGGTGTTGCTAGGTGATTTTCAACTCTTTGAATGCCTTGGTGAACTCATCAGTTCCTATGAAGGATTTCCCCTTTTTTACAATGTTGAAGAAAGGGGTACACCTATAAGTAACCCGAGAGATGAAATGGCCAAGGGCAGTGATCATCCTATTAAAGCTTTGTACTTGCTTGATGTTGCAAGGGATTTACATTCTCTATAAGGCCACAATTTTACTAGGATTTGTCTCGACTCATTTAGTGCTCACCACATACCCCAATAATGCAACATCCCCTATCTAGAGTCCCGAAGCTAAGCGTTACAGATACTGCAGTCATCCATAGTATTAACTTTCAGTGACCAAATGCGGTAATGTTAATGGTATCTATAATATCAGAAGCACATGAATATGAAACAAAATCACATATTTTAAAATCAACTTTTCTATTTACATTTCAAAACACAAGTTTCATATTCTATTACATAATCAAAATCGTTTTCCATGTACAAATCAAATATAATTATTACAAAATACGCCAAGAGCGACATATAAAGATACCTCCATGGTTGATCAGAGTACTATATAGTCACACTAACATAATACAACATAGCAGAATCAAACAAAATAAAATAGCAACGCCTAAATAGCTATCTGTCAGCCACCTGCTCATCTCCTGAAGCTTTATTCGCCAGCCTATTAAAAACCTGTAAACCTCAACCCCCAGCCTACTCAAATCAATTTTGAGCACCCGAGAGTTTAAGGGGAAAACATAAACTTCTAGTCAGACATAAAGCCTAGTGTGAATAATACGATACATCTCGGTTATTTGATATTGAGTGATACCACGCTGCTTAGTGGAACGAGTTTCGCCGCACTAATATTCTTTTAAAACATATCTTTTGCAAATCATAATTCTGCAACCAAACTGGTTGAAACAGTAAAGCATTATCATGTAAACATACATATCAGGTAATAAATAAACTATATGTCGGAACACTGTAGTTCTATTTGGCTAACTACTAACCTTTCGCTGAATCAGGCCTACGAGACAATATAAACAAATAATATAACACATGTTAGACACTCCTATTCTAAACGGTCCGTCCCTAACTTATCTTACCCAGTGTCACCTGATTCTAATGGGTTTGCGGGCTCACCAATAACCTACCTTTGCACAAATATATTCCCTACTACGTGTAACATCAATTTAGTCTTACCTGTGACAAAGCCTAACACACGAGAATTTGGACTAAGTTAGTTTGGGACTAATAGCTAATATATAGGGTGTGACCCTATACCAGTCCCATATTGTACACAAATAACTTAGTCATTTTACTTAGGGTAATATTCCCTTGAATTTCGTTGAAAACCTTTCATCTCAAATTGATTTATAACCTTTAAATCAAACTTAAACAAGGAAAATATATACTCTATGCTTTACTCAAAATCACCTTGCCATGTTATATATACTTTACATAAATCTTGTTGATGATAACATCTAAACTTTTGAAAGTACCCTTTCGAATCCATTGAAAGTACCCTTTTCGAAACCAAGTAAACCCTTTATAAGCTAGGCCGAAAGGCCAAAACATTCCTTTCGAAACTATTCATATAAACCTTTTGAAACAAATGAAAAACCTTCCCTTTGAAAGCTTTGAAACCTTAGACATTTTATCTTTAAAATACTTAAATATCGCCTTACGAAACCATTGGAAAAGCATTCCTTTTAGACCTTTCGAAACCATTGGGGAACCACCCTTTCGAAACCCTATGGTTCAAGTAAAACATGTGAAAACCTTTCGAAAACATTAAACTCAACTTATTCGAAACCAATTGGTTTCTACCTTCAACAGATCAAAAGGGTCATAAAATAGTTAAGTTGAAAGTACTCTTTCGAAAGCATTTTCTAAATAAAGTAGTGATGGTGTCGAAACCAATCCTTCGAAATTATTGGAGAAGTGGCTTGGATTTGAAAACAAGGCATACATTCGGAAACTATTTGCTTCGAAAGGTAGAAAAGCGGCAGCTAGGGTTTTCGACCCCGAAGAAAACTTTTACTTAAAACAAAAGTGGCAACCTCTTCGAAATCTTTATTTAAATCAATTTGACCCAGTCAGAAGCCAACTAAGTCGGAAGCTACTTAGTCGAAAGTAAAGCAGCTGCATTTCCATTTAAAAGCAAAGTAGCGCTTCATCTCCTTCGGAACCCCTGGTTTCGACCCAATACCATCCGCCTATACACAATTAACTGCGTACCAAGTCTTTGATGCCATGCACATTGGTTTCAATGGGGATGATGGTGGAACTACTAAGTCGGAGCCTAGGTGCCGAAAGTGGCGAAACATGCTAAAAGCATGTAAAAACTGATTTTAACTTTAAAAAGCAATTATTTTCAACTAACATGCCTTGTTTGTTAAAATATTGTTGGTTGCAAATTTTCTCTCTTAAAAGTGCTATCAAAAATTTAAGAATTAAACAATTTAAATAATTTACAAAATACCCCTTCTCCTTTTATAAATATATAAAATATTTAAGTTCTATACTTTAAATAATTTTATATATCTATTAAAACACTTAGGAAAATTCTACAAAAATTCTAAAAAATCATTTTTAATATGTTTTCTAACATATATTAATTTCAGACCCAAAACTTATATTATTTAGCCGTAAATAATTTTAAACCCAATTAATCATTTTCGTCACTAGAAAATTAATATAAAATTCACACTAATTCAGAAAATTATGAAAATTGAAACCCATATCTAAAATAACATTTCTGATCTAAATCTAAAATCACAAGGTATTTGGATGTCATTAAATAGGACTTTCACATTAAATCGGATTTAACCTTACAACCGAAAGCAATAGAAATATAAGATGTAGTCATTATTCATCTTAGCTTTGAGATTAAGGAGTTTGATATTTTTATAGTTTTGATTTGATTAATCTTCTTCCTTAGCTTTTCTTGTTTATCTTCCTCTTTCTTGTTAACGGTAGTTGGCGTCTACTTTGTCTTTGATTTCGTAATGAACCTGTAAATGAATTCCTATGGGTTTAGGGTACAAGAATGCTCTTTTCCCAACTTTGCCCTTGCTTATTACACTTGTCTATTTTAATTTATGTTAACTCATTTTAATTTACTCATTAACACAGCACGGCTACCCCTATTAATAAAAAAATATCAATCCTCTAATCATCGCATTATTTAATTTAATTTAGCTAATTAAATATCCTAATAAATGTTACTAAAAATTAGGGCCATTATAGACTCTCCTCCTTAAAGAATTCCGTCCTAGAAATTATGATAAGGTACACAACAAATCAACCAAAAGTTAAAACAAACCATCGAACAAATCATGATAAGCGTCTCTAATCCTGCTCTCAGTCCACCAAGTGTAGTCTCTCTCATCGTCGCTCCACTGGACTTTGATTAATCTGACTGTCTTATTCCTTAGCCTTTTATCATCTCTCGCAACTATACGCATCGTCTTTCTAGCTATAGTTAAGTCTGGTTCTACTACCAAGTCCTCTAACGCAGTCAGTGCTAGTGGACTTCGGATCTCTAACACACTTCCTTAGATGAGAAATATGAAAAACATCATGGACTCCTGCCAAACTTTTTGGTAACTCTACTCTATATGCGAGTTTTCTGATCCTCTTTAAAATAGGAAATGGTCCTACAAATCTCGATGCCAACTTCCCTGATTTCCCGAATCTAACCACACCCTTCATTGTTGATACCTTAATAAACGCACTGTCTCTAACAAAGAACTCTAACTCTTTCTGTCTTCTAGTTGCATAACTTTACTACCTAGATCGAGCTTCTTTCATTCTAGTTTGAATCAACTCAATCTTCTCTGTAGCTTCTCTAACCAAATCTGGACCAAGAACCAAACTATCCCCAACCTCTAACCAACAAACTGATGATTTGCATAGCCTTCCATACAAAGCTTTAAACGGTGTCATCCCTATACTAGTATGATGCTACTGTTATATGAAAACTCGACTAAGTGTAGATGGTCTTCCCATGATCCCTCAAAATCTAACATACAAGCTTGTAACGGACCTTCCAAGACTTTGTTAACTCTTTCCATTTGCCCATCGATCAGGGGATGGTAACAGTACTCATCTTGAGCTTGGTTCTTAAAATCTCCTGTAGACTCTTCCAGAATTCACCAGCAAACAAGGATTTTCTATCACTTACTTTACTACTAAGAATACCATGAAGTCTAACTATGTTCTTCATAAATAACTTATCTAAAATAGGTGCCGTCCTAGTTGACTTAATTGGAATGAAATGGGAACTCTTGGTCAATCTATTCACTATGACCCGTATACTTTCATTTCCTTTATTAAATCTTTACAACTCGTCTATACAATCCATAGAAATAGAATCCCACTTCCATATCGTAATATCAAATGGCTAAAGAAACCCACTTTGCTTCTAATGTTCGGCTTTTACCTGCTGGTAATTTAGACACTGCTTTACCTATAAGCCTATATCCCTCTTCATACCATCCCATAAGAAACTCTGCTTTATGTCCTGATACATTTTAGTTCCTCTAGATGAATAGTGAACTTCGAATGATAGCATTTCTCTAGAACATCTTTCCTAATGCTTCCCATATTCAGGACACACAACCTTCCCTTATTTCTTAATCACCGATTTTGTTCAAGATTTGTTATCAATAAATGTTCTCAGAAACCAAGTATGAAAGAAGGAGTTAAGAGGATGTTTCGACAGAATAAACAGAAAGATTTCGACGAGGTCGAAGGCCATCATAAGAAGTCGATAAACAGAGAGCTTTCGATGAGGTCGGAAGCTACCTTTTAAAGACAATGGATAACAGACACTTCAACTTTTTACGCCAAACCATTTGAAACGTTATGGTTTCACCTTCATCATTTATACCAGATGAGTATTTAACCAATTCAACCCTTTCAAATGCATGTATAGCCTTTTGAAATGGTTAGGGAAAATGTTACTCCAAAAAATCCACCTTTCGACTGGGTTGAAAAGTCCTTCAACAAAGTGTAAGAAATAGGAGTTCAGATCAAATCTTTCGATGGAGTAAAAGGGATGCAGTCATCAAAGTCTAAACAGCTTCAATACCTTTTGAAGGGGTCGAAAGGTTCTATCTCATAGTATCCATAAAGACCTTAACGAAAGCATAGAAAACCTTTCGAACCAGTTAATACACATCCATGATACCTTTTGACAATGTCGAAAGGTTCATGAAGAAAGCAACACTCAGAAGTCGGCAAAGATTGAAAGACAGCCTTTCAATAACATTGAAGGAAAGCACCATTCTCGACAACATTCAGGTGAAGTGCAAACCTTTCGACAAGTTCGAAGGGTTCACAACAATTAATTGAAGAGCAACCTTCTAACAAGGATGAAGGGTTCACAACAATCAAGTGAAGAGAAACCTTCCGACAAATTTGAAAGATTCATGAAGGCATAAAGAAAACCAGACCTTTCAAAAATGTCAAAAGGTCCATGATGGCATATGAGGAGCAAACCTTTCGACAAAGTCGAAAGGTTCACAGCTGCATATAAAAGGAAGACCTTTCGTCTCGGTTGGGAGCGTGGAAT
Organism: Allium cepa; assembly: GCA_030765085.1. Classification (NCBI taxonomy): domain Eukaryota; kingdom Viridiplantae; phylum Streptophyta; class Magnoliopsida; order Asparagales; family Amaryllidaceae; genus Allium; species Allium cepa. Next base: position 712,645,272 of record CM060938.1, on the reverse strand, counting down.
CGAAGGGAGGGCCGCCTGCATCAATAAATAAGACTTAAGGGGTCATGTTTTGAGGATTTTTTTCTCCGATTCTAATCTGGTACACTTCATAAAAAAAACATTATAACCCTGATTGGGTAATTTGGGAATTCAATAAAATGAAGTTTCTCTTGGATAAAGAGGGAAGTCTTGAGTTTATTTGATTACTTTACTGTTTACTTAAATCTCTAATAGATTAACTTCAGTTTTCCAGGTTAACCTCATCAAAATATTCTTGTTGACAAGTTCGATAACATATCTAGTCCAAGTATCTTATGAAACCTTTCAAAGTTATCAACTCCGTGGATTAAACCTTTCGAGAAGGTTAATAACACTTTTGATTTAAATACATACTGCAACCTTTCAAGGACATCCACCCATAGACCTAAACCTCTAGATAAGTTTGACAACTCAGTTGGCTCAATATAGACGGTAACCTTTCGAAACCAATCTGCTCTATGGCCTAGAACTTTCGACAAGGTTGAATCCTACTTCACATAAGTGACCTAACCTTTCGACAAGTTCGAAACCTACTTCATAACCTTTTAAAAGGATTGATAAGTCCAAACTCTTTTTCAAAAGATAAACTCTCAATATTCTAAGGGGGTTTGGTTATAAAATTCTTTCTTTTAGAGGAGACTCTATTTTAATTGGCAAAAAATTATTTTCATATACAAATACTCAAGCCTATGATGCTATTTCATAGTACCTCCTAGTGGGAGGGACATAAGCACACGACGCTATTTCGTGGCACCTCTTAGAGGGAGGCACATAAGCCTATGATGCAATTCCGTAGCATCTCCAAGAGGGAGAGATAGAACCCCTAACATCAAAACCACCTCTTAGGGGATGGGTAGTACCCATCAGTAACCTTCTGGTGGAAGGTCGGCTCGGCATGCATTGTATCCCTTTGAGACAAGGGAAGCCCAAGATGAGGCTCATCAAATAGTGGATTAAGATGTCCAAGCCCAAGAGGAGGCTAATCAAACAGTGGACTAAGATGTCCAAACCCCAAAGGAGGCTCATCAAACAGTGGATTAAGATGTCCAAGCCTAAGAACAAGCACTAATTAGATAAAGAAAGACAAAGATGTCTACTATGCAGAACAAAATTCGAAACCTAGGAGGATAAACACTACAACAAAAATACTCAATTACAACTGCCAAAAATAGTTGTAATAAGTCTATTACAACGGACTTCAAAAATTGTTTTAGACCTTGGAAGTTGCTTACATCGTTCCTACTGTGATTTTTTTCAATAGAAGTTGCCTTTTGAGACAGGAATATATTTTTTAGGGCACTAATTAAAGAAGATGGAGGTTTACAGCCAAAATTAGAGGTGGAGCCAACAAATTTGAGGAACGGAGCCAAAATTTTGAGGAGTGGAGCCAAAAATTTGGTTAGTTAAACCAGAAAAACATATATACGTCAAAGAAAATGGTTATAAAAGAAACTATATAGATGCATATGAATATATTAATTTTTATTATAAGTTCTTCTTTTTGAATTTTTAATTTTAACAAACATTATTATCAAATATAAATTTCCATTAATAAACACTATTAAATTTTTTAAATATTAATATTATTATTAATTATATTTATTAAATATTAGTCTTAATTATTAATTATTTAATAGTGATTATTGATAGTTAATTGTTAATTCTTATTTGCTAATTATTAATTATTTAATAGTACTTATTATTTATAAATTATAAATTATTAATTAAATATTTATTATTTATTATTTAATTAATGATTATTGATTATTAATTTATTAATTATAAATTAATTATTAGTTATTAATTACTACTAATTAATAATTGGTACTAATTATTAATAAGGAATTATTTTATATTTTAAATTAATTATTAGTTATTATTTTTAATAGTAATTATTATTTATTATTGAATATTAATTTTTTATTAATTATTTAATTAGTAATCATTATGTATATGTTTCTAATTATTAATTATTTAACAGTAATTTTTAGAGACTAATTACTATTTATTAATTTTTAATTACTAGGTTTAATAGTAATAGTTAATTTTTAATATTGATTATTATTAATTTGTAAGGTTATTATTAAATATTCTTGAATATTAATATTATTAATTATTAAATATTAATCAAAAAATATTAATTATTATTAATACTAGTTGGGCCTCTATTACAACTAGCAAAAATATGCCGTTAAAAATAAGTTTATACAAATTTCTAAAAAAACATTGTAATTGTTAATTGTTAGTTGTTAATTATGGCGTCTTCTCAAGAAAATGACTCTCGAAATCGTCTGTATACTAGATTTTCTTCTTCCCAAAATTGCTCTAACCTGATCAATCGCTTCTCACTCCCTTATTCTTATGCTCAAGCCGTCAAGAACCATCTACCATCTCAATCTCAAGATCAGTATATCCGTAATCCAAAAACCAAGTGGATCGATTCGAGAAAAGGAAAAAACTTCTATTTCAGATGTGGAGATCTCTATCACGTCACAAAATTTTGTCGAGACCCAATCAGATGTTTTGCTTGTGGTGTCTTCAGTCATAAAAGAAAGGATTTTCTTTTGAAATCAGCCTCCTTTGAAATTTCTTCGGCATCGATTAATCATGGTTTTCTGTTTGTATTGAAATTCTTGAAACTGAAGGGGCCGTTACTTGATTATCAATGGTATATGAGAGATATTGGAATCAATTACCTGGAAGAATTACTGAATCATTTTGACATTGTTAATAAGCCAAACATAGGAAAAGGTTATAAAGAAAATTTTGGTAACCCTGAAGATTTTTTCGGCAAACCAGAATTGCGTGATGTTAATAGGCGATTCTCTTCCCCAAGTTTAATTAATCATGGATTCTAGTTTGCTTTAAAAAAATTGTTTCCTAGGGGAATTTTGATCAATCATCTCTGACATAATAAAGAGGCATCAATTAAGCTTCTTGATGAACTGTATTAGCATTTCGACATAATAAATTCGCCAAATATCGGTATTGGATACAACGAAAAATTTGGTAATATCAATGTGATAGAGGGCAATTCTGTAGACTTGATTAAATCTGATTTCATAGAGGATACCATATTTGATTCAAACATTCTTATGAAACCTGCTATTAGAGAAGTCATCTCGGAATTTGATCCTTTGCTATTAGATCCAGTTGTTTCTGCTTATTCTGATGTGTTTTCTTCGTCGTTGAATGCCATGGATATTGTTGAAGAGTAGCTAGAAGTTGTTGAACAGAAAGATGACTTCATTTTTACTAATTTTAAATGTCGTAAATTTAAACCTGCGTTCATGATAGTTTTGAGATAGCTTTATCCAATAAATTCGACTGCCTTTCTTCGAGGTCAGATTATGATAGTTCAGATGTTGATGGGAGTTTGGTGTTTATCTCTAAGCAATCTGGTAATGATAAATTGATTGATTCGAACAAGTAGGTTACTAATTTGCTAGACAGTAATAATGCTGATGATCTTGTGACTTTTGATATCGAGAAGTCAGATAATTATTCAAAGAATGATGTGAGTCTAGATATAGAGTTGGATTCAGCAAGTTTATCTATGGAAGACTCAACTATAGACAAGAATTTTGCCTTTCTCGACAACATTGCTTCCAGGTGTCACTCTGTTCTTGAACCTGCTGTTACAGATGAGATAGGTGTTTCAGGAGATATTCGTTTGTTCGAATTTGAAGTTTTTCGAGATTGGATTTTGATTTTTTGAGAAGCAGAAGGAGGAAGAATTATCTGCTGATCTTGAGTCTCGCATTTCTGCTATGTTTTTTAATTTATCCTTGGTTCCATTAGATGATGTGCACGCTGTTGATGGTGTGCATGGTGCACAGTTTTCACTTCCAGTTGAGGTAGTTTTTATCGATCAAGCAGTAGCATATTCTGATGATGCTTCCTTTCCATAAGTCATAGACAGGAATGTTTACAATATTGAAACAGAGTTTGATGAACTGGATTATCTTCTGTCCTTCGATCATCAAAATGATGAAGTTGCTGCTGAGTTAGAGCCCAGTCTTTCTGATGTTTTTACTAATACTTTATCTGTTTCTCTAGATGATTTTCACGATATCACTATCGTATGTGGAGAGAACCATTATGTTTTTTCTAAACCAGAATTGAAAGATGAGTTAGCAATAGTTGCTTCAGATGCTTTGAATTCTGATAGGTCGGAGAATAATATTTGCTCTATCCCTAACTGCACATCTTCGAAGAGAGGAAAGCGTAAGCGATCAGTAGCTTCTAGCAGTTCAGTTCGTCAAAGTGATAGAATCTGCAACTGTCAGTCTACTCCTATAGGTGAGTTACCTGGATCGAGTGCCATGAGTTGTACTACATATTCAGGCTCAGGTATGGGCTCTATTTTGGGTAGTACGTTTTCTACTTATGCTTTAGGTAATCTTTCTTCTGCTGAGTTTAGTCAGTTAGCTCGCAATACATCTTTTATTTTTACTGATATTAAGTTAGTCCGGGAGTATATTAGATGTAAGGAATTAGAGATGGCTAATTTAGTTCATCTATGAGGATCATTAGTTGGAACATTAGAGGTTTGAATGATTTAGACAAATGTGATAAGGTTAGAGTATTTTTTAAAGACCACTCTATAGATATTGCTTTACTTCAAGAAACTAAAATTAACTGTCATGTTGTTCGTTTCTTTAGAAGATTAGGTGGTTATCATTTTAGAAAATGGGTTTTTTTACCTTCCGTTGGCTCTTTTGGGGGATTAATGATAGGTTGGCGAGATAGTTATTTTAAATTTCTTTAGTGTATTGTTAAGCAACATTCTCTTCATGTTATTCTTATTAATCTTTCTGATAACTCTTTATTAAATATTTCTAATGTTTACGGGCCTAATTATAAAATTAATAGGAGAATTTTATGGAATGAATACCTAGAATTTAGATCCCTTGCCTCGAGTTCTTGGATTATGGGGGTGATTTTAATGTTACGCGTTTCATAGGTGAGCGTTTTCCTAGGGAAGGGGATTACTCTACTATGGAGAAATTCGATCAATTTATTTTTTAAGTCTAATTAGGTTGAAATTCCTCTTTCTAATAGAGAGTTTACTTGGAGTAATGCTAGAGAGTCTCCATCCGTGGCTCTTCTCGATAGATTTCTTGTTAGTGATGAAATTGAGGACAAATTTTCAATCTGTAGAGTCAATGGCTTACCATATACCTTCTCTAACCATTGTCCTTTTATCCTTTCTTACGAGTATCATAGAGTTATTATAAATAATTTTAAATTTGAAAAGATGTGGCTTTTGGAATCTAATTTTGTGAACTTAGTTATATGTAAATGGAATTGTTTGAGTTTCCATAATTTCAAAAATAAGGAAAATTCTGCAAAAGCTTTTATTTCTAAACTTAGAGGTCTTAGGATTTTTCTTAAAAATTGGAACAAAAATGTATTTGGCAATTTAAAAATTAAAAAAGATAATATTCTTAATGAAATGCTTAAAATAAAAAAGATAGAAGAATCTAGACCTCTAAATCTAGGTGAACGTAATGTTCTTTCTAATTTAAAAGATGAACTAAATTCTATTTTAGAAAAAGAGGAGGTGATGTGGAAGCAGCGATCCAGAATTCAATGGATCAACGAAGACGATAATAATACCGAAAATTTTCATAATATTGCTAATGGTAGAAAATGTAGTAATACAATTAACTCTGTATTTGTTAACAATATAGAGTTAGTTGATCAAGGAGATCTCAATAAGGCTTTTACATATTATTATAAGGATATTTTTGGTTCTAAAATCAAACATAGAATCAATGTTAGATGGACAGATCTATATCCATCGGATTCTATTGTTGATTTTTCAGAGTTAGATAAATATTTTACTGAAGAGGAAATTAGGAAAGCAATTAATGATATGCCTAGTGAAAAATCTCCGGGACCTGATGGGTTTCCTATTTTATTTTATAAAACCTTTTGGGATGTCTTAAAATTTGACTTAGTTAATTTGTTTAATGATTTTTATAATGGTAATTTGCAATTAGGGAGATTTAATTTTGTAAATGTTATTTTGCTGCATAAAAAAGTTGGAGCTAACAACTTAAAAGATTTTAGACCTATTTCTTTGATTAACTTTTCAGCAAAAATCGTTTCTAAAGTTCTTGCTAATAGACTTAGTACAAGAATGAACGATTTAATTGATTGTTCACAATCGGCTTTTATTAAAGGGAGAAATATTACTGATGGAGTGGTTGTTGTTCAAGAATATATTAATTACTGTTGTAAGAACAACATAACCTGTGCGATTTTAAAACTTGATTTTGCTAAAGCTTTTGATTCAGTGGATTGGGATTTTCTTGTAGATATTTTTCAAGCTAGAGGATTTGGACATAGATGGATTAGTTGGATTTTGACTTTGCTTAAAACTGGAAACTCTAGTATTATGGTTAATGGTATACTAGGTAATAAAATTCAGTCAAGGAGAGATTTAAGGCAAGGGGATCCCTTATCACCTTTGTTGTTAAACTTAGACACTGATGTTTTTGCTAAAATTATTAAGAGAGCAGTGGATAATGGATCTCTAGGAAGTGTTGGCAATGACATATCGCGTAATGGTATATCAATTCTGCAATTTGCAGATGATACCTTACTTTTTTCTTCTCATCTTCCTAGACACATTATTACTCTCAAGTTTATTCTTTATAGTTTTGATCTTTTATCTGGCTTAAAAATAAATTTTGACAAAAGTTTAGTTTTAGTTTTAAATGATTTTGAAAAGGTAGAAAACTTAGTAGCTAATACTCTAAATTGCAAAAATATGAATTTTCCTTTTGAATATCGAGGGTTTGTGATTAGACCTACAAAGCTTATTATTATTGATAAAACTAAAAGTAAGGTATTTATTTGGAATGGGAGATTTCTATCTAGAGCAGGTAGGCTAGTTTTAATAAACTCGGTTTTATCAGCCTTACCGATCTATTGGATGTCTATGCATCTGTTTCCAGATTGGGTCATTGATAAAATTGATTAGAAGGGATTTCTTATGGAGTAGGGATAATATTAATAACAGTATAAAATGTCTAGTAAACTGGGAAACTATTTGCAAAGCTAAAAAGGAGGGTGGTTTAGGAGTTATAAATTTGCTTTACATGAATTTGTCTCTTTCAAGTAAATGGCTTTGGAAGTTTAAAGATATAAATGATAACGCTATTTGGAAAGAGATCATTTCTAAATATTAATATAACGGTAATATCAATTTACACCAAATCGATTATTCATTTTCCCATAAATTTTCTAATTTTTGGAAAAACGTTTTAAAATGTTATGAAATTTTTAACTTAGGAACTAAGACGATAGTACGTTCAGGAAATTGCACTTCTTTTTGGCATGATTGTTGGATCTTGATCTTGCCGCTTAAGTTTGAATTTAAGGAATTATATGATATTTGTAACTTTAGGTATGCTTTAATTAATGAAGTTTATTCTTCGGAAAATGATCCTCCATAGAATTTTAGTTTTAACAGAATTTTAGTAGTATCAACCATTAGGCAACTTTCTTTGTTTTATGCCAGATTAAATCTTTATAATATTGACCATGATAATGATTATAATAGTTGGGAATGCGATAAAAGTAAGAAATATACTCCAAATTCTTTTTATGGATTTATTAATTTTTGGGTACTATAAATAACTCTTTTAAATATATGTAGAAACCTAATGCTCCTCCTAAATCCAAAATTCACATGTGGTTAATTCTTCACAGAAAACTTAATACAATAGAATTTTTAAAGATAAAAAACATTCAGAATGATAATAAATGTTATTTTTGTAATCTGCATCTTGAGGACATAAATCATACATATTATGATTGTTTGGACTCTAATTACATCCTAATTAATACTCTTAAATTTTTTAATTTTAATACAATAACTAAAATTTCGGATTGCGAATTCTACTGGAAAAATTATAGATTCAAATTCAATAAGAATATTAGATTTTTACTAGACACTTTATTTACTATTATTAGTTTGTTTATTTGGTTTGAGAGAAATCAAAGAATTTTTAATAACAATAATAATCATTTTAACAAATTGATTTTTTTTCAATTTCTACATTTTGTTTTAATTGGATTTCTAATCCCAAATATAAATTAGCTAAAAATATCCTTTTCAAATGGTATCTTAACAAGGTTAGTTATAATATTAACTTTTTTAAACATAACAACAATTTTTATAACACTAATAATAGTATTATTAATATTTTTCCAAATTTATATGATGATCTCACTTTTAATCATAGCTTACTTAGATTAAAGATAAATAAGTCAAATCCATCTCAAATTTTGTTCTAGTCTATGTTTGGTATTTGTTTATAGTTTATTCATTCCTTTAGTTTTTGTCCTGATTGTCTTATTAAGGTTTTTATTTCATTCCTTATCAATAATATATATGTATATTTACTATTTAAATATACATACATACATACATACATATATATATATATATATATCATTCTAATTTTTTCCTTAGTTATGTTTTAGATACAGGTTTGGGAGATAGGATATCAGGTTCATTTTGTCGATTTCTCTTGTCTTCAGATTGCTGGATATCAGATTGTAGAGAGGTCATCAGAGCAGAGTTTCTTCATCCAGGACTTCTTGCTGTTATTTCCTCAGATATAGGATTATGCTATCTTCATTATGGAGTACTTTTTCAGGATGATCTATTCTCCAGTTTGACATTCCTTATTCATGTGTAGAGCCTTCAGAGTGGGCTCTATATTCAGCAGATCCTCTTCAGATCAGATGCTTATTCACTTCTTCTGATTCAGTCATGTGGAGCTTTCTTATTAGTTTGAGTCATCACTCAGTGCTTTGTTTTTTTCTTTAGTCTTTTTCGTACTTCTAACATCTTAATATCGAGCGGTGGCCATGCCGAAGCTTGATATTGAGGTGCGATGGGTGGTGTCCTTGCCGGAACTCATCTTAGGAGTACATGAGATTAGTCATATGTATATTTGTTTTTGTTACGTGTCAGGCACGTTGGCAGCTCCTTATGTCCGTGATACACACACACACACACACTCCTCTATGCGTAGAGGATCACACATTTTTCCCAAAAATTGTTAATTGTTAATTATCAAAAGTTGATTATGAAATATTGAATATTACTTCTTGGCTATTACTTCTTAATTATTAGTATTAATTACTACTTCTTAATTATTAATATTAATTACTACTTCGTAATTGTTAATATTTATTATTTATTATTAAAAATTATTTCTTATTAATTAATTATTAATATTCATTATTGAAAATTATTTCTTATTTCTTATTTATTAATTATTTAATAATTATTATTATTTCTTACTTATTAATTATTAAATAGTGATTATTAACATTAATTACTTCATATTTTTAAATTAGTAATTATTTGTTATTATTTAATAGTAGTTATTAATTATTAATAATTTTTATTAATTATTTGATTATTAATTATCAAGCAACATTATTTAATTATAATTATTACAACCGGAAACGAAAAAGGTTGTAATTTTTGCATCTATTACAACTGGCAATAAAGAAGAGTTGTTAAAAATAGGCATCTATTAAAACTTGAAAAAGAAAAAAGTTGTAATAGGCATCAATTACAACTCGGAGAAAAAAGATTGTTGAAAATGGACATCTATTACAACTAGCAAAAAAGGTTGTAATAGGCATATAGTACAACTGACAAAATAAAAAAATTGTTGAAAATAAGTTCATTACAACATCCTAAAAAAAGAGTTGTAAAAAACATTTATTACGACTGGCATTTTATGATAGTTGTAAAAATAAAGTTGTAATGTGGTCTTTTTGTTGTAGTGAAAGGGTCAAGGAAAGAATTCTATCCACCATCTAAAGCAGGAATGAAACCCGAGGAACGGGTACCGACAACGGCAAAAGGGATAAAGGTATCTGATGCCAAAATTTAGAAAATATAAAGAGACAAAAATCATATCCAAAAGAGACAATATATGGATTAGCAAATCTTAGAACATCAAATGCGTGGGAAATAATTTTTACATCAGAGGACTAAGGAACATGCGTTCCAAAAGAGGAACATGAAACAAAAGAATGAATAAAAGAAATCAAGCATAGAATATCAAAAGCAAAGATCTATGCAAGAGTCAAAGGAATAGAATATATAACAAGTTCTTATACCAAAAATGAAAGTGACTCCATTCAAAGGTACATTGAGTAAACCAACCCATGAAAATAAGGTGCCACTTTAAGATAGAAGAGTCTATATATTATTATTATTATATATATACACTAACATGTTATTTGGACCATTACACTACTAAAAGTCCAATCAGTAGTACAGAACCACTATTCCGAGTAACTGCATGGACTTACGGAACTACTTGTCTCCAATATAACAATAATACTACTAACTTATAAGCACTTTAGAAATCACACATCAACCAAATTTACTATTACTGGACAGGTTTCTGATTTTGTGCATATATTGGGTAAAGTTGTAAATAGCTTATTCATCAGATGAGATCCTGACAAGATTATGGTTGGATTATTGATTTTGTGAATTTTCAGATTCCTTATTTCTTTTCTTGACGATTTCATATTAGGTTTTGTGAGGCAAAATTTCCTCATTGGCTTTGATGATTATTTATTGATTTCATATTTCAGATTCCTTTGTTGAATTTTGATGATTTTATATTGAATTTCTAGTTTTGAGAATTCTGAGGTTTCTCACTGAATTTTTTATGATGATTTATGATTTCATAGTTTAGATTTCCTTTTTGGATTTTTTGATGAATTCATATTGGATTTCTGCTTTCACAAGTTCTGATTTCCCTTATTGAAGTTTTAATGATCTCTTATTGGATTTCTAATTTTGTGAGTTCTAGACTCCTAATTTGTTTAATGGTGATTTGTGAATTCCGTATTGAGTTTTCATGATGATTTCCTATTTGAATTTCTGGTTTCATGGATTTCAAATTTCCTGATCGATTTTTACAATATTTTGTGAATTCTATATTCTTAACCTCCTTATTGATATTTCATGATGGTTTCTTATTGAATTCTGAATCTTAGAATTTTGAATTTCCATGTTGACTTTCATAATGATTTGTGAATGATGTACGCTTGATTTGCCCACAGGACTTTCGTAATGGTTTCTTATCAATTTCTTGTTTGCATGCATTCTTAACTCCGTAACTTCTTTGTTGAATTTCCATGGTTATCAAAAGAGTTTGTATTGAGTTTTTGAAGTTGTTGTGGAAAGAGTTTTGTGCAGATTGTTTAACTGATGTGGTCCAAACTGTTTTCTGTTTACAATTTTAGATCCTTGGATTTTTGCATTCTTTTTATAGTGATCTTATGCCTGAGAATTTCATATTTATGATTTCCTTGTTGGATCTTTGATGATTTTTCATCACATTTTTTGTTTTTGTGAATTTTAAGTATTGCCATTGAATTTTTCATATTAATTTACATACTCTATATTGACTTCTTGAAGTTAGATTCCATATAAAATTTCTTGATACCGGTTGGACTCCCATCAAAGCTCAAAGAACTAGATAAGACTGCTAAGAGCATACAATTAATCCTCGATGGCTGAGGAAGATATAATTGGAAGATAGAGGATTTAGTGTATGCAATGGCCCTTTTGGGTTAGGCCTGTTTACTTAAATTGATAACAACAGAGCAGGTCACATTGTTTTATATATCTATAATGGTCATATAATTTCTTGAATGCTCTACCATATAAAATAACCAGATAGTATCAAGAATTATAAGGATACTCATCATGGTTTTTCCTTAGGGTTAAGATCGTTATAAAAGTTATTATTTGTTTTGTAGGAAGCAAAGGGGGAAGTTCTTTGGAATGTTTGTCCTAAAGAACAAAAGCTTCTTTCATACCGAGAAGGAGGGGGGTTAAATGCTATCCATAAAATGTTCTAAGAAATAAAGTATGAAAGAAGGAGTTAAGAGGATGTTTCGATAGAATAAACAGAATGATCTCAATGAGGTCGAAGGCCATCATCAGAAGTCGACAAATAGAGAGCTTTCGACAAGGTCGAAAGCTACCTTTCGAAGACAATGGATAGCAGACACCTCACCTTTTTGTGCCAAACCATTCGAAACATTATGTTTTCACCTTTATCATTTCTACCAGATGAGTATTCAACCAATTCAATCCATTCGAAAGCACGTATAGCCTTTCGAAACGATTAGGGAAAATGTTACTCCAAAAAACCCACTTTTCGACTGGGTCGAAAGGTCCTTAAACAAAGACTAAAAAAGAGGAGTTCAGACCAAACATTTCGCAGGAGTCGAAGGGACGCAGTCATCAAAGTCTAAACAGCTTCAAAACCTTTCGAAGGGGTCAAAAGGTTCCATCTCACAGTATCCAGGGAGTTCTAACCTTTCGAAAAAGATGGAGAAGTCAAAGCAAGAATTAGCAACACTGTGGAGACCCTTTTGAAAGCACAGCAAACCTTTTGAACCAGTTAAGACACATCCAAGATACCTTTTGACAATTCCAAAGATTCTATGAAGAAAACAACATTCAGAAGTCATCAAAGAATGAAACGCAACCTTTCAACAACATTGAAGGGAAGCACTTCTCTCGACAACATTAAGGTGAAGTGCAAACCTTTCGACAAGGTCGAAGGGTTCACAACAATCAAGTGAAGAGCAACCTTCCTACAAGGTCAAAGTGTTCACAACAATCAAGTGAAGAGCAACCTTCCAACAAAGTCGAAACGTTCATGAACGCATAAAGAAAAGCAGACCTTTCGACAATGTCGAAAGGTCCATAATAGCATATAAGGAGAAAACCTTTCGATAAAGTCGAAAGGTTCACAGCTGCATGTAAAAGGGTGACCTTCCATCCCAGTCGAGTGCATGGAGTCGAAAGGGGGGGGGGCGCCTGCATCTATAAATAAGACCCAAGGGGCCATTTTTGGACATCTTTTTCCTCTGATTCTAATCTGGTACACTTCATAAACAAATCATTGTAACCCTAATTGGGTAATTTGGAAATTCAATAAAATGAAGTTTTTCTTAGATAACGAGGGAAGTCTTGAGTTTATTTGATTACTTTACCGTTTACTTAAATTTCTGATATATTAGCTTCAGTTTCCTAGGTTAATCTCATCGAAAGGTTCTTGTTGACAAGGCCGACAACACATCTGGTTCAAGTATCTTGGGAAACCTTTCAAAGTTATCAACTCTATGAATTAAACCTTTCGACAAGGTCAATAACACTTCTGATTTAAATACATACTGCAACCTTTCGAGGCTATCCACCCAAAGACCTAAATCTCTTGACAAGGTTGACAAATCTGTTGGCATAATATACACTGTAACGATCCAAAACCAATCAGCTCTGTGGCCTAGACCTTTCGACAAGGTTGAATCCTACTTCACATAACTGACCTAACCATTCGACAAGGTCGAAACCTGCTTCATATCCGCTTGGGTATAACGTTTCCTACCTAAACCCATGGAAAGCCACCACCTAACCTTCGACAAGGTTGGAGCCTACCTTTAAAGGACTTTACCCATTGAATCTTGACCTAACCGAAAGGTAAAGCATTGAAAGAGACTTTAATCAAGTTCAATAAGGTAGAAGGTTCTTCATTTCAAAAGTTAAACCTTTCGACGAAGTCGAAAGGTTTGATTCAAGATATACTAAAAATCAAAGCCAAGTTTCAAGGCAAATCTTAAGGGAATTTCGCTCACTATTCTTGCAATACATTATCAACCTTTCTCAATATTACTTTGGGTTGTTGACCAAAAATCTTATTAACAAGGAATCTTGTTAACAGGACTAAAATCTTTTAAGTCATCGCTTTCCGTTCCATCCCTTAACTTCTTGATCCGTTTAACTAATACTGGATCCTCCTCCTGTATAGAAGCAATCTTTTCGATCATCATCGATCGAACTTCTAAACAGGACAACACAACAAATCCTCCACCTGACCTAGCTTCAGATCTCCACTGCACTCTGCAAATCTACAATGCTTCTAAATCTTTCCACTCTACCATCATTGCCAACACTACATTATGATGCTTTCTGCTAAGCACATCTGCAACCTTATTACCTTTCCTGGTGTGTATTCAATATCAAAATCATAGGCGGCTAAAAACCTAACCACCTCCGCTGTCTCATATTCAGCTCCTTCTGAGTAAACAAATACTTCAACGACTTATGATCCGTATAAAGCTCAAACCTCTCTCCTAAATTGTAATGTCTCCACACCTTCAATGCAAAAGTCATCGCAGTCAATTCCAAATCATGTGTAGGATATCTAACCTCATGCGGTCTAAGCTATCGAGAAGCATACGCAATCACTTTACCTCTCTACATTAACACAGCTCCTAATCCTGTTCCACATGCATCTGTATACACTACCAAATTCTGATTCCCCTTTGGAACAACTAGTACATGTGCATGAATCAACAAGTGTTTCAAGCTTTGGAATGCTTCCTTGCACTTATCGATCTAAACAAACTTCACATTCTTTCACGTTAGCTTGGTCATCGTTGCTGCTATCCGTGAAAAATCCTTTATGAATCTTCGATAATATCCAGTCAATCCAAGAAAGCTCTTTATCTCAGTCATTATTTTGGGTCTCTTCCAGTTATTCAGCGCTTCAATCTTAGTCGAATCTATAGACAATCCTTTCTCTAAGACTATATGACCAAGAAACTTCACATCCATCTTCTAGAAATGACACTTTGAAAACTTTGCCTTCAGCTGATGTTGCCTCAGTGTCTCAAGCACAACTCTAAGATGAACTTCATGCTCCCTTTCACACTTAGAGTATGTCAAGATATCATCTATGAAAACCAACACGAACCTATCCAAGCGCTCTCGGAAAATTTGGTTCATCAAATCCACAATGAATGCTGGCGCATTAGTTAGTCCGAGTGGCATAACTAACCATTCGTATGATCCATATCTAGTTCTAAACATCATTGAAGGAGTACTATCCTCTACTATTCTAAGCTGATGGAAACCTGTTGGTAAATCCAACTGAGAAAATACTTTAGCTTCACTCAACTAATTGAACAAATTGTCAATTCTAGGTCAAATATATCGATTCCTTATCGTCTTCTCATTCAACTTACGATAATCGATACATAACCACAACGATCCGTCCAGCTTCTTAGCAAACACTACGGCTACTACCTAAGGTGAACTACTCGGTCTAATAAAAAGTTTACCTTCCAAATCCACCAATTACTCCTTCAACTCCTTCATCTCATTAGGTGTCATTCTGCTTGGCGGTCTGCTCATTGGCTCTGCTCCAGGCATAAAATCGATTCGAAACTCGATGGCTTGTTTCAGTGGCAATCCTACTACAGGCTCAAAAAAATCTACGAATTCTCTAACCATGAAAACTTGATTCAACTCATCTTCTACCTCCACGACGCCCAGTAAAGCATTCACCTCACAATTAGAGTGTTACCCTACCTTTTGGTCACGGTCGAGATATCAAAAAATTGTCTAAAAAGGATGGATATCAGAATTGGAGATCGATTGAAAACAAGGCTATGATCGATACCGTCAAAATTGGACCAAACTCCAATCAAGGTGGGATCGATCAAGAATGATAAACAAGGCTTGGTGAAGCTACGCTTCAAATTTTAGGTCAATCGAAGTTCATATGCTCGAGTATGGATGGATCGATATTCATGGAAAACCTAGCTTGTATCGATACTCTTGTATCGATCACTATGGATGCAGATTTGGGTTAACACTTGCACTTTACATTTGGTTCGGATCGATCGACACTAGTATCGATACATCTCGTATCGACGCAATTCATATCGATCAGGCAGCTCCAGGAAGGATACAGGTTGATGGATGTGGATTGTTGTTTTTGTATCGATACTATCGTATCGATCAAGATGGACAGGGCTGTTTACTTCAGATCGATACATTCATATCGATACATGCATATCGATCAGATGGATATAGAAGACAAATAGGGAACTCGATGACGTGCAGCTCAACATTATACTTAGGATGAATACAAAGCAATGGTTACGGAGGTTTGGAAATCTATTTCGTATTGATCACTTATCGATCGATACATAGGACACGTATGGGGGAAATTATGATGGATGGATACGAAAATATCGGGCAACACGTCTCAAACCGAGAAGGAAGCAATTGCACTAAGAACCGTGTTTCGTATCGATCCTGTTCGTACCGATCGATACGAAGAAGTGGTCAAGATGGAGCGTAAAACATGGATTACAGCACAAGGCTCGGATCAATATGAGAATTAAAGAGCGCATTACCTACGGATAAGAAATGATGTATACGAATCTATGGATATAAAAGCTTCAGCTTCACCTACAAACTCGATCTTGGATCGATCATATCTCATAATCTATACATTAGAACTTCATGAAGTTTAAAGAGCAAAGACTTTGCACTATCATATTTCACCATGATCGATCACAGCTGATTCGAATGTGGAGATTATTGATATAAAGGGCTTATAGATCGATCCAAGAATGAGACTGATCCTCATACGGGCTTCTATGGTCCAGGTGACTTCTAGGGCGAAATCTCAGCAAAATATCTCAGCTCCTTCACCTATAAATAGAAGGGGCATGGCTAAGGAAAAGGGCTGCTTCTCTTTTGGCTAAACTCTGCCATTACGGTTATTGATATTCAAAGGATTGTAATTGTAATCAAAATATAAAGGAAATAAAAGGATCAATTCTAAGTGGACGTAGGCCGGAGATAGCCGAATCACTATAAATTTCTTGTGTTCTTTACTTTCTTGCTCATTTTACATTTGTTATTTCTTCACTTTTACTCTCTACATTTTCTAGATCTGCAACCTGTGTTTGAATATTGAGACTTTGTGTGTAAGCACTGGTTCTTTCACTACTTTTGAGTTTATGACCATTTTTGGCGCAAAGGTAGGCTTTCTACGGTATATACAATCCGACCACTACAATTAGGTTGTCTAAGTGATATTTTCCTATCGTGGCAATATATCCTAGCATCATACTTACTAACCAATCCATACAAAAAATAAATCTAAACTCTACAAAATCAAACATATGCAAACCGTATACAAATGTATGACCTAACAAATCAAACTCTTAGTGGAAGTGTTGCATACCCTCTTATCAGATTTCCAACCCTTAAGGAAGTAGCTAGGTATGTGAGTTCAAGGTTAAGCTTATCGACCAAACAATGAGATATAAATGAATGCGATGCACCGATATCAAACAGAATGCTAAAAGACATACCATGAATCTGAAGCGTACCTCCCAACATTGCCTTACCTTTCTCCTACACTACTGGCCCTGATGTAGCCGGTTCCAATGCAAATACTTTGCCCCTTCCATCCTTAGCAGGCTCTTTGCACTGGTGATTATAATGACGAATCTGATCGTGGTTGAAGCATCTGATATTTTTCTTCCTGATTACTTCCTTTGCCTTCCCAGTACGACACTCATTAGCGAAATGTCCTTTCTTATCGCATTTAAAGCAAACAACCTTCGACTTTCCTTGCTTTGCGGCTCCACCTTTCCGAGCACCCTTCTTATGAAAGTACTTCCTTTTCTATCTCTGCACTACCTAGACCTCCTTTGCCTTATTCTTCTCTAGAGAAACAAGCATCTCCTCATGTCATAAAGCCATCTCCACCACAACATCACAAGGATCCCTAAGATGAGGTAATGTAGCCCTTTCCAGCTCAAGCTTCAACCCCCTTATGAACTTCTTATTCCTTTTTATCACGGTAACATACCCATACCTTGCCAACTCCTCGAACCTTCTAGAAGATTCCAACACGGAAATCTCCCTCTGCCCCAACTCAGCAAACTTTTTGAGCAAAGCAGAATGTGCCATCACAGACATGAACCTCCCTTAAAACCTTCTCCTAAACTCAGCCCATGTCACTTTCTCTTTATTACTCCAGCCGTCACATTATTCTACCAAAATAAAGCTGCTTCCTAAAGCTGTCTCGAAGAAAGTCTCCTCTTCTGCTCATCATTGAGTCTCGAATCATCAAAGATTCTCTCACAATGCAACAATCAGTTCTCCACCTCAATAGCATCTTCATTTTCGATAAATGGCTTTCCTCCAAGCCTAACATAATCTCTGCTCAAGATAGTATAATTATTGACCACCGAAGCTTCCTGAACTCCTACTCCAACATTTCCTGTGACCACTCCAGCAGCAATTCCAGCTTGCATCATGTTCACAAAAACTGATACATAGCTCCCAAATCAACTTGTGGGACTCCAGCACCAACATTTTACGCTTGTACCTGACCTTGGTTCCTTCTAGTATTCGATCTGGCATTTCCATTTGTGGTGGTGCTTCCTCCAAGATTTATCTTCCACTTATGTCATCTATATCTGTATTCTAGCGTCATGAGATGCAAAAGAATAGCCTAAGAGATATGAAAGAATAGAGATATAATGTATACTTATATATAGTAATTACAAGTACGTTACTATAGCGTTATTCCATACTCCGATCTTACTTTAGTTCCTTGGGATTATGTTGTCAAAAATCATTTTGGTTTAAGTTTTTCATAACTATGCCCTGATACCAAATTGTAACATTTCCTAGTTAGTGGCCCGAAGCTAAGCGCTACAGATGCTATACTCATTCATAATACTAACTTCCATTGACCAAATGCAGTAATGTTAAAGGTATCCATAATATCCGACGCACATGAATATGAAACAAAATTACATATTTCAAAAACAACTTTTTTGATTACATTTCAAAACACAAGCATCATATTCTATTACATATTCCCAATCATTTCCTAGGTTCAGATTAAATATATTATTACAAAATATGCCAAGAGAGACATATGAAGATGCCTCTATGATTGACCAGAGTACTATATAGTCACACTGATATAATACAACACAGCGGAATTAGACAAAATAAAACATCAACTCCTAAATAACTATCTGTTAGTCACCTGCTCATTTTCGAAAGCTTTATTCGCCAACTTACTAAATCCTATAAACATCAAACCTCAGCCTACTCAAATCAATTTTGAGCTCCCAAGAATTTAAGGGAAAAACATAAACTTCGAGCCAGACATAAAGCCTAGTGTGAATAATACTATATATCTCAGTTATTTGATATTGAGTGAGACCATGTTGCTTAGCAGAAAGGTTTCCCCTCACCTGTATCCTTTTAAAACATTTTTTGCAAATCATAATTCTACAACCAAAACTGGTTAAAAATGTAAAGCATTATCATGTAAACATACATATCAGATAATAAATGAACTATTTGTCCAAACACTATACTTTTTTTGGCTAACTACTAACCTTTGGCTGACTCAGGTCTACCAGACAATATAAACAAATAATTTAACACCTAGTAGACACTCCACTTTTGGGCAGTTTGTCCATAACTTATCTTCTTCTAGGGTCACCTAATCCAAATGGTTTTGTGGGATCACCAGTAACCTACCTCTATACCAATATATTCCCTTCCGTGTGTAACATCAATTTAGTCCTACTTGTGAAAAAGCCCTACACACTGGAATTTTAGACTAAATTAGCTAGGGGCTAATAGCTAATGTATAGGTGCGACCCTGTACTAGTCCCATCTGGTATACAAATATCTGAGTTATTTTACTTAGGGTAATCTTTCCTTGAAAAACTTTTCATCTCAAATTGATTAAAAACCTTTAAATCAAACTTAAACAAGTGAAATATATACTCTATGCTTTACTCAAAATCACCCTGCTATGTTAAATATACTTTACATAAATCTTTATTGATGAGGACATTTAATCCATTGAAAATACCCATTTCGAATCCATTGAAAGTACCCCTTTCGAAACCAAATAACCCTTTATAATCTGGCCAAAAGACCAAAACATTCCTATCGAAACCATTCATTTAAACCTTTTGAAACCATTGAAAAACCTTCCCTTTGAAAGCTTTGAAACCTTAGACATCCTATCTTTAAAACACTTAAACATTGCATTTCAAAACCATTCGAAAACCTTTCCTTTTAGACCTTTTCAAACCATTGGGGAATCAACCCTTCGAAACCTTTATTAAAACCTTTCGAAAGCATTAAGACATCAAACCTTCGAAAGCGTTTGGGTTCAAATAAAACATATGAAAACCTTTCGAAAACATTAAAACCATTTTCTTCAAATCCAATTGGGTTCTACCTTCAATAGAGCAAAAGGGCCATAAAACATTTAAGTCAAAAGCACATTTTTGAAAAGTATTTCCTAAGTAAAAAAGTGATGGAGTCAAAACCAACCCTTCGAAAGCATTGGAGAAGTGGTTTGGATTTTAAAACAAAGTATACATTCCGAAACCATTTGCTTCGAACGTAGAAAAGCTGCAGCCAAGGGTATCGACCCCGATCAAAGCTTTTACTTAAAACAAAAGGCGCAACCTCTTTGAAGCCTTTCTTTAAATCAATTTGACCTAGTCGAAAGCCAACTAAGTCGAAAGTTACTTAGTCGAAAGCAAAGCAAACGCATTTTCATTTAACAACAAAGTAGCGCTTCAATCTCTTCGAACCCCTGGTTTGGACCCAATACCTTCTGCCTATATCCAATTTGCTATGAACGAAGTCTTCGATCCCACACACATTGATTTCGATGGGGATGGTGGCCGAACCACTAAGTCGAAACCTAGGTGCCGAAAGTGGCGAAATATGCTAAAAGCATGTAAAAACTGATTTTAACTTTAAAAAGCAATTCTTTTCAACTAATCTGTTTTTTTGTTAAAATATTATTGGTTGCAATTCTTTTTCTAAAAGTGCTGCCAAAATTTCAGAATTAATTTTTTTAAATGATTCACACAATACCCCTTTTCCTTTTATAAATATATAAAACATTTAAGTCCCATACCTTAAATAATTTTATATATCCATAAAACACTTAGGAAAATCCTACAAAAATTCTAGAAAATCATTTTTAATATGTTTTCTAACATGTATTAATTTCAAACCCAAAACCTATATTATTTAGCCGTAAATAAATTTAAACACAATTAATCATCTTCCTCACTAGAAAATTAATGTAAAATCCATATTAATTCAGAAAATTATGAAAATTGAAGCCCATCCCTAAAATATCATTTATAATTTAGATCATAAATTGCAAGGAATTTGGATGTCATTAAATAGGGTTTTTGCATTAAAACATATCACAAATCCTATATGAACGAGCATAGATCATCAACAAGCATATATTAACATTTAATCATTCAATAACATTGCATAACCTTGCAAAATAAATTGGGTTTAACTTTACAACCAAAAGCAATAGAAAATATGAGATGTGGTCATTATTCATCTGGTTTGAGATTAAGGAGTTTGAGATTTGAATAGCTTTGATTCGATTAATCTTCTTCCATAAGTTTTCTTGTTTACCTTCCTCTTTTTTGGTAATGGTGGTCGGCCTTTACTTTGTCTTTGACTTTGTAATGAACATGTAAATAATTCCTAAGTGTTTAAGGTATAAGAATGCTCTTTTCCGAACTTTTCCCTTCCCTGTTACCCTTGTCTATTTTAATTCATGTTAACTCATTTTAATTTACTCATTAACATGGCATGGCTACCCATATTAATCACAAATATCAATCCCCTAATCATCACATTATTTTATTTAATTTTGCTAAATAAATATTCTAAGTAATGTTACTAAAATTATGTTCATTACAAATAATTTGCTAAAGCAAACAATAAATAAACATTTATTGGAATTCAACTTCATATTATATTTATGGAGGATGCCAAAGCTTTTTAACAAGATGTAGGACATGTCTGCCTTTTCTCAAATCTAACCAGCATTTCATCGGCCTCCAAATTTGTTCAATGAACATCTTATTAACACAAGTCGCTAGTTGCTTGCTTCCATGTTCCAGAGGTCTAAGGGCATTACTTTGTAACAATATAGTCCCATGTTGGCTATGAGTGAAGCGTGATTCAGATTGGGGCCTTGTATGGAGATATGATTAAAACTAGGATAGATGTCAATGAAAGAAGCAGTTTGTGTCCATTGGTCTTATTGACAAGCTGTTTGATGTGTGCTATAGGGAAGCTATCTTTTGAACAGACTTTGTTGAGGTTAAAGAAATTAATACGTCCTCCAAGTCATGTTTGGTTTTCGAACTAGTACTAGACTAGCCTCCTATACCGGGTATTTAGATTATCAGATATGTTGTGGAGGAGTGTCTCTACCTCTTGTTTTGATGCATTATATCTCTTAGAAGCGGTCTTCTCTTTTTGTAACAACCCACCCTCTCAAACCCTGGATCCTACGTTCAAACTTACACCGATACTCGAGAACCGAAGGGGCAAGTCATTAGGATTTTAGATGTAACATGTACAACTATGAAATCATTAGGATGGATATCAGAAACTAAATATAATTCTAACTGTTAACAAGATTTCTTATTAACACCCCAAAATGATGCTAAGAAAGGTGAATAATCCTTTGTACAAGTAATGTAGATAAGAAGGTGAATCTTTTCAGAATTGCCTTTTGATTAGGCTTTATTTAATGATATTCCTCAAGCAAGCCTTTCGACTATGTCGAAAGGGTTGGATTATGGGTTAAGTGACCTTTCGATCTAGTTGGGAAGTTATGATATCTCCTTCGAAAGCCTTCCTTTCGATTTGATTGATATACCATGAATTAAGTTTTCTTGACTAGGTTACGACCTTGATGGAGGCCTAAAGCAGTAGATTGGCTTGGATCTTGGTTATTAAGCAGGATGAGAGTTTTCGACCTTGTAGAAAGCTTGGGAGCTTATCTTTCTTGAGTTTAAGTGGGGAAATCTTAAGCTTTAGTAGATCAAAGATAGGTTTCGACCTTGTCAAAAGCCTTGTGTAACACCCCATATTTTCATAACATTAATTAGGATATTAATTAGTTAAATAAAAAAAATAACGTGAAGATTAATTGGTTGAGATTTGATTAAGCTAAGGGTAGCCGTGCAAAGTTAAATATAAATCAAATGAGATAACATAAACTAATACGTTAGTAGACGAGTAAGGGCAATATGGGAAATAGGATAGGCTTATACCCTAAACCCTTAGGAAATGAAACATGCATTCGTTTCATTTTATTCAAACTAAGACATCTAAGTCTGGCCACCATTTTTATTCTTAAGAGAAGATAAAGCGAGGATTCAAGAGAAGGAAGTTAATCAACTAATTCAACATCAAATCTCACAACTTTTTAATCTCAAAGCTGAGATGAATAATTATCACATCCCATTTTCCTATAGTTTTTGGTTTTAAGAATAGATCCAAAATGTTTTTGCAAGTGTATGCCATGTTTTGATGATTAAAGTTATATATATGCTTGTTGGTGATTTATGCATGTTTATTGTTTACGTTAGTTTTTATGATATATTTTATATGAAAACCCTATTAAATGACATCGAAATGCCTTGAAAATTTAAATATAGGTCAAAAATGATATATTAGAAAGGAATTTCAATTTTCATAATTTTTTGAATTAATGTGAATTTTGTATTAATTTTCTAGTGAAGAAAATTATTTATTGGGTTGTAAAATATTTACGGCTATAATTTTTTGGATTTGAAATTTTTATATGTTGGAAAACATATTAAAAACATATTAAAATAAATTTTTGAGAATTTCTCAGATTTTTTCTAAGTGTTTTGATGAATATATAAAATTATTTAAGGTATGAGACTTAAATGTTTTATATATTTAATTAAAAAGAAGGGGCATTTTATAAAATAAAATTATTATTTATTTCTGAAATTAGTGGCAACACTTTTCTGAAAAGCATTTGTTAGCCAATACGATTTTGACAAACAAAGGAAGGTTAGTTGAAAAATTATCCTTTTTAAGTTAAAAACAAGAAAATCATGCTTTTAGCATGTTTATAGCCATTTTGTTATCAAACTTTCTGACTCAAACCTTCCGACAAGGTCAAAAGGTACAATGCTTTCAACAAAGTCAAACCAATGCATATGGTATCAAGTTGCTTGGTATGTAATGAATTGGATAAGATCGAAGGGTTTTTTTTCGAAAGGTTGGTTGCCAAAGAGGTTGGAGTATGTTTGTTTTATAAACCAAAAGTTTACCCTGCTTTGCTTTCAAATAAGAGATTTAACCTTGGTTACTTTCAACCAGGTTAAACATGTAAAATAAAGGTTTTAAACCTTTCGCAAGGTCAAAAATTATTGCTTCTTTACAATCTTTCGAAGTTGTTGCTTCCAACAAAGATGAAAGGTTTACTTATTTTTAAAACAAGTCGCTTCTCCATGCTTTCGACAGAATTTTTTTGACTTAGATGTTTTACTTTGTTTTTTCTAATAGAAGAATAACCCAAGCTTTCGAAGGAGTTGTTTTAAAGGCAGAGGCCAATGGTTTTAAATGATACCTTCTAAATCTTTCGAAGTAGAGCTTTCGACTTAGTCGAAAGGTTGCATCGAATAAAGTCGAAAGGTTTTAAAAGAAGGTTTCCACATATTTTAAACTGAGCCCAGTAAGTTTAGAAAAGGTTATGTTTTAAGAGTTGAACGCTTTCAAAAGGTTTTAATTGCCGAATGGTTTCAATGGAGTCGAAAATTAGCTTTCGAAGGGGTCGAAAAGGTAGCTTCCGACAAGGTCAAAAGGTTTTAATTCTGAATGGTTTTGTAAGGTTTTAAAAATGGAAGGTTTTCCAAAGTTTTTCTAAGGCAATGTTTTAAGTGTTTTTAAAGTAGGACGTCTAAAGTTTCTTTGCTTTCGAAAGGTTTGAGTTCAATGGTTTCGAAAGGTTTTAGTTCAATGGTTTCGGAAGGTTTGATTTCAATGTTTTTGGAAGGTTTTAGTTCAAAGGTTTCGAAAGGTTTGAGTTCAATGGTTTCGAAAGGTTTTAGTTCAATTATTTCGAAAGTTTTCAAAAAGTAAGGTTTTGGCCTCTTGACTAAGACAATTAAAGGGTTTTACTTGTTTTCGAATGAAATGCTTTCAAAAGATTAGAAAGATGTACTTTCAAATGGTTAAATGTTTTCATCAACTAAAGTTTGAGTAAAGAATTATATATATATATATATATATATATATATATATATGATTTTGAGTAAAGCATAAAGAAAATATAATCCTTATGTATGTTTGATTTAAAGGTTTTAAATCATTTTGAAAATGTTTTAAAGGAAAGTTATAAGAGGTGATCCTTAAGTGAAAATGAATCAGATATTAGAATGACAAATGGAACTGGTATAGGGTCGCATCCTATACATTAGCTATTAGCCTCGGCTAATTATTGTCCAAAATTACAGTTTGTAGGGCTTGGTCACGTGTAGACTAAAATTACGATTACATATCATAGGGAATATATGTTAGTATACATATAGGCTATTGGTGAGCCTGAAAAACCATTAGGGTCAGGAAGACCTAGGAGATGATTAAGCTAGGGACAGGCCATTCAGAATAAAGTATCTAACATATAATTATGGTCAGACCGTGCAAAAGAGGTGTGTCGAATAAGTGTTAGATAAATTTTGTTTATATTGTTTGGTAGGCTCGAGCAAGCCAAAGGTTAAAAGTTATCCCAACGAAACTTATGTGTTTGAACATATAGTTCATTATTACCTAATATTTATTTATGTTTACATAATGAATTGCTTTACAGTATTTAACCAGTTTTTGTTGCAGGAAAACCGTTCTGCTAAGATATGTTTTAAAAGAATGTTAGTAAGGGGAAACCCGTTCTGCTGAGCGTAATAGTCTCACTTAACATATTAAACCGGAATGTATAATATTATTCACATCAGGCTTTATGTATGACTCAAAGTTTATGTTTTCCTCTTAAACTCTCGAGTGCTCAAAATTGATTTGAGTAGGATGAGGGCTTAAGGTCTTTTCAGGTTTAGTATGATGATGAATAAGGCTACCGGGGTCATGCAGGAGGCAAACAGATAGCTATTTAGGATTTGTAGCTCTTGTTTTATGTTTTGTTGAATTTCCGTTGTGTTTGTATTAAGTCTATTATGACTATATGACTCTAATCATCAAAGGGGGTATCTTCCTATACCGCTCTTGACATATTTGTAATAAGTATATTTTATCTGTGCTTGGGAAATGCATTTGGGATTATGAAAGTTGAATATGGAACATCTTGTTTTTGAAATGTAACGTTGAAAGTTGTTTTGAAATCTATGTTTTGTTTCATATTCAAGTGCTTCTGATATTATAGATACCATTAACATAGCTGTAATTAGTCACCTGAAGCTAATACTATAGATGACTGCAGCATCTGTAGCGCTTAGTTTTGGGCCTCTAGATAGGGGATATTACAGCTTGGTATCAGAGCATTGTTTATGAAATAATTTAACTAAGAATTATTTTTGAAAACATAATCCTTAGTAATTAATGTTAAGATCGGGGTATGGGATAACGCTATAATAACGTACTTATATTTGCTATAAATAAATATACGCTATATCTTTAGGCTCCTATCTTAGTTAGGCTATTCATCTGTATCTCACGAGGCTTGAATACAGATATGGAAAGAAGAAGAGGCAGAGTTAATCTTAGAGGAGAGGGCACCACCACTAATGGAAATACCCGACCAAATGTTAGAAGAGGTCCTGGTCAGGCTCAAGAAAAATGTTAGTGCTGGGGTTCCCCAAGCGGACATGGAAGCCATGTATCAGTTTTTCGTAAACATGATGCAAGCTGGAATTGCTGCGGGAGTTGTCGGAGGGAATGCTGCTGGAGGAGGAGTTCAACAAATAGTCAACCATTATGCTAACTTGAGTAGAGACTATACTAGGCTTGGAGGGAAACCAATCATTGTAACTAAATATGGGATTGAGGTAGAAAACTGGTTGTTGCATTATGAGAGGATTTTGCTTACTTAGGATTGAATGATGAGCAGAAGAGGAGATTAGCTTCAAGATAGCTTCAGGGAGCTTCTCTATTTTGGTAGAATACTATTGCAGTTGGTGTTGATGAGGAAACCATGACTTGGATGGAGTTTAGGAGAAGGTTTCAAGAAAGGTTTATGTTGGTAATTATGCAATCGGCATTGATTAGGAAGTTTGCTAAACTAGAACATGGGGAGATATCCGTTTTATACTATGCAAGAAGATTGAAGAGTTGGCCCGATACGGGTATGCTTTGGTTTATACGGTGATCATGAGGAATAAGAAGTTTATAAGAGGCTTGAGGCCGTAGTTGATAAGTGCTAACTTGCCGTACCTAAGAGATCCCAGTGATGCAGTGGTAGAAATGGCATTAAGGCAGGAAGATGCATTAGCATGTTTGGGGAAGAAAATGAAGGAGGTCCAGGTGGGACAAGGCCAGAAAAGAAAGTTTTTCCATAAGAAGAATTCTCATAAGGGAGGAGCACAAAAGAAGGGAAATCCAAGGTGGTTTTTATAAATGCAATAAGAAAGGATGTTATGCTCATGAATGTCAGACTGGAAAAGGAAAAGGGAAAGAAGCTGTTTGAAAGAAGAACTTTAAATGTTTTAATTACGACCTGTTCAGCCATTATAAGAACCAACGCAAGGAGCCTGCTAGAGATGGAAAGAGGCAAGCTTATGCATTGGATCCCATAACTTCAAGGCCAATTGTGCAAGAGAAAGGGAAGGCTGTTTCGGGAGGCTCGCTAGAGATTCATGGTATGTCTATTAGCATTCTGTTTGATATTGATACATCACATTCTTTTATTTCTTGATGTTTGGTAGAAAGATTAACCAAGGACCCGCATATTTAGTTACTTCTTTAAGAGTTGCAAATCAGATAGGAGGGTATGCGACACTTGGGATGAGATGTGACCATTTAGAGTTTGATTTGCTAGGTCATTCTTTTGATTGCTTTTTGCATGTGTTTGATTTTGTAGGATTTGGGATTTTCCTCGGGATGGATTGGTTAAGTAAATATGATGATAGGATATTTTTCCATGATAGGAAAATATCACTTAGACATTCGGATTGTATTGATCAGATAGTTTATACCGTAGAAACCCTAGTTGTGAAGTGAATGCTTTATTGGGTATCATGGAGTTAGAGGATGAGTTGCAACGAGACTTTGTGGTTAGAGAATTTTCTGATGTGTCTGAGCCGGTAGTTAGGCTGCCGCTGAAACGAGCCATTGAGTTTCAGATTGATTTGGTGCTTGCAACAGCGCTGGTGAGTAGGCAGCCATGCAGGATGACGCCCACTAAGATAAGAGAGTTGAAGGTGCAGTTGGTGGATTTGGAAGGCAAGAATTTTATCCGACCGAATATTTTGCCTTAGGGAGCTGACATAGTGCTTGCTAAGAAGCCGGACGGATCATTAAGGCTATATATCAATTATCGTAAGTTGAATGAGAAGATGATAAAGAACCAATATCCATTACTGAGAATTGACGATTTGTTCGATCAATTTAGTGGAGCTAAGGTATTCTCTCAATCGGATTTAGTGATTGGATTTACCAGCTTAAAGTGGTAGAGGATAGCATTCCTTTGATGGCGTTTAGGACGAGGTATGGATCGTATGAACGGTTAGTTATGTCGTTCGGACTAACTAATGCATCGGCATTCTTTGTGGATTTGATGAATCGAATTTTCCGAGAGCACTTGGATAGATTTGTGTTTGTCTTCATAGATGATATTTTGAAATACTCTAAGGATGAGAAGGAGTACGAAGTTCATCTTCGAGTTGTGCTCGAGACATTGAGGGAGCATCAGTCGAAAGATAAGTTTTCGAAGTGTCATTTTTGGAAGAAGAAAGTGAAGTTCTTTGGTCATGTAGTCTCATAAAAAGGGTTGTTTGTAGATCCAACAAAGATTGGGGCGGTGAATAACTGGAAGAGACCCAAGACAGTGACTGAGATAAAGAGTTTTCTTGGATTGGCTGGATATTGTCGAAGGTTTATAAAGGATTTTTCATGGATAGCTGCACCAATGACTAAGGTTACATGAAAAGATGTGAAATTTGTATGGACAAATAACAGTGAGGAAGCATTCCAGAGCTTGAAACACTTATTGACCCATGCACCAGTGTTTGTGGTTACGGAGTGGAATTAGGATTTAGTTGTTTATACCGATGCATGTGGAATTGGATTGGGAGCTGTGTCGATGCAAAGAAGTAAAGTGATTGCTTATGCTTTTAGACAGCTCAGACCACATGAAGTTAGGTATCCTACGCATGATTTGGAGTTAGCTACCGTTATATTTGCTTTGAAGGTGTGGTGGCATTACTTTTTGGGAAAGCGATTTGAGCTTTATATATCATAAGTCGTTGTAGTACTTGTTCTCTCAGAAGGAGCTGAACATGAGATAGCAGAGATAGTTGGAGTTTATTGCTGTTTATGATTTTGGAATTGAGTACACATCCATAAAAGGAAATAAGGTAGCAGATGCACTCAACCGGAAACATCAGAATGCAGTATTGGCTATGATTTCCGAGTGGAAAGACTTGGAAAAATTTGTCATCTTGTAGAGTGCAATATAGATCCAAGGCAAGTTTTAGTGCGGGAAGTGTTGTATTGCCTTGTTTAGAAGTTTGATCGGTAATGATTGAGAAAATAGCTTCGAAATAGGAGGAGGTTCCAGTTTTGGCTGAACGGATCAGAAAATTAAGGAAAGGAACAGACCGCGATGACTCAAAGGATTTCAGTCTTGACCAGAAAGGGTGGTTGAGAAAGAAAGGAAGGTTGTGTGTTCTGAATGTTGGAAACATGAGGAAAGAAGTTTTGGATGAATGCCATCGTTCAAAGTTCAGCATCCACCCAGGAGGAATGAAGAAATATCAGGTTGTGAAGAGAAGTTTCTTCTTGCAAGGTATGAAACAGGACATTGGTTTGTGTGTTAAGCAGTGCTTGAATTGTCAATAGACAAAGGCTGAGCACTAGAAGTCAAGTAGATTGCATCAACCATTAGGTGTTCCAACGTGGAAGTGCGGTTCTATATCAGTGGATTTCATTGATGGGTTGCCAAGATCTGATATAGGAAATGAAAGCATATTGGTTATAGTGGATAGTTTGATTAAGAATGCCCATTTCATTTCGATAAAGTGAACTAGGACGTCGCCTATTTTCGCGAAGTTATTTTTGAAGAATGTGGTTAGATTAAATGGGATTCCTAGTAGTTTTGTCAGTGATAGAGATCCTTTGTTTGCTAGTGAGTTCTGAAAGAGTCTATAGGAAGCATTAGGAACTAAGCTCAACAGAAGTACCGCTTACCATCCATAGACCGATGGACAAACAAAAAGAGTTAACAAAGTCTTGGAGGATTTGTTAAGAGCTTGTGTATACGAGGGACATGGGAAGACCATCTCCATTTAGTCGAATTCTTGCATAATAATAGCTATCATGCTAGTATTGGGATGACACCATTTGAAGCATTGTATTGAAGACTATGCAAATCTCCCGCGTGTTGGTTAGAGACCGGGCATAGACTGGTTCCTTGTTCTGATTTGGTGAAAGAAGCTACGGAGAATCGAGTTGATCCGAGCTAGGATGTAGGAAGCTCAGTCTAGGCAGAAAAGGTTATGCAGATAGAAGGAGGAAAGACTTGGAATTCTCTGTTGGAAACTATGTGTTAAATAAGATTTCATCGATGAAAGGTGTGATTAGATTTGGAAAGTCAGGAAAGTTAGCACCTAGATCCATTGGGCCCTTTTATGTTGTTTTGAGGATTTGGAAAGTCCCTTATAAAGTAGAGTTACCAAAAAGTTCGGTAGTAGTCCATGATGTTTTCCATATTTCTCATTTTAGAAAGTGTGTTAGAGACTCGGAGACTACTATAGAACCTACGGAGTTATAGGATTTAGTAGTTGAACCGGACTTGACTATAGTTAAAAAGCCGATTCACATTGTGGCTAGAGATGAGAAGAAGTTGAGGAACACGATAGTCAAGTTAGTGAATGTTCAGTTGAGTGAAAATACTAGAGACTGTACTTGGGAGACTGAGAGCAAGATTAGAGATGCTTATCCGGAGTTTTTTGATGGTATGTTTTAGCGTTAATTGTTTTGATGTGTACCTTATCGTAATTTCAAGGACGAAATTATTTAAGGCGGGGAGTATGTAACACCCCATATTTTCATAACATTATTTAGGATATTTAAATTTTTAAATAAAATAAAATAATGTGAAGATTAATGGGTTAAGATTTGATTAAGCTAAGGGTAGCCGTGCCATGTTAAATATAAATCAAATGAGATAACATAAACTAATATGTTAGGAAATGAGTAAGAGCGGTATGGGAAATATGATAGGCTTATACCCTAAACCCTTAGGAAATGAAATACACATTCATTTTATTTTATTCAAACTAAAACATCTAAGGCCGGCCTCGATTATTATTCTCAAGAGAAGATAAAGCTAGGATTCAAGAGAAGGAAGCTAATCAATTAATTCAACATCAAATCTCACATCTTTTTAATCTCAAAGCTAAGGTGAATAATTACTACATCCGATTTTCTTATAATTTTCGGTTTTAAGATTAGACCCAACATTTTTTTGCTAGTGTATGCTATGTTTTGACAATTAAAGTTATATGTATGCTTGTTGGTGATTTATACATGTCCGTTTAGTTTTTCTTATATGTTTGATATGAAATCCCTATTAAGTGATATCCAAATGTCTTGAAAATTTATATATAGATCATAAATGATATTTTAGAAATGAGTTTCAATTTTCATAATTTTTCGAATTTATGTTAATTTTATATTAATTTTCCAGTGAAGAAAATGATTTATTGGGTTATAAAATATTTACGCTAAATAAATAATTATTTGGATTTGAAATTTTTATATGTTGGAAAACATACAAAAATCGATTTTTTGGAATTTTTTCTAAGTGTTTTGATGAATATATAAAATAATTTAAGGTATGGGACATAATTGTTTTATATATTTAATTAAGAAGAACGGGCATTCTATAAAATAACATTATTATTTATTTGAAAATAGTGGCAGAACTTTTCTGAAAAGCATTTGTTAGCCAATAAGATTTTGACAAACAAAGGCATATTAGTCGAAAAGTTATTCTTTTTAACTTAAAAACAAGAAAATCTTGCTTTTAGCATGTTTCAGCCATTTTGGTATCAAACCTTCCGACCCAGACCTTCCAACAAGGTCGGAAGGTACAAAGATTTCGGCAAAGTCAAACCAATGCATATAGTATCAATTTGCTCAGTATGTAATGAATTGGATAAGGTCGAAGGGTTCTTAGTCGAAAGGTTGATTGCCAAAAGGGGTATGTTTGTTTTATAAACCAAAATTTTACACCTGCTTTGCTTTCGAATAGGAGCTTTCGACTTGGTTGCTTTCGACCAGGTTAAACATGTAAAATAAAGATTTTAAACCTTTTGACAAGGTCGAAAAGTTACTACCACTTTACCATCTTTCGAAGTTGTTGCTTTTGACAAAAATGATAGGTTTACTTGTTTTTAAAACCAACCGCTTCTCCATGCTTTCGAAAGAAAGCTTTCGATTTAGATGTTTTGCCCTGTTTTTTCTAATGGTAGTATAACCCAAAATTTCAAAGGAGTTGTTTTAAAGGAAGAAGCCTATTGTTTGAAATGATACGTTTAATGCTTTCGAGGCAAAGCTTTCGACAAAGTCGAAAGGTTGCTTCCAATGAAGTCGAAAGGTTTTAAAAGAAGATTTTCCACATGTTTTAAACTAAACCCAGTAAGTTTCCAAAAGGTTTATAAGAGTTGAATGCTTTTAAAAGGTTTTAATTGTTGAATGGTTTCAATGGAGTCGAAAAGTAGCTTTTAAAGGGGCCGAATGGTATTTTCCGACAAGGTCAAAAGGTTTTATTTCTAAATGGTTTCGAAAGATTTTAAAAATGGAAGGTTTACCAAAGAATTTCTAAGGCAATGTTTTTTATTGTTTTTAATGTAGGATGTCTAAAGTTTCTTTGGTTTCGAAAGGTTTGAATTTAATGGTTTCGAAAAGTTTTAGTTCAATGGTTTCGAAAGGTTTGAGTTCAATGGTTTCAAAAGGTTTTAGTTCAATGGTTTCGAATGGTTTGA
Source organism: Allium cepa (assembly GCA_030765085.1). Lineage (NCBI taxonomy): Eukaryota > Viridiplantae > Streptophyta > Magnoliopsida > Asparagales > Amaryllidaceae > Allium > Allium cepa. Next base: position 712,612,293 of record CM060938.1, on the reverse strand, counting down.
AGTGTGGTTTCGAAAGGTAAGGTTCTGGCCTCTTGGTCTAGACAATGAAAGGGTTTTACTTGTTTCTGAAAGAGATGCTTTTAAAAGATTAGAAAAAGGTACTTTCAAATGGTTAAATGTTTTCATCAACTAAAGTTTGAGTAAAGAATATATATATATATATATATATATATATATATATATTTAACATGCAATACGATTTTGACTAAAGCACAAAGAATATATAATTTCCTTGTGTAAGTTTGATTTAAAGGTTTTAAATCATTTTGAAAATGTTTTGAAAGAAAATTATAGGAGGGCATCCTTAAGTGAAAATGACTCAAATATTAGAGTACCAGATGGGACTGGTATAAGGTCGCACCCTATACATTTGCTATTAGCCCCAACAAATTGTTGTCCAAAATTCCAGTATGTACGGCTTTGTCACATGTAGAGTAAAATTATGATTACACACCGAAGGAAATATATGTTAGTATACATATACGTTATTGTGAGCCCGAAAAACCATTAGGATTAGGAAGACCTGGGAGATGATTAAGCTAGGGATAGACCGTCCAGAAGTGAAGTATTTAACAGATAGTTAAGAACAGACCGTCCAGAAGAGGAGTGTCTAACAGATATTAAATAAATTTTGTTTTATTGGTTGGTAGACCCGAGTAAGCCAAAGGTTAAAAGTTATTCAAACAAAACTTATGTGTTTGAATAGATAGTTCATTATTACATGATATTTATGTTTGTTTACATAATGAATTGCTTTACAATATTTAACCAGTTTTGGTTGTAGGAAATGGTTTTGCAAAGATATGTTTTAAAATAATGTTAGTAAGGGGAAACCCGTTCCGCTAGGTGGCGTGGTCTCACTTAACATATTAAACTGGGATGTATAATATTATTCATACCATCCTTTATGTCTGACTGGAAGTTTATGTTTCCCCCATAAATTCTCAGGTGCTTAAACTCTCTTTGAGTAGGTTGAGGGGTTAAGGTCTTTTCAGGTTTAGTTGGATTACGAATAAGGCTACCAGAGGCAAACAGATGGCTATCTAAGAGTTGTAGTTCTTGTTTTATGTTTTGTTGAATTTACGCTATGTTTTTATTAAGCCTGTTATGACTCTGATCATCCAAGGGGTAGTCTTCATATATCGCTCTTGGCGTATTTGTAATAAGTATATTTAATCTATGCTTGGGAACGTATTTGGGATTATGTAGGTTGAATATGGAACATCTAGTTTTTGAAATGTAATGACGAAAGTTGTTTTGAAATCTGTTTTTTGTTTCATATTCAAGTGCTTCTGATATTATAGATACCATTAACATAACCGTATTTAGTCACCAGAAGCTAATACTATAGGTGACTGTAGCATCTATAGCGCTTAGTTTTAGGCCTCTAGGTAGGGGATATTACACCTTGGGTATAACTTCTATGGGTTTGAATCTGTAATTTCAGACTTTGATACTTAGAAGATAGGCTTCGACCTTGTCGAAGGCTTTAGATCACAGAGTAGACTACTTTGAATGGGTTACAGTAGTTATTGGAGCTTGAAGGGGTATCGATCGCGCCAATAGGGGCCTTCCGATAGAGATTAAACCCGAAATATAGGAGTGAATCCAGCAAGCGCTGAAATGAAATAGTAAAATAGCATAAAGTAATTGAAACTTCCCTTTCTCTAACTCTAATGTCTTTATTACTTTAAATTCCCAAATTTATTTACCAACTGGGGTTACAATGCTCTATTTAAGAAAATACAAGTTTAGAAGGAAAGGAATCGGATTCCCCAAACGTGACCCATTGGGTCTTATTTATAGATGGGGCTTCACACCTTTCGACCCTGATGCTTTCAGCTGGGACGGAAGGTGGCTATTAAGAGACTTAAGCAAGCTTCCGCCTTTGTCGAATGCTACGATAACATTTCTCTTCTTAGAGTTACCTTGAAAGTGCTTCTGACTCTGTCGTTAGCCTTTGCCTTTTGGTTTCGATGATGTTGGTTATGCCCATACCATTGCTTTGATCTTATGCGGAACCCTCCTGGACCACGCTGGTTTCAATTGGTTCGAAAGGCTTACTATAGCTTCCAAATGGGTTATTCTGGTCAATGCTTTGCATTCGTATAGTTCAAACAAAGGCAAAACCTTTGGTGCTGAAAGGTTTGGCGCATATGCAAGTAGTTGTTCTCCTTGTCTTTAATAGGGGCTACTTTGACTCAATCGAAAGGTCTTCATCTAGTCGAAAGGTTGTAAATGAAGGCGAAAGAGAGTTTTCGACTCTTTCATCTTCTTCGAAAGGTTGAAACCCTCTGAATATTGATAGAAGGGACCTTTTGGTACCTTGGAAAGGTTTTGAGGCTTCTAAACTTTGATGGTTGCATCCCTTCGACTCCTTCGAAAGGTTTGGCTGCAACTCATCTCTCTAGCTCTCTATTCAAAGAGGTCTCGACTTGGTCAAAAGGTGAATTATTGGAGTAACATTTACCCCTCCTTGCGAAGGGATGCTCTTGACTTTCTAATTCATCTTTGCCAAAACCTAAAAAGTTCTCGCCTCTTGGTCTTCCAACATAGATCTGGGCCATCCATTAAAATCTGATCTAATGGTTGATAACTTTGGGAGACTTTTCGTATGTAATACGCTTTTCATCTTCTTCCTCTTTTTACCTTTATGGAATTAAAATTCAATATGAAAGTAAAATAGTTCCAAATATTCTCAAACTTCTATCTCACTTCTAGAAAACAAAACCACCTGCAAATTCAATTCGTAAGTTTTAAGTTTAACTCTATTTTATTAACTTCAATCGGATTTTACCCATCTAGATTTCAAAATTGAAATTTTCTTTTTTGAAGTATTCAAATCTCAATTTTTATGAAGGTTAATTATGATCGATTACTAAGAAACTTTTCTAATCTTGTTCCAGGAATTTTTAGAGTTATTTTGTGTTTATGAGTATGAAACTGATAGTAGTTAATTCTGGAACCCGTTTTCTTATCGGGTCTGGGTTTCCAAAATTTTTGTTTTTAATCAATTCGGATTTCCGATTTGTTAAGTATTTTCATACTATTGAAATTGAAAAAAAATAATTTTGGTTCGAATTCATTTCCTTAATAGATTTGGGTTTTCTTGTTTGTTAAGAATTTTTTGAAACCTGTATTTGCAATTGGGTTTGAGGGTTAGAAAAATGATTCCTTTGCCCGGAAGTTTCACGAGTTAAGATGAAAATTTTGGCAACATAAAATGAATTTTCTACCCATTTTCAGGGGATTGAGGCGGCAACATTGGGTTTCTTCCTTAGCCCCTTTCGATGGGGTCGAAAGGTATTGTAATGCCAATTATATCATCTTTGTTGAAAGGTTATACTATTAGATAGGGAGTAGGAACTCCTAGAGTTTTTCTGTCCGTCTTTGTCGAAACGCCCTAAGTACATAAGAGTTTAACTTAGTACCTTTCGAAATTAAATAGGTAAATTAGGTTTCGACAACATTGGTATTTTACCCAGGAATACTAAGTTGTTAGTTTTGACAGCGTCGAAAGGTCTTGTTGGTCAGTCTATGAAACGTTTATAGTGCACCTTTTTGCTTTAGTATTTGTGTTAACCGTTACCAACTTTTTTAGCAATTAGGTTCTGTAGAGGCTTCGACATTATTGAGAATTGATGTATGAACAAGTATTATGTTTTAAATTTTCGACTTTGATGATTGCTCAAAGAATACTTTTATCTAGCTTTTGCCAATGTCGAGACATGCTTGTGAAATGATGATGCACTTTTCTTTTCGATCTTATCGAAAGCCTAGTGTTTTTGGTTTTTGACTTAATCTATTTGTGCAATCTTGAAGTTTCATAATTGTTTTCATGTTTAAGTTATCTAAGTAGGTTTCTTTGTCTAATTCTTGAAAGTATTCCAAATTCATAAATGACCAAGGATTTTAACTAAAACATTTTCACCCGGTAGAATTATGAGTTCTTCGAAGAAAGATGAAGCCATTTCCAAGAATTCTTCCATTGCATCCCAAGATAAAATCCACCTTAATGATTTTGGCATTAATGGAATTGAAGCTATTCCCCCTCAGGATACTGACACCATAGACAATCTTTCTAAAGCGTATTTTTCTTATACTGCCGTACACATATGGCATGGCAGATTCTTACCCTCCCCAGAGTTCTTATCTTCATATCTATCTCATGTTGGAATCACCATAATCCAATTGTCTCCAAACATCTACACTCATCTCCTGTCACTAGAGATAATGGCACTGGAATCCGGGCTCCCTTCTATTAGAGCAGGAGTGCTTAACTTCTTAACCAGGCTGGTATAATTGAGCAATCTCAACAATCAAATTTACAGAGCTAACCCCCATAAGAAGTTATTACCAGATGTGGTCAACAAATTCAAGGATTGGGAGAATCAGTTCTTCTTCGTTAAATGCTTTGCCAATATTTGTAGGACTTTTTCTTCTCTTGGTAAGTCTTGACTTGTGTTGTCTTTCCCTTACTTAATGTTTTTTGTTGACTAATCTCTTGCTTTATCAGGTGTCCCTGCCAAAAAGCTTTATGATGCCGACAAGAGAATAATTGATTCTCTAACTGTGGCTTCAAGAAAAATTAAGAGCAGACTGACACTTCTAACTCCCTCAAATTTAAGAAAGCACTCTCTTCTGCCAGTGGGACAGAAGATCTTAGGAACACCTCCCTCTGTTCAGCACATTTCACACGGCAAACGCTTTCTCTCCCTGGGAGATGCTGAACACTTCTTTCCAACGTCCCTAATTTGTGCAGACCATCTTGGTACGTAATTTGTCTTGTATTTTTTTCGTCCTTGGTATTCTTTGAAATATTTTGGCTGACTTTTAATCTACTTGAATTTGTTTCAGCTTCTTCTCAAGTCATAGTGTCTGCTAGTGGTGCTGCCCCTCCTTCACTTACTTTAGGAGTGAGATCAATCATCGCCTCCTTTGCAAAGTCCAATCAAACTTTCAAAAGGAAGTTAATGGAATCTTCCACAGATGTGCCTCCGAAAAAAAATTCTAAAGTTATAGAAGTGGAGGAAGTGGAGGAACGCTTATCGTTTGAACAAGTACCAAAGAGCCCTATTGTTGAAGCCCCCAAAGATAAACGAAGCAAACTCCGCGTACTCCTGCCCCTCTTTCACGCATCTCTATCTCTGATACCCTAGTTTCACTTGAGCAGACGCAACTAGCTTTATTGATGTCTCCTTCCGTGAAACAAATTCCTCCGAAGCCATCATCTTCTACTCCTCTATCTACAAATTTGAAGAGATTATTGAACTCATTTTGCATTCTAAATCTTTTGCTCCTTCTTTCCCACCCTCTTTTACTCCAGATTTGGTGGGGAATTATCACTCTCTAATGGAGCAGCGACTTCTAGTAAGTTCCTCTTTAACTATCCTTATCATCATTGGTTTTTTCTTAAACCAATAACTTGTGTTATATTTTTCTTTCAGATCTCAAAGAGATAGTTTACTTTTAATGAACATGTTTCAAAATCTTTCGCCAAATCCTTCATGCTTCAAGAGGAAAATTCTAAGCTCGAAGACCAAGTGTCTTCACCTTTTGCTGCTAATGATGACACCTCCATAGAATTAGAACGAGTAAAGGCCTCTCTTGCTCAAGTTGAGTCTGATCTAGAGGAAAAAAGGTGTGCTCATCAGCTTTTTGTTGATGAGAAGCTTGCTACTGAGCTCACTTTAAAGGATTCAGAAGGTGAGAAGGCTTACCTAGTCATGAAAAACATCTCTTTGAAAGATAAATTCAAGAAGACCAGAGCTTCGCTTAAATTTGTTGTTCGTACCCTTACTAACATCAAGCAGCAAGTGTTCTAGTTTTTCGATGTCACCTTAGGGCAGATGATGCTGAAGAACTATGAAGATGCCCTTATGCTTGCATACACCGTAAACTACAGGAATTGTCCTAACTTCGAATTTTCTTCACTTGATCCCGCCCTTGCCAAAAGGGTGATGGGAAAAATCAATCAGATGATGTAGGGTATTGAACCTGAGGACGAGGAAAAATTAATGCTGGTGAAGTTCTTTCTTTTGATATCCCCTCCTACGAAATCGAATGAGACTCTGAGGAGGAGGAGGGTGACAAGGATGACGCCACCGAGGATAAAGATGACGACGACTGAGTTAGCAGTGATGATGATAACAATGGTGATGATGATGACTTTGCTGGAGGCCAAGGTCTTGATGGTGACAAAAAGGGTCTTTCTGGAGCTTCAGAAAAGGACAGTGGCGATCGAGTTGAATTTCCTTAAAAAGAGTCATCCCCTCAAAAGGATGTTCCATCTGCATCCCTCGGGCCTTCTGCTGCTCCAGGTAGGTGAGCCTGCTCCTGCCCAAACTGAGAATTCAAAAAAGAGAAAGAGCAGGCTTCCCAAGCTTCTGTTCTAGTTTCTCAGGTATGGAATTTCCTGTTTAAATATCTTTCTCCTTGAAGATAATAATTAGTTTAAAATAATTCATTTTAGATAAGGAGGAAGTCTCAACTTCCTAATAGAACAAAACTTGAAAGAAAACAATCATAAATTAACTAGTTATATAGGGAGTTTGACGGTCATATAACGAAGTATAACATCCTCGCTGAAAAGTATCACAGTCTTGATCGGAGTGCCTCTGTTCTAGCATCTTTTAAAAATCAAAGGGCTACCCCGATATTAAAGAGAGTGTGCCTCCGATACAACGCTCACTTAAAGGAGAATCGGGAGTTGCTTGCTTTATTTTGGATGATGATCGAAGAAAGGGATATTTTAGTTAACTTTCTGTATAAAGCCTAATGCAGACATTCTATTATAGACTTTTCGTACTTAGGAAAATTCAGCAGGGGTTTACTCAGATGTTTCCGTAAAAGATACTTAGATAAATTCGGATCTGACCCGCATCCCAGAGTTTGCTGGAGCTTACCGCGGGTTAGGTTGATTCCTCAAAATCTCCCCTATGAAAAGCTTAAGTACTATAAAGATAAATTTGTTTCTGAGTTTTTCTCTAAGTCTATTTTGTATAAACCAGATGAATGATTGAATATGTAACAATAAAATGATTTATGAATAAATGTTTTAGCTCTGTTTTCTATGCTTAGGTTTTCCTTACTATACTATTATAGATAGACAGTTCTTTAGATCGACTCCATGCTAGAGACCACTTAAGCCAATATGTTAAATTGAGAAAGTTTTACTCTTAAAATGCATCAATTTTAAAGACTTTGAAATTAACAAGATATAGCTTCCTTTGGGATTTGCAAAAATTGTACTTGGAATATCCTCGCCTTTGTTTTGACTTCCTCGGCGATGAGGAGGAAACTTCCATTAAAGAGATCAGAACATTCCACTCTAAACTAATTTGTAGTCGCGATAGTCCCCCGGCTGGGAAATGAGACTATAGCAAATGACCACCGTCATAACCCAGAAGGAGTTACTGTGCGTTTTGATTCGACAATTATGAATCAGCTAATTCTTTAGACAAAGTAATAAAAGTAGTTTCCTAGCTTTAAATGAAATCAAATTGTTTATTGTAACTTTTAATTTTGTGGTTGTTTGAGTTGTAATTTTTACTATAATAATAAAGAGATTTCTTAGCTTGATTTTGACTTTATTTTATCTTTTTTGCTTAAATAGGAGCTACAGTTATCCTTAATTTCTCTTCCTCTTAATTTATTATCACGTGTTGATGCTATTAGAGAGGAATTGTTGATAGCGAGTGGAGGGGTTGTGGTTATTGATGTGGTCTTATTAGAACGTTTTGACGGTAACGTCGAAGCTGTAAAATTACATAATAGGTGTTTTCTTCAAAAAACCATCACCAGCGGTCGCAAAGATCACATTGCCTACTTTGAGGCTGAAATCAAGAATAAAGTTGAGATAATTACCACGCGTACACGACAAGTGAAGACAAATCCCACAATCGACTTCGATCAATAGATGTATGAACTTGTTGAGCAAATAAGTGACATTGAGTTGAAATTAAAAGATAGGCTAGCACAGTGTGCATTTCTGGAATTCATCATGGGGGACAAGACTTCGAGTACTGACTTGCGTGTCTCTCATTCTACTCCTACGGTTACTAAACCCACCAGGTCGAAGCTTCTTGCGGTCGAAAATTCCCTACTATGCTCAACCCTACCCCGGGCTTAGACGAGAATGCTATGGACAAATGGTGCAGGAGACTCAAGTTTGAAATAGCCAAATATTTCGATGAAAAAAAAAAGGTCAAATATTCTCAAAATATTAATGATTATGCTACCAAGAATCAGAAGTTCGAGCGCGATATTTATCTCTTTCTAAAGAGCATTTCGGAATTAGAAAGGGATAACAAGACCCTTAGGGCAACAGATAGAGCCTTCAATCACGCTCTGAAAGCCAACATTGATGCCATTGATGATGAAGACAAAATAAGGAAGAATCTTCAAGGATGTTCTCTACGCGACCATTTACCATGTCGTAGGGCCTTCAATCGTAGAAACTCTTAACAAGGGCCTCTCAAGATTTGTAATTTGTTTGTATGTCTGACTTGAATGAACTTGTTTTGTATACATATATGTAAACAATTTCAAAGACAAATTATTTCATGACTTATGTAAATTATATAAATTTGGAAAGTAGCACCTGATTTGCAATCCTTTTCTGTGATGTCACTTTTGAAATGCCTTTGAATTGCTCATTCATTGATTTTTGGACTCGCTGAATCTTTTGTTATTCCTTAATGTTCTAATTTTCTTGAAAAGCATGTAGCAAACTATACTAATTGTTAGCTTGAAATCGAGATATTTGTCTATGTATGTCATTTGCTTAGGTTAACGAATCATCCTATTAATTATATGAAAAGTAGTTTATGCTAAATGTTAAAATCTCATCTTTAACCACAATGAGGGATGATCAAGAATTTCACTCGTTCCGCTTGGCTGGAATGTCTGAAATTTGCTAATAGAAAATTCCGCTTTATCATGGGGGTATAAATATTGGGATGTAACCTTTATTTAACAAAGAACCAAATCCAGAAATCGACGTCTGAAATTTTGAAGTAGTAACTCTCTGATTCATTCCTTAACATTAATAGGATTTAAAAAGTTAGAAATTCGAAGTTCACATTCGAAAACTCTTAATAGCAATCTTTATAGTAATATTCTTCGACCTAGATTTGGGCATTTGTGATAGAAAAATAGGATTTCTACTTTTGAAATTCCACACCATATTAGGGTTTGAATAAGTAACTGTCTCAATACCCAAATTCAGGTATATTAAAATGACCTATGGTTATCAAAGACCCAAAACCCAAATTCTGGTACTAAATAGTGAAGTTCTGAAATAAATATCCTGAAACCCAGATTCGGGTATTAGTAGATGTCATTTAGATATGAAGGATCCGAAAATCGAACTCAGGTATTAATGGATGAAATTCTGGTATAAGAGACCCGAAACCCAGATTCGGGTATTTTTGGATGATGTTTTAGAAATGAAAGTCCTGAAACCCCATTCGTGTATTTTTAAGCGGAGCTCCGTTTTACTCCTTTGATGTGTGAACCCTTCAGGTCTTGTGTATAAGTAATTTGTCTAGTTGCCTCTTAAGCTTGAACATCTTAGTCCGTAACTTGAAATTCCTTTTTCTCGTGCTTGGACATCTTACTTCATGATCTGATGTGCCTCTTCTCGGGCTTGGACATCTCAGTCTATTATTTGATGGGCCTTTTCTTGGGCCGGGATGTCTTAGTCCATTGTTTTCCGGCGCTCTTAGTTAGCTCATCTTAGAGGCTGGAACCAAAAACTTACCCAATCTCCCTCTTGGAGCAACCTGCCCTTTCCCTTTTGCAACACGGATAAGGGTTTGTTCCATGTTCTACCCTTGCCATCTTATGGCACGGATAAAGGCTTACTCCGTCTTCCCTCCAAGAGGTGCCTTAACCTGGCCATAGCGTGGTGCATACAAGGGTTTGTTCGATGCTTTAACCTGGCCATCATATGGCGCGGCTAATGGCTTACTTCGTCCTCCCTCTAGGAGGTGCTTTGACCCGACCAAAGGTGCAGCCAAGGGCTTGTCCGGTGCTTTAACCTGGCCATCTTATGGCGTGGCTTAAAACTTACCTGCCCCCTCCAGCCCTGGCCATCTCGACGCGGACAAAGGCTTTTCTACCATCTTAGGTAGACTACCATCTTTGGCAGTATCCTAATATCAGGAGCGTTTCACTCCCAACCATGCAGATTTTCTCTTTATAGAAAGTTTCTCTTTATTAACTTTATCTCAAATTCTTTTTACAAACCCTTGGATTTTCCTTGATGAAAGAAGTTTATGACCATCCCCTCCAGGGCTCTTCAATGGTTCGTTTTATGACCATTCATCGTATGACAGTGGCAGCAGGATCCTCTTAAATTCCTGTCACATTTTGGCTTCTTTTTCTGTGATGGCTAATAGTTGAGCTCATCCTTTGTAAGCAAGTAGACGTTCTCAATTGAAGTTGTTAAGTCGCACTCCTTTGGATGTCTAAGCTTGAAGCTTGATTCTTGAAGATGGCTTCTTGACTTTTTGGTCCTTGGCCCTGTATTCTCATGCCCTTCAATTGCTTTTCTTTTTGGCACTCTTTGTACATCTTGTGTAGGAAGCGTTCTCTTTATAATTGGTTGTTTCCATTTATTTGCAAAGGCATTGTAATCAATCATTATTTCTCTCTCAAAGATTCTGCCTTTTGAACAATGTTGAATAATTTTTCTCGTTTGATTAAAGACATTATCACTTTTATTTGTCCTCTTTCCAAGTGCAAAGATAGGGGTAGGACCAACATGAAAAGGATTTAGACTCCATTTCTCGAGATCACAAGATTCTGCTTTCTTCTTCTTTATAATTCTTAGGACTTCGAGCCTTAGTCTTTCTTCTTCATGTTGATAGAGTTCATGATAATTGTTTGGGGGAACCTTGTCAAATATAGTTCGGAGGACCCTTGTTCAAATCTTTTAGTTCTTGTAGTCATGATTAACCAATGAAGATAAACTTGAAGTAGGATTGATCCAAGTAGGGTTAGAGAATAGTAATGTTGGGGATTTAACCACAGCGCCGGAGGTTCGAGCCCTACTTCTAGTGTCAAAAATGTTAATAAGATTTCTTGTTAACACTCCAAAATGGTGCTAATAAAAGTGAATAATCCTTTATACAAGTAATGCAAAAAAGAAGGTGCGAATCCTTTTAGAACCGCTTTTCGATTAGGCTTTATTTAATGATATTCCTCAAGCAAGCCTTTCGACTGTTTCAAAGGGTTAGATTATGGGTTAAGTGAACCCTCAATCCAGTTGGGAAGTTATGATCTCTCCTTCTAAAGCATTCCTTTTGATCTGATTGATATACCTTGAATTAAGTTTTCTTATATAGGTTTTGACCTGGATGGAGGCCTAAAGCTGTAGATTGGCTTGGATCTTGGTTATTAAGCAGGATTGGAGGTTTTGACCTTGTCAAAAGCTTGGGAGCTTATCTTTCTTGAGTTTAGATGGGGAAATCTGAAGCCTTAATAGATCTGAGAAAGGTTTCGACCTTGTCAAAAGCCTTGGGTATAAATTCTTTGGGTTTGAATCATTAATTTAGGCTTTGATGCTTAGAGGATAGGCTTCGACCTTGTGGAAGGCTCTAGATCATAGAGTAAACAACTTTGAATGGGTTACAATAGTTATTGAACTTGAAGGGGTATCGACTATGTTGATAGGAGCCTTTCGATAGAGATTGAACCTGGAAAATAGAAGTGAATCCAGTAAAGGCTAAAATGAAATAGTAAAATAACATAAAGTAATTGAAACTACCCTTTCTCCAACTCCAAAGTCTTTGTTTCTTTAAATTCCCAAATTGATTTACCAACTAGGGTTATAATGCTTTATTTAAAAAAAAATAGGTTTTGAATGAATGGAATCAGATCCCCCAAACGTGACCCCTTATGTCTTATTTATAGATGTCGCTTGGCACCTTTCGAACCTAATGCTTTCGACTAGGACAGAAGGTGGCTATTAACAGACTTAAGCAAGCTACCGCCTTTGTCGAATGATATCACAGCGCTTCTCTTCTTTGAGTTTCCTTGAAAGCGCTTTCGACTCTGTCGTTAGCCTTTGCCTTTTGGTTTCGATGATGTTGTTTATGCTCATGCCCTTGTTTTCATCTGATGTGGAACCCTCCTGGACCATACTGGTTTTGACCGATTCGAAAGGCTTACTATAGCTTCCGAAGGGGTTGTTCTGGTCAATGCTTTGCTTTTGTGTAGTTCAAAAAAGACGAACCTTTGGTATCAAAAGGTTTGGCATATATGCAAGTAGTTGTTCCTCTTGTCTTCGAAAGGTTTTTGTTTGATTCAATAGAAAGGTCTTCATCTAGTCGAAAGGTTGTAAATGAAGGCGAAAGGGAGCTTTCGACTCTTTCATATTCCTCGAAAGGTTGAAACACTATGAATATTGATAAGAAGGACCTTCCGACACCTTCGATAGGTTTTGAGGCTTCTAAACTTTGATACCTGGATCCCTTCGACTCCTTCGAAAGGTTTGGCATTAGCTCTTCTCTCTAGCTCTCTATTCAAAGAGGTCTCGACTTGGTCGAAAGGTGAATTTTTAGAGTAACATGAACTAACAGTATATACTTTTAGAGTCTATTGCAGAGGGAAATAATATATATATATAATCAATATCATAGTCACATCACCATAACATGAATGAAATGCCAAATGCACGTGTCTAAATAAATACAGGTTCAACCTAGTCCTATAAATAAAGAATCAAACCCATATACAATATTGATCTACTCCACATATACACTACATAAATAAATCTCCATCTCTAATACAGTCTCATATCTAAACTCCATCAACCTAGATATATGCATATGAAAGCAGGAGTTGATAATACATAAATCTGGTGAGTGAGCCATAATCTACTCTACATATACTATAAAAATAATATTATAACATGATATGAGTCTATTGTCTGGCCATCGTATGTTACATTTTCGTTCCATACCTATCTCACATAAAACTAACAATATCGCGTCAGGTTTATGTGAACTTGCTTCCATGAACTTGCCTCATGCACTGCAAGTTCGCCTATTTTCCACCATCACATCAAAGGCATATAGGAATCATGCCTTGGATTAGCCTTATGCCCTATAGGGTCACTTGTCATCCTTGCGCTACCTAATTGGACTCACGTCCTAGACTAGACTCATGCCCTATTGGGTCGCTTATATCCGTCCCTCCACCAGGTCTGCAGTAGCACTATAAGAGAACAAATCATCATGCTTGGACCATCCAAATGTGTTAAAGGTCTGCATGCATATCCACATACACACTTTGGGTCGTCTATCCTGCACCCGCACTCGTTTTTGTCCATGTTCACCATTGCATCTCAATCTGATAGCACACCACATATATAAGTATATTTATATTCTCTTTACAAAACAAACAAACCATTCAATATTCATTCATTTCATAACACCATCGCATTCTATACATCCATTCACTTCATATCACCTTCATGCACCATACATCCCTTCATTTCATTGCATGGTTACTCGCCTTGTCATGACTCAGATCATCTTCTAGAATATAAAAGAAACCACGAATCAAATTATATCTATCTATTTATATTGTGCTATTTGACCAAGATTCATATACGCAGAAATAGACATGCATCTCTGCACTAGTCTAGGTCACTAGTCCTTCGGTGCACGTATTTATTCAAGTTTACAAGTTTCAGGTTTTTATATTTTTCAACATCTTTCTCGCTTTCTACTGCTAATGCTTCATCTCAGATTATCAGAGAACATTTCAAACTCTAATTTTAGATACCTAAGTTGATTTATATAATTTATTTCATGGATTTAAGTGTTATACTTTCAACTTTTTAGAAACTAAGTAAACCTAGTTTCTAATCCTTTATATCAACCAAATCCCTCCCTATCCATGTTAAACTAAAAGTAAAGTGTATAATTATGAATGACCACTGCATTATAGGAAGAGTAAGGTGCAAGTCACTCACCAAATAGCAAAATCCAGTCCAACTTCTAACTTTTTGGGGTTTCTACACCTCCTATCTTCGGGTTTCCACCTACAAATCATCATTAGGTTGTAGCCTCGTTTGCTAGCTTCTAATTTCCTTTGGTTTTGTTAAATTTGATTAAAAAATGGATGAGTTGTGTGGATTTAAATAAAATAGTTTTATTGGAGAACGAAGGAGGTGGAAGAAGAATTTAAGGAGTAGTTTTCTGATATGAGAACTGTGTACGTACTTTCTGTTTTTAGTCAAACGTGGACAAACTGTTTCTCCTCAAAGTTCCAAATTCGAATTCATATCACATAGTGGCCATTTGACTTGACGGCATTTCCGGCCATATTTTCTTCTTATGAGCGCCAAACACATAAACAAATATACCGCACAAACCAAAAAAATGAGATGGTCGTAGTGGTACTGGTTTCGTCATCAAATTCTAAAATTTTAAAAATGATCATTTCGTCCCTCCTTTTATTTAATTTATTTCATAATTTATTCAAAACCTCCACTATTTTCACATTATCATATCGTTATTTAATTAACTATTACTCAAACTTTCAAGGTATTGCATAGTCACCCCTTAAAAAAAATTTCATCTCCAAAACTCCTAAGAAACAAAGAATATAATATAGCGCTTATTCGTCAACATACATCAACCAAGTATAACATTCAAGTTATAAAACAAACAAAAAAGCTGAATTACTGTTAACTATAAAATCTACTTGAAAGCAGAATTATGAAAGAAGTATAAAAAAATTAAGTTTTTGATGAGGAGACAATCCAAGTCACCATGAAAGACCTAAAGTGGAAGTTTTGAAAGTCCAACTTCTTATACGGTACAACGACCTTCGACCCAGATGAAAACAAACAGAACCTTCCGCCACAACCAACCTTTCGACACAGATGAGAAAGCGATGATAACTTCAGAGCACCTTTCGAAAGAAATCAATAGTGTTCCCTCAACTATACATCAAACCTTTCGAAGTCAAAGGATTCGCCCCATATTGACCTTTTTGAAAGCATAACAAGCCTTTTGAACCGGTTAAGAAACATCCAGGATACCTTTCGATTAAGTCAAAAGGTGCTATGAAGAAGACAATACTCAGAAGTCCGCAAAGGCAAAGGAATGAAAGAAAACCTTTCGACAACATTGAAGGGAATATACCTCATGACATCATTCAGGTGGAGTACAAACCTTTCATCAAAGTGGAAGGGTTCGAAAAAGGACGTAAAAGGCAAGCCTTTCGACAAAGTGGAAACGTTATTGAGGGCATAAGAATAGAAAACCTTTCGACAAGTCGAAAGGTTCATAATAAAACATGAAGGATAAACCTTTCAAAAAAGACGAAAGGTTCATAATAAGGACAAACCTTTCAACAAAGATGAAAGGTTCATAACAAGGGCAAACCTTTCGATGAGGTCGGAGGGTTCATAACAGCATATGAAAGAAGACCTTTCGACCCTATCGAAGGCATGGAAGCGAAGAAACAAACCAAAAAGCACAAGGAATTCATAGCCTTTCGACACAGTCGAAGGGTTCATAACCTTTCGATGAAGGCGAAAGGTTTAAGGCGGCATATAAAAGAGTACTTTTCGACCCAGTTGAAAGTAGAGGCGCAACAGGAGGCTAACCTGCATCTATAAATAAGACCTAAGGGACCAGTTTTGGGGGCCGAATTATGGATACTAAATTCATTTGTAATTTGACTAGCTGCCTCTTAGGCTTGGACGTCTTAATCCATAATTACATAAGCCTTTATCTACTCCATAAGAGGACCTAGCTAAAGCATCGAACAAGCCCTTATCCGTGCCATGCTAGGCCAGGTTAAGGCGCCTTTTGGAGAGAGGATGGAATAATCCTTTAACCATGCCATAAGATGGCCAGAGTAGAGAACCGAACAAGCCCTTGTCCGCGCCGCAAAAGGGCCAGGACAGGTACCTCCTAGAGGGAGGTCGGGTAAGTCCTTGGTTCCAGCCTCTAAGATGAGCTATCCATGAGCACTGGACAATAATGACTAAGATGTCCAAGCCCGTGAAGAGGCTCAATCAATAGTGGACTAAGACGTCGAAGCTCGAGAATTGGCTCAATCATCCATGGATTAAGATGTCCAAGCCCTAGAAGAGGCGCAATCAACTGAGGGATAGATGTCCTAGCTCAAATAAAGGCTCATCAAATTATGGACTAAGACATCCAAGCTCAAGAGGCTGCTAGTCAAATTATTTCTATGCAAAACCTGAAGGGTTCTTATATGTCGAAAAAGAGAAAAGCAAAGGAGTAAATCAGATCCCCATTTATTATTACCCGAATCTAGGTTTCGGAATTTCCTTAACATTATCTATTAATGCTCGAATCTGGGCTTCGGGATTCTCATATATGAATTTCAGCATCTAATACACGAATCTAGGTTTCAGGATTTTATTAATCACCATCTTTACTAAGCCCAGATCATGGTATGAGAACATTATCGATCACTATAATTCATAATACTCAAACTTGTGTTCTGGGATTATTATTGGATTTTGCCAGAATACCATAATCAGGGTTCATGGCATCTATTATGAAGAATATTTTCATGAATTTCTGGTTATTCAAAACACGCCCCAATACGGGTAAGGGACTTCAATTTTAGCAACTATCTGCCTACACAAATGCATGCTCTAATTTGGGTCGAAGATTCTTTCTACAGAGAGAATTGACTCAAGTATGTCCTGATCTAGACTCAAAGTTTAATAAGAGAATCATACTACTAAGTCTCAATTATTTGGCCATAAAAACCTGAATTTGGGTTTAGAAATTCCATATATAAAATTATATTTTGGATATTGTTATCTGGATTATGGATGTCACATTATCAATTTCTAAACTTCACAAGTTAAAAACCCTAGTCTAGGTTGGATTTCGTGGACGATATAATGCAAATGAATCTGTTGTAGGCAATCGAAACTTCAAACTAGTCTTCTTAATGCCAGAAGTAAAAGTTGGTGTTATTTAATGACGCTCATCAAGCAAATGAGGAAATTAACATACTTATTAGCTTCTAAACATATATGTAAGTATGATAGTAACAATGGTGCTTCTAATTTTGACTTTTGTAGAAAAGACAAGATTATGAAGAGTAAGAAAGCTATGAAAACTTTGTCCTAAAGAACAAAAGCTTCTTTCATACAGAGGGGGGGGGGGGGGGCAAAATGTTAACCATAAAATCTACTTGAAAGCATAAGTATGAAAGAAGGATAACAAAATTGAGGTTTTGATGAAGAGACAAGCCAAGACATCATGAAAGACTTAAAAAGGATGTTTTGAGAGTTTAACCACTTATATGGTGCAACGACCTTCGACTCAGATGAAAATAAGTAGAACCTTCCTCCACAACCAACCTTTCGACACATATGAGAAAGCAATGATGACATCAGAGCCCGTTTCGAAAGCAATCAATAGTGTTTCGTCAAATACACATCAAACCTTTCGAAGTCAAAGGATTCACCCCAAAGTGACCTTTTCGAAAGCACAACAACCCTTTCGACAAGGTTGAAAGATGCTATGAAGAAGACAACACTCAGAAGTTAGCAAAGGCAAAGGAATGGAAAAAAAACTTTTGATAATATTGAAGAGAAATATAGCTCACGACAACATTCAGGCGGAGTACAAAACTTTCATAAAGGTCAAAGGGTTCATAAAAGGATATAAATGGCAAGTCAAAAGGTTTGTGAAGGCATAAGAATGGAAAACCTTTCGACAAGCTCAAAAGGGTCATAATTGCACATAAATAAATAAAAACTTTTTGACAAAGACGGAAGGTTCATAACAAGGAAAAATGTTTTGACAAAGACAAAAGGTTCATGAAAAGGGAAAACCTTTCGATGAGCTCAGAGGGTTCATAACAGCATTTGAAAGAAGACCTTTCGACCCGGTTGAAGGTAAGTAAGTGAAGAAGCAAACCAAGAAGCACAAGGGATTCATAACCTTTTGACACAGTCAAAGGGTTCATAACTTTTCAGTGAAGTCGAAAGGTTTAAGGCGGCATATAAAAGGGGACCTTTCGACTTAGTCGAAAGTAGAGGCACGATAGGAAGCTAACCTGCATCTATAAATAAGATCCAAGAGATCCAGTTTTAAGGGCCAAATTCTGGATATTAAATTCATTTTCATTTCTCTGCTTTCATGGGGATAATTGTACTTAGTAGATACCCTAAATAGAATTGGGAAGAAAGCTCAACTTCTTGTCACTTATTTTGGAAAATGAATAAATTGGAGATGGCTCGTTCATGATGGATATTGTCATGGAGGAAGATCATTAAGATAATTAGCTAGACTAATGATCAATTGCACATGATTTCAACCATTTTCTCATATCTATTTTGAACTATGCTATATATAAGATTGATTTAGACATTCCCTATCAAAATAGATCATCATCAAAACCTATACTTAAAACGGAAAACAAAAGTGTTGACGTCGTGTCAAATATGTTGAATGCATGGGTTATGGGGATAACTAAATTCGTCTCGTGTAGAAAAACAAAGCGAGTTAAAGACTATTGATTTTTAATTGCTTTGAAAGGAGGAACACCTTTGGAAAAAGTCGAAAGGTGTACTTCCTTAAGGAATTTTGGGTAATGTGTCTAACAACCATTCACAAAGGAATTCGTTTAAAGGGAGTCTACTCTTTCAGCCATCAGCACTCCTTTCGAAGGGATTCAATGGAAGGACTATTGACCTAAAGGAATTGATAATAGTTTATGTTTGTAGATAAAGTAAGCATTCCTTTTCGACAAAGTCGAAGGGTCTTAAGTGTAACCTTTCGACACAATCGAAAAGAGAATGGGAGACATCAGTAATTAACTGCTCTCGGTTCCAAGTGGAGATGGGATTCGATAAAGGGATGATTCTGACAGCTAAATAATTGTGAATTACTTCAACCTAATTGAAACATTGAAATGGCCTTGTCACACCATTCGACAAGGTCGAAAGTTTAAACAAATTACTTCATTTCCAATCTAGTCAAAAGGTTGGAGTAGTCTTGTTAGTAAACTTTCGATCAAGTCAAAGGTTCAACAACTTACTTCAATTCCAATCTAGTCGAAAGTTTGGAGTGGTCAAATTAGTAACCTTTCGAGAAGGTAGGAAGGTTGACAATTTACTTCTATTTTAACCTAATTGGAAAGTTGGAGTAGCCTCATTAACCTTTCGACGATTTTAACCTAAATGAATGCAAGGGTTAATTACAAATGATTTATTCTAAGTAAATCCAAAATTGTATAATCACACATTGTCTTAGATAAATAAGATAGTTATCAGCCAGGTAGCAGACATGATTTATCGGTGCACCACGAATCACTATAGCAATGCAGCCGAAGGTTTAAGTAACTTCAGAGGAACAACCACTATAATATTTACGAATCACAATATTTATAAATGGTTATTACTCTACCATAGTCTAGACATCAAGAAAATAAATTTCAAAGAAGACAAATTGTCAATATACAATTAAGTGCTATCGATGTCTAACCGTTATTATTAATAAAAATTCCAGAATGAAATGCAAAGCAGAAAATAAACATGTATTAACAATGCAACAACGAACGAATTTTTTTTTGTTTTTTGAATTTTGAAATTTTTTCTTATTTTTAAAAAATAAAATAAAATGCAAACGCAAGCAACCAACAATGCAAAACTAACAAAACAATAGATAAGCAAGCAAACAGTTTTTTTTTGGCATGCAAAGCGAAGCAATTTTTTTTGCAGCAATTCATTTCCTTTGAATTTCTCCTTCTGCAACCTGAAACAAAATAAGATATATACAAGTTTTTTTTTTCAAAGAGGAAGAAAAAAACTAAAACCAAACAAGTGAAAATAAAACAAATTGAAACTGTATTTTTTTTTTTGGATACTTAAAAAAAAAATACAAACTGAAAAAAATTAAGAAAAAGCTTAACACAACTTAAAAAAAAAAAATTAAACACACACAACCCACAAATTATACCCGGCCCAAACCCACTAGTCAATTGCGAATGGCCAAATTCTACCTCTTTCTTGTTAGCACGAATTTAAACATCATCTCAAACGTAGACATTAACTGAAGAAGGAAAAGAAAGAAAAAAAAGAACGAAAAAGAAAATCGCGACTTGGAATCGGTGATTCTGATTCTCGAATTGGGTGTGGATAGAGTGGAAGAGGGCGAAGTTGCGAGTTGGAATTTGGAAGGGGTGGGATGTTGAAGCTCGAGTTGCTGCAGGTAGGGGTTTGGATGCTTGCCGAGGTCGCGGTGATGCGGTTTTGTGGTAGAAGTAGAGGGGATTCCAGAATCGAGGCGGTGCCTGGTGATGTAGTGGATATCGTGACTGGGTTTGGGGCTACGAGGGAGGCGGTGGTCGCTGGAATTTATAAGGCGATTGGGGATTCGATTTAGCAGGGTTTGAGGGTGGTGATTAACGTCGATGGCCGAGGCTGGTTGATGATGGAATCGGGTTTGTGACTTGGTGGAGCTTGACGTTGTTGATGGTGGATCAATTCGAAGTGAAGTGACGGGGAGGATGATTCGTCGGCGTTCGAAGTTGTCCCACCGGGTGTGCCAGGTTTGATTTCGAATTTCGTTTGGTTAAACTTATTCCAGTCGCGGGTCGTTTGAGGTTTTAGGAGGTTGGTGAAGTTACAGAGAGGAGTTTGAGTTTGGTAGGGGACTGGTTGGATGTTGTAGAATTGGAGGAGTGGATGAGTGATTTGGGTTGAATAATAGGTGTTTGGCAGGTGGTTCTGGGAGAATGAGGCGAGGCAAGGTGAGGTTCAGGGAAGTTGAACCGGTGATTGCGGTTCAATACTTAACTGAAGTGAATGTCGATGGCAGTGCTGTTGATTATGGTTGCAAAAGTTTTAATTGGAAGAGGTTTTATGGATGATGTTGTTTTGAGCAGTGCTTCTGTTGATGGAGCAGTGCTTCTGGTTAACAGTTTGGTGTGATGAAGATGGAGTTGATGTGTGCAGTTTTTATGATGGCAGTTTGTGAAGTAAGGTGAAGTTGAAGTGATGAGATGAATGCACAGTTGTCTGAGAAGTGCAGAAGTGAGATGGTGGATGGTGCTGTATTGCAGAATTGTTTGCAGCGATAGTGGTTTGTAGTATGGACAGGGAGAAGGGTGTAAACAGCAGCAGTGAGTGGTGAAGATATTGGTGAAATGGAAGGCAACAGTGGAAGTTGATGGTAATGTGGAGATATGGGATGAACTGTGATGGATTGACTGTGCATTGGTAGTATGGATGACAGTAGTTGAAGAAGATATGTATATGTGGTGTTGTGAAAGCGACAAAGGGGGTTGATGAATACAGTGAAGGAATGATGAACAGCTAGCAGTATCGTGGTGAAGTTGTGCTGATGGGATGTGGTATCAGGTTATTGTATGGCGCAGGGTGGTCAGTGATGGTTATTGATGGTAGCAAGAAGGATGTAGGCAATTGTTACTCTGTGGCAGGTTTGTGGAAGAATGGTGATGGTGAAGTTTGTGAAGGGGAAGAGTAGTGAAGTCACTGGTATGGCAGTTTTGGGTATGTTGAGTGGTAGAAAGGCAGGGATATATGAGAATATGGTTTGTAGTGTGGAAGAGACGTGGTGATATGTTGGCAGATCAGTAGTTTGAAGGTGGAAATTATGCCAGTGATGTAAACTGTGCAGGCACAGAGAGGCACAGAAAGCAATAAGAAAAGATGTAGTTGAAATGCAAATGTAATTGAAATTTGTAATTGCAAAGATGAAATGCAAAATTGTAAATGCAATGTATTTGAAAATGGATTTTTTTTTCTTTTTCAATTGAGATTGTGTTGAAGTGTGTGACATATATATATATATATATATATATATATATATATATATATATATATATATATATATATGCAAATGCAAAAACAAACAACAAGTGCAAACAAATGCGAGTAATAACTACACAAACAAAAATAAAAACGACAAACACAACAATTTTTTTAATGCAAACACACAACGAACACACAATAAAAATCAAACAAAAAAATAATAATTTGAAGAATAGAGAATCAAAATCAAAACAAATTCTTCGGCAACGGCGCCAAAAACTTGTTCGTTAAGGTAGATGGATAGGTGAGGTCCTCCATGATCTTCACTTTGAATTATTTCTATCTTCATTCCTTTATGTTCTTTTTGTGCATGCATATCTTCTTGAAACCACTCCTATTTGAGATTAAATTCCTACAGAAATATATATAAATTTCCAATTAATTTTTCTCAAAGAAATATATGCACACAAATGAGCGTTTTGCCCCTATATAAAGATGGATATGTGACAATTTGGAACTAATATGAATTATGGTTAAAACAAGTTAAAATACCCGATATGATCATTTATTTAATTTAAATAGATTAAATATGATGGTAAAAATATGCACATTTACGTGCACATAAAATACAGTCTCAATTTCAGAACAATGAGATACACCCTATTGATTTCTATGTTAAAGGTAGACTCTCTTGATTTAATCGGACAAAAAGATCACCCACTTGATTTGAATAAGCTACAAGCACACCTACTTGATTTGAATAAGCAAAAAGCACATCCACATGATTTGAGTAGGTAACAAGCGAACTCAAACAAATAGCAGTACAAAGTTGTTGATTTCCAAATACAAACAATTATACTTTGGTACAAGATATCCTATAACTCTTTTGATCGCACTTTAATCATTGAATTGATGAGAGAGTACTTGCAGACAAGTGATTAGTTTGTAGAGTGAAAAGTAAAATTTGAATTTTAAAGAATATGTAATAAGAGTTCAAAGTAATAAGAAGGTGGAAAAGTTAGTTTAAAAATTCGATTTCTAACCTTTTATATAGTGTTTGAAAAAAATTATCTATTCATAAAAAGACGTAATAAGCGATCACAACTTTTAAAATTTAGAAAGGTATCTTTTCATTAGTTTAAACAGTGTTTAAAAGGATGTGTTTATTCGTGTAGAAATGTGAACAAAAATCATAACTTCTCCAAATTAAAAGTTATCTCTCCAATAGTCTATATGTCAACATATCTATGTAGCATATATCGACATGCATATGTATGTTTTGAAAAATAAAAACTCTTTTAAGATGTTGCAAAATTCTTAAACTCTTGCAAAAGTATTTGAGCATAGTTTTTTTGATGATAAAATAATAATAAATATTTAATAAAAAAGCATTCAAAGGATCAAATGGTTTATACCAAAGGTCTTAGATAAATTATTCTAATGTTTATTTATTATAAACTATAGCCTTAATCTCTTTGTGTCGTCATCTTGAAACTCATGAGTCTTCAATTATCTTAATCATCTCTGAATCTTGATCTTTAGTATTGTTACCGATCAGTCGTCAAACTTGATTATCCTGTACTTGTAAATACTTTTATAATATCCTGCAAAAATACTCTGTATAAAACATTAGTACCTATATTTATATGGTTATTGTCTTCAAAATCAATATCCATGGAGCTATATTTATGTGGTTGGAAAAAAATTAGTACCCAGATGTGAGGAACCCGATTCTTCGACTTCCGGAAACGGACATCAATACGTTCACTGTATCAACTGCCGAGCACTCGAATGCCGGAAAACCGAACACTTAGGGTTTTAAGAAAAATAAAAAGGTAGAAGAAGAGAGAAAAAGGTAGAATAGAACAGAAAGAAAACAACAGAACAATATCAAAATCTCACAATCGCAGCGGAACAACATATAATATATACATGAATAATCTTTAAACAAAGAACTATATCAGTTATTACATTACATTTCATTACATTATCAGAGTGTACAACTATCAAACAACAACAGACAGCGGAAAAGAAATACTATATACTAGATGATACGCCATGCCATCCATCTTGCCTCCAGCAACTCTCGAATTCAAGAATATCCTGATAAACCTTAACTCTTGACTGCCCGTGTGGAAATTGGTGGGCACTCAGAGTTTAGGAAGGAAAACAATAAACTCCGAGTCAGTCATGTGACTGGTGTGAGAACTCAAAACAGTTTATCTTTATCTTCAAAAACAAAATAGAGGAATATTTTTAAGGTCAATTCGCAATGCTTTTAAAAATGAGACTACCATAAGGCCTCCCGCACACACACACACAATGCAAACGCAGAATCGGTGGAGATTTCTCCTTATGATAGTCAAATATGCTTGATACGCATTAAAAGAAACATTTGATATTATTACTAGTGCATAGTGTAGAAAAAAAATCATTTCGAAAATAAAGATATAAATCTTAGCCAACATAGACATTCCGCATTTATGCCTACTATAGCTACCATGTTCAATAGCAGGTTACCGCCACATTCCATGGCAGGTTATACAACTAAAACCGTACAAGATCGTATTGTTTCTTTGGATTTCCAACAAATGGTCAGGCCAAGGAACTTCCCATCGCCACATGGAAACGCCTCTGAAATGACGTCCCGAGAACCAAACCGGATCTCTGCCAACACAAGGCCAAGTTACCACTAACTGGGTAACTACTGACACGAATATGCCATCCCCCGATCGTAACCGATCTACATCTGAGGATCCTCGATTTCCAACAACCACAAAGTAATAAGTTTGCAGCAACAACATAGGTTAAGTATCTGGGCTCCATACCATGATACCACCTCTATCCATAAGGAATGACATACACTAAAGGGCGCTAACCCTAATAACCTTGCCGCATCCTTCCTGTTTTGACCATTTCCGGGATGTGAGGTCCGACGAAGTCTCGTCCACAAAGCCACGCTTTGGTACAAAGCCATGCTTTGGGTCAACAAATGATCAAAGTAATGATCACAAAGATATATGATCAAACAAATGATCATATCACAAATGATCAAACAATGATCATTTCACAGCAACACTCAGCATGTCACATTACCAAATTGGGAATATATCGCTGATAACCATCAACCACATAACTTCTGAGCTCGTACGTCTCAGAGAAGGGTGTTTAGCTAAGAGAATAAATTCTCTGCCACCAACAGAAATGTATTTGAAAGAAATCTGCTTTATACCTCCAAATTTAATGTCAGACACGTAACCATACAAGTCTGTTTCGGGATCGAACAGAACCGAAGGCACTTACAAAGAAGTCCTTGCATCCGGATATTCACTAATCACGTCCGGACTTCCCATCACATATGGAATTTCTATACCGGGGCCATTCGGTGCAGAAACATTCGACGGTAATCCTTCCGTTTTCAAAAATATCTGGTCTTCAACACCGGTCTTCAAATGCAATTCATAACGACGTATCTCATATTCGGAATGGGTTATACGACCCCAAGGTCCTTTCCCGGTTAATCCAAATAGTGAGCGCTTATTCAAAAATAAGTGTGGCATTCAACTTCAAACAAATCACAACAAATGCCCATTTAAAGGTAAATATTGATAGTCGGTTATTGAACTATCAATGGATATGCACAACATCACCAGATTCCAAATAATTTTCCAAATTATTTATTTTCCGAAAATATCTTTACAAGATATATAATTTTCACACTTCAACCATTTGAAAACAATTTTCAAATCACTTTTCACCTTTACCACTTTTGAAAAACAAATTTCAAACATTTTCCTTATGCGGAAGTAACTTTCATTTCAACATGGTTCATTTAAACAAATTAAATAAATCCTTAACGATTTACTTTATATTTACCTTCCAAATCCGTAAATTAATTTCCACACTTAAAAAATAAATCAACGTTTATTTTTAAACAAATTCCCCTTTTCATTTATAAATTCCATAGTGAATTTACATTCCAAAATATTTATGAATATACGATTTTAATTATTCATTTTCAATTTATCTTAAAAAAGATAAATTCTCAAAAACGTTTCATTTCACATTGGAAAAACATTTCCATACTTATTTAATAATAATAAGTAATTCACAAATCCATTTATTTTCAACACTTGGAAAATATTCAATATACTTAAATCAAAATTAAGTATATATTTCATTCTTTAAGGAAATCATTCTCTTAAACATATTTATTTGGGCCAAAACGAATGTTGCATAAAACATCGTTACGACAACCCAAAATCACTAGTATAGGGATTCGAAATTAAAATAGATATATAAATCCCAATACTATACAAAACATTTCCTTTCGGAAATCATTTACTATAACAACAGTGTTACAGTCCACCATTCCTTCTATTTCTCGAAAACGTTTATTTCAACAATGAATGTTGAAATCTATGGTTTCGGATCTTAACACATTTTAAAAACATCGTTAGATCGTTTTAATTCTATTTAAAACATCACATCCAAAATATTTTCTTTAACATATTATTCACTATTCAAAAACGTGAATATACTTCGTTAACCAATTTCATCATTTCTATACGTTTTATTTTAAAGGATTATTCACTATCTAAAACGTGAATATAACTCCATTAATAAGTTATAACAATTTAATTATCCAAAATAAGTCGTTTTGCAGATTTATAAAACAATGTTTATAAATTCCATTTCTATTTATTTTATAACAACTTCCTTTTACAAATCTCCTTTATTAACCTATCTCAATTTATAACTCAACTATATAACAAAAGTTCATATTATAAGTTAGATACTTATAATTTATTTGTTCACAAAATCGTTCTTTTAAACTTCCCAAATCATAAATCTTATAACTTATAAGATTCATTTATTTACCCAAAACTGTTCTTTTAATAACTTTATAAATTTTATAAACCCACTCCTTATAAAATTCCATTTATAACTTCACCGTTTATAATTCTATAAATTTCATTCATTTATGAAATTCATTTACACTTCATTCTAACACTTATAAAAACTCGTTTTATAATTCAAATATTTTAATTTATAAATCCTTTATATAAATCAATTTATATTACTATTTTAAAACGTCTTTAAACTCCTTTATAATTTCATCATTTTCTTTGATTTATAAAAAAAAAAATCAAATTTCCTAAATTCTATATTTGAACTTCTTATAATAAATTCAAAAATCCCAATTTAAACTATTTCATAAAATCATTTATCCCATATTTTCAAAAATCAACTTTTAACTATATTTCTCAAAAAATCATAATTTTTATAACTTTAAAATTATAACGTTTATTTATTTAAAATGAATCAATTCCAAAAATATTTTATAAACGTATACTTTCAAAAATCACTTTAAAAATCCTTTTAAAATTCCAAAATTGGTCCAATGATGCTACACACCAAATAGTCAATCACGGCAACAACGACATCATATATCAATATGATAATCAACGAATATCAAAATATCCATAATCAAATAAATACTGTTGAGGAATCCAGTTGGATCCCTCCAACCTGTTTTCCTGCATCCAAAGATGTTAGCACAATACCAATTCCGTTCCAGTACGGAATTATCGCGGTATATAGGATTTAAAATATTATCCGCTTAATAGACGGCGCAATAGGGTCTCATCCGCTATATAATGCGGGAAATCAACTCCAAGTACATAAATAATACCAATTTCACTGTACTGTGGAATATTCGCGGTATATGTTTTTCATAAATAACCTCCGCTTACTAATGGCGCATAATGTCTATTTTAACAATCAATAAATAACAATCATCATTCAAACATACATTCAAGAATTTTAAATCTAACTATTTAAAATAAAAATCGAAACCGATTCGATTGAGTGAGAAGTTCTCACCTCGCTTTCAATTTCGTTTTCATTTTTTATTTCGAATAAAATTAAACGGACGTTTAATTTTACCCAAAATTTTTGCTAACTCCAAACGACTCCAATCCAATTTCATAGCGTAGTGCTCGTCCATATGATTCCAACGCAACTAGTTTCGCGCGTTTTCGACCTCGTATGAAAAAGATACGATATTTATAAGTTTACATGAATTTTTAATATAAAATTTACAACATTTATTTTATTTTGTTTCTAACCCTAACAGATCTCTGCCGTTAGATCCTTCAACCTGCAATTACCACCGTCCTCTTCCTTTCTTCCTTCCCTCCCAGTAAACATCGCACCGAACCCAAAACTAGCCGCCCCTTTGATTCAGTTAACGCGACCACCACACGCACTTCCACCACGATCAGAGAGCGCCATATCAAAGTCCATCACGAACTCCATGCTCGGCCAGAAGGACATGGCACTCGGGCCCCCATTGCGTGTAGAAACGCATGCGAATGCAAACCCTTTGAGCTTCGATTACCATCAATTCACTTCGCCTACAACGATCTTGACCGTTGGATACCTTTGTCTTGACGAGCCCGACCTTTCTCTAGTTGAAAGTTTCTTGAAATAAGGCTTGGATTTGAAGAAATTGGAGGAGAAAGGAGATGTTGTTTTCGGCCATTGATTTCAGAAAGTGGCGGCTCTGAAGGTTTTGAAACCCTAGATTGTTTTTGTTTGCAAAAAATGAAGATTGAGGGCTTTTATAGAAAATTTCGCAATTTACTACTCACCCGGATTTTCCGAACTCCAAACGAAGCATGCCGGTTGGCGTTTCTAAGGTTTAACCCACGTTCCGAACACAATGGAATGTGTTTCGGGAGCTAATTCGACCATCTGTGCGAGTTATGGCAATAAACGTTCGATTTGAAATTAAATTGGTAAATCAATTTTCTAGGCGTTTTAGCTTGCACCGGACAAACGGTAAATCCGATTGACACGAAATTCGAAACCATACAATAATATCACATTACGGATCCGATGAAACTGGTTTCGTTGAAATCCGAGACTGTTTGAAAAATGGCTATTTTAACTCGTTAAATAAATATTAAAACAATTTCGATGCGTTTCGAGCTGCCACGGTCAAACGAAATCTCAGATTGCTACGAAAATTGAAATCCGATAATAACAAACTATTACGGATCCAATGGAACTTGTTTCGTTCAATTCTGAGACTGTTCGAAAAATGGCTAATTTCACTAGTCAATTTAAATATTAAAATATTCAATTTTCACAAATTAACTTTTAATTCGATTTTATAAGTTCTAAAATATCGTTCTAACTCCAATATGATAAAATAAAATTTTACAAATCATTTTCAATCATATTTAACCCAATTTTCAATTATTTCTGTATTTTAACATATTAAATTATCGATTTAATTATCCAATTATATTCAATATTCGAAATAAAATTTATTCGACTTATAAATTTCACTTATTAATATTTAAAATTAACTAAATATACAAATTTTAATTGATAGAAATTCTGGGTCGTTACACCATATTTATATGAGAAAAAATTATTTAATTTTCTAATTTATTGTCCCAAAATGAATGTTAATTCTCCAATGTGACTCATTTCAAATTCTTTACTCGTTATATCAGAAAATTCTTTATTTAATTGTTTATTTATTGACCTAAAGATAATATTATCTACATATATTTGTATGATTCGAATGTCATTGTTAACTCTATTTATAAATAATATAGTATCTACTTTTCCTATTTCAAAATTAGATCGCGTTAAGTAAGATTTTAATCCTTCAGACCATGCTCTAGGTGCTTTTATTAAACCATATAATGCTTTGTTTAATTTGTAGACATGATTAGAAAGTTTTTCATCTTCAAAAAGAGGGGTTTATTCTATATATACTGTAACATATGCCTTTCTTACACCTAAAGACGACACTTAGTACATCCACGGTATTCGTAGGCCGATCATTTAAAGGAAAGGTTATTAGAGGTGAAAGAAAGAATAGAATCTTATAATATGTGATGAGTAATATATAATATGAACAAGTCTTTACAAAAGAAATTATCTTTATTATACACATCATCAGAGTACATTAACTTATTATCAACCTGGACAGTTCTAACAACATGTCCTTACAATTGCTGATAAATACACAAAAACAAAACAAAACAAAACAGTGAAAGAATATAAGGTATGTGAATACATTTTGGAGAATCCAGCGCGTCACCTGAAAGCTCCAAAGGATCCAGCTAAATCTGAAAAATATGCTCGGGTTGGCCCGAGCATTATAAGAAAAATAACTCCTGGATGAGTCTAGTAAAACCAGCATGAGAAACTCAAATCACAACAAATTAATTTATTATTACTTGTAAAATCTTTTAACATTGAAGGTATCTCATAGGGTCACGCCACATATAAACACGAACGGATTTTTACCTTAAGACAACCAAAACCTTTTTATAGAAATCCAGTTTTATTATAATAATGTGTAGAATACAAATACATATTAATCATAGTCGAAATTGTTACATTATTAAATTCCAGCATAATAGGTATACAATTAAGTCCGAAAGTGCTTATTGGAAAATGGATTCCAACTATGAAAGGGTAAGAGTCTTTTATTAATTATTAATTAAATCCTAATTAAACAATTATTAACTATTAATTATTAATTAAACAATAATTAATCTTTTATGAATTATTTAATAATTGTGATGATCCGCCTTTTATTCCATAGAAAGAAACATCATCGATAAGAAAGGAATACGTGGAAAAAGAATAGATAGAAAGAAAGAACTAAACAATATCAGAATCTCATAGCGGAAACTGAAAAAAATATAATATCAAATAATTATTACATAACCATTACATTAGAGTTACACAGTTACACAACATTATCACATTAGGTAGTCGTAAAGACCTGTCTATCCATTACCTTCAAAATACAACAGACAAAAGTCACCAACACAGCGGAAATAGATATATATATATATATATATATATATATATATATATATATATATATATATATATATATATATATATATATATATATATATATATACGCCAAGGCTCCTGCTCCAAGCTTTTCAAATTCGTCAAGAAAAACTCGATCACTTGGCTACTCATAAAAATTTGAGTACCCAAGAGTTTAAGAAAAACAGAATAAACCCCGGGTCAGACATGGGTCTGGTGTGAGTAAACGGTCAAGTTGTTTAACTTGAAAAACCTTTGAAATAAAAGGTATCTCGTAAAACTCTCCGCAAATAAACACGGACAAATTTTTCCCTTACAATAACAAAACATTTGATAGGAAATCTGGTTATATTATAATAGTGCCTAGGGTTTTCAAATAAATATTCACATAGCCGAAATTATTACATTCATTAAATTCTAGCATACATAGGTATACAATCAAGTCCGAGGTAACTTATTAGAGATTGGATTCCATACAATGGCAGGGCTACTGGGGTACCGCCCATCACAGTACGTGGCCTAGATCACCGTACCGGGGATCCATCTTGATCCCTTGCATCACAAAGCTGGAGCTACCCCTTACTGGATAGTTCGAATAAGACGACCTGCGGTTGTGGCCAAACAACCGCCCATACAGTCGAATAAAAAGGGACCTCTAGATAGGGGAAAATCTTATCCTACTTGGGTCCTACCTACTTAGCCTTGCGTGCACCACCCCTATATTAGCCATTCCCAGTTGATGAAGCTTGAGGCTACGATTACCTTTAGAGAACACTTATCTTCAAATGTTCATCATCCTCCATTGACGATGGTTTGATAGCATTCATCCATACAACTTCGTTCCGGATTCGAACGAAACCGAAGGCATTATCTCGTTACACTCATTTTGAAATCACCATTAGAGTTAACGACAATAACCCTTGCACTCTGAAACTTCATCTCGATCTTCACTTGAGATTTCATGACCTATCGTTTAGCTTGGATCGATGTGGTTTTCGGATAATCAAACTTGATATCCGACCCCGGTCTCATCGAAATCGAAACGTTTCTTAAAGGCCAAGTTATTTAAGTAAACAATTTAATTCAATTTCAAAACATTGAATTCACACAGCATTCATTCACAGATAAATAATACACATTTATCATCAGCTATATCCAAAGCATAACACATCACAAAATATCACAGATTATCATACTATAAATATCAATCAATCCAAACATTCTATATAATCAATCATCCATAAGCAAGATTTGTTAACCCATACTATGATTAATTTAATTAACTTAAATTAAATTAATTACTCTAAGAATTAATCACCTAATCCTTGCTTAATCGATCATCAATTAATTGCAAACCATTTAATTAATTAATCATTCATTAATTACATTATAAGTTAATTAGTTAATCCTTAATTACTGATTAATTATTCTTTAATTATTAATTAATAAACCTTAATTATTAATTAATAAAGCTTAATTTCTATTAATTAATCCTTAATTACCAGTTGATTAATCTCTAGTTACTTAATTAATTAATGCTTAATTACAACTTAATTAATCTTTAATTACTTAATTAACTAATTTCTAATTATAAATTAATTAATCTTAATTAATTAATAAATTCTTAATTATCAATTAATTTAATCTCTAATTAATTAACTGTAACCCTTATTTATTAATTAATTAATCCTTAATCATTAATTAACTAAATTAATTAATTACTCTTTAATTGCTTTATTAAGTTAATTAATCTTAAATCATCCAAACCTTTATTAACTTTAAGATAAATCATTTATCTTATTAATTACTTAATTATCATTATCATATAAAATTTAAGACATTTTCTCTTTGATTAACACTTAATTATATTTCTAAATCAAGTTTTAAAAATAACTTAGAAAGAATTTTAACTTAACAAATTTAAGTTAAACGAATCATATAACTTCCTTCAATCAAATAATTTAAAAGCATTTATCATATAATAGTTTAAACTAGATTTAGTTTAAATTTGAAACTTTCTTTTGTAAAACTTTTAAAAACTCTTTAAATTTTACTTCGGGTCCTACCCGAATAACACTCGAGTCCTGACCCAAGAAAATCATCTTTCTTCTTCATCATTTTTAAAACTTGGTTAGTTTAAAACTTTAAACTTGTAAACATGATTTAACACTCATGTAAGACACGAAGACGAACCAGAGCGAAAACCAGATTTCCCCTTGTATTCCTTCGAGTCCACCCTTCTCTCCCAACACTGACACACCAGCCTACCTCGTGCACATGCACCGTCGATCGCCGGTGCTCTGACCACCGATGACACCTCCAAATCATCGACGACACCTCTACTAACAATCCCGACCACCCAATCTTCACTACAAAGCCAAAATCAAAATCGAGCTACTTGATCAAGCCTTGAACCAAATCCATCGCCTAAAACCTTCTCGACCCGTCGACGTCCCCACCAGCATCCCTGAAACTCCGACCACACCCTCTCTGGCCTTCCACGCTTCCACTCCCCAAGTCCGATGAATTTCGATGCCAGAGAGACGACGCACTCACCCAAACTTCAACCTCGGCCTAAACTGGGTATTAAACCATATTCCGACCAAGTGCCGCCGCCACGGTGGATAATAAATCCACCTGACAATTTTCCCGAGCTCGCCTCCACCTTGGCCCCCTCTAGTGGCGATATCGACCTACCCGAGTTCCTCGATCGCCAGAAAAACCTCAAAACCCAATTTCTGGTCAACCCCGAAATTCTCACTCGATCCCACACTAAAAATTGTGATTTAACTTCTAAAATTCATGATTTTTGATTATAAAACAGATTATAAACCTGATACCATGAATTATTTAAATCGAGTATTTGATATGTTTAAATTTCTACTGCCTTTCTAAATTTCCAAATTGTCTTTAAACTTATTAGGCTTAAATATGTTTTTAAAACTTAGATTATGTATAAACGAACATATCTTATTTGAATCTCACAGCCTAAAAGAGATTACAAATGGAGATTTTAACTTTTGATCTAAATTTTAAACCTGTAAAGAAGAACAGAGGTATATACATACATATATATACATACATACAAATATGCACACTTAACCCTTGCATATTTATAAACATGCAAGCCAAATTTCACTTGTGTAAACAATTTATCACATCATTATATAATATATACATCACATGCAACAGACTAAGCAAGTGTTAGTTTGTTTACTCACTTGTTAGATGATGAACAGAGAGCTAATGAAACAGGGATGCTAGAATTTGGAAAATCGAATGCTTTCGATCTAGAAAAATACTTGATCCTTTGAAAACTTGTTAGCTGGAAATTTGTTTTAACTTAGATGATCTGAAACTTAGATGAGATGTTCTTGATTTGAAACTGAATGAATTTACTTGATCTTTTGAAAAACTTGATTGCGTTGCTTAGTTGAGTTGATCTTGCTACGGGTTGTAGATTGAAGATGAAATCTTGTTGTTGTTTTTAATTCTCTGGTTTTGAAAATGTATACAGGCTTTGTTCTTTTCTGGGTTTTGAAATGTTTATAGGCTTTGTTTCTCTTTGTTTTTGAAAATGTGAATACGAAAAGAATGGAGAAGAGAAGATATCGACATATATAGACTTAATTTATGATTTTTAAAAATAAAAGAAAATAAAATAAAAAGGTGACACTTGTTTAATTTGTTAACACTTGTCATTTGCAAATGTTTATTAACTTACACTTGTTATTAACATGATTTCATTAATTTAAACTTGTAATTATGCATGTTTTACTTAATTTTAAAATGGTTTATGAAAATTTTTATATTAAATTTTCTATTTAGTAAATACATTTCTTAATTTGTATAAATAAAATCTTTTATAGAAAATAATATAAAACCAATTATATCCTAAATAAAATCGTATATAATATATTTTAAATCCAAAATATTTTAAGATATTTATCTTTTGAATTTCCAATTCAAATTCAAATTAAAATCCAATTTAAAATCAACTCATATAAATATATACACACATTTAAACAAACACACACACATATATACATTTAAACAACATATTATTAATTTGAAAAAAATAATTCTATCTAAAGCCTTATATATATACACATATAACAATCCACTATTGTTTGTTTTTAAAAGAATAATTTTGCCAATTTTAAATAATTTATAAAAGAGATTGTCACTTTTTAATTGCTTGAAATTTTCGGGATATTACATTCCTCCACCCTTAAAAGAATTTCGTCCCCGAAATTTAAAACAAAAGATAATCCAAAATCTTTTATTTCAAACAATTCAAGCATACATATCAGTCATACACTATCAACCAACAAACAATTCATTCAAACAAACATCACTAGCTATCTGGATACAATTTCGGATAGGCCTTCCTAAAATTATCTAGAGTTTCCCAGGTACAGTCTCTGGGATCCTCGCTCCACTGAACCTTGACCTACTTCACTACCTTGCTTCTGAGTTGCCTCTCATCTTGGTCAACTATCTGGACTGGATGCCTGACTATAGATAAGTCAGGTTCGATCTCTAAATCTTCTTGTACTACTGGCTCCATAACTAGAGATGGGTCGTGCATGTATTTCCTCAAATGAGATACATGTAAAAAATTGTGAATTCCAGCCATCCGGACTGGCAATTCAATCTTGTAGGCCACATCACCAATTCTCTTAAGCACTCGGAACAGACCAATATACCTTGGGGAAAGTTTTCCCATCTTTCCAAATCTAATCGCTCCTTTAATCGAGGAAACTTTGGCAAAGACCAAATCTCCGACTTCGAATTCCAATTGCCTTCGTCTCTTGTCCGCATAACTCTTCTGGCGATCCTATAGCGCTTTCATTCTCTTCTTGATAAGCTCTACCATCGTAGATGCCTCACGGATCAAAGCTGGACAAAGAACAAGACGATCTCCTGACTCTACCCAACATGACGGGGATCTACAAGGTCTTTCATATAAAGCTTCATAGGGTGCCATCTTGATACTCGCCTGATAACTATTATTGTATGAGAATTCCACTAAATGTAGATGTTCCTCCCAAGATCCACCAAAACCCAAAACACAATCCCTCAGCATATCCTTGAGAATTTGATTCAACCTTTCCGTTTGTCCGTTGGTCTGGGGATGATAGGCTTACTCAAACTCAATCTCGTACCCAAAGCTGTCTACAGAGCCTCCCAAAATTTGTTGGTGAAGATAGGATCATGGTCACTAACTATGCTGATTAGAATACCATGCAGTCTAACAATCTCTTTGAAGAAAATCTCTGCTAAAGACGTTGCAGATTTGGTTGCCATAATCGGAATAAAATGGGCGCTCTTGGTCAGTCGGTCTACAATTACCCATATTCCTTTGTTTCCCTTTTTGGTCCTTGGCAAACTGTCGACGAAATCCATAGAAATCGTTTCCCACTTCCACTTAGGAATTTCCAAAGGCTGCAACAATCCTGCGGTCTTCTGTTGATCACCTTTCACCTGCTGGAGGATCGCACATCCATTGACGAAAGCAGCAATATCCTTCTTCATACCTTTCCACCAGAAGGCTCTCCTCATATCCTTTTACATCTTTGAAATCCTTGGGTGGATACTTAGCCTGGAGCGATGAGTTTCTGACAAAACTTCTTGCTTCAATCCTTGAAATTAAAAACGCAAATCCTCCTGTTGATCCTCAGAGTCGCCTAGTCATCAATCTCAAAATTGGAACACTGACCATTCATGACTCTCTTAATGATCTCACATAATCTTCTATCTGATCCTTGCTTACTCGAAAACTTCCAAAAGAGACGGAACAACTTCCAAGATAGACAGAATTGCATTCCTACTCAGAGCATCTGCCACTACATTTTCTTTCCCTGGAGTATAGAGGATATCCAGATCATATAATGCCTAAAATTCTACCCACCTCTGCTGCCTCAAATTTAGATCCTTCTGGGAGAAAAGGTACTTCAAAAGTTTGTAATCCGTGAAAAGCTCGAACTTCTCTCCCAACAGATGGTGCCTCCAGATCTTCAAAGCAAAGACGATGGCCAACAATTTCAGATCGTGTGTAGCGTAATTATTTTCATGAGGCTTCAATTGCACGCTCGCATACACAATTACTTTCCCATACTGCATCAGCAATGCACCCGGCCCAACTCCAAAAGAATCCGTGTGGACTTCAAACTTTCTCTTACCATTAGGAATAACTAGAACATGTCCACTGGTCAGCCTTGCCTTTAAATTCAAGAATTCCTCTTCACACTTGGAGGTCCACTTAAACTTTTCTCCCTTCTTAGTCAACTTGGCTAAGTGCGAAGAAATCTTATAATAGTCCGTGATAAATTTCCTACGGTACCCTCCCAAACCCAGAAAATCGCGGACTTCCATCGAAATCTGCAGTTGCTGCACTCCTAAGTAGTAGCTACCTTGGCTGGATCTACAAAAATACCCTCTCCAGAAACAATATGCCCCAAAAGTATGACTTTCGATTTCCAAAAATGGCACTTTGAAAACTTAGCCTTCAAAACATGCCTCTTCAAAGTCTCCAACACTATCCCCAAATGTCGCTTATGCTCCTCTTTAGACTTGGAGTAGACAAGAATGTCATCGATGAACACGAGAACAAACTTATTCAACAGATCTTGGAAAACTCGGTTCATCAAATCCACAAAATAGGCGAGAGCATTGGTTTGCCAACAGGTATAACCAGCCACTCATAAAAACAATTGGGTCCCTTGAATGCAGTCAAGGGGATACTGTCTTCAGCTACCCTTAACTGATGGAAACTCGAAGCTAAATCCAATTGAGAGAAAACAAAAGCTCCGTGGAGTTGATCCAAAATATCGTCCATATAGGGAAATGGGTACTTATTCCTAATACTAACCTTATTCAAATCCTAGTAATCCGCACAGAATCTCAATGACCCGTCCGATTTGGTCACAAAGACAACAGCAGAACCCCAACTGGAAAAATTCGGTCGGATCAAATCTTTCTCTAATAAATCTTAGGTCTGCTTCACCGGCTCTTCTCTCTCTCTCGACGCCATCCTTCTATTGGGCTGAACAACAGGTATTGGTCCCGGAACTAAATCGATCCGAAACTCTATCTCCTAATGAGGGGGAAAACCTTTAACTTCCTCGAAAACAATCGAAAAATATCTGACCACTTCGATGGACTCTGCACCTTCTGGAGATGCCTCGATTCCATGCAAAAGATTACTCAAATGAACTCAAAAATTATTGCAAGTCACTTTTGCGATTCTTCCTAGCTCATTCTCCAAAGACATAATTCTCTCTTCACAATTCAAAACAACCTTATACTTATCCAACCAATCCATACCCAAAATAGGTCAAACCCTTGAAATCCAATACAAATGGGTCGGAGCAAAAAAAACGATGCAGGTAAGAAATCCTTAGGTTTCTACAGATCTTATCTAACTTAGTCACTCCGCCTCTAGGATTAGATACAAAAGTAGGATGGTCTACCAAACAAGGGGTAATATGAAACTTCTCTACCGTATCCAAAGAAACAAAACTAAGTGATGTAACAGAATCAAATAGAACTCTAATAAAAATACCATCCAAAAGCAAAGTACCTTCCAAAACTCCATTGCCTTTAGAAGAAGTTGATAGACCACCTTCAAGAGAAAACACGTTGTTCTGTTCGGCCTTTTTAAGAAGCGGACAAGCCTTCACCATGTGCCCCGGCTGATGACAGTTGAAACACAAGGATTTCTGAACTAATGCTAAATCGGGTCCACCCTAATGCTGGTGCTGCTGCTGCGATCTACCTTTAGGACAGTGCTTAGCCAAGTGTCCTTCTTGCTGACACACATAGCACTTACGAGGTCCATTGTTGTCTCTCTACTTCCCTTTGCCTTGCTTCTTCAATTTCGGTTGAATTTCCTTTTATTTGGATTTGAAGAAGTTCCACTTGGTGCTGCTGCAGATGCCAATGGTTTCTTATTCATAAGCTCCTCATACCTCAATACCATGTTAATTAACTCCACAAAAGATCCCTTAAGATATGTTATCATCTTCTTCTGGAACTCAGGCCTCATTCCTTGCACAAACATCTCACTCTTCTTGAGGGGCGTGTCAATCAAACCAAGTCCGTAGTGAGATAATTCATTAAACTTAGTCTCATATTCTAAAACAGACATACTCCCTTGCTTCAGATCCAGAAAATCTCTATACAAAGGAGTCTTCCCAGTTGTCAGCATGAACTGTTCCTCAAACAATTCCTTAAACTTAATCCAAGAAATATCAGCCTCAGAGATATTTGCTGTAACTGCATTCCACCAAGCTGCAGCTCCTTCTTGAAGTTTCCACGATGCCATAACTCTCTTCTGCTCGTTAGATAGATCCAAACTCTTAAAAATGCGCTCGCATGAGTGTAACTAGGCCTGAACTTCTATAATGGACTCCGAATCTTTAAAAGGTTTTCCTCCCAGATTGGTGAAAGATTTACACAAAGCAACAAAACTTACTCAAGGTAGTGTTGGATTAACAGCCTCGCTAGTAGTCTGACCTCTTCCATTATTGGTCGTCTGCTACCCATAACTCTGCCTCTCCTTCCTCTAGAACTCATGTTGGTAACCTGGACAGGTAACCCAACAAATTTATATAGGTATATAGATATATAAAAATTAAAAATATGCACTCTCAAGATAGATATTACTCCAAAGTCTAGGTATTATCTCAGCCTACGCTGTGATACCAACTATGACGATCCGCCTTTCATTCCATAGAAAGACGCATCATCGATAAGAGCGAAATAGGTAGAAAAGAATAGATAGAAAGAAAGAACTAAACAATATCAGAATCTCACAGCGGAAATGAAACAAAATATAATATCACATAACTATTACATAGTCATTACATCAGAGTTACATAGTTACATAACATTATTACATTAGACAGTCGTAAAGACCTGTCTATCCATTACATTCAAAATACAACAGACAAAAAGACACCAACACAGCGGAAATTGATATTTTTATAGATACGCCAATGCTCCTGCTCCAAGCTATCCAAATTCGTCAAGCAAACCTGACCACTTGGCTACTCATAAAAATTTGAGTACCCAAGAGTTTAAAATAAACAGAATAAACTCCGGGTCAGACATGAGTCTGGTGTGAGTAAACGGTTAAGTTGTTTAACTTGAAAAACCTTTGAAATAAAAGGTATCTGGTAAGACTCTCAGCAAATAATCACGGACAAGTTTTTCCCTTACGATAACTAAAACATTTGATAGGAAATCTGGTTATATTGTAATAGTGTCTAAGGTTTTCAAATAAATGTTCACATAGCCGAAATTGTTACATTCATTAAACTCCAACATACATAGGTATACGATCAAGTCCAAGATCACTTATTGGAGTTTGGATTCCATATAATGGCAGGGCTACTGTGGTTCCGCCTATCACAATACGTGGCCTAGATCACTATACCAAGTATCCACCATGATCCCCTGCATCACAAAGCCAGATCTACCCCTTACTGGATAGTCCGAATAAGAAAACCCCACGGTTGTGGCCAAACAACTACCCACACAGTCGAATAAAAAGGGACCTCTTGACAGGGAAAAATATTATCCCTCTTGGGTGCTACCTACTTAGCCTTGCGTGCACCTCCACTATTTTAGCCATTCCCAGTTGATGAGGCTTGAGGCTACCATTACCTTTAGAGAACACTTATCTTAGAATTCTCATTGTCCTCCATTGACGATGGTCTGATAGCATTCATCCATACAAGTTCGTTCCGGGTTTGAACGAAACCGAAGGCATTATCTCGTTACACTTATTTTGGAATCACCCTCAGAGTTAAAGACAATAACCCTTGCACTCTAAAACTTCATCTCGATCTTCACTTAAGATTTCACGACCTATCGTTTAGCTTGGATCGATGTTATTTTCGGATAATAAAACTTGATATCCGATCCCAGTCTCATCGAAATCCAAACGTTTCTTAAAAGCCAGGCTGTTTAAGTAAACAATTTAATTCAATTTCAAAACATTGAATTCGCACAACATTCACTTACAGATAAATAACACACATTTATCATCAGCTATATCCAAAGCATATCACATCATAGAATATCACAGATTATCATACTATAAATATCAATCAATCCAGACATTCTATACAATCAATCATGCATATGCAAGATTTATTAACCCATACTATAACTGATTTAATTAACTTAAATTAAATTAATTACTTTAAGAATTAATCACCTAACCTTGCTTAATCGATCATCAATTAATTGCTGATTAATTATACTTTGATTGTTAATTAATAAACCTTAATTATTAATTAATAAAACTTAATTACTAATTAATTAATCCTTAATTACCAGTTGATTAATCTCTAATTACTTAAGTTGTAATTAATGCTTAATTACAACTTAATTAATCTTTAATTACTTAATTAATTAATTTCTAATTATAAATTAATTAATTTTAATTAATTAATTCTTAATTATCAATTAATTTAATCTCTAATTAATTAACTATAACCCTTAATCATTAATTAATTAATTACTCTTTAATTGCTTTATTAATTTAATTAATCTTAAATCATCAAAAACTTTATTAACTTTTAAGATAAATCATTTATCTTATTAATTACTTACTTATCATTATCATATAATTTTAAAACATTTTCTCTTTGATTAACACTTAATTATATTTCTAAATTAAGTTTTAAAAATAACTTAATAATAATTTAACTTAACAAATTCAAGTTGAACAAATCATATAACTTCCTTCAATCAAATAATTTAAAAACATTTATCATATAATAATTTAAACTAGATTCAATTTAAATTTAAAACTTGCTTTTATAAAACTTTTAAAAACTGTTTAAAATTTACTTCGGGCCCAATCCGAATAACACTTGAGTCCTGACCCGAGAAAATCACCTTTTTTTTAAACCGGGTTAGTTTAAAGTTTAAACTTGTAAACATGATTTAACACTCATGTAAGACACGAAGACGAACCCGAGAAAAAACCTGATTTCCCCCGGGTATTCCTTCGAGTCCACCCTTCTTCCCCAGTGATACACCAGCCTACCACGTGCACATGCACCGTCGATCGCCGAGGTTCTGACCACCGCCGACACCTCTAACTCATCGACGATCACTTCTACTAACAATCCTGACCACCCAATCTTCACTGCAAAGCCAAAATCGAAATCAAGCTACTTAATCAAGCTAAGAACCAAACCCATCGTCTGAAAATCTTCTCAACCCGTCGACGCGGACCAGCAGCATCCCTGAAACTCTGGCCACACCCTCTTCGGCAATCCACGCTTCCATCCCTCCTAGTCCGATGAATTACGATGCCAAAGAGACGATGCACTCGCCCAAACTTATACCTCGACCTAAACTGGGTATTAAACCCTATTCCGACCAAGTGCCGCCGCCATGGTGGATAATAAATCCACCTTACAATTTTCCTGAGCTCGCCTCCACCCTGGCGTCCTCCAGTGGTGTTCTCGACCTACCCGAGTTCCTCGATCGCCAGAAAAACCTCAAAACCCAATTTTTGGTCAACCCCGAAATTCTCGCTCGATCCCACACTTAAATATGTGTTATAACTTCTAAAATTCGTGATTTTTGATAATAAAAGATTATAAAACTGAAACCATTAATTATTTAAATCGAGTATTTGATATGTTTACAATTTCTACTGCTTTTCTAAATTTCCAAATAGTCTTTAAACTTATTAAGCTTAAATATGTTTTTAAAACTTAGATTATGTATAAATAAACATATCTTATTTGAATCTCACAGCCTAAAAGAGATGTAAGCGGAGATTTTAATTTTTGATCTAAATTTTAAACCTGTAAAGAAGAACAGGGTTGTGTATATATATACATGCAGAAATGCACGTTTAACCCTGCATATTTATAAACATGCAAGCCAAATTTCACTTATGCAAACAATTTATCACATCATTATATAATATATACATCACACGCAATAGATTAAGCAAGTGCTAGTTTGTTTACTCACCTGCGAGAAGATGAACAAAAGGATAATGAAATAGGGATGCTAGATTTTTGAAAACCGAATGCTTTTGATCTGGAATAATACTTAATCCTTTGAAAACTTGTTAACAGGAAATTTTTTTAACTGAGATGATCTGAAAATTAGATGAGATGAACTTGATTTGAAACTAAACTGAATTTAATTGATCTTTTGAAAAACTTGATTGTGTTGCTTAGTTGAGTTGATCTTGCTACAAGTTGTATATTGAAGATGAAATCTTATTGTTGTTTTTTATTCTTTGGTTTTGAAAATGTATACAGGCCTTTTTCTTCTCTTGTTTTTGAAATGTTTACAGGCTTTGCTTCTCTTTGTTTTTGAAAATGAGAATAGGAAAAGAATGGAG
The DNA here is from genome assembly GCA_030765085.1 of Allium cepa. Classification (NCBI taxonomy): domain Eukaryota; kingdom Viridiplantae; phylum Streptophyta; class Magnoliopsida; order Asparagales; family Amaryllidaceae; genus Allium; species Allium cepa. The sequence goes on along the minus strand of CM060938.1, from coordinate 712,569,232 downwards.
AAGAGAAGATATTGATATATATAGACTTAATTTATGATTTTTAAAAATAAATAAAATAAAATAAAAAGGTGACACTTTTTTAATTTGCTAAAATTTGCCATTTGCAAATGTTTATTAACTTACACTTGTTATTAACATGATTTCATTAATTTACACTTCTAATTATGCATGTTTTAATTAATTTTAAAATGGTTTATAAAAATTTTTATATTAAATTTTATATTTAGTAAATACTTTTCTTAATTTATATAAATAAAATCTTTTAAAGAAAATAATATAAAACCGATTATATTCTAAATAAATCATTTATAACATATTTTAAATAAAAAATATTTTAAGATATTATCTTTTAAATTTCCAATTCAAATTCAAATTCAAATTAAAATCCAACTTAAAATCAACTCATATATATACATACATTTAAACAAACATATTATTAATTTGAAAATAATAATTCTATTTAAAGCCTTATATATATACATATAACAATCCACTATTATTTATTTTTAAAAGTACAATTTTTCCTATTTTAAATAATTTATAAAAGAGATTATCACTTTTTAATTGTTTGAAATTTCCGAGATACCGTAATAACTAATTAAACCTCCATTAATATTTAATATTAATTAATCTAGATTAATTAATTAAATAATATTTAATTAAAAATTAAATAATAAATTAAACTCTTTATAAATAATTTTTTATAAATTAAACCTAAATTAATCAATCATTACAAATAATTGACAATTGATTTATATAAATAATTAACTTTATAGTTAATTAATAATAATTAAAAATAAATCATATAATTAAGTTATATTTAATTAAAACTAATCTTACTTAATTAATAATTAACTAAAATTAATCTTTTCTTTTAAAGGTAATTAATTAATAACTCGTCTTTACATAATAATAACTAATAAACCATGCTTGATCTTAATTAATTTTAATTATTTAAAATTAATTAATAAAATTTAATCATTAAAACTTAACTAACTTTTATAAAACAATATTATTAAGTTTATAAAACATTTTCAAAACACGTGAAGTTAATAAAATCAAATTTTGCAAAAGTCGGATTTTTAAGCGAAACTATATCCATGGCTACTATCGCTATGGATGCCAAAACTTGAAAATGTTTTGACTTTCCTCATTGAAATCTCAATAATTAAATACTTACCAACATATCATAAACATAGCATAAGAATTTGCATAAGAAAACGAAGTTGAGAACTTTTAAATGATTTTCAATTTCCTTTAAACTAAACACTAGTTTTTTCCACAAAGAAATTCAATCGTCAATACCATATCAAAGTATCCACATCCTTAGCATGAAATCACATAAACAAGCCTAAATGTACATAAATATATCACCACCATAACACAAACCCAAAAATCACATATTTATAATGAAATACATCGCTTTAGCATTTGATTCACAAGTCAATATCTAAACCACAACTAGCAACATATACATATATTCAAACCATATGATATTACAACTAAACAACCAACTTATTTTACCATACTATTAAATACATATAAAGGTAAAACTTTCCCAAAATTTAAAGAATTTACTCACCACAAATCCATTGAAAACTTGGTACATTTTGGAATTCGAAAAGCTTGGAAAACCATAAAATCCACTCGAAAATAGGTCAACTTCCCCCCGATTTTTGGACATGTACTTCTTACATTTTGATAAAGTGGCGAAAAGGAAAGTTTTTGGAAATTCTTTTCTCTATAGTTAAAAAAAACACTCAATTTATATTTTATTTGAAGAATGGTCAAATAAGAAGGAACATTTTCAAACTTGGATCTCTGAGTTCAAAGACACTTTACAAACAATCAAGATTTTGACATAGCTTGACCTAAAATTTGAAAACATGATCTACATAAAAGTTGCAGCCATTGAAATTTGACATGGTTTAAGAAAAAGGAATTCACGATTTGGTTCAGATATGAGGACGTTATGATAGAAAGAAAAGAAGGAAAATTTTAAAGAAAGAAAGGGCTGTTTATAAGAAATAGAAAAGGTGAATTACTAAACTACCTTTAGTCCTTTACCCTCCACCACCTTTTGCCATCTCACAAAGCTTTTCCTCCTCCTAAAACTTCATGTTACAACTTGCTAAAACATGTTTATACTTGATTGTACTTTCTGTCGAAAGAAGCATCTTGTATTATATAATATATTAACTTTTTTTATAATAAAATCTTATCTTATATATACCTACATACATACTTACTTAAGTGTACATACATTCACACATATTCATTTACATATCAAAATATTTGTAAATGTTTGTATGTATGTATACCAAAGTGTCAAGATAGTTTCGATAACTTTATCCGTCGAATAGTCAAAAATTCAAAAAACGAATTCGGTCACATTTTTTGATTTTTCATCGAACTAAATATATTTGTAAACTAATTTTTAAAACTATTTTACCATTAATATCTATTATTAAAAAGAGCTTTATTTTATAAAATCCATAAGATGTACATATATCATTCCTATGAAAAATCTAATTCGATCACTCACTCGAATATATAGCTTTACTTTTGAATTATCATCGCTTACTCGATTCTCTAGGGCGGACTCCGATCAGGCTTCTCAATTAGAAACCACTCTACTTACATAGCCATATAATATTATAGATAACTTTGGTTCTAGATTAAGAACCCTCACCATGTGTTCACAATCAAAAATCAAGTGAAAAATCCTTCTCCAGAATGGTATGAAACAGCTCAAGTCATGTACTCGGATCTTGGATTGAGAATTATGTGAAAAAGAAAAATGATCTACGTACAACCTACATACTGACCTAAAGGTTCTACCTACCCAACTACTTTCTACCCTCCCATAATATTTATGAAAACATTTCATAACAATTCCAAGTTAGGTTCAGACATTTTTAAATGATACAACTAATTTTTGAAACCTATTCATAAAATCATTTTAACTTACTAACTTTGTATAACACTCTCCTACATCCTACTAATATACATGAAGTAAATCAAAGAATAGTGTTTTTGGCATAAATATAATTGGCCAACTATGTTGAACAAGCCATCTTTACAACATCTCAATATTGGCTGATTTCATTCAGAATATGGTGCAGATGATCACATTTAATTTATCGATCAAATAAATATACCTTTACCTATTTTACCTTTACGATAATTTTTCGTGGTTTCCCATTGTGATTCTGTCACCCTTGTACTAGGCTAAGGAACTTTGCTTTATTGCCCGTTGTGTTTCTGGAACAGCCAAAATCCAGAGAACACTGTTGTTGTTCCTTAGCCTGCCACCATACCTACACGATGAAAGATTTTTGTGACCTATTTGTTTTTATAGGTCCATGATTGTTAGTGGCAGAATATTTGTGAATAAACAAACCCTTTGGAACCCAAACTTGTTTAATCCTTTCATTCTTGTTCGAATAGACATGAAATTTGTTTTTAGAATTCTTAGGAACCCAAACTTGTATAAATTTTGTGTTCTTGTTCCTATGACTACAATTTTCAACACGATGTCCAATTATTTCACATCTATCAAAGACACTCTTACCTTTTGCATTATCCTCAATTTGTGTTTTCCCAAAACCTAGTCCCTTTCTGTTGTTAGCAAAAATTTGATTTCCCAATAGCATGTTGAAAGATTTTTCGCCTCTTGAAAAGTTATTCAAAGATTTCTCAAGATTTTGGACTTTGGTTTTTAGTGTTGTGTTTTCAATGACAAGTGAGGTGCATCTATTTAAAAAATTCTTTTTCCTAGTGTCAATGATTTCCTTAAGACTCAAGTTTTCTTTTTCAAGATTCTTAGAGTTATTCTTAAGTCTTGTCAATTCTGAATCTAAAATTTTACATTTTTTACATTCTAGGTTTTGAATATTTTAAAGTTCAGTTTCTAAACTAAAATTTTCACGAGCAAGTTCTCTCCTATCAGATTTTAGTTTTTCAATTTTAGATTCAAGAGCATCAACTTCTTTAGTAAGATCAAGACACATAAAAACAAGTTCTTTATAAGAATAGTCACCTGCCTGATTCCTCTGAGCTTGCTTCTGAATCTATTTCCATAAAACACAAGTTAGCCTCCTCTGAGCTACTATTCGAAACTTCCTCTCCTTCTTCATCATCCCAAGTTGCCTCAAAGACCTTCTTCATCTTTTTCTCTCCTCGATTGTTTTTGAGAAGTGGGCATTCTTGTTTAAAGTGTCCAGGCTTGTTACAGTTATAGCACGTTAATTCATTATCGGAATTGTTAGACTCTCTTGACCTATTACCAGATGTTTTCTTCTTGCGTGGCTTGAATCTTGACCATTTTCAAAGATTATTGACAGCCATTGCAAGCTCTTCGATTGGATCTTCTTCATCGCTTTCTTCTTTGCTCTTTAAGGCAATCGTCTTCTTCTTTGGTTCGGAGTTGTTGTGTTCCTCTTCTTTTTTTTTAGCTCAAGCTCATATGTCATCAAGTTGCCAATCAACTCCTCCATGCTTAGTTTACTCAGATCTTTCGATTCTTGTATTGCCGTGACTTTTGCCTCAAAGTTCATCGGTAAGACTCGTAGCACCTTCCTCACAAGCTCAACCCTAGTAAATACCTTCCCAAGCGCTCTAGCATTGTACACCAAAGTTGAAAAGCGTCCAAACATGTCTTTTATGCTCTCACCTTTGTCCATCACAAAGTTCTCGTATTCATCGCTGAATAAGGCTAGATGAGACTCCTTGACTTGAGAAGTTCCTTCATGTGTCATCTCCAAGGTATGCCAAATTTCCTGTGCTGTTTTATAATGAGAAATTCTATTAAATTCATTCTTATCAAGTGCACAGATCAAAGCATTTATGGCTTTAGCATTTGTAGTTTTTAATCTCTTATCGTTAACATCCCACTTATCCTTAGGTTTAGGAATCTCAGTATCACCAACGGTTATAGTGGGAGATTTATAGCCAGTTTCAATAATATCCCAAACATCATAATCAACAGAACTAAGATATATACCCATCCTAACCTTCCAATAAGCATAATCACTCCCATTAACCATGGGTGGCCTAACAATAGATTGCCCCCTCAGAAAAAGCATTATTTGATGAACTCATGACTCTAGAGTTAAAGAAAAATACCGTGCTCTGATACAACTTGTAGGATCTGGATTAACCCTAGAGGGGGGAGGGTGAATAGGGTTGTAGCAAATTTTCTCGATTTAAACACAGAAATAAGCTGCAGAAATAAATATGCTGAAAAGTAAATCACACACAAAATTTACCCAACTTCGGCAACCCCTGCCTACTGCTGCATTCCCAGATTTCTATTAGAATTAAACAGTATCCCGCTTACAAACACTCTAACAGACTCGCAAACCCTTACTCCCGCTCACAAACACTCTACTAGACTCGCACCCCCGCTCCGCCTATAGAGCTTTGCAAACTCGCAAACTCTGCTCCCGCCTATAGAGTTTTGCAAACTCGCACACCCTGCTCACTGAACTAATTCTAACTAGACAATCCAACACTACCTACAACCTAGGTGGTGATTTACCAATACTTTGACTCGAAAAGAAAAAACAGACTTCAAAATTGAAAGCAGGAGCAAAAATTAAAATACAAACTTAACTCCATAATTTTTGCTCAAATAAAACTAAAAAAAATTAAACAAAAAAACCCTTTAAAATAAACCCTAAACTAAACCCCTTTTATAATAAAGTCGGCCCTTTTATTTTTTAGCCCGATCCAATTCTTTTGGCTTGTGAGATAATGCGGCCGATCCTCTTTGCCACTAATTTAGGGCTTCTGTCTTCGATCCAACTTGGGGCTTTCTGATGATCGATTCTCTGACTTGCGTTGCTCTTGCTCATGCTCGTTCTCTGATGACCGATGGTTTGCGTCGCTTGTTCGCAGCTGCTCCTTTGATTGTTTTATGAAATTTGGACTTGGTTGCTTCGAGATGATCGAGTTCACTGTTGCGGTATGTAATCTTTTCATTGCTGGTTTGATTGTTTGCTTTTTACTCGATGCCGATGATGATGATTTGGGTTTGGTATTTATATGAATTCGAAACACTTGATTTTGATCGTATCAATTTGGTACTTTCCTGAAATTTTATTTCCTGATGCGCACGGCTTTCCTGATATTTTTTTTCTGACTTGATACTCACGGCAAAAAGAACTTTCCTCTTTTAATTCGTGACTTTTTCAAAGATACGAACTTGATTTTCTTGACTGTATACATTCACGAATCTGCATAACTTTCGACCATCATCATTTCTTTGTGTTCATCCCGGTGAGATTCGTCTCTGGCCATCTTCTCTGATGATGTTGATTTTACTGTGACATTGGTTATTGATATTGATCGAACTTGTTTTGATTCATCTTGATGTTCCGTTGTTTGCATGAATCATTTCTGTTCACCTGTATGTAGTTGTCGGTCTGTAGCTCTGATCATCACAACTTGGGTCATTGTGTTGAATTCAGTTTCATTTGTCTTGACTTGATCATTGCTTTAAGTTTCATTGCCATACTTGATCGTGTTGTTCATCCATGTATATGCTTCATGTTGTTGTCCATTTGTCTGTACTGTGCATTGAGTACTTTGGTTTCATACATGTGAGTTGTTGTTTGCCGAGATTGTTGTTTCAATTGTCTTCTGTTCATGTTGGCACACTGGCTGTTGTTGAGTTGATATATTTGTGGAGCTGTCTCTGCTTCTTTTGTTGTATACATGTCCACTGCCCTTGTGTACATGTTGCTGGTTCATTGTGATGTCTAGTCGACACACTTCAAGTAGTCTTCATGTACTGTTGACATGTCTTGATGCACTGAACTATTTACTGACTTGTTTTCATTTGTTCATCTTGACTTGTTCTTGTATTCACTGTATAGTGTGATCTGTTGGTCATGTTGCTTTCATTGCTGTTGACATGTGCATTTGGTTCACTGGTATCTTCACTGTTGCTTTAACCTGTACTTGCTGTATATTTTAGTTTGCACTGCTTCATGTTCGCTGTGATGTCATATTTTTGGTGCACCATGTCTTGTACTTGTAGTCTTGGCTTGCATCTGTGCACATTGTTGCATTGTTGATGTTCTTTGTAGTTTTAATTTTGTACTTCTTTGTGCTCTGGTCATTGCTTGTGAAGTTTGGTATTGCATTTGATCTGGATATTGTGTTATTGCTTCATTATGTACTTGTGGTTCTTTGTTTGGTCTCGTCTGGTCTTCATACATGATTGTTGCAGTCCATTTTGCTGTTGGTCTTCGTTCTGGTTGTCACTTGCATGCATTGTTGTAACTGGACATGTTGCTTTGAGTTGTCCATTGTTTGGTCTCTATTTTCATTGGGCTGTAGTTGTTCAGGTGCATTGCCACATTGTACTACTTTGGTCTTTGCATCCCTTCATGTTGATTTTTGAAATTTCACTTGAGTTGAATCCAGTTTCAAAAACTCGGGTTTGACCTTGTGCTCGTGTCGTAATTTTAAATATATTGCATGTGAGTTGAACCCGGCTTTTCATTTGGGTTTGACCTGTGCTCACCTGTCCCTGTAGCATTATCAAGTGTATATCGATGTGCACGGCCTTGTGGCATGTAGAGTCATACACTGTGCATGTCACACTGTTCGTGTGCGATGAATTCAAATGTAAATGATGAAAAACAACCCAAATAACCGAGGCAAATAATATTTTCAAAAATCATATTTCATTTTATATTGCAAAAATATTTCTTTTTCAATTTTACTGCGTTAGTGATTATTTTTGCAGATTGCTCAGATGATGGATTCAAACTGGAATGAAGTTGAAGATAAACTACGAGTGTGAGTGATATATAGTGAGAAATCTATGTAAAAACAATTGTGATGTAGTCAAAAATTTATATGTATAGTGAGAGCTTGAATTTGTACTATTCAAGATTGTAATAAATATTTGTTTGAATAAAATTTCTATTTGAATTGAAATTCTGTGTAACTTGTTCTGTTTGAATTCAAATTCTGTGTGATTTATTTTATTCAACAAATATTTATTTAATCTATGAAAAACAAAATAGTACATTACCAAATACATTTAAATGAATATATATGTTTATTATCATCAAACAAAAACATATAAGCGCATATTCATACAATCTCCCCCTTTTGATGATAACAAACTTATATTTAAGATTTTGACCGTGTTAAATGTAGTACACTACCAAATACATTTAAATGAATATATAGGTTTATTATCATCAAACAAAAACACATAAGCGCATATTCATACAATCTCCCCCTTTTGATGATAACAAACATATATTTAAGATTTTGACCGTGTTAAATGTATTTGATCAATGATATACTCTAATTGCTCCCCCTATTTAAATGCTTCCTCTCTACATGGTGCTCCCCCTACCTATATGCATACAAATAGAAATACATAAATGAGCCTAGATGCAAATGGAAAATTATTTGACCTTTGCTTGATTCTATGTGACAAAATCTTAACTTTTCTCTCCCCCTTTTGTTATCAGCAAAAGAATAATAGTGTTAGAGAAAATAGAGATAAAGTGATCAATATTAATCCAACATTAAACTCAAATTGAATATAAATATTTAAACTTCAATAAAAATCAAACAAAAATCATAACTACCCTTGTTAGGCGCATATTCCACTTTTAGAAAGAATGGAAATGATGTTCTCATTATAAATCATACAATTGTATCAACTTGTGGTACATTTATATCAGGAATTTGAATATCTACTAATCATGCATAACTGTTAGGACTTTTAAATGAGATTAGTATTATTCCAATTTAATTTTAAAAATGAAATCAAGTATCTTCTAACCACGCATGACCGTGAGGACTTTTAAATGGGATTAGAATCAACTTGTCTATTTAATCAATTAATTTTGATATGCGTTCCATACATGCATAACCGTAAGGACTTTTAAATGAGCATGGAAGCACATAATCAAAAATCCAAGTAATTCACCCATGCGTAACCGTGAGGACTTTTAAATGAGAGTGAATACTTTGGATATTTATTTATTTTTACAAAAAATGTGACATGAAAAACAAATTATTCCTGATTATAGTACCACATATCGACAAACTATATTTAAGTTTTGCTAAACAATGGTCGATAGAAATATGATAGATATAGAAATGTTCATGGAATCTTTACCCAACAAAAAGTTTTATAACTCTTGTTTGAATTTCTAAAGAAAATTTTAAAATATACTCTCTTGAGTAATGTGTGAAAAATATCAACACTCATCACCTTTTCCAATCACTATTTATCTTTTCGATAATTATTAGGGAGTTAGATTAGTCAAAATTTGTCATTTAAAATCAAATAAAAATGACTAATCTGAAAATATGGTCAAAAATTGATTTTCTCGAAGGGGTTATATGAAAAAAAAATCTGCTATTTATTTGTAATGAAAAATATGCAGATATTTTTTTTTTTAAAAAAAAATGCAGTTACTAAATGTCTCAAAAATCACGTTCAACTAGTAATTTTTCTATCAACTAGATTACCAGCGTAATCTGCATCTGAATTTCTTTTTCACTCAAAAACATCACTAATTAAATTTGATAGACCGGACCATGAAGTGTGCACAAAAACTCAAACTCAACTTTTTACAGCATTCTTGAATTTGGATTGAAGCTATGTAAATAATCAAAAAACCGTGAATGTAGAGTTAGCCGTAACCAAAAATATTATCATCCAACAAAACACTATATCCAAACTAATATACATGAAGTAAATCAAAGAATAGTGTTTTTGGCATAAATATAATTGGCCAACTATGTTGAACAAGCCATCTTTACAACATCTCAATATTGGCTGATTTCATTCAGAATATGATGCAGATGATCACATTTAATTTATCGATCAAATAAATACACCTTTACCGGTTTTACCTTTACGATAATTTTTCGTGGTTGCCCACTGTGATTCTGTCAACCTTGTACTAGGCGAAGGAACTTTGCTTTATTGCCCGTTGTGTTTCTGGAACAGCCAAAATCCAGAGAACACTGTTGTTGTTCCTTAGCGTGCCACCATACCTACACGATGAAAGATTTTTGTGACCTATTTGTTTTTATAGGTCCATGATTGTTAGTGGCAGAATATTTATGAATAAACAAACCCTTTGGAACCCAAACTTGTTTAGTCCTTTCATTCTTATTCCAATAGACATGAAATTTGTTTGTAGAATTCTTAGGAACCCAAACTTGTATAAATTTTGTGTTCTTGTTCCTATGACTACAATTTCCAACACGATGTCCATTTTTTTTCACATCTATCAAAGAAACTCTTACCTTTTGCATTATCCTCAACTTGTGTTTTCCCAAAACCTAGTCCTTTTCTGTTGTTAGCAAAAATTTGATTTCCCAATAGCATGTTGAAAGATTTTTCGCCTCTTAAAAAGTTATTCAAATATTTCTCAAGATTTTGGACTTTGGTTTTTAGTGTTCAGTTTTCAATGACAAGTGAGGTGCAACTATTTATAAAATCCTTTTTCCTAGTGTCAATGATTTCCTTAAGACTCAACTTTTCTTTTTCAAGATTCTCAGAGTTATTCTTAAGTCTTGTCAATTCTGAATCTAAAATTTTACATTTTATACATTCTAGGTTTTGAATATTTTCAAGTTCAGTTTCTAACCTAAAATTTTCACGAGCAAGTTCTCTCCTATCAGATTTTAGTTTTTCAATTTTAGATTCAAGATAATCAACTTCTTTAGTAAGATCAAGACACATAAAAACAAGTTCTTTATAAGAATAGTCACCTGCCTCACCAGATTCCTCTGAGCTTGCTTCTGAATCTAATTTTTCCATAAAACACAAGTTAGCCTCCTCTGAGCTACCATTCAAAACTTCCTCTCCTTCTTCATCATCCCAAGTTGCTGCAAAGACCTTCTTCATCTTTTTCTTTCCTTAATTGTTTTTGAGAAGTGGGCATTCTTTCTTAAAGTGGCCAGGCTTGTTGCAGTTATAGCACGTTAATTCATTATCGGAATTGTTAGACTCTCTTGACCTATTACCAGATGTTTTCTTCTTGCGTGGCTTGAATCTTGACCATTTTCTAAGATTACTGACAGCCATTGCAAGCTCTTCGATTGGATCTTCTTCTTCTTCATCGCTTTCTTCTTTGCTCTTTAAGGCAATCGTCTTCTTCTTTGGTTCGGAGTTGTTGCGTTCCTCTTTTGCTTTTAGCTCAAGCTCATATGTCATCAAGTTGCCAATCAACTCCTCCATGCTTAGTTTACTCAGATCTTTCGATTCTTGTATTGCCGTGACTTTTGCCTCAAAGTTCATCGGTAAGACTCTTAGCACCTTCCTCACAAGCTCTACCTCAGTGAATACCTTCCCAAGCGCTCTAGCATTGTACACAAAAGTTGAAAAGCGTCCAAACATGTCTTTTATGCTCTCGCCTTTGTCCATCACAAAGTTCTCGTATTCATTGCTGAATAAGGCTAGACGAGACTCCTTGACTTGAGAAGTTCCTTCATGTGTCACCTCCAAGGTATGCCAAATTTCCTGTGCTGTTTTACAATGTGAAATTCTATTAAATTCATTCTTATCAAGAGCACAGATCAAAGCATTCACGGCTTTAGCACTTTTAGTTTTTAATCTCTTATCGTTAACATCCCACCTATCCTTAGGTTTAAGAATCTCAGTATCACCAACGGTTATAGTGGGAGATTTATAGCCAGTTTCAATAATATCCCAAACATCATAATCAACAGAACTAAGATATATACCCATCCTAACCTTCCAATAAGCATAATCACTCCCATTAAACATGGGTGGCCTAACAATAGATTGACCCTCAGAAAAAGCATTATTTGATGAATTCATGACTATAGAGTTAAAGAAAAATACCGTGCTCTGATACCACTTGTAGGATCTGGATTAACCCTAGAGGGGGGAGGGCGAATAGGGTTGTAGCAAATTTTCTCGATTTAAACATAGAAATAAGCTGCAAAAATAAATGTGCTAAAAAGTAAATCACACACAAAATTTACCCAGCTTCGGCAACCCCTGCCTACTGCTGCATTCCCGATTTCTATTAGAATTAAACAGTATCCCGCTTACAAACACTCTAACAGACTCGCAACCCTACTAGACTCGCACCCCCTGCTCCGCCTATAGAGCTTTGCAAACTCGCAAACTCTGCTCCCGCCTATAGAGTTTTGCAAACTCGCACACCCTGCTCGCTGAACTAATTCTAACTAGACAATCCGACATTACCTACAACCTAGGTGGTGATTTACCAATACTTTGACTCGAAAAGAAAAAACAGACTTCAAAATTGAAAGCAGGAGAAAAAATTAAAATACAAACTTAACTCCATAATTTTTGCTCAAATAAAACTAAAAACAAATTAAACAAAAAAACCCTTTAAAATAAACCCTAAACTAAATCCCTTTTATAATAAAGTCGGCCCTTTATTTTTTAGCCCGATCCAATTCTTTTGGCTTGTGAGAATAATGCGGCCGATCCTCTTTGCCACTAATTTAGGGCTTCTGTCTTCGATCCAAATTGGGGCTTTCTGATGATCGATTCTCTGAGTTGCGTTGCTCTTGCTCACGCTCGTTCTCTGATCACCGATGGTTTGCGTCGCTTGTTCGCAGCTGCTCCTTTGATTGTTTTATGAAATTTGGACTTGGTTGCTTCGAGATGATCGAGTTCATTGTTGCGGTATGTAATCTTTTCGTTGTTGGTTTGATTGTTTGCTTTTTACTCGATGCCGATGATGATGATTTGGGTTTGGTATTTATAAGAATTCGAAACACTTGATTTTGCTCGTATCAATTTGGTACTTTCCTGAAATTTTATTTCCTGATGCGCACGGCTTTCCTGATATATTTTTTCTGACTTGATACTCACGGCAGAAAGAACTTTCCTCTATTAATTCGTGACTTTTTCAAAGATACGAACTTGATTTTCTTGACTGTATACATTCGCGAATCTGCATAACTTTCGGCCATCATCATTTCTTTGTGTTCATCCCGGTGAGCTTCGTCTTTGGCCATCTTCTCTGATAATGTTGATTTTACTGTGACATTGGTTATTGATATTGATCTAACTTGTTTTGATTCATCTTGATGTTCTGTAGTTTGCATGAATCATTTCTGTTCACCTATATGTAGTTGTCGGTCTGTAGCTCTGATCATCACAACTTGGGTCACTGTGTTGAATTCAGTTTCATTTGTCTTGACTTGATCATTGCTTTGAGTTTCATTGCCATACTTGATCGTGTTGTTCATCCATGTATATGCTTCATGTTGTTGTCCATTTGTCTGACTGTGCATTGAGTACTTTGGTTTCATACATGTGAGTTGTTGTTTGCCGAGATTGTTGTTTCAATTGTCTTCTGTTCATGTTGGCACACTGGCTGTTGTTGAGTTGATATATTTGTGGAGCTGTCTCTGCTTCTTTTGTTGTATACATGTCCACTGCCCTTGTGTACATGTTGCTGGTTCATTGTGATGTCTAGTCGACACACTTCAAGTAGTCTTCATGTACTGTTGACATGTCTTGATGCACTGAACTATTTACTGACTTGTTTTCATTTGTTCATCTTGACTTGTTCTTGTATTCACTGTATAGTGTGATCTGTTGGTCATGTTGCTTTCATTGCTGTTGACATGTGCATTTGGTTCATTGGTATCTTCACTGTTGCTTTAACCTGTACTTGCTGTATATTTTAGTTTGCACTACTTCATGTTCGCTGTGATGTCATATTTTTGGTGCACCATGTCTTGTACTTGTAGTCTTGGCTTGCATCTGTGCACATTGTTGCATTGTTGATGTTCTTTGTAGTTTTCATTTTGTACTTCTTTGTGCTCTAGTCATTGCTTGTGAAGTTTGGTATTGCATTTGATATGGATATTGTGGTATTGCTTCATTATGTACTTGTGGTTATTTGTTTGGTCTGGTCTGGTCTTCATACATGATTGTTGCAGTCCATTTTGCTGTTGGTCTTCATTCTGGTTGTCACTGGCATGCATTGTTGTAACTGGACATGTTGCTTTGAGTTGTCCATTGTTTGGTCTCTGTTTTCATTGGGCTGTAGTTGTTCAGGTGCGTTGCCACACTATACTACTCTGGTCTTTGCATCCCTTCATGTTGATTTTTGAAATTTCACTTGAGTTGAATCCATTTTCAAAAACTCGGGTTTGACCTTGTGCTCGTGTCGTAATTTTAAATATATTGCACGTGAGTTGAACCCGGCTTTTCATTTGGGTTTGACCTGTGCTCACCTGTCCCTGTAGCATTATCAAGTGTATATCGATGTGCACGGCCTTATGGCATGTACATTGATACACTGTGCATGTCACACTGTTCGTGTGTGATGAATTCAAATGTAAATGATGACGAACAACCCAAATAACTGAGGCAAATAATATTTTCAAAAATCATATTTCATTTTATATTGCAAAAATATTTCTTTTTCAATTTTACCGCGTTAGTGAATATTTTTGCAGATTGCTCAGATGCTGGATTCAAGCTGGAATGAAATTGAAGATAAACTACGAGTGTGAGTGATATGTAGTGAGGAATCTATGTAAAAACAATTGTGATGTATTCAAAAATGTATATGTATAGTGAGAGCTTGAATTTGTACTATTCAAGATTGTAATAAATATTTGTTTGAATAAAATTTCTGTTTGAATTCAAATTCTGTGTAACTTGTTCTGTTTGAATTCAAATTCCGTGTACTTTATTTTATTCAACAAATATTTATTTAATCTATGAAAAACAAAATAGTACATTACCAAATACATTTAAATGAATATATATATTTATTATCATCAAACAAAAACATATAAGCCCATATTCATACAATGTAGGCCCAAAATAACTAGGTCTTAAAACAGAGTCGACTGATACAACCTCTTTATCCAATTGGTCTGGTAAGTAGCTAAGAAGAGTAGGATGCTCATATCCAAAGCCTGTCCTAGAGTCTATTTTTTTAGACACCTCTAAGGTAAAGACTCTTATTAGTCGGCCCAATTACATCAAATTATTCTTCACTTTCTAGAAATTAAAATTAGAAGACACATTTTGATAAAATCAAGTTTATTAAACCATACTGTTGTACTAATTTTAATTTTAACTTCATTGATTTTTCCACTCTTTAATTAAAATAACTTATTATTTTTGAAACTTAGGAGCCAAATACTCGGGCTTTTGTTTCAAAAACTTTTTTAAATGATATTTTATTTTTTTAACCCTTAGAAAATAGTCATATAGCTCGACTAACACCAAAACGATAATAAGGAACCGGGGACTACCGGATAGTATCATAAGTCCCCTTTACCAAGAAGGGTAATACTCAAGAGAAGTGTTTACCATCCGAACACATCTCTTGCCAAATTTTGTTAACTTTCGAGTCACTCAAATTAGTTAGTTATAAAAATATTTCTTATTTTTGAAACAATATTGTGTATATCTTACTAAATAGATTTTGAAAATATTTAGCCGTTACTTTCTTTGGATTCATTCAGATTCGAACTTGTTTCGATCATACAATGACAAAGAAAATAATTTACTAAGTGCACTACCATATTCGCTTAAGCAAACATTCAATTGTCACTTAGAAGATTATTCAAATCATCATAAAATAGATCGAGGCTCATTCCTCGAACCATCCAAAGAAAAATCTTATTCTCAAATTCATTTTCAAAATATTTATATCTTAACGTATTTTTAAGTAAAATTATTACTACTTTTCCAAGAATTGTTTAAAAACTTTATCAAAGCCACTGGGATTTGAATTTCCTAAAAATTCATCTTGTTTCCAAAACATATTTTATAATTCTATTGTATAAAAAACAACTTTTATAAAATCATCTAAAATATTTCTTTTAATAAACAGCCTTTTATTAAAATTCAATTTTTTAGCTAACATTATCATCGAATGCCTTATAGTCAAACCGTGAAACTTAATTCACAAGGTGTTCAATTCAATGTTCCTATAACTCTATTTACTTAACCTATACTTAAAAAGGAAAAACTACCAATGGATTAGAAAATAGTCAATGCTAAAAAATGGATGAGCATGACTAATCAAATCCTATATGATGATAATTAAATATTATCAACTCCCAACAACAATCACATTATATATAACTACATTTTATTTTTGAAAACTATTCCTTTGTAGATAAAATATAATTTATGTAAAATTATTTCATTACCCATTAAAAACATTACTATGTTTATTTGCCTAGTTTAAGTGTTTAGGAACCCCTATCGACGCTATGGTCCCACAACTCGACTAGAATTCATAAACCACTCAACCGGTAAATCAGCACAATAAAAAACATTTTTATAGCACCAACAAATACACACTCAATATATACACTCAAACTCATTCTAGGGTCTCTCTTACCCTTTCTCAAACGAGTCAATCCCACCAAAGCCTAGGTGCTCACTCAACCTAAGCTCCGATACCATATTGTAACGATCTTCCTTTCTTACACCTATAGACGACACTTAATACATCTATAGTATTCGTGTGTTGATTATTTACATGTCCAAAAGACAGGACATTAGGGGTGAAAGAAAGAAAAATAAAGAAAAGAATCTCACAATACGCGAAGAGTAATATATAATATGAACAAGTCTTTACAAAAAGAAAATATCTGTATTATACACATCATCAGAGTACATTAACCTATTATCAGCCTAAACAGTTATAAAAACATGTCCTTGACACTATTGATAAATACAGAAAAATACAAAACAAAAGAAAACAACGGAAGAATATAAGTTATGTGAATACATCTTAGAGATTCTTGCCCATCACCTGAAAGCTCCAAAGGATCCATCTAAATCTGGAAAATATGCTCGGGCAGACCCAAGCAGTGAGAAAAATAATGCCTGGATCAGTCTGTAAAATCAGCGTGAGAAACTCAAATCACAAGGAATTAATTTATTATAACTTGTAAAATCTTTTAACATTAAAGGTATATCGAAAGACCACGCCGCACATAAACATGGACAGGTTTTTACCTTATGGTAACTAAAACATTTTTATAGAAAATTCAGTTATATTACGATAATGTCTAGAATACATATGCACATTAATTAGTCGAAATTCTTACATTATTAAATTCCAACAAAATAGGTATACAATCAAGTCTGAAGGCACTTACTGGAGAATGAATTCCAACTATGAAAGGGTAAGGGTCTACCCACCGAATCCGTACACCTCTAGATAAAATGTACGGGAGGCTACAAGACGTTGCACCTCTTCTAATCAGGACCGACCCTACCCTTTACTGGATAGCGCCGAATATGATCACTCCTTGGTTGCGGTCAAATAACCATAATGGGCCCCCAAGCATACGTAAAGATATCGACACTAGATCATGGGATGATCATACCCTAATGGGAGCGAACAACATAACCTTACCGCATGTCCCTACTTTAATCATTTTCCCGGTTGATGAGGCTTGAGGCTACGATTATGTTTTATATAGCAACCATCTTGGAATGCTAATACTTCCCTCCAAGCAGCAATATAGTGCCAGCGTTCATACATACAAGTTCGTTCTAGGTCTGAACAAAACCGAAGGCACTACCTCTACTACATCCATTTTGGAATCACCCTGAGGCTTAGTAGCAAGTATCCCTTGCACTTCAAAACTCCGTCTTCAAATCAATTCTCTTTAATATGTCTTCACTTCGAGATGCTTGAGTTAGATCTAAGTGGTTTCGGATAACATATCCAATCTTGGTCTCTTCAAAATAACTTTCGATCGTTTCGGTTAACCCAAGCTCGATTCTTTAGGAAATTAACAGACAAAGATAAGAGCATAGTTCACCTCCAAACTGTTTGTGGACGGATTTCCTTATCATTCATCCTTGAGGAACGAAACGAGTTTATGCATAAAATATAACACCTTCAATGGTAATTGCGCAATATAATTCTCGTGTTTCTCCTAAATATTTCCAAAGTTATGTTTTGGTCCAGGTTTGATAATCGATTGTTTAACTATCAAATAAACAATTATTCAACATTGATTTAATTTCATATGGGATCCACTAAGCCTTTATAAATTAATCTTTATTTAATTAAAATCACTTTATAAATATTCGATCAAAAGATCTTTCCAAAACACTATTTATGGTCCCTTACATCTCTTTTATACTTGGAAAAACATTTATATTTGTTATCGAGCAAATTAGTCACCATCCTTGAAGAAGAAATTAAAGATTTACTTCATGATTTCCTTGCATTTCTAACCTCGAATAATTAATAAAAAGTAGCAATATCTCTACCATAATTACCAATTCATTACTTAATAAAAACCAGCCATATCTCCACTATAATACCAATTCATTACACATCAAAGGATTTAATGCCCAATAAATGTCATGATAACCTGCTTATTTATTACTAATTATTGTCCAACCATTTCCATATTAAATATTCCTTAATTCCCATCATCCTTACCTTAAATAAGAAGATTATGGTGTGACTAATATTAGCCTAGTCAGCATCACTAAAATTCCATACCATCACTGGGTCAAGGCTTACGGCTATAAATACAGCTAGTGTTGCAAAAGAAAAAGGGAAGGAAAATGAAACAGAAAATATGACTTCTCCTTTGCTACTCAAAATCTCCTACAACATGAAAGTGCAAGTGAAAAATAAATTATAAAGTAGATGTATGCCATAGATTTTGTCAAACCACTATATAAATTTCGTGTCTCTTTTATCTTTTCTTCTTTTTATCTACTTTTTTTTGTAATCTATGTCGTTGTTTTCTAATTTGCCGTTAAAGCTGGTTCTTTCAAACTCAAACCAGGGTGTTGATCCATTTTTAGGTTAACATTTTGGTGCTTTCATTGAGGGGAACAGGGGAATCTCAAATCTGAATCTTATTCTATGTTAGGAAGAAGACCCAACTCCAGATCTGAAAGGAAAAATTTAGATATCGGAAACAGGTTCCTAGATCTAGCTTTTAGAGACGAAGAACCCTTATACAGGGAAAAGTGCTATGGAAGGAATTCAGGAAGGGGGCAAACAGGAGGAGTCATATCATTCGAACTTTCCTTCTACCATAAAGCAAATAGCTAGGGAACCAGCAAGGACCAGAAAGGCATGCAAAGCCTCTCACTCAGATAAGAACCGGACTCTAGGGTTTGCTAATCAAATAGAAATTATCATCAACTAAACTGAACTAAAAAAATGAGTTCTAGAATTTAGATTTCTTTCTGCGTTTGAATTGTGCATCATCAAAAAATGCTTTAAAGGTTGGCATTTGGGAAGCGATGTACTCATGTAAGCGGTCCAATGCTCTGATTCCTTCCCAGGAGCGGCCACCCATAAAAAAATGATTTCTTGTATAAAACAAGTTATAAAGGTTAGTTCTTAGAGAATGACTTACATATGTGGTAAGCAACCCCGAACGATCCACAGCCATGCTCTGATTCATTTCTAATGGCGACATCTTTCAAAAATCTTTACAACATAGTTATTGCTTTCAACCAAAGGTTATAGAAGCGACCTAAGACTACTCTCTAAAGTATCTCTTGTATATGAATGCTCTCGAACATGAACGATTATCTCTATCTCCTTGTGTAGGAATGGTGCGACACTTAACATTTGTCAAACATCTAGAGACATGAGAATTTGATGCCAACAAATTTTCTTTCACCCACACAAGTTCTTGAGTGAAGCATACCTCGTTGCCAATAAAGCATACTTCAGGGGCAAATGTTATTCAACAAATTAGTCGCCATCCTTGAAGAAGAAATTAAAGATTTACTTAGTGATTTCCTTGCATTTATTACCTTAAATAATTAATAAAAACCATCCATATCTCCACCATAAATACCAATTCATTACTTAATAAAAATCAATCATATATCAACTATAAATACAATTCATTACCCATCAGAGTTGGATTTAATGCCTAAAGAATGTCATGATAACTTGCTTATTTATTACTCATTAATTCCAACCATTTCCATATCAAATATTCCTTAATTCGCTTCATCCTTACCTTAAATAAGAAGATGATGGTGCAATTAATATCAGCCAAGTCAATGTCACTACAATTCTATACCTTCACTGGGTCAAGGCTTACAGCTATAAATACACCTAGTATTGCGGAAAAAAAAGGAAGGAAAATGAAACATAAAATATCACTTCTCCTCTACTCCTCAAAATCTCTTGTAATATGAAACTACATGTGATAAATAAAATATAAATTGGATGTAGGCCATAAATTTTGCCGAACCACTATAAATTTTTTTGTCTCTTTTATCTACTTATTTATGTGATCTATGTTGCAGATTTTTGGATTGCCGTTAAAGGCTGGTGCTTTCAAACTCAAACCAGGGTGCTGATCCATTTTTTGGGTTAACAATATTTAACTTAGGGTATAAGTATATTATTAAAACATTTGGAAAATTCCTCCTTTCTAATTCCTTTTTGAAAACATTACTTATGATAAATTTATCCACTTATCCTTTATAAAAAGTTCCCTTTTAAAAGTACACTTCTCATTTAAATACCTTTATAAATTTCCAAAATCAATTTATATAACACTTTTATAAGTCAACAAATCTCTAAATCATTTATAAAATGTTTCTTATTTAAAACTCCTTTGATAAATCTATTTTAATAAAAATCCTTTAAAAATACCCTTTGCAACTCATCCTTTTACATCACTTTAAATAAAACTATTTACTTAGTAAAACATAATTTTGTAAACATGTTATTATTTATAAATACCTTTATAAAGAAGAATATAACTTGATAAATCATTTATAAACCTTAAACCCAAAAATTAATTAAAAAATTGAAGTTAATTCAACACTATACTTTATAATTTCAGAAAGAGCTTAGCAATCCCAATGGTAGTAATTTAAGTTAACATTTTGTTTCAATTTGAATTCCAATTCACTTTACAGTTATTTACATAGATCAACATGTATGTAAATACAACTCATATCCAAATCAGGGAGTAATATGTCAATATAAGCAAACTAGCATATACATGTCCAAATAACATAATAGTTGGATGGTGATTTGTCCTCTTAAATAGATGTCCAAATAATTCAACGATTTTATAGCAGTATGGGGATTTATGCTAACATATGTCCAAACAGTCAAAAAATCTATATTATAACTCATTCACTGTTATATAGTTTCTTAATGGAATCGATACTAGAATTCCTTGAATTCGGAACCATCTTCTAAAAAGAAGTTCCTTTAAAACAGTTTGATTCTAGGAAAAACAAAGGACTTAAAAATTTAAAACTCTTTTCAAAATAATTAATTATAAGTTAAATCCTTATTTAATGCATAATTAATTTTAATCGAATCTTAACTTAATTTAATTAAATAATTAAATAATTATTGACTATTAATTAAACCCTAATTAATCCTTTATTAAATGTTTAATAATTAATTAAACCTTCATTAATAATTAAATATTTATTAATCTTAATTTATTAATTAAATAATATTTAATTAAAAATTAAATACCTTTTATAAATAATTTTTTATAAATTAAAACCTAAATTAATTAATCATTACAAATAATTAACAATTGATTTATTTAAATAATTAACTTTATAATTGATTAACAATTAATTAAAAATAAATCATATACTTAAGTTATATTTAATTAAAATTAATCTTAATTAATTAATAATTAATTGAAATTAATCTTATCATTTAAAGTTAGTTAATTAATAACTAATCTTTACTTAATTATAATTAATAAACCATATTTTTTTGAAAATGGGTAAATTTTATTAAGGTATCTTTCAGCCCAAAGTGTATAGTTGAAGGACCAATACACTTATAAACAGTTACTGTAACCTTACAAAAATAGACAACACATACATTTCATTCGTCCCAAACTATAATTCACGAAGTCATGGCGGCCGCTGGCGATTTCTATCTTGGTTTTCTGTCGATGGATGAGAACGATCCTCTACTCCAGTTTGAACTTCGTCTAGCACCCATGAGGTAAGCTGATGGCCTTCGATTCTTTTCGTCGATAATCTCAGATCTCCAATTGCAATCTTGCTTACTTCTAATTGATTTCTTTGTTTATTGTGGAAAATTCTTCGATTCCTTTCCTTCCATATGTTCCACATAGCTATGGTGATGGCAATTTTATGCATTTTGGCTTTGAAGTCTTTGTTGTCTCCCCGCATCATCAGGTAATTAACTTCTTCTTTGAGTTTCTTTGAATGAGCAGTTAAATTAAAGAAGTTATTGCATGCATTCCATATCGAGCTAGAGAAATTACAGTCAAAGAAGAGATATTCGTGTGTTTCTGTCTCTTGTCCGCATAGTATGCATTCTGTTTCATTGACTATTGTAATATCTCGGAATTTTGGACAATATAAATTTAATAATCTGTGTTTAAATTTAAATTGAATTGATAATTTTTTTGATTTGATTTAATAATCTTCTTCATTTAAATATTTAATTAGTGATTTTTTTTTTAAAATCTATTTTCTATTTAACAATGTATATGTTTTTATATATATTCTAAATAGATAAGTTGTTTCTAATTAAATCAGTATAGCACAATTTTAATATTTTGAAATTAGGAATTGTGATTTATTTTTGGATTTAAGCTTTTCAAAAATATTTAGTAAAATAACTAAATGATCTTAAATATGTGAGATAAATGTTCTATTGGTTTAAAATTCATTTTTGACTTAAGTTTGTATATTAAAATAAGTTATAAAAATGTTTGTGTTATTGTTTTCAAAATATTGATTTATAATTATGATTTGTAAATTTAATATGAAATTTAAAATACAATTTAAAATACATGTATTCATTTAAGTTAAAATCTCTTTTATAAATTTATTTTAAGTATTATTTCCAAATAATTGATTTGTATATTATTTTCATTTATAATAATACTTTGTTTTATTCTTTAAAAATTATTTATCTATATATAACTAAGTATTTATAAAACTAATTAACTAAGCTTAATATTTCATTAACTCTAATTATAAATACTAATTAATTTAAGATGACATGTGTAAGCATATTAAGGCATAATTAACATGTGTAAGTTTAAACACACAAAACATTTACAAGTGTCTATTTTTTTGCAAGTGTCATTGTTCAAATTTTTATTTTATCTTTAATTTTAATTTATCTTAAACAAAGTTATATAAACTCACAAATTTTTTCCATTCCTTTCTTTTTTTTTCATTTTCATTTCATTAACATTCCACCTTAAAATTATATCAATTCCCATAAATAAAATACAAATCCGCATTTCCCTCTTTCTAAAGCAAACATGCATTCCATTTTCAAGCAAACAAACTTGCATTCAACCTTTCTAAAATCTGGAAATCACGATTTCCTGCATCTTCTTTACTGGAAGCACATGCAACATCAAATGCATGGTAAACCTGAAGCAATTTGAAAATTTCCAAAACCTGCATTTCAACTTTAAGCGAGAAAGCCTGCATTCATGAATTTTCAAATTGGAAGCAAGTTTTAAAAAAACATTCAAGCTTTCTGCAAGGATTTCAAACTGTGCTCTGCATGTCCAAAATCTGGGTTCTGTCTGCATTTTAATTTCAGGTGAGTAACTTTTCTTTTAAAAAAATTAAAGGTTAAATCTGTTGCATGCTAGTGTACTAAAAATATAAATATTGCATATGGTTATAATTTAACTTGTCTGATGTACAAATGTATTGGTGTTTATGCTGTTAAACTCCCTTGTCCTGTTTTGTTTACTGACACAAGTCTTACTTAAATTTTTATATCTTTAATTAAGTCTTTGTTAAATTGTAGGATTTAAATAAGATTTGTATGTTGGCTTCAGTAGACTGTGAGATTTTATTAAAAGTAAAAATTTAAATAAAACTTACTGGAAAATAAGTAACTGGGAAATAGAAATTTTATAAGTGAAAATATACAACAATGCAAATTAATGTTTCACGATTTCAACTCAAAACATCTTACAAAATTAAGATTTTTAAAAATAATATTACCATTTATAATGTTAGAATCAAAGTGCAGTTTAGATTTAATTGTAAATTAAATTATAGGGCATCTCTGTTGCTACATGCAATTGGAAATGATGAGATTGTTTCTGGTGATGTTGTAGCTATTAGGGATTATAGGAAAATTTTTGGTTTGTATTAAAATTGGGTTTTGATGATGAGATTTGGGATTTAAGGTTTTAAACCTTCGTATTACTGTGGTTTCAAGAAGTAATCTTCTCTGCTTAAATACTTGATCGAGTTACTTAGCGTTTTGGGAAATGGAGGTAGGTGGTTTGTTGAAGTCGCTGCCGTAGTTTGAGTGGTGATGGTGGTCGGAGACGAGAGGAATCGCCGTTGACAGGGATGGATGTATTTACTGTGTCTGATGTTCCAGGTTTAGTTTTAAACTTGAATTCAAATTCGAGTTGAATCTTTGGGGATCTAAGGTTTGAAGGGAGTTGTGGGGTTACTGGTCGATGGGGGATGACCATTGATGATGGTCAGAAGTGGCCGGAGTTGGGTTATGGGTGCACAGGGAGGTGTTGTGCATGTTGGTGTTGGTTTTTGGGTTACAGGGTTTTTGACCTCGTGATGGTCTTCGGGAAATTGGAGGGTGACTCGAAGCAGAGGGACTTGTGACTCGAAGTAATTTCTAGCTTTGCTCGGGTTACCTGATTGTTTCAGATTTTAGGAATTTAAACAGAACCTGTTTTATTTTTCTGTTTAAAAGCTAGTTTAAATTTAAAACAAAAATCTGAATAAGCTTGAACCTGAAATTGAATTTGAATTCAATAAGTTTAAATTTTAGATCTTTGAAATAAATTTGAAATGCTTTTAAACTCAAGTTTGGTTTTAAACCAAAATAGAAACTGTCTTTCTGTTTTTAGAAATTTAAAAGTAAAGTTCAAATTGTAAATGGAAGTTCAAACTGGAATTTTTAAACCTGAAATTTAAATATGAATTCAATAATTTAAATCTTGGATTTTGAATCATTTTTGAATTCAAAAATGTAAGATGTTTAAACTTAAAACTGTTTTTCTGTTTTAAATTTAAAGGTAAATTTTATAATGCAGCTGAAATTTAAACAAGTTTAAATCTGGAAACTGAAATATGAAATTTAGAGTGGAAAAATCTAAGTTTAAATTTAAATCTGGAAAGTTAAATTTAGATTTTAAACTTTTACAGTATAAAAGAACATTGTTTTGGAATTTAAAACTATGAGTTTTAAATTATGAAATAAGAATTTAAAATAAGTTTAAATTCAGTTTTAAAACCTGGAATTTGATTTTAATGTCAGTTTTTAAAAATAAAATAAGTTTTTAAATTTAAACTTGTTTTAACTATTTTAGAAAGGTTATATGATTTAAATTTAAAAATGAGATGGAAATGTAAGTAAAGCTTTAAGTTTAAATTTGAAATAAAGATTTAAACTGTATTTCAGTTTGAAATTAAAAAAGGAATTTTTAAATTGAATTTATTTGAAATAAATTTGGTTTATAATCTTTTAAACCTTTATTTTATAAAAGATATGTTCTTAAACATGTTAGAAAAAAAGATTTTTAAATTTGTTAAAAAAAAATCTTGTTTAAACAAGTTGTATTCATTTTAAAATCTTAAAATTTTTAAAATGAAATTTAAAGTGATGTTTAAAATTTATTTAGGACAAATTGTTTATAATACTTTATATAAGAAGAATGTTTCTTAATTTAGAACTTAAGAAATTGGTTTCATTTAAATTATTAAATTAATTTAAATGAATATTAATATTTAATTAATGAATAAGGTGGATGTTTAATTAAGTAATTAATATTAATCAAGACTTGAGATTAATTAATTAAGTTTATTTAGTCTATAATTAAGGATGGTTAATTAAATTTTAAATTAATGATTAAGATTTATTTAATCAAGTGATTAAAGATAATTTAGATTTTAATTAACACTTAATTAATTAATAATTAGAGATTAATTAAATTGTAATTAAATATTAATTAATTGATAATTAATAATGATTTGTATAAGTTAACTCTTAATTAAGTAATTAAGAAATGTTAATGAAGGTCATTAACTTAAGATTATTTAACAATTAATTATTGTGATTAATTTTTGATAATTAATTTAATTAATTAATTAATAATAATCAATTGTTTAATTACTTAATGAAAATAATTAATGAATTAATTACTTGGTGTAATTAATTTGATTAATGTGATTAGTTTAGATTAATTAAGTTAAATTAATTTAAACATTTGTGGGTTGATTGATAATTACTTTATGTAATTTATGGATTTGTAATTACTTAAGGGAGTAATTAATTAAATAATTACTGAATGTAATTAAAGATATTAATTATAGAAGTAATTTGGATTTAAATTACTTTGAAATTAATCAAGGGATTAATTTAGATAATGAATTAAGAGTAATTAATTTATAGGAGGAGTAATTAAGGATAGTTAATTACTGGATGGTTATTAATCATGGGTGATTAATATATATATGGTTTAAATTGAAGATTAATTACTTATGTAATTAATTTATATTGAGAGATTGATTAAATGTAATCATAAATTAACTAATTAATGATGTAATTTAGAATTGAGTAATTAAGGTATGATTAATAATGAATAAATGATTAATGTTATTAATTTTAGCTAATTAATTAATTAAGCAATTATAAGTTAATTATTTGCAAAGGGTTTAATATAATTAACTTGTGCAATTAATATTAAAGGCTAATTATTTATTGTAATTAGAGATGATAAATCAATAAGAATTAATTGAAATGAATACTGAGATGATGATTTATAAATTGATTTGTAATCAATTGATGGTTAAATTAAGCATAATTTTAATGACGAAGTAATTAATTTAATCCATTTTAAATTAATTGGAGCTTAGGTAATTAATTTAATTCATTTTAAATTAATTTTAAATGGTGAGATCATTAGGTCATTGCGTATGTTTATGGATGACATTGGATGCCATGTATGGGTTGTAAATCTCAAAGATGGAAAATGTATGGATGCATTGGTTGCTTTTGGATGATAATATAGATTATCTGATTATGATATGAATTATATGTTGGAAATGATAATGTTGATTATCTATTGTGTTGTGAATTATCTATCTGTGTGTATATAAATAATGAATTGAATTGTTTTAAACTCTAAAACAACTTGGCCATAAAGAAACGTTTTGGATTTCGATGAGACTGGGATCGGGTTTCCATATTTGGATATCCGAAAACTACATCAATCCAAATTAACGTTAGGTCGTTAATCCAAGTGAAGCGAGTGAAGACTCGAGGTGTAAGAACTATACGTCAGTATAACTCTGTGGGTGATCCCGTAATGATTTGACGGAATATAACTTATAGGTTCGAGATGGTGATTTAGAGTGTAAGGGTTATTGTCGTTAACTCTGAGGGTGATTACAAAACGAGTGTAACAAGATAATGCCTTCGGTTTCGTTCGAAACCGGAACGAACTTGCGTGGATTGAATGCTTTCAGAACATCGTCAGGTGGACGATGAGCATTCTAAGTGATATGTCCTATAAAGGTAATCGTAGCCTCAAGCCTCATCAACCGGGAATGGCTAAAATAGGGGAGGTGCAGCAAGGCTACGTGGGTAGCCCCCACTTGAGAGCAAGATTTACCCCTGTCTAGATGTCCCTTTATTTCGGCTTAGTGGTGCGGTTGCTGATCACAACTGCGGGGTTGTCTTGCTCGGAACTGTTAAGTAAGGAATAGTTCCAGCTTTGTGTTGCAGGGGAGCGGGCTTACTCCTCAGTACGGTGATCTAGACCACATACTGTGACGGGCGGTACCACAGTAGCCCAGCCATTGATGGAATCCAAAATCCAATAAGTGCCGTACGTATTAGTTGTGCCTAACTATGTTGGAACATGAGATGTAAGCACTCCAGCTATTTCTGTATTTCACTTGAAAACCCTAGACACTATTATAATATCATTGGATTTCCTATCAAATGTTTTGGTTAGCGTAAGATAAAAACTTTTCCATGTTTATGTGTGGGAAGTCTTACGTGATACCTTTTCTTTTCAAAGGTTTTTCAAAGTTAAGCAATTTTAACCTGTTATTCACACCAGACCCATGTCTGACCCGGAGTTATTTCTGTTTCTCTTAACTCTTGGGTACTCAAATTGTAACGTCCGGAAAATTTTTGACTTTCGAAAATTCAACATCGATACTCACTTTATCGACTGCCGAGAAATCGAAGGCCGGAAACCCGAAATGTTATGGTTTAAGAAAAGGAAAGACAAAGAAAAAGAGAGAAAAGACAGAAAATAGAGAGAAAAGAAAATAGAAAATAGAGAATAGAACAGAAAGAAAATAGAACGGAATAGAAAACAACAGAACAACAACAGAATCTCACAATTCGCAGCGGAACAACATATAATAATAAATGAATAATCTTTAAACAAAGAACCATATCAGTTATTACATTTTATACATTTCATTTCATTACATCATATCATATCATCAGAGTGTACAACATTAAACAATCAGCGGAAAAGAAAGTACTATATATTAGTAATACGCCATGCCATCCAGCTTGCCTCCAGCAACTCCTGAATATCCAGAATATCCTGATAAACCTTAACTCTTGACTGCCCATGTGAAAATTGGTGGGCACCCAGAGTTTAGGAAGGAAAACAATAAACTCCGAGTCAGTCATGTGACTGGTGTGAGAACTCAAAACAGTTTATTTATCTTTGAAAACAAAATAGAGGAATATTTTTAAAGTCAATTCGCAATGCTTTTAGAAATGAGACTACCATAAGACCTCCTGCCACACACACAATGCAAACGCAGACTTGGAGAAGATTTCTCCTTATGATAGCCAAAGATGCTTGATACGCATTAAAAATAAAATCAATTTTGATATTATTATTAGTGCATAGTGTAGAAGAAATTCATTTCGAAAGTAGAATATAAATCTTAGCCAGCATAGGTACCATTATAGTATGCTTACTATAGCTACCATATTAGATGGCAGGTTCTACAACTAAAACCGTACAAGTCTCGTATTGTTTCTTTGGATTTCCAACGAATGATCAGGCCAAGGAACTTCCCATTGCCACATGAGAATGCCTCTGGATGGACATCCCCGAGAACCAAACCGGATCTCTACCAACACAAGGCCGGGTTACCCCTAACTGAGTAACAACTGACCGAATATGCCATCCCCCGGTCCTTTGGGACCTTTTCACCGAGCGCTCGCAATCAATTCACACAATCATAACAAAGTGTTTTCAACATGAGTAAGTATCTGGGCTCCATACCATGATACCACCCTTTTCCAGAAGGAAATGCACACATCCTAAAGGGCGCTACCCCTCATAACCTTGCCGCTTCTTTCCTGTTTTGACCATTCACGGGGTGTGAGGCTCGACGAAGTCACGTCCACAAAAACATACTTTATACAAAAGCCATGCTTTGGGTCAACAAATGATCATAGAAATGATCACCAGGATAGACGATCAAATAAACGATCCTATCACAAATAATCAACACAATGATCATTTACAGCAACACTCAGCATGTCACATTACCAAATTGGGAATATATCGCTGATAACATTCAACTACATGACCTCTGAGCTCGTACGTCTCAGAGAAGGGTGTTAAGCTAAAAGAATAAATTCTCCGCCACCAACAGAAATATATTTGAAAGAAATCGGCTTTACATCTCAATTTGTAATGTCAAACATACAATCCATACAAGTCTGTTCCGGGCTCGAACAAAATCGAAGGCACTTCTTACGAAGCCCTTGCAATCCGGGTATTCACAATCCCGATCGAATTTCCCATCACTTAGGAGATCTCTATACCAGGAGCGACCCAGTGCAGAGACAATCGATAGGTCATCCTATCGCTTTTGCAAATACTCGGTCTTCAACACCGATCTTCAATGCAATTCACAACGACGTATCACATATTCGGAATGGGTTATACGACCCCATGGTCCTTTCCCGGTTAACCCGAATAGTGAGCGCTTATTCAAAAATAAGTGTAGCATTCACATTCAAACAAATCACATCAATTACCCATTCAAAGGGAAATATTGATAGTCGGCTATTGAACCATCAATGGATATGCACAACATGACCAGCTTCCAAATAATTTTCCAAATTATTTATTTTCCAAAATATCTTTACAAGATATATAATTTCACACTTCAAAAATAAATCAATATTTATTTTTCTAAACCAATCCCACTTTCTTTTATAAATTCCATAGTGAATTTATATTTCACAATATCAATGAATATATGATTTTAGTTATTCATTTTCAATTTATCTTCAAAAAGATAAATTCTCAACTTATTCACTTTGAATTGGAAAAACATTTCCATACTTACTTATTCATAAGTAATTCACAAATTTTATTTATTTTCAACACTTAGAAAATATTAAATATACTTAAATCGAAATTAAGTATATATTTCATTCTTTAAGGAAATCATTCCCTTAAACATATTTATTTGGGCCAAAACGAATGTTGCGTAAAACATCGTTACGACAACCCAAAATCACTAGTATAGGGATTCGAAATTAAAATAGATATATAAATCCCAATACCATACAAAACATTTCCTTTCGGAAATCATTTACTATAACAACAGTGTTATAGTCCATTATTTCCTTCTATTTCTCGAAAACGTCTATTCTAACAATAAATGTTGAAATCTATGGTTTCGAATCTCAATGCATTTAAACATCGTTAACTTGTTTTAATTCTGTTTAAAACATCACATTCAAAACAGTTTCTTTAACATATTATTCACTATTCAAAAACGTGAATATACTACGTTAACAAATATCATCATTTCCATTCATTTTATTTCAAAGGGTTATTCACTGTCAAAAACGTGAATATAACTTCATTTATAGGTTTCAACAATTTACTTATCAAAATAAGTCATTTGCGAATTTATAAAACAACGTTTATAAATTCCATTTCTAATTATTTTATAACAACTTCCTTTTATAAATTTTCTTTATTAACCTATTCGATTTATAACTCAATTATAAACTAAAGGTTCATATTATAAGTTAAATACTTATAATTTATTCGTTCACAAAAATCGTTCCTTTGAACTTCATAATTATAAATCTTATAACTTATAAGATTCAATTATTTATCCAAAACCATTCTTTTAATGACTTTATAAATTTTATAAACCTACTGTTTATAAAATTCCATTTATAATTTCACCGTTTATAATTCTATAAATTTCATTCAATTTATGAAATTCATTTTCACTTCATTCAAACACTTATAAAAACTCGTTTTATAATGTCAATATTTCAATTTATAAATATCCATTTATAAATCTCTTAATATAAATTAATTTATATTATTCTTTAAAACGTCTTTAATCTCCTTTATTATTTCACCATTTTGATTCATAAAATAATTAAATTTTATAAATCCTATATTTAACTTTTCATAATAAATTCAAAAATCCCGATTAACTATTTTATAAAATCATTAGCATCATATTCTCAAAAATCAGTTTTTTACTATATTTCTCAAAAATCATAATTTTTATAACATTAAAAATTATAACGTTTATTTATTTAAAATGAATCAATTTCCAAACATACAGTATATTTTCAAAAATCACTTTAAAAATCATTTTAAAATTCCAAAATTTGGTCCAATGATGCTACACACCAAAATAGTCAATCACGACTATAACGATATCATATATCGATATGATAATCCATCAAATATCAAAATATCTGAATTCAAATAAATACTGTTGAGGAATCCAGTTGGATCACTCCAACCTGTTTTCCTGCATCCACAAACATTAGCACAATACCAATTTCGCTCCAGTATGAAATTATCGCGGTATATGGGATTTAAAATATTATCCGCTTAATAGACGGCGCAATAGGGTCTCATCCGCTAAACAAAAAATGCGGGAAATCAATAACTCCAATATATACATATGCCAATATATATATATTGCTATTATATATAATACCAATTTCACTGTTTATGAAATATTCGCGGTATATGTTTTTAATAAATAACATCCGCTTACTAACGGCGCATAATGTCTATTTTAACAATCATAGATATCAATCATCATTTAAACATGCATTCAAATATTTTAAATCTAACTATTTAAAATAAAATCGAAACTGATTCGATTGAGTGAGAAGTTCTCACCTTGATTTTAAATTCCATTTTAGCGATTATTTCGAATAAAATTAAACGGACGTTTAATTTTACCCAAAATTCTCACTAACTCCAAACGACTCCAATCCAATTTCATCGCGTAGTCCTCGTCCATACGATTCCAACGCAACTGGATTCGCGCGTTTTCGACCTCGTATGAAAAAGTTATGAATTTTCTAAGATTACACGTATTTATATTAACTAATTTACAACTTAAATTCAAATTATAAACATACAACCATCATCCACCATCCATTTCTTTTTGCATCAGATCTGGCCGTTCCCCCCTACCCTCTTCTCCTTCGTTTTCTTCTACAGATCAAGGCCGAACAAAAGAACCCATAGCTTCAAAACTAGGGTTCAACTTTGCAATCTCCACGCTCGACGAAACTTCGATCAGGAAGTTGCATTGCGAAGCTCTCACCACAAGCTTCTTTCGGCCCCAAGCTCATAGAGCTCGGCCCCACCTGGTGCCTAGGGTTGCGTGCGTAACCTGCAGGTGACGGCCCCCCTTAGCTCCTCCTCCGATGCTCCAAACACGATCTCAACCGTTGATCTCCAAGATCTCACTATGCTCTTCGATTTTGCTTCAGGAAGTTTAGCCTAATTGTCGATGGATTTGGAGTAATCGAGGGGGAAAGGTCATGAGTTTCTGGCCATTGAAGATAGTAGTGGCGGCTGCAATTTTAGAAATTAAGGTTTTTTTTCATTTTTTTTATTTTTGTGAATTTTTGGGCTATTTATAGGAAAAAATCGAACACTATTCATCCCGGAAATTCCGAACTCCGATTCACGCGCCGTAACCAGCGTTTCTAGGGTTTACCCCGCGTTCCGGACACAATGGAACAGGTTTCGAAAGCTAATTCGGACATCTGTGCGAGTTATGGCTATAAACGCTCAATTTAAATTAAACCGATTTAAACGATTTTCTAGGCGTTTTAATTTGTACCGGACAAACGGTAAATCCAATTGACACGAAATTTGAAACCTTACAATAATATCACATTACGGATCCGATGAAACTGGTTTTGTCGAAATCCGAGACTTTTTGAAAAATGGCTATTTTAACTCGCCAAATAAAAATTAAAAATAAATCGATGCGTTTCGAGCTGCTACGATCAAACGATAACTCCGATTGACACGAAAATTGAAATCCGGTAATAACTAACTATTACGGATCCAATGGAACTGGTTTCGTTCAATTCTGAGACTGTTCAAAAATTGACTATTTTCACTAGTCGATTTTAATATTAAAATATTCAATTTTCACAAATTAACTCTTAATTCGATTTTAAAAGTTCTAAAATATCATTCTAACTTCAATATGATAAAATAAAATTTTACAAATCATTTTCAATCATATTTAACTCAATTTTCAATAATTACCATAATTTAACATATTAAATTATCGATTTAATTATTCAATTAAATCTAAAAATTCAAAATAAAATTTAATTGACTTATAAATTCACTTATAAATATTTAAAATTAATTAAATATTCAAATTTTAATTATTAAAATTCCTGGGTCGTTACAATCTTCCCCACTTAAAAGAATTTCGTTCTCGAAATTATTAAGTAAGAAAAGTTATAGAATCTATTAACTTTCCAAAATCTATAGTTAATACTTCTTACAATACTTTACTAAGTTTTCAAATCATACTTAGTTATCTTTTCAAAAACAACTACTATTGTTTAACTTTCAATTTCAAAATCAAAGTTATAGTTTTCAAAATTTTCCAATTTTCTCAAATTTTTCTAACGCCTTAAATTTCCGGAAAAATTCGCCGTAGTCTCCTTTGCGCGGCTCGATCCGAAAAAAAATGACAGTATATATATCACAAATATACATCTCATCAAGTAATGAGGCATCCCGAAGGGAAAAAAGTATAAAAGTACGGTATGTAATCCGAGATATGTACCTTATATTTTATTAGCAAGCATATACGGCTAATATAGCGCGAAAGCGAGCTCCAAATGCGAAGCAAACGCGATCCGCACCTACTAAACACTCAACAAACAACATGAGAACATGCATATATGAAAATAGTATCAATATACAACATATAGCAACATAATAACTATATATGTCAACATAGCAAATGAAACAAAAGCAATATATTCAACCATCAACCAACTATCATCCAAAAATTCATAACCAACAAATGTTCATTCATATCCTCATTAATATTTAATGAATTAGGTTTCAATTTAATCACATATGATTCATTAACAGTGGATGATTTTACTAACATTCATTTTTAATTAGTTTATATTCACTAATTCATATTCAAGCTGGTTCACTTCCAAATCAAATTCACTTCTATTTAAGATTCACTTAACTTCCAATTCCATTAACTCAATTTCATTAATACTTAATGAATTATATACAATCAACTAACAATCATATAACAACCAATGTATATTAATTGCAACCAAATTCCTTTGCTTATATTCATTCAATTTGGTTTAACACTATCACTTTCAATTGGTTTAATTAATTGATTTTTATTCAATTATTCAACTTTCAATAACATTAGATTTTTAATGAATTAACACTTACATTCATTATTCCATATCAACTAAATTCACATTCAATTGATTTACTTTCAATCCATTAATTCAATTCAATTCAAAAGTTGAATTCCATTTACATAACTTAAGTTAATATTCATTTAACTTTATTGATTTACTTTGACACCAATATCAACTTCATTCAATATCACTTAAGTTATACTCCATTTAACCTTAAATTCACTTTTACTTACAACTCATATTCATAAATATATTCATATAGTTTCACTTCTTATATATATAAGTTTATTTCACAATTGTAAATCACTTTAATTATAACTCAATTCTTATAATTCCTTTTTACTTATACAATTGTTCTTTAATTTAGATTATTCAAACCACTAAACAATCAACTTATATACACTTTAATAATTCTGAAAAATTATTTCTTTATATATAAAATATACTCAAGGTAAAATTATTTCATTTACCCAATTTTAAAACAATACTGTGCCGAATTGTTCTATTCAAGTGTTTAGAAACCCCTTCAGCATAGTTTGACAGACCGCGCTGACGAAGGTTCATATGCCACTCAATAAACCAATCATCACAATATAAAACAATTTTATATTCACTAACAAATACGCTCTCATAGCTATTATTACACTCAAACTCATTCTAAAGCACTGCTTACTCTATCTCTAATGAGTAATACCCAACAGAACCATGGTTGTCGCTTAACCATAAGCTCTGATACCAAATGTAACGTCCGGAAAATTTTCGACTTTCGAAAATTCAACATCGATACTCACTTTATCGACTGCCGAGAAATCGAAGGCCGGAAACCCGAAATGTTATGGTTTAAGAAAAGGAAAGACAAAGAAAAAGAGAGAAAAGACAGAAAATAGAGAGAAAAGAAAATAGAAAATAGAGAATAGAACAGAAAGAAAATAGAACGGAATAGAAAACAACAGAACAACAACAGAATCTCACAATTCGCAGCGGAACAACATATAATAATAAATGAATAATCTTTAAACAAAGAACCATATCAGTTATTACATTTTATACATTTCATTTCATTACATCATATCATATCATCAGAGTGTACAACATTAAACAATCAGCGGAAAAGAAAGTACTATATATTAGTAATACGCCATGCCATCCAGCTTGCCTCCAGCAACTCCTGAATATCCAGAATATCCTGATAAACCTTAACTCTTGACTGCCCGTGTGAAAATTGGTGGGCACCCAGAGTTTAGGAAGGAAAACAATAAACTCCGAGTCAGTCATGTGACTGGTGTGAGAACTCAAAACAGTTTATTTATCTTTGAAAACAAAATAGAGGAATATTTTTAAAGTCAATTCGCAATGCTTTTAGAAATGAGACTACCATAAGACCTCCTGCCACACACACAATGCAAATGCAGACTTGGAGAAGATTTCTCCTTATGATAGCCAAAGATGCTTGATACGCATTAAAAATCAAATCAATTTTGATATTATTATTAGTGCATAGTGTAGAAGAAATTCATTTCAAAAGTAGAATATAAATCTTAGCCAGCATAGGTACCATTATAGTATGCTTACTATAGCTACCATATTAGATGGCAGGTTCTACAACTAAAACCGTACAAGTCTCGTATTGTTTCTTTGGATTTCCAACGAATAATCAGGCCAAGGAACATCCCATTGCCACATGAGAATGCCTCTGGATGGACATCCCCGAGAACCAAACCGGATCTCTACCAACACAAGGCCGGGTTACCCCTAACTGAGTAACAACTGACCGAATATGCCATCCCCCGGTCCTTTGGGACCTTTTCACCGAGCGCTCGCAATCAATTCACATAGTCATAACAAAGTGTTTTCAACATGAGTAAGTATCTGGGCTCCATACCATGATACCACCCTTTTCCAGAAGGAAATGCACACATCCTAAAGGGCGCTACCCCTCATAACCTTGCCGCTTCTTTCCTGTTTTGACCATTCATGGGGTGTGAGGCTCGACGAAGTCACGTCCACAAAAACATACTTTATACAAAAGCCATGCTTTGGGTCAACAAATGATCATAGAAATGATCACCAGGATAGACGATCAAATAAACGATCCTATCACAAATAATCAACACAATGATCATTTACAGCAACACTCAGCATGTCACATTACCAAATTGGGAATATATCGCTGATAACATTCAACTACATAACCTCTGAGCTCGTACGTCTCAGAGAAGGGTGTTAAGCTAAAAGAATAAATTCTCCGCCACCAACAGAAATATATTTGAAAGAAATCGGCTTTACATATCAATTTGTAATGTCAGACATACAATCCATACAAGTCTGTTCCGGGCTCGAACAAAACCGAAGGAACTTCTTACGAAGCCCTTGCAATCCGGGTATTCACAATCCCAATCGAATTTCCCATCACTTAGGAGATCTCTATACCAGGAGCGACCCAGTGCAGAGACAATCGATGGGTCATCCTATCGCTTTTGCAAATACTCGGTCTTCAACACCGATCTTCAATGCAATTCACAACGACGTATCACATATTCGGAATGGGTTATACGACCCCATGGTCCTTTCCCGGTTAACCCGAATAGTGAGCGCTTATTCAAAAATAAGTGTAGCATTCACATTCAAACAAATCACATCAATTACCCATTCAAAGGGAAATATTGATAGTCGGCTATTGAACCATCAATGGATATGCACAACATCACCAGCTTCCAAATAATTTTTCAAATTATTTATTTTCCAAAATATCTTTACAAGATATATAATTTCACACTTCAAAAATAAATCAATATTTATTTTTCTAAACCAATCCCACTTTCTTTTATAAATTCCATAGTGAATTTATATTTCACAATATCAATGAATATATGATTTTAATTATTCATTTTCAATTTATCTTCAAAAAGATAAATTCTCAGCTTATTCACTTTGTATTGGAAAAACATTTCCATACTTACTTATTCATAAGTAATTCACAAATTTTATTTATTTTCAACACTTAGAAAATATTCAATATACTTAAATCGAAATTAAGTATATATTTCATTCTTTAAGGAAATCATTCCCTTAAACATATTTATTTGGGCCAAAACGAATGTTGCGTAAAACATCGTTACGACAACCCAAAATCACTAGTATAGGGATTCGAAATTAAAATAGATATACAAATCCCAATACTATACAAAACATTTCCTTTCGGAAATCATTTACTATAACAACAGTGTTATAGTCCATTATTTCCTTCTATTTCTCGAAAACGTCTATTCCAACAATAAATGTTGAAATCTATGGTTTCGAATCTCAATGCATTTAAACATCGTTAACTTGTTTTAATTCTGTTTAAAACATCACATTCAAAACAGTTTCTTTAACATATTATTCACTATTCAAAAACGTGAATATACTACGTTAACAAATATCATCGTTTCCATTCATTTTATTTCAAAGGGTTATTCACTGTCAAAAACGTGAATATAACTTCATTTATAGGCTTCAACAATTTACTTATCAAAATAAGTCATTTGCGAATTTATAAAACAACGTTTATAAATTCCATTTCTAATTATTTTATAACAACTTCCTTTTATAAATTTTCTTTATTAACCTATTCGATTTATAACTCAATTATAAACTAAAGGTTCATATTATAAGTTAAATACTTATAATTTATTCGTTCACAAAAATCGTTCCTTTGAACTTCATAATTATAAATCTTATAACTTATAAGATTCAATTATT
Organism: Allium cepa; assembly: GCA_030765085.1. Taxonomy (NCBI): domain Eukaryota; kingdom Viridiplantae; phylum Streptophyta; class Magnoliopsida; order Asparagales; family Amaryllidaceae; genus Allium; species Allium cepa. The sequence continues at coordinate 712,530,761 of CM060938.1, read as the reverse complement.
TATCCAAAACCATTCTTTTAATGACTTTATAAATTTTATAAACCTACTATTTATAAAATTCCATTTATAATTTCACCGTTTATAATTCTATAAATTTCATTCAATTTATGAAATTCATTTTCACTTCATTCAAACACTTATAAAAACTCGTTTTATAATGTCAATATTTCAATTTATAAATATCCATTTATAAATCTCTTAATATAAATTAATTTATATTATTCTTTAAAACGTCTTTAATCTCCTTTATTATTTCACCATTTTGATTCATAAAATAATTAAATTTTATAAATCCTATATTTAACTTTTCATAATAAATTCAAAAATCCCGATTAACTATTTTATAAAATCATTAGCATCATATTCTCAAAAATCAGTTTTTTACTATATTTCTCAAAAATCATAATTTTTATAACATTAAAAATTATAACGTTTATTTATTTAAAATGAATCAATTTCCAAACATACAGTATATTTTCAAAAATCACTTTAAAAATCATTTTAAAATTCCAAAATTTGGTCCAATGATGCTACACACCAAAATAGTCAATCACGACTATAACAATATCATATATCGATATGATAATCCATCAAATATCAAAATATCTGAATTCAAATAAATACTGTTGAGGAATCCAGTTGGATCCCTCCAACCTGTTTTCCTGCATCCACAAACATTAGCACAATACCAATTTCGCTCCAGTACGAAATTATCGCGGTATATGGGATTTAAAATATTATCCGCTTAATAGACGGCGCAATAGGGTCTCATCCGCTAAACAAAAAATGCGGGAAATCAATAACTCCAATATATACATATGCCAATATATATATATTGCTATTATATATAATACCAATTTCACTGTTTATGAAATATTCGTGGTATATGTTTTTAATAAATAACATCCGCTTACTAACGGCGCATAATGTCTATTTTAACAATCATAGATATCAATAATCATTTAAACATGCATTCAAATATTTTAAATCTAACTATTTAAAATAAAATCGAAACTGATTCGATTGAGTGAGAAGTTCTCACCTTGATTTTAAATTCCGTTTTAGCGATTATTTCGAATAAAATTAAACGGACGTTTAATTTTACCCAAAATTCTCACTAACTCTAAACGACTCCAATCCAATTTCATCGTGTAGTGCTCATCCATACGATTCCAACGCAACTGGTTTCGTGCGTTTTCGACCTCGTATGAAAAAGTTATGAATTTTCTAAGATTACACGTATTTATATTAACTAATTTACAACTTAAATTCAAATTATAAACATACAACCATCATCCACCATCCATTTCATTTTGCATCAGATCTGGCCGTTCCCCCCTACCCTCTTCTCCTTCGTTTTCTTCTACAGATCAAGGCCGAACAAAAGAACCCATAGCTTCAAAACAAGGGTTCAACTTTGCAATCTCCACGCTCGACGAAACTTCGATCAGGAAGTTGCATTGCGAAGCTCTCACCACAAGCTTCTTTCGGCCCCAAGCTCATAGAGCTCGGCCCCACTTGGTGCCTAGGGTTGCGTGCGCAACCTGCAGGTGACGGCCCCCCTTAGCTCCTCCTCCGATGCTCCAAACACGATCTCAACCGTTGATCTCCAAGATCTCACTATGCTCTTCGATTTTGCTTCAGGAAGTCTAGCCTAATTGTCGACGGATTTGGAGTAATCGAGGGGGAAAGGTCGTGAGTTTCTGGCCATTGAAGATAGTAGTGGCGGCTGCAGTTTTAGAAATTAGGGTTTTCTTTTTTCTTTTTTTATTTTTGTGAATTTTTGGGCTATTTATAGGAAAAAATCGAACACTATTCATCTCGGAAATTCCGAACTCCGATTCACGCGCCGTAACCAGCGTTTCTAGGGTTTACCCCGCGTTCCGGACATAATGGAACAGGTTTCGAAAGCTAATTCGGACATCTGTGCTTGTTATGGCTATAAACGCTCAATTTAAATTAAACCGATTTAAACGATTTTCTAGGCGTTTTAATTTGTACCGGACAAACGGTAAATCCAATTGACACGAAATTTGAAACCTTACAATAATATCACATTACAGATCCGATGAAACTGGTTTCGTCGAAATCCGAGACCTTTTGAAAAATGGCTATTTTAACTCGCCAAATAAAAATTAAAAATAAATCGATGCGTTTCGAGCTGCTACGATCAAACGATAACTCCGATTGACACGAAAATTGAAATCCGGCAATAACTAACTATTACGGATCCAATGGAACTGGTTTCGTTCAATTCTGAGACTGTTCAAAAATTGACTATTTTCACTAGTCGATTTTAATATTAAAATATTCAATTTTCACAAATTAACTCTTAATTCGATTTTAAAAGTTCTAAAATATCATTCTAACTTCAATATGATAAAATAAAATTTTACAAATCATTTTTAATCATATTTAACTCAATTTTCAATAATTACCATAATTTAACATATTAAATTATCGATTTAATTATTCAATTAAATCTAAAAATTCAAAATAAAATTTATTTGACTTATAAATTCACTTATAAATATTTAAAATTAATTAAATATTCAAATTTTAATTATTAAAATTCCTGGGTCGTTACACAAATTTTTACGAGTAGCCAAGGGAATTCAGGTTAGGATTCAGGTTAGCTATGACGTATTGTGGAGGAGCATATGGAGCAGGAGGCTTCTGCGTATAGATATATAGTTTTCCGCTGTGTTGGTATCTCTGAGTATCTTCTGTGTGTATTGAGTTTGTAATAACTAGACAAGTGTTTATAACTGTCTAGTATGTGTTGTATTGTATGTGTAACTCTGATATTTGATGTATACTATGTAATACTTATGTTATTAATATAATTTATTCGTTCCGCTGTTGAGATTCTTGTGTTGTTTCTTCTTTCTCTTCTTTCTTTTCTCTTTTCTATCCCTTTCTTTCTTAAGGATGATACGACTTTTTGTGGAAGAAAAGTCGGGTCGTCTCAATTGGTATCAGAGCGTTAGGTTGAGTGAATACCTAGGCTCTGGAGTGATGTCTATCTTGAGAGAGCGTATTTGTATTTTTAATATATATATATATATATATATATATATATATATAATTGTTTCTACCTATTTGTTGGGTTACCCGTTCAGGTTTTTCCAATATAAGTTGTAAAGGTAGATGAGGTAGAAGTGTGTGTAACACTACTACCATTGGTTGGAGTTTGATGGATGAGGTCGGAAGTGTATTTGTCGAGACTGTAGACCTAATACCGTCTCGAGTAAGTTTTGCTTGGTGTAAGGACTTCATCGATTTCTGAAGGTAACCTGTTAAGGTTCGGAGTTCATCTTTGAAGTGCAGAATTGAGTTTTGATCTGTCGATAAGGCTGAAGCAAGTGAGTGATGGTATCTTGATATCTCAGGAAGTAGTAGCTGTGTGATGATATGCAGTGACTAGGGATATTTCCGAAGATGTTTCTTTGGAACAAGAGTAAGAAGTGAGTCTTCTAGGTGATGTGGCTGAGTTTAGCAGAGTGTTCTGAGTTGGTAGGGAGTCTTCTGGCTGAGTAGTTTTTCTGAAGTGGAGTTCAGAAGCAGCAGAGTGGACTCATTTGTCTGGTAAGTTGGCTAGGCCAGCATAAGCTGTTCTGTTTTGTTGAGAGAGAGAAGTTTCTTTGGATTTAGGCTGAGTTGATCGCAAAAGTGACTTGCGATAGTATGTTCTTTTGGATTGTTGGAGATTGTCCGGATTTCTTCCAAGAAGTCAGAAGTTTGTCTGCATTTGGAGATCGAGTTTTCTTTCCAGGAATGGAACTAGTGGTTCAGTTAGTAGATGGATGGTTCCATGAGAAGAAGTTCATAAAGCAACTCAGGTTTCGGAGAAACATCTGAGTTTTCTTATGGATCTGTAGAACCATATTTCTGTGCTGGGTTGTCTAGTCTGTGCTTGTGCTCTTCGTCAACATTTTCTTCTGCTTCGGATCAGAGTTGTGCAGCGGAAGCAGTTTGGGGGTGTTTCTGTTTTATCTTTTCCCGGATAAGAAGAAGTTTGTTCTGTCTTCTGTTATTAAGAAGCAAGGTTTGTGTTCTTGGTTTTTGAGTGATCTTGAGGAGATCATTGGATTGTTTTGATTCAGTCTATTTCTAATGGAATCAGCAAGAGTTAAGCCGATCAGGATGGATGTTGGTAGCCCTGGATCGTCCGAAGAGTTTTTATGGATAAGAGACGGAGAAATTTGGATTTTGGAATCGGAGATTTGATATGGGATAAGTTTTTTTCTCTGACCCAAGGAGCTATAAGTTTGTGAAGCTAGCTTCGTAGTGTTTTGGATTTCTTCTGTGTTTTGGTAAGATTAGTATTTGGTTTTCTAGAGTTGAATTGCCAGTTTGGATAACTGGGATTCAGAGTGTTTCACGTATCTCTGAGGGAGTACATGTTGGATATTTCTGTAGTTCAGAAGGTTTGGTTGTTGAGTCAGACTCGTTTGTAGTCTGATATTCTGTATAGAATTGTTGATAGGAGCTCTATAGCCTTGTAGTTTTGATTGTTTGAATTTTATAGAGCGAGTATCCCGATATATATATACCGGGGAAACTCGTGAAAGTTTTATCCAAAATTCTTTTGGATAATTAGATTTGTTCTGATTGTGTGAATTGTTTGCTATGATTATCAGCATATGATTAACATATGTTGTATTTTAAAATGAAATATGTAAATAGATGATTAAATTACCTTTGTTTTAAATTTTGGGGATGAAATTCTTTTAAGGGGGAAGGATTGTAATATCCCGGAATTTTGGACAATATAAATTTAATAATCTGTGTTTAAATTTAAAACGAATTTATAATTTTTTTGATTTGATTTAATAATCTTCTTTATTTAAATATTTAATTAGTGAATTTTTTAAAAATCTATTTTCTATTTAATAATGTATATGTATTTATATATATTTTAAATAGATAAGTTGTTTCTAATTAAATTAGTATAGCATAATTTTAATATTTTGAAATTAGGAATTGTGATTTATTTTTGGATTTAAGCTTTTCAAAAATATTTAGTAAAATAACTAAATGATCTTAAATATGTGAGATAAATGTCCTATTGGTTTAAAATTCATTTTAAAATAAGTTATAAAAATGTTTATGTTATTCTTTTTAAAATATTAATTTATAATTATGATTTGTAAATTTAATATGAAATTTAAAATACAATTTAAAATACACGTATTCATTTAAGTTACAATCTCTTTTATAAATTTATTTTAAGTATTATTTCCAAATAATTGATTTGTATATTATTTTCATTTATAATAATACTTTGTTTTATTTTTTAAAAATTATTTATCTATATATAACTAAGTATTTATAAAACTAATAACTAAGCTTAATATTTCATTAACTCTAATTATAAATACTAATTAATTTAAGATGACATATGTAAGCATATTAAGGCATAATTAACATGTGTAAGTTTAAACACACAAAACATTTACAAGTGTCTATTTTTTTTACAAGTGTCATTGTTCAAATTTTTATTTTTCTTTAATTTTAATTTACTTAAACAAAGTTATATAAACTCACAAATTTTTTCCATTCCTTTCTTTTTTTTCATTTTCATTTCATTAACATTCCACCTTAAAATCATATCAATTCCCATAAACAAAATACAAATATGCATTTCCCTCTTTCAAAAGCAAACATGCATTCCATTTTCAAGCAAACAAACTTGCATTCAACCTTTCTAAAATCTGGAAATCACGATTTCCTGCATCTTCTTTACTGGAAGCACATACAACATCAAATGCATGGTAAACCTGAAGCAATTTGAAAATTTCCAAAACCTGCATTTCAATTTTAAGCAAGAAAGCCTGCATTCATGAATTTTCAGATTGGAGGCAAGTTTTAAAAAAACATTCAAGCTTTCTGCAAGGATTTCAAACTGTGCTCTGCATGTTCAAAATCTGGGTTCTGTCTGCATTTTAATTTCAGGTGAGTAACTTTTCTTTTAAAAAAATTAAAGGTTAAATCTATTGCATGCTAGTGTACTAAATATATATATATATATATATATATATATATATATATATATTGCATATGGTTATAATTTAACTTGTCTAATGTACAAATGTATTGGTATGTATGCTGTTAAACTCCCTTGTCCTGTTTTGTTTACTGACATAAGTGTTACTTCAAATTTTTATATCTTTAATTAAGTCTTTGTTAAATTGTAGGATTTAAATAAGATTTGTATGTTGGCTTCAGAGTTTAGACTGTGATATTTTATTAAAGTAAAAATTTAAATAAAACTTACTGGAAAATAAGTAACTGGGCAATAGAAATTTTATAAGTGAAAGTATACAACAATGCAAATTAATGTTTCAGGATTTCAACTCAAAACATCTTACAAAATTAAGATTTTTAAAAATAATATTACCATTTGTAATGTTAGAATCAAAGTGCAGTTTAGATTTGGCTGTAAATTAAATTATGGGGCATCTCTGTTGCTACATGCAATTGGAAATGATGAGATTGTTTCTGGTGATGTTGTAGCTATCAGGGATTATAGGAAAATTTTTGGTTTGTATTAAAATTGGGTTTTGATGATGAGATTTGGGATTTAAGGTTTTAAACCTTAGTATTACTGTGGTTTCAAGAAGTAATCTTCTCTGCTTAAATACTTGATTGAGTTACTTAGCGTTTTGGGAAATGGAGGTAGGTGGTTTGTTGAAGTCGCCGCCGAAGTTTGAGTGGTGATGGTGGTCGGAGACGAGAGGAATCGCCGTTGACAGGGATGGATGTATTTACTGTGTCTGATGTTCCAGGTTTAGCTTTAAACTTGAATTCAAATTCGAGTCGAATCTTTGGGGATCTGAGGTTCGAAGGGAGTTGTGGGGTTACTGGTCGATGGGGGATGGCCATTGATGATGGTCAGAGGTGGCCGGAGTTGGGTTATGGGTGCATAGGGAGGTGTTGTGCATGTTGGTGTTGGCTTTTGGGTTATAGGGTTTTTGACCTCGTGATGGTCTCGGGGAAATTGGAGGGTGACTCGAAGCAAAGGGACTTGTGACTCGAAGTAATTTCTAGCTTTGCTCGGGTTACCTGATTGTTTCAGGTTTTAGGAATTTAAACAGAACCTGTTTTATTTTTCTGTTTAAAAGCTAGTTTAAATTGCAAACAAAAATCTGAATAAGCTTGAACCTGAAATTGAATTTGAATTCAATAATTTTAAATTTTAGATCATTGAATTAAATTTGAAATGCTTTTAAACTCAAGTTTGGTTTTAAACCAAAACAGAAACTGTCTTTCTGTTATTAGAAATTTAAAAGTAAAGTTCAAATTGTAAATGGAAGTTCAAACTGGAATTTTTAAACCTGAAATTTAAGTATGAATTCAATAATTTAAATCTTGGATTTTGAATCATTTTTGAATTCAAAAATGTAAGATGTTTAAACTCAAAACTGTTTTTCTGTTTTAAATTTAAAGGTAAATTTTGTAATGCAGTTGAAATTTAAACAAGTTTAAATCTGCAAACTGAAATATGAAATTTGGAGTGGAAGAATCTAAGTTTAAATTTAAATCTGGAAAGTTAAATTTAGATTTTAAACTTTCACAGTATAAAAGAACATTGTTTTGGAATTTAAAACCATGAGTTTTAAATTATGAAATAAGAATTTAAAATAAGTTTAAATTCAGTTTTAAAACCTGGAATTTAATTTTAATGTCAGTTTTTAATAATAAAATAAGTTTTTAAATTTAAATTTGTTTTAACTATTTTAGAAAGGTTGTATGATTTGAATTTAAAAATGAGATGGAAATAAGTTTAAATTTGAAATAAAGATTTAAACTGTATTTCAGTTTGAAATTTAAAAAGAAATTTTTAAATTGAATTTATTTGAAATAAATTTGGTTTATAATCTTTTAAACCATTATTTTATAAAAGATATGTTCTTAAACATGTTAGAAAAAAAGATTTTTAAATTTGTTAATTTTTTTTAAATAAGTTGTATTCATTTTAAAATCTTAAAATTTTTAAAATGAAATTTAAAGTGATGTTTAAAATTTATTTAGAACAAATTGTTTATAATACTTTATATAAGAAGAATGTTTCTTAATTTAGAACTTAAGAAATTGGTTTCATTTAAATTATTAAATTAATTTAAATAAATATTAATTATTTAATTAATGAATAATGTAGATGTTTAATTAAGTAATTAATAATTTTTAAAGTTTATTAATCAAGACTTGAGATTAATTAATTAAGGTTAAATAATCTATAAGTAAGGATGGTTAATTAAATTTCAAATTAACGATTAAGATTTATTTAATCAAGTGATTAAAGATAATTTAGATTTTAATTAACACTTAATTAATTAATAATTATAGATTAATTAAATTGTAATTAAATATTAATTAATTGATAATTAATAATGATTTGTATAAGTTAACTCTTAATTAAGTAATTAAGAAATGTTAATGAAGGTTATTAACTTAAGATTATTTAATAATTAATTAATGTGATTAATTTTTGATAATTAATTTAATTAATTAATTAATAATAATCAATTGTTTAATTACTTAATGAAAATAATTAATGAATTAATTACATGGTGTAATTAATTTGATTAATGCGATTAATTTAGATTAATTAAGTTAAATTAATTTAAACATTTGTGGGTTGATTGATAATTACTTTATGTAATTTATGGATTTGTAATTACTTAAGGGGGTAATTAATTAAATAACTACTGAATGTAATTAAAGATATTAATTATAGAAGTAATTTGGATTTAAATTACTTTGAAATTAATCAAGGGATTAATTTAGATAATGAATTAAGAGTAATTAATTTATGGGAGGAGTAATTAAGGATAGTTAATTACTGGATGGTTATTAATCATGGGTGATTAATATATATATGGTTTAAATTGAAGATTAATTACTTATGTAATTAATTTATATTGAGAGATTGATTAAATGTAATCATAAATTAAGTAATTAATGATGTAATTTAGAATTGATTAATTAAGGTATAATTAATAATGAATAAATGATTAATGTTATTAATTTTAGCTAATTAATTAATTAAGCAATTACAAGTTAATTATTTGTAAAGGGTTTAATATAATTAACTTGTGCAATTAATATTAAAGGCTAATTATTTATTGTAATTAGAGATGATAAATCAATAAGGATTAATTGAAATGAATATTGAGATGATGATTTATAAATTGATTTGTAATCAATTGATGGTTAAATTAAGCAGAATTTTAATGACGAAGTAATTAATTTAATTCATTTTAAATTAATTAGAGCTTAGGTAATTAATTTAATTCATTTTAAATTAATTTTAAATGGTGAGATCATTAGGTCATTGCTTATGTTGATGGATGACATTGGATGCCATGTATGGGTTGTAAATCTCAGCTATGAGATGGAAAATGTATGGATGCATTGGTTGCTTTTGGATGATAATATAGATTATCTAATTTTGAAATGAATTATCTGTTGGAAATGATAATGTTGATTATCTATTGTGTTGTGAATTATCTATCTGTGTGTACATAAATAATGAATTGAATTGTTTTAAACTCTAAAACAACTTGGCCTTAAAAGACACGTTTTGGATTTCGATGAGACCGGGATCAGATTTCCATATTTGGATATCCGAAAACCACATCGATCCAAATTAACGTTAGGTCGTTAATCCAAGTGGAGAGAGTGAAGACTCGAGGTGTGAGAACTATACGTCAGTATAACCTGTGGGTGATCTCGTAATGAGTTTGACGGAATAGAGGTTATAGGTTCGAGATGGTGATTTAGAGTGCAAGGGTTATTATCGTTAACTCTGAGAATGATTCCAAAATGAGTGTAATGAGATAATGCCTTCGGTTTCGTTCGAACACGGAACGAACTTGTATGGATTGAATGCTTTCAGAACATCGTTAGGTGGACGATGAGCATTCTAAGTGATATGTCCTATAAAGGTAATCGTAGCCTCAAGCCTCATCAACTGGGAATGGCTAAAACAGGGGAGGTGCAGCAAGGCTTCGTGGGTAGCCCCCACTTGAGAGAAAGATTTACCCCTGTCTAGATGTCCCTTTATTTCGGTTTAGTGGTGCGGTTGCTGATCACAACTGCGGGGTTGTCTTGTTCGGAACTGTTCAGTAAGGAATGGTTCCGGCATTGTGTTGCAGGGGAGCGGGCGTACTCCTCGATACGGTGATCTAGGCCACGTACTATGACGGGCGGTACCCCAGTAGCCCAGCCATTGATGGAATCCAAAATCCAATAAGTGCCGTACGTATTAGTTGTGCCCAACTACGTTGGAACGTGAGATGTAAGCATTCCAGCTATTTCTGTATTTTACTTGAAAACCCTAGACACTATTATAATATCACTGGATTTCCTATCAAATGTTTTGGTTAGCGTAAGATAAAAACTTTTCCATGTTTATGTATGGGAAGTCTTACGTGATACCTTTTCTTTTCAAAGGTTTTTCAAAGATAAGCAATTTTAACCTGTTACTCACACCAGACCCATGTCTGACCCGGAGTTACTTCTGTTTCTCTAAACCCTTGGGTACTTAAATTTTTACGAGTAGCCAAGGGAATTCAGGTTAGCTATGACGTATTGTGGAGGAGCATATGGAGCAGGAGGCTTCTGCGTATAGATATATAGTTTTCCGCTGTATTGGTATCTCTGAGTATCTTCTATGTGTATTGAGTTAACTAGACAGGTGTTTATAACTGTCTAGTATGTGTTGTATTGTATGTGTAACTCTTATATTTGATGTATACTATGTAATACTTATGTTATTAATATAATTTATTCGTTCCGCTGTTGAGATTCTTGTGTTGTTTCTTCTTTCTCTTCTTTCTTTTCTCTTTTCTCTCCCTTTCTTTCTTAAGGATGATACGACTTTTTGTGGAAGAAAAGTCGGGTCGTCTCAACTATACCCTATTTTGCTAATCTGTCCTTCATAGTTAGTCTTCTCATAATCGTTTTGTAGGCAGTGAATGATATTTTCGGATTATTGCTATGGTCCCAGATGATTTTTCCCCAAGCCACTTTATTGTCTTTTTCCCTAATTTCGTTCCATGTAGCTTTGGAATTAAATTCTTTTCCAGTTGGTTTCCAAACCCAAATGTCCTTCTCCCTGCCATAATATGTTGGCATGTACTGTATTTCTTCTTTTCCGTCCTATGGAATTGGCAGTGATGTGCAGTTCCATTTGTTATTGTTGATCAGTTCCTGAACTGTTTTATTTGGGCAACCAAATGCAGAGAATGTCTGTAGTCCCAAAGTGTCAATTAACGATTTCCCATGCATCCATGGGTCTCTCCAAAGATCAGTCTCTCTTCCATTTGCTATTTCTCGTGTACAAAGGCATGCTAAAATATGTCTAACTCTCAGTATTGCTTTCCAATTCGCTGAAGCATTATTATCAATAGCCATTTGCCAGAAATTCTCCTTGATGTATCTTTTGTTCATCCATTTCCCCCAAAGGCCTTTACCATTTATGATTCTCCAAGCTTGCTTAAGAGTGTGAACTGTTCTCATATCTTTAAGTCTTCTAAGTCCTACACCACCTTCGTCTTTTGGCCTACATAGTAAATCATATTTGATTTTGTAAAGCCCTTCTTTCCAAATGAAATCCGCACAAACCCTTTATATTTTCTGAATAGATGCATCAGGTAGTTGGAATGTTTGCAACCGGAAATTTACTTTTGAATGAATTACAGTGTGCACCAATTCTATACGACCTGCAAGTGACAAAAGATTGGATCTCCAGCCCTGCAGTTTTCCCTGATCGAAGAGATAAGAACTGCACATTCTCTGTCTGTAATTTTATTAGAGGAAAGTAGAACCCCTAAGTATTTGACTGGAAGATTACCCTCTTTGACATTTAATATTTCCAACACCTGTGCTCTCCTGTTACAAGATTTATTAAAATAGAACTTAGTTTTCTGTTCATTTAGTTTTAACCTAGTGTACTTTTCTAAGTTGATGAAAATGTCTTTGATTGCTGTTGCTAATTCAATACTGGATTTTATACAGATGAGCAAGTCATATGCATAGAGTAAGTGACTCACCGTAGGCTGGAAGTTAAAAATAGTGTGAATAAGCTTGTGATGAGTTGCCAACACCATTTGTAGTGAAAAGTATTCCATGGCGATTGCAAACAAGTAGGGGGACAGAGGGTCACCCTGCCGTATACCTCTATTGGACCCTATGAAAACTTTTGGTATGCCATTAATCAGTATAGAGAAGGTAGGTGTAGATATGCATTCTTTTATAAGCCTAACAAATTTTGTGGGGAATCCCATGGCTCTTAGCATATGTATAATGAACCGTCTATTGATTTTATCATATGCTTTATGAAGATCTATCTTTAGACAAAATTTATCTGATCCTAGTTCGTTGAAGTTCCTTACCAATTCATGTGCCATAAGCGAGTTTTCAGATATACTTCTACCTTTAATAAAGGCACTTTGGCTTTCTGAAATGAGATCAGGTAATATCATCTTCATTCTGCTGCAGAGTATTTTGCTTAAAATTTTATAGATCACATTACAACATGCTATAGGCCGGTAATCTTCAATTTTGGAAGGATTATCCTTTTTAGGAATAAGGCAGATAAATGTGTGGTTGATTTCTTTGACAAATTTTCCAGTTCGAAATATTTCTTGCATTGCTGAAATAATTTGATTTTTCAGGTCACTCCAGTGGAGAGTGTAGAATTTCGAGCTGAGTCCGTCGGGTCCATGACTAGAGTCGATATGGATGGCTTTCAAGGTGTTCATGATTTCAGTTTCTGTAATTTGCCTGGATAGCATCCTTCTCCCCTTGGAATTGATCAACCTCCTGCAGTGAATACTTGGTAAGTTGTCACAAACTTCACCATTAAACGTTTCATTATAGCACTTGATTGCTTGCTTCTCGAATTAAACTGCATTGATAGTATAATCCCCTCCCTGGTTGATGTTTTGGCTTATGTTATTATTATTGCAACGAATTGCCATTTTAGCGTAAAATAATTTAGTGCATTCATCTCCTTCAGTGAACCATTTCTCCTTAGCTTTTTGTTTGAGTTCTGTAGCTTTCAACCTGAGAGCTTCTTTTAATTCATTTTGGCTTTGATAGCTCTTTCCATGTATTTTCATCATCCGCACCATTATCTATCATTGTAAGGAAATTATCACATTTGCCTTGCAATGTTGTAATTTGATCGTATTCCTTAGGCCTGCATCTATTCCAATTTTTATTGTCTTTTTTTTAACAATGTGTAATAATCTATAACATTGAGAGCCTTCAACATTTGGAATATTGCTGAAATTTACAGCTTCTTTATAACCCTCTATTTCATGCCAATGATTACTATACCTAATGGTCTGCCTTTATCTACCATGCACTTATCCACTAAATCAACCATTATAGGGCTATGGTCACTAGTAGAAGGAGAAAGGATGTTAATTTTAATGTTAGAAAACAAGATAATACATTTCACATTTATTAGCACTCTATCTAATCTGCATGAAATATTTTTATTCTCTCCACTTCTCCATATGTATTTCAGGCCTCTATGGACAAGTTCTATCAATCCTGCCTCTAATATGCAGTTATTGAATTCTGTGAGCTGGGATACTTTCATGGTAAGGCCTCCTTTTTTCTCCTCTGCTTTTAGGACTGAGTTGAAGTCTCCTAGCACAATCCATGGGTTATTTGTAGTTTTGCTTATATCTTTTAAAGCTTGCCATTATTGGGATCTTTGAGAAGCCAAATTACTTGCATATACACATGTAAGAGTCAAATTCAAACCACCCGTGTTTATAGCTTCCATAGTTATTTGTTGTTCATCTTTCTTATTGAGACTGATGTTCCATATTGACTTATTCCATAATAATAGAATTCAACCTTTCCCCCCACATCATTATTGTGTATAAATTTCCATTGATCTCCTAATGACTCAGTAAAAAAAACTAAGTTTTCATTGTTGAATTTATTTTCTAGGATACTTATGATAGAAGGAGAGTAATTTCTCCCTAAATTTAAGAGGTCTAAACGCCTTATATCATTGTTTAAACCCCTTACATTCCAGCTCATGATTGACATTTGGATTTTGAGGATCTACTCCTCAATTTCATAGGAGAGACCTCCCGATTGATTGTCGTATTATCTTTAGTCTCTGGATTAGTAAACTGTTTATTGTAATCCATATTATTTCTTGTATACTTGTTGGGACTTCTTTCCTCTTTTTCTGTGTATGAGTCACTATTATCCAGCACCACTTTATTTATCTCATCTATTTCTTCTGTTGTAACAGATGTTTCCTCAGATGTATCCCCCGGTGGTTTATCAGCAGTTAAGCTTTCAAAAAAATTATCAATGGGAATCATTTATCTTTACATCCTCTTCCAGATTATCAGTAGTATCCTCAACTGTTTGGCTAGCACCCACGATAATTTGTTTAGTGTATATATGACTAGCTTCCTCAGTCTCACTCTGTGCCTCTTTTTGCTGTAAGTTTTGTGAACGCTCATTTTGAAACATCTCAAATGTATTTTTTGTCTCCATATCTTTTTAACAGGTCGAATTACAGTTTCACACTGCTTTGTGTAATGTCCAAAGCACTTGCAATTAGTACAGACTGGTGGAATGTGGTCATACTCAACATCTTGGATGTATATGTTTCCATTTCTGTCTTTAGCACGAACTTGTTTTTTTTATAGTATCACTTGCCTTAACTTCTACTAGCACTCTTGCACATTTCAGTCTTTTAACTTGTCTAGTATATTCATCCATGGCCAGAGGTGTTCCAATTAGGCTAGCAATTTTACCGATGCCACAAGCATTCCATAAGGATAAGTCAAGATTCATAAGTTTGATCCACACAGGATGCGTTTCTAGCATATCACGTTCTAGACGTAAATTAGGTTCCGACTTCTTAATGAAAATAAGTTTACTGTCAATGAACCATGGTCCTCCTTCCAGCACTTTTTTGCAGTCCAATTCATTACTGAATTTAATTAAGTAAAATCCATTTTCCCTAGGGAAAATGTCCCATTTACCTGATGGATTCCATTCTCTTTTAATGTAAGCATTGAGATGAACATAGTAAGGTCTTTTCCCTGCCACATATATGTAGATAGATGATCCCCACAAACTTTTGACTGCAGAAAACAAGTCTTCATCCAGATCTGCAAAGGGACCCTCCGCATCTTCAAGGGGTGTATATTTAATGACCCCACCTTCTATGTATGTGTTGCCTGCAATAGCTTCTGCCCATGTTCGCTTCCCCTCTTTAAATTCTACTTTATTATATCTCTGTCCCACAGAAATCGATTTCTAATTTGATTCAGCTCTCCTCTGTGTCTTATGCCCAATTAGACGATTGTCTTTAGTTTTATATGTTACCTTTTGCCATCCTGTATCATCCGCGTCGTCTGATTTTGAGTTTTCGCCATTAGGGTTTTCATCGCCTGTAGGAGTCGCCATTAGGGTACTTTTATTTTAGGGTGAAAATTTTATTTTTCTAATCTTTAATAATAAACCATGTTTAATCTTAATTAATTATTAACTATTAAATAAAATAAATCATGTTTAATATTAATTAATTATTAATATTCAAACTTAATTAATAAAAATTTAATCATTAAAACTTAATTAAGTTTTTAAAGGATTATTATTAAGTTTATAAAACGTGATCAAAACACTTGAAGTTAATAAAAAAGAATTTTGTAGAAGTCGGATTTTATGCGAAACTACATCCATAGCAACTATCTCTATGGACACCGTAACTTGAAAATGTTTTGCCTTTCCTTATTGAAACTTCAGTACTCAAATACTTACCAACTTATCATAAATGTATCACAAGAGTTTGCATAAGAAAACAAAGTTGAAAACTTTGAAATGATTTTCAATTTCCATTAAACTAAACACTAGTTTTTCTTCCATAAAGAAATCCAATCGTCAATGCCATATCAAAGTATCCATTCCTTAGCATGTCATCACATATACTTGCCTAATAATACATAATATATCACCATCATAGAACAAACCTAAAAATCACATCTTTGTAAATGAAACACATCGCTTTAGCTTTCGATTCACAAGTCAATATCTAAACCTCAATTAGAACCATATACATATATTCAAACATATAATATTCCAACCAAAAAACCAATTTATTTTACCATACAATATTAAATAAATATGAAGGCAAAACATTCCTAAAATTTAAAGAATTTTCTCACCACAAATCCTTTGAAAACCTGATACATTTTGGAATTCAGAAAGCTTGGAAAACCACAAAATTCACTCGAAAATAGGTCAAATACCCCTCGATTAAATCTCGGATTTTGTAAAATTGGTCAAAAGGAAATTTTTCGAAAATTATTTTTTCTAAAATTTAAAAAAAAATAAACACTTAATTTCAATTTTATTTGAAGAAGATATAGCCGAGTTAAGACAGAATTGGATCTCTAAGTCCAAAAACACTTTGCAAACAAACGAGATTTTGACATAGCTTGACCTAAAATTTGAAAACATGATCTACATAAAAGTTGGGGCCAGTGAAATTTGACATTTTTTTGAAGAAAATGAATTCTCGATTTAGTTCGAATATGAGGAATTTATAATAGAAATAAAAGAAGGCAAGTTTTGAAGAAAGAAAGGGCTATTTATAAGAAATAGAAAAGGTAAATTACTAAACTACCCTTAGTCCTTTACCCTCCGCCACCTTGTGCCACCTCACCAAGCTTGTCCTCGTCCTAAAACTTCATGTTCCAACATGTTAAAACTTGTATGTACTTGATTGTACATTTTTTCTAAGGAAGCATCTTATATTATATAACATATTAAGTTTTTTATAATAAAATCTTATCTTATATACAATTTACAAAATTAATTCGAATTGATAACACTCTGAAAATATATTGCTTTAGAAAGAATTTCCTAAAACTTTCCTTCTGACCACTTTTACAAAATCCAAGAATTATATGTCCAAAAATATATTTTGACCACTGTGTGATTCGTAAAGGGGTGAAATTCCTTTACAACAATTTGATCTGATAACATTTGAAAGCATATTACTTTGGAATCAACACTTTGAAAACATAACTTTGAAATCATAATACTTCCAACTTAATAGTTTAGATATAGAAAACAGTATATATAATAAAATTGTTTATAAAATAAAATAGTTAGTATATTAAAAATGGTTATAAGTTAAAATAGTTTATATTAGGATAATTAGTATATTAAAATAGTTTATATTAAAAATAGTTTATATTAAAAATGATTTACATTAAAAATAGTTTATACTAAACTAATATATATATATATATATAGTCCTATATTAAAAATAGTATATATATATATTAAAATACTTTATACAATAAAAATAGTTTCCTCAAAGTTCACAAATTAACTCAAATTTCAAAATCTCATTTAAATCAAATCTCAGTTTTTCCATTTCAATTCAATTCAAATATCAATAAACCTTTTTATATCGATTTCAAATATAGATTTGAACTACAAAGTAACCATCTCGATTTCAATAGATTTCAAAGCTATAAATATTCAAACATTTATAATAACTCAATTTTGATAAATTCATTTATAATTTAAATCCGTCTGTACCATTATTTAATAAATCCAACAATCATTTAAATAAAACCTTAAATAACAATTTAAACAAACTAAATATTCCCTTCAATCTATTTAACTTGAACTATTTATTTAATCACTTTAAATCGAAATCAAGTTATAAAATCATATCTTGAAAATCTCAAATTCAATAAGTTTCAAATCGATTTTTATTTAAATATAATTCTGAAATAAATACAAATTCCAAATCAACTTAAATTTATCTTCCCAACCATGACTTATAAAATTATTATAAAAATCTATTTTTAAAATATAATTTTTAAATAAATACTTAAACATATTATATATTAATTAAATCACTTTATTAAATTAAATCTTAATATTAAACTTATTTTATATTAAAACTTAATTTTTTTATTTTAAAAATAGAAAAATTATAAGTAACTTCTTTAAAATTCCTATTTTCAAAGCTAACTTATAAATTTAAATTTCCAAACGTATAATTTTAAAAGTCTAAAATTTAAACCTTCATAAAATAACACACACATATATATAATATATTAAATCAATGTTTATCAAACCGCGTATATTCTTTTCAAAACCTTGGAAATCATTTTCAATACACACACACACGCACCCCAACGGTGTCTGTATATGGTTTTTTATCCTATGGTCAAGTGATACGGATATTTATCATTTCAGTCCGCAATTTAAATATCCACGGGTATATACCTTTTCAACCCATAACCCAAAATTCAATGTCAATGAAAATCGCTTGGGTTTATCACTTCAACCCATAACGATTTCCTCCTATTCTACAAGATCGTTCGGGTATGTATCATTTCAACCCTTAGGGAATTCTATACTAACAGGGAACTTGGAGAGGGAGAAATATATGATAATAATATAACAATCAACAACAGGCATATACCATCAATGATAAAATAAAATAATAGATCATGGTGTCAGATGTCACAAGTGAGCAGTTAGATACTGTCATATCATATATGGTAAATAATAAACACTTCAATTTAGTAGTGTTTTTCAATTGTCATTTCAATTGAAATCAAATTAAATAAATATAAGAATGTTAACCGTGAGTGATTGCTCACCTTTCGAGGCTAGAGAAAACGAGAACAAGATGGGTTGCGAATCCAAACATTAATTCCAAAGCAAAGCAAGATTGAACATGAATTTGATGAGCAAAGCTGATAGCTCAAAATTGATGAAATCAAATCAAAACTGGATTGATGAAGATAAATAGTATAAGTGAACTTATATATATGACTATATATAACTATCATATTAACTAAATTCAAGCACATATTAAATAATATATATATATATATATATATTTCAAAATTCATCGTTTCAGATTAAAACACATATATTAAAATAAAACATATATACATAATATATTTTGAAATAATAATTATATATATACTCAGCCATATCATAACTTATATAATATATATATATATATATAAACTTACAACGTACAATACTTGGAATCAATAATATATTAATATATGAACTAATGTATATGAACATATATGCAAACTGTAAAATATGTACACACACACACAAACTAACATATGTATATTCTTAAAATCGATATATATATATATATATATATATATTTAAAAGTATCATTGTGTATTATAATTGAAACCATTCAAATAAAGGTAATCACTAAACAGTATTGGCACAATACCAAATATATATACATATATGTTATAATTTAAATATCTAAAAATAAACAGTATACCAAACAACATCTATTTTTTTTATATAAAACAAGAAGTAGAAGGTTTATCATATACAATTCAAAATGGAATATATATGTATTAGCATACATTAGTTCACACGTTAAAGCAACTTTCTATTCTTGATATATATATATATATATATATATATATATATATATATATGTGTGTGTGTGTGTGTGTGTGTGTGTGTGTGTGTGTGTGTGTGTGTGTGTTGTCAAAATCAAACTATATACAACCCTGATATATATGTATATTTTTATCGATAACAGGCCAAACTTCATAATCTAATACATATACTTTTAATCATGTAATATAATACTTAACAATAGATGAAAACTTAGAATATATATATATATATATATATATATATATATATATATATATATATATAAATTCATTTGCAACCTATATTTAAAACAGCAGATGTCATTATTTCAAAACACAACATATAAATATATATCTATATACATCTAACTTATATATATACCAACATATGTTTATACATTGTAAAATAATAACCTTTATTAAAAAATTTAGTAGATAACAAATATATATATATATATATATATATATATATATATATGCATACTAACACATATTAAATTGCAGATATTAAAACTTATACAAACTAATATATATATATATATATATATATATATAATAGAATTATATATACGTTAAAAGAAGGAGCTGCTGTTGACAGAGGGGGAAGAAGCGAAGAGATACAGGTTGGTGCCAAGGTGTAGGGGAAAGCTGGCTGAGACTTGCGCTCGGCAGGGGATGTGCATCAAACAATGGCAGGGGATGTTGTGTGTGGGGGAAAAAAGGGGAGGTACGGGTTTGGAGGGATGAAGATGGGCTTTTCTTTGCAGGCGAACGGGGAGAAAGGGAGGTGAAAGCCAAAAGAGGAGGAGCAGTTCCATCATACCTACGTGATTCAATATATACCATATTTGAAACTTGTTTTTTTTCTAAGAGAAGAATGAAGAAAGTAGGAAATGGAAAGATGGAGTTCTGTTCACAAAAGTGAGGGGAGAATGACAGCCTTAAACAATATATATTTTCCATATTTTCAAAATTGAAAGATCAGAGAGAAAATAATGTGAAACGACCCAGATAAAATCAATCGGTTAGAATAGTAAGAGTCTACAACAAAATTATAGAAAATATTTAATAGCTAATGACTATTGGACTAGACAATGGGAAAAAGAACGGTCACAGGAAACCAAAATGGTTCCAAACGGGTACCGGTACAGCAAACCATTTCGTAGATTTCTTCATGTACCAGACTCTAAAACACACAAACGAATATATCGTAGAGATTAGTACGATAAGATGAATGGAATGGTACAAAGGTATCAGAGATATAACTATTCTATCAAAAGTCGATATTTGGTATCGAAAAATGATGCTAAAGTGCTAGAAATAAGATAAACGACGCAATAGTAGTCCAAATTTGATGAAATGGAAGATGGAGTCTCACTCAATAGATGATTTACAAATTTATTATAAAAAAATATTCAAGTTTGAAAAATATTATATTATTATCTAATATTAATCGATTTAAATTTATATAAAACTACACAATAGAATGAACTTCAATATTATCAAATGAAAATATGCCATTTGCTATGTTCAAATAGACGTATTCCAAATATCAAGTTTTTAATTTAAAATTTAATTATTTAAATTTTCATAAAATTCAGTTAATTATGTTATTAAAATAATTAAAATTTAAGGGTCATTACATCTTTCCTTATTACAAATGTTTTCAAAGTTTTCATTTTTGAATTCTCCTCCATGATCACTCCTAAGTGTTTCGATTTTAATTGACTTTTGGTTTTTAATGTTGTTAGCAAAAATTTTAAACATTACGAATGCTTCAATTTTATGTTTGGAAATATTGTCCATATTTATCTTGAAAAATCTACTAATACAAAAATATATCTTTTATGATTTATTGATTGTACTTGTGATGGTCTAAAAATATATAAGTGAAGATGTCACGACCTGCCTTTTCGACACTCTAAAGTTGACACTAATACATCCATGATATTCATGTGTCGATATCCAAGTGCTACAAAGATAGATTTTTAGGGTGGAAGAAAAGAAAAGACAAAACAGATTCTTACATCGAGGTGAGTAATATATAATATTCCAAAAGGTCTTTACATAAGAAAACTTTAATATACATACAATAATCAAAGTAAACTAACCTATCATCAGCATGCATAGTTATAATAGCATGTCCTCATAAATGTTAATAAGTTAAAAGTAAGAAATACAACAAAAATTAAAATACATCAGGACTTGAAGGCATCCAGCTCGTCTCTCGAAGCTCCAAGCGTCCATCGCTAAATTTGGAAAGGTACTCGAGTCTGACCCGAGTGTTATAAGAAAATAACATCTGGATCAATCTGGTAAACCAGCATGAGAAACTCAAATCATTTAGATTATAGTAATGTTATAAAATCCTCCAAAAACAAAGATATCTTGTAAGATTACGCCATAAGTAAACATGGTCAGGGTTTTACATTATGATAACCAAACCATTTTTACTAGAAAATCTTATGATATTATAATAATTTCTAGGGTAAACACAAATGTATAACATAGCTAGAATGTTATATCTCATCTTCCAACATATTTTGTATACAACTAAGCCCGCATGACACATATTGGAAAATGAATTCAATCAATCACAGCGCTATTAATGTACCACTTGCCACAATACACTTCTAGAAAACCGTATCGAGAGCCTTAGCTAATTGCTTGCAAATCAGGATCGGTCTCCCCCTTCCTAGAGAGTATTGAATATGTCATCACCCTATTGCCAACTTCACAAACCATTCCAATGGCCATAACATACATAATATGTAAATATCGATCTAGATAGAGGTGATGATCATATTTCAATGGCAGCGAACCATATAGCCCCAATGCATATACTTTTTTTAGTCATTACCTAGTATGAGGCTTGACTATGTTTTACCATTTTAGAAGTCCCACTTGGAATGCTAATACTTACCTCCATGCAAAAACGCAATGCCAACATCCATCCACACAAGTTGTTAAGGATATGAACAAAACAAAGGCACTATTTCTATTACATCCCTTTTTTGAACCACCCTCAGGATTAGTAGTAAGTAGCCCTTACACTTCAAAGAACTCCATCTTCGATTTCCGTTATCTTTAAAATGTCTTCAATTTGACTGCTAGTATCGGTTCAAAGTGGTTTCTAAATACTACATGCTTATCTGATCCCAGTTTCTCTGAACCAACAATCGATAGTTTCTAGTTGACTCAATCCCGGTTCTTTTAAAAGTAAGCGGACGATATAAGATACCGTGGGGGATCCCAAGTATGCACCCTTAAAGCCAGAGATGTTCCACCTAAATGAGTTCTCTCGAGGGATCTTAAACCGTATGAAATAAGGATGCTTTTATATACTTCCTAAGTCAAATAGATCAAGTTGTCGATAGTGGAAAAACCACTATGTCATCTAAGTACATAGTTTGCATATGAGAAATCAAACATCATATACTTATCACCACCTTTTGATTTCAACCCCACACTATCCCTCGATTAACAATAAAGTCGGATGAGTTAGAGTTCTACTCTTGCCTTGATGAAATTCTTAATTTTCATGGATAGAAACGGTCTTCCATGCCTCAAAATTAAGTGTCGAATATAAGATGAAATACCTTCTATATACATAATTAATCATGTCCTATTTACAGAAATTAACCCTCTTATACTTATCATGCTTCCGACATTATGACATTTCTATTCCTTGCATAGATTCGAAGCCAGATAAGTCAGGGCATTGATTGCACTTGGCCTTGCCTTAGTTAAAACACTCTGATTCTAGATCTCACAGATAGAGGAAGGTCCACTCATTGGATTTAGTGCTAAATATAAGTTGGCTTACTTTCTACGAGCATGTTAAAATTATATCACTATTTATCATACTTGTTTTATGTTACTTAATGGCACCGAAAAAGAATTCCCTTGCACGAAAAAAGTTTTTTAAAATAATTTGGAAATCAACTCCATAAATTTAGTACTAGTCTTCAATTTCAAATTAGTAATACTCATCTATTAGAAATGAAACCTTTCAATTTGGGTATCATTACCTCTTAAATCTTGACTCGATATTCACTTCTAGCTTTCAAATAGAAATAAGTTTCCATACCTCTAGAAATAGGGATCCAAGATTTCCATATACTTGTTATAAAAATCATTTTCCAAAATCATTTATTTAAAACAAGGTTTGTTTTCAAAAAGCAAGATCCTTTCTTTGTATGAAGTAAACAATTTATTTAATAATAATCTAGTGTCGTACATCAAATTTCCTTTTTAATTTTTTGAAATTATTTACTGTAACAAAAATGTTATGGTCCATAATCTCTTTCCTTTTCTCAAAAACATTTATTACAGTAATAGTGTCATTATCTATGCTTCCTTCCTCTTGTAAAATCATATTTGAAACTCTTCAAAACATAATTTAAACCTTGAAATTAGAACACCTCTTTAAATATGGTCACATTTAAACAGAATATGACCTTTGAAACAAAGGAGTTTCCTTTATAAATTGTACACCTCTTTCTTAATTAACACAAATAAATTCTTTAAAATATATTTAAATCTTCAAAATACTTTTAAAATACTATTACAACTTTTTTAAACCATCTACGAAGAGAATCATGAAGTATCTAAAATAGATAACCATAATGTACTTTATTAAAATAATAAATTCCCAAAGTGCGTCTATAGAAACTATTATTGTATGGACTATAACTTTCAAAACTTTAATTTGTAAGTAAAATATCTTTTAAACCACATTTCTTTCTGAAATTTAAACCACTTTAATACTTTTGCCAAAAAGAATAGAAAAAAAGTCAAGTTCAGAAAATCATTTCAAAATACATTTAAAAAAAATGTTAAACCACTTAAAAGAGAGCATGAGATTTCAATGTCATAAAACCAACAACAAGAAAATCGATATAACTAAACATTCACTTTCTACTTACCCAAACATTTACACAAATAATAATGTATGTAAATAAAAATCAAGAAGGCGAGGAACTCTTAAAGACCCTCTGCAATGAGAGTCCTCTGTAAATCATGTCATATCCACCTTGAAGTGTTTCGTCGCGACCTATTCACTATGAGCACTTCGACTTCCATTCTCTTTTACTAGTCACTTGTCTATTCCTTATGTGTCATCTTCTTTCAACCGGAATTAATTCCAAACCAACAAATATAAATATACATAAAAATACAAGCAAGACGAAATAAATTATTAAGACCAAATATATTTTTTAGAATATGTTTTTAAGTGTGTTTAACTCAATTTTAATCTAGACCAACAAACCACTACTTCCTCCAACCCTCAACCCAAATCCAAAGCTACCACCTTTTCCCTAAAAACCTCAAAAACTTGCCTCCCCATGCTACAAGTGCTCATACCATGCCTTCCCTTCTCTTGGTTATGCACTGCCTTGGCCATTTTTGTGGAATTGTGCTCCACTTCTCCAAGCTTTGCCTTGCTAGATGATGTTGCCATGACTTATAATGGTTATAGAAAAAGTTTGGAGAATAAAGTAGTTGGTTTAATTTGATTTAGTCTTAGGAATTTAAAGAAATAAGAGAGTGAAGAAGCAAGAAAGCAGGAGAAAGCAAAAAAAAAATCGAAGTAGAAAGAAAGAGGTATGTGCCCACTTATATAGAAGTACGAAAAATGGAAATATACCTTCACTACCCCTTAGACAAAATACCCAATTAATCCTCCACTGCCCTTAGAAATTTCAAGCATGATACACCTTTCTATGATACCACCACATTCCATATAGTCACGGAACATAAAACTATAACGGTATGTACTACTTATCAGATCAAAAGAAAAGTCTTCTTTCTTAATTATATTCTAAAAGCACTTAAGGATTATTTAATTTAATTAATCTCTTTTTGTGCTTTTTGACTTCTTATTTTTTTAATATGTGTACCAAAATTTTAAGTGTGTGCAGCAGCGTCGCAACAACTTTCGTTCTGCGAAAAGGCGAAAATCTGAAAAACGAATTTCGGACACATTTCCAATTTTTCTCCGAACTATTTATCTATGTAAACAACTTTTTGAAAAGAGTTGAATATCAATAGTTATTGATTAAAAGCGAATCATTTGATCATTAAATACTAATAATTGAATATTTAAAATTAGTTAAACATTCACAAATTAAAGAGATAAAATTACGAGTCATTGCAGAAGATGTTCTAATGGTTGGGTAGGTGAAATCATATCTTCTAATTTAAATGAAATTTTTTAATCTAAGTTTACAAGCATCACATTGGTTATTGACATTAAAAATCATTTTTAGAAGACTCCTACCCTAATAGTTCATATTTAGCTATTTTGGATGAACGTATAAAGTTTAAACGACCAAATCGGTTGTGCCAAATTTATGGGTCACTGGATTTGTTCAAAAGAAATAGATTTTCATTAGAGGCTTTCATACTTAAAATGTTGATGTTACATCTTTTAACTCCTTTAAAAATAATTTAGAATTATTACCTGCAATGCGACATTCTTTTTCAAACTTGATTTTAAAACCCTTATCACTTAATTGACTGATACAATGTAGATTATGTCTTAAATTCCAAACTAGGAAAACATTAGAAATAATAGGAGTTTCAGAGTAATCGATGTTGCCGAAGCCAATGACATATCCTTTTGAATTATCTCCAAAATTAAATGTTACTCCGTCTTTGTAGAAGATGTCTTTTAAGATATCTGGATTTCCAATCATATATGTTGAGCATCCATTGTCTAGTAACCAATTTTCCTTCTTGAATTATGATATATGGTTATCATGTGTCTGGTTACTATCTCACATATAACATATTAGTTCCTCCCATTTCACTTTACACACTTCCAAATCAATTAATTTTTATCATTATTATTTTCTAGACTATTCGAAGATAATACAAGAAATTTACAAATTTATGTTTCTATAAATGTTAAAAAGTGAAGTACCTATGTTACTGACATTTATTCCTTTCAAAAATCAAATAACGAGTTTTTGAAAACCTAACGCTCTTATACAAAATGTGCGGAACGACGTAGTGACCGATGAGCTGATCTTAAGGCCATTTTAACACCAGAGGAAGGTAAATAGTGTTTTATAACTTTTATGAAACTTTTTCACTTAATTTATTATTTGAATAAAAACCTAGATATCCAATCATAGTTGTATATACTAGCATATAGTCTTAGAAATTTGTCTAAGTAGTAAAGTAAAAGTAACGCGTTAGAGAGATGACACTAGGAATTTTAGACTGGCTCAGATTTCTCCAACATCCAGTCACTTATAATTTCTTGTACGGATTTCTTTTCATTCGCCTATTTTGAACATGTAACAAGCAAATCAAAATACAGTCTCAATTTCAAGGCATCAAAATGCACCCTTCCAATTTCTGAGTTTATGGTAGACTCTCTTGATTTAATCAGCTAAAAAGATCAACCACTTGATTTAAATAGGCTACAAGCACACCCACTCGATTTGAACGGGCAACAAGCTGACCCACTTGATTTGACTAGGTAATAAGCACACTTGGAGAAATAGCAGTACATAGTGGTTGATTTTCAAATACAAGCAATTGTACTTTGACACTAGATATCCTATAGCCCTTTTGATAGCACTTTGATCTTTGAATTTGTGAGAGAGTACTTGCAGATGAGTGAGTAGTTTATAGAGAGAAAAGTAGAATTTGAATTTGAGGGAATATGTAGCAAGAGTTCTGACTAAGAAAATGGAAAAGTTGGTTAAATATTTCGCCTTCAAATTCTTTGTAGCATTTGAAAAGATGTATTCATGAAAAGATGAAATAAATGATCACAAATTTTCAAATTAAAAAAGGCATATTTTCACTGGTTTAAATAGTGTTTAAAAGGATATGTTGATTCATAAAGAGATGTGATCAAAAACCATAGCTTTTTAAAATCTAAAAACCATCTCTCCAACAGTCTATATATTAACATATCTATGTAGCATATGTCGACATACATATGTATGTTTTGAAAAATAAAAATTCATTTTAAAAGTTGCAAAATTCTTGAACTCTTGCAAACTTATTCGTGCGTAGTTTCTAAAATATTTTAATACAAAAACGTTATAAAAATTTGTATAAATATACATTTTGAATATAAGATAAAATATTTTTATAATAAAGTAATAATAAATATTTAGTGAGCAAGTACTCAAAGAATCAAATGGCTGCTATCTAAGGACTTTAACAAATTAGTCTAGTGTTTATTTACTATAAATTATAGGCTTGAACTCATTTTGTCTTTATTAACAAGAAATATTGTGAACACCCTAAAGTAGAATTTAAGGACAATGTCAATTACTTGTGGTTACTTTTGGATGATTTGAGGGGAATGAAATGTGCGTGTTTACTTTGATACCCTTTCGAATAGTTTGTATAATTAAATATTTACTCAAGTTGACCTTTTGATCTAGTCAAAACGGTTGGTTCCTCTCCTTAACAACCTTTTGATCTTGTTGACATAGTGTCGAATTCCCTTCGAAAGCTCTCCTTTCGAAGCAGTTGGGAAGCCCAGTTGAATCACTTTAGAAACCTTTAGATAGTGTTTATTTTTAGTGGGCTTTGACCCAATCAAAGGGTTTTATTATTCAGTGGTTGCGATTTTGATCTTGTATCTACATCCGAGGTATAGACCTTGTCGAAAGCTAAATCCTTTTGCATTTCGTTAGGTTTGGGTAACTTAAGGTTTAAATGGATTAGAGTTGTTTTTCGACCTCGTCGATGGTAGTAGCCTTTAAATACTTTAGCTTGAGGTAGGTGTTAAAGGCCAAAGTGGATTGGTATGTGGTTTCGACTTGGCCAAACGAAAAAGGGTTGAGGAAGGTGTTCAAGTGTCAACAACTTGTATTACTAGGAAATATATGGGTTTCGACTTAGTCGGAAGAGACCCTTCGATTTAGTCGATACTTCTAACACAAAGTTAAACTTGATAAAAGCTTGAGAATCAGTAAAGTAACTATAAAAATTGAAGACTCCCCTTTATCCACTAAAAGAGTACTTTATTAATCAATTTTCCCTAATTCAATTTACAAATGAGGGCTTTTTAGCTCTTTGTATTCAGAAAGTACAAGTTTAGCATGAATGAATTTGGATGCCCTAAACCAGACCCCTTAGGTCTCATTTATAGATGCGGATTAGCACCTTTTGACCTCAATGCTCTCGACCTGGTCAAAAGGTGGCTATTGTGTTATCACTAATATGCTTTCGTCTTTATCGAAAGGAACAGTTGTGCTTCCCTATTCTACGTTTATCCAGTGGTTTCGATGATGTTGAGATGCTGATGGTTTCGATGCTATTGTATGCTTTTAAACTCTTGTCTATGACATGATGCGGAACCTCCTCGGATTACAATGGCTTCGATCGGTTCGAAACGCTTAATATAGCTTTCAAAAAGCTTGTTTAGGCCAATGCATGCTTTCCAGTGGCATGAGTGAAAGCGAAACCTTTGGTTTCAAAAGGTTTAGCGCGTATTTGAAAAGTTGTTCTTCATTGTCTGTGAAAGGTGTCGCCTTAACTCCTTCGAAAGGTCTTCATGCATATGGATTCACCTACTTAGAAAGGTGGTCACTGAAAGCGAAAGGATGCTTTCTGCTCCTTCAAATCCTTCGAAAGGCTTTGAAGCTTTTGGACTTTGGCTATAGCATCCCTTCGACTCTTTTGAGAGGTCTAGTTGAAGCCATTTCCTCTTGTTCTCCTTTGCCTTCTGCTCAATCTGGTTTTGACTAAGTCGAAAGGAATTTTCGGTAGTAACATTTGCCTCCCCCTTGCGAAGGGGTGCGCTTGAATTTCTAAGTCAACTATTTCAAAAACTAGGAATTTCCCTCCTTTCGGTATTCCTACGTGAATATGGACCGTTTATTTAAATCTGATCCAACAGCCCGCCACCTTTTTTGACTTTTCTTATAAAGTATGCTTTCTTCCTTCTTCTTTCTCACTTTCTTGCAATCAAATATTCAAGTGCAAGTAAAAGAATTATAAAACCTCAAATTTTGTTTTTTTCTTCCTTAAATCAAAGTCGAAAATAGACCAAATAGTAAGTTTAAATTGTTTCTGCTCTTCGAATCTTTCTTTCTTTTTGTTATTTCACGATGAATTTTAATTAATTTTCGAATCTTACAATTGGTTTTTCTGTTTAAACTACGTATAATCGAGATTTCGAATTTTTGGTTCAATTGTGGTGGAAATTGACTGAGTTTTAAACTATTAAACCACTTGAGAGGATTCCATGATTCAATTCCATGAATCGAACAAATTGATCTCTTGTTGATTTTTTTTAAATTTGACTCCAGATTTCATGATTTTTGATGTTTTTCATAAAATTTTAATTTTTGCTTTATAGACTTCGAAATTCAAAAGGTTAATTCCATACTCAAATCCGTTTTCTTAATGGGTTTGGTTCATTTGTTTATTCATTTTTTTTAAAATTTCAGGATTTGCTATTAGGTTTGGGGAAGAAAGGGGTTTCTGATTCCTTTGCCCGGATGTTTTGGGTTGTACGGATGAAAAATTAGCGCCACTATTTTACCTTTCTACCCCTTCGAAAGGGTTTAAGGCGGCAATATTTATTTTGGTTTCCTACCCTCTTTCGATGGGGTTGAAAGGTATTGTATCATGAATTTGACCAACCATGAAGAAAGGTTTATAGTGATGCAGAATGCAGTCAACCCCCTCGAAAACAAAACTTTTTGACCTATTTGAAACCTTTTATGCTAATTGAAATCCTTTCTCTTTAGTATGCCTTCGAAATCATAATGCCCCTTCGATCCTTTCGAAACCTTTTGTGTCTAATGAGTCGAAACCCTCTATAATCAAATTTCCCTAGCTTTGTCGAATCATTCCTAGTTCATATAATTTTAATTTGCGCCGTTCGACCCAATGGGCGTGGGAGATTTTGACAGCATTTATTTTCCACTTAGCAAACTTAAGTCACAAGTTTCGACTGTGACGAAGGGTCTAATTATCTTGGCTATGGAATACTAATAGTGTATATTTATGTTCAAATTCTCAAGTTAGTTTTACCTATTTCCTTCTAACAATTTAGTTCCTATTGAGCTTTTGGCGTTGTCGAAAAATGCCAATTGAACATAAACTTTAACCTTTCCTTTCGATCTTGTTGAAAGCTCATTGAATGTTTATATTTAGGTTTTTGACTTTGTCGAAAGATGTTTGTTAAATGCTAACTCTTCCTTCCCGTTTGACTCTGTCGATAGCTCTATATCTATGATTTTTAACCTTAACAATCTTCTAAGAAATTGAAGTTCTATGTTTAGTTTTATGTTTCAGCTTCTTCAATAGGTTTTTACTAATTCTTGAAAGAATTCTATCATAATAAACCAAAAAATTTAATAGAAACATTTTCACTTGGCAAAACCATGAGCTCCCCAAAGAAGGTTGAAGCCACTTCCAAGCATTGACTCATATCTACTTAAGATGAAGCAGATGCCATTCTTGATGACTACGGCATTACTGGTGTGTAATCCATTCGTCTTAGGGAAATAGACACCATCAATGACCCTCCTAAAGGGTTCATTGCTTACACAACCATCCATATATGGCATGGGGATTTCTCCCTTTCCTAGAATTCTTGTTCAAGTTTCTCTCTTATCTCGGGATTGCTCCAATCTAGCTTTCCCCGAACATTTACACCTACCTCCTGCATCTAGATACGATGGCATTGGAGTCTAACCTCCCTTCTCTAAATGTCGAAGAGTTTAATAACTTGATTTGGCTGGTCAGGCTTAGCAATCTCAACAGCCAAATTTTCAAAGCAAACCCCCAAAAGAAGCTAATATCAGAGAGGGTTAACAAATTCATAGACTGAAAGAACCAATTCTTCTTTGTCAAATGCTTCCCAAATATTAATGCGACTTTCTCTACCCATTGTAAATCTAGGTTTTCATTATTTTCCTTCAATACAATGGTTTTTTCTCTATTGTTTGCTTTTTTCAGTGTCAATGCTAAAGAGCTCAATGAAGAAGATAAGAGAAAAGTTGAATCTCTGATTGTGGCCTCAAGCCAAATTGGGTGTAGATTAACGATGTTAACTCCAACTAATTTATGAAAGCACTCACTTCAACCGACAGGCTAAAGGATCCTTGAAAATCCTCCTTCTATCCAACGTACCTCTTGAAGAAAATGCTTCCTTTCTTTAGGAGACCCACCAAATTTCTCTCCCATGTCACCCATCTATGCTGACCACTCTTGTATGTAATAAACACTGCACTTGTTACAAATTGCTTTGTTTTTTTCTCAAATTATTCCGCTGATTTATAATCTGCTTGAATTCTTTTCAGTCGTTCCTTATGTTAAAAAGCCTGTCAGTGGTCCAGCTCGTCCTCCAACTACCTCTTGTACGCCCTCCATTTCTCAGTCTCTTACCAGAACTAAAATAACAATCAAGTGGAAGTTGGCGCAACCAATTAAAGTGGAACCACCTTTGAAGATAGCTAAGGTAGTTAACTTTCCAGATTCAGAAGAGGAGCAATCGTCATCTGTAACAGCCCATAGAATCCGTACCTCTAGAGTCAACACTATTCTCCCTCAATCAACTCAAGATGTACGGAAATACGAACCATTTGGGTTAAAGAAGAAGAGGTAGAAGAAGAAAATAGAAAATAACATCAGAATCTAACCATCGCGGCGGAATAAATTATAATAGATAATAAATGATCTTTACACAAAAACAAATACATCTGTTTATACATTACACCATCAGAGTACATCATCAGAGTTCAATACAAACAACAACACAACTCAGGACGGTTATAATATCTCGTCCTCCCCAAAACTGAATACACATAGGATTATTTCATACAAATATGGAAGTACGTATCGCCATCCAGCTCCACAACATCATTTCCTATAATCTATAATACTCGGTCTGACCCAAGCATTATAGTTAAATAACACCCGAGTCAGTCTGGAATACCAGCGTGAGAAATCACACCCAATTGGATTATTAAAGTTTCAAAATTCTATGAAATCTAAAGCATCTCGTAAGAACACGCCACAAATTAACATGTCGGGTTTTTACCTTACGATAGCTAAAACATTATTTATCAAAATCCTCTGATATTATAATAGTATCTATATACAAATACTTATTCAAATAGCTGAAACTGTTACATGATTAAATTCCAGCGTACTAGCCACAAAGTGGGTTAAACAAACAAAAAACCGTAAATGACGCGTAGGGAGAATGGATTTCCAACTAATGACTAGGCACTGGGGTACCACCTGTTACAGTACATGGATTAGATCACCGTACCGAGGATCCCTTCCTATCCCCTGCAACACAAGACTGGGACTACCCCTTACTAGATAATCCTGAGTAAGATCACCCCGCGGTTGGGATCAGCAACCGCCCACTAAGCTGAACAAAAAGGGGCATCTAGACAGGGATGACCTCACCCTAATAGGTGCTACCCACTTAGCCTTGCTGCATATCCCCTGATTTTCAGTCATTCCCAATTGGCTCGAGGCTAAGCGTTACCTTTTTAGAACATACCACTTAGAATGCTCACCGTCCACCTGACGATGTTTTGAAAGCATTCATCCATACAAGTCCGTTCCGAGTTCGAACGGAACCAAAGGCACTACTCCTACTACATCCATTTTGGAATCATCCTTAGGATTAGTAACGACCAGCCCTTGCACTTCACTACTCCATCTTCGAATCCAAACTCGTCTTCCTTAGAAAAAGTACAAACCAGATCGAAGTAGGTTTTTAGAAATTAATCCCGATCCCGGTCTCTTCGAAATGATCAGCGCATTGGCCCATATTGATAGTCGGTTATTTAACTATCAATTAACATTCACAAACAACCATCGAACATAAATAATTTTCCAAATTATTTATTAACCGCAAAATATCTTCGCAAGATATATTTCCACTTTCAACCCTTTTAAAAACAGTTTCAAACCACACTCTTCTCATGGAATAAATCCTCAAATATTTATTTCCACTGAAATCACCAAATACAAATAATTTAAAACACTTTTTATAAAATATACTTTAAAACATTTAAAAAAACTACTTTAATATTTTATTCAAAGATATATGCTTTAAGAATATTTAAAATTAAGCTACTTAATAAAATAATAAAACTAAATTTTTATTCTCTTAAAACATAATACCAATCCACCTTTAAATAGTTACTACTAGGATAAATTTGAAAAATACTTACTTTAAAATTTAAACATTTAAAAATAGTAAATTTTCTAAAACATGCTTTTTAAAACAACATTAAAGCTTTTAACTTATATTTAAAATTTTACTTTGAAACGTATTTGGCTATCTAGGGAAATATACTTCTCTTTACATCTTTTAAAAATAAATCACTAATTTAATAAATTCCCATCGTGAATTTATTCTTCAAGTATCCACTGATATATTACTTCATCTTACAAACCTAGTTTATAAATTCCAAAGTCTCAATTCTCTTTTAAAAATCCCGGTTTAAAAACTTAACCAATCTTCAAATTGATTTCCAAATTACTCCCATTTTGAAATAAATTCCTTTCCTTACTAGATTTTATCTCAAAACCCATTAACTTTAGAATTTATTTCTTAATTATGACTTCAAATCTTTTTAACTGAAAATACCAATTTCATATTTTCCAAATTTCTTCTTTATCCTCTCAAATAAATTTAAACCATGATTTATTAAAATAAATTCTTTATTCCTGTAGATAATAACACTTGATTTTTTAAGAAAAATCACATATTCCCATGTATTAAAAATCTCATTTTCCATACTTGGAATTTTATTTATTAGATTTCAAAAATCAACTCTTATTCTTTTCCAATTCATTCTTTAATTTATTCAAATTCCTATAGTTGTTTACTTAAAAGTCTCTCTTTTATTTTCTTCCAAAAAATTCCAAATCTATACAATTTGATAACTCGATATATCCAAATATGTTCAATCAAACCATAGCATCCAACATTTGAATATCTAACATAATGTGTCACAAATTATCACATAAACCATATCACAGAGTACTTAGAAATCTAAATAAATTTGAGGAATCCAGTTGGAACCCTCCAACCTGTTTCCCTGCATCCACAGATGTTAGCACAATATAAAATACCAATTCCACTTCGAGGTGGAATATCACGGTATATGGGTTTATATAATATCATCCGCTACTATGCGGCGCGTAGGGTTTCATCTGCTATATAATGCGGGAAATCAATCACTCCAATATATACTATATATACTACTATATATAATGTAGCACATCCAATCAATTCAATCATTCAACCAATTATTTAAATTTAACCATTTAAATTTAAATAGCAATCTAGAAGAGTGAGATTAACTCACCTTTAACTTTGAATGCAATCTATTTCCAATCCAGCTTGATTTCTTCACGTTTTTGACCTTGAATAGACACTTATACAATTTATGAATTTTCGAACCAATCGAACAATCAATCACCGTTAATATTCATTTAAACTTAAATCTATTGGGTAAATAAATTTTCAATTTTTTTGGTTAAATTCCTGATAAGCAAATTAAAGGAATAGTTTGAAACTTACTTGTCATTAGATTAAAATGTTAAAAATAATTTAATCAACTAATGATTTAACTCAACTAATAATTTGATAAAATATTCTAAGTGACTAAATTCATTAAATAAGTTAATTAACAAACTAATTACCATAATACAGTTTCTAGATATAATTATATTTATAAATTTCTTTCCTGTAAATCAAAATAGTAATTATGTTTACTATACAAAAAAATATACCTATTCATCTTTTAAATTGAAAAATAGAAAAAATGTTATCTTACTGTTAAATAAAAAAATTGCCTTAATCTATATATATATATATATATATATATATATATATATATAAATACAGACTTTATTATATTTTTTTTATAAAAACCCTGCTGCAATATATATATACATATATCCTCTCCGAAATCAACGCAGTAATTTTCTTTCTCTGTATATGAATATATAAACATTGATTCATTCAATTTAAACTTGTGGCAAAAAGAAAATCGTTACCTATCAGCCTCTTCGTTCGATTCAGTACTGCCTGCCTCACGCAACTCACGAATCCGGCCTCATCTGCTTCGATGAAGGCAACACGTCGAGTGCGAGCTCGTCTTTGGCTGCCGTCATGAAGTGAAGACTCCATTTCCTAACCAACCCTAACTCCCTTATCGCTCGCGAATCCTCTCTAGACACAACATCGCGTGCACGCCCGAGACACAAACCTAGCTTGCCAATCGTGCCACCGTACTTTCCCCTTCATGCGTGCTCGGCCAAGCCATTCAGGCTATTCGAATGGGTCAGATCTCCTCTGGTTCTTCCTTGCTCGATTCGCTCAAATTGAAGATGGACGAGAAGGGGAGAAAGTTTATTTCGAACGATTGAATTTGATTTTTGAACGAGGGGGATTTTCGAACGAGAAGGAAGGTTTCATTTGTTATTCTCTTTATTATTATTTTTTTAGCCTGGGTTCTGCTGCTATTAAAATGAAGAAAGGAGGGAAGGGAGACAGGAAGAGATGGTTGCGTGGAGTAGTGGGTGAACAGTGATTTGAGGTGTTGGAAAAGTTTTGATATGAAAGAAAGTAGGCTGCTGTTGAAATAGTTTGACCAACCCAATAACATATATAAATTTCAAATTTAAATTGTCTCAATTTACGTGACTTAAAATCGTGAACCCCTATCGAGGCATGCAGCTAGGCTTTGTAATGTTATACCCCCATTGCGAATGCAATGGAAAAGGTTCGAGTCCTAATTCGATCGTATGGAGAAGATAGCTTTTTGGACTCAATCATTATATTAAATTTCCGATATAGATTCAGTGCGTTTATGTGTCGTACGCTCACACAATAACTCCAATCACTACGAAATTTGAAATCCAAAAATAATACAATATTACCGATCCAATTGAACTGGTTTCGTCTAAATCCGAGACTGTGCCTTGGAAGGCTATTTTTTAAATATTGGTTTAAACAATAAAATTTTAAAACTTAACAAAACACTTCCAAATTCAATTTTAATGCTTTTACTATCTTTGGTACTTTTACAAGCCTTTAAAATATTTTTAACAAGCTCGAAACTCAAGATTAAATATTTTAGTCAATCTTCAATTATTGAATCGAATAATTATATTATTCAACAAATTGCTGTATGTACATTCTGAATGAATAAATCCAAGTTTTTCATATTCACAATTTATAATTCAATTTCTATATTTAGAACCACTTAAATATTCCAGACTCAACGTTGAAAAAATCCGGGTCGTTACATTCATCCCCCCTTAAAAGGATTTCGTCCCCGAAATTGCTAAGGTTGACGTATGTCCCAAACCCACTAACTCACTAAAACACACTTAATGAAAATCTCATATTCACTTTTCTAATCCTTTAGTTCGAACTAAATAATTAGTTTTGACCAAAACAATCTGTCTTCAACTCTATTTTCAAAATCCATGTATCTCAACTCCAATTTGAAATCATTTGTCGCTAACAAAAAATTTTCGAAAAATTTTCAAAAATTTTCCATCTCCCAAAATTTTCTAAAATTTTGGCAGAGTCTTCTTTGTATGGAGGAGCTTTCGCAATTTGACAAGAGATATAAATATATATACATCGACCCACACGGTCGGAAAAACAAAAATAGTTCATATTTCCTATTTTTATTGCGTAGACGTACCTTTATTTAGCATTTTTAAGAAAGAGGCTAATTATTTTAGCAAGTAGCGTGTCCAAATCCAGCCAAACGGCTTCCCGGTACCTGTACTTACTCTATTCATGTAAGTACTAAATATACGAATTTTATTAACATTTCACTTTGAATAGCTAAACACATGCATTTCATAAGCAATATGCACCAAACACTTTCCATGAGCAATTTATATGATTTCAAAACTAATTCAATTGCTTTCAACCAATTCATGTGCCATTCATTCAACTTTAATGGTTTACACTTAAATTTCTTACATTCAAATTATTCTTAATCCAAACAAGCTCATCTCAATTGGTTTCAAAAATCAATTTTATTTACTTCCAATGATTCATATAATTTTATTTTCTCATTTTCCTCAAACGATAATTTATTTCTATGCAATTTAACTATGTTCCTGTGAATAAATAATTACCAAAGCTTATAACCATTTTAAATTGATTCCAGCTCAATTTATATTTGATTCCCTTCCATTTTATTTCATTCACAACCATTTTATTTAGCTCGACACATTCCATGCTTGTATACTACTAACCATTCCCAAATTAATTCAACCCAAGCTTTTATTTAATGGTCTTCCATTCTTACTTGATGTCGAGCTTCTAATTGTTCTTAACTTAAGTTAATTTACTTCAATATATTCCAACTTCAAACATAAGTTCACTTCAATTTAATTTGATTCTCATCTAATCAAATTCCATTCAATTCAGTTAGCCTATCCATTTTAATTTCAATTTTAATTCACATTCTCAATTTATCAAAATAATATCCAAGCACATACTTAACTCATTTATACTCGAATCAGATTTTATTTGTAACTCAAATCATTTCTATTATAATCCAATTCCATTTTATTTTTACAACATCTCCACTTATTTTAATTCATTATCAATCCAAGTCGAATTCTATTTATAATTCAAGTTTATTTCCAAACTTCATTATTAACTTACAATCCATTTTATTTAACCGAGTTAATTTTTTTATTAAAATACTCTATCAAATAATTTATTTAGCTAATTATCTTACTTTCAACTTTTAATTCAATATTCGATTTTATTACAAAAATCACTCCATTAAATTTTCCTGAGTTCAAATTTTTTTTCTCATAATTCCAGTTTGGATTTTCTTTCATTTTTCAAAATTCCAACACTTTTATTTCGGCTTATTTATTCCCTTTTTACATTTTTATAAGCTACACACTTATTAATATTCATAGTTCTCCATCCATTTACAGTCAATCACATTTTCACTTTACTTTTAACTAGGGATTATTTTAGCCAAGTATATATATATATATATATATATTCAATGGGTTTTCAATTCTTTTATAAGCCATCGGAATCTATTTATTCCCATTCAATCTTATTTAACTAAACTCCAGTTAAATTTAAACCCATACTATTCTTTGACTTTACACAATTCATTTACATTTTATTAAGTAAGAACTTGATTTCATTTAATGTACCCGCCACATGATATAATTCCATCTCAATTATATTTCGACTTTGATTCAAATCTAATCACAATATTATTAGACTTAGCTTAAGTTCATTAAACTCGACTAATTCTTCTAACTTATTTTTTTCCATACTTATTTTAAATTAGCTCCATTTACTAATTTATTTCAAGTTCAAATAAATTTTTATTTCTTAGAACTTTGTTCTTTTAATCCACCCGAATTATATTTTTCAATTCCACATTACTAACCTTCTTTAGTTTACTTTATTTAATTATTTTACCTTTCTAACTTTATTAAGTTTATAAAAGTTAATTTCATCCCAGGAAATTTCAAACTTTATAAATTTCCAAACCTATTTATAATCCATAAACATTTTTAGTTAAACCTCCAGAGTTTAAGCCATTACTTAGACACTAAAAAACGTTTAAACCAATTCCAGATTCTTCAATAATCACTTAAGTATTTCAAAAATCATTCGAAATAAATAATATCCAAAATTCTTTGGTAAATTCAATTATCTTTTTGAATTTCAAGACCAAACCAAGTTTTGTAAACAATTCCAATTTAAAACAATGTGGTAGCAATTTCTCTCTTGGAAACTCGAAAATGAACATCGATGATGCTGCAGTCATCACTGAAGTTATTTTCTAGCGACCGAAAGAGAGTTAAATGCTTTTATCTCTTTTAAGAAAAACATTTCAAATATTCTAAATTTCAAGTCTCACCAGATTTCATATGCAATTCAAAAATATTTCCCAAATAGTATTACTATTATTTCTCTAAAACCCTTGAAAGCCATTTTCAAACCCAAAAGAATTTAGACCTTTCCCAAAATTTCAAATTTCAAATTCTCTCAATCTATATCAAACACTCTGGAATTTACCTCATTTCAATTATAATTCACATTCGTATATGAATTTATTTCTTAGCTTTCAGTTATGATTTCAATTTCTTATTCAATTTTACACAACAATGATAATAACTAATATTATCATTCCTAACAATCAAGCAACCATATATATTTATAATAATTTACAAAAAATATTTCTTTTATATACAAAAATAATTTGGGTAAAATTATTTCATTTACCCTATTTTAAAACAATACCATGTCGGTTTATCTTGTTTAAGTGTTTAGAGACTCCTATCGATGACATGGCATCCCACACATCGACCAGAATCCAAAAACACTCAACCGATAAGTCAACACAATATAAAAAAAACTTTTATATTCACTAACAAATACACACTCATGTCTATTAATACACTAAAACTCATTCGAGAGAACTACGGACTCTATTCCTAATGAATAATCCCCACTAGAGCCAAGGTTCTCGCTTAACCTTCAGCTCTGATACCAAGTGTAACAGCCCGCAGAATCCGTACCCCTAGAGTCGACACTATTCTCCCTCAATCAACTCAAGATGTACGGAAGTACAAACCATTTGGGTTAAAGAAGAAGAGGTAGAAGAAGAAAATATAAAACAACATCAGAATCTAACCATTGCAGCGGAATAAAATATAATAGATAATACAAATACATCTGTTTATACATTACACCATCAGAGTTCAATAAAAACAACAACACAACTCAGGGTGGTTATAATATCTCGTCCTTCCCAAAACTGAATACACAGCGGATTATTTTATACAAATACGGAGTACTTATCGCCATCGAGCTCCACAACATCATTTCCTGTAATCTATAATACTTGGTCTGACCCAAGCATTATAGTTAAATAACACCCGAGTCAGTCTAGAATACCAGCGTGAGAAATCACACCCAATTGGATTATTATAGTTTCAAAATCCTTTGAAAATCAAATGCATCTTGTAAGACCACGCCACAAATAAACATGTCGGGTTTTTACCTTACGATAGCTAAAACATTTCTTACCAAAATCCTCTGATATTATAATAGTGTCTATATACAAATACTTATTCAAATAGCTGACATTGTTACATGATCAAATTCTAGCATACTAGCCACAAAGTGGGTTATACAAACAAAATCCGTAAAAGGCGCATAGCGAGAATGGATTTCCAACTAATGACTAGGCACTGGGGTACCACCTATCCCAGTACGTGGCCTAGATCACTATACCGAGGATCCCTCCCGATCCCCTACAACACAAGACCGGGACTATCCCTTACTGGATAATCCCGAGTACGATCACCCCATAGTTGGGATCAGCAACCGCCCACTGAGCCGAATAAAAAGGAACATCTAGACATGGATGACCTCACGCTAATGGGTGCTACCCACTTAGCCTTGCTGCATATCCCCTGATTTTCAGTCATTCTCGGTTAATGAGGCTTGAGGCTAAGTGTTACCTTTTTAGAACATACCACTTAGAATGCTCACCATCCAGCTGATGATGTTCTGAAAGCATTCATCCATACAAGTCCATTACGGGTTTGAGCGGAACCGAAGGCACTACTCCTACTACATCTATTTTGGAATCATCCCAAGGATTAGTAGTAACTAGCCCTTGCACTTCACTACTCCATCTTCGAATCCAAACCGTCACAGTACGTGGCCTAGATCACCGTACCGAGGATCCCTCCCGATCCCCAGCAACACAAGACTGGGACTACCCCTTACTGGATAATCCCGAGTAAGATCACCCCGCGGTTGGGATCAGCAACCGCCCACTAAGCCGAATAAAAAGGGACATTTAAACAGGGATGACCTCACCCTAATGGATGCTACCCACTTAGCCTTGATGCATATCCCCTGATTTTTAGTCATTTCCAGTTGATGAGGCTCGAGGCTAAGCGTTACCTTTTTAGAACATACCACTTAGAATGCTCACCATCCACCTGACGATGTTTTGAAAGCATTTATCCATACAAGTCCGTTCTGGGTTCGAGCGGAACCGAAGGCACAACTCCTACTACATCCATTTTGGAATCATCCTCAGGATTTGTAGCGACTAGCCCTTACACTTCACTACCCCATCTTCGAATCCAAACTCGTCTTCCCCGGAAAACGTACAAACCGGATCAAAGTAGTTTTCGAGAAATTAATCCCGATCTCGCTCTCTTCGAAACGATCAGCGCATTGGCCAATATTGATAGTCGGTTATTTAACTATCAATTAACATTCACAAACAACCATCAGACATAAAAAATTCTCCAAATTATTTATTAACCTCAAAATATCTTCGCAAGATATATTTCCACTTTCAACCCTTTTGAAACAGTTTCAAACCACACTCTTCTCATAGAATAAACCCCAAATACTTATTTCCACTGGAATCACCAAGTACAAATAATGTAAAACACTTATTATAAAATATACTTTAAAACATTTAAAAAAACTACTTTAATACTTTATTCAAAGATATATGCTTTAAGAATATTTAAAATTAAGCTACTTAATAAAATAATAAAACTAAATTTTTATTCTTTTAAAACATAATACCAAGTCACCTTTAATTAATTACTACTAGGATAAATTTGAAAAATACTTACTTTAAAATTTAAACATTTAAAAATAATAAATTTTCTAAAACATGCTTTTTAAAACAACATTAAAGCTTTTAACTTATATTTAAAAATTTACTTTGAAACGTACTTGGCTATCTAGGGAAATATACTTCTCTTCACATCTTTTAAAAATAAATCACTATTTTAATAAATTCCCATCGTGAATTTATTCTTCAAATATCCACTGATATATTACTTCATCTTAGAAACCCAGTTTATAAATTCCAAAGTCTCACTTCTCTTTTAAAAATCCCGGTTTAAACACTTAACCAATCTTCAAATTGATTTCCAAATTACTCCCATTTTGAAATAAATTCCTTTTCTTACTCAATTTTATTTGAAAACCCATTAACTTTAGATTTTGTTTCTTAATTATGACTTCAAATCTTTTTAACTGAAAATACCAATTTCATATTTTCCAAATTTCTTCTTTATCCTCTCAAATAAATTTAAACCATGAATTATTAAAATAAATTCTTTATTTATGTAGATAATAACACTTGATTTTTTAAGAAAAATCACATATTCCCATGTATTCAAAATATCAGATAATAACAATTGATTTTTTAAGAAAAATCACATATTCCCATGTATTCAAAATATCATTTTCCATACTTGGAATTTTATTTATTAGAATTCAAAAATCAACTTTTATTCTTTTCCATTTCATTCTTTAAGTTATTCAAATTCCTATAATTATTTACTTAAAAGTCTCTCTTTTATTTTCTTCCAAAAAATCCAAATCTATACAATTTGATAACTCGATATATCCAAATATATTCAATCAAACCATAGCATCCAACATTTGAATTTCTAACATAATGTGTCACAAATTATCACATAAACCATATCACAGAGTACTTAGAAATCTAAATAAATTTGAGGAATCCAGTTGGATCCCTCCAACCTGTTTCCCTGCATCCACAGATGTTGGCACAATATAAAATACCAATTCCACTTCGAGGTGGAATATCACGGTATATGGGTTTATATAATATCTTCCGCTATTATGCGGCGCGTAGGGTTTCATTTGCTATATAATGCGGGAAATCAATCACTCCAATATATGCTATATATACTACTATATATAATGTAGCACATCCAATCAATTCAATCATTCAACCAATTATTTAAATTTAACCATTTAAATTTAAATAGCAATCTAGAAGAGTGAGATTAACTCACCTTTAACTTTGAATGCAATCTATTTCCAATCCAGCTTGATTTCTTCACGTTTTTGACCTTGAATAGACACTTATACAATTTATGAATTTTCGAACCAATCGAACAATCAATCACCGTTAATATTCATTTAAACTTAAATCTATTGGGTAAATAAAATTTCAAATTTTTTTTGTTAAATTCCTGATAAGCAAATTAAATGAATAGTTTCAAACATACTTGTCATTAGATTAAAATGTTAAAAATAATTTAATCAACTAATGATTTAACTCAACTAATAATTTGATAAAATATTCTAAGTGGCTAAATTCATTAAATAAGTTAATTAACAAACTAATTACCATAATACAGTTTCTAGATATAATTATATTTATAAATTTCTTTCCTGTAAATCAAAATAGTAATTATGTTTACTATACAAAAAAATATAACTATTCATCTTTTAAATTGAAAAATAGAAAAAATCCAAATATTGCGTTTTCAACATAATCTATCACAGATTATCACATAAACCATATCCCAGAGTATTTAACAATCTAAATCAATTTGAGGAATCCAGTTGGATCCCTCCAACCTGTTTCCCTACACCCACAGATGTTAGCAAAATATAAAATACCAATTCCACTTCGAGGTGGAATATCGCGTGTTGGGTGTGTTTCCAACCCCATCGAACCAAAGGGAAAGAAGGAGCCAAACCTCCAACCATCTCCCCCATAGCCGAACCAGGCTCCTTCCATCGCCATCACCGAACCAGCATACCTCACCGATGCCGAACCAGGGTTCCGCGCGCCTTCACCGAATCAACCATATCCAGGGAGGCCGAACCAAACCCTCTCCCACCAAGACCGGACCACTTGAATCACCGATCCCAAACATACTCCTCCACTACCGTACCAACGACATCCCTCCACTACCGGACCAAAACCCAACATACTCACCACCGAACCAAACTCCCTGCCGAACCAATCTCACCTCCATCTCACCACCGGATCAACCAATTGCCGGACCAAACTCCCAAGTCCAATGATGCCGATCCAAGCCTCTATCTCCACGCAACATCGAATTACTTACCACCGAACCAAAGCCCTACCGATCCATTCATCTCCTGCCACCGAACCAGATGTGCCAGTCCAGATTGCTTCAGCCCAGGCCCACCAGCAGCTATATACATCCAAGACCCCTGCCCCCAGCCTCACTCTATAAATAGAGGGGCAGGGGTACAACAATGGCTGACAAGTTTGAGAGCTCAAGCAAGGAAGGAACTTTCAAACAACTTTCTTATACTTGTACTTAAAGCTTTGTACTTGTAATCTGAAAGAAAGGAGAGAATAACATATAAAGTGGACGTAGGCACGTTCTGGCCGAACCACTATAAATCTGCGTGTCTTTTACAGTTTAGCCCCTGTTTTTTTACATATTTGCATAAGTAACCTAAAACCTTGAAAATAACATATAATCAACTAAATAATACGGATTGGAGGTGTTTGTCCATTTTTTTTGCAAACATTTTTGGGGCTTTCATTGAGAGGGCTTGAAACTCGAAGCTTCAGCTTCCCTCATTCAACCTTCTTTCCCAATAGCACCCTTCATTGCCTAGGAAACATGACTTCCAGACCGAGAAAAGACGCCAACAAGGGAAAGAACGTTGCAACCAGCAGCGCTCTAGATCTAGTGAATCCAGATCAAGAGAAC
Organism: Allium cepa; assembly: GCA_030765085.1. Lineage (NCBI taxonomy): Eukaryota > Viridiplantae > Streptophyta > Magnoliopsida > Asparagales > Amaryllidaceae > Allium > Allium cepa. The sequence goes on along the minus strand of CM060938.1, from coordinate 712,485,771 downwards.
CATCCCACTACGACAGCAGTGCCAAATGTAGATCAGGCAAATCGGACAGCCCCTGCCGCGGAACAACCGGCAGCAATCACTAGGGCGGACCTAGACAGAGTTGTGGTTGAAGTGACTAACTGCTTCGCATCCCAACAAGAAGCTTTGGTAAACCAACTCATGTCACGCTTAAGGGATGCCGAAGAATCCAACTACAACACTGAATCATGGGATGAGTCCCAATCTGGAGGGCCTCGAAGACAACAAATGTCTTCCCTCTTCGAAGAAGCTATCAACAGGAACAACAATGATAGGGGCCGCGTCCGGACTCAGCCCGAACTCCGACTCGGGGAAGCGCTTGGAACCGAACCCAATCGGGGAGGCACCAGGAGAGGGTCGGATGTAGCTGAACCGGTCATGCCGCCTAATCATGGAAACCCCGCTGAACGGAGCCGAGGTAGAACCCAGCCTGAAGTTGACCCTATGGAAATGCTCGAAACAGAACCCCACAGGGGAAGATCAAGGCAGGGGGCAACTGTAGCTTGTCCTAGCATGCATCCGAGCAGCCAAAGACAGCCACTGGATAACGTCAGAAGTGATAGGCTATACCATCCCTACAGGTCATCTGGACGAGATCGATCCCGCAGGGAAGAACCAAGCTCATTTTTGTCCGCTCCAAATTCTGATGAAAGAATGGCACGATTATTCCGGGAATGCGACCGACGGGAGCAAAGGGATCGAGGGATAGGCGCTAGGGTAGCCAGCCCTTTCACCCGCGACATCGAAACCGCCATCACCCCTCGAGAATGGAAAATGCCGACGATGGAACCGTACAAGGGAACTTCCGACCCCGTTGTACACTTGCAGAGATACACACATCATATGCTCATGAGCGGAGCAACAGAAGGAGTGTTGTGTAAATGCTTTTCGCTATTCCTAGCAGACCTAGCTACCTCCTGGTTCTGCCATCTACCCCAAGGATCTATCAGCTCATGGGAGATGTTAAAAGAAAAGTTCATTAGCCAGTTCCGCATTCATGTGGAACAACCCAAGGATGCTTATTCTCTATCCAATGTCAAACAGAAATCCGAAGAGACACTGCAACAATATCTAACCCGGTTCAACGCCGCAGCGGCCGCAGTCCAGGATGCCGATGAGAAACTCACCCTAATGGCCCTCTATAGTGGTGTGCACTCGGATACCAAGTTTGCTAGAAGACTAAATAAAGAAAAACCAGCTACCTTGCCCGATTTCTTCCATGAAGCTGGGAAGTACATGAGACTCGAAGAGGCTGCCATTGAAAGACAAACAGGACCACAGGCTAAAACGGCTCATGGAAACGCCCCCACCACAGCGAAGGACATTCGGAAATACGACGCCACAGACAATACAGGGGGTAAGAAGGGAGAAAAGCGCTTGTACCGACCGGGACCGAGATTTTACGCTTACACTCCCTTGAATGAAATAGTCGAGAACATCTTCCTGGCCACCCAGGATGAACTTACATACAAGCGCCCCCCGTACAAGAAAGAGTCAGATCGCGCAATCCCGTCCGAAAAATTCTGCCGTTTCCACGAGTCTCATGGGCACGATACCAACGAATGCCGTCATCTCCGGGACTTAATCGAAGAACACATCAGAAGGAAGAGGCTGGAACGCTATGTGAAAGGTCAGGATAGAACTCCAACCCCTGTAAGTGGAAACCCAAGACCACCTCCCCCAGAAACGGGTGGGGGAAATCGCAACACCAGTGGCTCCAGTCAAGAAAAGATAGTGGTCCACACCATATCAGGAGGGCCACACATCGCCGACAAAAGCTTGGCAGAAATGGAAAGATATGGAAACTCACTCAGAAGCGAGGGGGACCGTGTCAATTCTGTTATGGAGGAACGCCACCCTAAGCGGAAGGAAAATAATGACATCACATTCAGTGGGCGCGACTTAGAAGGAAGGCAATACCCTCATATGGATCCTATGGTCATCTTTGCCTGGCTCGTCCCAGCTGAAGTTTTTCGAATCCTAGTAGACACTGGAAGCTCAGTGAATATTCCGTTCAAGCATGCTTTCGACAAAATGAAGTTGTCAATGAAGGACGTGCCTCCCTGCAACAAACCGCTACATGGTTTCACTGGAGAAGCCAAGATGCCCCTCGGACAATTGGATCTCTTTGTTGAATTAGGAAGTCATCCCCGCTCCACCGTTCGAAAAAAAACATTCGTACTAATAGACAGCCACTCGGCCTATAATGCCTTTTTAGGGAGACCAGCCATGTCCGACTTCCAAATTGTCCTTGCCCCATGGTGCCTGAAGATGAAGTTCCCAACGGATAATGGAGTGAGGGAAGTAGAAGGGGATCAAGATGCCACTCGGGATTGCTATGTAACCGAACTTCACAATAATCGCAGGAGAGATAAAGGGAAGAATGCAGAGACTATTCCCTGCATGAAAAGCTTGGAAGCATAGCAACTAAAGAAAGCCCCTCCTCTTCGATATACAAGCGATCCCTTCAACGAACTAGATCCCAGGGATGGAGAGGAGGAGGCTACCGCCGAGCCTGCAGAGGCTATGGAGTTTGTATCTGTAGACAAACACAACTCAAGTAAACTATTGAAAATCGGATCTCAGTTAAAAGCAGAACTAAAGAATCAACTCATTGATTTTCTTCGCCACAACTTGGATGTATTCGCATGGACACACGCTGATATGACTGGAATCTCCCCAGACATAGCATGCCACGCACTGAACATCGATCCTACCAAGGTACCGGTAAAGCAAAAGAAGAGAAGCATGGGGGCAGAACGATCAGCAGCCCTCGAGAAAGAAGTAAAGAACTTACTTGCCAATGACTTCATACGTGAAGCCATCTACCCGGAATGGATCGCCAACCCGGTACTGGTAAAGAAAGATAATGGGAAGTGGCGAACATGCATCGATTTCTCCAAATTAAATGATGCTTGCCCAAAAGACTGCTTCCCACTCCCTCGAATCGACCAACTCGTGGACAGCACTGCCGGACACGAACTTTTATCCTTTATGGACGCATACTCAGGATATAACCAGATCCCTATGCACGCCCCCGATCAAGACCACACTAGCTTCATTACCGACCGAGGATTGTATTGCGACAAGGTAATGCCGTTCGGACTTGAAAACGCCGGAGCTACTTATCAGCGCCTCGTCAACAAGATGTTCGCAGAATTGATAGGACGAACTATGGAAGTTTATGTGGATGACATGCTGGTAAAATCAAGGAAAGCCAACGACCATACAAACCATCTGGACGAGATGTTTCAAGTACTTCGCCAATATGGAATGAAACTGAACACTCTGAAGTGCTCCTTCGGAGTATCATCGGAAAAGTTTATGGGATTCATCGTCCATGCCAGGGGGATTGAAGCAAACCCCGAACAAGTTCGGGCCCTGCAAGATATCAAAATACCATCCACTCGGAAAGAAATGCAAAGCCTAAACGGGAAGGTGGCCGCCCTAAGCCGATTCATCTCTAAAGCAACCGACAAATGCATTCCCTTCTTTCAAGCCCTGAAGAGAGACAAAGGAAAATTCGAGTGGACCGACGAATGTTCAGCAGCTTTCCTTAACCTAATCGAGCACCTCCAACGGCCACCAGTACTCTCGACTCCGAATGAAGGCGAAGAACTATACCTGTATCTTGCTGTGTCATCCCATGCTCTAAGCGCCGCTTTGGTAAGAGAAGAAAACCGCACACAACGGCCAGTATACTTCATAAGCAAAAGGTTCACGGGAGCAGAAGCCCGGTATCCCAAACTCGAGAAATTGGCGTACTGTTTACTAATCGCATCAAGGAAGCTGCGTCATTATTTCCAACCTCATCCCGTCAGAGTCCTAACCGACCAACCATTAAGGCAAGTGCTCCATCGTCCCGACACCTCTGGGCGACTGCTCAAGTGGTGCATCGAGCTAAGCCAATATGATATCACTTACCATCCTCGCACCGCCATCAAGGGACAAGCCATAGCTGATTTCATTGCCGAATTCACTACTAGCGAAGGTACGGACCAATCTAAAATAGCAGAAGATATCAAGTGGCATCTCTTCGTAGATGGAGCGTCGAACGAACAAGGCTCGGGGGCAGGTGTTGTGATAATCACCCCCAGGGGAAAGAAGCTGCGCTACGCCCTAAGATTGGAATTCGCTGCCACCAACAATGATGCCGAATATGAAGCAGTAATAGCCGGATTAGAACTTGCACTGGAAATTGGAGTCAGTTCTTTATGTCTCCATAGTGATTCTCAACTTATTGTGAATCAAATACTAGGAGAGTTTCAGACTCGAGGAGAACGACTCACAGCGTACCTAAAGAAGACCAAGCTGCTACTTAACCAACTGGATTGTTATTTGATCAGACACATTCCTCGAGAGGAGAATCAAGAGGCCGACAAGCTGGCAAAGCAAGCTAGCATGGGTGATGATACCACTTCTGGAGCGATAACTGTCTCAAGGCTACTAACCCCGAGTTTCGAGAAAGCGCACCTGATAGCTGCAACCGAAGAAGAAACATGGATGACCCCTATCCAAGAATACTTACAAAACGGCACCCTACCAGACGGGCGAAATGAAATTAAGAAAATTCTAAGGAAAGCTTCTCGCTACACAATGCAAGAAGGCATCCTCTATTGGTGCGGCTTTTCTAATCCCTTATTGAGGTGCGTTGCAGGGAGAGAAGCCCGGGAAATTCTATCCAATATCCATCAGGGAAGTTGTGGAGACCACACCGGAGGGCAGACTCTGGCAAAAAAGATACTCCGATATGGATATTTCTGGCCCACCTTGAACAAAGACGCCTTAGACTTCGTCAAAAAATGTGAAAGATGTCAGAAATTTGCCAAAATCCCTCGACTACCAACCAATGAAATTACTCAGATGACCAGCCCTTGGCCCTTCGCAATATGGGGGATTGACTTAATCGGCGAACTGCCAACGGGCCGAGGCGGAGCCAAATATGCTATAGTGGCAGTTGACTACTTCACCAAATGGGTGGAGGCGGAACCTCTAATAAAATATCTTCGACAAAAGTTATCAACTTCTTGATCAAAAATATTCTGCGCAGGCACGGAATCCCACTCAAGATCATATCAGACAACGAACTTTAGTTTGACAGCGAAGAATTCACCGACTGGTGCCAAGAGCACGGGATTCACAAAAGCTTCTCATCCGTGGCTTATCCCCAGGCAAACGGCCAAGTAGAAGCTGTCAACAAAATTCTCAAAACCTTAATCAAGAAGAAACTTGAAAAGTCGAAAGGCGCTTGGGTGGACGAACTTCCTACGGCACTTTGGGCCTATCGCACATCTTACAGAACTTCAACAGGGCATACTCCCTTCTCTTTGGCATACGGATCGGAGGCTATGCTCCCAGTTGAAACTATAGTGCCCTCTCACCGTAGGATCCACTACAACCCGGAAGAAAATGAAGAACTCCTCCACATGTCTTTGGATCTAATTGAGGAGAGAAGGAATGATGCAGCACTCAAAGCAGCAGCTCACAGACAAAAAGTGGCAACACTATACAACTCCAGAGTCAAACATCGCAGCTTACAAGAAGGAGATCTTGTCCTCAAGCGAATCTTTCCGCGCCCAGGAGCGCTGGACCCAATCTGGGACGGACCATATGTAATTCATAAAGATCTCCACAACGGAGCTTCTATTTTGTCAATAGTGGACGGAGAGGTGTTCTAGAAGGCATGGAACATCCGACACCTCCGTCGATACTTTTCTTAACTTGTACTACCCATATGAAGTGAATTAACAAAGAGAATCAGTGGACGTAGGCATTTTCGTGACGAACCACTTTAAAAAACTTGGCTCTTGCTAACTTGCTCCTTTATATCTTGGCTACTTGTTAAGCTTTATCCTTTGCTGTTGAACAAAATCCTTTGCAGATGACATTTCGATCCATAGCTTCACAACACAACTCCACCTGAACAAAATCTAACAGGTATGCTACGCTACTATGCCCTTGCCAATGAGACACTTTGCTCCGGTATCCCTCTGCCGCGAGTTAACTCATTGTTTGCCTCGGCCCTTAAAGCCAACTGTAATGAGCTGAGTATAAGTCATCATAAAAAAGGCCGACTATAGCCGATGACAGCTCATTACAGCGATTCGGCTCGCCGGCGACTGTGAACCGATCATAAGCCCCAACATAAGGTGTGGCCAGCCAGGGGCAGTTCACAGTTGACGATCGGCCCCCACGCTAGCCGGCCACAGTAAATCGAATAATACCCACGATTACGGACCATAATGGTCCGGGTAGTTACTGTGCGCGATCGGCTCCGATGTGCCTTAAGTGCGGCTGTGGTAAAAAAGAAAACTCCCTGCAGTAGGCGTAAGATGGGTGACAAATGTCTCCAAGACCCACAGCTAGGGAAAGTGACTACAAAACCTGTTTGCCACGAACTTAAGCACATCGATGGCCTTCCGTGACTGGAAGTTTTACTTTTCCTATATTTCAATTTCATTTAAAACTTTTCTCCTATTCTCCGTAACGGTACTTGAAAGTACAGGACATGAAATAGGGAATGCTCGCTAATGGGAACAGAAACTTACAATCGAACGACGAGATACTCAACAGCATCCCGTGCTTAGTCTTACAAGGCGCACGAAGTTGCCGTCCACGGCCGAAACATGAAGGGCGGTACCTTCTACTTTTGTACATTAATGCATAACTGCAGTTCATATTCACACATCACATTTACATTGCAAAACGAGAAAATTATACTTTAAGCAAAAAATTTGGCATCAGGAACATGCATAGTTACATCACCTACACAGCACAGCAAAATAGCAGTAACATTCCAACATAAAGGAATCAGCTTATATTATGAAATTACATAACATCATTCATCACAAACAATATTATTCCAGTTACATCAATGTTTTGGACTAACATGAACAACAATAAAAAGAAATCAAAAGGTGACCGGCTGCGTTCACGCTTCGCCCTCATCCTGCCAACTCTCCAGGCCTACTTACACGTAGGGTCGGAGCTCCCAGCATGTTGACCGGAAGTCCCACCTGTCCAATTCAGAAGAGGAATTCATTAAGCGAACGGTAAGCGATCAAGTTATGAAAATCTAAAAAGAAAAGAGAAAGAGAAGAGAGACTTACTAATGTCCACCGCTTGATCCTCATCCGCCAACTGCACATCCGCTTCCTCCGCAGCAAGCAGCCGCATCCCCTCCTTCACCGCTACCTTCTCCTCTTTCGAGAACTGGGCGGTTACCACGTCCATCCTGAATGACGCTCCACCTTCCTTATCCGCATCGGCCTTAGCCTCCTCCAAAGCCCGGAGATATATCCTAGCCATAACCCGGGGGTAGTCATCCATCCAGGATAGATTGCCCTACTTCCAAGTACGGAAGTACATATCCTGCAACATCTCATCCATCATCCCCTCATTCTCCTCAAACTCCCTCAACCGGGCCTCGGAGGACAGCAACTTAGCGACGGCAACATCCCTCTCCGATAGATATCTCAAGCGGTCAGCCTGGAGAGACCTCCTCATTTCCTCCATCTCTTCCTTTAGCTTGGCCTGAGAAAGCTCTGCGGCCTCAAGCCTCCCAGACAACTCTTCAATCCGCTCAAGATCCGCATTCCGAACCTCATCAACCGTCGCAATGGCCATATCAATCCGCCCCTTGCAAGCAGCCTCCATTTTTCGCAATTCTGCCCTGCTGGCCTTTTCCAGATTCTCCTTCAACTGCCTGGAGGATGCCTCACGCTGAGAAATCTGAATAGCCTGATCGGCAAGCTGTTTGGCCTGATCAGAAACCTGTAGCCGCAGCCGGTTGTTAGCACTCCCGACTTCCTCCCTAGCCCTAGCCAGTCGATCATGATGATCCATCAACTTCTTGACCTCCTCCGCGACCCGTTCAATGTTGGCCTTGGCTTCGTTCCCCATAGCAGCTATCCGAGTAGTGAGCAGATCCAAATATAGGGACTTAGCCTCATCAAGAATCCGAACCATGGGATTGCGGGGGAGAAGATGCTCGCCCGTGGCCTCGTCAAATAATATATCCTGAGGCTTGGGTCCAAATCCGGGTGGCCGGCAAAGGGATTGCGAGGCACGTCGGGACGTTTTATGCGGATCACGGTAGGATTCTCGGAAGGAGGCGGAGAGGGGGCGAACTCCGTGGTCTCCTCCGCGGTATCTTGGGAAGGCTGAGTAGAAGGCTGAGGACCAGGTGGTGAATCATACAAGGAACGCCTCCTCTTCCTCTGCTGGATATCTTCCTCAATGACTCCAAGAAGAGGGCGATATTTAAATACATTCCCGGAACGGCCAGTTGGCGGCGTAGTGGAAGCTCTCATCAACTTGAATTGTTCAAGGCGGTGTCGAACGTCTGAAGTTTTGGCCACCTCGCATGCCCCTGTAATAAAGAACAAGTGTTACGAACATACAATGGTCCATAATCCGAGAAATATGTTAAGTTAAAAAGAATGAGAAGACACGTTTATTATACAAACCCTGCGGAGGAATAGGATCCTGCAATAAGTCCTGGATTTCATCCCAGGACGGGAGAGAGCCATAAAATATTCCTAAGTCCCTGTCATAAATGGAGTCTGCAGAAGTCAAAAGTTCACCTTGCACTGCCGGAGTCACCCTAGCTGAGGAGCTGTTAGGGGATGGATCGGCGTAAGCCCCGGCCTTGCCAGTCCTCTTCACCTTCTCCGCCAAATCCGATTCCCCCTCTGATTCCCCGAAAGCTTGACGGAGAGCCTCATCCATCCACTCCCGAAGCTCCCCTACTTGCCCGGAAGTTAAGACACCAGCACCACTACCACCCTGTCCTTCACCTTCTCCATCTCCTCCGCTCTCCCCTTCGTCTCTTTCCTCCTCTCCACCTTCCTCCTCCGGAATATCTGGACATGTACTGGGAGAGGGTCCATCAGACTTCTTAAGCTTCTTTCCCCTAACGGCAGGAGGCACCGAGAAAGGTCTCTTCTTGCTACTCTTCGCAGTATCCCCATCCTTAGCTTTAGCAGCCCTCTCCTCGGCTGTATCTCTCTGTTTAACCACAGATTGATGTGGAAGAATCAAGTTATACTCCAGGAGAGTGGCGTTCCTGATCAGGTAAGAGGCCGATCTATCCCTTCCCGAAATGGCCTTTATTTCAGTAGCCATCCGAGCCAAGGAATCAGTCTCCACGACCGCAAAACCACCTGTCGCTAGCAATAAATAAAAGCATATAAGAAGAAGCATTGTGATCAGGACAAGGAACATATAAATGAAGTTCAACTTACAGCCGGAAGTGAAAAGGCGGAAAGAAACAGAGTCATCCCTAATAAAAAACCATTCCTTCTTGAACATACTGAGCTTCGAGTACAGATCCAGAACAGGCTTGAAGGGCACGGCCGCTTCCAAACTGATATATTGAGACCCCTTCTTGTAGCCTCTCAAGTTATACAGATACCGGATCTCCCGGTTGGAAGGGGGACGCACATATCTCCTCTGAAAGATGACGAAAAGACTCACCAGAATGGCGTAGGAGTTAGGCTGAAGCTGGAATGGAGCCACCTTCAGGTATGTGATAAAGCTAACTATCCAGGCGTTGAGAGGCGGGATAGCACCACACATGCAGTGGTACCTACTGTATGCAAAATATCCTTCCGGGGGATTGTACGGCATCACTCCGTTGCCCGGCAACCGCATAAGCGCTCTATCTATCCCGAAGGAATGGGATGTAACATCAAGTTGCTCCTCCTTTAGGGAGCTAGGAAAGCAATCAGGAGGGGAGACCAGAAGTTCCTGGGGACCATACCCATCCACTAACGACCTCGGGGCAGGTCCATGTCGCTCCGGTCCTGGTTGGGCTGGGGGCACGGAAGAAGACTCTCCTCTATCCTTGGACTTCTTTCTATCTGATCGAGTTTCTGCTTTGCGAGACATTTATCTGCGGCACAAGAAAAACATGATATTAAAACGAGGAATATGGGAATATAAACGAATAGTTGTCAAGTCCATTCGGTGCCAAATGCTTCCATGTTTCATTAGGGATTAGGTCCATTCGGCACAAGCCCATTCGGTAGAGCAACACGAAGAAGCATTCGGCATTAAAAGCCAATCGTGGTCGTTCGGCGAGAGAATGTATACCTGGTTCGGTACGAAACAGATTCGGCAAGGGATATATTCGGCACTCGTTTGATTCGGCAATCGTTTGATTCGGCACTCGTTTGACTCGGCACGCAGTTTGATTCGGCTCTCTTCATTCGGTAAGGAGTAACGAAGGGGTGCAGCCCCTATATATAAGCAAGCGACAACGACCGGACCGGATGGTTCGACGCTAGAAGCCTGTTCGTCACCCCCCACGCCGGACGAGGAATCTCAACTCCAGGAAAACAAAGCGCGACATATGCCGGCATATGCCCCACTTTGGGGGGCAAATGTTGGGTGTGTTTCCAACCCCATCGAACCAAAGGGAAAGAAGGAGCCAAACCTCCAACCATCTCCCCCATAGCCGAACCTGGCTCCTTCCATCGCCATCACCGAACCAGCATACCTCACCGATGCCGAACCAGGGTTCCGTGCGCCTTCACCAAATCAACCATATCCAGGGAGGCCGAACCAAACTTTCTCCCACCAAGACCGGACCACTTGCATCACCGATCTCAAACATACTCCTCCACTACCGAACTAACGACATCCCTCCACTACCGGACCAGAACCCAACATACTCACCACCGAACCAAACTCCCTGCCGAACCAATCTCACCTCCATCTCACCACTGGATCAACCAATTGTCGGACCAAACTCCCAAGTCCAATGATGTCGATCCAAGCCTCCATCTCCACGCAACATCGAATCACTTACCTCCGAACCAAAGCCCTACCGATCCATTCATCTCCTGCCATCGAACCAGATGTGCCAGTCTAGATTGCTTCAGCCCAGGCCCCCCAGCAGCTATATACATCCAAGACCCCTGCCCCCAGCCTCACTCTATAAATAGAGGGGCAGGGGTACAACAATGGCAGACAAGTTTGAGAGCTCAAGAAAGGAAGGAACTTTCAAACAACTTTCTTATACTTGTACTTAAAGCTTTGTACTTGTAATCTGAAAGAAAGGAGAGAATAACATATAAAGTGGACGTAGGCACGTTCTGGCCGAACCACTATAAATCTGCGTGTCTTTTACAGTTTAGCCCCTGTTTTTTTACATATTTGCATAAGTAACCTAAAACCTTGAAAATAACATATAATCAACTAAATCATACGGATTGGAGGTGTTTGTCCATTTTTTGTGCAAACATCGCGGTATATAGGTTTATATAATATCACCCGCTATTATGCGGCGCATAGGGTCTCATCCGCTATTATTTGTTTCTCTTTTTCATTGCATTCTGTTTCTCAGTGTACACTGTTTCATTCTGTGTTGCATTTTCACTGACTTCGAACAACATCCATTTTTCAAACATTTCAGTTGCAAGTTTACATAAAAAAACATACATTGCGTTTTGCTTTCAGTTTCCATAAAAACTCCCGGCCACAATTCAACTGCAATTGCAACCTACCACTGCTCCTCATCAAACTGCAAGCACCATTTCCACTCTGCCTTGCTTGCACTCCTACTACATCCCCTCTACATCATCTTATACATCACCTCTTTGCTGCAATACATCACCACCATCTACTTTGACCATTTGTTTCAAACTTCCTCCCAAACCATCACTTTCATACAACTGCATTTCCTACTCGTACAAACCATACAAACTTCTCCACTTCATCATCCACTAACATCTCCACTGTCATACCCACACAACATTGCCTTGCAACCTGCACTTCCATCACAACATTCTCTTCCACTCCATTCAACACTGATATCACAACACTGCCTTGCAGCCTGCACTTCCATCACAACAGCCACTTCCACTCTCTGCACTATTTTGCTGCAATCCTTCCTCTGCCTGCGCAATCGCATCCCCATTCACAAAAATCCTCTATCGAATTAAACCCCGCCATCACATCCAATACCATTCAACATTAACACGACCATCTACCAAAAACTTTACAACCCAGCCATCCGTTCACAGCAACTACAAATCCACACCATCTCCAAACAGCAGTGCAACCAAACATCCACCAGCCAGCATACAATCATTACCGACCACGAGGCTTCACTGCCTACAATCTGATCTCTGTCGCCACCAAAACTGCTGCTTCTCCAGACCATCACTGTCATAACAGCTTGCCAAAACTGCTGCACACATCCTCCTTCACAACATCTTGCTACCACTACGAAACTACAAACAACCCAATCGACGAACAACTGCTGTCATCTTACTTCACTGTGGCCTCCCCTTCCCCTGTCACCAACCTTTTGGTCTCTGCAAATTCCCTTCAACTCCACATCACCACCTTCCTCACATTCACAATTTCATTGTTGCACGACTATGCACATCACTACAGACATACAACTACATTGCCAAATACCATACCATCTCACCAGAGAACCCACTTGCTTAGTCATTCCACAACACAGCAACATCACAACCTTTCTGCACCATCAAGTTGCTGCTACTGCTCCATCACCCTCATAACCCAACATCATCATCATCCTTGAACTCACCATCATCCACATCAATCCGCAGTTACAAACACCATTCACTTCACTGCTGTTCCCCTACCATTGCAACAACCTACCACCGCGAACCCACGAAACTGACCACTTGAACAAAATCGCAACCACAAAGTCGCTCACCAAAACTTCACCTCCACGACCTCGGTTCAACATCATCCAATCTCCAACAAGAACATCGACCGCCGCGCGATCAAAAACCATCCACACCTCCAGCAAACAACCGACTGCCTCAACCCGAAAACCATCGCCAAATCCAATACATTGACCACGCGCGAACTTCAAACTCCTGAAACGGTGAATTCGAACAAGTTTTTGGATTGGAGATTCTATTCAAACTCTTGAAACGGTTCATCTTTAATTTTGTTTGAATTAGAGATTTTGATTTTCTGTGGAAATTGTGTTCGAGCATTTAGGGGAATATGATTTTTTCTATCGGCTCATGAAGTTGTGTTTGATTTGATTAAAGTGGGAACGTGTTTGAGCTTGGGCCGGGTTGTTATTTTTTTAATAGCTTTTTTTTCCTTTTAGCTTGTTTTCAAACAAGAAATTTTCTCTTTTAGCTTATTTTACTTTGTTTAAGTTTTAATTATTATTTTTTTAAGAAAAAAAAAGAATTTGTTTTATTGGTTTTATTTTCACTTGTTTGTTTTGTTGTGATTTGATTTTTAAGTTTCCTTTCAAAAAAAAACCAATATATATATATATATATATATATATATATATATATTGTATATATCTTAGTTTTTAATTTTCAGGTTGCCAAAGCAGGAAATAAAGGAAGAATAGCTTGCTGAAAATTGCTTCCTTAGCTAGCCAAAATAAATTGCTCTACTTGCTAAAAAATTCTGCTTTCATTTCTAGTTTTATTTGAATTGAATTGTTGGTTGCTTGCATTTGCATTTTAAAAAAATAAAAAAATTCATTCGTAGTTGCATTGTAATACACATTTAGTTTCTGTTATGCATTTCATCTTAGATTTTGATTAATAATAACGGTTAGACATCGATAACACTTAATTGTATATTGACAATTTGTCTTTTTTGAACAATTTAATTTCTTGGTGTCTAGGCTACGCAGAGTAATAACCATTTATAAATATTACGGTGATTCGTAAATATTATAGTGGTTGTTCCTCTGAAGGTATTTAAACCTTCGGCTGCATTGCTACGGTGATTCGTGGCGCTCGATAAATCCTGCCCGTTACCTGGCTGAGAACTATCTTGTTTATCTAAGAAAATTTGTGAATATACAATTTTGGGTTAACATAGGATAAATCATTTGTAATTAAACCTTGCATTCATTTAGTTGCATTTGTTCATGCATATTTAAAAAAAAACAAAAAAAATTCAAAATCCAAAACTAATTTTTTTTTAAATATTCCTTTTTTTTCTTTGAAATTTTTAAATCCTTTTCCTTTGAAATTTCAAAAATGCAGAAAAATTAGAAAAATAAAAATCCAAAAAAAATTATAAAATCTTTTCACAAGCCAAAAAAAAATTGAAAAAAAAACAAAAATCAATTTTCCATTTTGAAAAATAAATTCTATTTGTAAATATTTTTCCTTTATAAAAAAAAATCAAAAACATTCTTGAAAATGTCCGAATTTTCATATTCACTTGAATTTTATAATAGTTATGAAAATCAATATAATCCATATGATTTCACTCCGAATTCGTATGAATATTTTAACGACAACTATTCTTTAAACAATTCGAATTTTGAACAACAAAATTTTCAAAACGATAACCAACCTTCGACTCTTGAAAATAGCATTGAAATGATTTCGTCTTTACTCGAACTTTCTACGCGAAAAAATCAAGAAATAAACGATTTATGTAATTCTTATTTGTGTAATAACTCAAGTCAAGGATTTCAAAATTTGAATTCAATTCAAAATTCAAACTATTACGATTATAACCCATGCCAATTTAATTTCGAACTCGAAAATTAATTTCAAACTCAAAATGAAAATGAAAACAACTTTTCAAATGAATTGGGCAATGGAAATAATCTTAACAATGTTACGAGTGAAAAGTTTTGTTCTCAACAACTCCAAATCGAAAATTCTCAATTTAATAACTACAAGTTGAATTTTGTTGAACAAATGAATGAAATTTACGATGATCATACAGATTTGTTGTTTGAAACTTATATGAAACAACGTGAACAAAAAAATCAAATCTCAACGTGTGATGAGTCAAGTGATAATCCACCCTTTACCCAAATCGACGATTTTCAAATAACAACTTTTTTATTTGGTAATGGCGATCTTAATCAAGTTGTTGAAAATAGGGTAATTAAGTTGGATTTCAATTCTTTTGAGGGTGCGAAACTCGATTTAAACTTCGATCTTCCTTTTTCTGAAAATTTGAATACGACAACTTTGAATTTTAAACTCAATTTACATGATGAAGTTGGTTATAATCCAATAAAGGAAGTTGAATTTAACGAACATGAGTTTTATGGAATTTTTGAAAATGAGTTGCTAAATTCTGTAGGGGACGATTTGAATCACCATTTTGATTTTGAAATCGATGATAAACCTGAATTTGGTGAAAATAAATTTCAAGCAATTGTTTTATCAACCCCGAAAATCATTGAAAATAAAACAACTCATACGGTTCTCAATAAAACGACATTCGTTTTTCCAAATCGACAATCAACTTCGGAATCTTTTACGAATTGGTTATTCGAGCTTAAGCCGTGTCTCGTATACTCGACGAGACAAATGAATTGGTTTTTGGAAGACCGTTTCATTTACTTTTTGACAATATACTTTCTGATCTCATGTAAATACCGTTCGTTTTCATGTAAATAATAATAAACATCCCTTTCACTTGGGTTGGCTGTGGGGACACAGTCAAAATCAAGTGTGGTGGGAGACTCATCTTCTTCTTGAATTTTTCAGGATTAATTTTTCATTTTTCTTCCAAAAAACTCAAAAGGAAAAAAATCCGAAAAGAAAAGAAGAATTTATTTTTAGTGTTTTTGATTTATTTTTAAAGAAACACTATAGGATAAACATATGGTTTTGGTTTATTAAATTGAAATTATTGAAAATTTATTTGTCTTAACAAAAGTAAAAATGAAGTTTGATTATAAATAACAATGGTTTAACTAGTATATAGGAAGATTCATACGTGTTAATTATGAAATACATCCTAATTGAAAATCTTTGTTTTAAAAGTGGTGAATTTAAAGTAAAGGATATAACAATTTTTTTGTCTTCTAAGTTAAATAGTGCTAAGATGATTTTGCAAAACTCTCTCTCTCTCTCTTTAGATCCGAAATAATGGCTCCTGGAAGAAAGCGCAAGTCTGTTAGATCCGATGATGTTCGCGAGACTACTGCCACTTCTCCTCCTTTAAGTCAAACAACTCCAACTGTTGGAGTAACGCGAGCAGAATTGGATGCTGCGGTTTCTGGGCTATATCAGCAGATGGAAGCCCAAAACAATCTGAGGTTGGAAAGGTTGAACACTTTGTTTGGGCTAACCGTCAACCGGTGAACAACGAACCAAACTTTGCTGATAATGTTCATGATATGGAAGAAAGAGATGTTCCTCAAAGGGCAGCTGGCCCGGTTAAAGACACACCTTCCCAAGTTGGAGGATCGGGACAACAGCCAACCATTCGTGAACGACTGTCAAGGCAAACTTCTGAGAAGATGGCTGATGCCTGTCCTGCTGAGCCCCTTAATGATGAGGAATATTTCTTAGGGATGGTCCGAAAAATCATGAAGGAAAGTATGTAAAGGAAGGAAGACGAAAAAGAATGGGGGTTCGCTCCGAGCAAGACTCCATTCACTGAAAGAATTTTGAAAGAAGAATTTCCTAGGAAGTTTGTTCCTCCTACCATACCGGCTTATAAGGGGACAAGTGAACCTAATGAATTTCTATACAAGTATGATTGGCACATGACTATTGCCAGAGCTTCAGATAAGATAAAATGCCGATATTTTCCTGTATACCTAGAAGGAGTTGCTCTTCTCTGGTTCACAAAATTGCCGGTCCGGTCGATAGACCAATTTTCTGATATGACTCGAAAGTTTAAGGAACAGTTCAGATTTCACGCTTCGAAGGCGAAAGATATAATGTCGTTATCAAGCTTGGAGCAGAATCCTGGAGAATCCATTAGAGCTTTCTTGAATCGCTTCAATATAGCTCTGGCTGAAGTAGACAACGCAGAGCCGAGAATGATTTTGGCGTACTTCATGAAGGCTATTGATAAGGCAAGTGAGTTCGGGAGGTGGTTGAAAACGAAAGAACCGAATTCGCTTGACACGTTTTATAAGAAAGCCGATGAATTCATGCGCTTGGAAAGCCTCCAAGCACCGGCTAAGGTGGTATCGATAGGGGCGGGAAATAGTAATGCTGTCCCGAATAGGAAGGAATCTGGCAACCAGAAGAGGGGAAATGATGGTCAGAGGAAGCAAGGAGATGCGAAGAAAAGTCGTCATTTCAACTTCACCCCTCTGACAGATACCCCGGAAAACATCTAATTTGCAAACAAAGACACAGTCGAGTTCCATAACCAACCCGGGCACGATACCAATGAGTGTCGTCACTTGAAGGAATTGATTGAGGAACTATTGAAAGAAAACAAGCTCCAGCAATATGTAAGGAGGAACAAGAATGGCCCAACTTCGCCAACTCAAGCACAACAAGCTCCAGCAATTTGTTTAAGCATAGCCTATTTGTTATGAACAACATAGACTATCAAATTCAAAGCTAAACAACATCATTAAACCACTTCAAGTGTTTCCATTAAAGCACAAAAAGAGAGTATAAACATCATAATGTTGCATCTACATACTAGAGAGCTTCATTACCCCTAAATTGTAGGGATTAAGCTCTCATATTTGTTATCAAATCAACAAATGTAGAAAGCAACATGAAAGCAAAAAGAAAGGAAAATGAAAGCTAATGGAAAAGACAACTATTCTAATTGCATAAAGGAAAATCTACACTACTTGCATAAAAGGAAATGAACATGTAATTAAAAAGAAACAATAATTAACATTGCGTAAAAGAAAAGAATTACATAAGAGAAGAAATGGATAAGTAGCCATGAAAAGAGAAAGAGAGCTTTCTTTTATTTTCTAAACTAAAACTAACTAACTAAGAGAGGAGGATGGCTACATGAAACATAAGGGGTGTTTATACAAGTGTTAAAACCCTAATTCATTTTTTTGGGGAATGCCCTAAATGCCCCTTAGGAAGTGTGGAGGCCAAGTTATCATTAACATGTCTTAATCCACCATTAAGTGTACATGAAGCCATTAACTCCAAAAGCATGTGCATTAGCCTTTAATTTGTACATTAAGGTAGGTGGGTAGGTGGGGCCCTCCATGTTATTCACTTTGAATTATTTCCATCTTCATTCCTTTGTATTAATTTTGTGCATGCATATCTTCATGAAACCACTTCTATTTGAGATCAATTTCCTACAAAAATATATACAAATTTTCAATTAATTTTTCTCAAACAAATATATGCACACAAATGACCGTTTTGCCCATATATGAAGATGAATATGTGACAATTTGGAATAATTTGAATTTTTGGTTTAAAAAGTTAAAATACCCGATATGATTATTTATTTAATTCAAATAGATTAAATATGTTGGTAAAAATATGCACATTTATGTGCACATCAAATACCCCCACACTTATCTTTTTATTCGTCCTCGAATAAAGAAAAACTAAGATAAATCCGTTTTCGTTGGAAGCACGATTGCATTGAGCGTATGCAACAAGCCGTTAAACCTCTGGGTGTCCCCAGTAGGACGAGTGTTGTCTCGTGAGGGTTTTCAGCGGATACTACCCACAAAATCCAAGTGCGGGATGAAAATATTTACAAAATTCAAGATTTATTTACAAAGAGATGAATGCAAATTTTTCAAAATATTTACAAATGAAGGATTTATTTTTAAATTGACACGAATAAGTTAAATATAGGTTTTGGTTATTTTCTTGAAAATTTATGTCATTTACTGGTCAAAATTTCCAACAAAAATCAAGTTATCATAACAAATAGACAATAGTTTAACTTGTTGTTTCGGTTGATAACAAAGTGTAATTATAAAATGGATCCTTAGCTGATTATCAAAGTTTATCAAAGTGGTATTTTCATTTCTTTTCAATAACAAATCAAATCAAATAAGTAAAAATAGTGCTAGGATTTCAATTGCTTGCTCTCTCATTATTTGCAAGAAAAATTACACACCTAGCTCAGGTAAACTGAGGCCAGATATACCACCCATGCACTGCCTTTCGGGCTTATGTGAGGGGAGTACAGAGCATGGCGAGTGCACACACTTTCGTGCATACACCTATCGACCGTAGGTGGTTTTTATTAAGTTTTATTTTTTTTATTTTTTTTACAATGTGTTCCATACATGCATAACCGTGAGGACTTTTAAATGAGTATGAAAGCACATAATTAAAGATTCCAAGTAATTCACCCATGCATAACCGTGAGGACTTTTAAATGAGAGTGAATACTTGGATGTTATTATTTTTTTATTTATTTTTTATTTTTTTAAGAGAGAGAGAGAGTTTTGCAAAATCATCTTAGCACCATTGAACTAAGAAGACAAAAAATGTTATATCCTTTACTTTAAGTCAGCCACTTTTTAAAACAAAGATTTTCAATTAGGATATATTTCATAACTAACACGTATGAATCTTCCTATATACTAGTTAAACCATTATCATTTGTAATCAAATTTCATTTTTATTTTTGATTAGACAAATAAATTTCCGAAAATTTCAATTTAATAAACCAAAGCCATATATTTATCTTATAGTGTTTCTTTTAAAAAATAAATCAAAAGAAAATTTGTTTTTGGGATTTTTTTTTCATTTTTTTTTGTTTTTGTGATTTTAAAGTAAAAATAAACCATGAAAAAAAAAGAATGAAGATGAGTCTCCCCCCCACACTTGATTTTGACTGTGTCCCCACAATCAACCCAAGTGGAAGGAGAAAAAGAAAAAGAAAAACCATGACCTTTATTTAAATGAAAATGAAAAGGTTATTATTTACAAGAAATCAGAAAATATACAGTTAAAGAGTAAATGAAACGGTGTTCCAAAGATCGATTCATTTGTCTCGTCAAATATGTGAGACACAGGTTAAGCACGAGAAACCAAATCGTAAAAGATTTCAAAGTTGAACGTTGATTTGGAAAAACGAATGTCGTTTTATTAAAAATTGTACGAGTTGTTTTGTTTTCGATGATTTTTGGGGTCGATAAAAGAATTGATTGAAGTTCAAGTTTATTTTCACCAATTTGAAATTCAAGCTTATCATTGAAAACATTTTCAAGGTTATTGATTTCGAAATCAAAATGGTGATTTTCATCTTCCCCATTGGAATTTAACAACTCGTCATTCAAAAGTCCAAAAAATTCATGCTCGTTAAATTCATCTTCCTTAATTGGAAAATCCAAAGTTGTTGTATTCGAATTTTCGAAATCGAGAAAAGGAAGATTGAATTTTAAATTTGGTTTCACACCCTTAAAAGAATTGAAATCCAACTCAATTACCGTGTTTTCAACAACTTCATTAAAATTATCATTTTCAGTTTCAAAAGTTGTTATTTGAAAATCGTCAATTGTGGTAAAAGATGGATTATCACTTGACTCGTCACACGTTGAAATTTGATTTTGTTTTTCACGTTGTTTCATATATGTTTCAAACAACAAATCCGTGTGATCATCGTAAATTTCGTTTATTTGTTTAACAAAATCCAATTTGTAGTTATTAACTTGAGAATTTTCGATTTGGATTTGTTGAGGACAAATTTTTTCAATCGCATCGTAGTCGAGATTATTCCCATTGCCAAAATTATTTGAAAAGTGGATCTCATTTTCATTTTGATTTTGAAATTCATTTTGAAGCTCGAAATTGAATTGGCATGGGTTACACTCTAAATCATTTGATATTTGAAGTGAATTCAAATTTTGATTATTTTGAAAACTTTGATTCGAGTTATAGCACAAACGTGAATTACACAACTCATTTATCTCTTGATTTTGTTGCGTAGAGAGTTCAAGTAATGACGAAATGCAATTTTCAAGAGTTGAGGGTTGACCACTACTTTGGAAATTTTGTGGTTCAAAATTCGAATTGTCTAAAAAAAGTTGTTGTTAAAAAATCCATACGAATTTGGAGTGAACTCATATGGATTATATTGATTTTCACAACTAAATTCAAGTGAGTGAGGAAAAGGAAACTCGGACATTTTCAAGAATTTTTTTTGGGTTTTTTTTAAATGGAAAAATATTTACAAAGAAAATTTATTTTTAAAAAGGAAAATCGATTTTTGTTTTGTTTTTATTTTCAATTTTTTTTGGTGAATTTTGGTTTTGCTAAATTTTTTTGGATTTTTTTCTTGAAATTTCAAAGAAAAGGATCTAAAAATTTCAAAGAAAAAGGATTATTTACAATTTTTTAGTTTTGGATTTTGAATTTTTTTTTTAAATATGCATGAACAAATGCAACTAAATGAATGCAAGGGTTAATTACAAATGATTTATCCTAAGTTAACCCAAAATTGTATATTCACAAATTGTCTTAGATAAACAAGATAGTTCTCAGCCAGGTAACGGGCATGATTTAACGATGCACCACGAATCACCATAGCAATGCAGCCGAAGATTGAAGTACCTTCAGAGGAACAACCACTATAATATTTACGAATCACCGTAATATTTATAAATGGTTATTACTCTACCGTAGCCTAGACACCAAGAAATTAAATTGTTCAAGAAAGACAACTTGTCAATATATAGTTAAGAGCTATCGTTATTATTAATCAAGATTCTAAGATGAAATGCAAAACAAAAATTAAACGTGTATTAACAATGCAACTACAAATGATTTTTTTTGTTTTTGTTTTTGAATTATTTTTTTTACAATGCAAGCAACCAACTATGCAGATTAGAACACAACAGCAGAGCTTTCAGAATTTATTAGCAATTATTTTAAAGAGGAATTCTTTTTTGGCAAGCAAGCTAAGCAGTTCTTCTTTGCAGTTTCCTGCTCTGGCAACCTGAAAATGAAAGCAAGATATATATAACCTTTTTTTTTGAAAGGAAACCAAAAAGTAGGGTTTTACTTAAAAAAAATTTATCAGAAAGGTACTGAAAGCAAACTAAAACAAAACAAAACAAAGTTTTTTTTTATAAAAAAAATAAGACACAACTAAACTAAATTTAAACCAAACAAATTAATTTTTTTAGAGGAGAAAGAAGCAATAAAAAAAACAAAACAACTTGAAAATCAAACAAATCGAAACCCCACCCACCCTCCTTTTTTAACAAGAAAATAAAAACCAAACAAACAAAATAAATAAAAGAAGTTTTTTTTTCTTAAATCACACACAAGGGCCCGGCCCACTCAAGAAAAGGGACAGCCGCGTTCTCAATTTCAATACACAGAACGAAATCACGAGTTTAATTTCCAAAATTTCCTCAATTTTCAAAATAAAACTCAAATCAACTGTAACTCGCAATTAATCTCAAATTAGACGTGTATTCGAGGATCGCGATTGGTTTCGGTGTGGTCGATTGAAGTCGCTGTTTTAGGTAGCAGGCGAATTGGGTTCGAGTTCGAGAAGGCGAGGCGTTTAATGAAGGTTGCGTGGCTGTTTGATTATTTTGGCAGTGAGGATTGTTACTGTATGGAGTGATGTAGTTCACGAGGTCGAGGAAGCTACTGGAAGTCGCGATGGGTTTCAGTCAATTGATGATTGCAGTTGATTTGAAGGGCAGGTGATTGCAGCCTTGCAGGCGTAGGGGGAAGTCGCGATTAAAGTAGTGGTGATGCTATGCGGGCCGAGGCAGCGAGATGGGTGAAGGCAAGTGGATGATGCTTGGAAGCGAGAGTTGATGGCTGGTATGGAAGGGGTTTTGATGGGTTGTTGTCAGACAGGTTTGGGAAAATAGTGGTGTGTGTGAACTGTTGAAGTGACAGGCTCAGTGAACTGTTGTTTGAGATGGTGTGCGAGCAGTTTTGATGCAATTGAAGCTGGTTGCAGTGGCTTTGAATATGGTGACTGAAGTGGATTTTAACAGTGATGGATGAGGAAATGGTGCACAGGGATGTTTGAGTGGGCAGTAACAGTGCGAAGGAGGTTGGCAGTAGCAAGAAGTGGAAGGTTGTTTGACAGTTAGGGAAGGAACAAGGAGGTTGGTGAGGAGGGAATAAGTGAAGGATATGTGAAGAGGCAGCAGGTTAAAATGATGAAAGCAAAGCAGAAGTGTAGTGATTCGATTTGGGAAGTTGTTTTTGCAGAGGGTTGCTGACTGGAAAGGAGACGTATGGAATTGGTTTCGGTGTTGTGATGTTGCTGTTGAAAGATTGCGATGTCGAGGATTGAGGTGATACGATTTGCAGAGGCAAGTTTTTGTTTTTTTCCCTTTGATTTGCAACAGCAGTATGGGATGGATGTTTACAGTGCAGTGGTGCTGTAAGGGAAGATGGTGGTTGATGGTCGCTGTCGAATGGTTGGCTGCGAATGTATTATGCTTGAGCACTGTTGTGTATGTATGAGGCAGATGGGTGACTTGTTGTTTGCTTTTTGGTTGTTGGCTATCAGAGGGGTATGTAAGCAGTGAATGTTGATGGATGGTTTGTCTCTAAATTTGAAGTTGCAGGCTTGTGTGAAGGTGGTAGCAGGCTAGGGAATGGTATGTGAATGAATGTGTAGAGCAAGTTTGATGGTGTTGAAGTGTGACAGATTTGTGCAAGTCTAGGCGTGGCTGATGAATTGCAGCAGTGGATAGACTGACGTAGTGGTTTCAGGCAGGGCAAGGTTTGACGGAGGTGGTTTGTTTCTGGTGATGGTTGGGTTTGTAGGTGACAAGTTGTTTGAGGGGCTGGAATTTCTGCTGTGTGGTGAAGTTGGAGATGTATGGAGATATTGACAGTGTGGTATAATAGAGGAGATGCAAATGAAAACAGAGAATTTAAAGTGTAATGCAAATTGCAATGAAGAAAAAGTTTGTAATGAACTGGTATTTTTTTTAATATATAAAGAAAGATGAGAACTCAAACTGAAACAAAAGAACACAATGAAGAGAAGTGATATGGCAAGACAGAAGTGCAAAAATGAACACTGAAATGATAACACTGAAATGTAACAGAGAAGTGAAGCAATGCAAAGAAAAATTTGTACACTGAAATGCAAAACAATATAGACTAGAAAACAAACACACAACAAAATGAGCACAAAAATCACACAACAAAGGTTTTTTTTTTAAATAAAAATTAAAAATGCAACACACAAAACAAGAACACACAAAAATAAAAAAGAACTAATCCGAAGAGTAGAAAATTAAAATCAAAGCAACTTCGCGGCAACGGTGCCAAAAACTTGTTCGTCGACGGAAATTCTATCGGTATAGAAAACCGTCGAACGAATTTAGAAATAAAAATAACCGCAAGCGCACGGTGTACGAATGTAGCATGCGATGAATACGGGTCGATCCACAAGGAATTGTTGATTTAAATTTCCTACTCAATCAAATTAACCAAAGTTGGAAGAGTGATTAACTAAAAAAAGAAGAAAAATGACAAAAGAAAATAGATAAAAATATGAGAGTGTTAAGACAATTTAGAGGCAATTTCCACTCTCTAGATCACATAAATAAATAAAATGAAGTTACGATCTCTCTTTTCTTGTCATTAGTGAATTAGTTGATGTGCTTATCATAAGTATGGTATATTTGTGCTATTAATTAGCTCAATATAAACCATCAAACTATAACACAATCACTAATACACTTTTAACTCTCATGATATATGACAACAAAGTTGAAATAAAAATCTATTTTAAGCATAGCCTATTAACTATTGTTTAGAAATATAGTCTACCAAATTTCAATTTCAACATTCACTTCTTTGCCATAATCATATTTAAATGAAGAGGCAATTTGTGTTATGTTTGTTTAAGCATAGCCTATTTGTTATGAACAACATAGACTATCAAATTCAAAGCTAAACAACATCATTAAGCCACTTCAAGTGTTACCATTAAAGCACAAAAAGAGAGTATAAACATCATAATGTTGCATCTACATACTAGAGAGCTTCATTACCCCTAAATTGTAGGGATTAAGCTCTCATATTTGTTATCAAATCAACAAATGTAGAAAGCAACATGAAAGCAAAAAGAAAGGAAAATGAAAGCTAATGGAAAAGACAACTATTCTAATTGCATAAAGGAAAATCTACACTACTTGCATAAAAGGAAATGAACATGTAATTAAAAAGAAACAATAATTAACATTGCATAAAAGAAAACAATTACATAAGAGAATAAATGGCTAAGTAGCCATGAAAAGAGAAAGAGAGCTTTCTTTTATTTTCTAAACTAAAACTAACTAACTAAGAGAGGAGGATGGCTACATGAAACATAAGTGGTATTTATACAAGTGTTAAAACCCTAATTCATTTTTTTGGGGAATGCCCTAAATGCCCCTTAGGAAGTGTGGAGGCCAAGTTATCATTAACATGTCTTAATCCCCCATTAAGTGTACATGAAGCCATTAACTCCAAAAGCATGTGTATTAGCCTTTAATTTGTACATTAAGGTAGGTGGGTAGGTGGGGCCCTCCATGTTATTCACTTTGAATTATTTCCATCTTCATTCCTTTGTATTAATTTTGTGCATGCATATCTTCATGAAACCACTTCTATTTGAGATCAATTTCCTACAAAATATATACAAATTTTCAATTAGTTTTTCTCAAACAAATATATGCACACAAATGACCGTTTTGCCCATATATGAAGATGAATATGTGACAATTTGGAATAATTTGAATTTTTGGTTTAAACAAGTTAAAATACCCGATATGATTATTTATTTAATTCAAATAGATTAAATATGTTGGTAAAAATATGCACATTTATGTGCACATCAACTACATCGCAGGAGCGAGAATCATGGATGACTCCGATATTAGAATATCCGCGTGACGGTTCTCTACCAGAATACTCAAAAGAACGGTAGAAGTTGTTAAGAAAATCATCTAGATATGTAATTCAAGATGGCCGATTGTATAGGCGGGGATTCTCAATGCCATTACTCCGATGTGTGACCAAGGAAGAAGCTGAGACAATTCTAACTGATGTACACGGAGGAGAGTGTGGAGATCATTCGGGTGGTCAAACTTTAGCAAAGAAAATTCTCTGTTATGGATATTTTTGGCCAGATATTAATCGTGATGCCGCAAGTTACGCCCGAAAATGTGACCGATGCCAGAGATTTGCAAAAATCCCAAGAGCACCTTCCACTGAGATAACACAGATGGTCAGTACGTGGCCATTTGCTATTTGGGGAATAGATCTCATCGGGCCTTTGCCGACCGCAAAATCCGGAATCAGATATGCCATCATTGCTGTTGATTATTTTACTAAATGGGCTGAATCTGAACCCTTAGCTACTATTACCTCTAAGAAAATGATAAACTTTGTAACTAAGAATATCATTTGCAGCTATGGTGTGCCTCAAAAGATAACCACAGACAATGGAACCCAATTCGAAAGTGAAGAGTTCCAAGATTTTTGCAAGAAATTCAAGATCCAGAAAAGCTTCTTAGCAGTAGCTCATCCGTAGGAAAACGGGCAAGTGGAAGTAGTAGACAAAATTATCAAATCGACCATCAAAAAACAGCTGGAAAAAGCGAAAGGTGGTTGGGTCGATAAGCTTCCAATAGCACTATGGGCATATAGAACTACACATTAAACTGCGACGGGGCACACTCCATTTTCGTTGGCATATGGATCAGAGGCAATGATTCCGGTAGAAATAGAGGTCCGTTCACTTAGAAGAATCCATTTCAATCAAGCCGAAAATGAAAAGCTGCAACTTGAAGCCCTTGACTTCCTTGATGAAAAAAGAGAAGAAGCTGTGCTCAGAATTGCGGCTCATCGGCAAAGAATAGCCAGGCACTTCAATTCCAGAGTTCGCCAACGCAGCTTTGAAGTTGGGGATCTAATCTTAAAAAGAATTATGACACCTACAGGCGTGTTTGGGCCAAACTGGGAAGGGCTGTATGTCATAGGCCAAAAACTTCTTGATAGCACATTCAAACTCATAACTGTCGAAGGAGACCCAATTCCAAGAGCTTGGAACGGCAATCATTTGCGCCCATATTACTTAAAGGCTTTAATGAAATATTGTAAAAGAATGATGAATGTATGATTCATGTATTGAAAGCCGTTGTAAAGCCAGTGCAAGTGAATAATAAGAACTATAAAGTGGATGTAGGCCCAGTTCTTGGCCGAACCACTATAAATCTTGTGTTCTTTACTATTATAAACTGCTTTGTTTTATTTCGATGTGTAAAATATGTCAGTTGTATTACTAAAATATCGATTTAATAATGCAGGCCATAAAAACAAAGCTTACCCATCGAAGGACAAAGCAATCCCTGACATCACCCAACAAGCAAACGCTAAGCCGTTCAAAATTTTCATACTCAAATCCTACGAAAAGAGTGCTTCAAGCAAAAAGTTAGTGATTCTGCTGGAAGTGGGCCCTTGCTAACTAATTGTGGGTGTTTGCACAAACAAGCATCCAATTAAATAGCCTGTGTCTGCCACCACCAACTCGCTTAACTATGAAGTATACTTCTTTGGATAAAGGAAATTGTTGGCAATTAAAAGAGAAGTGTATTTGGAAAAGATGACGGGGACCGTCGATATGATTAGATGCCAAAGAGACATGGGCGAGCAAGTATCAAACAGCCAAAGACCTCTTCGGAGGCACAAGCCCTCTTCGGAGGCACAACTCTTCGGAGGATAAAGACCTCGAACGGGGCATGCCAGAAGACTTTCTCAACAAAAAAGATTGGTATGGAATGACCGGGAGCACCTTCCCGACTGGAAGGCAAGGCGCTTGTTCACTAGCTGAGACAGTTTGGGCAGACAAGCGTCCAAGTAACTTGCGTCCGCGCCGTGAATCCATACGATGATCGAAGGCACCTTCCCAAGTGGAAGGCAAGGCGCTTGTTCACTAGCTAAGACAATCTGCGCAAATAAACATCCAAGTAACTTGCATCCGCCCCGTGAATCCAGCCAACCATGAGGAAGAAACTTCAAGGCATACTCGGAGGAACGCATTCCACCAAGATTTGAAATAAAACTTCACAAGTGTTGGAATGTGAAAAGCCTTCTTCGGAGGCCCATTTCACCATAATTGAAATGCAAACAGACCTCGAGCGGGCCTCGCCAAAAAAAGAGAGTTCTTTCTCGACAGAAAGTTGCGGACTGATCGGTGACACAGAACACTCGTCTCCGCCTCGTGAATCCATCCAACTAAGAGAAAGAAACTCCAAACTTCCAAGCAAAAGCCCTACTCAGAGGCACACATTTCACCGTGATCTGAAATAAAACTTCACACGAGTCGAAATGTGAAAAACACTCTTCGGAGGCCCGCTTCCCAGCGAACAGGGAAAAGATAAAAGCCTCTCCCAAGAGGCAGAAACAAAAAGACTTCTTCCCAGAGGCACAATCAAACAAAAAGACCTCTTCACAGAGGCACAATCAAACAAAAAACTCTCTTCGGAGGCTCAAGAAGGTTGAAGCCCTTTTTCGGAAGGCCCACTGTACTATGAAGCAAAATTCACTTGCCAAAGCAAAAGTGACTTTTTTTCAAAAAGTGAAGTGTAAAAACTTCGCAGCAAAAAAAGGGGGAAAACTCCTCCAATATGAAGTGCATTCTACTAAATTAGAAAAATATTTTCTTGAAACGAAAATATTATCCTATAAAGTACAAATGCAAACTTCCTTCAAGTGAAAGAAGTGTTCTCTAAAGGAAGAGTACAAGTCTTCTCGAAACAGAAGAGTTGTTCTCCGAAACTTTGCTAATGTGAAAGAGATTGCAGTAAACCATGGTATGGGGGCAATATAGTCATCACAAAAATGAAAACAATGCTCAAGAAACATACCATAGGTTTACTGCAACCTCACATAAAGAGGATAAAGAAACTTGCATGAAAATAGAAAATAAAAGCGTTTCTCAAATACAGATAGAAATTTGTATAGGTAAAAGAACCATTTTATTCCATACTATGAGAATTTTACACATATGCAGGTTTCAAAGTAAAAGAAAGCGGGACTGGTACCCGCACAATCTCCAGTCAACACAAGATTATATACGAGCAAAAAAGCAAAGAGCGAGATAAAAAGCCCAGGACCAAAGCCATCATTTCTTCTTCCCTCCACCTTTTGAGCCTGCACCTGGCCGGATGACCAACTTCCTGCGCCGGCTTGAAAGAGTAGGGGAAGAAGGAGAAAGGGGAACAATCGGACTTGTTCCTGCTTTTTCCTCGCCAGCTGAAGCTTCTTTCTTCTTTGAGACTCCACGTTTCCCCCTTTTCTTAGGAGAATACTCGCTTCCTGGAGTAAAAAGTGTGGCTAACGGCATATCGTCGGAGCCAGTTAGTTCCGGAGTCTTTTCGCCCTGCTCAGTTTCTTCTCCCCTATGTTCTTGAGAAGCAATAGGATCGTCCAAGTCTTGGAGAGCTTCTATTTTCTCCTCTTGTGATCCCGGTTGAGAGGCAGAAGGAGGAGTGACTTGCAGAGACCGGGGAGGAATAACTGGAGGAGGGGAAGTCTGAACAATGCTCAGTACTTTCTCTACAGAAGAGAAGAAGTTAAAATCAGTAAAGAGAGGAGATAAAGGCTCGTTGAGATTCAGGAAATAATCAAGAAGCTCATCAAACTCATATGAAGCAAATGAGCAGTCTACTTGAGCAAGATCAGCATTAAAGTTACCTGGAGAAGTTGGCTTTCTAACGTCAATTTCCTGAGCTTGTGCTTCAGTGCTTTCTTCGCCTTCGTCTCCGCCCTGTGCGCTTGTAATCTCAGTTACGACTTTAGCCGTGGGCGGAGAATGGAAACTGGAGCCTTTGATATCAATGTCGGCCGAAGTCGAAGAAGGGACAGGGGCAATTAAAGGTGCTTCTTTCTCTGGATGCTCCCCTCCCATCATTTCGGCTCGTACTTTAACAAGCTTCTCCTTTCCTCTAGCAAGAGCAACACGAGTTTCATCATCAAAGTAATGCGCCTCAAGTTCATCTTCGGAATAACCGGCACCTTTGAGCATATCCATTACAGCCTCCCACACTTCAGCCAAAGTGATTTCATATTTAGGCCCCAAAAATGTAAGGCTGCCATGCCCCAAGACACTTTGGACGTAAAAATCAAACAGAGTAGAGCTGATGTTGGCTTTTGTCTCTTCATGAGATTGTTCAGCTGCCCTCCTTCCAGCCATGGCCTCATCACGTTCTTTCTCAGTCTTTAACAGTTGAGCTTTCAGCCTCATGATTTCTAAGTCCTGAGAGTTAGCTTTCTCCCGTAGCTCTACAAAGTCAGCACGATATTTTTCCACCGTCTTCTCTGTAGCTTCAAGCCGGGTTTCGACATACCATTGAGCGGCATGAGCATCTCGAACTTGCTTCTGAAGCACTTCTTCCTTTTGAGTATAAGAGGTGGAAGAAGTAGCAAGCTCGTGCTTAAGTTTCTCGATCTCCTCCTCACGCTTTTCGTTGTACTCAGCGATGTTTTTCATTTCGGTGTTGTGCTGATCAATAATTTTCTGCCATTCAGACTTGTCGTTCTCCATCGTCAGCATAGCTTCAAGGTTGGCCCGGTTCACCCTCTGAAGCTCATCGACGAGCTTTTTCCACCCTGACATTCTCTCAATATCAAGTTTAACAGTGTCAAGATTTCGTAGCATGGCCTCTTTGTCGATGGCAACCAAGTCAAGGTCGAAGCGGACTCCCTTTAAGCACCAATACGAGAACCTACTTTGAAGGGTTGGCGGGCCTCTCTCAACTTGGTATGAGGGTCTGCCGAGAAGTGTCTGAATGTCGGCTCCTTCAAGGGCAGGAGACTTTGAAGGAATTTTAAGAGAAGTGAGAGCAGCGGCCTTTTCTAAAGTTGTAGATGCGGCCTTTTCATCAAGCCTGGCCCGCTTGCTTGGGTCTCCGATGTCATGACTCTTTCCTCTATCGTCATAAGTTTTTCTTTTATAAGAGTCATCGCCTCTGCGAGAAGAATCGTGTTGCTCATCCCTTCTTTCGTACCTTTCTTCATATGCTCTTCTTTCTTGAGCCTTTCGAGCATCCCTCTCTTCATCAGTTTCCCTGTTGGTGGGAAGATAGCGCCTATAATCATACTGACCGCGCCTTCCGTACTATTGAAAGTCGTCATAATAGGAACCGCTACCCCCCATTGGAGAACCTGAAAATGAGAAAGAGGCAAAACTTGAAAAATCCTGGAAGTGAAGTGCACGAGAGTACATATAAGTGTTGAAAAATCCTAAGTGTGTGTAATGTGCAGACTACACGCGTTAAACAACGAACCACTCCTCGGTTGCAGGGAAATGATGGGTGTAGTAGCTAACGTTAACTCTTGAGTCGACGGAATCTGTTGCAAAATAGAAGTTGCTTCAACGACTGAAGAGGAAACCCTACTTGTCACAGGGTCATCTTTAAAGAGCTCCTATGAGGTGATAAACAGGTCGCTCAACCCTTCAAAAGTGTCATCCTCGCTCTGCTTGAAAGGACTTGTTTTCCCAGCTCCTTCATCACCGGACTTCCCTTAATGTTGGGGAGATTCTCGAGGCTCTTCTTCTTCAATGACCAAGGCAAGTGAAAATTTGCCAGATGACCCCGAAACATCAGTTGAAGTAGAGAACTTCACCAGAGAGGCCTCAGGAGAAGGATCTTTTAGTGTAGGCTCCTCAGCAGAAACTGGGGCATCCGGTGCCTTGGACGGAGAATCAGGAACTTCATAAGGCTGAGTAGAGCGGAAAGGGTGTAAAAGTCCGAACTGATGTAGGAATTCATCCTTCAGTAGAAATTTTATACTTCTCTCCTCAGCAGCCACAGCGTTCAGTCTTTCAAAAATCTGCTTGTAGCTTGGATCTCTACAAGGAGGAGGGAGGACTGCAAAAGTAGAAAGCAAAGTTAACATTTAGCAATTTGGACCTCGCAAAGCTCAGAAAAGAATGGGGATAAGTAAGCCTACCCCCTACTCTCCAGATAGCGTAAAATCCCTGGAGGCAACGGACAAAGAAGAACTGGTTTAGGAAACCATGAGCGCTATCAGAGAGATCAGTGATAAGCTTGCGATTTCCGAAGCTTCTCACATATATAATGGAAGGATGGTCTTTACTTCTCGCAAATGTGCATAAATAGAAGATTTCTTCAAAGCTTGGGAGGCGGTGAAGCGTCCTTCTGAAGAGAACGCATAATCCCATCAAAATGGCATAGCCGTTGGGGTGCAATTGGAAAGGAGAAATAGCCAATCGACGAAAGAGTTGTTGGAGAAAATTGTTGAAAGGAGGAATGGCACCACAAAGGCACATTTGGTGGTTAACGACAACAAAGCCGAAGGGAGGACTATCAGCAAAATCATTTGTCTCAGGGAGAATAGCATCTGCTTCTACAATCCCAAATTGGGCGCGTAATTGATTGAACACCCAGTAACTCAGGGTAGTTGGAGTTCTTTTTGGTGGATTGATTAGTGGACCAGCCATCGGGAGGACCTCTCCGGTTTATGCTACTTCTTCCTCTTGACGAGAAGACATTCTACACAAGGAACTGGATATTCAAATATGAAGGTGCATGTTTCCTAAATGTGTGAAGTGTTGTGTAAAACTAATAAAGCGATAAGTAAATATAAATGAAATTAAACTAATGAACATGTGTCAATTGTAAAATTTCGAGACTTGTCGCTCTAAGTCCAAGTACAAGTGAAGTATTAATGCAAACAAATCAGCTTTAGTTGGTTAACATTGCTTTACTACTTCACTTGAATTTGTTGACTCACAGCATTTCATGCAATTTCCTTAAGTTGAGTTAATTATCCTTTATCGACTAATCTGTCATTCGATGTGGGCGGTCAATGACAGTATATTCGCCCTAGTTTTCTGCAAGTGTTGTATTTAATAGGTTATTAGCGTTAAATTTGGTATAATCTGTTAAGAAGGCATAGCAAGGTCATGCAAGTTATCTCGGCGGTTCAAAGTCTATGTTTGGAGTGCAATCAAGTTCTATCAAGATTTTGAAGCTCTCAAGTTTTTCAAGTCCTAGGCCGTATGGTTTGAGTTAAAAGATGTAAGGCATGACAGTATACATCCAAGTCCTAGGTCATTCACAACCCAACACGAAAGTCGAAGTGGATCTAGGTCGCAAGAAGTAGTTTGACAGTGAAAAATTGTTCAAGTCCTAAGTCGTTTACACGGCCTAAAGCCTAGGTCGCTCACACGACCTAAATGGCAAGTCACAAAGCTTCAAACCAAGAGAGTATAAATCTGATTAAGTCCTAAGTCGTCAGGAAACTAACACGACCTAAAGAGTAAAGTCGTGTGCAATTAAGGTCGCAGAAAGTTCTTAGTTCAGTCGATTCGAAAACCGTGCAAATCAGCTAAATCACAAGAATTCCAAGGTCATCCAAGATCTGTTAGGTCGCTCCTGGTGATTATTCGGCAATTTCAAGTTATCTCCTTAACCCACTAACTCTTCTCCAACTCGATAGCCCGTTATCGCCTAAATAACGAAAATTCATCATCCTCTATGCTAAGTCCGTTATTCATACAACCACCTCATCCAACTCCGATTCAAATCATCTCGAATCCATCTCACAGCTTTACTCCCACGAATCGCGACAGCAGCATAGTTCATCGCGATCGAAAGTGAAGCGAGGCACATGAAGTTGGATCGGATCAGACGATGGGAGTTTCAAGGTTCGAAGGTGATCGTGGCTGGATAAAAGTTGAATTCACTTACACGACATGAAAGTAGGGATGAATCAACAGCTTGGTTGGAGAAAATTTGCCTTTGGAGAATTGAGAAATCACTAATGGCAGAAAGGGTTGTGGGAGCAGTTAAGTAAGGGGAAAGAAACGAGTTAATAGTTATATAAGGCAGAGGCAAATGGATATGCGAGTTAAGCTATCTCTTAGGTCGTTAACGACCTAACAGAGTTAAGTCGAAGCACACGACCTACGACCTAGGCATGTACTTTGAGGGGCAAGAGTTAACTCCGCTCTGAAAATAACCTCACGACCTAAAAATGTGACGACCTAACGACCTAAGAGATGGCACGACCTAACGACTTAAGGATTGGACGACCTAACGACTTAAGGATTGGACGACCTAATGAATTAAGAGATGGCATGACCTAATGACTCAAGAGATGGATGACCTAACTGCTTACAGGAAGCCACGACTCAGCAACCTAAAAGACCTGGCGGCTTAGCGACCTAAAGTAAGAAGCGGGTTAGCGACCTAACAGGAAGCGACCTACCGACCTAAGAGGTCCGCGACCTAGCGACCTAATGACCTAATGGGCTATGCAACATAGTGGGTTAACGAGTTAGCTTAGGTCGCTACATCAGATATCTTAGTGCTATAAGGTTGCCAGCTATTCCCCTAAGTTGTCCACGACCTAGTACTTCATCCAGGAGAGAGCAGTGTTACCAGGGAGAGCCGAAGCTTCCCTCTGCTAGGTCGCTCACATGTGGTCTACGACCTACTTTAGGTCGTTATCTCCGACCTACGACCTACCCATCAGCGACCTAACTCCAAAAAACTCCTATAAATACAGCGTGAGCACCAACGTTCGGGGGATCTTTTTGGGGGGCTCATTCTCGAAGCGCCGATACTCCGCCATTTTCTCAACTCAAACAGAATTTCAAGCACTCCAAACACCAAGGACACTACGACAAACTTCAAGAGAAAATCTACATCATTCAACATGGAATCGAAAGATTATTCTCCATCAAAGTTTGAACTACTAATCTAAAGTGTGTTGTAATTGAAGAAAGTTGTATAAGTTGTACTTGAGTCAGCAATAAAGAGATATAAAGTGGACATAGGCTTGACTATTAGCCAAACCACTATAAAAACTGTGTCTTTTACTGTCTTTCTGATATTCTCCTGCTTATCTCTGATTCCCGTATCATTGGGTGGTGCTTTCACAATTGCTTTACTTGCACTGGGGTGTTAGCGTCAGATTTTTACGTTAACAACATTGACCAGAAAATGTCGAAACTCCTTTAAAAAATATGCGATTTAGAGATTAAACTAGGGGATAGACAAGCTCAATGAGAATTTCTTGAATATATTATTGGGGATATATTCAGAGTATCGATTTACCGGCTCCCACCTCTACTTCTTTTATTATTAAACCTACAAGGTCTGCTTCCCTTGCCGCTCAAAAATTCCTTACATTGACTTTTCCTCCTCCTAGCTTAGATGAGAGGATTATGGGTGAATGGTGTAGGAAAGTCAAGTTTAAAGTAGATAAGTATTTTGATGAATAACAAAGGGTTAAATACATGCAACATATAAATGAGTATGCCGCCAAAATTCAAGAGCTCGAGGGTGGAAACTACTTCCCTTAGAAGCACTTCGTCGAATTAGAAAGGGAGAGAAAAACCCTTTGGGGGTACGAACAGAGCTTTCAACCATGCTTTGAAGACTAATATCGATGGAATCGATGGTGCAGATAGTATAAGAAAGAAAGAAAGGAAAGTTAAGGAGGTCCTCTGCATCGTAGTTCGCCACATAGTTGATCATTTGATTGCTGATAATCTAAGAAAAGCTACTCAAGACTTATGATAGACTTGTATTCGTAGAATGTATATACTTGTTTTGTATATTTGTATTCCATAAATCATGTAAACCATATATAAACTTTGTAAATATCACCTGATTTGTGATTCTTTTATATAATTTCATTTGTGAAACGCTTGTTTGATAGCTCATACTATTATTTTTGTATCCGCTGAATCTTTTTGCTCTTCTTTACTGTTTTGATTTCCCTGTAATATAAAGTAAAAAAATGTTTCAAATTATTAGCTTGATATTGACATATAAGTCTATATATACTATTTGTATAAATCAACACATGAATATCAATTTATGTCAAATTTCTAAATCCTATCTTTAACCATGATGAGAAATAATTAAGAATTTAACTTAAACCATTTTGCTAGAATATCTGAAGTCCGTTGATAGAAAATACTGTCCTGAAGCAGGGGTATAATTATAAGAGAGTTATTCTCTAAAGATAGTTAATAAAGATATAAATATGGAATAATTCAAAAATCGTTATCTGAATATTTGTAATAGAAACCCCATGACCCATTCTCGGGCATTGAAGAAATTTGAAAACGTAGAAATTCAGAACCCAAACTCGGGTATTAAAAGAAACCCATAATAATGATCTTCTTAAGAATAATCTTTAACCCAGATTCAGATATTTGCTATGAATAAATAGAAACCCATAATAGGAATCCATAATAGAAATCCCCAGCCCATACTGGGACATTAATAAGTAATAGTCTCGAAACCTAGATTTGGGTACAATAAAGACTGTAAGTGGTCAACCAAGACCTAAAACCAACATTCATGTATTAATAGATTAATTTCAGGATGAGAGTCCCGAAACCCAGATTCGGGTATCAATAAATGGAGTTTTGAAATAAAAAACCTGAAACTCATATTCAGTATTAATAATTTAAATTTAGAAACGGAAATTCCGAAACCCAAATTCGGGTATTAATAGATGGAGTCTTGCTTTACACTTTAGATTCTATCTTCTTTGATAGGCATAAACCTTCTTGGCTTTGTATATAGTAATAATCTGGTTGGTTACTTCTCAAGCTTAGATGACTTAGTCGATAATATGATGTCCCACTTTTTGGGCCTTGACATCTTAGTCCATTACATGTTGAGCCTTTTTCTTGGGCTTGAACATCTTAGTCCATTGTTTGTTGGGTCTCTTCTTGGGCTTGGACTTGTTAAGCCTCTTCTTGGGCTTGGACATCTTAGTCCATTGTTGTTCGATGCTCATGGTTATCTCATCTTAAAGGTTGAAACCAAGAACTTACTTGACCTCCCTCTAGGTGGTGCCTTGCCCTAGCCATAGTGTGGCGTAGAGATGGGCTTGTTCGGTGCTTTAACATGGCCATAGCATGGCATGGATAAATGCTTACTTCATCCTTCCTCCAAGAAGTACCATACCCTGGCAATAGCATGGCGTGGATAGGGGCTTGCTCAATGCTTTACCCTTGCCTTCTTATGGCATGGATAAAGGCTTACTCCATCCTCCCTCTAGGTGGTGTCGTGATCTCACAAGAGGCGCGGCCAAGGGCTTGTTAGTTGCTTTAACCTGGCCATCTCACTGCGCGGTTAAAGGCTTACTCCACCCTCCCTCCAGGAGGTGCTCTGCCCTGGCTATCTTGATGTAGACAGAGGCTTTCTACCATCTTAGATAGCATCCAAATTCAAGGAGTATTTCACTCCCAACCATGTAGATCTTTCTTAGAAAAGTAACTCTTTATTGATCTCTCATGTTCTCTTTACTTCATTGATCTTCCCCTGACGAAAGAAATTGATTATCATCCGCTCTAGGGCTCTGCAATGATTGGATGCATGTCCGTTTATCATGTGATAGTGACAGTAGGATCTCCCCAGATTCCTTTCATGTTTTGGCGTCTTTTTCTATGATGGCCGATAATTAAGCTCATCCTTGGTTAGCAAGTACACATTCTCAATTGACGTTGTCTATATTTGAAATTGATTCTTGAGGGTGGCTTTTTGATTTCTTATTTCTTGGCTTTGTAGATTCACATAATTAAATTACTTTTCTTTTTAACACCCTCTGTAGTTCTTGGATTGGAAGTTTTCTTGTTCTAATTTGTTGCCACATATGTGCAAAGGCATTGTAGTTATCCATTATCTCTTTTTCAAAGATTGTTGACTTTGGAATAATGTTGAATGGTTCTCCTCATTTGATCGAACAAATTATCGCTTCCATTTTCCTTTTTTCCTAAAGCAAAAATAGGGGTGGGGCCAACATGAAAGGAGTTCAAGCTCCATTTTTAGAATCATATGATTCTGGTTTTTTCTTTTTTATAATTCTTAGAGCTTCTAATCTTAGACTTTGCCCTTTATTTTTCTTGGAATCCTTGATGGTACTTAGGGAGAATCCTATCAAATGTGGCTCGGAGGAACCTTTCTCGAATTTTTTGATTCTTCTAGCCATTACTAGACCAAAGTATATAAGCTTAAAGCCAAGTTGGTTTAGGTTAGAGATAAGTGGTGTTGGATGTTCAACCAAGTCGGAGGTTCAAGCCCTCCTTCTAGCGCTAAAATGTGAACAAAGAAATCTTGTCAACACTCCAAAGTAAAATTTAAGGACAGTGCCTATTACTTGTGGTTACTTTTGGATGAGTGAAGGGAATGAAATGTGCGTGTTTACATTGATACCCTTTCGAACAGTTTGTTTAAGTAAAGATTTTCTGACGTTCACCTTTCGATCTAGTCAAAACAGTTGGTTCCTCTCATTATCAACCTTTCAATCTTGTTGAGATAGTGTGGTTTTCCCTTCGAAAGCTCTTCTTTCAAAGTAGTTTAGATACCTAGTTGAATCACTTAAGAAACCTTTGGATAGTGTTTATCTTTAGTGGGTTTCGACCCGATCAAAGGGTTTTATTGATCAGCAGTTAGGGTTTTGATCTTGTATCTATGTCCAAGGTTTCGGCCTTATCAAAATCTAAATCCTTTAGCACTTTGTTAACTTAAGGTTTAAATGGACCGCGGTTGGGTTTCGACCTCATCGATGGTAGTAACCTTTATCTATCTTAGCTTCAGTTAGGCGTTAAAGGCCAAAGTGAATCGGTATGTGGTTTCAACTTGGTCGAATGAAGAAGGCTTGAGTAGTTGGTCTAGTATCAACAACTTGTATTACTTGGAAATATATAGGTTTCGACTTAGTCAGAAGAGACCCTTCGATTCAGTCGATACTTATAACACAAAGTTAAACTTAACAAAAGCTTGAGAAGCAATAAAGTAATTTGAAAAATTGAAGACTCCCTTTTATCCACTCAAAGAAGACTTTATTAATCAATTTTCCCTAATTTGATTTACTAATAGGGTTTTACAGCTCTTTGTATTCAGAAAGTACAAATTTTGAATGAATTCGGATCCCCTACCAGACCCCTTGGGTCTTATTTCTAGATGTGGGTCAGCAACTTTTGACCCCAATGCTCTCGACCTAGTTGAAAGGTGGCTGCTGTATTGTCACTAATATGCTTTTATCTTTATTAAAAGGAATAGTTGCGCTTCCCTGTTCTACATTGTTTTGTAGAAGCTTTCGGTTATTTCAATAGGCTTTATCCAGTAGTATCAAAGATGTTGAGATGCTGACGGTTCCGATGCTATTGCGTGCTTTTAAACTCCTGCCTGTGACTTGGTGCAAACCTTCCTGGATTACAATGGCTTTGACCGGTTCAAGAGGCTTAATATAGCTTTAAAAAAGGTTGTTCAGGCTAATGTATGCTTTCATGTGGCATGAGTGAAGGCGAAACCTTTGGTTTCGAAAGATTTGGCATGTATTTGAAGAGTTGTTCTTCATTGTCTTCGAAAGGTGTCACCTTAACTCCTTCAAAATGTCTTCATGCGTATGTGCAGCACCGTATATTTTTTGTAATTTTATTTTAGATATTTAATTAGTTAAATTAAATAAAATAATGTGCTGATTAGAGGATTGAGATTTGATTTTATTAAGGGGTAGCCGTGCCATCTAACCAATGAATTAAAGTAATAGTTAAAATGAAATAGAGGAAGAGTAAAATAGGAAGAGGCCATTCTTATACCATGTATCTCGTACACATTCATTTCATTTATCAAAAATTTTAAACTTGAGGCCGACCACCATTAATAAAAGAAAGAGGAAGAAGATTAAGAAAAGCTAAGGAAGAAACTAATTCAAATCAAATCCAATCACATGTCAATCTCTTTAATTTCTAAAGCTACGGTGAATAATGACTATATCTCAAAAAAAATTCGGTTTTAAGTTGAATCAGAACTTATTTGCAATGATTTGGCATGTTTTTGAATGATGGAATTATTATATATACTTGTTGATGATTTTTATTGTTCATATAGGTTTTATAACTTGTTTGGATATAAAAACCCTATTAAGTTACGTCCAAATGCCTTGCGAATCTTTATATAGATCAAAAATGATATTTTAGAGATGTGTTTTAATTTTTAGAATTTATGTGAATTTTATATGAATTTTCTAATGAAGAAAATGTTATTTTGGGTAAAAATTATTTACGGTTTTAATTAATGGTTTGGATCTGAAATAATATATGTTAGAAAACATATTAAATGTGATATTCTAAAAAATTTGTAGAATTTTCCTAAGTGTTTTAATGGGCATATAAAATTATTTAAGGTACGAGACTTAAATATTTTTATATATTTCTAAAAGGAGAAGGTGCTTTTTATAAACAAGTTCAAATTTTTAATTGCGGAAAGTTGTAGTACTTTTAAAAAAGAGAAACTTGCAACCAATCATAATTTGACACACAAGGCAGGTTAGGTACAAAGAAATAGTTTAAAAAGGACTAATATACATGTTTTTCACTGTTTTGGTGCTTTCGGCACTGGGTTCAACCTCCTTACCTTCGCCTCCAACAGTATCAAAACCAATGCATATGGTATCAAGAAACTAGAAAGTAGTGAATTGGATGTATGCGGAAGGTATAAAGTTCAAATCAGGGGTTCTGAGGCGTTGAGGCATTACTTTATTTTTAAAAGAAAATGCGGCTGATTGCTTTCGACTAGGTTGACTTTCGACCAGGTCAAAATGGTTTTAAAGGAAATGGTTTCGATTAGGTTGCGCTTTTGTTTTAATTGTCCGCTTTCGATTCAGCCTAAACCTTTTACTACTACTTTCTTCTTTTCGACCCAGATTGTTTTGAAGTGGTTACTTCGTTTTCTAAAATTCGGCCACTTCTCCAATGCTTTCGAAGGGATGGTTTCAACGTCATCATTTCTTTACTTAGGAATGATATTGAAAGGAATGCTTTCGAATTTAATGTGTTTCTGATCCTTTTACTGTACTTGAAGGCATAATCCAAATAATTTTGACTGAAACGGTTTTCATTGATTCGAAGGAGTAAATTTTAGAATGGTTTCTAAAGGCTTCCACATGTTTAAAATTATACCCAAGCACTTTCGAAAGGTCTTAAAGAAAGGTTTCGAAGGGGTGGTTCCCCAATGATTTCGAAAGGTTTTGAAGAAAGGTTTTCCAATGGTTTCGAAGGAGTCAAAAAGGAAGGTTTTTTTTTTGTTGTTTAGAAAGGATTAAAGAAAAGGTTTTCCTAACATTTCGTAAGGCAACGTTGAAAGGTTTTAAAAGAAAGATGTCTAAAGGTTTTTAAAGCTTTCAAAAGGAATGTTCTTCAGCGGTTTCGAAATGGTTTGAGAATGTAGGGTCGATTTCACCCTAGAGGGGGGTGAATAGGGTGATGGTATAAATTATAAAAAATTAATTGCGGAAGCTTATAAAATAATTTCAACACAAATCACAGAACAATAGCAGCACATATAATAGCAGAATAATAAAATGCAGATATAGAACGACACAGAATTTACCCAGCTTCGGCAAAACCCTGCCTATGTGCTGCCCCCAAGGTTTCTACTAGAAATTAGATAGTCAGACGCTTACACACGTAAACTCGTGACACCCGCTATCGACTAAACCTAACTCTACGCTCAAAACCCTGCCACAACTCAACCATTGAGTTGCGAATTCTCAAACTACGCCACGTAGTTTGTCCCCTAGTCACACGACTAGAAATTTAAACGGTTTAAAAGTAAATTACAAATTAAAAACAATTTAAAATTAAAATAAACCGTAATTAAGAGCCCTTTATAATTATAAAGCCGAATGTTAAAATTAAAGTCCGACCCCTTTTTCTTCTTTTATAATTTTTGGCCCGGTCCTTTTATGTTTGAGATAGTGGCGGCCATGTCTTTGCAAATTAAGGCTTCGTTCGATCTCGTCCCTTTTTGCTCTTAAATTAGGGATTTTGAGATTGAGTCGCAGACTTAGATTTCTTGATTGAATGATGCTTCACTATCTTTCGTTCGATCAGTTGAATTGTTAGCGGCTCCTCCTCTTGATCGAGTTCGTCTGATACCGGTATGTACTTTACTCCTTTTGCTTTTCTGGTTTTGGCTTGCTTGAACTCGATGCCTGAAATTGCCGATGATGATTTGTTTATATAGGAGTTGAATTCTTAGAATTGCGTTCGCCTGATTTCTTCAATGTTTTAGTTTCGGCCATTTGATATTGTTTTGATGCTTGAGATTGATTCTGACTTCTTCAATTTACTTGAATCTTACGGTATTGATGTTTAACTTGGTCAATTGCCTTCGCTACCACGGTTTCGATTTCGAACTCGTGATTACGGCTTTGAATACTCTGAATCTTTGACTTTACTCTCGTTCTGATCATGCTATAGCCGCGGAATTGATTTTGAATTGTTCCATGACTTCGGCATTGTTCATGGTTGATTTTAGTTCTCTGTTGTATTTCTTGAAGTCTTCATTGCATACTGGTGGTCTTTTATAGCATTGAGTTGCACTGTACTTGTCCTGTCCACTGTTTCATTTAGTTGTTCACTGGTGCATTATGTTGTAGCTTTTGGAGCTCGAGTTTCTTAGCTCTGTTCACTTTGAGTTGTATATTGTGTTTTCCTGTAGTGTTGTTTTATTGAGTCTAAGCTTTTAGATCTTGTTCACTTATTTGAGTCTGGTATCTTGATTCACTTGTTTGCTCATGAACATATGATGGCATTTGGTCTAGATTTGAGTTCTTGTTTGATTGTATCTTGACCCTTTGTTGTTTGGTTGATGTGCATATGTG
Source organism: Allium cepa (assembly GCA_030765085.1). Taxonomy (NCBI): domain Eukaryota; kingdom Viridiplantae; phylum Streptophyta; class Magnoliopsida; order Asparagales; family Amaryllidaceae; genus Allium; species Allium cepa. The sequence goes on along the minus strand of CM060938.1, from coordinate 712,443,415 downwards.
TGGGTTTGGTAGTTGTGCATGTCACTGTTGCATTACTGACTTCAGATTTGGTTATCTACTTTGGCTTTGATCTGTTGGAGTTGCAGTATTGTTTTGCTGCAATTGTTGTCATAGATGCATCCTTTATTGTTACTTTGATACTTTATACATCATTTTGAAAAACTGGATGCTTTGTCCTGCACTTGTATTCATGTTGCAGTGACATTTGTTCTGCTTTGAGCTTCTGTTTCACTAGTATTAGTGAAGTTGCAACTGGTTTGGGCCATGTTTCCTTCAGTTGCTTGTATATATGTACTTGCTCGGTCTGTAGCTCAAAGTTGCTACGTCTGATCAATTTGTTGAGCTTGTACACTTTTATTGCACCTGAGTTGAATCCAGTTTTAAAAACTTGGGTTTGACCTTGTGCTGAGAGTTGTGAAATTTATTTTATTGCACATGAGTTGAACCCGACTTTTCATTTGGGTTTTACCTGTGCTCACTTGTCCCTATAACATTATCAAGTGTATATTTCGATGTGCACGGCTTGTGGCATATACAGTGATACACTGTGTATGTCACAAGCTGTTCGTCTACGATAAATTCAAATTTAAATGATGACGAACAACCCAAATAACTGAGGCAAATATTATTTTCAAAATTCACATTTTGTTTTATATTGCAAAAATATTTCTTTTTCAATTTTACTGCGTTAGTGAATATTTGTGCAGATTGCTCAGATGCTGGATTCTAACTGGGATGAAGTTGAAGTTAAAATACGAGTGTGAGTGATATGTAGTGAGGAATTTATGTAAATTAAATTGTGATGTAATTAGAATCAAAATTGTATATGTATAGTGAGAGCTTGAATTTGTACTATTCAAAATTGTACTAAATATTTGTTTGAATAAAATTTCCGTTTGAATTCAAATTCTGTGTTATTTAATTTTATTCAGCAAATATTTATTTAATATATGAAAAATAAAATAGTACATTAACAAATACATTTAAACGAATGTATATATGTTTATTATCATCAAACAAAAATCATATAAGCGCATATTCAATAATCTCCCCCTTTTGATGATAACAAACATATATTTAAGATTTTGATTATATTAAATGTATTTGATCATTGATATGCTCTAATTGCTCCTTCTATTTAAATGCTTACTCTCTACACAAAGCTCCCCCTACATATATGCATACAAATAAAAATATGCAAATGAGCCTAGATGCAAATAGAAAATTATTTGACCTTTGCTTGATTATATTTGACAAAATCTTAACTTTTCTCTCCCTCTTTTGTTATCAGCAAAAGAATAATAGTGTTAGAGATAATAGTGATAAAGTGATTGATATTAATCCAACATTAAAACTCAATGGAATATAAATATTAAATTTCAATAAAAAATCAAACAAAAGTCATAAATATTTTGTTAGGCGCATATTCCACTTTTAGAATGATGGGAATGATGTCATCATATAAAACCATACAGTTGTGTCCATTTGTGGTATATTTATATCAGGAATTTGAATATCTACTAACCATGCATAACCGTTAGGACTTTTGAATGAGATTAGTAGTATTCCAATTTTATTTAAAAAAATTGAATTCAAGTATCTTCTAACCACGCATAACCGTGAGGACTTTTAAATGGGATTAGAATCAACTTTTTTATTTAAAAATCAACTTTTGATTTGCGTTCCATACATGCATAACCGTGAGGACTTTTAAATGAGCATGGAAGCATATAACAAATTCCAAGTAAATCGCCCATGCATAACCGTGAGGACTTTTAAATGAGAGTGAATACACTGGTATTTATTTATTATTACTATATATATTTTTTATTTTTTTATTTTTTATTTAAAAAATGTAAAATGAAAAACGAACCATTCCTGCTTAAAGTGCCACATATCGACAAACTACATAGAATTTTGTTGAGTGATGGTTGTTACAAATATGATAGAGATAGAGATTGTCATGGAATTTTTACCAATAAAAAGTTTTATAACTCTTGTTTAAATTTCTAAAGAAATTTACTAATTATACCGTCTCGATTCATAATATATGATCAATATTAGCACTCATCACTCTTTCAATCACTATTCATCTTTTTGATAATCATATGGAGTCAGATTAGTCCAAATAGTCATTTAAAATCAAATTCAAAAATAATTATAAAATCAATTTTTCAAAAATAACTAATCTGAAAATATGGTCAAAAATGATTTTCTCGAAGGGGTTTTATAAGAAAATTTTCTGCTATTTGAAAATTATTTGAAATGATATGCAGATATTTTCTTTGAAAAACGATGCAGTTACTAAATGTCTCAACAAAAATCACGTTTCACTAGTAATTTTTCTATCAACTAGATTACCAGTGTAATCTGCATCTGAATTTCTCTTTCACTCAAAATTATCATCAATTGAATTTGATAGACAAAAACATGAAGTGTGCACCAAAAATTTCAAACTCAATTTTAACAGCAATTTAAATGACATTCTTTTGAATTTCAATTGAAGCCATATAAATAATCAAAAACCGTGAGTATAGAGTTAGCCGTATTATAACCAAATGTATTATCATCCAACAAAACACTATTTTTAATCCAAACTTATATATATGAAGTAATTCAAAGAATCTAGAGAATTTTATAGTGTTTTTGGCATAAGAATATAATTTGGCCAACTATGTTGAATAAGTCAGAGTCAAAATCATCATTTTTTCATCATCTCATTATTGGCTGATTTAATTCAGAGTACGGTGCAGATTATCACATTTAATATATCGTTCATACCATTACCTGTTTTACCTTTACGATATTTTTTCGTTGTTGTCTATTGTGATTCTGTCACCTTTGAACTAGGCTAAGGAACTTTGCTTTATTGCTCGTTGTGCTCTTGGAACAGCTAGAATCCAAGTAGCACCATTGTTGTTCCTTAGCTTGCCACAAGACCTACAAGGAAAAAGATTTATGTGACCTATTTGTTTTTATAGGTCCTTGATTGTTAGTGGTAGAATATTTTGAAAAATAATTTTGTGGAGACCTAAAACTATTTATAATTGTTCCCTTCGACACCCAAATTTGTTTTACTTTGAGATATTTTATATTTGTGCCTTTTGGAACCCAAATCGATATAGTTTTCACATGTTTGGGTCTATACCAATGATTATTGTGATTGTGTCCATATCTTCTATAAATCGTGCACATAGAATTAACTTGATTAATATTGCTTTCAACAATTTTCGAACTATTATATCGAAGTCCTTCTCTAACCGTATTAACAGTTTTCTTTCCTAATAGCATATTCAACGATTTTTTATTTTTTGAAATTTATCTATAGTCGTTGACAATTGTTGGACTTGTGTTTTGAGAGACACATTTTCGTTTAACAATTGTGTGCACTTTTTAATAGAATTCTCTCTCCTAATATTTTCACTATCTTTTAAAATCATAATTTCATTTTCAAGTGATTTTATACTGATTTTTGATTTTTTAGTTTCATCTTCGAATGTTGGACACTTATCACACTTAAGGATCCTTCTTTGATAGTTTTCAACTAATTGGTCAAGTTGTTCATTTAATTCTATCAAAGTATCTTTTTGTGATTCAAGTTTAGCGTATTTTTCCCTAAGTCATTCAAAACAGCCATTTACTTCGTGGAAATAGATAAGTAATTCAGAGTGAGTAAGTTTTGATACCTCGCTTGGTTCGTCATCGTCGCTATCGGTTATATTTCCATGAAGGCACATATCTGCTTTCTCACTCTCACTGCTAGAACTTTGATTATCTTCATCACTTGTATTCCACGTGGCTGCAAAACTTTTCCTTTTTGATTTCTTTTTGAAGTCGCGTTGATTTTAAGGACAATTGGGCTTGATGTGTCCGGGTTGGTTGTACTTGTGACAGATGATCTTCTGTTCTTCAGAGTAGTCTAGTGCTTTGGCTATTCTGCTTTTGGCCTTTTGAATTCGAGCTGAATTTCCATATTTGTAATTCCACTTTTGAATTTCTTTATTAATAGCTCCAATTCTGCTGCTGCATCATCATCGTCATCGTCATCACTTTCAGTTGTTCCTTTGAGAGCTATTGATTTCTTTCGAGTATCTCCTCCTTCACGCTCTTCCTTGAATTTCATTTCTAGCTCATAAGTGGTGAGATTTCCGATGAGTTCTTCGACTTTCATTTGTTTCAAATCTTTTGATTCTTGAATGGCAGTCACTTTGGCTTCAAAACTATGTCGAAGGACTCTAAGGATTTTTTGGACTATCTCCAACTCTGTATATGATTTTCCAAGAGCTTTTGATTTGTATATGATATTGGAAAGTCGTCCATGCATCTCTTTTACATTTTCTTTCTTCGCCATTGTGAAGTTCTCGTATTCGCTGCTTAGCATGGCAAGGCGAGATTCTTTGACTTGAGATGTTCCTTCGTGAGTCACTTCTAGTGTGTGCCATATTTCATGCGCAATTAGACAATGTGAGACGCGATTAAATTCAAATTGATCCAATGATCAGATAATAGAATTCATAGCTTTAGCATTAGTATTTTGTAATTTATTTTCGAATTCTGTCCATTGTTCCTTTGGTTTATCTACTTCCTGATTTTCTACAGTTGTAGTCGGTGTTCTATAACCTGCTCAACAATATTCCAAGTGTCAATGGTTTTCAGAAAGATTTCCATCCTATTTTTCCAATAAGCATATTCACCATTGAACATTGGTGGTCTAACTATGGATTGACCCTCAGCAAAAGCAGTATTAAAAGAAGCCATTTTAAAAATTCAAATTTTTAAAACAAAAAATTATTTTTGAAAAATGAATTTTTTTTAAAACACATATTGACTTCTATTCCTAGCTCCGATCCACTTGTAGGATCGATTTCACCCTAGAGGGGGGGGGTGAATAGAGTTATGGTATAAATTATAAAAAATTAATTGTGGAAGCTTATAAAATAATTTCAACACAAATCACAGAATAATAGAATCACAAATAATAGCAGAATAATAAAATGCAGATACAGAACGACACAGAATTTACCCAGCTTCGGCAAAACCCTGCCCACGTGCTGATCCCAAGGTTTCTACTAGAAATTAGATAGTCAGACGTTTACACACGTAAACTCGCGACACCCGCTATCGACTGAAGCTAACTCTACGCTCAAAACCCTGCCACACCTCAGCCACTGATTTGCGAATTCTCAAACTGCGCCACGTAGTTTGTCCCCTAGTCACACGACTAGAAATTTAAATGGTTTAAAAATAAATTACAAATTAAAAACAAGTTAAAATTAAAATAAACCGTAATTAAGAGCCCTTTATAATTATAAAGCCAAATGTTAAAATTAAAGTCCGGCCCCCATTTTCTTCGTTCGATCTCGTTCCTTTTTGCTCTTAAATTAGGGATTTTGAGATTGAGTCACTGACTTAGATTTCTTGATTGAATGATGCTTCACTATCTTTCGTTCGATCAGTTGAATTGTTAACGGTTCCTCCTCTTGATCGAGTTCGTCTGATGCCGGTATGTACTTTACTCCTTTTGCTTTTCTGGTTTTGGCTCGTTTGAACTCGATGCCTGAAATTGCCGATGATGATTTGTTTATATAGGAGTTGAATTCCTAGAATTGCGTTCATCTGATTTCTTCAATGTTTTAGTTTCGGCCATTAGATATTGTTTTGATGCTTGAGATTGATTCTGACTTCTTCAATTTACTTGAATCTTATGGTATTGATGTTTAACTTGGTCAATTGCCTTTGCTACCACGGTTTTGATTTCGAACTCGTGATTACGGCTTTGAATTCTCTAAATCTTTGAATTTACTCTCGTTCTGATCATGCTATAGCCGCGGTATTGATTTTGAATTGTTCCATGAATTCGGCATTGTTCATGGTTGATTTTAGTTCTCTGTTGTATTTCTTGAAGTCTTCATTGCATACTGGTGGTCTTTTGTAGCATGAATTGCACTGTACTTGTCCTGTCCATTGTTTCATTTAGTTGTTCACTGGTGCATTATGTTGTAGCTTTTGGAGCTCGAGTTTCTTAGCTCTGTTCACTTTGAGTTGTATATTGTGTTTGCCTGTAGTGTTGTTTTATTGAGTCTAAGCTTTTAGATCTTGTTCACTTATTTGAGTCTGGTATCTTGATTCACTTGTTTGCTCATGAACATATGATGACATTTGGTATAGACTTGAGTTCTTGTTTGATTGTATCTTGACCCTTTGTTGTTTGGTTGATGTGCATGTGTGTGGGTTTGGTAGTTGTGCATGTCACTGTTGCATTACTGACTTCAGATTTGGTTATCTACTTTGGCTTTGATCTGTTGGAGTTGCAGTATTGTTTTGCTGCAATTATTGTCATAGATGAATCCTTTATTGTTACTTTGATACTTTATACATCATTTTGAAAAACTGGATGCTTTGTCCTGCACCTGTATTCATGTTGCAGTGACATTTGTTCTGCTTTGAGCTTCTGTTTCACTAGTATTAGTGATGTTGCAACTGGTTTGGGCCAAGTTGCCTTCAGTTGCTTATATATATGTACTTGCTCGGTCTGTAGCTCAAAGTTGCTACCTCTGATCAATTTGTTGAGCTTGTACACTTTTATTGCACCTGTGTTGAATCCGGTTTTAAAAATTTGGGTTTGACCTTGTGCTTAGAGTTGTGACATTTATTTTATTGCATGTGAGTTGAAACCGTCATTTCATTTGGGTTTGACCTGTGCTCACTTGTCCCTATAACATCATCAAGTGTATATTTCGTTGTGCACGACCTTATGGCATATACAGTGATACACTGTGTATGTCACAAGCTGTTCGTGTATGATAAATTCAAATTTAAATGACGACGAACAACCCAAATAACTGAGGCAAATATTATTTTCAAAATTCACATTTTATTTTATATTGCAAAAATATTTCTTTTTCAATTTTACTGCGGTAGTGAATATTTGTGCAGATTGCTCAGATGCTGGATTCTAACTGGAATGAAGTTGAAGTTAAAATACGTGTGTGAGTGATATGTAGTGAGGAATTTATGTAAATTAAATTGTGATGTAATTAGAATCAAAATTTTATATGTATAGTGAGAGCTTGAATTTGTACTATTCAAAATTGTACTAAATATTTGTTTGAATAAATTTTCTGTTTGAATTCAAATTCTGTGTTATTTAATTTTATTCAGCAAATATTTATTTAATCTATGAAAAATAAAATAGTACATTAACAAACACATTTAAACGAATGTATATATGTTTATTATCATCAAACAAAAATCATATAAGCGCATATTCAACAGAGAATGGTTTCAAAAGGAAGGTTTTGGCCTTTCAGCCAAGATTATACAAAGGGTTTTACTTGGTTTCAGAAGGGGTATTTTCAATGGATTCGAAAGGTGTACTTTCAAAGGTTTATATATTTTCGTCAACTAAGATTTTGGTGAAGTATATATAACATGGCAAGGTGATTTTGAGTAAAGCATAGAGTATATATGTTTTCCTTGTTTAAGTTTGATTTAAAGGTTTTAAATCAATTTGAGAAAACGTTTTCAAGTAAAATTTTGGGAAGGTTTCCCTCAGTAAGATGACTCAGATATTATAATACTAGATGGGATTGGTATAGGGTTGTGCCCTATACATTAGCTATTAGCCCTGGCTATTTATCTCCAAAATTCCAGCGTATAGGGCTTTGACATAGGTAGGGATAAAATTATGATTACACATAAAAGGAACATATGTTATATACAGATTGGTTATTGGTGATCCCGTAAAAGCACTTGGATGAGGAGACCCAGGGAGAAGATAAGTTTGGGACATATTGTCCAACATAGAAGTATTTAATAGATTCTTAAGGAAAGATTGTCCACAAGAAGAGTGTCTAATAGATGTTAGATAAATTTGATTTATATTTTCTGTTAGGCTCGAGTTAGCCAAAGGTTAGTAGTTAGCTAAACAAAATTGTAGTTTTCAAACAGATAGTCCATTTATTACCTGATATGTTTGTTTATATGATAATGCTTTATAGATTTTAACTAATTTTGGTTGCAGGAAAAGAATTGCAAAAGATGTGTTTTAAAAGGATGTTAGTGAGGAGGAAACCCGTTCCGCTAAGCGGCCTGATCTCACTAAATATAAAATAACCGAGACGTATTGTATTATTTACACCAGGCTTTATGTCTGACTCGAAGTTTTCATTCCCTTTAAACCCTCAAGTGCTCAAATTGATATGAGTAGGCTGAGGGTTGAAGTTTTTAGGTTTTAGTAATTTTGGTGAATAAAGCTTCCAGAGATGAGCAGGTGGCTGACGGATAGCTAATAAGGAGTTACATTTTATTCTATTTGTTTCCACTGTGCGTATTAAGTCAAGTATGACTATATTGACTTTGGTCAACAGAAGGGGCGTCGTCATATGTCGTTCTTGAAGTATTTTGTAATAGATATATTTGATCGTAGCATAGGAAACTTTAAGGGATTATGTGACATGAATATGAATCAGTGTTTTGAAATGTAATCAATAAAATGTTGTTTCTGAAATCTGTGATTTGTTTATGTTCAAGTGCTTTTGACATTATGGATACCATTAGCATTCCATATTTTGTCACCAGAAGTTAATACTAAAGATGAATGCAGCAACTGTAGTACTTACCTTTTTCCTCTAGATACGAGATGTTACATATTGACTCACCATCTTCAAAAGTTGGTCATTAAAAGGGAAAGGATGCTTTCGACTCCTTCAATTCCTTCGAAAGGTTCTGAAGCTTTTGGACTATGGGTGTAGCATCATGTTACTCCAAAAACCAGCCTTTCGACTAATTTGAGACCTCTTTAGGCAAAGAAAACGAGAGAAGAGCTCCAGCTAAGCCTTTCGAAAGAGTCGATGGGACGCTGCCATTAAAGTCTGGAAGTAACATAACCTTTAAAGGTGTCAGAAGGTTTCTCCAGTAAATATCCAGATATTACTTACCTTTCAAAGAAGATGAAAGAGTTGAAAGCACCCCTCTACCTTCATTTAAAACCATTCGACTAGATGAAGACCTTTAGATTAAGTTGAAACCACTCCTCTTGAAGACAATGAAGAATAGCTCTTTGATCATATGCCAAACCATCCAAAACCGATGGTTTTACCTTCATCATACTATTGGAAGACAAGTATTATCTTGAGCAACCCCTTCGAAAGCTATGGTAAGCCTTTCGAATCGGTCGAAACCAATGCGGTCTAGGAAGGGTTCCGTATCAGATCCGAAACAAGAGCACAAGCCTAACCAACATCATCGAAACCTATGAGCAAAGGCTATCGACAGAGTCGGAAGCACTTACAGGATGACTTAAAGAAAAGGAGCACCACCATACCTTTCGACAAAGGCAGTAAGATGCTTGAGCCTTTCAGTAGCCTCCTTTTGACCCAGTCGAAATCATCAAGGTCGAAAGGTGCTTACCCTCATCTATAAATAAAACCCATGGGGTCACATTTTGGGGATCCAATCCTCTCATTCTAAACTTGTATACTTTAACGTTTCCTTAAAGTTTTTGTTAGATCCATCTTTATGTTTCAGGTTTCACCTTCATCAAAAGGTCATCATCAGCAATGTCAACACCCCTTCAAACTCCAATCTATATTCTTTGAAGCCATAACCTCCAACAAGGTCGAAACTAAGTCTTATAGATCTTCCATTTCTTGAAATCTCTCTTTTGATTCAATATTATTACACACTTAAATTCTCAACTAACACAGGAAGTATAAGGATACGGCTTTCGAAAAGGTTGAAACCTCACCTTTAACATCTAGTTAAGTCCAAACTATTCAATAGCCATAAGCCCTCGACAAGGTCTGAACCTAGACCACGATTCATGGTTCAGGATTTATCATTAAGATCACCTCACTTCCAATAGGGTCCAAACTTTACATCGGATTCTTGGGATATATCCTAACAACACAACTCACAGAATTTCTAACAGGGTCGAACCTTTCAAGGGAAAACGTCTTGAGATATTTCCATCATTTATAAAGGAAGGTCTTCAAAAAGGAAAATTAATCCATTTCAACAAGGTCAAAAGATTACTAAGCATGAAATCTAATCCTTTCAACACAATCAAAAGATCTGTCTGGGTAATTCCTACTTGTTAAAGCCTAATCGGGAGGAGATTCTAAGAGGATTTATACCTTCTTTTCTACTCCACTAGCCTAAAGGATACTTCAAATTACTTAGTATAATTTCATGGTGTTGACAAGAAATCTTGTTAATACTTTTGGCTTTAGAAGGGGGCCTGAACCTAAGACTTGGTTAAGTCCCCAACACTACTATTCTCTAAATTTACTTAACCCTATCTCAAGTTCATTTACTTTGGTTTGATTATGGCCAGAAAGATTACAAGATCCAAACAAGGGTCATTTGAACTCCACTTGAAAAGATTCTCCCCAATAATCATCAAGGGTTCCAACCAGGACGAAGAGCAATGGCTCAGATTAGACGCTCTAAGAATTATAAAACAAAAGAAAGCGGAATCTTATGATCCTGAGAAACGAAGTTTAAATCCTTTTCATTTTGGCCCCACCCTCATCTTTTCACTAGGAAAGAAAACAAATGGAATTGACAGTCTTCAATCAAATGAGAAGAAAATCCAACATTATTCCAAAGGCACCATCGTTGAGAAAGAGATAATGGATGATTATAGTGCCTTTGCTCATAAGTGGCAACCAATTAAAACAATAACATTTCTAGCTCAAGAAATTCAAAGAGTGGTAAAAGGAAAAGAAATTTAATAACATGAAGACATAAGGCCAAGAAATAAAAGGTCAAAAGGTCGTCCATAAGAATCGTGTTTCAAATCTAGACTTCCAAAAGAGTGCAGCTTGACAACATCCATAGAGAACATCTACTTGCTCAAAAAGGATGATCTTAACTATTGTCCATCACAAAAGAAAAAGCTAAAATGTTAAAGGAATTTGGGGGGATCATATTTCCACTATCATATGAGGAATGATCATGAAACCAACCATTGCAGAGCCTGAAGGGGATGATCATAAACATCTTTCGTTAAGGAAAAATTCAAGAGTTTGTAAAAAGAATTTGAGACAAAATAAATAAAGAGCTACATTTCATAGAAAGAAAATCTACATGGTTGGGAATCATGTTCCTTATATTTGGATACTACCTAAGAGGTAGAAAAGCCTCTATCGGAGCTGAGTTGGCTAGGGCAGAGCACCTTCTAGAGGGAAGACGTGTAAGCCCTTAGCCACACCATAAGATGGCCAGGTTAAAGCACCGAACAAGCCATTGGCTGTGCCTCTGGTCAGGTCAAGGAACCTCCTGGAGCGAGGATGGAGTAAACCTTTAGCCGCACCATAAGATGGCAAGGTTAAAGCACCAAACAAGCCCTTATCCATGCCATGATATGGCCAGGGTAAGGCACCTCCTGGAGGGACGATAGAGTAACCTTTTATTCGCGTCATAAGATGGCCGGGGTAGAGCACCAAACAAACCCTTATCCATGCTAAAAAGGGCTAGGGCAGGGCGCCTCCTTGAGAAAGGTCAGGCAAGTCATTTGTTCTAGTCTCTAAGATGAGCTAACTAAGAGCACCGAACAACAATGGACTAAGACGTCCAAGTCCAAGAAGAGGCCCGCTAAACAATGGACTAAGATGTCTAAGCCCTAGAAGTGGCATATTTTATAATGGACTGAGACATCCAAGTCAAGAGGAGGCACATTCAGCAATAGATTAGGATGTCTAAGCCCGAGAAGAGGCTCATCAGATCATGGACGAAGACGTCCAAGCTCAAGAGGCAACTAGACAAATTACTTCTATACAAGGCTTGAAGGATTCACACATCAAAGGAGTAGAACAGAACTTTACTTATAAAACTCAAATCTGGGTTTTGGGACTTTCATTTATAAACATCATTTATTAATACCCAAATGTGGATCTATGCCTTTCATACTGGAATTTCATTTATTAATACCCGAACCAAGATTTTGGGTCTTTCATTTCTAAATGACATTTAGTAATACAAGAATCCATGTTTCAGGATATTTATTTTAAGGCTACATTAACTAATACTCGAATTTGGGTTTCGGGTCCCTATCGATCACTGATTATCTTAATATACCTAAATCTGTGTATCGAGACAATTACTTATTTAAGCCCTGATATGGGTGTGAAATTTCAATAATGGAATTATATTTTTCTACCGCAAATGCTCCAATATGGATCAAAGAACATTGTCATAAAGATCACTATTTAGAGTTTTCAAATCTGAGTTTTCGATTTCTAATTTACAAATCCCATTAATGTCAAAGAAATGGATTGCAGGATTCTACATTCGAAATTTAGATGGTGATTTCTGAATTTAGTTCTTTATTAAATATATATTGTAGGTTTACATTCCAATATTTATGCCCTTGTAATAAGGCAGGATTTTCTATCAGCAAATTTTTAGATATTCCAACCAAATGGTTGTAGTTAAATTTTCAAACATTTCTCACCACGGTTGAAGATGGGATTTAAATGTTTGATATATGTTATCTTTTATGCAATTAACAAGATGATTTTTAATTTAAGCAAATGATATACATAGACTTGCATGTTAATGTCAAGCTAACAATTAGAAATATTGTTTGCTTCATACTTTTTTAGGGAAATCATCGCAACAAAGAAAAATAAAAGATTAAGCAAATCCGGAAGTAATGAAGGAGCTATCATAGAGCATTTGAGAAGTGACATCACAGAAAAGGTTCACAAATCAGGTGATATTTACCAAATTAATATAATTCACAGAAATCATGAGATAATTTACAAAACTATAAAGTTAACCACATCTTTATAAAAAACAAGTTTGTTCAAATCAAATATACAAATAAATAACAAGTCTTTAGCAGTCTTGTCAAGAGTCTCATCGACTGAAGGACCATAGCATGACGAATCGCAGTGCTGAGAACCTATTTAAGTTTCATTTCTCTCTTCCTAGCTCTGTTTTCATCATCGATTGCATCAATGTTAGTCTTCAGAGCACGGTTAAAAGCTCTATTCGTAGCCCTAAGGGTTTTGTTATCCCTTTCTAGCTCTACGACGTGCTTCTGAAGGAAGTAATAATCGTGTTCGAGCTTTTGGTTCTTAGCAGCATACTTATTGATAGTTTGAGAATATTTCACACTCTATTGCTCTTAAAAATATTTGACTATTTCAAATTAGACTTTGCGGCACCAATTCACTAACATTTTCGTCTAAACCTAGGGGAGGGAGAGCATAGTAGGAAATTTCTGGGCTACAAGGAGCTTCGACCATGTAGGTTTATTAGCTGAAGGAGTAGCGTGAGGGACTGACAAATCAGTACTTGAAATCTTGTCTCCTATAATGGATTCCAACGGAGCACACTGTGCCTGAATAATCTTTAATTTTAGCTCCAAGTCACTTATTTGTTGAATGAGCTCTGACATCTTGTAATCAAAGTCAATTGACGGATTTGTCTTCGATTACCCTTAAGTGCGGTAATTGTTCCATCTTTGCTTTTAATTTCGGTCTCAAAATAGGTAATGTGATCTTTTTGGCCGCTGGAAATGGTTCTCTGAATAAAATATCTTTTGTGCCATTTCAAAACTTCGATGTTACCACTGTAGCGTTCTAATATGACATCGTCGCTAAGCACAATCCCTCCACTTGCTTGCAACAACTTCTCTCTAAGAGCATCGATGTGTGACGGTAAATTATAAGGAAGAGAAGTTTTAGATAACTATATCTCCTATTTAAGAAAAAGAAATAAAACAATGTCAAAATAAGAATAAAAAAATTTGTTTATTATTACAGTAAAGAATTACAATTCAAACAACAACGAAGTCAAAAAATACAATAGACAATTGATTGACATCCAAAGCTAATAAACTACATTTTTAACTTTGTTTAATGAATTGGCAGAAAGATTAATAGTAGAATCAAAAGGAATATTTAGTCTCTCTGGGGTTGACATTCGGGGATATTTGCTATAGTCCCACCTCCCAGTTGGAGGACACTGCCAAAAATTAATGTTGTATGAAATGTCCTGATTTCTTTAAGAAATGTCTCTTTCTCATCGCCAAGAAAAGCAAACCAAAGTTAAGGGTCCTCCAAATAAGGTTTTGTAAGTCTTTGAGGAAGTAGTATCTTGTTAATTTTAAAGATTTTAATATTGATGCCTTTCCGAGATAAAATCGTCTCAGTTTGATGTATTGGCTTAAATGGTCTTTAGAGATAAGGCGACCTAATGAACAGTCACTCTGAAATAATGTAATAAAATGAAACTAATCATAAAAGGAAAAACTGGAAAAAAAACTCTGTTAGTCAATACATCATAAATTTATTTATAATTATTTATCTGATTCATACAAAACAGCTTAGAGAATAGTTCAAATACAAATTTGTCTTTATAATACTCAACCTTTTCAAGTGGGACATCCTTAGGAATCGACCTGACCCGTGGTAAGTTCCAACAAGCTCCAGGGTGCGGGTCAGATACTAGTTCATCTAGGTATTTCCTGCGAAAATATTTAGAAAGATCCCCACTCTAAATTCACTCAAGTTCAAAAAATCGATAATTGAATGTCTACAATAAGATTATATAAAAAGTAGACTAAAATATCTCTCTTTTCAATTAGCATCCAAAATAATGTAATTAACTCTCGATTTTCCTTTAAGAGAGTATCGTATCGGAGGCACGCTCTCTTTAATAAGGGGCGATCTTTGATATTTAAAAGATGTCGGCACTGAGGCACTCCTGTCAAGCCTATGATACTTTTCAAAGGGTACATTATGCTCCTGTATTTGCTGATCTAACTCTCTATATACCTTGTTAATTTCAGCTTGTTTCCTCTTAATTTTTGTTTTATAGTGGAGGATGGACTTCTTCCCTATCTAAAATGAATGATATGCACTAATATTATTATCTTCGAAGTGAAAGAAATTTAAATAGAGAATACCATACTTGTGATACCAGAATAGAAGTTTGGGAAACCTGCTCTTTCCTTGTAGGCTCTTTGATATTAATAGGAGCATGCTCATCTTCTTGGAGAGCAGAAGGCCCAATAGATTCAGGTGGGGTAGTTGTAGGAGGGGTTTTCTTTTTTTTTGAATCTTTGGTATTGTCATCCCCACCCTTGTCAGAAGCTTCATTGTGATCTCTGCCATCTCTACTTGGTCCTTGACCACCAGCAAGGTTATTGTCATCATCATCATCATCATCATCATCGTTATCGTCATCATTGCCATCATCCTCGCCTTCCTTCCTGGTGGCATCATCCTTATCACCCTCATCCTCAGAGCCTAACTCAATTTAAAAGGAGGCGGCATCAGAAGAATGGATCTCAGAGGCATTGATTTCCCCCTCATCTGCGGGTGCAATCCCTTTCCACATCTGGTTAATCTTTCCCATTGCTCTAACAACTAGGGCAGAATCAAGCGAGGGGAAGCCAAAGTCTGGACATTTCTTAAAGCTGTCGGCATATGCAAGCATGAGGGCTTCTTCATAGGATTTCAGCAGCAATTGCCTTAGAATAGCGGCAATAAAGTGAGATATTAGCCGCTTAGCATCCTTAATGGTATGGACAGTGAGTTTCATTGAAGCCCTAGTCTTCTTGAAATTTTTCTTCAGAGAAATGTTCTTCACGGCTATATGAGTTTTCTCATCTTCAGAATCCCTTAAAGTGAGATCTATAGCAAATTTCTCATCAGCAAGGAGTTGATGAGCTTATCTTTCTACTGCGAGATCAGTTTCAGCTTGGGAAAGAGAAGTTTTTAATTAATCTAGCTCCGAGGAAGCTTGATCTTTAGCAGCAGAAAGAGAGGACACTTGATTTTTAAGGTTAGAAATTTCCTCCTAAAATTTGAAGGATTCTGCAGAAGATTTCGAAGCATGTTCATTAAAAGCTAGCCAACACTTAGAAATATGAAAGGAGAAATGTAACAGAAGTTTGTGATTTATAGAAAACCAATAACGATAAAATTGATTGAAGTGAAACTTACCAACAGTTGTTGCTCCATTAGAGAGTGAAAGTGCACCACTAAATCTGGAGTGAAGAAGGCGGGTGAGTAGAAGTAAAGGACTCCGAGTAAAGGATAGACTCAAGTATCTCTTAGAAGTTGAGGTGGAAGGATCGGAAGATGATGGTTAAGAGGAAATGCATTTTGGAGTAAGAGGCATATTCAAAGCCAGCTACATTTATGGAAGAGCAGCCGACGAGTCTGAAACAGAGATGCGAAAGATGGGTTCAATTCCAACAGTAGTTTGCACTGGCTTACCTTTGGAAGCCTCCAAAGTTAGGCTCTTTAGGGATTTTTCAAGAGATAAGCGCTCTTCTTCCTCCATATCCACAAATTTAGTGGCTTTCTATGGAGGCTTTGTTTTAGAAGATCCCATTAACTTCCTTTTAAAGTCTTCTTCGTTTTAGCCAATGATTCAATAATGAATAGTGCATCAGAAGTTTCAGGAAAGGATGTAGCATCGCTAGCAAGCGTACTTGAGAAGAAGCTTAAACGAGTTCAAGCAGACTAAAAGTGAGCAAAATAATTTAGGAAGCAACAGAAATAGAAAGCAAATACTTAGCCCATAACTTATCGGACTGGTCTACACAGATGGGTGACATAGGAGAAAAGTGTTCAGCATCTCCCAAGGCAAGGAAGCACTTTCCTTTTAAAATATATTGGACCAAAGAGGGTAATCCTAAAAACTTTGGCCAGGGAGAGGAATGGAATGTTTCCTTAAGTTTAGTGTATCAGCAGCTTTAGTCGATTCCCAATTTTAGCGGAAGCTACGATAAGAGATTCTACCATTCTCTTGTCTGCTTCGTTAAGTTCTTTGTAGGAGAACCTGGTGTGAAATGAAGATTAAACATGGGAAGTAATGAAATATGAGAAAGATTATGAAAACTTAAACTTACGGGGAGAACAAAAAGCCCGACTAATATTTGGGAAACACCGAATGAAGAAAACTGGTTTTCCTAGTCTTTGAATTTGTTGACCCTATCCGATTTTAGCTTCATGAAAGGGTTAGCTCTGAAATTTGATGGTTAAGAGTGCTAAATTTGTCTAATCGAGTCAAATAGTTCAATACTTCTACATTCAGAGAAGGAATTCCTGATTGAAGCGCCAATAACTCCAAAATAGAAGGAAGATGTATACATTCGGAGATAGCAGAATTAGGGCAATTCCAAGATAAATTAGGAACCTACATGGAAAGTCCGAAAATGGAAGAAACCCACCATGCCATATGTGTATAGTAGTTAAGAAAAGAACCCATCAAGAGGGCTATTGATGGTGTCATTTTTAATAGGCGGAATGGCTTCTACTCCGATGATTCCAAAGTCGTTGAGAATAGCATCCACTTCATCCTGAGTGGACATCAAAGAGCGTTTTGAAGAAGGTTCAACTTCCTTAGGAGAACTCATGACTCTGCCAGGTGAAAAAGTTTCAGCTAGAATTTTCAAGTTTGACATGGACATGGTATTCTTTTAAAAGTTTGTCAAAAAACCTACTTAGATAACATAAACATGAACCAAATTTGAAATTTCAATTTTTTTGTAAATGTTTAAGTTAAAAGTACAAAACATTAGGCTTTCGACAGAGTTGAAAGGAAAAAGGCTTCAACATTTGCAAGCACATCTCAACATCGTTGAAAGCCTAAATAAAAGTATTCCTTGAGCTATCGACAAGGTCGGAAGAACAAGTCATAATAGTTGTTCAAATTAGCACTTTTCAATAGTTTCGAAAGTTCTACAGGAACCCAATCGTTAGATGGAAGAAGTTAAATTTAACCTAAGAATTTGAGTAGAAACTTACACTAACACTCCATAAACCAAGTAAAAAGAAGCTTCGATACTGTCGAAACCAATAACTTAGATTTTCTGAGACAAATACAAATATTGTCGAAATCTAACATACCCACTGAGTCGAAAGGTTGTAAGTTAAACTTATATGCACTTAGAACATTTCGATAATGCTGGACAAAAACAACTCTAAAGGGTTTCGAGTAAGTAGATTAAAGTGGTGTCGAAGGGGTCGAAGGGGTCTTACGATGGTTCCAAAAATCAACTAAGGAAGATGGATTGCAATCAAACAAAAGGGCTTCGACTAAGTTGAAATGTTTTGTAATGGAAAGGGTTCCTACTCTCTACTTAACAACATACCCTTTCGACAAGGTTGATCAAATTAGCACTATAACACCTTTCAATGCCATCCAAAGGGGCTAAGAAAGCAAATCCAATGTTGCCTCCTCAATCCCATTCGAAGGGGTACAAGGGTCATTTTTGCATCAATTTTTCATCCGTTCATTTGAAACTTCCGGGTGAAGAATACAATTTCCACCATCTTCCCCCAAACCTGATGGCAAATCTAGGATTCCAAAATTTCTTAAAGTAAATAAATTAAACTTGTTAAGAAAATGGATTTTAACAGAAATCAAACTTTGTCAGTTTTAGAAGTATAAAAAAGTACTATCAAACTGGAAACCCAGATTTACTAATGAAGAATAAAAATAGTAAATTTTGAAATGATAATCCAAAACCGATAAGGGGATGGATTTTAATATCAACCACTGTCAATTTCAAAATCATAAATGAGAAACAAACTTTATAAATTCCTGAAACTGAATTAAGTGAAGGATTCTTAGCAAATCAAACAAAATCTACCCATAGAAAATCGAGAATCAGACATTTCAAAATAAAACTTCTATTTTGAAATCTAAAGTAAAATCGAATTATACATTTCAAAATAAAACTTCTATTTTGAAATCTGAAGTAAAACTCGTCTAAAACATGAACAAAGAGGAAAGAATAGCAAAACAAAGTTGAAATCAAACTTACGAATTAGAATTGATGATTACTTTAATTTCTAGGAGCAAGTTAGAAGTTTGAGAACCTTTAGAACTATGTTAATCGTACTTGGAATTTTTGATTGTAGAAATGCAAAAGATGAAGAAGAAGGGAAGCGTGCTTTATAATAAAAGTCACCCAGAATTGCCAACCATTGGATCAAATTTGAATAGACGGTTTAGATCCATGCGGGAAGACCAAAAGGCGAGAAGCTTCAAGGTTTCAGTAAAATTGACTTGGAAAGCCAAGTGCATCCCTTCGCAAGGAAGGGCGGAAAATGTTACTCCAAAAATCAACCTTTCAACTAAGTCAAAACCTTTACAAGAAAAGGACAAGAGCGAAGAGCTCAAGCTAAACCTTTTGAAAGAGTTGAAAGGTTGCTGCCATCAACGTTTTGAAGCAACATTACCTTTCGAAGGTGTCAGAACGTTCCTCCAGTCAATATCCAGAGGGTACTTACCTTACTAAGAAGATGAAGAAATTAAAAGCACCCTTCCGCCTTCATTTAAAACCTTTCGACTAGATGAAGACCTTTAGATTAAGTCGAAACCACTGCTTTCAAAGGAAATGAGGAATAACTATTTGAACATATGCCAAACCATTCAAAACCAATCATTTCGCCTTCATCAAACTGCTGGAAGACAACTATTATCTTGAGCAACCCTTTCGAAACTATCGTCAGCCTTTTGAATCAGTCAAAACCAATGTGATCCTGGAAGGGTTCCGCATCAGATCAGAATCAAGAGCACAAGCGTAACTAACATCTTCGAAACCTATGAGAAAAGGCTATCGATAGGGTCGAAAGAACTTACATGACAACTCAAAGATGAGGAGCACCACCATACCTTTCGACAAAGGCGACAACATGCTCAAGTATTTCAGCGCCACCTTTCGACCAGGTCGAAAGCATCAGGGTCGAAAGAAGCGGACCCGTATCTATAAATAAGACCTAAGGGATCAAGATTTGGGGATCTGATTCCCCTCATTCTTAACTTGTATACTCCTAAGTAAAGTGTTGTAACCCTAATTTGTAAATTTATTTAGGAATTTATAGAAACACAATTTTTTTTGCTAGATTAAGGGGAATCTCAAACACTTTAGTCTACTTTATTATTTCCTTAAAGCTTTTTTTGGATTCACCTTTATGTTTCAGGTTTCACCTTTATCAAGAGGTCATCGTTGACTGTTGGGCATGTTCTCACCCACCACCGAACAGGAGCCAACGGACCAAAGAACCACCGGACCAACCCACTACCGGACCAACCACACTCCTCGCACTACCGAACCAAGGCAGAACCAACCATACTCCTCTCACCACCGAGTCAATCCACACGCCTTTCTCTACCGAACCCGCACGAAGAAGGCCCTACCGAATCAGAAGCATACTGCCAAAACTGAACCAGAAGCATACTGCCCCTACCGAACCAAAGTGAAGAGGGGATTACCGAACCAACAATGCCAGGCTAGATCATGTCAGCCCAGGCCCACCAGCAGCTATATACATCCAAGACCCCTTCCCCCAGCCTCACTCTATAAATAGAGGGGCAGGGGTACAACAATGGAGGAAAAGTTTGAGAGCTCAAGCATGGACAGAACTTTCAAACAACTTTCATACACTTGTAATCAAAGCTTTGTACTTGTAATCTGAACAGTCAAAGAGAATAACATATGAAGTGGGCGTAGACACATTCTGGCCGAACCACTATAAATCTGTGTGTCTTTTACAGTTTAGTCCTTGCTTTTTACATATTTGCAAAAATCACCCAAATCGCTAAGAACAACATAAAATCGACTAAATCATACGACTTGGAGGTGTTTGCCCACTTTTTATGCAAACATTTTTGGTGCTTTCATTGAGAGTCGAGCTAGAAGCTTCAGCTTCTCCCACTTAACCTTCTTCCCGAAATCATCGCTCATTGCTTGGAAGACATGCCTCCCAGGCAGAAGAAAGATGTTAGCAAAGGAAAGAACTTCGCAACTAGCAGCGTTCCAGATCCAGTGATCATAGATCAAGAGAACCGTCCCATTTCAACAGCAGTACGAAATGGAAATCAGGAAAATCCGACAACCCCTTCCACAGAACAACCGGCAACAATTACTAGGGCAGATATAGACAGGGTTGTGGCTGAAGTGACTAACTGCTTCACATCCCAACAAGAAGCCTTGGTGGATCGACTCATGTCACGCTTAAGAGATGCCGATGAATCCAACCGCAACACTGAATCATAGGATGAGTCCCAGTCTGGAGGATCTGGGAGGCAACAAAGATCTTTCTTCTTCGAAGAAGCAAACAACAGAAACAACAATGATAGGAGCCGAGCCCGAACTCAGCCCGAACTCCGACCTGAGGAAACACTTGGAACCAAACCCAACGGGGGAGGTACCAGGCGAGGGTCGGCTGTGGCTGAGCCGGTCATGCTACCTAGCCATGGAAACACCAATGAACGGGGCCAAGCTAGAGTCCAGCCCGAAGTTGGACCCGAGGAAGCGCTTAGAACAGAACCCAGCAGGGGAAGATCGAGGCAAGAGCCAACTGCAGCTGACCCTAGCATGCTCCCAGAAGACCAGAGACAACACTGGAAAATATTAGGAGTGATAGACGATACCACCCCTACAGATCATCTGGACGGAATCAATCCCGTAGAGAAGAACCAAACTCATTTCTAACTGCTTCAAATTCTAATGAAAGGATGGCGCGATTGTTCAGAGAGTGCGTCTAAAGGGACAAAGAGATCGAGGGATAGGCGTTAGGGTAACCAGCCCTTTTACCCACAATATCGAAATTGCCATCACCCCCCGGGAATGAAAAATGCCAACAATGGAACCTTACAAGGGAATCTCTGACCCCGTTGTACACTTGCAGAGATACACACAGCATATGCTCATGAGCGGAGCCACAGAAGGAGTATTGTGAAAATGCTTTCCACTATTGTTGGCAGATCTAGCTACCTCCTGGTTCTGCCACCTGCCCCAAGGATCCATCAGCTCATGTGAGATGTTGAAAGAAAAGTTCATCAGCCAGTTCCGCATTCATGTGGAACAACCCAAGGACGCTTATTCCCTATCTAATATCAAACAGAAGCCTAGGGAGACAGTGCAGCAATATCTAACCCGATTCAGTGCTGCGGCGGCCGCAGTCCAAGATGCCGATGAGAAACTTATCTTAATGGCCCTCTGTAGTGGTGTGCATCCGGATACTAAGTTTGCTAGAAGATTAATGAAAGAAAAACCAGCTACCTTACCCGATTTCTTCTATGAAGCCGGAAGATATACGAGACTTGAAGACACTGCCACCGAAAGACAGACAGGGAAACAAACCAAGGTAGCTCATGGTGACACACCCGCTGTAGCAAAGGACGTTCGAAGAAATAACTCTAGAGACAATGCTGGGGACAAGAAAGGAGAAAAACGTCTATATCGGCCAGGACCGAGATTTGACACTTACACTCCTTTGAATGAAACAATCGAAAACATCTTCCTGACCACCCTAGACGAAGTTAAATACAGACGCCCCCATACAAGAAGGAAACAGATAATGCAATTAAGTCTGGAAAGTTTCTGCCGCTTCCACGAATCTTATGGGCATGATACCAATGAATGCCATCATCTCTGGGACTTAATTGAAGAACACATCAGAAGGAAGAGACTAGAACGCTATATAAAAGGTCAGAACAGGACCCCTGCTCCTGCCAATGAAAATCCAAGGCTACCCCTACTAGAAACAAGAGGGGGAAATCGCAACACCAGTGGCTCCAGTCAAGAGAAGATAGTGGTCCATACCGTATCGGGAGGACCACATCGCCGACAGAAGCTAGGCAGAGATGGAAAGATACGGAAAGTGACTTAGAAACAATGAAGGCTGCGTTAATTCTGTTATGGAAGAACGCCACCCAAAGCAAAAGAGAATGATAACATTACATTCAATAGGCGTGACCTAGAAGGAAGGCAGTACCCTCACATGGATCCTATGGTCATCTCTGCCCGGTTCGGCCCTTCGAATTCTAGTAGACACTGGAAGCTCAGTAAATATCCTATTCAAGCATGCTTTCGACAGAATGAAGCTGTCAATGAAGGATGTGTCTCCCTACAACAAACCACTACACGGTTTCACTGGAGACGCGAAGATGCCCCTCGGGCAATTGGACCTTTTTTTGAAATAGGAAGTCACCCCCGCTCTGTTGTGCGGAAACAAACATTTATGCTAATAGATAACCACTCGGCCCACAACGCCTTTTGAGGAAGACCAGCCTTGTCTGACTTCTAAATTGTCTTCGCCCTATGGTGCCTGAAGATGAAATTTCCAACAGACAATGGAATAGGGGGAGTAGAAGGAGATCAAGACGCCGCTCGAGATTGTTGTGTAACTGAACTTCGCAATAATCGCAGGAAAGATAGAGGGAAGAATGCAGAGACTACTCTCTGCACGAAAAACTTGGAAGCATAGCAACTAAAGAAAGCCCCTCCTCTTCGATATACCAGTGATCCTTTCAATGAATTAGACCCCAGAGACAAAGAGGAGGAGGCCACCGCCGAGCCTGCAGAGGCTATGGAGTTTGTATCTGTAGACAAACACGACTCAAGTAGACTATTGAAAATCGGATCTCAGCTGAGAGCAGAATTGAGGGATAAACTCATTGATTTTCTCCGCCACAACTTGGATGTATTTGCATGGACGCACGCTGACATTACTGGAATCTCCCTAGACGTGGCATGCCACGTACATAACATCGATCCTACCAAGGTGCCAGTAAAGCAGAAAAAGAGAAGTATAGGGGATGAACGATCAGCAGCCCTCGATGAAGAAGTAAAGAACCTACTTGCCAATAACTTCATACGAGAAGCCATCTACCCAGAGTGGATCGCTAACCTGGTGCTAGTAAAGAAGGCTAATGGGAAGTGGAGAACATGCATTGACTTCTCCAACTTAAATGACGCTTGCCCGAAGGATTGCTTCCCACTCCCCCAAATCGATCAGCTTGTGGACGGCATAGCCGGGCACGAACTCTTATCTTTTATGGGGCATACTTCGGATATAACCAAATTCCTATGCACGCTCCCGATCAAGACCACACCAGTTTCATCACTGACCAGGGATTGTACCGCTACAGAGTAATGCCTTTTGGACTTAAAAATGCCGGAGCTACTTATCAGCGCCTCGTCAACAAGATGTTCGCGGAACTAATATGACGAACTATGAATGTTTATATGGACGACTTGCTAGTAAAGTCAAGGAAAGCCGACGACCACGTAAGCCACCTGGGAGAGATGTTTCAGGCACTTCGCCAATATGGAATGAAGCTGAATCCTCTAAAGTGATCCTTCGGAGTATCATCGGGAAAGTTCTTGGGATTCATCGTCCATGCTAGAGGAATTGAAGCAAGCCCCGAACAAGTCTGAGCCCTGAAAGATATCGGGATACCTTCCACTCGAAGAGAAATGCAAAGCCTGAATGGGAAGGTGGCCGCCCTAAGCAAGTTCGTCTCTAAAGCGACTGACAAGTGCGTTCCCTTCTTCGAGGCTCTAAAGAAAGACAAAGGAAAGTTCGAATGGACTGACGAATGCTTAACAGCCTTCCTTAACCTAATCGAACACCTCCAGAGACCACCAGTACTATCAACTCTAAACGAAGGCGAAGAGCTATACCTATACCTTGCTGTGTCATCTCTTGCTCTAAGCGCCGCTTTGGTGAGAGAAGACAACCACGCGCAACGGCCAGTATACTTTGTAAGCAAGAGGTTAACGGGGGCAGAAGCCAGATATCCTAAACTTGAGAAGCTAGCATACTGTTTACTAATCACGTCACAGAAACTGCAACATGATTTCCAATTTCATTCCATCAGAGTTCTAACCGATCAACCGCTAAGGCAGGTACTCCATCGTCCCGACAATTCTGGACGACTACTTAAATGGTGCATTGAACTGAGTCAATATGATATCACCTACCATCCTCGCACCGCCATCAAGGGACAAGCCATGGCCGATTTCATTGCCGAATTCACTACCAACGAAGGTAAGGAGCAATCTGAAATAGCAAAAGACATCAAGTGGAATCTCTTTGTTGATGGAGCATCAAACGAACAAGGCTTGGTGGCAGGTATTGTAATAATCACTCCCAGGGGAAGGAAGCTAAATTATGCTCTAAGGTTGGAATTCGCTACTACCAACAACGATGCGGAATATGAAGCAGTAATAGCTGGATTAGAACTTGGCTTAGAGATTGGAGTCAGTTCTTTTTGTCTTCATAGTGATTCTCAACTTATTGTAAACCAAATACTCGGAGAATTTCAGACTCGAGGAGAATTACTCACAACAATTCTAAAGAGGACCAAGCTGCTACTCGATCAATTGGATCACTATTTAATCAAACACATTCCTCGAGAAGAGAACCAAGAGGCCGACGAATCGGCAAAGCAAGCTAGCATGAAAGACGGCACCATTTCCAGAACAGTGGCCATCTCAAGGCAACTAATCCCGAGTTTCAAGCAAGTGAATCTGATAGCTGCAACCGAAGAGGAAACTTGGATGACTCCCATCCGAAAATTCTTACAAGATGGCACACTGCCCGACGAGCGTAACAAAGTCAAGAAAATCTTGAGGAGAGTTTCTCGCTACACAATACAAGAAGGCATCCTCTATCGGCGTGGCTTCTCTAACACCTTATTAAGGTGTGTCGCTGGAAGGGAAGCCAAAGAAATCTTATCAAACATCCATCAAGGAAGCTGCGGAGATCACCTTGGAGGGCAGACTCCGACAAAGAAGATACTCCGATATGGGTGTTTCTGGCCCACCTTAAACAAAGACGCCTTAGACTTCGTCAAAAAATGTGACAGATGTCAGAAATTTTCCAAGAGTCCTCAACTACCAACAAATGAGATTACTCAAATGACCAGCCCTTAGCCCTTTGCAGTATGGGGAATCGACTTGATTGGCGAACTACCAATGGGCCGAGGCGGAGCCAGATATGCTATAGTGGCAGTTGACTATTTCACCAAATGGGTGGAAGCAGAACCTCTAAATAAAATATCTTCGACAAAAGTTATTAACTTCTTAATCAAAAATGTTCTATGTAGGTGCGGAGTTCCACTCAAAATCATATCGGACAATGGACTTCAGTTTGATAGCGAGGAATTTGCCGATTGGTGCCAAAAGCACGGAAATCACAAAAGCTTCTCATCTGTAGCTTATCTCCAGGCAAACGGACAAGTCGAAGCTGTCAACAAAATTCTCAAAACTCTAATCAAGAAGAAACTTAAAAAGTCAAAAGGCGCTTGGGTGGATGAACTTCCTACGGCACTTTGGCCCTACAGCACATCTTTCAGAACATCAATGGGGCATACTCCTTTCTCTTTGGCATACGGATCGGAGGCCATGCTCCCAGTCGAAACTATAGTGCCTTCCCACCGTAGGATCCACTATAACCCAGAAGAGAACGAAGAACTGCTTCACATGTCTTTGGATCTAATTGAAGAGAAAAGAAACGATGCAGCGCTCAAAGCAGCAGCTCACAAGCAAAAAGTGGCAACGCAATACAACTCCAAAGTCAAGCATCGTAGCTTACAAGAGGGAGATCTTGTCCTCAAGCGAATCTTCCCACGCCCCGGAGCACTAGATCTAATCTGGGACGGACCATATGTAATTCATAAAGATCTCCACAACGAAGCTAATATTTTGTCAACAGTGGACGGAGAGGTGTTCCAGAGGGCATGGAACATCCAACACCTTCGTCGATACTTTTCTTAACTTGTACTGCCCATATGAACTGAATTAACAAAGAGAATCAGTGGAAGTAGGCATTTTAGTGCCGAAACACTTTAAAAACTTGTCTCTTTTTTAACTTGTTCCTTTATATCTTGGATGCTTATTAACTTTATCCTTTTCTGTTGAACAAAATCCAGTGTAATGGCATTTCCATTCAAGACACATCGCGACGCAATTTCACCTGGACAAGACCCAATAGGTATTATACGAATCTATGCCCTCGCCAATGAGACACTTTTGCTCCAGCATCCCTCTGCTGCGGGTTAACTCATTGCTCGCGATCGACCTTTAAAGCCAACTGTAATGAGCCGATTATAAGCCATAGAGAAGGCCGACTATAGCCGAGGAAGCTCATTACGGCGTTCGGCTTACCGGCAACTGTGAACCTACTTTAAGCCCCAACATAAGGTGTGGCCAGCCAGGGGTAGTTCACAGTTGACGATCGGCACCCACGCTAGCCGGCCATGGTAAATCGAATAATACCCACGATTACGGGCCATAATGGCCCGGGTAGTTACTGTGCGCGATCTCGGATCCAAGCGTCTTAAGTATGGCTGTGGTAAAAAAGAAAAACTCCCCGCGGAGGCGTAAGATAGGTGACAAATGTCTCCAAGACTCACAGCTAGGGAAAGTGACTACAAAACCCATTTGCCACGAACTTAAGCACATCACAGGCCTTCTGTGATTGGAAGTTTTACTATTTCTTATATTTCTATTTTTGTTTAAAAACCTTCCTCCTATCCTCTATAACGATCCCTAAAGTACATGGCACAAAATAGAAGACGCTCGCTAATGGGAATAGGAGCTCACGACTGGATGACAGGTCACTTAGCTGCATTCCATGCTCAGTCATACAAGACATTCAAAGCAACCGTCTACGACTAAAATATGAAGGGTAGTACTTTCTTCTTTTGTATATGAATACGTAGCTGTAATTTATTCGGAAATCACACTAACATTGCAAGATATGAGATTATATTTTAAGCAAGAACTTGACATCAAACACAATTGTATCACAGGAATGTGCACAACTATATTTCTTATGCAACACACCAAAATAACAATAGCTGTCAAATATGACAGAATCAGCTTAAGTTAAAAATTATATGCCAAGGATAAAGTCGTTCATTACAAATAACATAATTACATCCTAAAAGTTACATTAATGTTTTGGGACTACCATAGGCAGCAATGTCAAGTAAACCAAAAGATATCCAGATCAAGTCGAGGAGTCGGCTGCATCGGAGCTTCACCTCTATCCTACTGGCCCTCCGAGATCTACTTAACCGCAGGATTGGAACTCTCAGCATGTTGAGCAGAGGTAGTTGGTGCTCTAGAGGTCCCGCCTGTCCAATTTAGGAGAGGAATCCATTAAATAAACAATAAGCAATCAAGTTACGAAAAGCTAAAAGGGGAAGACTTAACAGCATCAACTCCTTGATCATCATCCTCTAACTGCACACCTACCTCCTCAGTAGTAAGCAGCCGCATACCCTCCTTCACCGCCGCTTTCTCCTCCTTGGTGTATTGAGCCGTAACCACATCCATTCTAAAGGCCACGCCACCCTCCTCATCTACATCGGCCTTACCCTCCTCCAGGGCCATGAGATAAATCCTGGCGATGACTCGAGGTTAATCACCTGTCCAAGATAAGTTGCCCTGTTTTCAGGTGCGAAAGTATATATCCTGAAGCATCACATCCATTATCCCCTCATTCTCCTCGAACTCCCTTGCTCGGTCCTCATAAGCCAACAGCTTTGCAGTGGCAGCATCCCTCTTCGATCGGTATCGCGAGCAGTCAGCCTGAAAGGATATCCTTATCGCCTTCATCTCCTCCTTCATCTTGGTTTGAGCAAGCTCTGCGGCTTCAAGTTTCTCGAATAGCTATAGTACCCGCTTTGCGAACCTCATCCACCGTTGCAATAGCCATATCAATCTGTTCCTTACAGACAGCCTCCATTTTCCGTAACTCTGCCCTGCTGGCCTCTTTCATGGTTTTTATTAATTGCCTACGAGCGGTGATGAACGTATTTCTCTGCAATTTAAACCGTTTATTTCATATATTTTTATTTTAATAAAGCGGTATTATACAGGTATTTTGTTGTGGTTTTTGCAGATTATTGATTCCAAAGTGCAACGTTGAAATTAATCTGTTATGCCGTCCATTGGTTCAAAAATCACGCAGCAAAGAGTGCAACATTTTGAGCATTGAAATAAATCAAAGCAATATGGACCAATTCAAGCAATGATGTGGACGTATATATGTTCTCTTTCACCAGTTCAAGCAAAGGACCAGTTCCTCCTAAAAAGTAGCATAATACATAGCCATGATATGAAGCAAAATGGGACACATTCAAAAGTAGCTTACGTATGAATTTGGACCAATTCACATATAAAAGTATTTCAAGCAATGACGTGGCAACTTGACTCTTCACCAATTCAAGGAATGGACCCAGTCAGTACAATTATCTTGGCAAATACTAAGAATAGAACCGGTCCTATTGCTAAAAAGATGGACTGATTTTAGGGGTTGAAAGCCTATATATACAGCATTATACAACACCTTGAAATCATCTCTTACCTCGTCACTTTTCTTCAAGTTTAGATTTAAATTCAACACTGTTTTTATTTTCGAACAGAATACGTAGGATTGTTGATTAGATTTAACAATTTATTTATTCTTGTTCTTGTTATTTTCTGCACTCGTTTCAGTTAGTTAATAATTATTTCAGTTGTTTGCTCCATTATCTTCTTTTCCGCAATTTCAATTTCTGTTCTAATTTTTTTACAATTCTACATTTTGGTTGCAATTTCGATTAGTTTCGAAAACGATTCGGAGTATATTATTGTTTTTATCTTCTGTTCAAAATTCACCGTCGAATTCGTTTAACACGCCTAAGATTTAACTATGGATTTTAATTGTTTTAAAATACAATTCCCTGTGTTCGACCTGCATACTACACGCCTGTGCGCTTGCAGAATTTATTAAAATTTGTGCTTTTCTAGTCAATAGAAAAGTCGCAACAAGTTTTTGGCGCCGTTGCCGGGGAGTTGCTATTCTGAGATTTCGATTTTTCGTTTTTAAGTCTATTCGTGTTAATTATTTTACTTTTTTTTGCATTAGTTTTCAAAAAAAAAAAAAATCGTTTTTTTTTTTCGTTTTTCAGTTCCTTTCGCCAAAGTAGCGTTTTTCTTCTCGCTGCATCCATTTTCACATTTTCGTTTACATAGTTCTGTTTTTTTAATCATTTCCACGCGCCACAGCAAGTTTAGTTTTCGCGTTGCGTTCATATTTAGTTTTGCATTCATTTTTATGTTTCTTAGCAGCTGCATGCATCAATTTCACATATTTCCTTGCATCTTCATAAATCACAATCTGCATAATTTCAACTTCATATAAAAAAAATCACTTTTTCAGTCAGTCGAAAGCAACAAAACCCGCTTCGAGCACTGAGCTTCTCCGCCTGAATCCACACCTTCATCACCAGCGAAGCCTTCAACAAATCCATAAACCGTCGAAATTCGCACCTGTAACTCAGTCGCAACTGCGCTTTCAACCTGAACTTCATCTTCACTGCTGCCTCCTCTGCCGAACTGCAGTTCCACCACCCTCTGACTAACAACCCAGTTGCCTCAAAGTAACCAGTGCCAAACCACTTCGGTCCTCTCCACAAACATTCAAACATCTCCCCATCCACTGCAAACTCCCATCCACTGCAAACTCCACACATATTCCTCTGTCGCACTACTAACCACCTCACTTAATCCTTCTACTGCAAGTCTGCAACTATATCAACAACCTTTATACCACAAACCGCAACCCAAAACCTCTGCTATCGCCTCGAAAAACCCCTGCCACACAAGCATCACTTCCCAGCCTTGCCCTGCCTTAACTAACCCATCGCCTAAACTGACCTCTACCGCTGCAAATCCCAAACCCGAGATCCAATAGCAACCTACACCCGCGATTAACCGGGGTCCTCCACCCATCGAGATCTACCTCACTCAGATCCGACTCCGTGACTCCCTGCATCTCCGAATCTGAAGAAAAAGAAAAAGGAAGAAAAAGAAGAAAAAAAGGAAGTCTGGAAGTTTAGAATTGTGAAAAGCTTAAAGAGAATAAAAATTAAGGGGCAACGTCTTCATATTTCAAGCAAAAAGCATAGTAAGCGGAGATTGGAGTGGCGTCCTGTGTAATAAAAAAAAAGAGGCACCGCTTTAGCTAATTTCACAGAAACTAACTTCACGAACGAGAAAACGAGCATTTCAAGTCGAGCGATTGCAAAACATTGGACGGACTGCTATACCCCTCTGTAAGTAATTTTCTACTCTACAGGTACCCAACTGAAAACTGTTTAAATTTACTTTTGGCTACTACGCCTTAATTTGTTTATGCGCGTTTGGGCAAGAAATAATTTTAACCGTTTAGAAAGCCAAAATATTTCATTAAACAAATCAACGGAAATTTCAAATCAAACAAATATGAGCAATCACGGTTCACAGCACGGTTCACAACACAGTTCACAACACAGTTCACCGAAATTATCACCTAAATCACATGTTGGAAATAATGAATTTCATGAGAACCGACCATTATCCCTTAGAGACCGATGCTATTCAACACGGACTGTTCAACCTTCGGTTATTTCATTTCCACCTGCCGAAGGAAATAATTTTGAGCTAAAACATTCTTTTATCCAAGGGGTACCAAAATTCACTGGGTCTGAAAATGCATAAGAATTTCTTAGTGAATTTGAGTTATATTCTTCTACAACTAAAATGCAACAACTTTCTAATGAGTCCATCAAGATAAGACTTATTCCATTCGCACTTCTAGAAAGTGCGAAGAGATGGCTTAATTCTCTTCCTAAAAATTCAATTAAGAGTTGGGACAATTTCGTTACTATATTTTTGAAAAAGTTTTTTCCTTTCCACAAAACTCTTAAAATTCGAACTGAAATCAACCAATTCTCCCAGAATGAAGGAGAAAATTTTTCAAAATATTTTGAAAGGTTCAATCAATTGTTATATAGTTGCCCACATCATGCAATCCCTAAACACGTTTTGTGCCAAATCGTTTATGAAGGGCTTAACTATCAAACAAGATCCCAACTCGAATCAATGTGCGGAGGAGAATTCATGGCAAAAACAGACGAGGAAGCTTGAGAATTTTTAGAAGAGTATTCGGAAAAGGATATGCAATGGGAAACAATTTGTGTTCCAATTCGTGCTCCAAATAGAGGAGTAAATGTCATTGACCCATCACATCTTCCTATAGATGCCCAAATTCCTCAAGAAGGGGAAGGGCTACCTCATTACTACACACAAGACCAAATCAATGCTATAGCTCAAAATAGTCCTTATTCATCCACATATAATCCTAACTGGAAGCATCATCCCAATTTTTCATGGTCAAATCCTAACAACGTGGCTAATCCATCACATATGTATCCAATGATACCAAATCCGAATTATCGAGCCCCAACCTCTAATTCTCAAAATTCTCAACCCGCTCCTCAAACAAAACCTTCGAATCAACCATATAGGCATCCTAATTTTAATCCATCAACCCAACCTTCTCAGCCTTCACAAGAAATTGCTCGATTGGAAAAACAACTCACCAAACAAAAT
Source organism: Allium cepa (assembly GCA_030765085.1). Taxonomy (NCBI): domain Eukaryota; kingdom Viridiplantae; phylum Streptophyta; class Magnoliopsida; order Asparagales; family Amaryllidaceae; genus Allium; species Allium cepa. The sequence continues at coordinate 712,411,221 of CM060938.1, read as the reverse complement.
GAACAAATCACTAACCAAGATGCGAGAATTGAGCAAATCACCAAACAAAATGAACAAATGTTGATAATGATGAAGGATCTCATGAAAATCAATGAGAAAGGTAAATTGCCTAGTCAAACCGAAGTGAACCCAAAGTATAACTCTCGAGGAGTAAATCTTTGTGAGAACGAAGATGTAAATCCGGTTAATGCTGTCACCACATTAAGGTCTGGAAAGAAGGTGGACAACTATGTCGGCAACCCCGACATCCTTCTTAAATCTTCCCATGTTCCAAATTCTGAAACTCAGTCGACAACCACGGTTGTCAATCAAAACGATTCTAATTCTTCATCTAAGGTTGGCAATCCCGACCACTCTTCACCTTCTGATGTTGGCAACCCCAACATTCCAGCTCCCTTATCTTCACCCTCTAATATAACACCTTCTTCTTCGAATGAAAAAACTTCCGAACGAGTCTATAAACCCATTGCTCCATTTCCCCATAGACTCAACAAAAAGAAAAAGCCCGCTAATTTTGACCAAATTCTTGAAATCTTCAAACAAGTTCGAGTCAATATTCCACTTCTTGATACCATCGAGCAAATTCCTCAATATGCCAAATGTCTGAAAGAGCTATGTACTCAAAAACGTGCCACTAACGTTCCTAAGACTGCATTTCTAACTGCAAACACTAGCTCTGTTCTTTCAAATCCCTCCCCAATCAAGTATAAGGACCCCGGTTGTCCTACGATCGGTTGTAAAATCGGTAACACTCACATTAGTCATGCCTTACTCGATCTTGGAGCGAGTGTGAATCTTTTGCCTTATACTGTGTACTGTCAACTTGGACTAGGGGAATTAAAACCTACAAACACCACAATTCAACTAGCTGATCGATCTGTCAAAAAACCATTGGGCACGGTTGAAGATGTTTTGATACAAATCGAGCAATTCTATTTCCCAGTGGATTTCATAGTCCTAGAGACTGCACCTGTCCCAAATCCCAATAGTCAGATTCCTTTGATATTAGGTCGTCCGTTTTTAGCAACATCAAATGCTATCATAAACTGTAGGAATGGTCAACTCCGACTTTCCTTCGGGCACCTAACCATTGAACTAAATATCTTCAATCTTAACAGACAACCAAGGGATTTTGAAACAGAAGAAGTTGACATGATCCAAACAATTGTAGAAAATGATTTTAGTGATATTACGGAGTCTCTTAACATGTGCCTAGATCATTTTAATTTCAATTTAAATGAAGATGAATACATTTATGAATTAAATGATATGCTATGCTCTTTTCATAATTCACTAGAATTCAATCAGTTGATGTCTACTGAAGCCTCAAAAGAAGTACGTCCTAAATTAGACCTCAAACCTCTTCCAAACGATCTTAAGTACGCATACTTAGATTCTTCAGAAAATTTCCCTGTAATCTTGGCATCCGATCTCATTAAGGACCAAGAAGAACAACTTTTGAAAATTTTAAGGGAAAATAAAGAGGCAATAGGATGGGTAATCGCTGACATTAAGGGAATTAGTCCATCAATTATTGAACATCGAATACATTTAGTCGACGAGGCTAAACCCACTCGCGAAGCTCAAAGGCGATTAAACCCTAATATGAGAGAAGTGGTAAAGGAAGAAATTATCAAATGTTTAGACAATAACATTATCTACCCTATCTCTGACAGTACTTGGGTAAGTCCGGTACAAGTTGTACCAAAGAAGACTGGAATCACTGTGACAACAAATGAGAATAACGAACTTGTTCCGACAAAGGTCAAAACAAAATGGCACGTTTGCATCGACTATCTAAAACTCAATGTAGCAACAAGAAAAGATCATTTTCCCCTCCCTTTCGTTGATCAAATGCTCGAACGCTTAGCCGGTCATGAATATTATTGTTTCCTTGATGGTTACTCTGGCTATAATCAAATTCCCATTGCGTTAGAGGACCAACACAAAACAACGTTCACACGTCCCTTCGGAACTTTCGCTTATCGTCGCATGCCCTTCGGTCTTTGTAATGCTCCCGCTACCTTTCAACGATGTATGATGAGTATATTTTCTGATATGGTGGAAGATTTCTTAGAAATATTCATGGACGATTTTTCAATCTATGGGTCATCTTTTGATCAATGCCTCCTTCGTTTAGAACGTGTCTTAAAGTGATGTAAGGAGAAATCTCTTGTTCTTAATTGGGAAAAATGTCATTTTATGGTTAAGCGAGGAATAGTCTTAGGTCATGTTGTCTCTAAAAATGGCCTAGAAGTTGACAAATCTAAAGTTGATCTTATTGTGGTCCTTCCTCCTCCACGGTCCGTAAAGGACATTCGCTCATTTCTCGGCCATGCAGGATTCTATAGGAGGTTCATTAAAGATTTTTCAAAAATTTCAAAACCTCTTTCAAATCTTCTGGCTAAAGACGTCAAATTTGAATTTTCCAATGAATGTGAAAATTCTTTTGAAACCCTCAAATCGATCTTGACCACTGCACCTATCATCCAACCTCCAAATTGGACTTTGCCTTACGAATTAATGTGTGACGCTTCTGATTATGCCATCGGAGCCATCTTAGGTCAACGAATCGATAAACTTCCTCGAGTCATCTATTATGCCAGCAAAACTCTTAATGAAGCTCAATTGAATTACGCAACCACAGAAAAAGAGTTTTTAGCAGTTATCTTTGCCCTCGATAAGTTTAGATCATATCTCGTAGGTTCTAAGGTCATAGTTTACACCGATCATGCCGCCTTGCGGTATTTACTCACGAAAAAGGATACCAAACCCCGCTTAATCCGTTGGATTCTCCTTCTTCAAGAGTTTGACCTAGAAATGCGAGATAAAAAGGGTTCTGAAAATGTAGTAGCTGACCATCTTTCTCGTATAGTTCATGAAAACTATGATAACTCTCAAATCAACGATCATTTTCCCGATGAACAAATTCTTTCACTCTCTAGTGCACCATGGTATGCGGACATTGTAAATTATCTTGTCACAAATGAAACACCTTCCCATTGGTCAAAACAAGATAAAAAAAAATTTCTCTCCAACGTTCGAAACTTTTACTGGGACGATCCTTATCTTTTCAAATATTGCACCGATCAAATCATTCGCAGATGTGTCCCAGAACATGAATTCCATAGCATCCTCTCTTTTTCACATAATCAAGCATGTGGAGGACATTTTGGAGCAAAGAAAACTGCTGCCAAGGTGTTACAGTGCGGTTTTTATTGGCCTTCTCTTTTTCGTGATGCCCACGAATTTTGCTCCAAATGCGCTAGATGTTAACAAACAGGTCGTATTTCCAAACGTGACATGATGCCCCTAAATCCGATCCATGTCATCAAAATTTTTGATGTTTGGGGCATCGATTTCATGGGTCCTTTTCCTAATTCTTTTGGAAATCTCTACATCCTACTTGTAGTAGATTACGTGTCTAAATGGGTTGAGACCATTCCTACCAAAACGAATGACAATAAAGTTGTTGTCAAATTTTTGAAAGAAAACATATTTTCCCGTTTTGGCACACCTCGAGCCATTATAAGTGATAACGGTTCTCATTTTTGTAATCGTGCTTTTGAATCTCTTTTTAAGAAATATTCTATCACTCATAAACTATCTACTCCATATCATCCACAGACCAACGGCCAAGTCGAGATTTCCAATAGACAAATTAAACAAATTCTTGAAAAGACGGTTATCTCCAACAGAAAAGATTGGTCATCTAAATTGATAGATGCCCTTTGGGCATTTCGCACAACTTATAAAACCAATCTAGGAATGTCACCATATCGATTAGTCTTTGGAAAAGCATGCCATTTACCCGTTGAGCTCGAGCACCGCGCACTTTGGGCAATCAAATACCTTAATTTTGACATAGAAAAAGCCGGATCGCATCGTAAATTACAATTGTCAGAATTAGAAGAACTAAGAAATGAAGCGTACGAAAATGCAAAGATTTATAAAGAGAAAACCAAATTCTATCATGATAAATCCATACTTCATAAGACATTCGAAATAGGTCAGAAAGTTCTCTTATATAATTCCAGACTTCATTTATTTCCGGGAAAATTGAGATCCCGTTGGACAGGTCCATATATTGTGAAAACAGTATACCCTTATGGCTTAGTTGAAATTGAAAATCTTAGGGCCGGTTCCATTTCAAAGGTCAATGGACAATGCTTGAAGCCATTTCTAGAGTTTGAACAGCACGAGGACGATGAGTTCGTGGATCTTCACGAACCTAGCTATTCGGCATGAGCCGCTCACTATCTTGCACATATCAGGTTGTATTTTTTAGTTTTTTTCTTCTATTTTGCATTTGCATTCTATTTGACAGTTGGGACACTGTCTCATTCCAGTGTGGGGGGAGGGGGACGCATATCTCATTCTGTTTGTTCATATTTCATAGTGTAGCATCATTTTTTTTTAAAAAAATCATCTCGTTATTTGTTTTCAATCTCATTATTTGTTTTCAAATTTATTTTCAATTTTTTTTCATTTCCCAATATTTTTAGGACTTCGATTTATTTTTAATTAGTCAAGACAAAGTAAGTAAGCAGTTGAAGTCAATTGATGAAGATTTTTGTGAATCACTAATTTAAAATGTAAAATATAATGAAAAGTTGAATTACAAGCGATAATAGTGAGGTTAGTATATAGGGGGATTCATAGGTGATGGTTATGAAATCTTTTCTAAACTGTAGTCTTTGTTTAAAAAAAATGGCAGATTTAACGTACGTGCGTTGACATCTCAAATCATTAAAGTTAAGTGGTGCTAAATTGATTTGCATAACACTCTTTAGCTCTTCTCAAAAAAAAAAAAAAATAATAATAAGAAACACCTGCAGTCGATAGGTGTGCACACTTGTGAAAGTGTGTGCACTCGCCACGCTCTATACTCTTCTCACGTAAGCCCGCAAGGCAATGCATGGATGGTATATCTGGCCTCAGCATTCTGAGTTTGGTGTATAAATAATTAAATAAATAATCACCTAAGGATTGCCGACCTTTTCTGACATAGTCAGCGTCAGTTTGCACAATCCGCCAAGCTCTGTCCCAACTCTCACGTAAGCCCGCGAGGCAGTGCATGGGTGGTATACCTTGGTCCAAAGGATAGGTGTAAAAAAAAAAGAGAAGAAGAAAAAAAAACTAGTAAAGAGAGACTAAGCTTTGAAACCCAAACACTTCTTGACTTTGTTGATTTGGCTTGTTGTACAAATGGAAATGAAAAATACCATTTTGAAAAAAACTGGAATCAATAGTGAAGAATTTATTTCATGGCTGCACTATGTTATCGACCGAAGCAACTGACCAAACTAGAATCTAATGTATGAAAACTTGAGTTACATTGAAATTTGTGATTAGTGAGGAACCAAAAATTTGAAGAAGTTGACTAAAACTGATATACATTATTTTGTTGCAACTATTTTGAAGTAAATCGAGTCTCCATTTGTGTAGAATTTTGCATTCATGTAGTACATTAGAATCATCACATACTGCATCTGGATTTTGTGGGTAGTATCCGCTGAAAACCCTCACGAAACACCACTCGTCCTACTAGGGACACCTAGAGGTTTAACGGCTTGTTGCATACGCTCAATGCAATCGTGTTTCCTACGAAAAAGGATTTAGTTAGTTTTATTTTCTTGCTTATTCGAGGACGAATAAAGTTCTAGTGTGGGGGTATTTGATGAACGTATTTCTCTGCAATTTAAACCGTTTATTTCATATATTTTTATTTTAATAAAGCGGTATTATACGGGTATTTTGTTGTGGTTTTGCAGATTATTGATTCCAAAGTGCAACGTTGAAATTAATCGGTTATGCCGTCCATTGGTTCAAAAATCACGCAGCAAAGAGTGCAACATTTTGAGCATTGAAATAAATCAAAGCAATATGGACCAATTCAAGCAATGATGTGGACGTATATATGTTCTCTTTCACCAATTCAAGCAAAGGACCAGTTCCTCCTAAAAAGTAGCATAATACATAGCCATGATATGAAGCAAAATGGGACACATTCAAAAGTAGTTTACGTATGAATTTGGACCAATTCACATATAAAAGTATTTCAAGCAATGACGTGGCAACTTGACTCTTCACCAATTCAAGGAATGGACCCAGTCAGTACAATTATCTTGGCAAATACTAAGAATAGAACCGGTCCTATTGCTAAAAAGATGGACTGATTTTAGGGGTTGAAAGCCTATATATACGCATTATACAACACCTTGAAATCATCTCTTACCTCATCACTTTTCTTCAAGTTTAGATTTAAATTCAGCACTGTTTTTATTTTCGAACAGAATACGTAGGATTGTTGATTAGATTTAGCAATTTATTTATTCTTGTTCTTAGTTATTTTCTGCACTCTTTTCAGTTAGTTAATAATTATTTCAGTTGTTTTCTCCATTATCTTCTTTTCCGCAATTTCAATTTCTGTTCTGATTTTTTTACAATTCTATATTTTGGTTGCAATTTCGATTAGTTTCGAAAATGATTCGGAGTATATTATTGTTTTTATTTTCTGTTCAAAATTCACCGTCGAATTCGTTTAACACGCCTAAGATTTAACTATGGATTTTAATTGTTTTAAAATACAATTCCTTGTGTTCGACCTGCATACTACACGCCTGTGCGCTTGCAGAATTTATTAAAATTTGTGCTTTTCTAATCAATAGAAAAGTCGCAACAAGCGGCCTCGTGTTGAGAGATCTGGATGGCCTGATCAGCGAGCTGTTTGGCCTGGTCGAAAACCAGTAACCGCAGTCGAATGTTAGCACTCCCGATTTCTTCTCCAGCCTTGACCAGCCGGGCATGATGCCCCATCAGCTTCCTGGTTTTCTCAGCAACCCAGTCAATGTTTGCCTTAGCTTCGTCCCCCAAAGTTACAACCCGAGTGGTAAGAAAATCAAGGTCCAGGGACTTAGCTTCATCCAATACTCCTACCATAGGATTACGGGGAAGAAGGTTCTCATCGGTAGCCTCATCAAAGGTAATATCACAAGAACCCGGATCCTGATCCGGATGACCTGTAAATGGATTACGAGCCAAGCCGGGATGGCCTATCCGGGTAACGGTAGGATGTTCAGACGGGTGCGGAGGAGGTATAAATTCAGTATTCTTCTTCGTGGTATCCCGAAGAGGCTGAGTTGGGGACTGAGGAACAGGTGAGGATTCAAACAAGGAGAGACTCCTCTTCTTCTTTTGGATATCCTCTTCGATAACTCCAAGAAGAGGACGGTAGCCGACAACGTCTCCAAGGCGGTTAGTCGGAGGCTTTGGTTTTGTAGAAGCCTTGAGAAGTTTGTATTGTTCAAGACAGTGACGAACATCTGATGTCTTGGCCACCTTACCCGCTTCTGTGATAAAAACCCAGTGTTACAAACATACATTGAGCTATAATTCAAGAAATATATCAAGTTAAGAAGAGTAAAGAGACGCTTTTGTTATACAAACCCTGGGAAGGAGTAGGATAATGCAATAAGTCCTGGATCTCATTCCAGGACGGGAGCTGAAAATAAAATATTCCTAAATCCTTATCATAAATGGAGTCGGCAGGAGTCAAAAATTCACCTTGAATCGCAGGGGTTGCCTTAGCTGAAGTGCTCGTAGAAGATGAATCGGCGTCGGTCCCGGCCTTGTCAACTTTCTTAGGCTTCTCCACTAAAGCCGGTCCTTCCTCCAACCCTTCAAAAGCTAGGCATAAAGCGTCATCTGTCCACTCCTGGATCACACCTGCTTGCTCAGAAGACAAAGCCCCGGTGCCATCACCACTCTGTCCATCGCCACCATCATCGCTATGACCATCACCATCACCTTCTCCACCACTTCCACTCTCCGCCTCACCTCCTTCATCCTCGCCTCTTTCCTCCTCCACATCTTCCTCCTCCGGGACATCTGGACATGTGCTGGGGGAGGGTCCATCGGACTTCTTAAGTTTATCCCCCCGACAATTGAATGTTTCGAGAAGGGTTTCTTTTGCTGCTCTTCGCCGTAGGCCCTCCTTTAGCTTTGGCGGCCCTCTCCTCGGCTGTGTCTCTTTGCTTGACCACAGACTAGCGAGGCAGAATCAAGTTGTGCCCCAAAAGAGTAGCGTTCCTGATCAAATAAGAAGCCGCCGTCTCCTTTTTCGGAATGGCTTCTATTTCCTCAACCATCCGAACCAAACGATCGTTCTCTACAACCGCAAAGCCACCTGTTGCCAGCAAGAAACAAAGCACATAAGGAGGAGCATTGTAGTCAGATCAGAAATTATAAAAAAAAGTCGACTAACAGCCAGAGGTGAAGCGGTGGAAAGAAACAGAGTCATCCTTGACAAAGAACCATTCCTTCTTGAACATAGTAAAATTTTAATATAAGTCCAGGACTGGCTTGAAAGACACGGCCGATTCTAAGCTAATATGTGGAGACCCTTTCTTGTAGTCTCTCAAGTTATACAGGTACCGGATCTCCCGGTTGGAAGGGGGATGCCCGTATTTTCTTTGGAAAATAATGAAAAGACTCACCAAGATAGCATAGGAGTTGGGCTGAAGCTGGAAAGGGGCCACCTTCAAGTATGTGATGAAGCTGACCATCCAAGCATTGATCGGAGGAATGGTTCCGCACATGGAATGATACCTACTATAAGAAAAATATCCTTCAGGGGGGTTATACGGCATCACTCCTTTCCCTGGCAACATCATATGCGCTCTGTCAATCCCAAAGGATCTAGATATAACGTCAAGCTGCTCGTCTTTGAGGGAGCTGGGAAAGCAGTCAGGCGGTGATTTCAAAAGCTCCTGGGGACCGTATCCGTCTACTAACGATCTTGGGGTTGGTCCATGTCGTTCTGGTTCAACCTGAACTGGAGGCACCATGTAGGACTCTCCTTTGTCCTTGGATTTCTTCTTGTCAGAACGAGTTTCTACTATATGAGACATTATCTGCAACACGAGAAAACATATTGTTAGGACAAAGAGTGTAGAGATATAAACAAGCAAATACCTACGGCCTGGAGTCTCATTCATAATTCAAAACATAAAAGTGCATTCGGTAGTACAGGGCCAAGGTCCATTCGGCATTCGTACTCCCCAAGTCCATTCGGTAGTTCAAGGCCAGAGTCCATTCGGCACTTGTATTCCCTAAGTGCATTCGGTAGTTCGGGGCCAAGGTCCATTCGGCATTCGTACTCCCCAAGTGCATTCGGTAGTTCAAGGCCAGAGTCCATTCGACACTCGTACTCCCCAAGTGCATTCGGTAGTTCGGGGCCAAGGTCCATTCAACATTCGTACTCCCTAAGTGCATTCGGTAGTTCGGGCCAAGGTCTATTCGGCACTCGTACTGCCCAGGTGCATTCGGTAGTTAGAGGCGAAAACCCATTCGGCACTCATACTCCCTGGACTCATTCGGTAGTTCTGTCATAAAGATTATTCGGCAGAAGAAAATCTCACCTAGTCCGGCAGTCAAGTTTGGTTCGGTACTTGATTGATTCGGCTATTTCAAACGATGAAGGACGACAGAGGCATGAAGCCCATACTTATAGGCAAGCGTGGGATGACCGGACCAACCGGTTTGGCACTTGGCCGAATGGGGGTGTCCAAGCTAAAGAAAACAAAGCGCAGCATATACCAGCATATGCCCCCGCTTTGGGGGGGCAAATGTTGGGCATGTTCTCACCCACCACCGAACCGGAGCCACCGGACCGAAGAACCACCGGACCAACCCACTACCGGACCAACCACACTCCTCACTACCAAACCAAGGCAGAACCAACCACACTCCTCTCACCACCGAGTCAATCCACACGCCGTTCACTACCGAACCCGCACGAAGAAGGCCCTACCGAACCAGAAGCAAACTGCCACAACCGAACCAGAAGCATAGTGCCCCTACTGAACCAAAGTGAAGAAGGGATTACCGAACCAACAATGCCAGGCTAGATCATATCAGCCCAGGCCCACCAACAACTATATACATCCAAGACCCCTGCCTCCAGCCTCACTCTATAAATAGAGGGGCATGGATACAACAATGGAGGACAAGTTTGAGAGCTCAAGCACGGACAGAACTTTCAAACAACTTTCATACACTTGTAATCAAAGCTTTGTACTTGTAATCTGAATAGTCAAAGAGAATAACATATGAAGTGGACGTAGGCACATTCTGGCCGAACCACTATAAATCTGTGTGTCTTTTACAGTTCTGTCCCTACTTTTTACATATTTTCATAAATCACCCAAATCGCTAAGAACAACATAAAATCGACTAAATCATACGACTTGGAGGTGTTTGCCCACTTTTTGTGCAAACATTGACATAGTCGAAACCCCTTCGAACCCCATGCTATCTTCTCTGGAGCCATAGCCTTTGACAAGGTCAAAACCATGTTATTACACACTTAAATTCTCAACTAACATAGGAAGTCTAAGGATCTGCCTTTCGACAAGGTCGAAACCCTCACCTTAACCCCTAATTAAGTACAAACTATTCAACAGCCATAAGCCATTGACATGGTCAGAACCCGGACCAATTTTCCAGGTTTAAGCTTTATCATTAAGATCACCTCACTTCCGACAGGGTCGGAACCTTTACATCAGATTCTTGGGATAAGTCTTAACAACGCAACTCACAGAGTTTCCGACAAGGTAAAAACCTTTCAAAGGAAAACTACCTGAGATATTTCTATCAATTAGAAAGGAAGGCCTTCAAAATGGAAAATTAATCCATTCCAACAAAGTCGAAAGGTTACTAAGCATGGAATCTAACCCTTTTGACATAGTCGAAAGATCTGTCCGGGTCATTCCTACTTGCTAAAGCCTAATCGAGAGGAGATTCTAATAGGATTTTTACCTTCTTTTCTGCTCTACTTGCCTAAAGGATAATTCATATTCCTTAGTATAATTTTGGGGTGTTGAGAAGAGACCATGTTAACAAATCCCTTCAACTCCTTCGAAAGGTCGAGTTGTAGCCTTTTTTGCTTGTTCTCCTTTGCCTTATGCTAAATCTGGTTTCGACTAAGTCGAAAGGAATTTTAGGCAGTAGCAATGTTCATCTCTAAACTCTTGATTCTTCAACTTATAGATCATCTTTGAATCTTGATCTCTAGACTTTTTACCGATAAATTTTCAAACAGATTATCTTATACCTTTATGCACCTACATATTATCCTGCAAAAATACTGTATATTACATGGAAAATAGAAGTACCTATATTTATATGGTTGTTATCATCAAAATCAATGCCTATGGAATTAACAATCCAATCCATTCCCAAAATAAATCCATACCTGAATTTTTTTTAGTACATATGCATTGTAAAGGAACTCTACACCACGAATGACTAACATTAGATGATGACATATTATTGATAAATGGATCGATCCCCTAACAGGGTCGAACACCCTATTAGATTTGCACTCAAATTTAGGTTTAAGAACATACTATTGACTAATGCGATTGACGAATAAATGGGATGCACCAGTATCAACAAAGTATGAACAAGGGAATCAGATAAGACAACATACCTTCATCACAATTTGCTTTCCTTTCTCCTAAGTCATCAATGGGGTCTTACTAGAGGTTGGAATAGCATCCAAAGAATATGCCCTCACAACTTGAACTCACGCTTTAAAGCTGGAAAATATTTCTTCATATGTCCAACCTAATCTCAAATATAAAACTTAAAATTCTTTTGAGCTTTGGTTGTCATATAGTCCTTATCCATGTTCCCACCTTGTTGCACTTATGACATTTACCCTACCATAGGTTCGTCCTATAATTCTTTGCAATGTGTCCCACCTTATGACATCTATTACAAGTAGTCGCTTATCTTTTGCCTTGACCTCTTTGTGGTCCATTTACTCCGCGTTTGTCTTGTTGTTGTTGTTGTCCTTCCATTTCCTTATTTTGTTCCTTGACCATATTTCATTCAAAAAGTTTAACAATGCCACCTCTACCAACCCTCGAACGTCACTCCATACAGACTTTAATGCCTTTTTTACTGGAGTATTCACTAATTTGAATCCAAATTGGACCAACTCATTAAAGCGACTGACATACTCCCCAACAGTCATTTCTCCCTATTTCAAATGAATAAACTTCTCCAACAATAAATTATTCTCAACATTAGATAGAAACTTTGTCTCAAATATCGACTTGAAATTCCTTCAAGTATCTCATCCACTTCGGCTACTACTACTTGTCACCAACATGATGCTTCACCTTTCAAATGCCTAGTAGCCAACTGCCTCTTGGTTGCATAACCAAGTTCTTATAGGTTGAAAATATTTTCACAATCATTAATCTACGCTTGAGTCACTACGTATGGTTTATCCCTATAAATGGCTTCCTACCAAGGTTAGAGAAATCCTTACACAGCTTATCAAAGCCAAAAGTTAGTGGTACTAGGTTTGGAATTACGCTTAGATTAGCAGTGGTATTGGTGGCTGAGGGTTTGTTGGGGATGGTACTTGCTTGGCTCTTCGCCGGAAGGTACCATCTGAACCATATTATGTTAACTATATTGGTCACCATCCCACCAGTATTAACTACATTGGTCTCTATTTCAGTTTTGACCGAATTAATCGTTTCAACTACATATAAAAATGGGATTTATTAACAACTTCCCGATATATAGTAAACAAAACCGAAACAGTAATTATATGTATGCATATGTACTTTGAATATCTATATATGCTATATATAAATATCTAATAGAAAATAAAAATACACTCTCTCAATATGTTCTTTATTCCTATCCTAGTTCCTAACCTTGCTTTGATACCGAATGTAGCAACCGCTTTCTCTAACCTTGATCTGACGCTCGAACTGACGCTGACACCAAAGAACCAAAGGGGTGAGTAATTGGGGTTTTAGATATAACATATACAACTATAGATCTATTATGATGGATATCGATACTAAATATAATTCTAACTAACGTTATCTACTTTGAAAGTCTCATAGAAGAGGGAAATAAAATATAACGCATAATTAATATCATAGTCATATCACCATGGCATGTTCGAAATGTCAAATACACATGTCTAATAAATACATGCACAACACATCCCATAAATACAGAATCAAATCTAGATACAACACTAATCTACTCCATATATACCCTATATAAACAAGTCTCCATGTCTGATACCGTCTCATCCCTAAACTCCATCAACCTGAGTATGTGTACAAAAATGAAAGTAAGAGTGGGTCAGACATAAGTCGGGTGAGTGAATCATGCTCCACTCTACATATACTACACAAATAATGCTATAGCATGACATGAGTCTATCATATAGCCATCATACTTCTGTTGTCATTCTATACCTAACACTTGCATGCATCTAGTCATATCACATCATGTCTGTGTGAGCTCGCTTCCGTGGACTCGCCTTGTCTGTTACAGGTTTGCTTATTGTCCACCATCACATCAATCATGTATAAGAGTCATGCTTTGGACTAACCTGATGCCCTACATAGTTGCCTGTCGTCCTTATGCTAGCTAATTGGACTCATTGCCCTAGACTACCTCATGCCCTATAGAATCACTTATATCCACCCATCTACCGGATTTACCGTAGTACTATAAAGCAGCAAATTGTCTTGCCTAGATCACTAAATTTGTCGTGGGTCCGCATTCAAACCCATATACATACTCTAGGCCTATATCCTAAACCTTAGACTCATTTCCATCCATGTTTTCCATCACATCTCAATCTTGTATCACTATATATATATATATATATATATATATATATATATATATAATTACATAATAACCAATCCATTCAATATCCATTAATTTCATAACATCACCGCATTCCATATATCCATTCACTCCATATCACCATCATGCTCCATATATTCCTTCATTTCACGGCACCATCAGTCTCCTTATCATGATTCAGATCCTCTTTCAGAATATAAAAGAAAGCATAAATCAAATTATGTTATATATTTATATTGGGCTATTTGGTCGAGGTTCAAATAGGCAAAAACAAACGTGCACCGGTTGTAAGATTGCAGAATATAGATCTTAAGGCTAAATTAACACTAGAGGGAGGTGAATAGTGTTTTCTAATCTATATGAGTCTTTTGAAATTATACTTAGAATAATGAGATTAACAATCATAGAAATAATCTAGAATCAAAACACAGATAATTTGTAAATGTAGTAAAAGAAAAAGAAAAAACATACCAGGATTTTATACCAGTTCGGAGTTACGCTACATCCAATCCCGTACAATTCCTTGTATGGATTTCTTTCCAACTAGTTAATTCAAATACAATTTCGATTTCAAGTGTAGGAGACAAACCCTCCAAAATCCCAGCCTCTAAGAAGAGGTGCTTGATTTTCGAGCTATAAACACAACCACTAGATTTACAGGCTACTAAGTACACCCAATTAATTTCATAGGCTACAATCACACCCATAAGTTTATTGGTTTAATTTGATAGAGATTTACAAACTTAGAACTTCAATTTTGATTACAAATGATCCTATAATTCTTGAATATCACTTAGATCTTGATTGGAGTAAGAGAGATGATAGAAATCAGAGAGTAAATGATAGCAATGGAGTTTGATTCTAGTTGAAATTGGCAGAGTATGGTTATAATTTGTTTTAGAAAATGAGAGAGAAGAAGGAGGAGAGAGAACAATGAAAAGCGATTTACAAATTCGTTGGAAAAACTGGTATTTATAAGGGAATAATGGACATGTCTATTCGTGAAGAAATTCGATGAATCGACACTTCTTTTAAAAATTGAAATTTGAAATTCATGTCTAGTATGTCGACATACGGGGTTAAAGTATGTCGACATACTCTTTGTAATTTTGAAAAACACTTTAAAATATTATTTTTAAAATGTATATTTTTGCGAAATAGTTTTATATTTTATAAGTATGTTTAAATATAATATATATATATATATATATATTATAATCATAATAAAACATAAGTAAAACTATATGACAAGAATTTTGAAAAATAAATTAATATGAATCAAAAACTAATAAAAACATTAACTTGGTAAAATATTAGAAACTAAAAAATAAGTATAAGAATTTTAAAAACTATTAAAAGCTATTTTGAAAATAACATTTAAAAACCAAAAACTATTTTAAAAATTAAAACAGAGTGAAAATTAGAGAGAGGGAGAGAGAGAGAGAGAGAGAGAGAGAGATCAAGTGCTATTACAATTTTAACAAACATTCTAGTCTATAACTTACCTAAAATATCTAGGAATCTTGACCTCTTGAATATTCATGAGTCTTCATTCTTAAATCTCTATATCAACATCTTTACCTCTTTAATCTTTACTTGATGTTGTAGAATCTTCTTATATCAACACTTGTCTAATATCCTGCACTTTATACTATATGCTTTGATGAAACATTAGTATTTGTATTTTATATGATTTCCTAAAGTTGTTGTCATCAAAACCAAATCCTTAGGTACTAATAATCACCCTCTTTTTTATGATGACAATTTTGTATATAAAATATAATATAACTCTCTCTTAATCTATGCGATATAAAACTCCCCCTTAATCTATGCCTATATTTCTCCCCCTTTCGCATCAATCAGAAATAACTAATTATAACTATAATTCTAACCCTAACTCTTAATACTAATTCTAACGATAAGTGATATGATCATGAAATGCAAAATGACAAAAATGATATATAAGAAATGATAAGTGAAGCATAAATCATTAATAGTAACCAAACCATACTATATATTCATTCAATTATCATATTTATAAACAAATCAATCCATACACATAATAAAGTCAAATTAAAATTAAAATACATACTATTTTGTAACTAAGTGAAGAAAAAGTCCTATTCTAACAAGAATTCTTAATGACAGGAGACTTATGAATGAGATAATGAGGATAAAGAAGGCAAAAGTTTCCATATGTTGAACGTGATTTCCATCTTGGCCATAACAAACTTCCCCAACGCACTGGACCTCTTCATCCTCCACCATATACTATTCCTCCTCTTCCTCTTCCGCTTCTTCTTTGCTGCTTTGAAGAGGATTATGAATGGCTAAATTTGCAGAATCATTTTCAATAATTATTGGATTCGCAGGGTTATCCAACAGATATTTCTAAAGATTACGTAGAATCCTACTTTGTTTCTCTTGTTCCTTAATTATACAAAGTTGTGTGATTTGAATTTCAGTCAACATCTGTAGAACATTTTTCAAATCTTTCTTCAATTTGATAATGTTTTCCATTGTAGTGTTTTTGGAAGGATCCAAAGGTAGGAGAATGGTAGGAAAATGTGGAATTATGGTTTGGATTTGAAGAGGATGCCATGATTTATTTTTTGAAAAGTTAAGAACAGTGAAAAGGAAAAAAATGAAGAAAAAAGTCGAATATGGCATTTGTATAACCACCAAATTACATTTTAGACGAAAAATTTATAAAATGAATTTTGTCGTTGTATGTCGACATATAATGGTTATGTATGTTGACATACATTGGTTTTTATTTTTCTTATTGATTATGTAAATTTATGTTATACTTTTTTAAATTTATGATAGAGAGAAAATACCTAATTCTCTTGTTAGTTTAGTAAAGGACCATTCATTCAATGGTTTCGTCAAAATATCAGCTACTTGATTTCAGTATTCATAAATTCAAGTGATATAACTTCTTTACTTACATTATCTCTTAAAAAATTATGTCTTATATTAATATATTTAGTTCTAGCATTAAAAACACTATAAGCTTTACTTTTATTTGAATATTTAATAAAATTTCCTTTATTTGATTTAGCATCAAATTTATTAAATTTATCTTTAGTATTTAAAATAAAACATTTACCATCGAAAACTCCAAAATATGATACCATAGGTGTCTTATTATAAAATAGTTCATAAGGAGTTTTCTTAGTTAATGGTCTTATTAAAATTTTATTTAGTATATAACATGCAGTACCAGTTGTCTCTGCCCAAAAATTCTTAGTTAAATTACTATCATTTAGCATAGTTCTACCTCACTCTTGAATCATTCTATTTTTAGTTTCTACTATTCTATTTTGTTACGATGTTCTTGAAAACGAAAATTACGGTTTAAACCTTTCTTATTACAGAAATTCCCAAAATTTTCATTTTCGAATTCTCGACCATGATCACTTCGGATAGTTTTAATTTTTCTAGACATTTGATTTTGAGTTTATTTAATGAAAGGTCTTGAATATTTCAAAAGCATCACTTTTAAAGTTTAAGAAAATCATCCATGTAAACCTAAAATAGTCATCAAACATTATAAATGCTATCTACTATGATTTATAGACTGTATTTGAGAGGAACCCAAATGATCTAAGTAAAGTGGTTCAAGGGGATGAGAGTGGAAATCATATGTTTTGATTTAAATGAACTTTTTCTAAGTTTACCTACTTGGCACACATTGCATAGATTATTAAGTTTGAAATTCATTTTGGGAAGACTTCTAACTAAATCATTTTAAGCAATTTTAGAAATAAATTTGAAATTCAAATGTCTAAATCCTTTATGCCAAATCCAAGGATCCCTTGTTTCAGCCAAAAAACATAAGTTATCATTTGAGATTTTCATACTTAATATATAAATGTTTCATTTCCTAATACCTCCAAAGATAATCTTTGACTCATTATCTTCAATATGACATTTATCTTCTACCAATTTAGTTTTAAAACTATTATCACACAACCGACTAATACTTTATAGACTATGTTTTAAATTGCTAGCTCTCAAAACACTGGAAATAGTAGGAGTTTTAGAATTATTGGCATTGCTGATGTCAATCACATATCCTTTAAGATTATCATCAAAATTGACCAATCCTTCATCTATGTAAACTATATCTTTCAAAATCTCTGGATTTCCAGTCATGTGTCTTGAAAAACCACTATGCAATAACTATTTATCCTTTTTAATCTATAGTGTATGATTATCAGATGTTCATCCATCAAAAGCCATGGAACATATATGTTCCAGCAATTTATTCCTTTTCAATAGATCACATGACTTTTCATAATGAATAGATGAAAATTTATGAAACATTTTAATGATGATTTTAAACTTATCCTTTTGAAAATAGTGTTAAAAATATCATTAAAGAATGCCATTAGAACATTTCAAAAACCAGTTTATGAATATTATGAAAACCAATGCACTGATATCAAATGTAAGATTGAAGAATAGGGATCTTAAGACTAAATTAACACTAGAGGGGGGGGGGTGAATAGTGTTTTCTAAGTTGTATGAATCTTTTTGAAACCTTTTGTAATTATACATAGAAAAATGAGATTAACAATTGTAGGAACAATAGAAGAATCAAAACACCGATAAACAAATGATGTACAAGTAAAAGGAAATTACACACCAGGATTTTATACTGGTTTGGAGTTACCCAACATCTTGCCCCATACAATTCCTTGTAGGGATTTATTTTCAATTAGTAAATGGAAATACAATCAGATTTCAATACTACGAGACATACCCTTCAAATTCTCAGCCTTTGGGTAGAGCTAGTTAATTTTCTGGCTATAAGCACACCCACTAGATTTACGAGCTATTAACCTCACCCAATTGATTTCACGAGCTATAATCACACCCACAAGTACATCGGTTTAATTTGACAGAGATTTATAAACTCAAAACTTCAATCTTGATTAAAAATGATCCTTATATAGTACTTATATCTTGATTGGAGTGAGAGAGATGATAGATATTAGAGAGCAAATTATATAAAATCAAACTAGTGGCAATGGAGTTTGATTCTGGTTGAAATTCGGCAGAGCATAGTCATAATTTGTTTTAGGAAACTAGAGCGAAGAAGGAGGAGAGAAGAACATTGAAAAGTGATTTTCAAAAATTCATTGGAAATAGTGGAATTTCCAGAATAATGTCATATGTATTCATGAAGAGATACAATGAATAAACACTTCTTTTGATAATTGAATTTTGAAATTCACGCCTAGTATGTCGACATATAAGGTTAGAGTATGTCCATATACTCCTTAATATTTTGAAAATTACTTTAAAATATTATTTTCAAAATGTACTATTTTGTGAAATAATTTTATACTTTGTAAGTATATTTAAATATAATATATATGCATTATTATAATAATAAAAATTATGTAAACCTTTATGATAAGAATTTAAAAAAAACCAATATAAATCATAATCTAAACAAAACATTAACCTGGTAAAATATTAAAGACTAAAATAATAAGTATAAGGATTTAAAAAACTATTAAAGCTATTTTGAAAAAGATATTTAAAAACCAAAACGTTTTAAAACTATTTTAAGACTTAAAATAGAGAGAGAGAGAGAGAGAGAGAGAGAGAGAGAGAGAGCACAAGTGTATAAGAATTTTAATAAACATTCTAGACTTTATAACTTCTCTGGAATGTCACGGAATCTTGAACTCTTGAATACTCATGAGTTTTCATTCTTGAGTCTCTATATCAACATCTTTAATTCTTCAATCTTTACTTAGTATTGTATAGTCTTCTTATATCGACACCTATCTAATATCCTGCATTATATACTATATACCTTGATAAAATATTAGTATTTATATTTTATATGACTGCCTAAAGTTATTTTCGTCCAAACCAAATCCTCATGTACTATCATCAGTCACCTGTTTAGGCCACTAGTCCATCGGTGTACGTATTTATTCATGTTTTGAATTTTTTATGTTTTTTGATGTCTCGCTTCCATCACATACTGTTCATCTGAAATCATCAAAGAACGTTCCTAGACCCTAGATTTATAAACCTAAGTCAATATATATAATTTATATATGGATTTAAGTGTTCTACTTTCAGATTTCTAAAAATTATGTAAACATAGTTTCTAATTCTTTACATCAACCAAATCCCTTCCAGATAGGTTAAATTCAAGGTAAAAGATTATAACTGTGAACTCTAATGTAATATAGCTTCCTGATCAGTTTATAGTGTTAAGATTGCATTATATGAGGAGTAAGATGTATATCACTCACCAAATAGCCAAATCTAGTCCTATGGCTGACTGTCTAAAGTTACTGCTTCTCCTATTGTCACGACCCGCCCTTCTATCACCAAAAAGCACATCATAATTAAAGAAAGAAAAGGATAAAAGAAGAAAAGATAAGGAAGAAGAAACTCAACAACATCAGATAGTCACAGCGGAACGAATGAAATATAATATATCGCATAAGATATTACATGGTATCATATACATCAGAGTTACACAACCTATACAACCCATATTAGAAAGTTATAAACATCTGTCTATCATACAACTCAAGTACATCAGTACAAGATAGACATAACACTAGCACAGCGGAACCATAATATATCTACACGCTAAAGCCTCCTGCTCCAAATCTCCTCCAGAATTCGTCAAGCTAACCTGAATCCCTCGACTACTCATACATAATATGAGTATCTAAGAGTTTAATAAAACAGAAAATAAACACTTGGGTTAGACATGGGTCTGGTGTGAGTAAACGGTTTAAAATTGCTTAACTTTGAAAACCTTTGAAAAGAAAAGGTATCACGTAAGACTTCCACACATAAACATGGAAAAGTTTTTACCTTACGCTAACCAAAACATTTTCTTGGAAATCCAATGATATTATAATAGTGTCTAGGGTTTTCAAGTAAATAAGAAATAGCTGAAATTCTTGCATGATTAAATTCCAGCTACTAGCCACAGAAGTGGGTATTACAAATTAAAACCGTAGGGTTTCGTAGGAAGAATGGGTTTACATCAATGGCGGGCTACTGGGGTATCGCCCGTTACAGTACGGGGGCTAGACCACCGTACCGATGATTACTCCCGATCCCCTACAACACAAGGCTGGAACCATCCCTTACTGGACACTCCCGAACAAGGAACCCCGTGGTTGGCGCGACCAACCACACACTAAGCCGAAATAGAAAGGGACCTCTAGACAGGGGTAAATCTCGTCCTACTTGGGCATGACCTACTTAACCTTGTAGCACCTCCCCTGTTTTAGCCATTCCCGGTTGACGAGGCTTGAGGCTACGATTATAGAGAATATCTATCTTAGAGTGCTCATCGTGCACTTGATGTTTTTCTGAAATCATTTAATCCATATAAGTTCGTTCCGGGTTCGAACGAAACCAAAGGCACTATCTCGTTGCACTCATTTTGGAATCACCCTCAGAGTCAACGACCATAGCACTTGCACTCTGAATCACCATCTCGAACCTGAAAGTAGTATCTCCGTTAAACTCATCTCAAAATCACCCTTAGAGTTATACTGATGAATAGTTCTTACACTTCGAGTCTTCACTAAGCTCTTCTCTTGGATTCATGACCTAACGTTTAATTTGGATGGATGTGCTTTTCAGATATCCAAATATGGAAACCCGATCCCGGTCTCACCGAAATCCAAACGCCATTTTAATGTCCAAGTTGTTTAAGGGTTTAAACAATTAAACTTATATTTCGAATAACATAAACAGATAGATGATTCACATTATCGCAATAGAAAATTCATATCAACCAATCATCTCACAAAGCAGCACATATCACATATCAGAGATATCACACCCAAATCATCCAATATTAATCAATCATCCAATATTAATCATTCATCTATAAGAGGTTTGATTCTCTCTTAATCAATTGGATTACCTTAATCCTTCTTTCTCAACATTAATTAATTATAAATTAATTATTAATAACCTCTTAATGATCTTCCTTAATTAATCTCCCTTGATTAATTATCCTTTAATTACATTCAAGTAATTAGCCTTTAGTTCTTTAATTAATTACACAAATTAATTATCCTTAACCATATACAGTAATTAACCTTTAATTACTATCATTAATTACATTAATTAATGATCCTTCATTTGCTTCCATTAATTAATCAACTATGATTAATTTGCATTAAACCTCAATTAATTACAATTAATTAATTATACTTTAATTAATCACTTTTATTAATCAACCTTGATTAATTATATAAACTAATGATCCTTATTAATTGACCCTTTAATTAATTAAATAATTAATTTGTAACTAACCATCTCATTAGTTAGTCTTAATTAATCATAAACAGTAATTAACGCCCTGTAATTACTTATCTTAATTAATTAAATTCTTAATTAATTATATTAATTCTTTGATTAATTACACTAATTAATTAATCTTTAATCACTATTACGTAATCATTAATTAATTACATTAATTAACAACCCTTAATTAATTACTTCATTGATTAATCACATTTTTAATTAATTACATATAGTAATTAATCTTAGATTAATCACATTCATTAATTAGTTAATCAAATTAATTAATTAATCACATTAATTAATTAATCACATTAATTAATTAACCAAATTAACTTAGTAATTAACCCTTAATTACTACCATAAGTAATTATCATCTAGTTACTTTCATTAGTTAATTACTCTCTTAATTAATTACCTTAACAAGTAATTAATCCCACCATTAATTAACCTTAATTATTTAATTAATTAATTACTCTTTAATTAGTTAACTTTCAAATCAATTATATTAATTAATATTTTAATTAATAACATCGAGTGATTATCCCTTAATCACTTTCACTCAATTACTTCTATAAGTAATTTCTCTTTTTAATTACATTCAGCAATTATCCATTAGTTACCTCATTAAGTAATTACACTTAATTAATTCACAATTAAGTGATTATTTAAATTAACCGAACAATTAACTAATCATTTAAAATTAATTAAATAATTAGTTAACTTATTATATTTAAAAAAATTCTTAATTAATTAACAAAATCATTTATCTTACTTAACCTTATACTTATTCACAAATCTTTAATTAACTATTCTTAAGATAATAACAATAATTAATTAATATTATTATCCTTACAAATTGATTATTTTAAATTAGTCGAACACGTTTAACTTAAATTCTACAAATATTTATCTTTTGGAAACTTAATTATCATATCTTTATACTTATCCATTTCAGTATAATTTAAAAACTTAGTTTTTAAACATTACTTATAATTACTTAAAAACTTTAATCTAATATTTTAAATGGAAAGCACCCCTTTGAATTAAAATTCAAAATTTAATTAAGTTGATTACTTTCAAAAGCAATTATCTTAAACATTTTAAATTTGAAAATATATTCAATTAACACTTTTGAAAGTTTGATTAACAATTATTTCAAAAGAACAAGTTTTAAATTTGTAAATTTATTTCCTTTTATAAAACTTTAGCTTTTGATTAGCACAGGAAAACGTCTCGAGTCAAACCCGAGTCGAACACACCAAAAACTCGAAATAGCCTCCAGTCAAACACCAACTTAACTGCTTCGAGACCAACTTCCACTCGCACGAACCAAAACCCGAGTACAACCCTTCGTTCCCAAACTTCCCCTCTTACCTGATACATCGTACACGTGGTGCACGTACCCCATCGACTCCAACCATCATAGGTCATCGCGGCGACTCTCGCCGATCACTCCTACCTACACAAGCCCCTTCGAACCCTCAGATCGAACAAACACCACACGAATCAAAAACGAGGCATTCAAGCCCAAACAAAAAACACCATGGCCAGAAAGCTTAACAATTCTGATGCCTCAGACCTCGAGAAGCTTCGCCATACTCACCGTACCCTCGTCTCGATCACCAGCTCCTCCAGCAAGCCACGAATTTGACCCTGATCATGCCTCGTCGCCGTAAAACTTTCTGAAACGTCGACTACAATAACCGCGTATTAAACCCTACTTCGAACGATTCTGATCATCTCGGCCATAGGAAAAATAATAGGTTATTTTGCCCTTTATCATCGATACTCCAGCTAGCTTCGACCAAGAATTCGGCTCCAACCATCATGTTGATCATCGGCAATTCATCAAATTGCCAAAACCGTTCGTCTCAAAATTTCTAATCAAATATCAAGTTAAATTTTTTGAAATGTATTTTAATAATCATAATTTTTAACCACTAATTCAATTTTACAATCCAAAACAGGAATTAAAGTTGTTGATTTTTAACATGAATCAGTATTTTACTGTTATTCCTATTTTAAAAAAAAATTAATTCAAAATTCCTGAAACTATTTTTAAAATTACCATCATACATTAACAGACAACTTCCATTCAATCATCAGCCTAATATTGATGTTACTGGGGGATTTGAATTTTTGTAAGTAAACCTAGACTGAAACAATAGATAACAGGGTATTTATATATACAGACCTATTTACACATATATACATATCCACCAATTCAATCATATAACACTGAAAATTTTTCATGCAACATCAATATCAATTCACAGATTAGCACATGCATTAGAGCCAATCGCAACTTAAACAGTTTAAAAAAAAAATTACTCACTTAATTAGCAGAGAACAGAGGTATTTACCAGGCTTAGATTTTGATCTGGAAAGTGCTCTAATTGCTTTGCTGTTGAAATCCTTGCATGCTTGTTAATTGATGATTTAAGTGTTGAAACTTGCTGAGTTGATGCTTTGAAGCTTTGAAACTGAAGTACTGGAATTTGATTTTCTGTTTACTTTGATTTCCAGGATTTCCAACATCTTTCTCTATTTTTATTTTGTTTTTAGTCTTGAAAAGATGAGAAGAAAATGATTTGAGGTAGAAAAGAATTTTTCTGAAATCAGATTTTCTCCCAAAACACTAATTGGTAAAAATTTAGTTTCTAATGAAAAAAATTTCTTTGCCACTTGTAAATTCAAATCACCCTTAGCTTACACATGTTTAAATTCATTGTTGTCATTTTACAAATGTCAAAAGCTAGCTTAAATTGTTCACAAGTGTTAACTTTTTTTTTTACTAATTTATTTAAGTTATATATGTATTTATGAAGTATATTTATGTGTATAAGAAATGTTTGTCTTCTTTATAAATAAGCTTTTAAATTCTAATAAATATACAAGTGTGAAGTCTTGTAAACATTTGTTTATAAATAGCTTATGTTTTTAAATCAAATAAATGCATTATATGTTTTCCTTTAAATTATGTAATATGAATTTGTACTTATATTTATGTAAATGTGAATTTAGTAATTTATTTATATATTACTTATGTTTACAAACTATTCTAGTTTAAGAGATATTTTAAAAAGAAAGCTTATTTAAAACTATATATATATTTATAACCATTTTAATTTAAGCACTTTAAGAAAACAAAATAAAACTTTGATTAAATCTTATTTAAACTATCACATTTAAAAATAAATGAATAATTATCTTATACTTTGAAAATATAAAATTAACCTTAAATTAGCTTTTGAAAAATATTAAATTTAAAACAAAGCTTCAAATCACAATATATGTTATAATTTGAAACATATTTCTCTTATTAAATTTTAACCAAAGCTTCCTATTATAATGTATATACATACATACATACATACATACATATATATATATATATATATATATATATTATCAATAGATTATATTAAATTTCAAAACAACTTCAAATTATAACGTATACATACATATATATTACAATTTGAAAATACATCTTTTATTTAAAAAAGACCTCCTATTCATAATATATATACCAAATATATATTATAAATAGAATAAATTTTT
Source organism: Allium cepa (assembly GCA_030765085.1). NCBI lineage: Eukaryota > Viridiplantae > Streptophyta > Magnoliopsida > Asparagales > Amaryllidaceae > Allium > Allium cepa. The sequence goes on along the minus strand of CM060938.1, from coordinate 712,385,643 downwards.
TTATTAGCTTTGAAAGATAAATCTTATCAATTTTAAATTGTTAGAAAGATATTGATCAATATTGCCAGATTAAATATTTATTAACCTTTAAAAGATTAAATTTACCAATTTATATTAAAATTATAAAGGAAAATTATCAAACCAATTTAATTATTAATACAGATTATTAAATTGATATTGCCCAAAATTCTGGGTCGTCACATTCCTCCCCCCTTGAAAGAATTTCGTCCCCAAATTTAAAAGCAATGATAATTTAATAACCCAACAAAGATTTTAGTTTCAATCAGCAAAGCATACCTATCATCCAGTTACTAACAACCATAGCAACCAATCAAACAAACAAACCTAACTAATTATCCTGACATAAATCAGGAAATATCCTTCTAATACCATCTAGAGTTTTCCAAGTACAAATCACTGGGAGACTCATTCTACAAAAGCTCAATCAAATACATCACCATAATCCAGAGCTCCTCTCATCTCTAGATCCACCATTTTGAACAAAACATCAGACTATACTCAAGTCTAGCACAACTTCCCCTGAACTGGTGATTTTACAATCAACGATGAATCATACACGCACTCCCTCAGAGATACGTGAAATACAATGAATTCCAGCTATCAAAATTGGCAATTCAATCTTATAGACAAAAGAACTTATCCTATCAAGAACACAGATAAGAAATCCCAAATGCCTCAGAGCTAGCTTTCCAATCTTATCCAATTACTGCTTTCTAACACGAGAAACCTTAACAACAATGAAGTCTCCAACTTCGAATTCCATATTTATCCATTTTTCCACACAATCTTCAGACGATCCTGGACTGCCTTTCTTCATCTTGATCAGCTCAACCTATGCCGATGCTTCCTGGAACAACTAGACCAAAGCAAACCAGATTCTGGATCCTACTCAACAAAAGGTCTTCCAAGATCCGTCAAAATCCATAACACAAACTCTACTTCCCAAGCAATAGCAAACTGAACTTACTTCCTTCCTCGCATAGCTGCTACCTTGCTTCCGCTGCACAACTCTGATTCTGGAATAGATGAGAATATAGTACGAGTATAAACTTATCCAATATATCCGAGAAACTTCGTTCATCAAATTCATAAAATCTTAGTGACCCATATGACTCGGTCACACAAACTTACAGCAGAATCCAACTCAAAAACTAGATCTGACCAATCAAACTCCAAAAATTCCTGAGCTGCTACACCAACTCTTCTTTTTCTAAGAACCATCCTACTACCGGGCCAACCACCAGTACCGCTTATGGAACAAATTCAATATGGAACTCAACTCCAGATGCAGGCAAACTTTTGACTACTTCAATAGCTCCTACTTCCATATGAGAACCCTCTGTCTCAAACAAAAGATTGCCCAAGATAAATTCTCCAACTAATCGCAAGTCACTTTTGCGATCCTACCTAGTTTGGATTCTAAAGAAATTGTCCTCTCTTTACCCATTAGAATAGCCTTAAGCTTTTCCAAATTAGGTTAACCCTTCAAGGAAGCCTTCACCATCTGCCCGGACTGCTGATAGAAGAACCACTAAGATTTCTGAACCATTGGAGAAATGACCCGCACTACTGCTTCCAAACTCTATCTCTAGGACACTACTATGCCAGAAGATCTTCTTGTCGGCACGCCGAACACTTCGAGCTGCGCTACAACACAGCTAACTAAAGACTTCTAACCCATAGGCTCCTCGAACCCCAAAGCCATCAACTAACTACACACATGACTCCTCAAGATGGGCAGACATCCTTTCAAGAAAATCAGGCTCTAAATCAAGCATCAACAACTTACTCTTCTTAAGGGGAAACAATGAGACCATGCCGCAGCGAAGCAACTTATAGACCTTAGTCTCATATTCCAAAACAGACAAAACTCTTCCTATGGTTGTCAAGATAACATCACTTGCTTTTGCACTTCCGGCAGATCCAAACTTTATAAAATCCGCTCACCTGAGCGCAACCAAACTTATACTTCAAAGATGGACTCTGAATCTTTTTAAAAAGATTTCCTTCAGAGATCAGAGAGATCCTAACCCCAAGCTACAAATCTTACTCTAGACGGTATTAGGTCTACTGTCTCAACAAATATACTTCCAACCTTAACATATGGACCCCTTCCATTAGTGGTAGTCGTGTTACACACACTCCTACCTTATCTACCTTTATAACTTATATTGGAGAATCCAAACAGATAACCCAACAGATTAGGTAGATATAGATATATATAGTTATACATAAAAATTACAAGTACACTCTCTCAAGAAAGATGCCACTCTAGAGCCTTGGTATTCGCTCAACCTGGCTCTGATGCCAATTGTCACGACCCGCCTTTCTATCACTAGAAAAACGCATCATGATTAAAGAAAGAAAATGATTGAAGAAGAAAAGATAAGGAAGAAGAAAATCAACAACATCAGATACTCACATCGGAACGAATGAAATATAATATATCACATAAGATATTGCGTAGTATCATATACATCCGAGTTACACAACCTGTACAACCCATATTAGACAGTTATAAACATTTGTCTATCATACAACTCAAGTACATCAATACAAGATAGACATAACACTAACACAGCAGAACCATAGTATATTTGCATGCTAAAGCCTCATGCTCCAAATCTCCTCCAGAATTCGTCAAGCTAACCTAAATCCCTCGACTACTCAATACATAATATGAGTACCCAAGAGTTTAATAAAAAAGAAAATAAACACTTACGTCAGATATGGGTCTGGTGTGAGTAAACAGTTAAAAATTTCTTAAGTTTGAAAACCTTTGAAAAGAAAAGGTATCACGTAAGACTTCCCACAAATAAACATGGAAAAGTTTTTACCTTATGCTAACCAAAACATTTGATAGAAAATCCAGTGATATTATAATAGTGTCTAGGGTTTTCAAGAAAATAAGAAATAGCTGAAATTGTTACATGATTAAATTCCAGCTACTGGCCACAAAAGTGGGTAATACAAATCAAAACCGTAGGGTCTCGTAGGAAGAATGGGTTTCCATCAATGGCAGGCTACTGGGGTACCGCCCGTCACAGTACGAGGCCTAAATCACCGTATCGAGGATTACTCTCGATCCCTTGCAACACAAGGTCGGAACCATCCCTTACTAGACAGTCCCGAACAAGACCACCCTATGGTTGGCGCGACCAACCACACACCAAGCCGAAATAGAAAGGGACCTCTAGAAAGGGGTAAATCTCATCCTACTTGGGCATGACCCACTTAACCTTTGCTGCACCTCCCCTGTTTTAGCCATTCCCGGTTGATGAGGCTTGAGGCTGCGATTACCTTTATAGAACATATCTATCTTAGAATGCTCGTCGTCCACCTGACGATGTTCTGACCATACAAGTTCATTCCGGGTTCGAACGAAACCGAAGGCATTATCTCGTAGAACTCATTTTGGAATCACCCTCAGAGTCAACGACCACAGCCCTTGCACTCTGAATCACCATCTCGAACCTGAAAGTACTATCTCCGTCGAACTCATCTCGGAATCACCCTCAGAGTTATACTGATGAATAGTTCTTACACTTTGAGTCTTCACTAACCTCTTCTCTAGGATTCATGACCTAACGTTTAATTTGGATCGATGTGGTTTTCGGATATGCAAATATGGAAACCCGATCCCGGTCTCACCGAAATCCAAACGCCATTTTAATGTCCAAGTTGTTTAATGGTTTAAACAATTAAACTTATATTCAGAATAACATAAACAGATAGATGATTCACATTATCACAATAGAAAATTCATATCAACCAATCATCTCACAAAGCAGCACATATCACATATTAGAGATATCACACCCAAATCATCCAATATTAATCAATCATCCAATATTAATCATCGAATATTAATCAATCATCTATAAGCAGGTTTGATTCTCTCTTAATCAATTGGATTACCTTAATCCTTCTTTCTCAACATTAATTAATTACAAATTAATTAATTAATCACCTCTTAATGATCTTCCTTATTTTATTTCCCTTGATTAATTATCCTTTAATTACATTCAAGTAATTAGCCTTTAATTCTTTAATTAATTAAACAAATTAATTATCCTTAACCATATACAGTAATTAATCTTTAATTACTATCATTAATTACATTAATTAATGATCCTTCATTTGCTTCCATTAATTCATCAACTATGATTAATTTGCATTAAACCTCAATTAATTACAATTAATTAATCATACCTTAATTAATCACTTTTATTAATCAACCTTGATTAATTATATTAACTAACAATCCTTATTAATTAACCCTTTAATTAAATAATTAATTAGTTTATAACTAACCATCTCAGTAACTAGTCTTAATTAATCATAAACAGTAATTAACACCCTGTAATTACTTAACTTAATTAATTAACTTCTTAATTAATTATATTAAGTCTTTGACTAATTACACTAATTAATTAATCTTTGATCACTTAATTACGTAATCATTAATTAATTACATTAATTAATAACCCTTAATTAATTACTTCATTGATTAATCACATTTTTAACTAATTACATATAGTAATTAATCTTTAATTAATCACATTCATTAATTAATTAATCACATTAATTAATTAACCAAATTAACTTAGTAATTAACCCTTAATTACTACCATAAGAAATTAACCTCTAATTACTTTCATTATTTAATTACTCTCTTAATTAATTACCTTAACAAGTAATTAATCCCACCATTAATTAACCTTAATTCTTTAATTAATTACTCTTTAATTAATTAACTTTCAAATAAATTATATTAATCAATCTTTTATTTAATAACATCAAGTGATTATCCCTTAATCACTTTCACTCAATTACTTCCATAAGTAATTTCTCTTTTTAATTACATTCCGTAATTATCCATTCGTTACTTCATTAAGTAATTACACTTTATTAATTGACAATTAAGTGATTATTTAAATTAACCAATAAATTAACTAATCATTTAAAATTAATTAAATAATTAGTTAACTTCTTATATTTAAAAAAAATCCTAAATTAATTAAGAAAATCATTTATCTTACTTAATATTTTACTTATTCACAAATCATTAATTAACTATTCTTAAGATAACAACAATAATTAATTAATCTTATTATCTTTACAAATTGATTATTTTGAATTGATCAAAATTTTGATAACTTAAAAACAAACCTTTATTTTTACTTTATTTACATAATTATCATAAAACCTTATTTAAAAATAAAACATTTAGAAATAAATTAAAAATTAAAAATAATTTAATCATCTAATTCAAACTTTAAAATCTTTGAATCCTTTCAAACACGTTTAATTTAAATTCTACAAATATTTATCTTTTGGAAACTTAATTATCATATCTTTAAACTTATCCATTTCAATATAATTCGAAAACTTAGTTTTTAAACGTTACTTATAATTACTTAAAACTTTGATCTAATGTTTTAAATGGAAAACACCCCTTTGAATTAAAATTCAAAATTTAATTAAGTTAATTACTTTCAAAAGAAAATATCTTAAACATTTTAAATTTGAAAATATATTCAATTAACACTTTTGAAAGTTTGATTAACAATTATTTCAAAAGAACAAGTTTTAAATTTGTAAATTTATTTCCTTTTATAAAACTTTAGCTTTTGATTAGCATAGGAAAACATCTCGGGTCAAACCCGAGTCGAACACACCAAAAACTCGAGCCAGCCTCGAGTCAAACACCAACTTAACTACTTCGAGACCAACTTCCACTCGCATGAAGCAAAACCCGAGTACAACCCTTCGTTCCCAAACTTCCCCACTTACCTGATGCATCATTCATGTGGTGCACGTACCCCATCGACTCCGACCATCGTATGTCATCGCGGCGACTCTCGCCGATCACTTCTACCTACGTAAGCCCCTTCGAACCCTTAGATCGAACTAATACCACGCAAATCAAAATCGAGGCATTCAAGCCCAAACAAAAAAACACCATGGCCAGAAAGCTTAACCATTCTGACGCCTCAGACCTCGAGAAGCTTCGCCATCCTCACCGTACCTTTGTCTCCACCACCAGCTCCTCCAGCAAGCCACGCATTCGACTCCGATCACCCCTCGTCGCCGCAAAACTTTCTGAAACACTGATTACAATAACAGAATATTAAACCCTACTTCGAACGATTCTGATCATCTCGGCCATAGGAAAAATTCAAAGCTGTTTTTCCCTTCATCATCGATACTCCAGCTAGCTTCAACCAAGAATTCGGCCCCAACCATCATGTTGATCATCGGCAATTCATCAAATTTCCAAAAACGTTCATCTTAAAATATCTAATCGAATATCAAGTTAAAATTTTTGAAATGTATGTTAAAAATCATAATTTTTAACCACTAATTCATTTATACAATCCAAAACAGGAATTAAATTTGTTGATTTTTAACATGAATTAGTATTTTACTGTTATTCCTATTTTTTTTTAAAAATTATTAATTCAAAATTCCTAAAACTATTTTTAAAATTATCATCATACATTAACAGACAACTTCCATTTAATCATCAAAGTCTAATATTGATGTTATTGGGAGATTTGAAGTTTTCCAAGTATACCTGGACTGAAACAATAGATAACCGGGTATTTATATATATACAGACCTATTTACACATATATACATGTCTACCAATTCAATCGTATAAACACTGAAAGATTTTCATGCAACATCAATATCGATTCACAGATTAACACATGCATTAGAGCCAATCACAACTTAAACTGTTTTCAAAAAAAATTTACTCACTTAATTAGCAGAGAACAGAGGTATTTCCCAGGGTCAAATTTTGATCTGGAAAGTGCTTTGATTGCTTTGCTGTTGAAATCCTTGCATGCTTGTTAATTGATGATTTAAGTGTTGAAACTTGCTGAGTTGATGCTTTGAAGCTTTGAAACTGAAGTACTGGAATTTGATTTACTGTTTACTTTGATTTCCAGGATTTCCAACATCTTTCTCTAATTTTATTTTTCTTTTAATTTTGGAAAGATGAGAAGAAAATGATTTGAGGTAGAAAAGAATTTTTCTGAAATCAAATTTTCTCCCAAGACACTAATTACTAAAAATTTAGTTTCTAATGAAAAAATAATTCTTTGCCACTTGTAAATTCAAATCACCCTTAGCTTACACATGTTTAAATTCATTGTTGTCATTTTGCAAATGTCAAAAGCTAGCTTAAATTGTTCACAAGTGTTACCTTTCTTTTTATTAATTTATTTAAGTATATGTATTTTTGAAGTATATTTATGTGTATAAGAAATGTTTGTGTTCTTTATAAATAAGTTTTTAAATTTTAATAAATATACAAGTGTGAAATCTTGTAAACATTTGTTTATAAATAACTTATGTTTCTAAATCATATAAATGTATTATATGTTTTCCTTTAAGTTGTGTAATATGAATTCATATTTATATTTATGTAAATGTGAATTTAGTAATTTATATATTATGCATGTTTACAAACTATTCTAGTTTAAGAGATGTTTTAAAAAGAAATCTTATTTAAAACTATATATATATATTTATTACCATTTTAATTTAAGCACTTTTAAAGGAAATAAAATAAAACTTTGATTAAATCTTATTTAAACTATCACATTTAAAAAAAATTACCTTTTATTTTGAAAATATAGAATTTACATTAAATTAGCTTTTGAAAAATATTAAATTTAAAACAAAGCTTCAAATCACAATATATGTTATAATTTGAAACATATTTCTCTTACTAAATTTTAACCAAAGATTCATATTATAATGTATATACATACATTGATGTTATCAATAGATTGTATTAAATTTCAAAACAACTTAAATTATCACATATACATACATATATATTACAATTTGAAAATACATCTTTTATTTAACAAAAGACCTCCTATTCACAATTTATATACCAAATATATATATTATAATAGAATAATTTTTTTTATTAGCTTTGAAAGATAAATCTTATCAATTTTAAATTGTTAGAAATATATTGATCAATATTGCCAGATTAAATATTTATTAACCTTTAAAAGATTAAATTTGCCAATTTAAATTAAAATTACAAAGGAAAATTATCAAATCAATTTAATTATTAATACGGATTATTAAATTGATATTTTCCAAAATTCCGGGTTGTCCCACCTATCTTTGAGTTTATGCCTCTAAATCATCGTTGGGTCATACCCCATAAGTTAGGCTTGAATCAACTTTTGTTTCATTGAATTTTATTAAGAAAAGAAACAAGTGAGTTATGTGGATTTTAATGGAGTAGTTTTACGAAATGATAAATGGGTACGTACTTTAAATTTTTAGTCAAAGGAGGAAAATCTGTTTCTCCAAGAAGTTTCAAATTTTAATTCAGATCGCACAACGGCCATCGACTCGATGACATTTCTGGGTATATCTTCTTTGTACGAGCTCCAAACAACACAAATAAATATGCCGTGCAAATCATAAAAACAAGATGGTCGTAATGGCATTAGTTTTGTTGGCAAATTCCAGGGTCTTAAAAATGACCATTTTGCCCACCTTTTATATATTTCATTAATTTCATTATTTTCACATTATCATGTAATTCTTATTTAATTAAAATATTACACAAATTTTTAGGGCATTACACTTTTGTTGAATAAGGTGAGCATTAGGGTCGATGTTAATGGTGTGGCATATGATGTGGGGATCTATGTGCAACACTCCAAAAATTAGTGAATAAATAATTAAGGAATTGAATGTAAAGATAAGGGTCTAGTTGATTTAAGTATGTAATAAAATAAGAAAAGTGTTAATTAAGCAAATGAATAGTTAGGGGATGATTATTTGCTTATTTAGATAAATAACAATAAATTATTAAATGATAATTATGGGAATTTAATTAAAAGAAATACTTAATGGAACTTTGAAAAATTAGGTATAGGATGCTTAAATACGGTTAGCTAAATGGACCAAGTGTACTTGGATATAATTAAATTCTACCACACACACACAAACATACACACACACATAGATATGTATGTGTGTGTACGAAAAAATTTAAATATTCAAATGAAGTAGATTTTATACTAAGGGAAATAAATAACTAAATTATGCAAGGAAGGATTTCCCAAACTAAAACCGTTAATAGATATACTTATAAATAGATCTTTCTCTTCATTCATTCATTCATTCATTCTCTCTTCCATACGAAAGTTAAAATGATAGCTTTTCACACTTGTTAAAGGTGGTACCGACTCGGAAAAGAAAAGAGGAAAAAGAAAACTAAAAGCCAAGGAAACTGTAATATCCCAGAATTTTGGACAATTTAAATTTAATAATCTGTGTTTAAATTTAAATTGAATTGATGATTTTGTTAATAAATTTGGTTTGATTTAATAAATTTTTTTACTTAAATATTTAATTTTTGAAATTATTTTTAATGAGCTAATAAATTGTTTTCTATTTATAAAATGTATATGTATTTATATATATTTTAAAAAGATAAGTTGTTAAATTAGTATAGCATAATTTTAATGTTTTGAAAATAGAAATTGTGATTTATTTTTTGATTTAAGCTTTTCAAAAATATTTAATAAAATACTACATGATTTTTAAATATAAGGAAAATGTTTTAATTGATTTAAAATTCATTTTAATTTAAGTTGTATATTTAAAATAAGTTATAAAATGTTTGTGTTTTTCTTTTTAAAATATTAATTTATAATTGAGATTTGTTAATTTAATTTGAAATTTAAGATACAATTTAAATATGAAACATGTATTCATATAAGTTATAACATCTTTCATAAATTTATTTTAATTGTTTAAAGGGTATAAGAACTAATTAACTAAGTTTAATTTTCTTTAACCTTAATTAAAATAACAAAACATTTAGAAAGACATATGTAAGCTTAATTTACATGTGTATGTAATTTAAGATTTGAGTTAAACATGTGTTAAAAATTTATATAAGTAAATTAACATGTGTCCATCCTTTTTACACGTGTCAAATTTTGTTTTCCTTTAATTTTAATTTAATTCAAACATTGTTATTTAAACTTACATATACTCATTCCTCTACTCTTTCTCATTTTTCATTCTAAAACAAAGAAACCTGAAAAAAAATTCATCTTCTCTAACCTGCAAGTCCAAATGCCTAGCAAAAACATGCATGCAACAAATTTCAAACCTATAAATGCATTTGCATTCAAACATGCATGAAATTTCTAATCTGCATCCTCCAAAACTGAAGGCCTGCATTTCAATTTTAATCAAATGAAGCCTGCATGTATTCAAAAAGCAACCTGGGGGGAATTTGCATCTGCATTCAAGCTATTGCATGCTAAATCTGGGGTCTGCATCATTATACAGGTGAGTAACTTAACCTTTAAAAATTAAGTAGGCAAAGGTTGTCTCATGCTTTTATTTAGAAATGACTTAACATTTGAATTTGTTGTGTATATGTTTTATGAGGTGCATTCTGTTCCACTTATGTTCTGGCTATTACAATATATGTTCTAGCTGATAGAAATCCCTTTTATTTTGATTTGTTTGCTGTTATGTTTTAATCTTTGAATGAAACTTTCTTATTTCTAAATAAAGTAAGCATTAAAAATTATATAAGTTAAAATAAAATTCTGTTTTACCTGAAAGTAATATAACAGAGTAACAATTTATATTAAGTGAAAATTCAAATTACAGGAATTCATGTTTCAGGTTTACTAATAGAAACAATAAGTGAATTCAATAATTTTAAAACAAAAATATCAATTTATAGTGCTGTGTATATAGTGCAGTTTCAAACATATTGTATTTTACATTATGATATAGTACCCTTGATTCTTGCATTTGAATTGATTGATTTTGCTTCTGGAGATAGAGTAGCTATCAAATATTATTGGAAAAATACTAAATTAGTTTACAATTCAATATTGATGTTGAATATGGGATTTTTAGTTAAGAACCCTAGTTTTACTGGGTTTATGAATTTGGGTGCTGTGGGTTCATAACTGGTTCGAGTTCAAGAATCTTTTGGGTATGGTTAGTTGATAGGTTGATGAAGTTGTCACCGGAGTATGGGAGTTGATGGTGGTCGGTGATGGGGGAAAATTGATGTTGACAGGTTGGGAGGTTGTTGCTGTCGGCCTGTTTCAGGCTTGGGTGAAAAGCAAGTTTTCGAATTTGAGTTTTAGGTGGCGTTGTGATGATCATGAATGGGGCCGTGGTTGATTGGTGATGAGTGGAGATCATCAGAGATGGTCAATGAGGGTTGCGTCGTGGGTGCATGTGCACAGAGCAGAGATATGGATTTTTGGTAGTGTTCTGTTTGGGTTGCAGGGTGTTGAAGCTCGTGATTGTCTCGGGTATATTGAGAATTGACTCGAAGCTGGGAAGCATGGGACTCGAAGTAAATATAGGGTAGCTCGGGTTGGTGTTATTGTTTCAGGTTTTTAGTTCTGAAGCAGAACTTGTTTCCAGGTTCTTAAATATAGAATTTGAGGTGATGAAAGAAATGCAAACAAAATCTGAGAAAAAGTTTGAATCTAGAATTGAATTTGAATTCAATTAAGTTTTAAAATTTTAGATCTTGAATTAAACTTGAAATGTTTTAAATCCAAGTTTGGTTTTAAACTAAAAACAGAAACTGCCTTTCTGCTTTAAAAATTTAAAAGTACAGTTCAAATTGAAAGATGAAGTTCAAACTGTAATGTTTTAAACCTGAAACTTAAATTTTAATTCAATAATTTAAATCTGAGATTTGAAATCATTTTTGAATTCAAATTTAAGATGTTAAACTATAACAGAAAACAATTTTCTGTTTTTCTGTTTTAAATTGAAAAGCAAATATTAAAAATGCAACTGAAAAATTTAAACAAGTTTAAATCTGAAACAGAACTATGAAACTCAAGTTGAATTTAATTTAAATCTAGAATTTAAAAATTAGTTTTTAAACTTTTTAAAGTTTACCGGAACTTTGGTTTTAAATTTAAAACTATAAGTTTTAAATTTATGGAATAAGGTTTAAAATGAGGTTAAATTCAGTTTTAACGTGGAATTTGATTTTTATGTCAGTTTTTAAAATTTAATAAGTTTTTAAATTTAAATTTGTTTTGACTACTTTAGGATGTTTAAATAATTTGAATTTAGAAATGAAGATGGAAGTGTAAGAAAGTTTTAAATTTTTAAGTTTGAAATCTAGAATGAAAATTTGAATTGTGTTTCAGTTGAATTTAAAAAGAAATTTTTAAATTTGAATTTTATTTGAAACAAATTGTTTGAAATATAAGAAGAATATTTCTTAGTTATGATCTTAAGAAAATTGGTTTCATTTAAATTATTAAATTAATTTAAATGAAATATTAATTATTATTTAATTATTAATGTGGATGATTAATTAGGGATTTAATAGTTTTTAAGTTAATTAATTAAGATTTGCGATTAATTAATTAAGGTTAATTAATCCATAATTAAGGATGGTTAATTAAATTTTAATTAATGATTAAGATTTACATAATCAAGTGATTAATGATAATTAAGATTTTAATTAACACTGGATTAATTAATAATTAGAGATTAATTAAATTGTAATTTAATATTAATTAGTTGATAATTAGTAATGATTAATTATAAGCTAATTTCTTAATTATGTAATTAAGTGATGTTAATGAAGGTCATTAACTTAAGATTATTTTAACAATTAATTAATGTGACTAATTTTAATATTTAATTAGATTAATTAATTAATAATAATCAATTTTTTAATTACTTAATGAAAGTAATTAATGAATTAATTACTTGGTGTAATTAATTTAATTAAGGTGATTAGTTTAGATTAATTAAGTTAAATTAATTTAAACATTTGTGGAATGTTGATAATTACTTTATGTAATTTATGAATTTGTAATTACTTAAGGAAGTAATTAAATAATAATTACCGAATGTAATTAAAGATATTTATTTTAAAAGTAATTTAGATTTAAATTACTTTAAAAATTAATCAAAGGATTAATGAAGATAATTAATTAAGGATAATTAATTATGGAATGAGTAATTAAAGTAGTTAATTACTGAATGACTATCAATCAAGGGTGATTGATATATATGTTGTTTAAATTGGAGATTAATTACTTATATAATTAATTTATATTTAGAGATTGATTAATTGTAGTTAGAAATCATTAATTAATTAATTAATGATGTAATTTGGAATTGATTAATTAAGGTACAATTAATATTAAATGCTAATTACTTATTGTAATTAGAGATAGTTAATCAATAATGGTTAATTGAAATGAATATTGAGATGATGATTTATAAATTGATTTGTAATCAATTGATGGTTAAGTTAAGCAGGATTTTAATGATGAAGTAATTAATTTAATTTATTTTAAATTAATTAGAGGTTAGGTAATTAATTTAATTCATTTTAAATTAATTATAAATGGTGTGATCATTAGATCATTACTTATGTTTGATGAATGGTATTGGTTGTCTGGTATGGTTTGTAATCTCAGCTGTGAGATGAGTAATGTTATGTGATATGGATGCATGGGTTGCTTTTGGATGATAATAGTGATTATCTGATATGAATTATCTGTTGGTAATGATAATGTTGAATTATCTATTGTGTGGTGAATTATCTATCTATGTGTATATAGATAATATAATTGAATTGTTTTAAATTTAAAACAACTTGGACCTTAAAAGACACACTTTGGATTTCGATGAGACCGGGATCGGGTGTCCATATTTGGAATCCGAAAACCACATCGATTCCGATTAAACGTTAGGTCATTAATCCAAGTGGAGCGAGTGAAGACTCGAGGTGTAAGGGTTATACGTCAGTATAACTCTGTGGGTGATTCCGTAATGAGTTTGACGGAATAGTACTTATAGATTCGAGATGGTGAATCAGAGTGCAAGGGTTATTGTCGTTAAGTCTGAGGGTGATTCCAAAATGAGTGTAACGAGATAATGCCTTTGGTTTCATTCGAACCCGGAACGAACTTGTATGGATTGAATGCTTTCAGAACATCGTCAGGTGGAGGATGAGCATTATAAGTGATATGTCCTATAAAGGTAATCGTAGCCTCAAGCCTAATCAACCGGGAATGGCTAAAACAAGGGAGGTGCAGCAAAGCTTCATGGGTAGCACCCACTTGAGAGCAAGATTTATCCCTGTCTAGAGGTCCCTTTATTTTCGGCTTAGTGGTGCGGTTGATGATCAAAACTGCGGGGTTGTCTTGTTTGGAACTATTCAGTAAGGAACGGGTTTGGCTTTGTGTTGCAGGGGATTGGGAGTAATCCTCGGTACGGTGATCTAGGCCACGTACTGTGACGGGCGGTACCCTAGAAGCCCAGCCATTGATGGAATCCAAAATCCAATAAGTGCCAACGGTTTTGATTGTATTACCCACTTTTGTGGCTAGTAGCTGGAATTTAATCATGTAACAATTTCGGACATTTCTTATTTACTTGAAAATCCTAGACACTATTATAATATCATCGGATTTCCTAGCAAATGTTTTGGTTAGCGTAAGGTAAAAACTTTTCCATGTTTATGTGTGGGAAGTCTTACGTGATACCTTTTCTTTTCAAAGGTTTTTCAAAGTTAAGCAACTTTAACCCGTTACTTACACCAGACCCATGTCTGACCCGGAGTTATTTTTGTTTTTCTATAACTCTTGGGTACTCAAATTTTTACGAGTAGCCAATGGAATTCAGGTTAGGATTCAAGTTAGCTTTGACGATTTGTGGAGGAGCATATGGAGCAGGAGGCTTCTGCGTTAGTTATATAGTTTTCCGCTGTGTTGGTGTCTCTGAGTGTTTTCTGTAATGTATTGAGTTGTAATAAGTAGACAGGTGTTTATAACTGTCTAGTATGTGTTGGATATGTCTATGTAACTCTGATATTTGTTGTATACTATGTAATACTTATGTTATTAATATAATTTATTCGTTCCGCTGTTGAGATTCTTGTGTTGTTTTTTCTTTCTCTTCTTTCTTTTCTTTCTTTTCTCTTTTCTATCCCTTTTGTTTCTTAAAGATGATGCGATTTTCCGAGAGTGGAAAGTCGGGTCGTCACAGTTGGTATCAGAGCACTAGGTTGAGTGAATACCTAGGCTCTGTAGTGGTGTCTATCTTGAGAGAGCGTATTTGTATTTTTATTATATATATATATATATATATATATATATATATATATATTTATGGTTCTACCTATTTGTTGGATTACCTGTTCAGGTTTTCCAATATAAGTTATAAAGGTAGATGAGGTAGAAGTGTGTGTAACATGACTACCATTGGTTGGAGTTTGATAGATGAGGTTGGAGGTGTATTTGTCGAGACTGTAGACCGAATGCCGTCTCGAGTGAGTTTTGCTTGGAGTAAGGACTTCATCGATCTCTGAAGGAAACCTGTAAAGGTTCGGAGTTCATCTTTCAAGTGCATAATTGAGTTTGGATCTGTCGGAGGGCAGAAGCAAGCAAGTGATGGAGAAAATTGGATTCTGAAATCGGAGATTTGGTTTGGGATAAGTTTTTCTCTGATTCAAAGAGCTATTATTTTGAGAAGCTAGCTCCGTAGTGTTTTGGTTTCTTCTGTGTTTTTGTAAGATCAGTGTTTGGTTTTCTAGAGTTGAATTGCCGGTTTGGGTAACTGGGATCCAGTGTGTTTCACGTATCTCTGAGGGAGTACGTGTTTGATATTTCTGGTTGTAGAACCAGCAGTTTAGGAAGGATTGATTGTTGAGTCAGACTCGTTTGTAGTCTGATATTCTGTATAGAATTGTTATTAAGAGCTCTATAGCTTAGTAGTATTGATTGATTGTATTCTATAGAGCGAGTATCCCGATATATATATATACCGGGGAAACTCGTGAAGGTTTTATCCAAAATTCTTTTGGGTAATTAGATTTGTTCTGATGGTGTGAATTGGTTGTCAGCATATGATTGACATATGCTGTATTTTAAAATAAAATCTGTAAAGAGATTATTAAATTACCTTTGTTTTAAAATTTCGGGGACGAAATTCTTTTAAGGGGGAAGGATTGTAATATCCCGGAATTTTGGACAATTTAAATTTAATAATATGTTTTTAAATTTAAATTGAATTGATGATTTTGTTAATAAATTTGGTTTGATTTAATAATTTTTTTTACTTAAATATTTAATTTGTGAAATTATTTTTAATGAGCTAATAAATTGTTTTCTTTTTATAAAATGTATATGTATTTATATATTGTTATCCCGCTTTTTGGCAAAGCCGCGATACCAAAAGATCGATCAAAAACAAAAGACAGTTCGTCTCAGAGATTGGTTGTACTTCGCTTCGCTATGGATATCGATGAATTTTTTTCGAGCTCGGATCAGGTCACAATTGATAGGACATGACGAGTAGAGCCATGAAAGCCAGTGTTTCAAATTTTAGGATAATCAGAGTTCGTATGGACGAGATATGATCGATGAAAGTTAGCCAAAGTTCAAAGTTCGAAACCATCGGCCTGCTGAGAAGATGCCCATTTCGAACCGATGGAGTTTGAATCGATCAATAACTCCCTTATTCGAATCCATCGGTTTGCATACGCTTCGAGTCGATCGAGATCGAACCGATCAGGCATGATATTGATCACTTCGAATCGATCGGTCCGAATCCATCAGATAGGCATCATCTCAACAAGTTCGCACCCATCAACTCCATTCAAACCCACCAGGTTCGAATCCAAGTCACTTCGAACTGATCTTGTTCGAATAGATCGAGTTCGAACCCATTGCGGTACCTCAGTTCGAATCGGTCGCGTTCGAATCCAGAAAGCATTCACTTGCTCGTATCCACCGAGTCAACTAACTTGTATGACGTGTCACTCCACGATGCGAAGTCGGCAAGATCCAAGGAGACGAAGCGTTCAACCTGAAGAGAAGACCAAATCGACTCGAAGGACACGCGCCACCTCATCACATGACCACGTGAGCTGATGGATTCGAACTCATGGGTTCGAAGTGATCAGTTCGAACAGAACAGCCCTCACGAAAAACCACAACTTGAATCGATCATATCTCCTAAACAGCTGATCCAAATGCGACGAAATTTTCACAGTAGCTTCCATACAAGGTATGGATTGTTCCTGCTAAGTTTCAGCTCGATTGGACCATTTGTTGATGGATTCTAAATCACTTCGAATCGATCTCAGATCGAGTCGAAACCTGGTGGAGTCGGTCGCGTGGGCCCACTCACATGCCAGAAAAAGTCTCTCGAAGTTTGAGCGAGATCTGGGCCTCCAAAGCCTATAAATAGCACCCTAGAGCCTTCAGAAAAGGGGACCTTCCGCCGTTAAACGTCCAGTCTCTGCCGTATTCAAGTCTACATCTTTCTATCACCGTTGTATGCTAACATCAGAGATACAACTTGCTGTAATCCGCTGTAATCGATTGTAACCATCAAGAGAACATCAATAAAGTCACCAACTTCAAAGAGGACGTAGGCACGATCGTCGAACCACTATAAATCCTTTGTTGTTCGTTGTTATTTGTGATTTGCTGCAATTACTATCTCTTAGATCTGAGTTCTGTATTAGCTATTGCTGATCTGCGTTCATAAACGGGTGCTTTCATGATATTGGGTGTTTGTGACCAATTTTGTCGCAAACATTTTGTTGCTTTCACTTAGATGCTGATTCAGGAGAAGTTGAATTTGGAGACTTAGGAATTCAGATCTAAGAACCATGACGAGACAAACAAGTAAGAAACAAAGGCCAGAGAGAAGTGAACATCAAGGAAGTCAAGAGGCTTCCTCAGGAGAGAATCAAGCGTCGATCTTCATCACTAGGGACGAGATAGAGACAATGATGAAGAAACAAAAGGAGTTGATACAGAGTTTATTTCAACAGATAGGACAGCTTGGGGCACAGAATAGAGAAGCGGATGGAATCCAGAACGGAGCAGGACCATCCTGCGTAGCACCTGGATTAGGAGGCACACCCATGGAGAACGTTGATCCAATTTCAGAGAGAGAAAGAGGAACATCTGCACAACCTGGCAGTAGTAGAGGAGTGAACTCTTAGTCAAGGGGCAGATCCCAGAATTCCCTCGTGAACACGGGGGGAAGGCTGAAAGTAATGAAAGAAGATTGCATCTCGGAGATGAAAATAGATTGGCGGAGATGGTTAGAAGAGCCATGAGAGGCGGTTTGGTAAACAAATACTTGGAGGATGTTAATAGGAGTCCTTTTACTCCAGTAATCAGGCAAGCTAGGAACCCATCGGATTTCAAGTTGCCATCGTTGGACATGTATGACGGGAGAACGGACCCCACGGTTCATCTAACGAAGTATATGAGACATATGGAGGTGCTGGGGGCATCAGAGGAGGTTATGGCCCGGTGCTTTCCATTGTATTTGGCGGATATTGCAGCATTGTGGTTCAGATAACTAGAGAGTGGATCCATCCGAAGATGGAATAATTTAGTTGAGAGATTTATGAGGCAATTTAGGGTTCACGTTACAAGACCCAAGAATGTGATGATCTTGGTAACTTTAAAACAGAAGGCTGGAGAGACGTTGAGGAGTTTTCTGACACGGTTCAATGCGGCAGCAGCTTCGGTGGATCGACCAGATCCATCCATGGTTATGATAGCGGCTGTGTCCGGAATAGCCGACGGAACAGAGTTCAAAAATTCATTAACTAAGGATCCACCCATGGATATAGGAGAATTCTATCATGAGGCAGAAAAGTTTTTACGATTAGAGGATGCGAATGCAGAAAGAGAAGAAGGAGAGGGGATAGAAGTTTATGCGCTTAAAGACAAAAAGTCTCTTGAAAAGGACTCAGACAAGGATAAAGGTAAAAGAAAGACTGAGAATGACGGAGACAGATCAAAGCGGCAATGGAGGGAGCCGCGATTCACCACATACACTGAGCTGAATGAGAGCCTGGAACGAATTTATCAGGATACCAAAGAGCAGGTTCCGTATCGTAGGCCAATGCGAAGGGATCCAATCTCTGACGAAAGGAAATCAGATAAGTTTTGTGTATTTCATAAACTAAACGATCATAACACTAATGATTGTAGGCATCTGAAGGACGAGGTGGAAGGGCATATCAGGAACGGTATGCTCCTTCAGTATGTAAGGAGGCGAGCTCCAGCGGCGGAACCAGAGCGACCACCTTCCACATCAGCTAGAGGCGACCCTGAATCAAGACACCGTTTGGTTATCAATTGATTGAAATAACGATGAACAAGTCGTAAGCTCCCACTAACGCAATTAAATCATTTACACATGTGTGAGATCGCGAACGATCTCCAGGCATGCTCTGAGTGATCATTGACCGTTTCGTAGTGGGAACTTACACTTTGACATCCATGCTTTGCTATTGTCTCGTTTTGATTTGAACATTTAGACTTTGTTTGTTTGGACATTTCTGTTTTAAAACTCATCTATTGAATAGATATTTGATTCTGATAACTCTGAAATGGCCAAGCTACTTACACATCTACGGGGTCGCGAACGGTCCTTAGGCATGCTCTGAGATGGCGATAAACCGCCCTGACAAACGATCCAGGACCTCACCCGAACGTGACCCTGGCATCGATAACACCAAGCCCTCCCGGGCACACTTTCTCGCCTCGAACGACACCGGACCTCGAACGGTCACAACTCGGCCTCGAACGGTCACAAATTCGCCTCGAACGGCACACGAACGCGAACGATCACCATTTGCCTCGAACGGCACCCGACTGCGAACGGTCACGATTCACTTATACGACAGTTGATCGCGAACGATCACTCTCTGCCTCGAACGGCATCGATCGCGAACGGTCATGATTCACTTATTATGAAATCCGACCTCGAACGGTCACCATTCGCCTTGAACGGCACTTGATCGCGAATGATCACCATTTGCTGTGAACGGCATCAACCGCGAACGGTCCCATTCAATCTTTTGAATTGAACGGCACCGACCGCGAACGGTCCTATTCCATCATTTGCCGCGAACAACGCAGACCGTGAACGGTCCCGATTCACCTCAAGTGGCATACGATCCCGAACGATCGACACATGGATTTATACGCTTAACCACACACGGTCGCACTTCACCACAGATGACTCGATCACGAACGATCGTCATTTGAAGTTAGGCGCTTGACCATGAACGGTCACACTTCACCTCAAATATCTCGATCCCGAACGATCGTCATTTGAGGACAAATCAAACTATCAAGTTCTTTACAGGTTGGTGATAGGATATGAACATCCAACTCAAGGCATTGCAAACCACACCTTCCTACCGCAAGTCATGTTTTGGGGGGCAAATGTTATCCCGCTTTTTGGCAAAGCCGCGATACCAAAAGATCGATCAAAAACAAAAGACAGTTCGTCTCAGAGATTGGTTGTACTTCGCTTCGCTATGGATATCGATGAATTTTGTTCGAGCCCGGATCAGGCCACAATTGATAGGACATGACGAGTAGTGCCATGAAAGCCAGTGCTTCAAATTTCAGGATAATCAGAGTTCGTATGGACGAGATATGATCGATGCAAGTTAGCCAAAGTTCACAGTTCGAAACCATCGGCCTGCTGAGAAGATGCCCATTTCGAACCGATGGAGTTCGAATCCATCAATAACTCCCTTATTCGAATCCATCGGTTTGCATACGCTTCGAGTCGATCGAGTTCGAACCGATCAGGCATGATATTGATCACTTCGAATCGATCGGTCCGAATCCATCAAATAAGCATCATCTCAACAAGTTCGCACCCATCAACTCCATTCAAACCCACAAGGTTCGAATCCAAGTCACTTCGAACCGATCTTGTTCGAATCGATCGAGTTCGAACCCATTGCGGTACCTCAGTTCGAATCGATCGCGTTCGAATCCAGAAAGCATTCACTTGCTCGTATCCACCGAGTCAACTAACTTGGATGACGTGTCACTCCACGATGCGAAGTCGGCAAGATCCAAGGAGACGAAGCATTCAACCCGAAGAGAAGACCGGATCGACTTGAAGGATGCATGCCACCTCATCACATGACCACATGAGCTGATGGATTCGAACTCATGGGTTCGAAGTGATCGGTTCGAACATAACAGCCCTCACGAAAAACCACAACTTGAATCGATCATATCTCCTAAACAGCTGATCCAAATGCGACAAAATTTTCACAGTAGCTTCCATACAAGGTATGGATTGTTCCTTCCAAGTTTCAGCTCGATTGGACCATTTCTTGATGGATTCGAAATCACTTCGAATCGATCTCAGATCGAGTCGAAACTTGGTGGAGTCGGTCGCGTGGGCCCACTCACGTGCCAGAAAAAGTCTCCCGAAGTTTGAGCGAGATCTGGGCCTCCAACGCCTATAAATAGCACCCTAGAGCCTTCAGAAAAGGGGACCTTCCATCGTTAAACGTCCAGACTCTGCCGGATTCAAGTCTACATCTTTCTATCACCGTTGTATGCAAACATTAGAGATATAACTTGCTGTAATCCGATGTAATCGATTGTAACCATCAAGAGAACATCAATAAAATCACCAACTTCAAAGTGTACGTAGGCACGATCGCCGAACCACTATAAATCCTTTGTTGTTCATTGTTATTTGTGATTTTCTGCAATTACTATCTCTTAGATCTGAGTTCTGTATTAGCTATTGCTGATCTGCGTTCATAAACGGGTGCTTTCATGATATTGGTTGTTTGTGACCAATTTTGTCGCAAACATATATATTTTAAATAGATAAGTTGTTAAATTAGTATAGCGTAATTTTAATGTTTTGAAAATAGAAATTGTGATTTATTTTTTGATTTAAGCTTTTCAAAAATATTTAATAAAATACTACATGATTTTTAAATATAAGGAAAATGTTTTAATTGAATTAAAATTCATTTTAATTTAAGTTGTATATTTAAAATAAGTTATAAAATGTTTGTGTTTTTCTTTTTAAAATATTAATTTATAATTGAGATTTGTTAATTTAATTTGAAATTTAAAATACAATTTAAATATGAAACATGTATTCATATAAGTTATAACATCTTTCATAAATTTATTTTAATTGTTTAAAGGGTATAAGAACTAATTAACTAAGTTTAATTTTCTTTAACCTTAATTAAAATAACAAAACATTTACAAAGACATATGTAAGCTTAATTTACATATGTATGTAATTTAAGATTTGAGTTAAACATGTGTTAAAAATTTATGTAAGTAAATTAACATGTGTCCATCCTTTTTACATGTGTCAAATTTTGTTTTCCTTTAATTTTAATTTAAATCAAACATTGTTATTTAAACTTGCATATACTCATTCCTCTACTCTTTCTCATTTTTCATTCTAAAACAAAGAAACCTGGAAAAAAAATCATCTTCTCCAACCTGCAAATCCAAATGCCTAGCAAAAACATGCATGCAACAAATTTCAAACCTTTAAAAGCATTTGCATTCAAACATGCATGAAATTTCTAATCTGCATCCTCCAAAACTGAAGGTCTGCATTTCAATTTTAATCAAATGAAGCCTGCATGTATTCAAAAAGCAACCTGGGGGGAATTTGCATCTGCATTCAAGCTATTGCATGCTAAATCTGGGGTCTGCATCATTATACAGGTGAGTAACTTAACCTTTAAAAATTAAGTAGGCAAAGGTTGTCTCATGCTTTTATTTAGAAATGACTTAACATTTGAATTTGCTGTGTATATGTTATATGAGGTGCATTCTGTTCCACTTATGTTCTGGCTATTACAATATATGTTCTAGCTGATAGAAATCCCTTTTATTTTGATTTGTTTGCTGTTATGTTTTAATCTTTGAATGAAACTTTCTTATTTCTAAATAAAGTAAGCATTAAAAATTATATAAGTTAAAATAAAATTCTGTTTTACCTGAAAGTAATATAACAACGTAAAAATTTATATTAAGTGAAAATTCAAATTATAGGAATTCATGTTTCAGGTTTACTAATAGAAACAATAAGTGAATTCAAGAATTTTAAAACAAAAATTTCAATTTATAGTGTTGTGTATATAGTGCAGTTTCAAACATACTGTATTTTACATTTTGATGTAGTACCCTTGATTCTTGCATTTGAATTGATTGATTTTGCTTCTGGAGATAGAGTAGCTATCAAATATTATGGGGAAAATACTAAATTAGTTTACAATTCAATATTGATGTTGAATTTGGGATTTTTAGTTAAGAACCCTAGTATTTACTGGGTTTATGAATTTGGTTGCTGCGGGTTCATAACTGGTTCGAGTTCAAGAATCTTTTGGGTATGGTTAGTTGATAGGTTGATGGAGTTGTCACCGGAGTATGGGAGTTGATGGTGGTCGGTGATGGCGGAAAATTGATGTTGACAGGTTGGGAGGTTGTTGCTGTCGGCCTGTTTCAGGTTTGGGTGAAAAGCAAGTTTTCGAATTTGAGTTTTAGGTGGCGTTGTGATGATCGTGAATGGGGCCATGGTTGATCGGTGATGAGTGGAGATCATCAGAGATGGTCAATGAGGGTTGCGTCGTGGGTGCATGTGCACAGAGCAGAGATATGGATTTTTGGTAGTGTTCTGTGGTTGCAGGGTGTTGAAGCTCATGATTGTCTCGGGTATATTGAGAATTGACTCGAAGCTGGGAAGCATGGGACTCGAAGTAAATATAGGGTAGCTCGGGTTGGTGTTATTTTTTCAGGTTTTTAGTTTTGAAGCAGAACTTGTTTCCAGGTTCTTAAATATAGAATTTGAGGTGATGAAAGAAATGCAAACAAAATCTGAGAATAAGTTTGAATCTAGAATTAAATTTGAATTCAATTAAATTTTAAAATTTTAGATCTTGAATTAAACTTGAAATGTTTTAAATCCATGTTTGGTTTTAAACTAAAAACAGAAAATGCCTTTCTATTTTAAAATTTTAAAAGTACAGTTCAAATTGAAAGATGAAGTTCAAACTGTAATGTTTTAAACCTGAAACTTTAATTTGAATTGAATAATTTAAATCTGAGATTTGAAATCATTTTTGAATTCAAATTTAAGATGCTAAACTACAACAGAAAACTGTTTTCTGTTTTTTTGTTTTAAATTGAAAAGCAAATATTAAAAATGCAACCGAAAAATTTGAACAAGTTTAAATCTGGAAACAGAATTATGAAACTCAAGTTGAATTTAATTTAAATCTAGAATTTAAAAATTAGTTTTTAAACCTTTTAAAGTTTACAGGAACTTTGGTTTTAAATTTAAAACTATAAGTTTTAAATTTATGGAATAAGGTTTAAAATGAGGTTAAATTCAGTTTTAACCTGGAATTTGATTTTTGTGTCAGTTTTTAAAATTTAACAAGTTTTTAAATTTAAATTTGTTTTGACTACTTTAGGAATTTTAAATAATTTGAATTTAAAAATGAAGATGGAAATGTAAGAAAGTTTTAAATTTTTAAGTTTGAAATCTAGAATGAAAATTTGAATTGTGTTTTAGTTGAATTTAAAAAGAAATTTTTAAATTTCAATTTTGTTTGAAACAAATTGTTTTAAATATAAGAAGAATGTTTCTTAATTTTGATCTTAAGAAAATTTGTTTCATTTAAACTATTAAATTAATTTAAATGAAATATTAATTATTATTTAATTATTAATGTGGATGATTAATTAGGGATTGAATAGTTTTTAAGTTAATTAATTAAGATTTGAGATTAATTAATTAAGGTTAATTAATCTATAATTAAGGATAGTTAATAAAAATTTAATTAATGATTAAGATATACATAATCAAGTGATTAATGATAATTAAGATTTTAATTAACACTGGATTAATTAATAATTAGAGATTAATTAAATTGTAATTAAATATTAATTAGTTGATAATTAATAATGATTAATTATAAGCTAATTTCTTAATTATGTAATTAAGTGATATTAATGAAGGTCATTAACTTAAGATTATTTTAACAATTAATTAATGTGATTAATTTTAATATTTAATTAGATTAATTAATTAATAATAATCAATTGTTTAATTACTTAATGAAAGTAATTAATGAATTAATTACTTGGTGTAATTAATTTAATTAAGGTGATTAGTTTAAATTAATTAACTTAAATTAATTTAAACATTTGTGGAATGTTGATAATTACTTTATGTAATTTATGAATTTGTAATTACTTAAGGAAGTAATTAATTAATAATTACCGAATGTAATTAAAGATATTTATTTTAAAAGTAATTTAGATTTAAATTACTTTGAAAATTAATCAAAGGATTAATGAAAATAATTAATTAAGGATAATTAATTATGGAATGAGTAATTAAAGTAGTTAATTACTAGATGATTATCAATCAAGGGCGATTAATATATATGTTGTTTAAATTGGAGATTAATTACTTATGTAATTAATTTATAGTTAGAGATTGATTAATTGTAGTTAGAAATCATTTAATTAATTAATTAATGATGTAATTTGGAATTGATTAATTAAGGTATAATTAATATTAAATGCTAATTACTTATTGTAATTAGAGATAGTTAATCAATAATGGTTAATTGAAATGAATATTGTGATGATGATTTATAAATTGATTTGTAATCAATTGATGGTTAAGTTAAGCAGGATTTTAATGATGAAGTAATTAATTTAATTTATTTTAAATTAATTAGAGGTTAGGTAATTAATTTAATTCATTTTAAATTAATTATAAATGGTGTGATCATTAGATCATTACTTATGTTTGATGAATGGTATTGGTTGTCTGGTATGGTTTGTAATCTCAGCTATGAGATGAGTAATGTTATGTGATATGGATGCATGGGTTGCTTTTGGATGATAATAGTGATTATCTGATATGAATTATCTGTTGGTAATGATAATGTTGAATTATCTATTGTGTGGTGAATTATCTATCTGTGTGTGTATATAGATATTATAATTGAATTGTTTTAAATTTAAAACAACTTGGGCCTTAAAAGACACGCTTTGGATTTCGATGAGACCAGGATAGGGTTTCCATATTTGGAATTCGAAAACCACATCGATTCCAATTAAACGTTAGGTCATTAATCCAAGTGGAGCGAGTGAAGACTCGGGGTGTAAGGCCTGTACGTCAGTATAACTCTGTGGGTGATTCCGTAATGAGTTTGACGGAATAGTACTTATAGATTCGAGATGGTAAATCAGAGTGCAAGGGTTATTGTCGTTAACTCTGGGGGTGATTCCAAAATGAGTGTAACGAGATAATGCCTTCGGTTTCGTTCGAATCCGGAATGAACTTGTATGGATTGAATGCTTTCAGAACATCGTCAGGTGGACGATGAGCATTCTAAGTGATATGTCCTATAAAGGTAATCGTAGCCTCAAGCCTCATCAACCGGGAATGGCTAAAACAGGGGAGGTGCAGCAAAGCTTCGTGGATAGCACCCACTTGAGAGCAAGATTTATCCCTGTCTAGAGGTCCCTTTATTTTCGGCTTAGTGGTGCGGTTGCTGATCACAATTGCGGGGTTGTCTTGTTTGGAACTATTCAGTATGGAACGTGTCCGGCTTTGTGTTGCAGGCGATTGGGAGTAATCCTCGGTACGGTGATCTAGGCCACGTACTGTGACGGGCGGTACCATAGTAGCCCAGCCATTGATGGAATCCAAAATCCAATAAGTGCCAACGGTTTTGATTGTATTACCCAATTTTGTGGCTAGTAGCTGGAATTTAATCATGTAACAATTTCGGCTATTTCTTATTTACTTGAAAACCCTAGACACTATTATAATATCATTGGATTTCCCATCAAATGTTTTGGTTAGCGTAAGGTAAAAACTTTTCCATGTTTATTTATGGGAAGTCTTACGTGATAACTTTTCTTTTCAAAGGTTTTTCAAAGTTAAGCAACTTTAACCTGTTACTCACACCAGACCCATGTCTGACCCGGAGTTATTTTTGTTTTTCTATAACTCTTGGGTACTCGAATTTTTACGAGTAGCCAAGGGAATTCAGGTTAGGATTCAAGTTAGCTTTGACGATTTATGGAGGAGCATATGGAGCAGGAGGCTTCTGCGTTAGTTATATAGTTTTCCGCTGTGTTGGTATCTCTGAGTGTTTTCTGTAATGTATTGAGTTGTAATAACTAGACAGGTGTTTATAACTGTCTAGTATGTGTTGGATATGTCTGTGTAACTCTGATATTTGTTGTATACTATGCACTACTTATGTTATTAATATAATTTATTCGTTCCGCTGTTGAGATTCTTGTGTTGTTTTTTCTTTCTCTTCTTTCTTTTCTGTTTCTATCCCTTTCTTTCTTAAAGATGATGCGATTTTCCGGGAGTGGAAAGTCGGGTCGTCACAGAAACCTTAAAGCTCTTAAAAATCAAAACTAATAAAAGGTTTTGGCGTGTAATATCATTCCTATTTTAGTCATTTTCATTTAAGATTGTTCATGACATCATTTGTTTTTGGATAAATTCCATGAATATGTGTTTATAAGCATTGGATTATTATTTTATGGATATTTTGGGATGAAATAGCATGTCTAACAATGCTTTACTACTTAATTGATTTTGAAATGATGCAAAAATTTAATATGATTTTAAAAGAGTATTTCCAGAAATGGGTTTAAGATTAGAAGATTTTTCTATGTCAAAACTATTATCTACGAATTTTGAAGGAATACGTGTGTGACGACCCATCCCTCTTGACCCTCGAAAATCGACACAAAATACACCACAGAATAATATGCTGACGCTCAAGTGCCAGAAAAGACAGACTATTGAGGGAAAGGAAAGAAGATAGAAGAAAGAAGGAACTAAACAATAATAGAATCTCACAATCCCAGTCGAACAAAATATAATGCATAATATTAGATCTTTACACAAAATGAAAACTATATATGTTTTATATATTACATCATCAGAGTATCACAAACAAACAAAAATTACCAGCCTGACAATTTCAAACAATCACAGCAGCGGATATAAACAAATACGGTAGTACGTCTCGGACTCCAGCTCCTCTCCTAAGCTCCACAGCATCCTTTCATGTAATCTATAATACTCGGTCTGAACCGAATATTATAATAACATAACACCCGAGTCAGTCTGAAATACCAGCGTGAGAGAAATACACCCAAATTGATTGTTAAATTTTCAAAAACCTTTGAAATCAAAAGCATCTCCTAAGACCACGCCACAAATAAATATGTCTGGTTTTTACCTTACGATAGCCAAAACATTTATTATAAAATCCTATGATATTATAATAGTGTCTATATACAAATACTTCTTCAAATAGCCGAAATTGTAACATTAATTAAATTCTAGCATACTAGCCACAATCGTGGGTAATACAGACAAAACTGTAAAAGGCACATAGGGAGAATGGATTTCCAACTAATGACTAGGCATTGGGGGACCACATGTCACAGTACCTGGTCTAGATCAGCGTACCGAGGATCCACCCTAAATAAACACAAGACCGGGACTACCCCTTACTGGATAATCCTAAGTAAGATCTCCCTGCGGTTGGGATCAGCAACCCACCACTAAGCCGAATAAAAAGCGAAATCTAGATAGGGATGACCTTACCCTAATGGGTGCTACCCACTTAGCCATGTTGCATAACCCCTGATTTTCGGTCATTCCTAGTTGATGAGGCTTAAGGCTAAGCTTTACCTTTTTCGAATGCTTCACTTAGAATGCCCATCGTCCACCTGACGATGTTCTGAAAGCATTCATCCATACAAGTCTGTCCCATGTCCGAACGGAACTGAAGGCACTACTTCTACTACATCCATTTTGGAATCACCTCAGGATTAGTAGCGACTAGCCCTTGCACTTCAATGCTCCATCTTCGACTCCGAGTTCGTTTTTCACATGAAAACGTACAAACCGGATCAAAGTAGTTTTCAAGAAATAAATCCCGATCCCGGTCTCTTTGGAACGATCAACGCATTGGCCAATATTGATAGTCGGTTATTTAGCTATCAGTTAACATTCTCAAACAACCGTCCAACAATAAATAATCTCCCAAATTGATTATTAATCTCAAAATATCTTCGCAAGATATATTTCCACTTTCAAACCTTTTGGAAATAGTTTTCATACCACACTTTTCTTATGGAATAAATTCCCAAATATTTATTTCCGCTGAAAACACCAAGCACCAAAACATTAGCTTTTTAAAATAATTTAAAACACTTTATTATAAAATATCCTTTAAACGTTTAAATTAAAAAATTACTTTAATACTTACTCAAAATATATACTTTAAGAATATTTAAAATAAAACTACTTTGTACAATATAAAACTGAATTTCTAACCTTTAAAACATAATACCAAGCCACCTTTAAATAATTACTTCTATAATAGATTAAAAGAAAATACTTGCTTTAGAATTTAAACATTTAGAAATAATAAGTTTTCTAATCATGCTTTTTCAAACAACTTCAAATTTTTTACTTATACTTAAAATTTGTTTGAAACGTACTTGGCAGTTCAGGGAAATACGCTTCCCTTCAACATCTTTTAAAAATAAATCACTATTTATTTTTAAACAAATTTACCCATTCGTTTAATAAATTCCTACCGTGAATTTATTCTTCCAAATACCACTGATATATTACTTCTTTTTATAACCCAGTTTATAAGTTTCAAAGTCTCAACTTCCTTTTAAGATCCCGGTTTCAACTCTTAATCGATTTTCAAATTGATTTTCAAAATTTACTCCATTTTAAAATAAACTCCCTTACTAAATTTTATTTCAAAATCCATTAATTTCATAAATTTTGGATTTAACTTCTTTATTATGATTTTAAATTGGAAATACCAATTTCATAAAAATTCCTTTTATTGCATCCTAAACCATTTAAATACTGAATTTTAAAATAAATCTTTTATTCCTTTAATATCACTTAAGTTTAAAAATTTATTTTTTCTCTGTTATTTAAAATCTCCTTCCATACTCGGAATTTATTTATTAGTATTTTAAATTCACTTTTATTCTTTTCCAATTCATTCTTAAATTTATTCAAATTTTCTATAATTATTTTACTTAAAAATTCACTCTTTTATTTCCCTTTCAGAAATCCAATTCTGTGGATTTTGATGGTTCACTATACCAAAATATTTTAAAGCAAACCATAGCAACCAATATTCCAATTATCAATGCAATTCATCATAGAATATCAAATACTCATATTATAGAATTATTAGAAAAAACTAAAAAAATTTGAGGAATCCAGTTGGATCCCTCCAACTTGTTTCTCTGCATCCACAGATGTTAACACAATAAATAAATATCGATCAAATCTGATAATAATTTTCGCATTCAACCAATCAATCATTCATTTAAATATTAGCTATTTAAAACTAACTAGCATTCTGGATGTGAGTGAGATTAACTCACCTTGAGTTTCGAAACACCGAGAGTTCAAATTTTACATTAAATCGAGCACGTTCGATTTAATGAAGAATTTTTACTTGCTTAGAACGAATCTAGATCGGTACCACACCGGGCTGCTCGTTGCTGCGATTTCGGCGCTTCTTGTTTTGTTGGAATCTGGTCACACATGCAAAAGTTATGGTATTTTAAACTTTTGAATATAATTTATATCAACAATTTCTTTCCCTTTTTTTATTTACCAGAAAAATCAAGGCCGCATGCTCACTATGCAATCATGGCCGCTAATAGCTATCTTCCCCATCGCGTTCGAACCCAGAAAGCCACGAACCCATGCATCCCCTTAGGCTTTCGATGCCGCTCCAACATGCATGCCCTAGAATGCAATCGGGTCGCACCACACAAACAGCCCACGTCAAGCTCTCCCCATGGACCAAGCCTCCATAAATTCGACACCACCATTTCATCAAACATCTACCTTTCCACCATGATTTGCCGGCTATCCCCAACTATGTACTCGATCGTAGTCGTTCAACCATAGAGTTCGACGAGCTCAGCAAACTTCCAGTTGGAAGATTTCAAAATTAAAAAATGGATTGTGAGAAAAAATGAAGTTTTAAATTGGTAGAACATCGGCCATTGAACGTTTTAGTGGCGGCCGAGACAACAAACGAGGGTTTCGGCCCTAAAACATTTTATATAATCACTATAATTACTATTTTAATGTTTAATTCACTTTTTAAACAACACTTCAAACGAACTCCGAATCAAACATGCCGCTAGGCGATTATAAGGTTTTACCCATGTTTTGAACACAATGGAACGTATTTCAGAAGCTAATTCAATCATATGTAGAAGATAGCTTTTTGGATCGATATAAATATTAAATTATCGATTTAAATTTCAACGCGTTTCTCACCCGTACGAACTAACGGTAACTCCAAATGCTACGAAATATAAATTCGATAATAGCTAGCTATTATGGATTCAATGGAACTGGTTTCGTCGAAATCCGAGACTGTTCCCCGGAAGGCTATTTTGACTCGTCGATAAATTCGAGCGATTTTCAAAATCGTCGAAATCACTTAAAGTTTCACTTTTAAAACTTTACTAACTCAGTTATAAATCATATAAAATCTATAATTACATAAGAAATCATTCTGATTCAATTTAAATCAAAATCTGATTATTTACATTAATAAAATATTAAATTTCATTGTTAAAATAATATAAAATTCCAAATTTTAAACTTATCGACTTTTGATTCCATCCAAAAGTCCAATATTAAAATTCAAATCAAACTAGACTAAAAATAACCTTAGAAACAATTTTCATATCTATTTACATCCAGATTCACAAATTATCCTAATTCCACATATTTAACTGTTATTATCCAATTTCAATTGAATTGCCGTATTCGATATTTTTACTAATTATATTGATTTAACCAAAATCTTCTTACTTCAAAATCAATTCAAAATCCATATTTAACGTTTAAAATGAATTAAATATTCAAAATCTAATGACCAAAATTTTGGGTCGTTACATTCCTCTCCCTTATAAAAATATCATCCTCGAAATTTGCTAAGGTATGAAAAATGCTGCTAACTCATTTGCTTACCCATACTTACTTAGTTAAAAACTTACTTTCACCTCACCCAAAACTTTTAGCTCAATCCCAAAACCATTTGCTTTTATTTCTAACTCAAAAACCTTGTTTTCAACTTAATTCAAAAATTCCTTTTCTAGTTAACCCCAAATTTTAAAAATTTCCAAAATTTTTCTAACTCCCAAAATTTTTGAAATTTTTTGACAGCGTCTCCTTTGTACAGTGAGCATTTCACAATATCACAATAGACATAAATATATATACATCGACTCACATAGTGGGAAAACAAAATATACCACAATATATATATCATTTTTCAAATTTTATAGCGTAGGCGTACTTAGATTGGCATTTTAAAAGCAAGCGACTAATTTATGTTGCATATACGCGCTCCAACTCTATCGATTGCCTTTCGTACCTGTACTTACTCAAACATACATATCATTTTTCAGCAATATAAGATTTTCAACAACCTTCATACATTTATCTTAGTTAAACACAACAATTACATAGCCCAACAACAAATTTCATAATCCTACAAGTACCATCTTTATAGCAATCACAAGTTTTCAACACCATTTAATTTTCCCAACAGATCTAGACTTCATTTTAATCCACTCGAATAATTTACAATCAAGTTTAATTTTCACAACTCATATTTACTATAACCAATTCATTTTCTATTCAATATGATTAACATATGCTTTAGTTACATCAATTTACTTTAATTCAATTCCAAATTGATTCACAATCAAATTCTTATTTTAAATTTGATATACTAGCATTTCTTTTATGATTCACTTGCATTTATATACAACACCACTTAATTAGATTTCACTTAATCCAATTGATTCAAAAACCAGCTTAATTTGCTTCTTTAAATCAATTCAATTCCGTTTACAACAAATAACCAATTTCCATGCAAATTTTAAAGTTATCCATGCAAGTAACCATCACTTAAGCTTATAACCAGTTAAAATTAATTCCATCTCAATCTATATCATTTTTATTTCATTCGGAATTATTCATAACTCAAACAATTTTTACTTCATCACAATTATTAAATCAAATCCCTATTCTCATTTTAAGTTCATCATCCAACTTAAGTTTATATTAATATCAATCCATTCTGGATTATTTACAACTCATACATTCTTATTTCAACACGATAAGAAATTAAAATTCTTTCACTTGCATTAAAATTTTATTATCTAGACAAATTTCATTCAAGACCCCTTACAAAGCTCGACCACAATAATTTTCCAATTTGCTTAAATTATTTCAATAACAAAATAACTCCATTTATTCACACCTTAATCTTATTTCCATTTTAATTTGATTGTTATTCAATCAAATTCCAATCCATTACAAATTTTAATTCAATTAGTTTACTGACTTAATCCATATTAAATGTTAATTCACCTCCTTAATTCACTTTTGAATTTATTTTATTAATAACATAACCATTCCAATTATCCTAAACAAGAACTGGGTTGTATTTTGCTTTTTAAATTTTTAACAAGCTACCAAAATTTTATTCATTCCAATACAATTTCCATTTAATTTAGTTTACACTAAATTCATCCTCAAACAATTCCTTTGGATTTAGTTGACACTAATTTCCATTTAATTTAATTTAGTTTACACTAAATTTTTAACAATTTTGCTTTTTAAATTCATCATTTCAACTAAATTAAATTTTCTTTCGATTCAATTCTTTTCCGATTCTAATTCAAGTCCAACCAAATTTTATATAGCCAACTTAAATTCATACCATTTCCTTTACTATTTTAAATAGGAATTTAATTATATTCAAGATTATTTATAACACAACTGAATTTTTATTTTAATTCAATTCAAATTCAACTAAATTCTATTTCTCTATATATAAGTTGAAACTTATTTACTAACCTAAGTCCATTCACATTTTATATTTTTCTTTACCTTATTATAGCTCTGTTTCCATTTAGGATTAAATTTAGAATTTTCCATCCTTTTTACCATAACATTCAACCATTTCTATTTAGGTTTTGTGATTCATTTCTCTATTCATATGTTCACCAACTTATTTACGTAAAATCTTACATTGCTCATTCGAGTCCATCTTCATCTTATAATCACCATTCTAGATTACGTATATAACATTTAATATCTTAAGGGTATAAAATTTCATTACACAATTTTAACTCACCATTATAATCATTTTACGTTTCAACTTTATATTCAACTTAATTCAATTTCAATTTCAGTTTTTTTATATTTAACTTATCCTGAGTTAAATGCAAATATATTTTATCCACTTCCATTTACTCAAGTTAAAATTTAATTTCGTGATTACAATTTTCATTTTCTTCTTATTAATATCAACTTCTCTTTATAAGTTCAATAGTTGATTCATCTTAACTTTACACATTATTAAATAGAATTTTCCCAGAATTCAATTGCCCGATTTTATTTCAAAACCATTTTGAATTAATAATCAATACATACTCACTTGGTATATCAAATCAAATCTTCGAATTCCAAAACGCTTTGTTTTACAAAAACAAGTTTCCCTTTTGAAATTTCTATAACCACTTGTATACCCAACAAGTCCAAACAAATATCATAACCAATCACTATGGTAGCAATCCATTACTTTAGAAACTCGAAAATGAATTCTGATGATGTGGCCATCATCATCAGGATTATTTTCTAGCGACTGAAGTGAGTTCAGTGCTTCCTTACTACCACAAATTCCTTTCAAAACAATTTCCATTCAAAAATATTTCCCAAAACAATACTCCATCATTGCCTTCAAACACTTTGGAAAACATTTCAAACATTCCAAGGATTTTAGATTCCTAAACTTTTTGTTTAAATTCATTTTAAACACTTTTCAGAATTTTCGAGATTTAAATTCTGGTCTAAGTAAAATTTTAGTTATTCTTCTTTTGGATAAATCATACTTATAGAATTCTATTTGGTTATAAACCATTTTAAATTTTAGATTCTCATATTTGATTATAATATTAACAACCAAACATCCAAATATATATAATAATTTTCAAAAGTTATTCCTTTTATATCAAAATATAAATTTGGGTAAAATTATTTCATTTACCCACTTTAAAAACAATACCATGTCAGTTTATCTTGTTTAAGAGTTTAGAAACCCCTATCGATACGGTTTTACTTCCCGTACCGACCAGAATTCATAAACACTCAATCAATAAGTCAACACAGTATAAAAACAATTTTTATATTCACTAACAAGTACGCGCTCATAGCTATTAGCACACTCAACTCATTATAGAGCACTATTGACTCTGTTTAATGAGTAATTTCCCCACCAGAGCCAAGGTTATCGCCAACCTATGCTCTGATACCAAGTGTGACGACCCATCCCTCTCGACCCTAGAAAATCGACACAGAATACACCACAGAATAATATGCCGACGCTCGAGTGCCGAAAAAGACAGATTGTTGAGGGAAAGGAAAGAAGATAATAGAAAGAAGGAACTAAACAATAACAGAATCTCACATTCACAGCGGAGCAAAATATAATACATAATATTAGATCTATACACAAAATGGAAACTATATCTGTTTTATATATTACATCATCAGAGTATCGCAAACAAACAAAAATTACTAGCCTAACAATTTCAAACAATCACAGCAGCGGATATAAACTAATACGGTAATACGTCTCGAATTCCAGTTCCTCTCTTGAGCTCCACAGCATCCTTTCCTCTAATCCATTATACTCGGTTTGACCCGAGCATTATAATAAAATAACACTCGAGTAAGTCTGGTATACCAGCGTGAGAGAAAAACACCCAAATTGATTATTAAAGCTTCAAAATCCTTTGAAATCAAAAGCATCTCGTAAGACCTAGCCACAAATAAACATGTCGAGTTTTTACATTATGATAGCCAAAACATTTATTATATAATCCTTTGATATTATAATAGTGTCTATGTACAAGTACTTATTCAAATAGAGGAAATTGTTACATTAACTAAATTCTAGCAAACTAGCCATAATCGTGGGTAATACAAATAAAACCGTAAAAGGCACGTAGGGAGAATGGATTTCCAACCAATGACTAGGCACTGGGGTACCACTTGTCACAATACCTGCTCTAGATCGGCCTACCAAGGATCCACCCTAAATCCCTTGCAACACAAGACCGGTACTACCCTTACTGGATAATGCCGAATAAGATCACTGCGCGGTTGGGATCAACAACCGCACCACTAAGCCGAATAAAAAGGGACATCTAGAAAGGGATGACCTTATTCTAATGGGTTCTACCCACTTAGCCTTGCCGCATAGCCCCTGATTTTCATTCATTCCCAGTTGATGAGGCTTGAGGGTAAGCGTTACCTTTTTAAAACACTTCACTTAGAATGCCTATCGTTCACCTGACAATGTTCTGAAAGCATTCATCCATACAAGTCCGTCCCGGGTTCGAACGGAACCGAAGGCACTACTCCTACTACATCCATTTTGGAATCACCTTAGGATTAGTAGCGACTAGCCCTTGCACTTCATTCCTCCATCTTCGACTCCAAACTCGTTTTTCCCATGAAAACGTGCAAACCGGATCGAAGTGGTTTTCGAGAAATAAATCCCGATCCCGGTCTCTTCGAAACGATCAGCGCATTGGCCAATATTGATAGTCGGTTACTTAACTATCAATTAACATTCTCAAACAACCATCAAACGTTAAATAATCTCCCAAATTATCTATTAGTCTTAAAATATATTTGCAAGATATATTTCTACTTTCAACCCTTTTGAAAACAGTTTTCATACCACACTCTTCTCATGGAACAAATTCCCAAATATTTATTTCCACTAAAAACACAAAGCATAAAAACCTTAGATTTTTAAAATAATTTAAAACACTTTATTATAAAATATCCTTTAAAACAATTAAATTAAAAAATTACTTTAATACTTATTCAAAATATATACTTTAAGAATATTTAAAATAAAACTACTTTGTACAATATAAAATTGAATTTCTAACTTTTAAAACATAATACCAAGCCACCTTTAAATAATTACTGCTATAGTAGGCTAAAAGAAAATATTTACTTTAGAATTTAAACATTTATAAATAACAAGTTTTCTAAACATACCTTTTTAAACAACTTAATTTTTTTTACTTATACGTTAAATTTGTTTGAAATGTACTTGTCTATTCAGGGAAATACGCTTCCCTTCCACATCTTTTAAAAATAAATCACTATTTATTTTTAAACAAATTTACCCATTCCTTTAATAAATTCCCACCGTGAATTTATTCTTCCAAATATCCACTGACATATTACTTCTCTTTATAACCCAGTTTATAAGTTTCAAAGTCTCAACTTCTTTTTACGATCCCGTTTTCAACTCTTAATCAATTTTAAAATAAACTACCTTACTTACTAAATTTTATTTCAAAATCCATTAATTTCATAAATTCTGGATTTAACTTCTTTATTATGATTTTAAACTGGAAATAGCAATTTCATAAAAATTCCTTTTATTGCATCCTAAACCATTTAAATTCTGAATTTTAAAATAAATCTTTTATTCCTTTAATATCACTTAAGTTTAAAAATTCATTTTTCTCTGTTATTTAAAATGTCATTCCATACTCGGAATTTATTCATTAGGATTTTAAAATCACTTTTATTCTTTTCCAATTCATTCTTAAATTCATTCAAATTTTCTATAATTATTTTACTTAAAAATTCACTCTTTTATTTCCCTTTCAGAAATCCAATTATATAGATTTTGATAACTCAGTATACCAAATATTTTAAAGCAAACCATAACAACCAATATTCCAATTATCAATACAATTCATCACAGGATATCGAATAATCATATTACAGAATTATTAGAAAATTTTAAATAATTTGGAGGAATCCAGTTGGATCCCTCCAGCTTGTCTCCCTGCATCCACAGATGTTAATACAACAAATAAATATCGATTAAATCAGATAATAATTTCCACATTCAACTAATCAACCAATCATTTAAATATGAGCTATTTTAAACTAACTATCATTCCAAATGTGAGTGAGATTAACTCACCTTGAGTATCGAAACACCGAGCGTTCAAATTTTACAATAAATCGAGCAAGTTCGATTTAATGTAAATTTTTAACTTGCTTAGAATGAATCCAGATCTGCACCATGGCGGGCTGCTCGTTGCTGCGATTCCGGCGCTTCTTGTTTCGTTGGAATCTGGTCACGCATGCAAAAGTTATGGTATTTTAAACTTTTGAATATAATTTCTATCAACAATTTTTTTACCTTTTTTTATTTACCAAAAAAATCATGACCGCCTGCTCACTAAGAAATCAGGGCCACTTATAGCTATCTTCCCCATCGTGTTTGCACCCAGAAAGCCACGAACCCATGCTGCCCCTTAGGGTTTCGATGCCGCTCCAACATGCATGCCCTAGAACGCAATTGGGTCGCACCACACGATAGCCCACGTCAGGCTCTCCCCGCAGCCCAAGCCTCGATAAACTCGGCGCCACTATTTCGTTGGAAAACGCACGCAAACATCTGCCTTTCCACCATGATTTGCCGACCATCCGCAACTATGTACTCGATCGTAGTCGTTCAACCCATAGAGTTCGACGAGCTCAGCAATCTTCCAATTGGAAGATTTCAAACTAAGAAATGGATTATGAGAAAAAATGAAGTTTTAAATTTGTAGAACTTCGGCTATTGAATGTTTTAGAGGCGGCCGAGACAACAAACGAGGGTTTTGGCCTTAAAACATATTTATATAATCACTATAAATGTTATTTTAATATTTAATTCACTTTCTAAACAACACTTTAAACGAACTCCGAATCAGACATGCCGCCAGGCGATTATAAGGTTTTACCCATGTTCCTAACACAATGGAACGTGTTTCAGAAGCTAAATCAATCATATATGAAAGATAGCTTTTTGAATCGATTTAAATATTGAATTATCGATTTAAATTTCAACGCGTTTCTCACACGTACGAACAAACGGTAACTCCAAATGGTACGAAATTTAAAATCTGATAATAACTAACTATTAGGATCCAATGGAACTGGTTTCTTCAAATTCCAAGACTCCCTCGGAAGGCTATTTTAACCGTCGATAAATTCAAGCGATTTTCAAAATCATCGAAATCACTTAAAATTTCACTTTTAAAACTTTTCTAACTCAATAAATATAAAATCTATAATCATATAAGAAATCATTCTAATACAATTTAAATCAAAATCTAATTATTTACATTAATAAAATATTAAATTTCATTATTAAAATAATATAAAATTCCAAATTTTAAACTTATCGACTTTTGATTCCATCCAAAATTCCAATATTAATATTCAAATCAAACTAGATTTAAAATAACCTTAGAAACCATTTTCATATCTATTTACATCCAGATTCACAAATTATCCTAATTCCACATATTTAATTGTTATTATGCAATTTCAATTGAATTGCCATATTCGATATTTTAACTAATTATATTGATTTAACCAAAATCTTCTTACTTCAAAATCAATTCAAAATCGACATTTAACATTTAAAATGAATTAAATGTTCAAAATCCAACGACCAAAATTCTGGGTCGTCACAACATGGATTAAGTAAATAAGGAAAAATAGCTTAATATTCAAACATTGGTGAAAATACGCATAAGAATTTATTTACAATTTTCTTTAATTTATAAGTATTTTCCTAATTGTAAACAACCATTTTCAAAAGCTAGTTTTGTAAGCTAAAATCAAATATTAAGATAGTTAAGACCAAACTATGCATGTAAATTTCATGATGAAGTTTGAATAATTAGGTGAAGTTTTGAAAGTTAAAGGTAACTAGAAAGTAAACTAAAAATCGACTAAACAATGCAAGTTAAGAAGGGCAATTCATGTCTAGTGAGGACACTCACTTGAGTGCGCCTAATTTAAGGGGTATGTTTTGGTATTCGACCTTTGAAGGGAAGTAGGACATCTACATGGGTTGTATACTTTCACAAGAGAGGATGTAACTCTTTTATGAGTTTCAGGTTAAGAAAATAAAATTTATCGAGACCATTTAGGGATGTACTTTTCAACATAAAGATAAAGAGGCTGCTTAGGGATGTACCTTACAATATAAAACTTATGGAACCAGACCTTGGGAATGTACTTTGCAGAGTAAACTAAAATTAAAAAGTAGACAAGACTGCTAAGCATGTATCTTGCAGTATATAACCAGTAAATGAATTACCGAGACCATGAGGGAATGTACATAACGATATAAAGCTAAGAAAAAAATAACAGGGATTGATTGAGGTTGTACCTTATGGTATAAAAGATATAATGCATGAGTTTAATGTTAATTTGGAAGTAGCATTATCAAAACCTAAAATTTATCACAAGATAAGTATTGTGTTTGTCGACACCCTAAATACAAGAAGGTTTTGGGCACAGTTTATTTTTGATATTATTTATGTGTTTATATTAACATATGTTTCATTGGGACTTATAACCTATGATAGTCTTATATTGATTGTGTAATCGAGGCTCGAATGGCAGAAAACCCATTCCATGCTTGTGATGCGAGGTCTCACACATAGTTGGAAATGATATTATTCATACTGGACTTATGTCAGACCTATGTGTTCATTAATTGTCCCCTATAAACTCATAAGTACTCATTTGAGTAGGTTGAGTTCGTAAAATTTTAGATTTCATTTATCAGCCGAAGGTAGGACTCTTATCATGATTATGTTAAAGATGATGATGGACAGGAGGCCTTGTTATTATTATTTATTATAGTAGCATTAGTTATTTAATGTAAATTTATACGACTATAAGGATTCAACATCTTTGCATGTTGGATCTTTGATGCTACAATGTAATGACTTACATTTTCCCCCTCCATGAGCACAATTAGTAATTTGAAATATGTAAGAACAATTATATGTGTTATGAAATTTCTTCAGCTGCTCTGTTTAATCAAAATGGTATATATTTATATCGTTTAATCGTGAAAAGATAATGTCAAGGCGACTGCAGCACATTAGAGTTCTGTCTTTTTGTTTTTAAATGAGGGAAGTTATACTATGTTGGTCATAACAATACACCTCTAAAAATAGTCCTACTTTTCCTAAGGAATTTTATCTACTCTGCTCTCATCTTTAGGTCCACTTCTATGCTGATTTGGACTGTGTTATCAGGGTTGTTGTTTTCCACAATAAATGTTTCAAGTTTTGTAGCTGTATCACCATTAGGCTGATGTCCTCAAATATAGGATCCAAGTTCGTCATTGCAACTCCTCATGTTGTGCTCTAGTTTGCACTAGTCCAAGGCATAGACCTAGCACTCAATATGGTTCTTAATTGGTGTAGAACTGTTATGCATGAGTGTTGGGGTATTGATTGCCCTCGACACTCATAGATAAGCCTGCAAGCATTAACAGCAAAGACTGCGACACCAATTTTTTTAATAACAAATTGAAATAATAATATAGATGAAAATGTAATTTTACATAAAATGACAAAATAGTAAAAAAAATTCAACTGAAGGAATTAGGGAAATTTGATTTTTTGTGTCAAGTTGATTTTCCTAACCCAAATTCGTTTATAAATTATCAAAAGAGAATATCATATGAAGAAAATATGGATTATTTACCGTAATGTGCATTTTGTGTTTTATGCTTATTTTTGAAATTAAATTTAAGGATCATTTAAAAGAACATATTTGAGTTGCTTTTAAAGTAGAGTACAAGTGTGTAAATGTACATTAGTCGTAACGGAGTAAACATTTAAATGCACATACGTAAAGACATTAATTACCTATTAATGGTGGAACTGTTATTATAGTTAACAAAAATATATATTGCTTATGTTTGAAAAGAGAAACAACAATAAATTAAGAAGAATAGAATGAATGCAATGTTATAGGAGTGAAGATAACAAAATATTGAAGTAAATTGTTATTTTGATGGGAAGGAAAAATACGCTATCCCTTATTAGTAAAGAATAAAAGGGTAAATCCAATTTGAACTTGGAAATACAAATATTAGTCAAATAAAAATTGATTGCGCAATTAATTAATAAAGAATAGCTTATAGTTGATGTAGATAATCACACACACACACATGCATGCACCAACTTAAAACTACTTCGTTAGGAAAGCATCAATTGCCAAGGTAATGAAATTTATTGCTGAATAGGTATGTTATCTCTTTCTTTGTGAATAATAGAAGGAAAATTTAATTCTTGGATTTGAAAAGATAAATAATAGTTAATTACTAAAAATAAGTAAAGTTCCTAATCAATGTCAATATATGTACATGTATACGTTTATGCTTAAGATTGCCCATAATAGTTAATTATATATATGTTTATATGCGTGTGTGTGTGTATACATATCAATGACACCAATTGGAATTATAATTAATGGGGTAGTGAAAACTTTATTTTTAACAAAGTAAAAGGAAAGGATTTAAAGGAAATAATTATTAATTAACATTAATGTAAAGAGAATACTTACAGATCTAACCTTAAAGAAAAATTTAAATAAACAATACATAATGAGTAAGGAAGCATTATGTAACAACCCGATATTTTCAACCATTCGTATCCGCACATGTCGGACTTGAATTGCTCAAAATACCTTGTTGTAAATAAAATTTGGCAAACCTCAGAATATACAATAAATACATAATCACATATCACAGACACAGAGTATTTAATAATGCAGCGAAAGTAAAAGAGATAGTAGTTCATGAAGCTACTATATATATAGGATACATCAGAGATAAATAATATACAGCAGAAGAGTAACAAGATACATCAAGTAAAAATCAAAATACATCACTGGAAACACTGGATACTTAAAACAAATAGATGGCTGGATCTTCAAGCAAAGCTCCAACTCCGAAGGTGAGTCTTGAATGCTGAATCACTCAATCTGACTCGAGCGTAAAGAAAAATACAAATAACTCGAGTCAGGACATAAATACTTACGAACTGTAAATAAACTCAAGTGAACAGTAACAAAATGCATCAGTAACATAAAGGATGCTTGGGATCGCCCATCCTTTAAGGATCCGTTAAACTATTTACTATGTAGTAATATTGCGCTCCTATAATAATGTCTACAGTAAAATAAACATACTTTTAAATAGCGTTCCGGGCTACCCATATCGCCCTTCACACATAATAGTCCGTGTAGTCCATCCAATATCATGCCATCTCCACTCCGGGTGACTGTCAGAGGATACCACACGGGCTACGGGAGAAAAAAAACTCGTAGTAAAGGCTCGGTATGGTAGGTGACACGACACACAAGGCAATGCTAGGGTAGATATACCAATTACGCACACGGGCTAGTGGTAACGCAACAGCCACATACGCCCACCTCGGAACACACTCCCAATCAAAATCGGAGGATGGCCATCTAATCAATCACTAGTAAGAGTATAGTATCGAAGGAATGTGTCCGATCGGAGGAATGACCTCACTTGGCCCGAGATCGCTCCTGTTTTAGCCACCTTATGCCAACTCACGGAAGGTGGGTCCATGTAATATACCTCAAGAACGTCGCCATTGGCCTACTTCATTCTGGAATCTCCACCACGTACACGGTTGTTAAAGTGGTTTTCGGAGTTGGCAGAGAGTATGACAACTTCCGATCTTGGTCTCTTTAACAACCAAACGTTATTATAACGCCGTGGTCATTTCAAAATAGTTTAAACTTCAAAAAGATCAAAT
Organism: Allium cepa; assembly: GCA_030765085.1. NCBI lineage: Eukaryota > Viridiplantae > Streptophyta > Magnoliopsida > Asparagales > Amaryllidaceae > Allium > Allium cepa. The sequence goes on along the minus strand of CM060938.1, from coordinate 712,341,928 downwards.
CATTTCATTTCAAACTATATTTCTTTCAAAATAGTTTATACTTCGAAACCAAAACCATTTTTATTTCTAAACTATTTATTCAATCAAAATAGTTTATACTTCGAAACCAAAATCATTTTTATTTCAAAAATACTTATCCGATCAAAATAGTTTATACTTCGAAACAAAAATCATTTTTATTTCAAAACTATTTATTCAATCAAAATAGTTTATACTTCAAAAACAAAAACATTTCAAAACTATATTCAAATCAAATAGTTTATCATTTCCATTTCAAACATATATTCATCTTTAAAAAAATTCATAATACTTTCAAAATATAACTTTTCCGAAACCAAAATACTTGAAATCATTACACTTTGAGAATCATAACATTCCGAAATCATACGTTTGAAATCAATCTTTTAATTCTTTACACTTTACAAATTTATTCCATTAAACCAAAATTTCAAATTTCCAATTTAATTCAATTCAAACCATCAGTTTCAATTCAGTTTAGTTTTCTAACAAAACATTTCAAATCTTACAAATTTCAAATATAGATTTGATCTACAAAATAAACAATCCAATTTTAATATATTTCCAAACTTTAATATCCCACATTTCAAAACTAAACTTTATAATTCCATATATCCATATCTCAAATCTAATTTCATTATTATTTCGTTTTGAAATATTCATTTCATAAATCCAACATTATTAAAAAAACTTAAATTACAATTAAACCAAATATCTTTTCATACAAATATAAACTTCAAATATTCCTTTATCAAATAAATCAAAATCAAATATTATTTCACATTCATATTCTTTATCAAAATAAAGATCAATCATTTCCAAACCATTTCAAAATCATTAAAATATCATATCCTTTCAAAACCTCATTATCATATCATTATTTGAATTCAAATTCAAATATTCAAATTTAAATATCATTTTAAAATCAAACATATCATTCATTTATTATTTCAAATATCATTACAAAACACCTTTCAAAATCACATTCACCAATTCATTTATCTTATTATATTTCATTCCATTTAACACATAACCAAGTAAACTTTATTTAAATTCAAATTCAATTTAAATTTCTTAAAAATTCAAATTTAAATATTAAAATATATTCAAAACTCCTTATATTCACAAATAATAAATTTTCAAAAGTTAAATCATTTAACACTTCAAAATATAACACAAACAGTGTTAAATTTTATAACATTTCAAAACATTGTCAAATTAAAGCCACGACAACGTTTATACAGTACTATAGTAGCTTATAGTTTCCAAACTAGTTTAATTCAAGAATAACGGCATTTATAAATTGATGTAATAGATATTTAGTTATTTCAAACATAGTCAAGTTCAAAAACAACAGCATTTTAAATGCTATCAAAAGACTACAACATTTTGGAAATGCTATAAAATTCCAGATTTTATTTTAACTTTTCAAAACAATAAAACTTCAATTTAACAAATTTTAAACTTATAAATCATATTTGTAGACTTCAAAATTTCACATTTAAATAATTTTAACATATGATTTATCACAATAAAATTTAAGATTAAATATTCAATTTAAAAACTCCATTAATTTATTAAGTCAAAATTCACTATTTATTAACTTATAAATTTAATAAAACTTAACATTTTACTTCAAATATTATTTCAAAACTTTAAATTTAATTTCCATTATTTATTTACATTTCAAAATAAAATTTAAAGTCAAAAATCACAATCTTCAAATTTACATACTTAAATTCCCAATTTCAAGACTTAATATTTAATTTTCTTAAAACCATAAAATATATATTTTTAAATCAAAATTTCATACTTTAAAAAAAAAATTAATAAAAATCATTTAAAATTATACCATGGGGTCTGTATATAATTGTCTAACCTAGGTCAAGTGATATGGATATATATCATTTCAATCCGTAGTTTACAAAGAAAACCCGGGTTCTATCATTTCAAACCCGCAATTCCAAGTCAAATAAAATACAATAAAAATCGCTCAGGACTATCATTTCAGCCCATAACGATTTTTCCCTAATCTAAAGTCCATTTGGGTATGTATCATTTCAACCCATAGTGATTCTATTCTAGCAGGGAACTTGCAGTGTGAATATATGCATAAACAATATAAACAATGTCAATGTCACAATACAATGTCATATATCAGATGTCAGGTGATAATTAACAGTTTTAACATGGTAATAACATGGCATAGCATATCATATGATCATCATTAACTTGCATAACATTTTATATTACTAAACACTTGTCATCAATTCACTATTTCATAAGTATAAATGTCAGAGTGAGAAAGACTCACCTTTTCAAGCTGAAGACCACTACGACACGCAAAACGATTCCAAAGGCAGGGCAAGCACGATACAGCACGACTAGTGATTCAGATGAGTGGAGAGAGCCAAGATATCATCATATCTCAACAACCAAAACAAGACAATGCAATATAACATATGAATATATTTAACATAAAACGATATAGAAACAAATTGAAATACAAAGCAATAAAGGGCAAAGTTACTTGACCTTGCCTTATCACTCAAATGCATAGCCTAAGTGGAGCATACATTCAACCATGATAAGGTTTAGCTCGGGTGTGACATCCATAAAGCCCGGCTAGAAGGAATATAAAAGGTAGGGTTTGCAACATGAAGCATATCAATGGACAAGGCAAAATAGGCGAAGTTTTTGATGCATTTTGGTTCAGCTATGACCCCACATAGGCTCGGCCATGGGGTCTTCATGTCAGTTCAGATGTGGATAGTAGTGAAAGGGGCAGCCAAAGGTGAAGTAGATGAAGGTAGTGGTGGCTAAGGGGTGGCCAAAAGCAACTATGAAGGAGTACGGGCTTGGCTAGCATTGTATTGTTGAAGTGCTTTGCAAATTTGAGGTGGTGGCTTCATCTAATGGTCATGTACAGAGGTGGTGGTCAGAGGAGAGGGGTTGGTGCTGCTGTATATGGTGGAGAGGATGGTGGTCAGCAAAGAGAGAGGTGAGGCCAAACAAACTTGAGGAAGAAGAAGGCTAAATCAATGAAGAAGCGGGAAAAAATGTGAAAAGAAAAGCCATTGTTTTTTTTCCTTCATGGCCGTGATTTTTAGGGGATGAGAAGTCTTCCCTTTCACGTGAAAAAGAAAGAAGAATACACGACTGAAGAATGGAGTTAAGGCGGCTAATTGAAGAGATGTTGGTTGAGAAATGAAAAGACAGAATACAAAAAGGCTTAAGCAAATAAAGCTTCACAAACCGTTCAAATTTCCACCATTTCTTTTTATAATTTAAATACATGTAAAATATGTATTAATACAGATAAAACATGAAAATATAGTAAATAAACAAAAATAAATTAAGAAAATAACAAAGAAAATGTAAATTAGGCTTGAAAATTTGAAAATAAATGAAATGAACTTTGGGAAAATTGTATGTACATGAAAAATATTTATAAATAAAGATAAAAACATAAAAATAAAATTCATACATAAAAATTAATAAATAAATTTTAGTTAAATATAATTTAAATGAAGAAAATAGCAGAAAAATGGAAACTAACCTTTAAAAGTAGAAAATAAATTCAATGTGCTTTGGAAAAATTCAAACATTACTTTAAAAATATTTAAAAGGTAAAAAAATATGTAACATAACATATAATAGAATTTAGAATAAGATATGACAAATAAAAAAATATTTATACAATTTAAAATAAACAATATTGTTAAATAAAACAATTTACACCCAATTTTGTAAAAAGCATAACTTTCACAATATTATTCAGATTTCAACGAAACGAAAAGCATTGTTCTTGAATTTTTTTTACTTTAATAAAAAATATAAAAATCAAAATTTTAAACTTTTAAAATTTGAGTTTAAAAGTCAAAGTTTCATCAGATTGACCAAAATTCACCTTTTTTGCAAAATATTCAATATATTCAGGTTTGAAGTTATTATTCACATACCAATCAAAATTTATATTTAAAATAACATAATTAATTCATTTAAATAAATAAAACAATTTTTTTTTTGAAATCAGGAATTCAAATTAGAATAATTTAAATATACAATTAAAATAATCACAAAATACAGGGTTGTTACACTCTCCCCCACTCAAAACTTTTCGTCCTCGAAAAGGAATGTGATACGTGAAAGCACAGAAAAAGATAGAATGAGATAAGATTAAGACAAGATGACAAGATGATTGAAATTATGCCTGATAACTATTGCTATATGTAAGTTAACAATGTGGAGATGATCTTCCCAAGATCCTCCAGAATCAAGAATACAAGCACGAAAAAATCTTTTAGAATCTGATTCACCCCTTCCACTTAACCGACAGTCTGTGGATGGCAAGTAGTGCTCAGATTCAAAATGAATTCCAAATTTTATAGAAAGATTTCTAAACAAACTGGTATAAGCAATAGCCTCCCATTCTATATCAAGATAAGGAAAATAAGGACAACCAAAAGATAGTTTGGAAAAAACAAAATAAGATAATTAATTTGAAACTATGAAAATTTCAACTTATATTGAAAATTAATTTTACATAAGTTAAATAAATATAACTATCTTTAATTTCATTATCTTATCATCCTATTATCCTTAATTAACAATATCAAAATCATGGATTTGAAAAAAAAATCATTCATTGTACTAAAATGTACTCAATAACATTAATTCTTCTTTATTCCTAATTATAATTAAATTTATTCCTCTAAATATATTTTATCACCTATGTTAAATATATTTACACTCATTGTAACCGCCTTAAATTTATTCTTAGTTCCTTTATCATCATTTTATATTGTAAATTATTCCATTACACTTTTTCTTTATTTACCTCTGTTAATCCTTTTATAGCTAAAATTTAAGTATATAACATTTATTATAACCACTCAAATTTTATTTATAAAATATTTTTTTATATTGTATATTATCCAATTACATATTCAACTTCTGAAAATTAAGGTAAGTTATATTGGAATGAAATTATGTATTACACAAATAAAACTTTCTAATTCAATTATTTCAAGCTTGAATATTTATCCAAATCTTGAAATTATACTTAGAAATTATCTTTGAAGAATTTAGGAATCAAATTTCCGATAAATTCCAAACTATTTAGAGATAAATAAATGCTCATATACTATATATATATCCATTCAAATTTAAATCATATATCAGCATATGTTATAAATCCATTCTTACTTTAGAAATTAAAATCAATTAAATTTTCCCAAAACAAAAATGTAGCAAGACAACAGAATGGTCTCTTCACTTCGAAACTCGAAAATGAATGTCGATGATGCTGCAGTCATTACCGAAATTATTTTCCAGCGACAAAGAGAAGAGCACTAATTTTAAATTTAAAATTCTTTGGAAACAAATTTCTATTCGAAAATACTTTAAATAATATATCCTTTAAAATTTTAAACACAAAGTTTGAAATCCATCGGAAATTAAATTCTCAAATTCTTGTTTTACATTCATTTTAAATTTCCAAATAAATTTATAACCATGTTTTATAGTTCAATTAGATATATGAAACAATAGAAAATGATATATAAAATCAAATATTATTTCTTAACAACCAATTCAAATAAAATCCAGATAAAGATTTATAATAGTACAAAATTTATTTCACAAAATTTATTTCATCACTAAATTTTAAAAAAATATTGTGTCAGTTTGCTCTGTTCAAGTGTTTTGGAAATCTTATCGATAGTGTTGATCAGACGAATCGATTAGAAACCCAAATCAACATCAACAACTCAAACAACGCAATATATAAAACATTTTAAATATTAGTTTACAAATACACTTCAAGAATGATTTGAAAATAAGTTGGAAACAAATATGAGATAATTAAATAACATAATAAAAAGATGGATAAGCTTATATAAATCGAAGGCAACCTTAACCGGTCAACCGTGGCTTAAAGAATAAGATCGATGTGGATTTATGGGTAAATCAACATTCGATCTCAAGAGATAGAATTTGGGATAATAAGAGATACCAGCATCTAAACCAAGGATATAAAATCTTTGGTGAATCGATGCTGTTGTAAAGGAGTTTCACCCCTTTACTAATCACTTTGAGATTGGCGAGACCGCCGTCTCACTATAAAGATCATTCGAAGTGGAGTTATGGGATACTCCAGAATCAAAAGAGGACGAATAGTGAAGGACACGAATGGATTTTGCAACCGCAGGGAAGGCTCCAAAATTCAAAGGAAACGAGTCAAAAAGGATGAGATTCAAACTCGAATGTAAGTGATTCTACAAATACATATACTCCATATGCTGAGTTTTGCCTAGAGCTACCAAAGCTCTGATACCAAATGTAACAACCCGATATTTTGAACCATTCGTATCCGCACATGTCGGACTTGAATTACTCAAAATACCGCATTGTAAATAAAATTTGGCAAATCTCAGAATATATAATAAATACATAATCACATATCACAGACACAGAGTATTTAATAATGCAGCGAACGTAAAAGAGATAGTAGTTCATGAAGCTACTATATATAAGATACATCAGAGTTAAATAATATACAGCAGAAGAGTAACAAGATACATCAAGTACAAATCAAAATACATCACTGGAAACACTGGATACTGAAAACAAATAGATGGCTGGATCTTCAAGCAAAGCACCAACTCCGAAGGTGAGTCTTGAATGCTGAATCACTCAATCTGACTCGAGCGTAAAGAAAAAAACAAAACACTCGAGTCAGGACATAAATACTTATGAACTGTAAATAAACTCAAGTGAACCGTAACAAAATGCATCAGTAACTTAAAGGATGCTTGGGATCGCCCATCCTTTAAGGATCCGTTAAACTATTTACTATGTAGTAATATTGCGCTACTATAATAATGTCTACAGTGAAATAAACATACGTTTAAATAGCGTTCCGGGCTACCCATATCAACCTTCACACATAATAGTCCCACTAGTCCATCCAATATCATGCCATCTCCACTCCGGGTGACTGTCAGAGGTTACCACACGGGCTACGGGAGAAAAATAAACTCGTAGTAAAGGCTCGGTATGGTAAGTGACACGGCACACAAGGCAATGCTAGGGTAGATATACCAATTACGCACACGGGCTTATGGCAACGCAGCAGCCACATACGCCCACCTCGGAACACACTCCCAATCAAAATCGGAGGATGGCCATCTAATCAACCACTAGTAAGAGTATAGTATCGGGGGAATGTGTCCGATCGGAGGAATGACCTCACTTGGCTCGAGATCGCTCCTGTTTTAGCCACCTTATGCCAATTCACGGGAGTTGGGTCCACGTAATATACCTTAAGAACGTCGCCACCGTCCTACTTCATTCTGGAATCTCCACCGCGTACACGGTTGTTAAAGTGGTTTTCGGAGTTGGCAGAGAATATGACAACTTCCGATCCCGGTCTCTTTAACAACCAAACGTTATTATAACGCTGTGGTCATTTCAAAATAGTTTAAACTTAAAAAAGATAAATCATTTCATTTCAAACTATATTTCTTTCAAAATAGTTTATACTTGAAACGAAAACCATTTTTATTTCAAAACTATTTATTCAATCAAAATAGTTTATACTTCAAAACCAAAATCATTTTTATTTCAAAAATACTTATTCAATCAAAATAGTTTATACTACGAAACCAAAATCATTTTTATTTCAAAACTATTTATTCAATAAAAATAGTTTATACTTTGAAACCAAAAACATTTCAAAACTATATTCAAATCAAATAGTTTATCATTTCCATTTCAAACATATATTCACCTTTGAAAAAATTCATAATACTTTCAAAGTATAACTTTTCCGAAACCAAAATACTTGAAATCATTACACTTTGAAAATCATAACATTCCGAAATCATACGTTTGAAATCAATCTTTTAATTCTTTACACTTTACAAATTTATTCCATTAAACCAAAATTCAAATTTCCAATTTAATTCAATTCAAACCATCAGTTTCAATTCAGTTTAGTTTTCTAACAAAACATTTCAAATCTTACAAATTTCAAATATAGCTTTGATCTACAAAATAAACAATCCAATTTTAATACATTTCCAAACTTTAATATCCCAAATTTCAAAACTAAACTTTATAATTCCATATATTCATATCTCAAATCTAATTTCATTATTATTTCGTTTTGAAATATTCATTTCATAAATCCAACATTATTAAAAAATACTTAAATTACAATTAAACCAAATATCTTTTCATACAAATATAAACTTCAAATATTCCTTTGTGAAATAAATCAAAATCAAATATTATTCCACATTCATATTCTTTATCAAAATAAAGATCAATCATTTCCAAACCATTTCAAAATCATTAAAATATCATATCCTTTCAAAACCTCATTATCATATCATTATTTGAATTCAAATTCAAATATTCAAACTTAAATATCATTTTAAAATCAAACGTATCATTCATTTATTATTTCAAATATCATTACAAAACACCTTTCAAAATCACATTCACCAATTCATTTATCTTATTACATTTCATTCCATTTAACACATAACCAAGTAAACTTTATTTAAATTCAAATTCAATTTAAATTTCTTAAAAATTCAAAATTAAATATTAAAATATATTCAAACCTCCTTATATTCAGAAATAATAAATTTTCAAAGTTAAATCATTTAACATTTCAAAATATAATTCAAACAGTGTTAAATTTTATAACATTTCAAAACATTGTCAAATTAAAGCCACGGCAACATTTATACAGTACTATAGTAGCTTATAGTTTCCAAACTAGTTTAGTTCAAGAATAACGACATTTATAACATGCCGTAATAGATATTTAGTTATTTCAAACATAGTCAAGTTCAAAAACAACAGCATTTAAAATGCTATCAAAAGACTACAACATTTTGGAAATGCTATAAAATTCCAGATTTTATTTTAACTTTTCAAAACAATAAAACTTCAATTTAACAAATTTTAAACTTATAAATCATATTTGTAGACTTCAAAGTTTCACATTTAAATAATTTTAACATATGATTTATCACAATAAAAATTTAAGATCAAATATTCAATTTAAAAACTCCATTAATTTATTAAGTCAAAATTCACTATTTATTAACTTATAAATTTAATAAAACTTAACATTTTAGTTCAAATATCATTTCAAAATTTAAATTTAATTTCCATTATTTATTTACATTTTAAAATAAAATTTAAAGTCAAAAATCATAATTACTTCAAATTTACATACTTAAATTCCCAATTTCAAGACTTAATATTTAATTTTCTTAAAACCATAAAATATATATTTTTAAATAAAAATTTCATACTTTTAAAAAAATACATATTTTAATAAAAATCATTTAAAAATATACCACGGGGTCTGTATATAATTTTCTAACCTTGGTCAAGTGATACGGATATATATCATTTCAATCTGTAGTTTACAAAGAAAACCCGGGTTCTATCATTTCAAACCCGCAATTCCAAGTCAAATAAAATACAATAAAAATCGGTCAGGCCTATCATTTCAGCCCATAATGATTTTTCCCTAATCTAAAGTCCGTTTGGGCATGTATCATTTCAACCCATAGTGATTCTATTCTAACAGGGAACTTGCGGTGTGAATATATGCATAAACAGTATAAACAATGTCAATGTCACAATATAATGTCATATATCAGATGTCAGGTGATAATTAACAGTTATAACATGGTAATAACATGGCATAGCATATCATATGATCTTCATTAACTTGCATAACATTTTATATTACTAAACACTTGTCATCAATTCACTATTTCATAAGTATAAATGTCAGAGTGAGAAAGACTCACCTTTTCAAGCTGAAGACCACTACGACACAGAAAACGATTCCAAAGGCAGGGCAAGCACGATACAGCACGACTAGTGATTCAAATGAGTGGAGAGAGCCAAGTTATCGTCCTATCACAACAACCAAAACAAGACAATGCAATATAACAGATGAATATATTTAACACAAAACGATATAGGAACAAATTGAAATACAAAGCAATAAAGAGCAAAGTGACTTGACCATGCCTTATCACTCAAATGCATAGCCTAAGTGGAGCATACATTTAGCCATGATAAGGTTTAGCTTAGGTATGGCATCCATAAAGCCCGGCTAGAAGGAATATAAAAGGTATGGTTTGCAACATGAAGCATATCAATGGACAAGGCAAAATAGGCGAAGTTTTTGGTGCATTTTGGTTCGGCTATGACCCCATATAGGCTCGGCCATGGGGTCTTCATGTCAGCTCAGATCTAGACAGTAGTGAAAGGGGCAGCCAAAGGTGAAGTAGATGAAGGTGGTGGTGGCTAAGGGGTGGCCAAAAGACACTATGAAGGAGTACAGGCTTGGCTAGCATTGTTTTGTTGAATTGCTTTGCAAATTTGAGGTGGTGGCTTCATCTAATGGTCATGTCCAGAGGCGGTGGTCAGAGGAGAGGGGTTGGTGCTGCTGTATATGGTGGAGAGGATGGTGGTCAGCAAGGAGAGAGGTGAGGCCAAGCAAACTTGAAGAAGAGGAAGGCTAAATCAATGAAGAAGAGGAAAAAAATGTGAAAAGAAAAGCCATTGTTTTTTTTTGTTTTTTTTCCTCATGGCCGTGATTTTTAGGGGATGAGAAGTCTTCTCTTTCACGTGAAAAAGAAAGAAGAATACACAGCTGAAGAATGGAGTTAAGGCAACCAATTGAAGAGATGTTGGTTGAGAAATGAAAAGAGGAATACAAAAATGCTTAAGAAAATAAAGAGTCACAAACCTTTCAAATAAATATTAATTAAATATAATTAAATTAAAAAAATAACAAAGAAAATGTAAATTAGGCTTGAAAATTTGAAAATAAATGAAACGAACTTTGGGAAAATTGTATGTACATGAAAAATATTTATAAATAAAGATAAAAACATAAAAATAAAATTCATACATAAAAATGAATAAATAAATTTTAATTAAATATAATATAAATGAAGAAAATAGCAGAAAAATGGAAACTAATCTTTAAAAATAGAAAATAAATTCAATGTGCTTTGGAAAAATTCAAACATCACTTTAAAAATATTTAAAAGGTAAAAATATATGTAACATAACATATAATAGAATTTACAACAAGATATGACAAATAAAAAAAATATTTATATAATTTAAAATAAACAATATTGTTAAATAAAACTATTTACACCCAATTTTGTAAAAAGCATAACTTTCACAATATTATTCGGATTTCAACGAAACGAAAAACATTGTTCTTGAAATTTTATTTACTTTCATAAAAAATACAAAAATCAAATTTTCAAACTTTTAAAATTTAAATTTAAAAGTCAAAGTTTGACCAGATTGACCAAAATTCACCTTTTTTGCAAAATATTCAATGTATTCAGATTTGAAGTTATTATTCACATACCAATCAAAATTTATATTTAAAATAACAAAATTAACTTATTTAAATAAATAAAACAAAGTTTTTTTTTTGAAATCAGGAATTCAAATTAGAATAATTTAAATATACAATTAAAATAATCATAAAATACAGGGTTGTTACACATTAACTAAATAATGGCTCGGATTTAATATATACTAATTCAATGGTCCAGATATATTTTGACTATTATAAACAAGAGCTTACGCCTATACTAGTCCTATCTTGAAACCATAATCTAGCCTCCGCCTCCTAAAACATCTCTTCTTCCTCTTCTCCTTCTTCTACAAGAAATTCCGATTCTAACTAAAAGAAGAAGAAGAAAAGTAGATTGAATAAAAATAAAAAAGGAATTAGAGAAAGAAGAACTCAACAAACAAAGCTAGAAGAGAATTCACAGAAAAGAGTAGATGAAAAATTTAAAAAAAGTAAATGAGTTGATTATTAAAAATATGTTGGTGCATAAGTAATTGAATTTATTTATATCTCTACTTGATTTGGAAGTTATATGATTTTAGCTTATGATAAAAAAATTTAATTTGAAGTTTATTTATTCAATAAGTTGCATCGAATAGAGATATGGTTTAAAGACTAGATTGCATTAATAAAACCCCTATCCGGTTTAACTTGATTATAAATGAAGAATTTTATTTAGATATTAATTGAATATGAGATTTAATATGTATACACCCTTTTATTTCACTTTGAATTGATTCAACAATTTTAATTTTTGTACACCCTTTATATCACTTTGAACTGATCCTAAGATGTAAATATACATATGTAATTGCGAAGTAGAAATCACGTAAATAAAACTATAAATTATACATGAAAACAAATCGAATTTTATAGAGAATTATAGTATGAAAAATTGGATAGAAATCAACTATTGAAAATATAACTAACTTAAATTAACCGAGAAATAGTTTACTACAAAGCGAAAATCAGACCAGTCGATGGCTCACGGTAGCTAGTCGGCAGCAAGCAGTTGACCGCTATGGTAGCAGGCAGTCGACCAGTTAACGAATTTGAAGTGGATGATAAACCCGGCTTGTGGTCCGAGTTTATACATATAACCATATATAATAGTGTGTGTGTGTGTGTGTTAAATAAGTATGGGAAGTTAGTTCCCTAATCCTTGACTTTCGAATAATATGGGACTGAAGTAAGCATGTATGCTGTAAATTAGGCATAGACAATATTTATTCTGTGAATTTGATATTCGATATGAAGCAGTTTGATCGCAAGGGTATGCTAATCATACATCACTTATGGAAGGATCCTCGATGTACGCGACTCTATTGGCGAATGTCGTGCAAAGCACAGTCGGACACTAATGGGAGGTTACTCAGTGCATGCGATGATTAGGGCATGACACTATTGGTGGATGCCTTGTGCAGTGCAATAAGTGGAATTATCATTGAGTTATTGTACATAGATACTTAAGTGGGTCCTAAGTCGTCTGATCCTATCAATGTGTAAGTATGATATATGTAGTCGTTCTTCAGGTAATACTGACCTAAGGGTGATATTCTATGCAATCCTATGTTAGAAGCAGTCCCAAATATTATTTGTCGATCCAATGTTGATCCGTTGTTCGATCCACTGTTGGACAGCTATTCGATCCGTTGTTCGTCTGTTGTTGATCCGTAGTTCAATCCTTAAGCATAAACCTTCACAAGATGTTTGGGCGTAAGCATATTTAAAGCCATATTCCTACAGTTAAGGTGACCAACCCCAGTAATTCGCAAATACAAGAAGTACACTCAAAGTCCTGTAGAACAAAATGAAGTTAATTGAATGTGATCACCATACATTAGTAATATAATTCATTCACCGGTAACCCACTCCTTAACTATTCCCCTACCACAGGACGACAAGGCAGCAGTTCAGTTGCCCAGACACAGTACATGGACGAAGGAGCTTAACACCGATGATATATTATTCTTTTTAGTTACTCTCCGTGTACTGTTTATCATACTTATTTCAGTCGGACTTTATGTAGTTACTTGGGAAAATTCTGTATATAGACTGTATTATTAAGACATTATCTAAGATGTTTGTTTTCAATACTTATACTTTATTTCCTTCTCCTGAAAGATCTGAAAGTGTAGAATACTTCAAATTATTCTTAGTCTTCGTATCACGTATTATTTTAAACCAATGGCTCATACTACTTGGCATAACACGAGTTCAAAAGTCGCTTTAGGCTTTGAATTTGATGTGTCCAATGGTGTGCGTTGTCACAAAGACGATGGTTTATCACTTATTCTTGCTTATACCAAGATTGACTTGCTCATTCGAAGCAGTTACAAGTTCTCACGGCTTAGTAGGACTAGTAAAAGAGACCCGATTCTAGAAATTTTTGGCCTTATGACAGACGAGAGTAATGTATGGATATCATATTCTCCCGAGGGTGGGTTCATTATGGTGAGAGTTGAATTTTCTAGGCTTGAGTGAGGGTTCCGGCATAAGCATGAACCTTAATGCTTTTACGTGCTCTTTTAGATATTTCTTTATGATTACCACTCCAAGTATAGATGAGAGGGTTAATTGGATCAAGTGTGTAACAACCCGTCTTTTTAACCATCGAAATTCGACACCGACCACTACCATTGTGTTCTAATGCCATGCATCCAATCCACAAAAGGGCTGATTGTTAGGGTAAATAAAATGAAATAAGTAGTGAATAGAGAAAAACAGAATCTCACAACGGAATCGACAACATATAATATAATAAGGACAATAGAAACTATCCCTCCAAACATACAGAGTATATTAGAGTTAAAAAACAAAATTTATTAGCTAAAATTTTACGAAATCCCAAATTTACAAATGCCGATAGGTATACTATATAATACAGTGGAAAATAAAATACTACAATAGGTGAATCTTCAGCTCCCCTCCATGATCTCCAAAACATCAAAGACAATTTGGGAAATTACTCGGTCTAACCCGGGCATTATAAATAAATAACACCTAGATCATTCTGGAAATACCAGCATGAGATAACTCGAATAATGGGGAATATATATAAAAGTTCTGTGAGACCACGCTGTTAACGCGAAATGGTTTTTTACATCACAAGAATAATATCCATATAGGTAAGAGCAGAAATAAATATTAAGAAACAAATCCAAATAAGAATGGGCATGATTGATATTAAAACCAAACTTGGAAGAATCGAAATAATCCAAGAAAAATCCAAACTACACAGAATGGATAAACAGGATAACTGCCCATACTTGATAGAATAGACAAAACACGATGATTGTCCAAATGTGATAAAATGTATAAATAAACTATAATCAAACATCGTGAAGAGTGGTTGAATCTTCCCCTTGTAATTACAAAAAAATTGATTCAAAGGTTCGAATCAAATAAGTAAAATGAATTTGTCCAACATAACTAGGAGGGTGTCCCCCCCTTCCATGAAAGTATACCTCTAGATAAAACATACTTGAGAGCTCAGGCATCACTCTTAGGAACTTCCAAACTAGGCACTGCTTCACACGAGCATCTGAATATTTCACATCAATGCATGCATGTCGAAACCTCTCTAGGTAATGTGAATATACCCTAATGGGTGAAACCCACATAGCTTGGCTCCCACTCGCACCTTGGTTTTAGTTTTTCCAATGTTGAATATCAATGCTCAAAACGAGCGAAAAATTATTCTATAATGATGAAGCACAATAATGACTTGGAGGGTATGCCCCTTTTTCATGCCTTGGTTTTAATCATCTTCGATAAAGGATAAAAAAGCTCAACGGAGCAATAAATTGACTTTGAATGACATTAATAAAGTAGCTGAAGTAACCAATAGCTAAGGTACCAACTATTGAAGAATGAAAAGATAATATATGGAAATTAAATCTTCTATACTTATAACCACTATTCGAGTTCAAAATTGTACTTTTTCTTGGTTAATAATAATACCAGACAAGTCAAGGTAGTATTTCCTGAAAGTCCTGTCCAACGATTATTCTTAACTTCTGAAATAGCGATAAGTTTACTTCTTCAATGTTTAGTGGTAATTATACAAATAAATCATTTCCATATAAGTGATTCGCTTTGTAGAAATAATTTATTTCCATAAATGAATCAACTGTTGTCTTTTAAAAACGAACTGAATTTATGCCTGATTTCTATATTTCCATATTGGTAAAACACTTTTAGAACTAATTCCCGATTGTTAAAACGTTAAGAGAAATTTTTTCCATGTGCGCGACCTCGAAGGCCTAAACCAACATCAGACCAAACATATACAAAATTATCCATTAACATCCCAATAATCGGGTTCCAATTCCATTTTATAACTTAAAAGCAGTATTAATTATCTCGAAAGATAAATAATCACGTTTTAAATCTCTTTTAAATAAGCAAATCCATAATTTTTAATAAAATAGATAACTATTTTCGAATACTTTTATAACATACTTTTATAACATCAGTAAATTAACTTTAAATATCTTTATTAAACCAGTTTATTAACTTTAAATCAGTTTATTTAAGCAATTTTATTACTACTTTAATCACTTTTATTAAATCGATTAATTAACTTTAAATATAATTAATTACAAAGATTAATTAAATTCAAATAATCGTTAGTTAAAAATTAATAAGTCTTCTCAAACATCATTTATTAAAATGATAAGTAATCTTAATTTTATTAATTAAAACAATTAATTAAGTTCAAATAATCATAAACTAATTGGATAAATTAAATTCAAGCCTCTTTAGTTAAAATGATTAATTAAAATATCATTTGATAAAATGATTTATTTAATTACGAAACATTATCAATTAAAATGATTTAGCTAAATTCCAATTATCAATAGCAAAACCAATTAGTTAAAATTAAAACAATTTACTACATTCAAAACAACTATTAATTAAACGATTTACTAAGTTCAAATATCATTATTTAAAATGACTAATTAATTTTAAATATCATTAATTAAAATGATTATTAATTCTAATCATCAATTAAAATAACTAATTAAACCTAAATGATCATTAGTTAAAATGATTAATTAAGCATAAAACATCACTAGTAAAAATGACTAATTAAATCTAAAGATATACCAATTTTTAATTATAATTTATTAAATTGGTTAATTAACCTCAAAATCATTAGTCAAAATGATTAATTATTTTAAATTATCATTAATTAAAATGATTAATGAATTTTCAATATTCTGTTTAGCGAGAACACAAGCTCAAGCTCAAACAACAAGGTTTTAGGGATGAAATTGAATAAATGACGATATAGCAAAATTGCTATAACGACTCTTAACAATTTAAATTGAATATTAGAATTTATTTTAATTAGCCATTAATATAACAACATAAGGATGTAAATAAATAATTATTGGCGAGAAACCCACTTTGGGTGTCTCTACAGATTTTCCCTGCAAAATAATGTTATGGGTAATATATATAATCATATGGGTTTATAACGATAAAATTAATAAGTCATCCATTTTCCATACGGAAATTCAACCAAATAAACAATCAAATAATTTAACTAAAATCCAAGCAATCAATAAACATTGATAACATCATTGATGTGATATAATGAAATTTAATGCGAGTTAAACTCAGCATGATTTTTGTTTTTCCCGAAATGTCCTGATTTGGACTAAAACCGAACGATCATTCGCTTTTAGCCTAAATTTTCCTTGCTCCAAATGC
Organism: Allium cepa; assembly: GCA_030765085.1. NCBI lineage: Eukaryota > Viridiplantae > Streptophyta > Magnoliopsida > Asparagales > Amaryllidaceae > Allium > Allium cepa. The sequence continues at coordinate 712,324,764 of CM060938.1, read as the reverse complement.
AACCAAACCCATTCCATTGCAAACTTCTCGATGACATGAGTCTAATGTAAAACGGTGTTCGAATCTAACCTCGTACGCAAAAGTTATCGCATAAATAAGTTATCAATAATTTAAATTAAAATCTAAGCAACTTTTACATATTTACGAAATTTCCCCTCTACCTTTCTTCTTCCTCTTCCCTCAAACGAACATGTACAGGAAACATAAGCCAAAACAAATGTGCATGATCATGAGGTGATATAAAGAATAACTTGAAGAATTTCAAGATCGATCGCGCCGATGAACTTCTCTTGCCGAACATGACTTGACCGAACAAAACAACACGCCCAAAGGCCACCCCCTTAGTCACAACCTGATGCCTCCTTACGACAATGCACTATGAAGCATGACCTATTTAAGTGTGAAACTCAATGAAACATCGGCCACGGCAGCTCTTCAATCTTACGAACTCAATTCCACACTCGAAAAGAGCTAAAATTGCGTAAATCCAGTACATCGTTCAACCGTTGCTGGTGCCCATGAACGACCACTGCCCAAAAACATGTTCAAACAATGCCTATGCATACCCGAACGAAGAATATTGCCATATGAGTTAAACGAGTCAAGAATTTGGATGTTTAGATGAGTATAGGATTTTTAATTTAAATTTGATGTTTGGAAAAGCCTCATAATCATGTTTCAGCTATTGCATATAAAGAGAAACATGGTGAGGGGTAAGAACATGTGTGGTAGAGCCTAAAAGGATGGGGTATGGGCCAATGATTTGGTGGGAATGGTGGGTATGTGCATATTTATATACATCTTTTAATCTTAAAATATTCAACAAAACAAACCTGAAATTTTTTAACTTCAAACAAGGAATGCCTCCTGGCATTCGATATGTTATACCCCTATTCCGAACGCAATGGAACTTTTTTCGAGGTCTAATTCGATCGTGTGCAGAAGATAGGTTTTTAGGCCCTGTTATTATAGTAAATTTCCAACATAAATTGATATGTTTCGAACTAGCATGAACAAACGATTCATCTGATCGCCATGAAATTCAATGGCATATTAAAATTCACTATTACAGATCCAATGAAACTAGTTTCGTTGAAATCCAAAACAGTGCCCCCGAATGACAATTTCCCATATTTGAATATTGTTTTATATTTAAGTATCAATATTTATTTGATATATTTATATTTATTATAACATTCCTGAATTTAGCCGAGTCTAATTTGGCAGTTAATTTAATTATAAAATTAAATTGTGAAATTAAATTATGAATAAATCAGAAAATTCCCTTTTAAGATAAAAGATTTTTGATTATTAATATAATTTTTATTTGAAGTTTAAGAATAAATATTTTATAAATAAATATTGGATTTAAAATATAAATGTATTAAAAAATTTATTTACTAACTTATAAATAATTAATAGTAATGTATAATTTCAAACGCTTTTAATTTAATTTTGTATAAGTAATTGAAATTATCTTTTGTTTTAAAATAAGAAACATTTTTACAATAACAATTTTCAATTGTAAACACTTTTGTCAAGCATTTTTACAAATATAAATATATACATAAGAAAATAAAACAGATAAATATGTTTTGTAAATTGAAATCAAATAAATATTCAAAACATGATTTGCAAATAAAAATAATATATGAATGTATGAATGGAAAATGAAAATGAATATATTTATGTACTAAGCTAAATTTAAGTTTAAATATAAAATGCATTACATAAACATTTGTGAATATAAAGATCTAATAATTTTAAGGGTTTAGACTATAAATTTTTAATTAATTTAAATAAAGGACTTAAACAAAATTTATAATTAAATTTTACATAAGGATTAAAAACAAAAGGAATAAATTAATTTAAAGTAAGGGTTTAAAAATAAATTTTAAAAGATAATTGAACCAAAGGACTTAAAACATAAATTTCTTCATGTTAACAAATGCAAACCTTTCCTTTAATAAATTAACAAGTGTTAAAACAAATTACAGGTGTAAGGAATGAAGAAACAAGTGTCAATTAAATGAAATCTTTCTTTTGGTTTAAAATATTTAAGTAAAAAAAAAAGAGGAACCTGTAAAGATTCAAACCAGGAAAACAAAGGAAACTGAAACAAATATCAAAAATTAAGCCTGGAAAACAATGATCTGAATCAAGCACAACAAAAATCAGGACAAAGATGAAACCAGATCCATTTGCAAAACCTATAAACAACATCATCAAACCTGAAGCAATTTTCAAAACCTGGAGAATAAATCTGAAGCAACAGGAAGCAATCAAACAAAGAAAATATAGAAGAGTGTCTGCAACTTCAAGTTTAATTAAAGTAAACGACAGATCAAGATCAGAAAAAAATCAAGTTTCAATGGTTTTCCAGACCTGATCTCTGCTTCCTTGTGCAACTAATGATTGGTGAGCAATCTCCTTTGACTTGGTCTTTAAATTGATAAAATGATTTATGTTGCATGTTGATGAATTTGGGAGTGATAAGCCTACATGTCTGTTTATAGAGGCATGGCTCTGTCCTTGATAAAAAAAATCAAGTTTTCGATATACATTCTCTTATAAATTGAGAATTTCAAACAAAAAACATGTTGTTTAAGCTCAAGATTAAGATTTGGAAATATGTTTGAGTACCATAGGTTTGCAAATTTTCTATAAAATTTAGGAAGACAGTGAGCAAACCTTTCAAAAAAAAAAATTAAAACTTTAAATCATATACATTTGATGATTGAAGTCTGCAGCCTGGAAAGAATGAAACAAATCTAAATCTCTCTGCCTCTTTGATTTTGACAAGGATTGTAAACAATTGAAAAGTTGTTTTAAAACCTGTATCACATTTCATAAATTAATCAAAGTAGGTGAAAATTTTCTTTTTTACTGGGAACTAATATAAATACAGTAATTTTTGGTTTACAGGATTAACCAATATCAAAACAAATCTGAACCTCTCTCCCTCAATTCTTCTAAAAGTAGATTGAAACAAGTTGGAGTTTTTGTTCAAACTTGTGTTATGTTTGCCGGTAATGAATTAAAATAATATACACAGTTCTTTCTTCCTGTAAAAAAAATGAAGCTCTGTCATAATTCAAAAAATTCAAGAAATTCGAACTTCATAAATTTTAATTTCAATAATACTATGTGAATCCACTCTAAAATGGTGATTTTTGGAACTAAAATTTAAATTTTTCATTGAATTATCACTGAGATATTTGGGATATTCTGGAAAGTGAAGATTTGCCAAATTCTAGAGATATATGAAATTATGGGCCTCGGGGTTGTTGTGGAAATAAGATTTTGTAATCAAGATCACTAGAAAAATGCTACCCAAATTTATAAAACATTGAGTATTTGATTCGTGACCAAACTAGGGTTTTAGCTTATTCTTCTGCATTTATCGGAAATTGACCAATTTCATGGTCAAGGCCACATCGGACTAGACGAAACTGTTTGGGGGAAGTTGCGTGATCGACAGGGAAGCTCATGGCAAAGGAGCACGACCTTTGGTGATGTTTGGCGTCGATACGGGGTATTTTTTGTGGGATGAGCTTCGACCCAGATTGGAGTCAGATGACTCTTTTGCGAGATCGTCTAAGTGTTGAATTTCTGGGTACTAAAAGGGTTCAGGGAAATGGTCGTTGACTTGTTGGTGACTGGAGTTTCATCAAACGGCGGCGATTCCGCTTGTGCACATGTACGTGTAGGACTTAGTGTCAGCTGTGATGGGTTGAGGAGGAAGAATGGTAACTCGAAGTGTTGCGCAGGGGATTTGGGAGAAAACTCGAAGACAAGCTCGAGTCGTTTCGCGTTGTATCAGGTAAATTTTAAGACTTATACAAATTTTTGAAAAAAAAATTTACACGGGTCAATTTGGGTTAGAACTCGAAGTAAGGAGGTGGTTTTCCTCAGGGATGACTCGGGAAAGCCACGGGTTGAACATAAAACAGTTAATTACAGTTTAACTAAAAATGTTGGAAACACGAGTTAAATCATTTTTTTTTGAAAACTGTAAATGAAGTTTTAAGTAAATAGTATTGAATCAATTATTTAAAATGTATGTAGTTCAAAAATATTTTCAAATTATATATTTTCTTTTAAATAAAGGTTGTTTCAACATTTAACTTAATAAAAATTTAAAAAGATAAATCAAATGATTAAGTGTTAATTTAAAAAGAAAAAAAATCAAATTTGTTTATGATGATGAAATAGTAATTAACGATTAATGTTTCGTAATGATTTTATAAATGAATAATTAATCCATATTAAAAGTTAATTACTTTGAAGAAAAATTAAGAAATGCGATTAATTAGTTAACGTAATTAAATCAAGAATAGATAATTAAAGGTTAATTAACTAAAAGTGATCAAGAAATCATTATTTAATAAGAAGTGATTAATTAGTCATTGTAATTAATTAAGAGATAATTAATTAGTTAATTGATGGTTAATTAATTAATTATAAAAGTAATTATGGATTAATTAATTTTTATTAAGAGATATTGATTAATAATTAAGGTGATTAATCGATAATTGATAGATAAATTAAATAGTTAATTAGAGGTAAATTAATTGATTATGAAAGTAATTAAGGATAAATTACTTTGTATTAAATAAGATTAATAAATAATTAAGGGTTTATTAATTTAAGTTAAGGGTTGATAAATAAAAATAATTTGATCCAATTAATTACAATCAAGGGTTAATTAATTAAGTAAGTAATTAGAGTTTTGATTAATTAAAAGATCATATATTAATCTTAAGGTAAATGATTTATGTAGCTAATAAAAGGGCAATCAATTGATGTTATTAATTGATTAAGATAATTAATTAAGGATTATTAATTAAAAGTTAATTTATTAAATAAATAAGTAATTAAGAGATAATTACTTAATAATTAAAGGATAATTAATTTAAGTAATTAATTAATGGTGAATTGATTATTTAATGAAGGCGATTTAGATTTATTCGATTGTAATCAATGATAATTGATAATTGATTAAAGAAAATTTATGAAAGTAATTATGTGGTTAATTAATTAAAACCACACAATTTATTCATCTTAACTGAAGATGTTGGATTTTTATTAAATGATGTGTATGGATTGATATATTTGAATTGTTATGTGATGCTATGTAATGCCCTGTGCCAAGCTGTTATATCTGTGATGAATATATCGTTATATGAATATACAAAACCCTTCGACCCGTAGAACGACATTTGAAATTCGATGCGACAGGGAGTCAGATTCCAGTTGGTCATCTGAAACCCATATCGAATGTAATGATGAATCTTTGTGATTTATAAATTTATTTTATCTATGAATCAGTGAATGAAGATAAGCGTTATAGCTGATACCGCTTATCGATGTTGCTGCACTTTAATCTGTGATGTAATGATTGATGCTATGCAAAATTACGTATAAACCCCGGACTACACTATACAGACACAAATATGGGTTGCATGTGGAAATCAGTTAAGTCACATATTTTTAAAATAGTTTTGAATTTGAATTTTTAATTCAAATGGTTTTGGAAATGAATTAGGTTTAAAGTGATAAACTTTTGAAAAGATGTTTTAAAATGAAAGTTATTTTGAATAACCAAAGAAAGATTTAAAGTTAATTCACTTGATTTAAATTTGAATTCAATATCGGAAATTGAATTCTATATTTGGTATTTATAACATAAAAAAAGGTTATACAAATTATGATTTCAAATTTGAAATGGAATGATTTAGAAAGCTATATCTTTGTGAAAGATAGTTGAACCCTAATTTGAAATTGAAGAAGGTTTTAAATGATGTGTCTTTTATACATATAAAAGAATGAAACGGGAATTGTTTTGAAAGCTATGAAATGAGTCTTTAATTTAAAGATTTGACGAGTTAATCCAATTTGAAATGGAATTTTTTGAAAAGCCATGAATGAATCTTGTCAAAGATTGGCGAACCTTGTTTAAATCGAAAGGGGTCTTAAAAGTGAATCTTTTGTTTAAAAGATTTAAATGTGGAAATTGTTTTAAACCTTTGATGGTTTTTGAAATGAATCTTTTTGTTTAAAAGATTGGAAATGGTAATTTGTTTTAACCATTTGAAAAAAAGGGTTTTGAAGCTTTAAGCTGTGATGTAACTGAGATGCCATATCCATATGTTTTTAATTATTGCGCTCATTATTCGGTTTAGCCTGGTGAGGACCTTTGTGTCATATAACCCATTCCGAATAATAATACGATGTTATGGATAGCATTTGAAGACCGGTGGTGAAGACCGGGTACTTGTGAGAACAATAGGATGACCTATCAATTGTCTCTGCACCGAGTAGCTATGGTATAGAGATTCCTTAAGTAATGGGAAGTCCGATCGGGGTTCTGAATTCCCAGATTCGCAAGGACTTCTTCGGAAGTGCCTTCGGTTCTGTTCGAACCCGGAACAGACTTGTATGGATGTGTGTCTGACGTTACACCTTGAGATGTAAAACTGGTTTCTATCAAATACATTTCTGTTGGTGGCAGAGATTTATTCTCTTAGCTTAACACCCTTTTTTGAGACGTACGAGCTCAGAGCTTATGTAATTGATGGTTACTAGTGATACATTCCCAATTTGGTAATGTGGCATAGAAGTGCTGCTGATCAATTATTGATCAAAGCATAGATTTTGTGAAAAGCGTAGCTTAGTGGACAAAACTTCGTCAAAATTCACAACCAGGTAATGGTCGAAACAGGAAAGATGCAGCAAGGTTATTTGGGGGTAGTGCCCCCTGAGGGTATGCTCATTTCCTTCTGGATAGAGGTGGTATCATGGTATAGAGCCAAGATACTTAACCTATGTGGTTGCTGCAAATTTATTACTTTGTGGTTGTTGGTAAATCCCGGGGTAAAGGTTGGTTACGACCGGGGAAAGGCATACTCATGTTAGTAGTTACCTAATTACAAAGGTAACCCGGCCTTGTGTTGGTAGAGATCTGGTTAGGTTCTCGGGGCGTCCCTCCAGAGGCGTACCCATGTGGCCCAGGAAGTTCCTTAGCCTGACCATTTATTGGAAATCTAAAGAAACAATACAAACCCTTTACGATTGCAATTGTATAACCTGCCTCCTCAGGAGGTAGCTATAGCAAGCATAATATAATGGTACCTATGCTTGCTAAGATTAATATTGTTTTTTTCGAAATGATTTCTACACCGTGCACTTATAATAATAATATCAAATGTTTTCTCGTATTAAGCATATTTGACTATCATAAAGTGAAATCTCCTCCAAGTCTGCGTTTGCATTGTGTGTGTGGCGGGAGGCCTTATGGTAGTTTCATTTTCTAAAAAACATTGCGGATTTCAAATTTAACTTCTTTGTTTGTTTTTAAAAGACCAAATGTTTTCGTTTGCTCATACCAGTCCCATGACGGACCCGGATTTTATTGTTCCCTTCCTAAACTCTGGGTGCCCACTATTTTCCACACGGGCAGTCTAGAGTTGGGTTTTTGAGATAGTAGATATAGATATCGATCTGATAGCCTTTAGCTTTCTCTCTGGCATTCTCTGGGGATCTTGGATATTGGATTATTTAGATTCATGGACGAGACTTGCTTAGCTTGGTGAAATAAGATTGAGGTTCGAGCTCGTGGTTTGGAGTTTTGTTTTGGAGCATTAGTGTTGCCGTTGCAGTTTGATCATTGGAGTTATCTCTTAGCTATTCGTTTTTCGCTGTTATTTATTGCCGCTGATAATATTGATTCATATTATATCATCTTTGTATCATTGGATATTGTATTCATTTGGAATTGTATATGATATTCATTTCTTTTCTCCCGCTGTGTTGTTATACTTAATTGTGTTATAAGCTCAGGAACGACTTGAATTTCAACGTTTGAATCTGCGGCATTTAAGTACAGTGGAGCACGAATGCCGATTTTTGAACGCTGAAATTTGGATCGTGACATTTATAAAAAATTTACAAATCGAATTCACCAATATTATTTATTGGTTAAAAGGAGTTAAATAGAATTATTAAATCATTTGATTAACATTTAATTTACAATTCAAACATTAAATTATTCCTTGTATTTAAATTATAAGTTATTAAATTATAAAATTCAATTAATTAAATATTTAAAATTAATTGAACATTTAAAATTAAATGACTAGAATTTTTGTATTGTTACATTCTCCCCCCTTAAATGAATTCTGTCCTCGAAATTCCTAGGTAAGAAAATGTTTTCAAACCCTTAAGTTTAAAACTATTAATTAAATGAGTTATTAAACTTATTAACTTTTCAAAACCAATTATTTGGAATAGATTTTTAAAATTTCCATGTCTTTCATATCCAATCACCTATACCAACTAATTTCTTACATTCATTCATTTATTTCAAGATATAACCCCAAAATCAAATTTTTAGTTATCAAAATTTTTCCATAATTATTAAAAAAGTTCTAACTCTAACATTTACAAAAAATTTCACCATCGTCTTGTAACGACCCGCCTTTTTGGACAGTTTAAACCGACGATCCATTTCACATGCCGATTCCAAACCATTCAAAAGGGCAGATGGTTATTGGGGTAAATAAGAAAAGAAAAGAAAGAGAAATAAAGGAAAAGAAACAACACAGAATCTCGCAGTGGAACGATAAAATATAATAGTCAAATAAACAGTTCATGAAGCTGTTTACTATACTTTGACAATTATTTATACAACATTTATCAGAGTTATACATATACAACAGACCAATTAAAATAATGCAGCAGATAGCATGATGCATGGGTAATAATAGTAATAGTATACCAAATCTTCGTCTTCATCCTCTAGAATAGATCTTCAAAAATCTGAAAAACTCAGGACTGACCCGAGCGTAATGAAAAGACAAAACACTCGAGTCAGGAATAAAATATCCTTATGAAAGTTAAATCAATTGTAAATAAATATGAGTGTAACGGCGTCAGAGAAGTTTACGGGGTTTGACATCTCATATCCAGTGTCAACGTGCGTGCAATAACTCAAGAGATGTTACGGGATTTTCCATCTCTTAAGGATCCGTTAAACTATCTACTATGTAGTAATGTATGCTAAGTAGATAATGCCTATCAGTAATATAAAGTATCAAAATAGCGTTAAGGCGTTACCATAATCCCCCTTAACACATTTTTATAATGCCATAGTCTATACAGCACCGTAAGCCCCACCGTAAACTGGTGGTTATCAGAGGGTATCCCATAGGTATAACACAAAACCAAACGTAGTGGTCGCGAATAGGATAATCAGTATGACAAGGTACATGAGGCGATACCAACTAGGATACTAGTAGTTGCGTGATCCGGACTGATGTTGAGCATAGACAGCAGCCACCTCAACACCGCGAAACAACACTCCCAAATCAAGGGGTGCACCCAAATCGCATTACAAATGTAATAGATATGGTATCGAAGAAGTGTGTCCGCTAGAGGTGGCGAACCTCAATGGCCCGGCGCGGCTCCTGTTTTAGTCATGTCAAGGGTCATCCAATATCGTTCTCTTTCTTCAGTCAATGCGTTCACCAAACCGTCCACTTCATTCTGGATTAACACTCCGCATATTATAGTTATTAAAGTGGTTTTCGGTATCGACAGAGAGTATGTCCATATCCGATCTCGGTCTCTTTAATAACTACATATTATTACACCGTTGGCTCTTTTACATTTCAAATTCGATTCATAATTGATATCAAAATATCGTATTTGCTTCAAAATCAAATCCATTTCAAATATCGTCGTATCTATTAAAATGTCAGATTCCGTTTCAAAAATCATTTTTCGTCTCAATATCTTATTTCGATTTCAAAATCAATTCAGATTTCAAATTTAGGTTGCAACTTCATTTAACCCAATTCATATTTAAATTCAACATTTAAACATAAGCATTTCACCTTATTAATCAGCTTGAAATTTTTAGAAAATAGTTTAAGTAGTTTAAAAGTAGTTTTAAATAATCAAAATAGTAAAAGATACTTAAAAACTAAAACGGATTTAAAATAGATAAATTAGTTTAAAATAATTCAAATTGGGTTAAGTAGATTTAAAATAGATTAAAATAATTTATGTAACAACCCGCATATTTATCGATTTTATATTTAAATATTTTATTTAAATATTTTATCGTTAGTCGGATTTTAGTCCGAAAAGCTACTTTTTGCATACGGTCGAATTTGGACTTGGGACCACCCCCATTGAGTTTAAAATGCCGTTTGCGACCTTTTTGAGTATAAGCTTCGATATGTTTGGAGAAAGTTGATTTTTGCTACTTTTCACTTTGGGTTTGAGTTTGGGTTCAGCCATTAGCCAACTAATACTTAAAAACTGAACCCCTCCTCCCCATTCTCCCTCACTTCTTCCTCTTTTCAGTTTTTATAGCATTAATGGTGGGAGAGATTGGAAATCAAAACTCCAAAACCCTAGTTCCTTTTGCAACTTCAAATTCCTACCTACAAATTCAAGAGAACCCATTGGTAAGCATTCTCTTCTTCTTCTCCAACTTATTCTCTTACCAATTTCAGAAATTCCTAAACCTAATTTTTGGAATGTTCTTGTTGTTGAGCTTAGATCCAAGCTCAATTGGGTTGTGTTGAAGAGGGATTGATTCTCCATTTACTTTCAAGCTTCTTCTTGTTTGATTTTGTGAAAAGGTGAGATTTTTATCTCACATCTATGCTTGTATTTATCTTCGATTGTTAGGTATGAATTCCTAACACTTATTCGTATGCATTTGCTTTTGGTTTGGATTAAATTGGTGTATATTCCAATTTTTAGTGTTTTGGGTTCAATTCCTTAAAAATCATAGCTTTGATCTTTGATCATGTTTTTGGAGATGCATCGAAGAGCTTATAGGGCCCGGTAGTCGATTGGCATAATCCCTTAGCGCCGTTGCTCGAGAGAATGCAATTTGGTCAAGATTGTACCCCATTTGTAATAGGCAGGGAAGAGGCTGGAAACAGGTCCGGCCGACCGACCCCCTGGTTCGGTCGACCGACCTGCTTCCAAATGTGCAGTTGCACTTCTGTTTCTGGTTCGGCCGACCGACCCCTCTGGTCCGGTCGACCGACCTGCTTCCAAGTGCCTAAACACTTTCTGTTTTAAGGTTCGGTCGACCGACTCAGGGAGTCCGGCCGACCGACCTGATGATTTTTGCCTGCTTTGCCTTGTTGCTTAAATATCCAACTCTAATCGATTTGTGTTGTTTCCCTAACTGTTGTTATCAGTTGTTGTTGACTTTGATAACTTATTTTCTTTGGGAATTCTGAGAATATCCGTTTCCATGGATTCGGTATCGATTTCTTTGGATTTTTATTCACATCTTCGTATGTGAATTTTAGTGATTGATTGTTCCTACAATCTTCTTTGTGTTTTGTCACTTTAAAAATGTAAAGGTTTTCTATACTAGTAGTAAATATCAAAACTCTTTCCTCAAACGATTTCAATACTATTTTAATACCAAATTCGTTTATAAAACCGTTTTCCAATCTATTAGTATATATAAACCTTTACCTCACTCGTATGAGAAATCCAATTAAACGACTTAGTAAAACAAGTGGTATGAAATGCTTGCGTTCACTTTGTTGGTTAATTCTTGGACTTGTTCGATTGAATCTCTTGTGACAATTTTATAGTGGAGATCTACAGTTTGTTCGTAAATATTTAAGTTAAGCATGTGGTTATGGGACATGAAGATAAACTCATATATTTACTAGCTTAGTATAATTGACACTTCTCGATGATCATAACGATCATTTTTGTGATTTAGACTAGCAATGTGCGATGTCTCTTTGACTGCGCGGGAGATTAAACCCCGTTTTGTGGAGTTTCGACTCAAATTGGTGGGGTAGCAACCCACGGTCTTCGGACCATTCGTGTGTCAGGCCTTCGGACCATTCGTGTGTCAAATTAATGGCTAGCTACCATGAGATAGCTTCTCGTTCATGTGTTACAACTGTTGGTGAGTTTTCATGCTCCCGTTCATGTGATAGGCCTCCCCCCTTATTTTGTGAAATTTCTGGATTTCGTGTGTCGAATTCTGGAATTTATACTTCACCTATTTTTGTGATTTCTATTGATATGATTTATCAATTCTTGTGTATAGGTGAACTTGTGTGTCATTGACTGGATTTCTTGTGTTGATTTTTGGAATTTATGTTTCACCAACTTTGTGATTTCTATTGATATGATTTATCAATTCTTGTGTATAGGTGAATTTGTGTGTTATTGACTGGATTTCTTGTGTTGATTTCTGGAATTTATGTTTCACCAACTTTGTGATTTCTATTGATATGATTTATCAATTCTTGTGTATAGGTGAATTTGTGTGTCATTAACTTGTTGTGAATACAAGTTTTGGGTATGATACCCTTTTTGGATCTTTGAGAAGATTCTTTGATATTGATTAATCGTTTGTTGATTATCATTTACATACTTATAGTAGTATGCCGTTATGGATATTATACGTCTATGCCATATCTTATATGTCATTTATTGTGGCTTGGTGAGTGAAATTAGGAGTATGACATTCCTTTTTATCTTGAGTAGATTATTGTGTTATTGATTAATCTCTTGTTGATTTTCAATTACTTATATATATCACAGCTTGGCATTGTGGTTATTATGTGTTTAGTCATATCTCCTATTCTATATCATGTTATCTGATATTTATAGTTAGACTGATCCGTTTATTATTTTCTTATAAATAATACTCGGGTTAGACCGAGATGTTGCAGGTGCTTCGACCTGACTTCTCTCCGGGGATCCATTACTCTGACCTTTTGCTTACTACTTAGATTAGTAGTTTTTGTTGTATACATTTGAGATACAGACTCCATAATGTATACTTATTCTTTTGTGTAGTTCATGTAACTATTCTTTTGGGATATTGTGGATCTTTTTAGACCACTACTCTGATGAGCACTTTCATGTGTTATATTCATATCTATTTCCGCCTTTGTGATATGAATTGTCTGTGACTGATTTATATTATGTTTACTTCTATATTTGTTTCCGAAGATATAATAGCCACTGTGTAGTAGCTTTGAGTTTGTGTCGGCATGTCGGATTTCCACTTGAAAAGAATTGCATGCTATACTATCTGACATATCGATGCTCGCATAAAGCAATTACACGGATGGTCGCTCCTCAACAGTCTTATTCTCCGTGCTAGTTGACAGCATTCACCGTGATGTTCTTGGCTAGCGTGGGTATAGAGGTGGGGCGTCACAGCTTGGTATCAGAGCCAAACTTTGGAACAATATGGAATATTATAACAAGGATCATCGTCCTAAGTCCATCTTAGGAGTCGTGCTTTAGGATTTAATTCGAGTCTTCGTACCGATTCATCCTATGTTCCTTATGATTCCTTGTTTATCTATCAAGATTGCTTGATATTCAATTTGGTGAATAACCTTTTTCTTCTTCTTTCTTTCTTAAGGAAGAGAAATGTCTAGACCAGGCCGCCCCAGAGCTGTGCCATCTAGTGTTCCACCCCAAGATGGAGTTTTTATGACTGCTCAACAGCTTCTTGATTTAGTGACAAATGCTCAAGCAGCTGGAGCTAACCCGGAACCTACTCACCCAAAGTCGGGATTTGCACGCTTGTGTAGCGATTACACTAATTTAGGTGGGGAGCCATTCAAAGGTTCCGAAACTGTTATTGAAGTACAGGCTTGGCTAAGGTTATGCGATCGAATCTTTTCTCGCATGAATCTTATTGACCTTCACTGAGTTCAGGTGGCCCAAGTATGCTCCGAGAAAGAGCATTGGACTGGTACGAGCTTCTTATTTCTGAAACTAATGAAGCGGATCTCACTTGGGAGAAATTCCGAGAACGCTTCGAGTTGAAATTCGTACCGGAAGCTGAAAAAGTGACATTGGCTCGACGATTTATAGACCTTGTTCAAGGTGAGTCCTCCGTGACTGATTACGTCACCTCCTTCGAGTCGCTTTCCAAATATGGGGTTGAATACATCAACACCCCTTTAAAGAAGAACCAGAGATTCGTCTATGGCTTAAACAAAAATCTCAAGAAGCCATTACTTCTAAAATTAGAAGTTTCTTTCGACCAACTCATTGATATTGCTCTTCGTCTTGAAGAGGCGGATAGGGAGAATGATGTTGAAGTGGTGGGTTCCAAACAAAACTTCAACAACAAGAAGAGGCCAAGCAAATTCAAAGGCCCTTATCCCAATAAGAAAGGGAGGCAAGCAACTCCTGCTGAAAAGACCTTTTCCTCTACTCAGGGAAAATGCTATAATTGTGGTTCGAAAGACCATTTTGCGAACAAGTGTTCAAAGCCTCGTACTTGTCGCTATTGTAAGAGCCCGGACCATTTTATGCATGTGTGTCCCAAACATCAAACTAGGAAGGAGGGAAAGCTTAATGTTGCTCAAGCCCTTGGCAACACATCTCGTGGCCAAGGTATTTCTCATTCTATCCTGGATGGAATTATTTTATTTGGTGATCATCCTATTCGAGTTCTTTTTGATACGGGTGCGTCCCATTCTTTTATATCAAAAGAGCTTATTGATACTTTTTCCTTGGATGTTTTGTGTTTAATGACTTCTTTGAGAATTGCGAATCCGGTTGGTGGATCCGCAACGATCAGTTTATTGTGTAAAGATGTCGAGATTATTTTGTGTGATTTTTCTTTCCTAGCCGATTTGCATGTCGTGCGTTATTTCGGATTTGGAATGATTTTAGGAATGGATTGGCTTAACCGTTATGAAGCCCATATCCTATGTCCTGAGCGGACTATTCATCTTCGACATCCTCAATCTGTTAAGCAGATTTCTATTAATCTTAAAGATTCAGATTCCTGCTTGGTTGCATCTTTGTATTATTTAAATCCTCGTGATGACGACGATGATGATGGGGGTGATATTATTTCTCTTATTCACGTCGTTTGTGAATTTTTTGACATATTTGAGCCCGTTTTAGGATTACCACCTAAGCGAGCAATTGAGTTCATAATTAATCTTATTCCTGGAGCTCAACCTATCACTCGTCCTCCGTATCGTATGTCCAATAAAGAAAACGAGGAGATGCATAAACAATTATCTGAATTGGTGACGAAGCGATTTATTCGCTCTAGTTCCTCGCCTTGGGGAGCTTCGGCTATTTTCGTGAAGAAATCCGATGGAACACTTAGGCTTTGCGTTGACTACCGCAAGCTTAACGATCTTACTATCAAAAATAAATATCCTTTACCTCGGATTGATGATCTATTCGATCAACTTAGTGGTGCTAGAGTCTTTTCACAATTAGACTTAGCTACTGGATTTCATCAGCTTCGTATTGCAGAGGATAGTATTCCTTTGACATCGTTCCGTACTCGATATGGATCTTATGAATGGCTGGTCATGCCATTTGGTCTAACGAATGCTCCGGCTTATTTCGTTGACCTTATGAATAGAGTTTTCAAAGACTTCCTCGACCGGTTTATTCTCATCTTTATCGATGATATTCTTATGTATTCTAAAACCGAGGAGGAGCATGAAAAACATCTTCGGATTGTGTTGGAAACTCTTAGGAGTAATCAATTAAAGGCAAAATTTTCTAAATGCCACTTTTGGCAATCTCGTGTGAAGTTTCTCGGTCATATTATTTCCGAATCCGGAATTTCCGTGGATCCTTCAAAGATTGAAGCGATTCAAGATTGGAAGAGACCGGAGAGTGTGACAGAGATTCGTAGTTTTCTTGGATTGGCAGGTTATTACCGCCGTTTTATCAAAGACTTTTCTAAGATTGCCGTGCCTCTCACTAGCTTAACGAAGAAAGGTATTAAATACATTTGGTCGGACAAATGTGAAGCTTCTTTTCAGAAATTAAAAGAACCCCTATCTAATGCTCCTATTCTTGTTATTCCCGAGGGGAATCAAGATTTCGTTGTTTATACCGATGCTAGTCGCGTTGGTTTGGGTGCCGTTCTTATGCAAAGAGAACGTGTTATTGCTTATACTTCTAGGCAATTGAAGCCGGCTGAGACTAGATATGCCACTCATGATTTAGAGCTCGCAGCTATTGTTTTCGCCCTTCGTATTTGGCGTCATTATCTCTTAGGAGAGAAATTTATTCTTTACACAGATCATAAGTCTTTGAAATATTTATTTTCTCAAAAGGAACTTAATTTGCATCAACAACGTTGGCTCGAGTTCCTTGCTCCTTATGACCTTGATATTCTTTATACGCCCGGTAAGGGTAATCGTGTCGCCGATGCTCTTAGCCGTAAACAACAAGCTATTGTTTCTATGATGATATCCGAATGGAACGATCTCGAGATTTTATCCACTTGTGAGATTCGAGACCGCGTATCCGATTTGTGTTCATCACTTGTGTTATGTAGCCTTGAGGCTCATCCTTCTCTTTTAGACCGCATTCTTGAAGCTCAAGGGCTAGATCCCGACTTGGCTCTTCTTGGCCAAAATATTAGGGATAAAATTGATATTGAAGGTTTGAAAGACTTTTTCGATTCTCATGGCGGCATTCGGAAATTTGGTAGACTTGTCGTGCCAAATATTGGTGATCTTCGTAAAGATATTTTAGAAGATTCACATCGTTCTAAATTTACCATTCATCCCGGTAGTAGTAAAATGTATGCGGATATGAAGCAACTTTATTATTGGAAGGGAATGAAACTTGACATCGCTAACTTCGTTAAGCGTTGCATGACTTGCCAACTCGTTAAGGCCGAACATCAAAGGCCCGGTGGGTTATTGCAACCTTTAGAGATTCCGATTTGGAAGTGGGACCAAATTTCCATGGATTTTATAGATGGCCTTCCCCGTTCTCGTTCGGGTCATGATAGCTTATGGGTGATCGTTGATAAACTTACTAAATCCGCCCATTTTATTCCCGTTCGGTCTAACCGAACCTTTCCTCTTTTGGCCAAGCTCTTTATCAAAGAGATTGTTAAATTGCATGGAGTTCCTACTTCTATTGTTAGTGATCGTGATCCATTATTTACTAGTGGATTTTGGAAGAGTCTTCAGAAAGTTTTGGGAACGAAGCTTAATTTTAGCACCGCTTACCATCCCCGGTCCGATGGACAAACTGAGCGTGTGAATCAAACTCTTGAAGATCTTCTTCGTTCTTGTGTGCTTGATTTTGGTGGAAGTTGGGAAGATCATATTTCACTTGTTGAATTTTCCTATAATAATAGCTTCCAATCTAGTATTGGTATGGCACCTTTCGAGGCACTCTATGGAAGGCCATGCCGATCTCCTTCTTGTTGGCTTAAGGCCGGTGAGAAGCTGGTTTTAGGTCCAGATTTTATTCGGGATTCCACAGAAAAAATTGATCTTATTCGTCATAGGATGAAAGAAGCCCAGAGTAGACAAAAATCCTATGCCGATAATCGAAGAAGGAAGTTAGAATTTTCTGTGGGAGATCTTGTGTTCATTCGTGTTTCACCTATGAAAGGTGTTGTACGTTTCAGTCGATCGGGAAAATTGGCGCCTCCATATATTGGGCCATTTCCTATCATTGAACGTATTGGTTCCATGGCTTATTGCCTCTTATTGCCGGCTCAATTTTCTGCTGTCCATGACGTGTTTCACGTTTCTCAACTTCGAAAATGTCTTCGAGATTCCGATTCTGTTCTTGAGTCCGGTGTTGTGGAAGAGATTGAAGTTTCGCCTAATTTAACTTATGAGCAACATCCTATTCGTATCATTGCTTCGGAAGTCAAACGACTTCGAAATAAAGTGTTCCGCTTGTTAAAGTTCAATGGTCTTCAAATCCTAAGGATTGTTCTTGGGAATCTAGAGAGTACATCGAGCGAACACATCCGGACTTACTTTCTCGTGCTCTTTGAGGTGAACTTCTTATTTCAAACTTCTTTTGTGTTGAATATGCTTTTATGGTTGTTACTTTATGTTCTCTTCTTAAATATTGCGAGGACGCAATTTCTTTAAGGAGGGGAGTCTGTAACAACCCGCATATTTATCGATTTTATATTTAAATATTTTATCGTTAGTCGGATTTTAGTCCGAAAAGCTACTTTTTGCATACGGTCGAATTTGGACTCGGGACCACCCCCATTGAGTTTAAAATGCCGTTTGCGACCTTTTTGAGTATAAGCTTCGATATGTTTGGAGAAAGTTGATTTTTGCTACTTTTCACTTTGGGTTTGAGTTTGGGTTCAGCCATTAGCCAACTAATACTTAAAAACTGAACACCTCCTCCCCATTATCCCTCACTTCTTCCTCTTTTCAGTTTTTATAGCATTAATGGTGGGAGAGATTGGAAATCAAAACTCCAAAACCCTAGTTCCTTTTGCAACTTCAAATTCCTAGCTCCAAATTCAAGAGAACCCATTGGTAAGCATTCTCTTCTTCTTCTCCAACTTATTCTCTTACCAATTTCAGAAGTTACTAAACCTAATTTTTGGAATGTTCTTGTTTTTGAGCTTAGATCCAAGCTCAATTGGGTTGTGTTGAAGAGAGGTTGATTCTCCATTTGCTTTCAAGCTTCTTCTTGTTTGATTTTGTGAAAAGGTGAGATTTTTAACTCACATCTATGCTTATATTTATCTTCGATTGTTAGGTATGAATTCCTAACACTTATTCGTGTGCATTTGCTTTTGGTTTGGATTGAATTGGTGTATATTCCAATTTTTAGTGTTTTGGGTTCAATTCCTTAAAAATCTTAGCATTGATCTTTGATCATGTTTTTGGAGATGCATCGAAGAGCTTATAGGGCCGGGTAGTCGATTGGCATAATCCCTTAGCGCCGTTGCTCGAGAGAATGCAATTTGGTCAAGATTGTACCCCATTTGTAATAGGCAGGGAAGTGGCTGGAAACAGGTCCGGCCGACCGACCCCCTGGTTCGGTCGACCGACCTGCTTCCAAATGTGCAGTTGCACTTCTGTTTCTGGTTCGGCCGACCGACCCCTCTGGTCCAGTCGACCGACCTGCTTCCAAATGCCTAAGCACTTTCTATTTTAAGGTTCGGTCGACCGACTCAGGGAGTCCGGCCGACCGACCTGATGATTTTTGCCTGCTTTGCCTTGTTGCTTAAATATCCAACTCTAATCGATTTGTGTTGTTTCCCTAACTGTTGTTATCAGTTGTTGTTGACTTTGATGACTTATTTTCTTTGGGAATTCTGAGAATATCCGTTTCGATGGATTCGGTATCGATTTCTTTGGATTTTTATTCACATCTTCGTATGTGAATTTTAGTGATTGATTGTTCCTACAATCTTCTATGTGTTTTGTCACTTTAAAAATATAAAGGTTTTCTTTACTAGTAGTAAATATCAAAACTCTTTCCTCAAACGATTTCAATACTATTTTAATACCAAATTCGTTTATAAAACCATTTTCCAATCTATTAGTATATATAAACCTTTACCTCACTCGTATGAGAAATCCAATTAAACAACTTAGTAAAACAAGTGGTATGAAACGCTTGCGTTCACTTTGTTTGTTAATTCTTGGACTTGTTCGATTGAATCTCTTGTGACAATTTTATAGTGGAGATCTACAGTTTGTTCGTAAATATTTAAGTTAAGCAAGTGGTTATGGGACATGAAGCTAAACCCATATATTTACTAGCTTAGTGTAATTGACACTTCTCGATGATCATGACGATCATTTTTGTGATTTAGACTAGCAATGTGGGATGTCTCTTTGACTGCGCGGGAGATTAAACCCTGTTTTGTGGAGTTTCGACTCAAATTGGTGGGGTAGCAACCCACGGTCTTCGGACCATTCGTGTGTCAGGTCTTCGGACCATTCGTGTGTCAAATTAATGGCTAGTACCATGAGATAGCTTCTCGTTCATGTGTTACAGCTGTTGGTGAGTTTTCATGCTCCTGTTCATGTGATAGGCCTCCCCCCCTATATTTTGTGAAATTTCTGGATTTCGTGTGTCGAATTCTGGAATTTATACTTCACCTATTTTTGTGATTTCTATTGATATGATTTATCAATTCTTGTGTATAGGTGAAGTTGTGTGTCATTGACTGGATTTCTTGTGTTGATTTCTGGAATTTATGTTTCACCAACTTTGTGACTTCTATTGATATGATTTATAAATTCTTGTGTATAGGTGAATTTGTGTGTCATTGACTGGATTTCTTGTGTTGATTTCTGGAATTTATGTTTCACCAACTTTGTGATTTCTATTGATATGATTTATCAATTCTTGTGTATAGGTGAATTGTGTGTCATTAACTTGTTGTGAATACAAGTGTTGGGTATGATACCCTTTTTGGATCTTTGAGAAGATTCTTTGATATTGATTAATCGTTTGTTGATTATCATTTACATACTTATAGTAGTATGCCGTTATGGATATTATACGTCTATGCCATATCTTATATGTCATTTATTTTGGCTTGGTGAATGAAATTAGGAGTATGACATTCCTTTTTATCTTGAGTAGATTATCGTGTTATTGATTAATCTCTTGTTGATTTTCAATTACTTATATATATCACAGCTTGGCATTGTGGTTATTATGTGTTTAGTCATATCTCCTATTCTATATCATGTTATCTGATATTTATAGTTAGACTGATCCGTTTATTATTTTCTTATAAATAATACTCGGGTCAGACCGAGATGTTGCAGGTGCTTCGACCTGACTTCTCTCGGGGGATCCATTACTCTGACCTTTTGCTTACTACTTAGATTAGTAGTTTTTGTTGTATACATTTGAGATACAGACTCCATAATGTATACTTATTCTTTTGTGTAGTTCATGTAACTATTCTTTTGGGATATTGTGGATCTTTTTAGACCACTACTCTGATGAACACTTTCATGTGTTATATTCATATCTATTTCCGCCTTTGTGATATGAATTGTCTGTGACTGATTTATATTATGTTTACTTCTATATTTGTTTCCGAATATATAATATCCACTGTGTAGTAGCTTTGAGTTTGTGTCGGCATGTCGGATTTCCACTTGAAAAGAATTGCATGCTATACTATCTGACATATCGATGCTCGCATAAAGCAATTACACGGATGGTCGCTCCTCAACAGCCTTATTCTCCATGCTAGTTGACAGCATTCACCGTGATGTTCTTGGCTAGCGTGGATATAGAGGTGGGGCGTCACAATTTAAGTATTCAAAAATGGTTTATATAACTGAGTAATTTGGAAAAGAAAATAAAATAGCTTCAAAACCAATCCATTTCAATTTATAACTTCCCAATTCAAATCAAATTCAATTTCCATTCCACCGATTCAATTTCGATTTCAATTCAAATCAATGTCAACTTTGACTTGAAATTTATTCAATTTTTATATTCACTTTCAATTAATTCAATTTCAATTTATATCGATTTAGAGCTTGGTTTTTCAAAATATCCATTTATACCACTTAACACAATTATCCTTTAAAATTCAATCTTAATCCAAATTTCAAATATGATTCAATTTCAAGCTCAATTTCAAGATATCATTTTTATATCACTTTCGCTTAGTAATATTCAAAGCTCGAATTTAGGTTCAATCTTTAAACAAATTAATTTTCGAAATTCAATAAAATCCAAATTTTAAATTTCCAAGTCTCAACTTAAATTATTTAACGATTTCTTTAATCTAAATTTATTTCAACATTCCAAACTCAATTTTCGATAAATTCGATTTCTATAAATTAATTTCTATTTATAACTTTTAAATCCAAACATTTAAATAAATTTCAAATCAACGATTTTTAAAAATTATTAATTTAGCCCATCCGGTGTCCGTATATAATTTTCTATCCTATGGCCAAGTAATTATTTATTTCAATTAATGTCAGGGATGAATATATATCACTTAAATCAAATCATAGTGTCATATGTATGCATAACAGTATATATATAAGAAAATAAACATCCAACCATTTAATCATCCACCAATAACATCCATCAAAATACATCATCCAATAGACAATACAATTCATAGCAGTTTCATAGTTATCAATGTCAGGTAATTTAATCGCAATTCAATTTTAGTTTCAATTTAACTGTCAATTTAATTTTTCAACGGTTAATTCAAATGACAAGTTATATGACGATTAAATTTTTATCAAACAACGACAAATAAAATCATAACACTTCATAATATCAAATTTAACTAGCATAAAGATATTTAGTACGTTGTGAGCGTTATAAAACACTCACCTTGATTTCAATGTAGTTCCTGCGTTTTATTTCGAATAAAATTAAACGAGCGTTTAATTTTATCCGAAATTTCCACTAGCTCCAAACGACCTCAATCCAATTCCATAGCGTAGTGCTCGTCCATATGATTCCAACGCAATTTGTTTTGTCCAAAATGGACCTCGTATGAACAATTTACAACATTTTAAAGATTACACGATTTAAATATAGATAAATTTCAATTTTCTTTTATAAACTATCACCCAAATTCATCCTGGCCGTTGCTTCCAGAACCCTTGCATCTGAACCGTGCCATGCTTCCTTCCCTCACGCATTTCTTCCAGGCCCGAATGCAAATTCGAACCCATAGCCGCCGTTCAATTCACGAATTGTCCTCCCTCCTCGTCGAATTTGAAGACAATCGGCTTACGCCATTGGAAAGCTCGCTGCCTACTCTTCCTTCACCGTGTGTACAGGCGAACTCGGCCCTGTCTTGGCCTCGAGAATCATGCCCGGTCGCACGCCTTTGAATGAACATTGCCGTTGATCGGTTGCTCGAAACTCGATCATCTCCGTATGATTTGCTAGATCTCCTTGCCCTCTTCGAGTTTGCAGTTGACAACTTCTGTAACAACCCTATATTTTGTAATTATTTTATTGTATATTTTAATTATTTTAACGTAAAATTTTGGTTTAAAAAAAAACTTTTATTTTTACTTATTTGAAATGATTAAATTTATTATTTAAATATAATCTTGATTTTTATGAGTTATAATCCCAAACTTGTGTAAGTTGAAATATTTGCCTGAAATGCTGATTTTGTTCAAAATAGTCAAACTGTGACTTTCAACTTAAAATTTTAGAAGTTTAAAATTTTAAATTTTTTTCTTTCATTACGAAAGTACATAAAATTATAAGAACACCACTTTTCGTTTCGTTGAAATTGGATGTAAATTGTGAAAGTTATACCCTTTACAATATTGTGCGTATATAGGGTTATTTAACAATGACTATTTTAAATTGTATAAATTACTTCTTCTTTGTTTTATTTTATTTTAATATGTGATAATATGTTATATAATGTATATTTTGACTTTTAAGTATTTTTAAAATGATAATATAAATTTTTCTAAAGTTCATTTGAATTTATTTCTAATTTTAAAAGCCTAGTCTATAATTTTAAGCCATTTTCTTAATTTAATTATATATAATTAAAATTTATTTATTTATTTTATGCACTCACTGTTATTTGCTGTGTTTTACTTTATTTTATTCATTTTACATATATTTAAATCAAAGTAAATTTTTCCAAAGTGTATTGAAGTTATTTCTAATTCTTAAGTCAAGTATTCTTAAGTCAAGTTTTCATTTTCTGTGCTATTTTTCTTATTTTAATCATATCTAATTAATATTTAATTATTAATATTTTGTTTATCTGTTATATTTTCGAATTTTAACTGAGATTTTAATTATTTTCAGTTATTTAGATGTAAATGAATATATATATATAGGAAGTTTAAAAGGTTTGAAAGTAAAGAAACGTATAACCGTTTTAACGTTTCTTCTTCCGTTTCTTTTTCAATTAATAGATTTAATTTCCTTTGACCGTTCCTTTCTTTATTGTAGCTGTGCATTTCTTACCTCATTTTCACATGAAAACATTCCTTTCCACTTCATAATAATTTTATAATGAAATGTATAATTTTCCAAGACTAACAGTGATTTATGCACAATTTTAGAACACTGTTTGGTATTTTTAAGGCATTTTCTTCATTATTTTATATTTTTTTCAAATTATACTATTTGTTACCTCATATTTCTAATGGATTTCGGTTTTTAAAGTATTTTCTCCTGAAATTTTGTTTATATAAAGTTTTAAAAGGAAAAGAATATGGAAGATTGTAAATCACTTTGAAACGTAAGCCCTTTTATTTGCCCAAACCCTTCATTTACTTAAACTCCTCAATTAATTGCCTTAGCCGTGTAAAACCCTAATGTAGTCGTCATCTCATTAGGTTTTCACATGAAAAAAAAAAGAGATCATTTTCATTTGTTTCTCACGGCTTCAAAGATCTGGTAATGGCTTCCCTTTCTTTTTCTTACTTTTCTACTTGTTTTCCCTAAATTTTATTTTTTCATTTATTTAAAGACTTTGGCTTTTGTTTTCTTAAAAATCTAATTGTGGAAATTTTCTGGAAATGATTTCTGATCATTTGTCCAAATAAAAATAAACAATGTCTGAAAATTTGATTTGGATAAAAAGTGTAACTTTAATAGAAATTCTAAAATTTATAATTCTAAAGGCAAATTTTTCATCTTGAACTGTATACAATTGTGTAACATTTGTTTCACTTTTGTTTTGGTCGGATTTGTTGTATACTTTTTTTTAAAAAAAAAAGTTAGTAATAATTAGTGTGAAATGGGAAATAAACTTTACGTTTCTTTTACATATGTTTACATCTGTTTCTTAACTTTATATTTAACAATCAATTGGATGAAGCTAAATCAAATGTTATTAATTATGGTACAATAGCTATTAAATTTTGGTTTAAAGTGATGGTTTATTTTCCTAATAGAAACGTTAGTATTTTAAATTTATTTAATAAGAGAAAGCAAAGTAATTTGTACGTTATTTAATAAGAGAAACAAAATAATTTGTACGTTACTTTGGGCATATATTTAATTGTTGCTCTTGCCTTTTCATTATCTATTTGATTTTTTTTCTTCTTCTTGCGTTAACAATGCAAAGTTTTCAGCCGTATATTCTCTCTTGAGAATCCAAAATCTTGCTCAAATCTTGCCTTAAATCATTTCCGTGTGTGAATTATTTCTTTCCCTCTTGCCTCCCATACGTTTCCACCTATTGGATAGAATTGAATGCCTTAATTGCCTCTACCGTTCAAGCATTTTTCTCTTGCCTGCCCTCTACATAAATTAGTGAGCAATGTTAATATACATTTCACGTTCAAAAGTTCCATACCATAAATTATTCATTTTGCTTCCATCAAAATTTACGTAAGCATCTCCTGAAGGTACGAACCGGCGCATGATTTTCCTTTCATTTTTTTCCTTTTTTTTTTCTTTCTTTCTTCTTTTCACTCTTGTTTTATTTCATTTGTTCTCCTTTCATTGTTTTGCTTTGGGTTGGTGATACAAAATCATATCTTGGCTATCTTTCAACTCAAATCAAAAGTCGTGAAATTGTGCTTGTCGTGCCTTTGGAGTCGTGCTTGTATGTTGTTTTGGTCTCTAGCTTTGAGAAAGGTGATTCTTTCTCACTCTGACATATATACTTATGAAAAGTGGATTGATGACAAGTGTTTAGTAATGTAAAATGTTTATGCAAGTTAATGATGATCATATGATATGCTATGCCGTGTTATTACCATGTTATTACCATGTTAAAACTGTTAATTTTCACCTGACATCTTATACATGACTGTATATTGTGATATTGACATTGTTTATATTATTTCTGTATATGATCACACTGCAAGTTCCCTGTTAGGATAAAAATCATTATGGGCTGAAATGATAAGCCTGAGTTATTTTATTTATTTATTTATACTTGGGATTGCGGGTTTGAAATGATAGAACCCGGATTTTTACCTTTTAAACTGCGGATTGAAATGATACATATCCGTATCACTTGACCTAGGTTAGAAAACTATATACAGACCCGTGGTTATTCTATAAAGTGCTTTGAATATTTTAAGTATTTTAAAAATATAAAATTATGAAATTTGATTTAAATAGATTTTGAAAGGTTTTAAAATAAATAAATTTTTATTTTTCTATGTGTTAAAAATTTAATTTATGAATGGATTAACTGGATTTTTGAAATATAACTTATGTTTGAAATTTCGAATTTGACTAAAAATGATATTTAAGTTACATGATTAAAATGGACTTTAATTTTATTTGGAAAATGGTAAATATGATAAATTGATTTATATTTGAATTTAAGTGATTTATTAAAGAATTATTGATTTTCTATAAATTTAAGTGGTTGAATAAATGACTGTTGAAAATGAAATTTTAAAATATAACTTGACTTGAAAATGTGAAATTTGAGTTTTAACTAAAGATGTTAAATTAATTAAATAAACTTGAGGTTTAGTTAAAATTGTGAAAAGGTAATATAAATCTGAAATGTTAGGTTTTAATTTATGAAAGAAACGTATAGGTTTTAATTTATGAAAGAAACGTATAGGTTTTAATTTATGAAAGAAACGAACAGGTTTAATTTATGAAAGAAACGTATAGGTTTTAATTTATGAAAGAAACGTATAGGTTTTAATTTATGAAAGAAACGTATAGGTTTTAATTTATGAAAGAAACGTATCGGTTTTAATTAATGAAAGAACGTATGGTGTTTTAACTAATGAAAGAACGTATGGTGTTTTAATTAATGAAAGAACGTATGGTGTTCTAATTAATGATAGGAACATGTAAATTCCTAATTAATGAAGAATGGTATAAGTTTTAATTAATGCAAGAACATGTAAAGTTTTAATTAAGAAAGAAACATGTAAAGTATTAAGTAGTGTGGTATCGATTTAATTAATAAATGTTCATCATTGTGATAGGAATATAAAATTTAAAACGTACATTTGACGCGTAGATTTTAATCAATGTAATGGTGTACTTTAAATTGATTAAAATGATAAATGTTACTTATTGTAATAATAATGTAAGTTAATAAGGTGCCTTTAACTTAACATAAGAATTTCGGTTTAAATTGTATATTACAGTAAGAAAGTTTATTTAACTATAAGGCTATGATAAATTGACATGTTAAAATTTTAAGCTTATCAATACTTTGATTATATACAATGTAAAGTGGAAAGTAGTACATTCCGAAAATGCTATGATTCCTTAAGGTAACATTTCCAAAATTCTATGATAATTTAAAGGAATATTTCAAGTTTAATAAATTTAAAGAAATATTCAATGATTTGAAAATTTTGGTTTCATTTGAATGATATAATATTGAATTTTTTTTTTGAAATGGAAATGATACAATTGTGATATTATTTTGAAATGAGTATGATATTTTGGTCTTGAAAGTATAAATTATTTGAAATAAATATCCATGGGTTATAATAACGATTGGTTGTTAAAGAGATCGGGATCGGATATTGTCTTATAGCCGGACAATACCGAAAACCACTTTAACAACTGTGTACGCGGTGGAGATTCCAGAATGAAGTAGAATGGTGGCGACGTTCTCGAGGTATGTTACGTGGACCCAACTCCCGTGAGTTGGCATATATGACTAAAACAGGAGCTATACCGGGCTACACAAAGGGTCGCACCCTTTCATCGAGCATGCTGCATCGGAAACTATTCTATTATTGTTGTGATTCGATTCGGTGGCGCCACTTTGATTCGGGGGTATTGTTCGAGGTGGGCGGAAGCTGCTGGCTTGCCGTCACCACCGGTCCGGGAGTGCAAACGGTGTATCCACCCTGGCATTGCCTCGCGTGCCGTGTCATATCCTTATATCGAGCCCACTACGATTTTGGTTTTAAAGATCCGACCGCATTAAGGTTCACCATCCCCTTAACGCTATTTTCTATATGATTATACTTTACTGATTAGACACTACCATATATAGCGTATATTACTATATAGTAAATAGTTTAACGGATCCTTAGAGGATGGGCGGTCCCAAGCATCCTTTAAGTTACTGATGCATTTTGTTACTGTTCACTTGAGTTGATTTACAGTTTATAAGTATTTATGTCCTGACTCGAGGGTTTTGTGTTTCGCTTTACGCTCGGGTCAGATTGATTGAGTTAGCATTCAAGATTCACCTTCGGAGTTGGAGCTTTCCTTGAAGATCTAGCCATCTATTTTGTTTCAGTATCCAGTGTTTCAGTGATGTATCTTGTTACTCTTCTGTTGTATCTTATTTAACTCTGATGTATCTCATATTTATATAGTAGCTTCATGGACTACTATCTCTTTTTCTTCCGCTGCATTTTTATATACTCTGTGTCTGTAATCTGTGATTTTTATTTACTGTATATTCTGAGGCTTGCCAAAATTTTATTTACAACACGGTATTTTGAGCAATTCAATTCCGGCATGAGTGTCTGCCTATGCACTTATAATGGATGCAAATGGTTGAAAATACCTGGTTGTTACAGTTGGTATCAGAGCTTTGGTTAGCTCTAGGCAAAACTCAGCATATGGAGTGGATGTATTTACAGAATCACTTTCATTCGAGTTGAATCTCTCTCTTTTGACTCGATTCCTTTGAATTTTGGAACGTTCCCTGCGGTTCCAAAATCCATTCTTATTCCCCGCTACTCATCTTCACTTGATTCTGGAGTATCCCATAACTCCACTTCGAATGATCTTTATAGTGAATTGGCGGTCCCGCCAATCTCAAAAATTTTCTTGTAAAAGGAGTGAAACTCCTTTACAACAGCATCGATTCACCAAAATTTTTATATCCTCGGTTTAGATGCTAGTATCTCCTATTATCCCAAACTCTATCTCTTGAGGTCGAATGTAGATTTACCCCAGAAAATCCACTTCGATCTTATACTTTAAGTCACGGTTGACCCGATTAAGGTTGCCCGTGATTTATTTTAGCTTATCCGCCTCCCTACTCTGTATTTAATCATCTTGTCTTTTGTTTCCAACATATTTTCAAACATTTTGAATTGTATTTGTCAATCTATATTTTTTTTATATATATATTGTGTTGTTGGAGTTGTTTATGTTGATTTGGGTTTCCGATCGATTCGTCTGATCAACGCTATCGATAGGATATCTAAAACACTTTGACA
The DNA here is from genome assembly GCA_030765085.1 of Allium cepa. Lineage (NCBI taxonomy): Eukaryota > Viridiplantae > Streptophyta > Magnoliopsida > Asparagales > Amaryllidaceae > Allium > Allium cepa. Next base: position 712,295,854 of record CM060938.1, on the reverse strand, counting down.
GAACAAACTGACACGATATTATTTTTAAAAAAATTTGGTTAATGAAATAAATTTTGATATATAAGTAAATTTATGGGAACTTAAATGAATTTAGAAAAAGAAATTTGAGAATTTAATTTTCGATGGTTCCAAACCTTTTGTTTAAAAGTTTAAAGGGATATAATATTTAAAATATTTTCAAATAGAAATTTGTTTCCAAAGAATTTTAAGTTTAAAATTAGTACTCTTCTCTTTGTCGCTGGAAAATAACTTCGGTGATGACTGCAGCATCATCGACGTTCATTTTCGAGTTTCGAAGTGAAGAGACTGTTCTGTAGTTTGCTATAGCTTTGTTTTGGGAAATTAAATTGATTTGAATTTCTAAAATATGACTTATTTATAAAATATATAGATATATGATTGAAATTTGATTTGACATATTTTATATATATTATTACTTATCTCTAAATGGTTTGAAGAAATCGGAAATTTAATTCTTAAATTTTATTTTTAACAATAATTTCAATTATAAAAAGAAAATCAAAAAAATTTGGATAAATGATTAAACTTGAGATAATTGAATTGGAAAGTTTTATTTGTATGACACAATTCCATTCCAATATAACTTACCTTAATTTCAGAAGTTAACAATGTAATTGGGTAATATACATTACAAAAAGATTTTGTAAATAAAATTTTGGTGGTTATAATAAATGTTATACACTTAAATTTTAATTATAAAATGATGATTAACAGAGGTAAATATAATAAAGGGTAATTGAATAACTTACAATAAAATGATGTTAAAAGAACTAAGAATAAAAGAAAGCAGTTATAATAAGTGTAAGTATATTGTACATGAGTGATAAATATATTGAGAGGAATAAATTTAATTTTTATTAGGAATAAAGAAGAATAAAATTTATTAAATACATTGTGAGTGTAATAAATGATTATTTTTCTAACCCATGGTTTTAAAAAAAAATTGTTAATTTAAGATGATTGGATAATAAGATATTGAAATTTGAGATAGTTAAGATTTATGTAACTTGTGTAAAAGTTTATTTTCTATTTAAGTTGAAATCTCCATGCTTTCAAATTCATTTTCTTATTTTGTTTTTCAAACAATCTTTTGGTTGTTCTTATCGTCCTCATCTTGCTATAGACTGATATATGCATCTTTCTATGATCTTTCTATTTAGAAATCTTTCTATAATCTTCGATAATCTCCACCTTGTAAAACTTACCAATAACAACAGTTATCAGGTATAACTTTAGTCTTCTTGTCATCTTAGCTTAATCCTATTTCACTCTATCTTTTCTGTGCCCTTCCATACCTCATTCCTTTTCGGGGACGAAATTATTTTATTGTATATTTTAATTATTTTAATGTAAAATTTTGGTTTAAAAAAAAAATTATTTTTACTTATTTGAAATGATTAAATTTATTATTTAAATATAATCTTGATTTTTATGAGTTATAAACCCAAACTTGTGTAAGTTGAAATTTTTGCCTGAAATGCTGATTTTGTTCAAAATAGTCAAACTGTGACTTTCAACTTAAAATTTTAAATGTTTAAAAATTTAAATTTTTTTCTTTTATTACGAAAGTACATAAAATTATAAGAACACCACTTTTCGTTTCGTTGAAATTGGATGTAAATTGTGAAAGTTATACCCTTTACAATATTGTGCGTATATAGGGTTATTTAACAATGATTATTTTAAATTGTATAAATTACTTCTTCTTTGTTTTATTTTATTTTAATATGTGATAATATGTTATATAATGTATATTTTGACTTTTAAGTATTTTTAAAATGATAATATAATTTTTCTAAAGTTCATTTGAATTTATTTCTAATTTTAAAAGCCTAGTCTATAATTTTAAGCCATTTTCTTAATTTAATTATACATAATTAAAATTTATTTATTTATTTTATGCACTCACTGTTATTTGCTGTGTTTTACTTTATTTTATTCATTTTACATATATTTAAATCAAAGTAAATTTTTCCAAAGTGTATTGAAGTTATTTCTAATTCTTAAGTCAAGTTTTCATTTTCTGTGCTATTTTTCTTATTTTAATCATATCTAATTAATATTTAATTATTAATATTTTGTTTATCTGTTATATTTTTGAATTTTAACTGAGATTTTAATTATTTTCAGTTATTTAGATGTATATGAATATATATATAGGAAGTTTAAAAGGTTTGAAAGCAAAGAAACGTAAAACCGTTTTAACGTTTCTTCTTCCGTTTCTTTTCCAATTAATAGATTTAATTTCCTTTGACCGTTCCTTTCTTTATTGTAGCTATGCATTTCTTACCTCATTTTCACATGAAAACATTCCTTTCCACTTCATAATAATTTTATAATGAAATGTATAATTTTCCAAAACTAACAGTGATTTATGCACAATTTTAGAACGCTGTTTGGTATTTTTAAGGCATTTTCTTCATTATTTTATATTTTTTTTCAAATTATACTATTTGTTACCTCATATTTCTAATTGATTTCGGTTTGTAAAGTATTTTCTCCTGAAATTTTGTTTATATAAAGTTTTAAAAGGAAAAGAATATGGAAGATTGTAAATCACTTTGAAACGTAAGCCTTTTTATTTGCCCAAACCCTTCATTTCCTTAAACTCCTCAATTAATTGCCTTAGCCGTGTAAAACCCTAATGTAGCCGTCATCTCATTAGGTTTTCACGTGAAAAAAAAAAGATCATTTTCATTTGTTTCTCACGGCTTCAAAGATCTGGTAATGGCTTCCCTTTCTTTTTCTTACTTTTCTACTTGTTTTCCCTAAATTTTATTTTTTCATTTATTTAAAGACTTTGGCTTTTGTTTTATTAAAAATCTAATTGTGGAAATTTTCTTGAAATGATTTCTGATCATTTGTCCAAATAAAAATAAACAATGTCTGAAAATTTGATTTGGATAAAAAGTGTAACTTTAATATAAATTCTAAATTTTATAATTCTAAAGGCAAATTTTTCATCTTGAACTGTATACAATTGTGTAACATTTGTTTCACTTTTGTTTTGGTCAGAAGTGTTGTATACTTTAAAAAAAAAAAGTTAGTAATAATTAGTGTGAAACGGGAAATAAACTTTACATTTCTTTTACATATGTTTACATCTGTTTCTTAACTTTATATTTAACAATCTAAAGGATGAAGCTAAATCAAATGTTATTAATTATGGTACAATAGCTATTAAATTTTGGTTTAAAGTGATGGTTTATTTTCCTAATAGAAACGTTAGTATTTTAAAGTTATTTAATAAGAGAAAACAAAGTAATTTGTACGTTATTTAATAAGAGAAACAAAATAATTTGTACGTTACTTTGGGCATATATTTAATTGTTGCTCTTGCCTTTTCGTTATCTATTTGATTTATTTTTTCTTGCGTTAACAATGCAAAGTTTTCATCCGTATATTCTCTTTTGAGAATCCAAAATTTTGCTCAAATCTTGCCTTAAATCATTTTTATGTGTGAATTATTTCTTTCCCTCTTGCCTCCCATACGTTTCCACCTATTGGATAGAATTGAATACCTTAATTGCCTCTACCGTTCAAGCATTTTTCTCTTGCCTACCCTCTACATAAATTAGTGAGCAATGTTAATTTATATTTCACGTTCAAAAGTTCCATACCATAAATTATTTATTTTGCTTCCATCAAAATTTGCGTAAGCATCTCCTGAAGGTAAGAACCGGCGCATGCTTTTCCTTTCATTTTTTTTTTCTCTTTTTTGTTTCTTTCTTTCTTCTTTTCACTCTTGTTTTATTTCATTTGTTCTCCTTTCATTGTTTTGCTTTGGGTTGGTGATACAAAATCATATCTTGGCTATCTTTCAACTCAAATCAAAAGTCGTGAAATTGTGCTTGTCATGCCTTTGGAGTCGTGCTTGTATGTTGTTTTGGTCTCTAGCTTTGAAAAAGGTGAGTCTTTCTCACTCTGACATATATACTTATGAAAAGTGGATTGATGACAAGTGTTTAGTAATGTAAAATGTTTATGCAAGTTAATGATGATCATATGATATGCTATGCCGTGTTATTACCATGTTATTACCATGTTAAAACTGTTAATTTTCACCTGACATCTGATACATGACTGTATATTGTTATATTGACATTGTTTATATTATTTCTGTATATGATCACACTGCAAGTTCCCGGTTAGGATAAAAATCATTATGGGCTGAAATGATAAGCCTGAGTTATTTTATTTATTTATCTATACTTGGGATTGCGGGTTTGAAATGATAGAACCCGGATTTTTACCTTTTAAACTGCGGATTGAAATGATACATATCTGTATCACTTGACCTAGGTTAGAAAACTATATACAGACCCGTGGTTATTCTATAAAGTGCTTTGAATATTTTAAGTATTTTAAAAATATATAATTATGAAATTTGATTTAAATAGATTTTGAAAGGTTTTAAAATAAATAAATTTTGATTTTTCTATGTGTTAAAAATGTAATTTATGAATGGATTAACTGGATTTTTGAAATATAACTTATGTTTGAAATTTCAAATTTTGACTAAAAATGATATTTAAGTTACATGAATAAAATGGACTTTAATTTTATTTCGAAAATGGTAAATATGATAAATTGATTTATATTTGAATTTAAGTGATTTATTAAAGAATTATTGATTTTCTATAAATTTAAGTGGTTGAATAAATGACTATTGAAAATGAAATTTTAAAATATAACTTGACTTGAAAATGTGAAATTTGAGTTTTAACTAAAGATGTTAAATTAATTAAATAAACTGGAGGTTTAGTTAAAATTGTGAAAAGGTATATAAATCTGAAATGTTAGGTTTTAATTTATGAAAGAAACGTATATGTTTTAATTTATGAAAGAAACGTATAGGTTTTAATTTATGAAAGAAACGTACAGGTTTTAATTTATGAAAGAAACGTATAGGTATTAATTTATGAAAGAAACGTATAGGTTTTAATTTATGAAAGAAACGTATAGGTTTTAATTTATGAAAGAAACGTATCGGTTTTAATTAATGAAGAACGTATGGTGTTTTAATTAATGAAAGAACGTATGGTGTTCTAATTAATGATAGGAACATGTAAATTCCTAATTAATGAAGAATGGTATAAGTTTTAATTAATGCAAGAACATGTAAAGTTTTAATTAAGAAAGAAACATGTAAAGTTTTAAGTAGTGTGGTATTGATTTAATTAATAAATGTTCATCATTGTGATAGGAATATAAAATTTAAAACGTACATTTGACGCGTAGATTTTAATCAATGTAATTGTGTACTTTAAATTGATTAAAATGATAAATGTTACTTATTGTAATAATAATGTAAGTTAATAAGGTGCTTTTAACTTAACATAAGAATTTCGGTTTAAATTGTATATTACAGTAAGAAAGTTTATTTAACTATAAGGCTATGATAAATTGACATGTTAAAATTTTAAGCTTATCAATACTTTGATTATATACAATGTAAAGTGGAAAGTAGTACATTCCGAAAATGCTATGATTCCTTAAGGTAACATTTCCAAAATGCTATGATAATTTAAAGGAATATTTCAAGTTTAATAAATTTAAAGAAATATTCAATGATTTGAAAATTTGGGTTTTATTTGAATGATATAATATTGAATTTTTTTTTGAAATGGAAATGATACAATTGTGATATTGTTTTGAAATGAGTACGATATTTTGGTCTTGAAAGTATAAATTATTTGAAATAAATATCCATGGGTTATAATAACGATTGGTTGTTAAAGAGACCGGGATCGGATATTGTCTTATAGCCGGACAATACCGAAAACCACTTTAACAACTGTGTACGCGGTGGAGATTCCAGAATGAAGTAGGATGGTGGCGACGTTCTCGAGGTATGTTACGTGGACCCAACTCCCGTGAGTTGGCATATATGACTAAAACAGGAGCTATACCGGGCTACACAAAGGGTCGCACCCTTTCATCGAGCATGCTCCATCGGAAACTATTCTATTATTGTTGTGATTCGATTCGGTGGCGCCACTTTGATTCGGGGGTATTGTTCGAGGTGGGCGGAAGCTGCTGGCTTGCCGTCACCACCTGTCCGAGAGTGCAAACGGTGTATCCACCCTGGCATTGCCTCGCGTGCCGTGTCATATCCTTATATCGAGCCCACTACGATTTTGGTTTTAAGGATCCGACCGCGTTAAGGTTCACCATCCCCTTAACGCTATTTTCTATATGATTATACTTTACTGATTAGACACTACCGTATATAGCGTATATTACTACATAGTAAATAGTTTAACGGATCCTTAGAGGATGGGAGTTCCCAAGCATCCTTTAAGTTACTGATGCATTTTGTTACTGTTCACTTGAGTTGATTTACAGTTTATAAGTATTTATGTCCTGACTCGAGGGTTTTGTGTTTTGCTTTACGCTCGGGTCAGATTGATTGAGTTAGCATTCAAGATTCACCTTCGGAGTTGGAGCTTTCCTTGAAGATCCAGCCTTCTTTTTTGTTTCAGTATCCAGTGTTTCAGTGATGTATCTTGTTACTCTTCTGATGTATCTTATTTAACTCTGATGTATCTCATATTTATATAGTAGCTTCATGAACTACTATCTCTTTTTCTTCCGCTGCATTTTTATATACTCTGTGTCTGTGATCTGTGATTTTTATTTACTGTATATTCTGAGGTTTGTCAAAATTTTATTTACAACACGGTATTTTGAGCAATTCAATTCCGGCATGAGTGTCTGCCTATGAACTTATAATGGATGCAAATGGTTGAAAATACCTGGTTGTTACAACTTCCGTTAATACTGAGTGGATCGAGAGAAAAATGAGGGGAAAGATGACAACATTTAGGCCATTGATTGTTATAAGAGGCGGCCGGCTAGAAGAAGCCCTAGTTTCCTTTTTTTTATTTGTGAATAAAGGGCTATTTATAGGAAACGACGAATACTATCCATCCGGCTTTTTCAAACTCCGAATTTCGCATGGTAATTGACGTTCCTAGGGTTTATCCCGCGTTTCGGACACAATGGAACAGGTTTCGGAAGCTAATTCCATCGTATGAGCGAGTTATGGAAATAAATGATCGATTTTAAAGTAAACCGATTAAACGAATTTCTATGCGTTTTTGCTTGCCTCGGACAAAGGGTAAATCCGATTGACACGAAATTTGAAATCTTACAATAATATCACATTATGGATCTGATGAAACTGGTTTCGTCGGAATCCGAGACTGTTTGAAAAATGACTATTTTAACTCGTCAAATTAATATTAAAACAATTTCAATGCGTTTCGAGCTGCCGCGGTCAAACGAAAATTCTGATTGCTACGAAAATTGGAAACCGATAATAACAAACTATTACAGATCCAATGGAACTAGTTTCGTCCAATTCTAAGACTGTTCGAAAATTGGCTATTTTTCAGTCGATAATTAAATATTAAAATATTCAATTTTTACAAATTTACTTTTAATTCGATTTTAAAAGTTCTACAACATCATTCTAACTTTAATATGATAAAATAAAATTTTACAAATCATTTTTAATCATATTAAACCCGTTATTCAATTTATCCATTAAATTCCAATTTTAAAATCTTATTAACTCTATTAAAATCCAAATATAACTTACATTCACTTTGGAAACCAATTTGAATCATATTAAACCAAATTTCAGTTATTCACTATATTTCCATATATTAAATTTCAATATCAAATTAATCATATCAAATTCGGAATTTAATTATTCAAACATTTGTAATATTAAATTTAAACAAATTTGATTATTCTTAAATCACTATCTTTTGAAATATTCAAACGAACTTATAAGATTCAACTTTTAAAACCAATTCACAATTTAGAACACTATTTTCATTTTACAGTTATTCAATTATTGAATAAGTTTTAAATGTTTAATTTAAACCATTTACCTGTTCAATATTCAATATTTGATTTTAAAGATTTTTTTATCACTCAATTACTCTATTTTACCCAATGAATTCAACATTTATTATAATATTCAACTATTGATTGCAAAGGCATTAACTAAGTAGCTTTTATTTTTCATTACTTCGATAATTATTGTTGCAATTCATTCCAGTTATTATTATTCTAAACGAATTACAAATTTTTCTCTAACATTAAAATCACGAAATCTTATTAAATTAGCTATTTTAATTATCGAAAATTTACAGGTCGCTACACTCTCCCCCACTCAAAACTTTTCGTCCCCGAAAAGGAAGAGAAGGAAAAAGGAACTAAGTATAGAATTCAACATTAGATATATTTTATTAAAAGTTACCAACTTATAAAATAATGAAATTCCATTTATAAAGTCATAACTACGCTTCCACTTAGTTACTCCAAACGGCTATCTAACTTTAAAAGTTAGTTATCAAAACAAGTTATAAAAAAAATTAAAATTTGAAAAATTTTCTAACACCCGGATTTACGGAAAATTTCGGCAGAGTCTCCTTTGCACGGCTCGATCGGTACCGCTACAAAACGCCTCTACGGGCCCTAAACCAACAAAAGAAAATCAAAAGCCAAGTGGCTCATCAAAAATCACCAAATCCAATGACAAAATAAACATGTACCTTATATTTTATTAGCGAGCATATACGACTAACATAGCGCGAAAGCGAGCTCCAAATGCGAAGCAGGCGCAATCCGCACCTACTAAACACTCAACAAACCATGAGAAACATGCATATATGAAAATAATATCAATATACATTATATAGCAACATAACAACTACATGTACCAACATAGCAAATGCAACAAAACAACATATGCAACCATCAATCAACTATCATCCAACTATCATCCAACTAATCCATAACAAATCAATATAAATTCACTTCTCATTAATATTTGTTGACTTGGGTTTCAATTTTAATCACAGTTGATTCATTAATGTTGGATTTACTAACATTCATTCTCAATCAATTAATTAACATTCACTAATTTATATTTATATTAGTTCACTTCCAATTTGAATCAAATTAAATTCTATTTAAATTCATTTAGCTTCCAATTTGATTTCAATAATTTATAGCTTTCAATTTCATTAAAACTTAATGAATTATATATAATCAACTAACAATCATCTAACAACCAAAATCACACCCAACATAACTAAATTATTAATTTTACATTCAATTGGTTTATCTTTTTCAATTCCACTTGATTCTTAGCCACACCAAATTCTTTTTTTTTACATTTACTTCATATTCAGTTTCAGTTAATAATATTAACCATCACTTTAATTTATAGTCATTCCATAAAAGTCTAACTTCTTATATATGGCTTTCTTAGTTTATAGTTATCTCAAAAGTTACAAATTTATCTTCACATATTTGGCATCTTAAATTTCCAATATTAACTTTAATTAAGTCCGTAAGCCGTACATATATCATCCGTGAGCAATACCAATCTAATCGCTTATTCGATCACACAATTTCACTTCCAAACTAGTATCGTTCACACGACTCTCTAGTGCGAACTCAGATTTGGTTCCTTGATTGGAAACTGTTACTCTCCTTGCATAGCCATATACTATGATAGAGAATTCCAGAATCAAATTAAAAATCCATATCTAGGGTTCGCCGTCGAAAATCGAGTGGAAAAATCCTAACTTGGATCGATATAAATCATCTCGAAATTTTGTGCTCGAATTTGGATCAAATCGTTGTGCGAATAAAATAATATACGTACAATCTCACGTATTGCCTTCCAATAGATTCCTATCCAATTTATCTTTACTAAATTATTTCATTGGCTTCTATTTTTTTCCACTTAATTACTCACAATCCATTATTCAGTTAGTATATTCATTTCTTTACATAGCATATTCTTCAACATTATCTTTTCTTAAACATCATATCATAGAATTTTGCCTACTCAAGTTCATTTTAAACATTCTATATAATTCAATTAAATTCAATTTCATTTTCCAATTGATTCTTAGCTATACGAAATTCCTTTGTTTACATTTATTGCATTTTCATAATTTCAGTTAATAACGAATTCATTTGTGGAACATTTTATTAACCGGCACTTTAGTTTATTAATCATTCTATAAAAGTCTAACCTCTCATAAATGACTTTTCTTAGTTTACAGTTATCTTAAAGGTTACAATCCCTTTGCAATTTATATTTATTTTCTATAACCAATTTACAAAGATATAATACGATTCATTTATCTTCTTTCCTAAGTTCACTTACTTGTTCCATTATCCATTCATCATTTCATGCCATATTTAAGTTTTTATAATTTTTATCACAACCAAATTTTCCATTTATATACATATTAATTCATTTTGAGTTTTCCTTTACTTGTATACTTCAATTACTTCCAGAATCTGTTTATTTGTACAACATCTCATTATATATCCAAAACATCATTTTAACTTTTTAATATTTGGTAAGTCTTGTTACATGTTATCAGAATGAAAATTTGGTATTATACAAATTTATAGAATTTCATTTTACTTAATTAGAATGTTCACAAATTTAGTTTGTTTAAATCCTCTTATTTTATAAATTTTGGTTATTCACATTTCGTTCAAATACTTTGAAAATTTCTATTTAACGTAACTTAGAATTTTAAATGCCCGGTTCTTTTCAAATCGTTTGAAATAAACATGTATACTTATATCCCTTATATATATATATATATATATATATATATATATATATATATATATATATATATATCAAATCATACCTTTGGAGTTTAAACCAAAACCCATTTACCTAAAATAATTTCGAAGAAAAGCAAAGCTTCTTAGAAGTCTCCCCCACTTTGAGACTCGAAAATGAATGTCGATGATGCTACGCAGTCATCACCGAAATTATTTCCAGCGACATAAGAGAGGAGTACTTAATTCATTCCTTCTTAAAATCCTTTCAAATATTCCTATAAATAATTTTCAACTAATATTACTATATATTTCTTCAAAGCTTTGAAAACCGTTTTAAAACCTCCGGGTCTTAAATTCAATATTTTCCAATTTAAATCTATTTTAATTTATACGTCACCTTTATAAAACATTCTTATCGGATTTTCTTTTCTTAAAACATTTCACAAGTGTTTTATCATAGTTCATTTTGTAATTCACCTTATTTATTAAATTACAATATCCAATTAATGATAATAACCAATATTTTAATTCCTAACCACCAGGTAAGCTAGATAAGTCACAATAATTTTTTAAAATAAATTCTTTATATACAAAATATAATTAGGGCAAAATTATTCATTTACCCAATTTCAAAACAATACTGTGTCGAATTGTTCTGTTCGAGTGTTTAGAGATCCCTATCAATGACATTAATTACTCGTATTGACCAGAATCCATAAGCCACTCAATAAATCAACCGACACAATATAAAATATTTTATATCACTAACAAATACGCTCTCTCATATATATATATATATATATATATATTCACTCAGCGACTCATCATAGGGTATTACTACTCTATTTATAAAGAGTCAGACCCCACAAAGCTAAGGTTATCGCTAAACCAAAGCTCTGATACCAACTGTAACGACCCGCCTTTTTGGACAGTTTAATCCGATGATCCATTTCACATGCCGATTCCAAGCCATTCAAAAGGGCAGATGGTTATTGGGGTAAATAAGAAAAGAAAAGAAAGAGAAATAAAGGAAAAGAAACAACACAGAATCTCGCAGCGTAACGATAAAATATAGTACTCAAATAAACAGTTCATGAAGCTGTTTACTATACTTTGACAATTATTTATACAACATTTCTCAGAGTTATACATATACAACAGACCAATTAAAATAATGCAGAAGATAGCATGATGCAAGGGTAATAATAGTAATAGTATACCAAATCTTCGTCTTCATCCTCCAGAATAGATCTTCAAAAATCTAAAAAACTCATGATTGACCCGAGCGTAATGAAAAGACAAAACACTCGAGTCAGGACTAAAATATCCTTATGAAAGTTAAATCAATTGTAAATAAATATGAGTGTAACGGCGTCAGAGATGTTTACGGGGTTTGACATCTCATATCCAGTGTCAACGTGCGTGCAATAACTCAAGAGATGTTACGGGATTTTCCATCTCTTAAGGATCCGTTAAACTATCTACTATGTAGTAATGTACGCTAAGTAGGTAATGCCTATCAGTAATATAAAGTATCAAAATAGCGTTAAGGCGTTACCATAATCCCCCTTAACACATTTTTATAATGCCATAGTCTATACAGCACCGTAAGCCCCACCGTAAACTGGTGGTTATCAGAGGGTACCCCATAGGTATAACACAAAACCAAACGTAGTGATCGCGAAAAGGATAATCAGTAAGACAAGGTACATGAGGCGATACCAACTAAGATACGAGTAGTTGCGTGATCCGGACTGATGTTGAGCATAGCCAGCAGCTACCCTAACACCATGAAACAACACTCCCAAATCAAGGGGTGCACCCAAATCGCATGACAAATGTAATAGATATGGTATCGAAGAAGTGTGTCCGCTAGAGGTGGCGAACCTCAATGGCCCGGCGCGGCTCCTATTTTAGTCATGTCAGGGGTCATCCAATATCGTTCTCTTTCTTCAGTCAACGCGTTCACCAAACCGTCCACTTCATTCTGGATCAACACTCCACGTATAATAGTTATTAAAGTGGTTTTCGGTATCGACAGAGAGTATCTCCATATCCGATCCCTGTCTCTTTAATAACTACGTATTATTACACCGTTGGCTCTTTTACATTTCAAATTCGATCATAATTGATATCAAAATATCGTATTCGCTTCAAAATCGAATCCATTTCAAATATCATCGTATCTATTAAAATGTCAGATTCCATTTCAAAAATCATTTTTCGTCTCAATATCTTATTTCGATTTCAAAATCAATTCGGATTTCAAATTTAGGTTACAACTTCATTTAACCCAATTCGTATTTAATTTCAAGATTTAAACATAAGCATTTCACCTTATTAATCAGCTTGAAATATTTAGAAAATAGTTTAAGTAGTTTAAAAGTAGTTTTAAATAATCAAAATAGTAAAGATACTTAAAAACTAAAACGGATTTAAATTAGATAAATTAGTTTAAAATAATTCAAATTGGGTTAAGTAGATTTAAAATAGATTAAAATAATTTAAGTATTCAAAAATGGTTTACATAACCGAGTAATTTGGAAAACAAAATAAAACAGCTTCAAAACCAATCCATTTCAATTTATAACTTCCCAATTCAAATCAATTTCAATTTCTATTCCACCGATTCAATTTCGATTTCAATTCAAATCAATGTCAACTTTGACTTCAAATTTATTCAACTTTTATATTCACTTTCAATTAGTTCAATTTCAATTTATATCGATTTAGAGCTTGGTTTTTCAAAATATCCATTTATACCACTTAACACAATTATCCGTCAAAATTCAATATAAATCCAAATTTCAAATATGATTCAATTTCAAGCTCGATTTCAAGATATCATTTTTATATCACTTTCGCTTAGTAATATTCAAAGCTTGAATTTAGGTTCAATCTTTAAACAAATTAATTTTCGAAATTCAATCTATCCAAATTTTAAATTTCCAAGTCTCAACTTAAATTATTTAACAATTTCTTTAATCAAAATTTATTTCAACATTCGAAACTCAATTTTCGATAAATTCGATTTCTATAAATTAATTTCTATTTATAACTTTTAAATCCAAACATTAAAATAAATTTCAAATCAACAATTTTTAAAAATTATCAATTTAGCCCACCCGGTGTCCGTATATAATTTTCTATCCTATGGCCAAGTAATTATTTATTTCAATTAATGTCAGGGATGAATATATATCACTTAAATCAAATCATAGTGTCATATGTATGCATAACAGTATATATATAAGTAAATAAACATCCAACCATTTAATCATCAACCAATAACATCCATCAAAATAAATAATCCAATAGACAATACAATTCATGGCAGTTTCATAGTTATCAATGTCAGGTAACTTAATCGCAATTCAATTTTAATTTCAATTTAACTGTCAATTTAATTTTTCAACGGTTAATTCAAATGACAAGCTATATGACAATTAAATTTTTATTAAACAACGACAAATAAAATCATAACACTTCATAATATAAAATTTAACTAGCATAAAGATATTTAGTACGTTGTGAGCGTTATAAAACACTCACCTTGATTTCAATGTAGTTCCTGCGTTTATTTCGAATAAAATTAAACGAGCGTTTAATTTTATCCGAAATTTCAACTAGCTCCAAATGACCCCAATCCAATTCCATAGCGTAGTGCTCGCCCATATGATTCCAACGCAATTTGTTTCGCCCAAAACGGACCTCGTATGAACAAGTTACAACATTTTAAAGATTACACGATTTAAATATAGATAAATTTCAATTTTCTTTTATAAACTATCACCCCAAATTCATCCTAGCCGTTGCTTCCAGAACCCTTGCATCTGAACCGTGCCATGCTTCCTTACCTCACGCGTTTCTTCCAGGCACGAACGCAAATTCGAACCCATAGCCGCCGTTAAATTCACGAATTGTCCTCCCTCCTCGTCGACTTTGAAGACGATCGGCTTACGCCATTGGAAAGCTCGCTGCCTACTCTTCCTTCACCGTGTGTACAGGTGAACTCGGCCCTGTCTTGGCCTCGAGAATCGTGCCCGGTCGCACACCTTTGAATGAACATTGCCGTTGATCGGTTGCTCGAAACTCGATCATCTCCGTATGATTTGCTAGATCTTCTTGACCTCTTCGAGTTTGCAGTTGACAACTTCCGTTAATACTGAGTGGATCGAGAGAAAAATGAGGGGAAAGATGACAACATTTCGGCCATTGATTGCTATAAGAGGCGGCCGGCTAGAAGAAGCCCTAGTTTCCTTCTTTTTTTATTTGTGAATAAAGGGCTATTTATAGGAAACGATGAATACTATCCATCCGGCTTTTCCAAACTCCGAATTTCACGCGGTAACTTATGTTCCTAGGGTTTATCCCACGTTCCGGACACAATGGAACTGGTTTCGGAAGCTAATTCCATCGTATGCGCGAGTTATGGAAATAAACGATCGATTTTAAATTAAACCGATTAAACGCATTTCTATGCGTTTTTGCTTGCCCCGGAAAAACGGTAAATCCAATTGACACGAAATTTGAAATCTTACAATAATATCACATTACGGATCCGATGAAACTAGTTTCGTCGAAATCCGAGACTGTTTGAAAAATGACTATTTTAACTTGTCAAATTAATATTAAAACAATTTCGATGCGTTTCGAGCTGCCACAGTCAAACGAAAACTCCGATTGCTACGAAAATTGAAAACCGATAATAACAAACTATTACGGATCCAATGGAACTAGTTTCGTCCAATTCTGAGACTGTTCGAAAATTGGCTATTTTTCAGTCGATAATTAAATATTAAAATATTCAATTTTTACAAATTTACTTTTAATTCGATTTTAAAAGTTCTACAACATCATTCTAACTTTAATATGATAAAATAAAATTTTATAAATCATTTTTAATCATATTAAACCCGTTATTCAATTTATCCAATAAATTCCAATTTTAAAATCTTATTAACTCTATTAAAATCCAAATATAACTTACATTCACTTTGGAAACCAATTTGAATCATATTACACCAAATTTTAGTTATTCACTCTATTTCCATATATTAAATTTCAATATCAAATTAATCATATCAAAATCGAAATTTAATTATTCAAACATTTGTAATATTAAATTTAAACAAATTTGATTATTCTTAAATCACTATCTTTTGAAATATTCAAACGAACTTATAAGATTCAACTTTTAAAACCAATTCACAATTTAGAACACTATTTTCAGTTCACAGTTATTCAATTATTCAATAAGTTTTAAATATTTAATTTAAACCATTTACCTGTTCAATATTCAATATTTGATTTTAAGTAGATTTTTCTTATCAATCAATTACTCTATTTTACCCAATGAATTCAACATTTATTATCCTATTCAACTATTGATTGCAAAGGCATTCACTAAGTAGCTTTTATTTTTCATTACTTGGATAATTATTGTTGCAATTCATTCCAGTTATTATTATTCCAAACGAATTACAATTTTTTTTCTAACATTTAAATCACGAAATCTTATTAAATTAGTATTTTAATTATCGAAAATTTACAGATCGTTACACGTCTCCTTTGCATGGCTCGATTGGAATAACTACAAACCTCCTTTGCATGGTTCAAACCAATCAACGAAAACAAAAGTCAAGTGGCCTCCTATATCCGGGGCATAGAATCATCAATCAGTTCAAATTTTCTAAATTTATTACATATTGTTTTGCGTTTGATTTGTATTTTGGTTGGTAACTTATTATTTCTATGCAAATGCAAGTGCACAAGAATCAATAGCAGTCTCTTGCATACCTGTACTTACAAGCCCTAAAGAAAATTAGGCTGACAAAAGCAATGTGATGTAAATCTACATACTAAAACTAGCATGATATAAATCTACATGCGATCAACAACCATATCTCAATCATATGCAACAAAATACTGAAAATATTCCTTAATAGATGCTATGCATCCAAAATTTCAAACGACCAATTTAGATCAAAGTATTGGGTTTTTCAATTCATAGTTTATTTTCAAATTTCTCAAACAAGAAAAATCAAGGATCGAAATCAAAATGATAAGGAGGGAACTCCTCCTAATAAAGTATGGTGGAACTCTAGAATCAAAACAACATGGAGGGTCCAGTGATATTTCGGTTCCTTTAAAAACATCTACTGGAGTGAACAAATATAATTCCTTTCCTAAAATTTTAAATAATCTTCTTTTGCAAAATCACTGGGTTTTAGGTCCTAACAACAATTAAAAATTGTTTGTCTATAAAGTTAAACTTTATAGACAATGGTCTATAAAATCACACAACAAATCAATTCGATTCAATTCAAATCAAATCAAATAAATCAAATTCCACAAGGGAAAACCTATCACTTAATATTGTTTCAAAATGTCAAATGGCTAACAATTTTTTTTAACTTAGGTTCAAAACATTCTTGATTATCCAAAAAATATTGATAATTATCTAAGCTTATCGTTTTGCTCATTAGCTTTTGGTTATTGCTTAGAAGATCATCCATATTCACTCGGACAAAATGGAAAGTTGTACTCTATATTTTATTAGTTTCATAGTTATATTAAAAACTTACTTAAATCACTCATATTTTCACTTATTATTTTATTCAACACTAAAATTATTTATGATTCAATTTCATAAATTCTCACCCAAGTTTAAAAAATATTACATAAACTTATTTATTTATAACCCACCTTATTTACTTGTATAATATTCTTCTATATCTTAAGAGTACATATTTTTTTTCCAAAGATCTGGATGGAGATCAAATCAAATTATGGTTTCTTAAAACCTAGTCAACCTATTAACCCTTGTAACTTAGAGCGTTAAAACGAATAATATTTATTGGTTAACCCAATTAGCAAATAGTTCATCCTACTTAGATGTTTTAAACGACAACATGGTTTTAGAAACAATGTTCATCAAAATTTTCTTATTTAATTTAACCTAATTTACCTGTGTTAAATTATCCCCTGTCATATCTAAGAAGACTATAACTTATGAAAGCAACTTTAATAAGAGATACCTTTTATTCTTAAACCGATTCCCCTTGAGGGAACTTGAAAGTTAGATACCCGGTTTTAATTTAAAAACTCAACTTTGAAAGCATGTTGCAAATATTTTTGTATATAACAAATTCAAACAATTTATTTATTGAAACTTATATTGGATTTATTGGGACTTGAATACATTTCGACCGCACAATGATAAAGATAATATTTTACTACGTACTCCACAACATTCGCTTAAACGAACATCTGATCGTCATTTAGAAGATTATTCAGGTTACCACAAAACTAATCAAAATGATTTTCTCCTAATTATCCCAAAGAAAATGAATTCCATTTAAAATACTACTTCCCAACATATTTTTCTTTTTAATACTTTCATAACTATTACTATTTCATTTCTTAAAAACTCCTTTGAAATTATTTTCAAAATTTTTGAGATTTAGACTCATATTTTTTCTAAAAACATGTTTTGTAAACTAAATTTATATAAAACTTCCTTTATATAAAAAATCATTTCATATTATGATAATTCTTCTTTATTATAATAGAGTTATCTCGAATATTTACTCTCTAAATATCTTATCCCAATATTTAGACTATATTAACAACTTTTTATTAAAGTTTAATCCTTAAATCATTTAAATGGATAATTTTTAACTTAATCATATTTTTTGAACACTTTATAGTTAAATAGTGAAATTTAATTTACAAAGGGTTCATTTTAAATAAAAACGATAATTGCTCCTAAATAAATGGAGCACAATTTAGCAATTAACAAACAACAGTCGATGCTTCTCATTTAAGTCAAGCATAACCGAACAAACAATAGTGATAATAAATAAATATCATTAAATTTAAACTATAACACTTTATACCTACATAATGTTTTGAAAATTATTCTTTTATATATATGAAATATAATACTAGGCAAAATATTAAATTTTCCATAATTTTAAAGTTTTCAATACCATGTCTGTTTGCCATGGTCAAGTGTTTAGAAACCCCTATTGATACCGTTGCATCCCACATCTTGACTAGAATTCATAAAAACTCAATAAACCAATTAACATAATACATTTTTATAACATTAACAAATGCGCTTTCGTATATATAATACCGTCAAACTCATTATAGGGTGCCGATTACCCTATCTCTAATGAGCCAAAACTTACCAAAGCCAAGGTTCTCGCTTAACCTTCAGCTGTGGTACCAGATGTAGCAACCTGCTTTTTTGCCCATCGAAAGTTGACACCGAATGCTACCACTGTGTTATAATGTCATGCATCCAATCAACAAAAGGGCAGATTATTAGGGTAAATAAAAAGAAAAGAAAAGAGAATAGAGAAAAACAGAATCACACAGCAGAATTGACAATATATAATATATTAAGTATAGTAGAAACTATCCCTCTAAACAAATAGAGTATATTAGAGTTAAAAACAAACCATATCGGCCGTACAGTTACAAAATCCTGACCATACAAATACGATAGGTATACTTTATAATACAGCGGAAAATAAAATACTACTATAGGTGAATCTCCATCTCCCCTGCACAATCTCCAAAACCTTAAAGGAAACCTAGGAAATAATTCGGTCTGACCCGAGCATTATAAATAAATAACACCCTGATTAGTCTAGAAATTCCAGCGTGGGATAACTCGAATAATAGGGAAAATATATAAAAGTTCTATGAGACCACGCTGCTAACGGGGAATAGGTTTATTACCACATAAGAATAACAACCATACATGAAAGAGCATAAATAAATATCACGAAACAAATTCAAATAAGAATGGCCATGATTAATATTAAAACTAGACTTGGAAGAATGAAAATAATCTGAGCAAAATCAAAAATAGACAGAATAGATAACCAAGATAATTGTCTAAACTTGATAGAACAGAAAAATGTGATAAATGTCCAAATATGATAGAATGGACCAAAAAACTATAGTCAAACATCGCGAAGAGTGGTTGACTCTCCAGTTGTAATTACATAAACATTGATTCAAATGTTTGAATCAAATAAGTAAAATTAATTCATCCAACGTAACTAGGAGGGTGCTCCCCCTTCCACGAAACTATAACTCTAGATAAAATATACTTGAGAGCTCATTTGTCAATCTCGAGAACATCCAAGCCGGACCCTGCTTCACACGAGTATCCAAACATTTCACATCAATGCATGCACGCCGAAACCTCTTTAAATGATATGAACATAGCCTAACAGGTGTGACCCCTATGGCTTGGGTCCCACTTGCATCTTGGTTTTAGTTTTTTCGGTGTTGAATATCAATGCTCAAAACAAGCGATAAATCGTCTTAGAGTGAGGAAGCACAATAATGACTTAGAGGGTACTCCCCTCTTTTTTGCACCTTGTTTTTAGTCATTTTCAATAAAGGATAATAAAGATCAATGGAGTAATAAATCGTCTTAGAATGACGTTAATAAAGTAGATGAAGTACCCGATAGTTAAGATAGCAACCATCGAGGATATGGAAATTAAGTCATGTATACTTATCACCACTCATTGAATTCAAACTTTTACTTTTTCTTGGTTAAATAATACTAGGCAAGTCAAGGTAGTGTTACCTCAAAGTCATGTCCAATGATTATTCTTAACTTTTGAAATAGCGACAAGTTTACTTCTTTAACGTTTAGTGCTAATTATACAAATAAATCGTTACCATATAAATGATTCGGTTTACGAAAATTAATTCATTTCCATAAATAAATCAAACTTTTCCTTTTAAAAATGAACTAAACTTGTGCTTAATTTCCATACTCCATATTGGTAAAACACTTTTAGAATTAGTTCCTGATTGTTAAAACTTTAAGAGAAATTATTTTCCAAGTGCGTGACCCTAAAGGTCTAAACCAATATCAGTCCGAAAATCCAAATGATTATCTAACTTAATATCCCAATAATCGAGTTCCAATTTCTTTTTATAACTTAAAATCAATACTATTTTTCCTAAAGGATAATTAATCACATTTAAAATCTCTTTTAAATAAACAAATCTATTATCTTTAATAAAATAGAGAATTATTTCCAAACAGTTTTATAACTTTAGTAAATTAAAATTAAAAATCTTTATTAAATTAGTTTATTAACTTTAAATTAGTTTATTAAAGCAATTTTATTTTATTAGTTAATTCACTTTTATTAAATCAGTTAATTAATTTTAAATATCAACAATTACAAAGATTAATTGAATTCAAATAATTTTTAGTTAAAAATTGATAATTCATTTCACACAATATTTATTAAAATGATAAGAAAACTTAAATTTCATTAACTAAAAAAATTAATTAATTTAAATAATCATAAATTAATTGGATAAACTAAATTCAAGCCTCATTAGTTAAAACGATTAATTAAAATATCATTTGTTAAAATGATTTATTTAATTATAAAACATCATAAATTAAAATGATTTAGCTAAATTCCAACTATCAATAGTTAAACCAATTAGTTAAAATTAAAACAATTAATTACATTCAAAATATTCATTAATTAAATGATTAACTAAGTTCGAATATCATTATTTAAAATGACTAATTACTTTTAAATGTCGTTAATGAAAATGATTAATAATTCCAATCATCGTTAATTAAAAAATTAAATGAATCCAAATAATCATTAGTTAAAATGATTAATTAAGTATAAAACATCTCTAGCAAAAATGATTAATTAAATCTAAAGACAAACCAATTTTAATCATCGTTTATTAAATTGGTTAATTAACCTCAAAATCATTAGTTAAAATGATTAAATATTTTAATTTATCATTAATCAAAATGATTAATTAATTTTCAATATTCTGTTTAGTGGAAACATAGGCTCAAACTCAATCTACAGGGTTTCAGGGATGAAATTGTATAAATGACGATATAGTGAAATTCTTATAATGACACTAAACAATTTAAGTGGGATATCAGCATTTATTTTAATTTACTATAAATATAACATCGAAGGATGTAAATAAATAATTATTGGCGAGAAACCCTCTTTGGGTCCCTCTAAAGATTTTCCTTGCAAAAGAATGGTTGTGGATAATATATATATAAATATATATATATATATATAAATATATATATATATATATATATATATATATAATCATGTGGGTTTATAAAGATCAAATTAGTATGTCATCTATTTTCCAAATGAAAATTCAACAAAACAAGCGATCAATTTTTTTACTAACATCCAAGTAATTAATAAGCATTTATAACACCACTGATATGATATAATAAAATTTAATGTGAGTTAAACTAACCTTGATTTTTGTTTTCACCAAAATGCCCAGATTCGGACTAAAACCAAATGGTCGTCCGATTTAGCCTAAATTTTCCCTTGCTCAAAATCTAACCAAACCAACTCCATTGCGAATATCTTGACGACACAAGTCCAATGTAGGAAATGGCGTTCAAATCTGATCTCATATGCAAAAGTTATCGCTTATATAAGTTATCGACAATTTAAATTAAAATTTAAACAACTTTTACATATTTATGAAATTTCCTCTCCACCTATCTTCTCCCTCTACCCTTAAACGAACATGTACAGGAAACATAACCCAAAACAAACGTGCACTATCATGAGGTGATATGGAGATTTACTCGATGAAATTCGAAATCGATTACGCCGATGAACTTCTCTCGCCGGACGTGACTCGACCAAATCAAACAACACGCCCAAAGGCCACCCTCGTAGTCACAACCTGCTGCCTCCATGCAACCGTGCACAGTGCACACATGACCTACTTCGGTGGGAAACTTGACCACACTTCAGCCACGGCTATCTCCCACCTTACGAACTCAATTCCACACTCGAAATGAGCTAAAATTGCCTATATAAAACACAACGTTCAACCCTAGCTGCTGCCCATGGACGACCACTGCCCCAAAACCTAATCGAATAATGCCCAAGCATACCCAGATGAAGAATATTGCCATACAAGTTCAACAAATCAAGAATTTGGATTTTTAGATGAGTATAAGATTTTTAATTTAAATCTATAGTTCGTAAAAGCCTCGCAATCATGTTCAGCTGATGCATTTAAGGAGAAAGTAGGTAAGGGGTGAGAACGTGGGTTTTATGACCTGAAAGGATGGGAATGGGCCATGGATATGGCAGGAATGGTGGTATGTGCATATAGATAGTTTAATTTTAAAATATTAAATAAAGCATATCCAAAAAAATTAAACTCCAAACGAGGCATGCTGCCCGACATTCTATATGTTATACCCCTATTCTAAATGTAATGGAACTTCTCCCAAGATCTAATTTGATCGTATGTAGAAGATATGTAACAACCCGCATATTTGTCGATTTTACATTTAAATATTTTATTTAAATATTTTATCGATACTCGGAATTTAGTCCGAAAAGCTACTTTTTGCATACGGTCGAATTGGGACTCGAGACTCCTTCCATTGAGTTCAAAACGCTGTTTGCGACCTTTTTGAGTGTAAACTTCGATATGTTTGGAGTTAGTAAAGTTTTGCTACTTTTTTACTTAGGTCTTTGGTTTGGGCTGAGCCCATTAACCCCACTTAACTCAGTTCCAACCCTCTCCTCTTCATTACTTCATTTCATATTCCTAACACTTTAAGCTTTAAGAAAAAATGGTGGAAGAGAGTGGAAATTAGAAATTCCAAGCCCTAGTTTCATTGCAAATCCAAGATCTAGCTCCAAATTCTAAGATAACCCATTTGTAAGTATCTCCTTCTTCTTCCCCAACTCATTCTCTCTTTGATTTCAGAAAATTCCTAAACCTAATTTGGGAAATATTTCTCTTTTAAGCTTAGAATCAAGCTTCTTGAGTTGGGATTGAAGTGTGGTTGATCTTCCTTTGCTTTCAAGCTTCTTCTTCATTGATTTGGGTCCAAAGGTGAGATTTTTATCTCACATCTTAGTCTATAATTATCTTTGATTGTTAGGTATGAATTCCTAACACATATTCATGTGCATTTGATTTTGGTTTGAAATTGTTTGGTGTATATTCCAATTTTTGGTGTTTTGAAATCAAAATCTATGAAAATCATTTTATGGATATCTTAACATGTTTTGGTATCGCATTGAAGAGCCATAAGGGCCGGGTAGTCGATTGGCATAAACCCCTAGCACCATTGCTCGAATTCGGTTGCGAATTGGTTGGAATTTGCACATCTTGTGCAAAGGCAGGGAAAACTGCCTTAGCTCCAGTCAGTCGACTGGACTTCTTGGTCAGACGACTGGCTGAAGCTAATAAGCAGGGTGAAGGCTTCCTGCAGAGCCTTGGGGGCTCTGTTTACTGCAGTCAGTCGATTGACTCACTGAGTTCAGTCGACTGACCTACATCCCGAGAGTTTTTTTTTGGGACTGTGTTCAGTCGACTGAACCCAGTGGGTCAGTCGACTGACCTGCTCATATTTGCCTATTTGAGCCTTGTTTTGCTTGGTTTCCAATTTTTATCGACTCATTTTGATTTCTAGTTGTTGTTATCAATTATTCGACTCTGATGACTTCTATTTTGGAATTTTTTGGAAATATTCACTTTGATGGATTTGTTGTCGATTTCTTTGGATTTTATTCACGTCTTCGAATGTGAACTTTTATGGTTGACTGTTTCTACAATCACTTCTATGATTTGTCACTTTTAAATATAAAGGTTTTCAATACTAGTAGTAAATATCAAAACTCTTTCATCAAAACGATTTCAACACTATTTTATTACTAAGCTCGTTCTCTTAAACCGTTTTCCAATCTATTAGTATATACAAACCTTTACCTCACTCGTACGAGAAATCTAATTAAACGACTTAGTAAAACAAGTGGTATGAAATGCTTGCGCTTACTTCGTCGGTTAATTCTTGGACTTGTTCTGTAACATCCAGCCTTTTCGCACACTTTAAACCGACACACGTGCCAATTCAAAGCATACGCAAGGGCGGATTGTTATGGGGTAAATAAGAAAAAACAGAGAAGAAATAAAACAAAATAGAATCTCACAGCGGAAGGATAAAATATAATAATCAATATACAGTTCATGATAACTGTTTACAAAATATTTATTTTACTTATACAATGAATATCAGAGTTACACATACCAATACAATCAATGCAGCGGAAATTTAGAGTGTGGTGCAATACTATAAATAATATAATACAGATTCTTCGTCTTCGTCCTCCAAAGCTAAAATCTTCGATCCTGAAACGCTCGGACTGACCCGAGCGAATTTGAAAAGACAAAAACACTCGAGTCAGAACTAAAAGATCTTATGTGAGTTAAATTACAGAAATAAATATGAGTACAGTAACTCAAGAGATGCTCGGGATTTACATCTCCTAAGGATCCGTTAAACTATTTACTATGTAGTATATTGCGCTATTATAATAGCGTCTACATATAAAATAAACTTACTTTTAAATAGCGTTAAGGCTTTACATTTTCCACCTTAACACGTAAAATGCCAATAGTCTATACAGTACCGTAATACCTCCTGATCGGGAAGCTACCAGAGGATAATCCATAGGTACGACACAAATAGAAACTCGTAGTAAAGGCTCGGTATGGTAGGTGACACGGCACAACTAGGCAATGCCAGGGTAGATATACCAATTGCTATCCAGGCTGGTGGAAACGCGTAGCCGCAGTTACCGCCCACCTCGGACTAACTCCCCAAAATCAAAATATAGAAGTGGCCACTGAATCAATCCAAAATCAAAGTATAATATCGAAGAGGAGGGTCCGATCAGAGGAATGACCTCATTGGCCTGAGAATCGCTCCTGTTTTAGCCACCTTATGCCAACTCACGGGAGTCGGGTCCACGTATTTACCTTACAGGAAACGCCGTCTCCAACCTACTTCATTCTGGAATCTCCACCGCGTACACGGTTAGTCAAAGTGGTTTTCGGTATCGACAGAGAGTATGTCCATATCCGATCCCGGTCTCTTTGCCAACCCATCGTTATTATAACACCGCGGTCATTTAAAATAGTTTATACTTTAAAACCAGAATAAACATTTCCATTTCAAAACTATGAATACGATATCATTTTAAAACCCAAAACAATATGATATCATTTTATCTCAAATATAATTCTTTTCCAAAATCATACTGGTTTTAAGATTTAAATATCTGGAAACCAAACATTTTAATTATACTTTCAAAACATAATATTTCAGGATTCATACTTTTAAAACCATAACTTCAAAAACTTAAATGGTTCGGATATTCAACGATATATAGAATAAAGGGTTTAACTTTAAAGTTACTTCGTAAAGAAAATAATTTCTATGGCTTTACAAATATAATTCTTTATTTAAAGTCTCAACCATATTTTAAATATCACTTTTAAGTTCCAAGCCATTTCAATTTATATACATATATATATCCATTTTGACTATTAATATTTCAAGCTAAAGTGGAAATTTATTCTTTCAACAAATTTAATGTTCTATTATTTAGTTTTGAATATTCATATAAAATTCATAAATAAACTCCAAATTCCAGTAATTAAATAATTTCTCAAATTTACTTTATACTAGAATATCCATTTTTAAGTTTATTTAGGAAACTTTCAGTTTATAAATACCATATCTTTACAATTTCTAAACTTAACATATATTATAAATTTCAAATCCCATTCCTAAATTTTATTCCATTTTTATTTGAAGGATTTATACACAGCTTAAATTCAAAAATTTAACTTCGTATGTATATATATAAATGGAAGAATAATTTTTATAAAATATCAAAATTAAATTTTTATAAATCGTATCACATCCAAACCATAGAAATCACTTTTAAAATAATTTATATATAGACCACGGTGCCTGTATAAAATTTTCTATCCTATGGTCAAGTGATACAGATATTTATCATTTCAATCCGCAATTAAAAATAAACTTTGCGGTTTTATATCATTTCAAACCACAATCCCAAATGAAATGAAAATGCATGATAACTTACAGTTTAATGATATACAAATAAAACATCCATTCATCAACATCATCCATCATCCAATCACAATCATCAATCAATATCAATCAATAACAATATATATTTGACAATATATAACAGGTAATAACTGGCAATTCTATTCAAATTAAATTTAACAACTATTAATATAACAGTTTATATTCAGTAATAATTTATATAACTGTTAACTAGCAGTTTATATGCAAACAAATAAATTCTAACTGTCAATTAATACGCAATAAATAAATTAAATTAACAGTTAAATTAAATAAATGCAATTTAACAGCTATGATGAAATAAACATGCCAAATAGTCATAAATAAATTTCTATTCATTTCTAAGATAAATTTAACAAACATAAAAGCTTTTAGGAGTTGTGAGTGGGTTAAAACACTCACCTTTGGAATTTAAATCGAATTTAAATTCAATTTAAACTCAAAAATTTGACGGTCTCCAAATTCATCCAAATCAGCGTCATCAGATCCGAAATTTAATTACGATCCTAACAAAAAAAATCTCACGTGAAACTGATATCGTATGATGAAGTTACGACGAAAAATCGATTGAAACAAAAAATAAAATAAATAAACAAAAGTAACACAAATATTAACACTACCAAGACACGTCAGCACTACTCCATCTCCCAGAGACGCACGCGCTCTGTTCCATAAGCAGTAACGAACGCAACCGATCCCCTTCAAGCCGTTGACCCATCGTTTGACCAACCTGCGCTCGTTCATCTCGCCACCGTTTGCGATGCCAGAGACCCCCGTGACCTTCCCTATGCATGCCGACCCCAAGCCACCAGTCACGACCACCCAAACGAATAGCAGCCGCCATCCAATTTAAACCCTAGATCGAAATTTGCACGAGATCCAGCCGTTGATACTCGAAACAAAATACATAGATGTACTCCCCTCCGTTCCCTCGTCAAAACCCAGAAAAGGTTTTACGATCCGATGACTTTTGTTGCGACGATGATGTGAGGCCGAAAATGATTTGAATTGTTCTGGATGAACGATAGCTCCAATCGAAAAATGAATTACACCATGAGATTACGTGTTTCGAGAACATTAACATATATTTTTATGGAATTTTTCTGGAGAGTTTGAATTTTCATTGAAATTTGAATTGAAGTAGATCTAGGTTTTGCAACCATTGAGGAAGAGAAAGATATGAAGAAATGAACGTACATCCAAATGATAATAGAAAGGAGGCTAGGGTTTATCACAGTATATTTATAGGTAGGGTTGGGTTAGAGAAGATAGACTAGATAGATGAATGTACGGAACAAACTAAGGCCCAAAAAGTCTGCTATGCCTCCGGAACCGAATTGGTTAAATCTATATATCCAAATAGGTAATTTAAAATATTCTGAACGCGATGGAAAAAGTTTCACATCCAAATTTGATCGTATGAAGAAGTTGTGCTGAAAACAAAATTTTCAAATTGATTTCAAATTGATTTTATTAAAATTGATTTCAAGGCGTTTCACGCCCGTACGATCAAACGACAAGTCCGATCGATACGAAACTTGAAACCCTATAATAATTCACCGATACGGATCCGATGAAACTAGTTTTGTCGAAATCCGAGTCCGTGGCCAAAATGGCTATTTTTATATTCATTAAATAAATCAAAATTTAGTCAATTAAATCCAATTTCCCATTTCTCTTTGATAATTGATGATTCTTATTATTATAAAATTTTCAAACACCTATACTAATTTAAACAAAATTTAACTTGTCGAATTAAATTTAGAAATCCACAAATTTCATTAATTTCACCAAAATATATATATACATTAAATTTCCAAAATTTAATTAAATTTACTTTCCATTATTTATTGTCAATTAGATTGATTTATCATTGGATTCATATTTCAATATGTAAATATCCCCGATTTCATCTGCACTTATATTTACATAGTTTCTAAATATTAAATTTCAAATATTACTTCATTTAACGTTACGTATTTATTATTTATTACTTGCTGCAGTTGATTATCAATTATACTTAATATACTAAATAGATGGTAAATTTTGAATACTTGTTATCATTAACGATTTATTTCCACTTACAAAATAAATGAAATTATTACATAAACTCCCTTAATTAAGTCAACCATTATCTTATATAACTTAACTGGTAATATATATATCAGATTGCCCTAATTGGTTTATAGTTATCAGCTAAATACATACTAACTTGTAAATAAATTCGTTTAATTGCAAATGGATCTGATCAAATTAATAGATTGAATAGATGGGTAAGCAAATAATAAATTTTCCTTTTTGTCAAATTCAAACCCATTCCTACTTAATTATCAATTACAATTTATTACGAAACATTGATTTTATGCAGTTACCTTTTATTTGCGTAGTATTACATCAATTCCTATAACCTTGGATTCATTCCCAATTCACCAAATTCAATTAATTACACTTTACAAATGTGTTTCCAATATATAGGTATTGCCCAAGTTAAATTTATTAGCTAACTCATATTAATAAACAAATGACTTATATGAATGATTAAAATTTTCAATTATCTCACTTTACTCCTAAACTTCTGTTATTGTAAACCTTAAATGATTTCATCAAAATTTAATAAAAATCCCAAACTAAATCACCCATTGCAACATGCCACTGAAATAGGAATTTTATACTAATTGTTATCATACCCATAATTACACGCTTATCACTAAGTCCCACATTTGCATAAATTTATTAAATTGGAATGTTTATTAAGGTTTATGCATTTCCAACTTGTACTGATTTTGCACAATCGTCATTTACCTTACATTTCATTTCTATTCATTATATATTCATTTTATTCCATTCATTTGGGTACTGCATTGAAATATATTTATTAACTAATACTAACGTTATTATCATTAATTATAATTGGATTTCCAATTTTTATTCAATACCTTGAACAATAACTTACATATTAATCAAATCCTTCTTCTACTTAATTCAAATTGGATTATATTCCAATTCCTATAACTAGGTCTTAAGTCACCATTTACATAATTAAATTTAGCGTTTATTTCAATCTTCGTTTATAATTTAAAGTTTCTACTAAATTAAATTACAAAACTTATGAACTTTAACAAATTTAATCAACCAAATAAATTTTTCTAATGTTTATATATTTGCAATTCAATTCAGTTATTATTTCATTAATACCATTTTAAATCAACTAATTATGACTTATAACCACAAACACAAATTTTCGTTATTTCAATCTATGTCATATAAACATTTTAAATTATTTACCTTTAATTACAGTTACTAGCTAACCCCTGCATTTACTCCATTAAAAATCCTAAGACTTCTATTTCAATTTAAATTAGATTAGCAAACATATCAAATTGACTCATTTAATATCATTGAATTTAACGGGTCGTTACACTCTCCCCCACTCAAAACTTTTCGTCCCCGAAAAGGAAAAAGAAGGGAGAAGGAAGAATTAAAACAGTACATCTATTTCAAATATTAACTTATAATCAATAATTTACTAAAAGAAATTTCCTTAAACGGAATATACTCGTTTTATAATCATTATATCCTTTTATACTTAAATAATTAAAGTTTGGAAATCATTTTCAACAAAATTCTAAGTTCAAAATTTACGGAAAATTTTGGCAGAGTCTCCTTTGTACGGAGAGACTCTGGAGAAAATATAATATCCAAATATACAAATATATTACATATATTATCAAAATATTATATCCCAACATGGGAAACTATATAAAATGGCGCTATAAAACGAAATCCGAAAACGTACCTATTTGTCAGGCAATATACGCTTATTATTTTGGAACCAAAAGCAGTAGCAGTTGCTTCCATCACCTGTATTCACTTATATAATCTAAAAGGTTAAATATTTATTTTAAAGTGAACTATTCAAGTGGATTCAATCATTAATCAACCAAACAATTCAACAACCATCAACCTTACAAACAACATACATACACAAATAAAGCAACCATTTAATCCATCAAACAAATAGTTGTTTGGGTTCAAACTTGAAATTTGTATGAAATGAAATTAACTATCAAGTGCATCCTTTACTCAACAGTCTTAGATGGAACAAAGATAGATACTTATTCATTTAACCACTTCAAACTACTTACCCAACAACATAAATCAAACAACACAATTCAAACCAACACCCAAATTTATTTATTATACATTTATCTCATGCTTCAATGGTTTGATTTTCTTTCTTTCATTTATGGAGTGATTTCTTTATTTCTTATAAATTTTCATTTTCCATTTATCACAAAATTCATTATATCTGTATTCCAATTTATTTACTAAAGTTTCTATCATCTATTTATACTACTTACCTTTACTTATAGTAAAATTTCCAATTTAACTTAAGTCTATACAATTAATTCTCATTAATAATAGCAAATTAATAGAATACCTTTATTACCTTACTCTTCACTTGTAAGATTTCCCCTTACATTTTCCTACTAACATTGCAACTTTTTATTATATGGTAAGTTATGTATGTTTTAAGAATGTAAGTGAAAATTTACAAGTTTCTTCTCCATTCCTTTAATTAATATATATTTGTTTTATAAATTACAATTTCGACTTACCTTTAATCTCATTCATTTATTTAATGTTGAAGTTTCCATTATATTTAATTACAGTAACCCTCTACTTACACTTAATTTATTAACCTTATAACTTGCATTCCTATAAGTGAAAGATTTTACTCATTCATTAACTATGGATTGCAGTCATTTATATTTTTCCTACTTTCCATTATATTAGAATAGGGGAAATTAAGGCGTACTTAAGTTAATAACCCTACAATCAAACTTTATAAATTAAGGAATTTCATTTTTTACTTAAGTTTAAAATCACCTATTTATATTACTTGCCTTAAAATTTTAGTAAAGTTTCTATTATAACTTAAGTTTATACCATTAGATTATTATTTAATATAGCAATTCATTGAATACTTCATTATTTCCAAAATTTCTACTTGTATAATATTCTATTCCAATCCCTTATTTACATTTCAACTTTTTATACTTGGTAAGTTATTTATGTTAAATAAAAAGCAAAAGAACTTATACAAGTTTAATCTCAACCCTTTTAATTCATTGATTACTGAACCTTTATTTCACTAACCTAATTTTTTTTTTACAACTAATTAATGGAAATTCAAGAATTAATACCGGGTCAAATTCCAAAATTACTTTAAAATAATAGATAATTAATTTCTTACAACTTTTATATCTCTAATTACCTTTAAACAATTAAAATTTTAAATAATTTCAAAACAAATCTACAGTAGAGTTTACTACAGTGGCCTTTCCCTTCGAAACTCGAAAATGAAAGTCGATGATGCGGCCGTCATCACCGAAATTATTTTCCAGCGACAGAGAGGAAAATACAAAATTTATTTCTCCAAAATCTTCTTTAAAACAATTCCTTCGAATTATACTAAATATTTATATAAGGAAATACTTATAAACCAAATCATTATATTTCATAAATCCTTTGAAAGCAGATTTTCAAAAATCCCGGACTTAAGTTCTCAAATCTCCAATTTGATTTATTTTAATTTCAACTTTGCTTTAATTATTATAAATATTCTATTACCTAACACCCAATCTATAGCAACCAAAATATATATCTTTATAAAAATATTTTTATATATAGAAAATATAATAGGCAAAATTATTTCATTCAGCTATATAAAACAAATATTATGTCGGTCTGTCCTATTAAGTGTTTAGAAATCCCTATTGATGACATAGCGTCCCATGCATCAACCGGAATTTATAAATACAAAGCGGAACAGATTAACACAATATCAAAATCTTTTATTAACACTAACAAATACGCTCTCTCATATATATACACTCAGCGACTCCCATAGGATATTTCTACCCTATTAACAAGAATTAAACCCCACAAAGCCAAGGTTTATCGCTAAACCAAAGCTCTGATACCAACTGTAACATCCAGCCTTTTCGCACACTTTAAACTGACACACGTGCCAATTCAAAGCATACGCAAGGGCGGATTGTTATGGGGTAAATAAGAAAAAACAGAGAAGAAATAAAACAAAATAGAATCTCACAGCGGAAGGATAAAATATAATAATCAATATACAGTTCATGATAACTGTTTACAAAATATTTATTTTACTTATACAATGAATATCAGAGTTACACATACCAATACAATCAATGCAGCGGAAATTTAGAGTGTGGTGCAATACTTTAAATAATATAATACGGATTCTTCGTCTTCGTCCTCCAAAGCTAAAATCTTCGATCCTGAAATGCTCGGACTGACCCGAGCGAATTTGAAAAGACAAAAACACTCGAGTCAGAACTAAAAGATCTTATGTGAGTTAAATTACAGAAATAAATATGAGTACAGTAACTCAAGAGATGCTCGGGATTTACATCTCCTAAGGATCCGTTAAACTATTTACTATGTAGTATATTGCGCTATTATAATAGCGTCTACATATAAAATAAACTTACTTTTAAATAGCGTTAAGGCTTTACATTTTCCACCTTAACACGTAAAATGCCAATAGTCTATACAGTACCGTAATACCTCCCGATCGGGAAGCTACCAGAGGATACTCCATAGGTACGACACAAATAGAAACTCGTAGTGAAGGCTCGGTATGGTAGGTGACACGGCACAACTAGGCAATGCCAGGGTAGATATACCAATTGCTATCCAGGCTGGTGGAAACGCGTAGCCGCAGTTACCGCCCACCTCGGACTAACTCCCCAAAATCAAAATATAGAAGTGGCCACTGAATCAATCAAAAATCAAAGTATAATATCGAAGAGGAGGGTCCGATCAGAGGAATGACCTCATTGGCCTGAGAATCGCTCCTGTTTTAGCCACCTTATGCCAACTCACGGGAGTCGGGTCCACGTATTTACCTTACAGGAAACGCCGTCTCCAACCTACTTCATTCTGGAATCTCCACCGCGTACACGGTTAGTCAAAGTGGTTTTCGGTATCGACAGAGAGTATGTCCATATCCGATCCCGGTCTCTTTGCCAACCCATCGTTATTATAACACCGCGGTCATTTAAAATAGTTTATACTTTAAAACCAGAATAAACATTTCCATTTCAAAACTATGAATACGATATCATTTTAAAACCCAAAACAATATGATATCATTTTATCTCAAATATAATTCTTTTCCAAAATCATACTGGTTTTAAGATTTAAATATCTGGAAACCAAACATTTTAATTATACTTTCAAAACATAATATTTCAGGATTCATACTTTTAAAACCATAACTTCAAAAACTTAAATGGTTCGGATATTCAACGATATATAGAATAAAGGGTTTAACTTTGAAGTTACTTCGTAAAGAAAATAATTTCTATGGCTTTACAAATATAATTCTTTATTTAAAGTCTCAACCATATTTTAAATATCACTTTTAAGTTCCAAGCCATTTCAATTTATATACATATATATATCCATTTTGACTATTAATATTTCAAGCTAAAGTGGAAATTTATTCTTTCAACAAATTTAATGTTCTATTATTTAGTTTTGAATATTCATATAAAATTCATAAATAAACTCCAAATTCCAGTAATTAAATAATTTCTCAAATTTACTTTATACTAGAATATCCATTTTTAAGTTTATTTAGGAAACTTTCAGTTTATAAATACCATATCTTTACAATTTCTAAACTTAACATATATTATAAATTTCAAATCCCATTCCTAAATTTTATTCCATTTTTATTTGAAGGATTTATACACAGCTTAAATTCAAAAATTTAACTTCGTATGTATATATATAAATGGAAGAATAATTTTTATAAAATATCAAAATTAAATTTTTATAAATCGTATCACATCCAAACCATAGAAATCACTTTTAAAATAATTTATATATAGACCACGGTGCCTGTATAAAATTTTCTATCCTATAGTCAAGTGATACGGATATTTATCATTTCAATCCGCAATTAAAAATAAACTTTGCGGTTTTATATCATTTCAAACCACAATCCCTAATGAAATGAAAATGCATGATAACTTACAGTTTAATGATATACAAATAAAACATCCATTCATCAACATCATCCATCATCCAATCACAATCATCAATCAATATCAATCAATAACAATATATATTTGACAATATATAACAGGTAATAACTGGCAATTTTATTCAAATTAAATTTAACAACTATTAATCTAACAGTTTATATTCAGTAATAATTTATATAACTGTTAACTAGCAGTTTATATGCAAACAAATAAATTCTAACTGTCAATTAATACGCAATAAATAAATTAAATTAACAGTTAAATTAAATAAATGCAATTTAACAGCTATGATGAAATAAATATGCCAAATAGTCATAAATAAATTTCTATTCATTTCTAAGATAAATTTAACAAACATAAAAGCTTTTAGGAGTTGTGAGTGGGTTAAAACACTCACCTTTGGAATTTAAATCGAATTTAAATTCAATTTAAACTCAAAAATTTGACGGTCTCCAAATTCATCCAAATCAGCGTCATCAGATCCGAAATTTAATTACGATCCTAATATAAAAAATCTCACGTGAAACTGATATCGTATGACGAAGTTACGACGAAAAATCGATTGAAACAAAAAATAAAATAAATAAACAAAAGTAACACAAATATTAACACTACCAAGACACGTCAGCACTACTCCATCTCCCAGAGACGCACGCGCTCTGTTCCATAAGCAGTAATGAACGCAACCGATCCCCTTCAAGCCGTTGACCCATCGTTTGACCAACCTACGCTCATTCATCTCGCCACCGTTTGCGATGCCAGAGACCCCTGTGACCTTCCCTAAGCATGCCGACCCCAAGCCACCAGTCACGACCCCCCAAACGAACAACAGCCGCCATCCAATTTAAACCCTAGATCGAAATTTGCACGAGATCCAGCCGTTGATACTCGAAACAAAATACATAGATGTACTCCCCTCCATTCCCTCGTCAAAACCCAGAAAAGGTTTTACGATCCGATGACTTTTGTTGCGACGATGATGTGAGGCCGAAAATGATTTGAATTGTTCTGGATGAACGATAGCTCCAATCGAAAAATGAATTACACCATGAGATTACGTGTTTCGAGAACATTAACATATATTTTTGTGGAATTTTTCTGAAGAGTTTGAATTTTCATTGAAATTTGAATTGAAGTAGATCTAGGTTTTGCAACCATTGAGGAAGAGAAAGATATGAAGAAATGAACGTACATCCAAATGATAATAGAAAGAAGGCTAGGGTTTATCACAGTATATTTATAGGTAGGGTTGGGTTAGAGAAGATAGACTAGATAGATGAACGTACGGAACAAACTAAGGCCTAAAAAGTCTGCTATGCCTCCGGAACCGAATTGGTTAAATCTATATATCCAAATAGGTAATTTAAAATATTCTGAACGCGATGGAAAAAGTTTCATGTCCAAATTTGATCGTATGAAGAAGTTGTGCTGAAAACAAAATTTCCAAATTGATTTCAAATTGATTTTATTAAAATTGATTTCAAGGCGTTTCACGCCCGTACGATCAAACGACAAGTCCGATCGATACGAAACTTGAGACCCTATAATAATTCACTGATACGGATCCGATGAAACTAGTTTCGTCGAAATTCGAGTCCGTGGCCAAAATGGCTATTTTTATATTCATTAAATAAATCAAAATTTAGTCAATTAAATCCAATTTCCCATTTCTCTTTGATAATTGATGATTCTTATTATTATAAAATTTCCAATCACCTATACTAATTTAAACAAAATTTAACTTGTCGAATTAAATTTAGAAATCCTCAAATTTCATTAATTTCACCAAAATATATATATATATATATATTAAATTTCCAAAATTTAATTAAATTTACTTTCCATTATTTATTGTCAATTAGATTGATTTATCATTGGATTCATATTTCAATATGTAAATATCCCCAATTTCATCTGCACTTATATTTACATAGTTTCTAAATATTAAATTTCAAATATTACTTCATTTAACGTTACGTATTTATTATTTATTACTTGCTGCAGTTGATTATCAATTATACTTAATATACTAAATAGATGGTAAATTTTGAATACTTGTTATCATTAACGTTTTATTTCCACTTACAAAATAAATGAAATTATTACATAAACTCCATTAATTAAGTCAACCATTATCTTATATAACTTATCTGGTAATATATATATCCGATTGCCCTAATTGGTTTATAGTTATCAGCTAAATACATACTAACTTGTAAATAAATTCGTTTAATTGCAAATGGATCTGATCAAATTTAATAGATTGAATAGATGGGTAAGCAAATGATAAATTTTCCTTTTTGTCAAATTCAAACCCATTCCTAATTAATTATCAATTACAATTTATTACGAAACATTGATTTTATGCAGTTACCTTTTATTTGCGTAGTATTACATCAATTCCTATAACCTTGGATTCATTCCCAATTCACCAAATTCAATTAATTACACTTTACAAATGTGTTTCCAATATATAGGTATTGCCCAAGTTAAATTTATTAGCTAACTCGTATTAATAAACAAATGACTTATATGAATGATTAAAATTTTCAATTATCTCACTTTACTCCTAAACTTCTGTTATTGTAAACCTTAAATGATTTCATCAAAATTTAATAAAAATCCCAAACTAAATCACCCATTGCAACATGCCACTGAAATGGAAATTTTATACTAATTGTTATCATACCCATAATTACACGCTTATCACTAAGTCCCACATTTGCATAAATTTATTAAATTGGAATGTTTATTAAGGTTTATGCATTTCCAACTTGTACTGATTTTGCACAATCGT
Source organism: Allium cepa (assembly GCA_030765085.1). Lineage (NCBI taxonomy): Eukaryota > Viridiplantae > Streptophyta > Magnoliopsida > Asparagales > Amaryllidaceae > Allium > Allium cepa. The sequence goes on along the minus strand of CM060938.1, from coordinate 712,258,326 downwards.
CATTTACCTTACATTTCATTTCTATTCAATATATATTCATTTTATTCCATTCATTTGGGTACTGCATTGAAATATATTTATTAACTAATACTAACGTTATTATCATTAATTATAATTGGATTTCCAATTTTTATTCAATACCTTGAACAATAACTTACATATTAATCAAATCCTTCTTCTACATAATTCAAATTGGATTATATTCCAATTCCTATAACTAGGTCTTAAGTCACCATTTACATAATTAAATTTAGCGTTTATTTCAATCTTCGTTTATAATTTAAAGTTTCTACTAAATTAAATTACAAAACTTATGAACTTTAACAAATTTAATCAACCAAATAAATTTTTCTAATGTTTATATATTTGCAATTCAATTCAGTTATTATTTCATTAATACCATTTTAAATCAACTAATTATGACTTATAACCATAAACACAAATTTTCGTTATTTCAATCTATGTCATATAAACATTTTAAATTATTTACCTTTAATTACAGTTACTAGCTAACCCCTGCATTTACTCCATTAAAAATCCTAAGACTTTATTTCAATTTAAATTAGATTAGAAAACATATCAAATTGACCCATTTAATATCATTGAATTTAACGGGTCGTTACATGTTCGATTGAAACTCTTGTGACAATTTCCTAGTGAAGATCTACAGTTTATTCGTAAATATTTGAGTTAAGCAAGTGGTTATGGGACATGAAGCTAAACTTTTATATTTACTAGCTTAGTGTAATTGACACTTCTCGTTAGTCATGACGTTCATTTTGTGATTTAGTCTAGCAATTGGTCGATGTCTCTAATTTTGCAAGGTTAGGCTAGACACAATTTGTGTGATTTTGACTCACACATACCTTTTTTCTTTTTGGTTAGCCTAGACACCTGTTGTGTGATTTCGACTCATACATATCTTTTCAGTTTGCAAGGTTAGGCTAGACACCATTTGTGTGATTTTGACTCACACATACCTTTTTGCTTTTTGGTTAGCCTAGACACCTGTTGTGTGATTTCGACTCATACATATCTTTTCAGTTTGCGAGGTTAGGCTAGACACCATTTGTGTGATTTTGACTCACACATACCATTTTGCTTTTTGGTTAGCCTAGACACCTTTTGTGTGATTTCGACTCACACATATCTTTTCTGTTTGCGAGGTTAGGCTAGACACCATTTGTGTGATTTCGACTCACACATACCTTTTTGCTTTTGGTTAGCCTAGACCTTGTATGGGTGATTCCGACTCACCCATTTGGGGTAGCTCCCCATGGTCTTCGGACCATTCGTGTGATAGGCCTCTTTCCCTTTTTCTTGTGATTTCTGGATTTCGTGTGTTGAATTCCGGAATTTATGCTTCACCTATTTTTGTGATTTCTATTGACATGATTTATCAATTTTTGTGCATTGGTGAATTCGTGTGCCATTGACTTGTTGTGAATACAAGTTTTGGGTATGAAACCCTTTTTGGATGTTTGTGAAGATTCTTGTGGAATTGAACGATCTTTTGTTGATCATAATTTGCATGCTTATAGTAGTATGCCATTATGGATATTATATGTTTATGCCATATCTTTTACTTTATATCATGTCATCTGATATTTATAGCTAGACTGATCCGTTTATTATTTTGTTATAAATAATACTCGGGTCAGACCGAGATGTTACAGGTGCTTCTGCTTGACTTCTCCCTTGGGATTCATTACTCTGACTTTTGACTAACCACATAGATTAGCAGTTTTTGTTGTTTACACTTGAGATATAGACTCATAGTTGTATTCTTTTGTATAGCGCGTGTTGCTATTCGTTTGTATTATTGTGGATCTTTTTGACCACTACTCTGATATACACTTTCATGTGTTAGTTATTTATTCATATCTTCTTCCGCCTTTGTGATATGAATTGTCTGTGACTGATTTATGTTATGTTTATTTCTATATTTGTTCTGAAGATATTATAGCCACTGTGTAGTAGCTTTGAGTTTGTGTCGGTATGTCGGATTTCCCTCTTGATAAGAAATGCATGTTATACTATCTGACATATCGATGCTCGCGCAAAGCAATTACACGGATGGTCGCTCCTCAACGGCCTTATTCTCCGTGCTAGTTGACAGCATTCACCGTAATGTTCTTGCCTAGCGTGGGTATAGAGGTGGGGCGTCACAGCTTGGTATCAGAGCCAAACTTCGGAACAATGTAGAATAATCTAGCAAGGATCATGTCCTAAGTCTTTCTTAGGAGTCGTGCTTTAGGATTTTATTCGGGTGCTTGTACCGTTCAATCCTATTTTCTTTAAAGATTCCTTGTTTTATCTATCAAGATTGCTTGATATGTATTTTAAGAATAACTTTTTCTTCTTCTTTTCTTTCTTTCTTAAAGAAAATAAATGGTTGGTTCTAGCAATCCTAGCGCTGGTCAATCCAGTAGCCCTTCTCTGGATGGCGCATTCATATCTGCCCAACAATTTTTGGATCTTGTAATGAATCAAGAGTTTATCTATGCTTTGAGTAAGAACCCCGAAATGGTTCTACCTTTGAAACTTGAAGTTCCTTTCAATCAGCTTGCGGATATCACTCTTCGATATGAAGAGGATGGTAAAGGAAGTCTTAGTGCTATTGGAATTTCCAAGAAGAGGCACACTATCTTCAAGAGCCTTAATCCCAATAAGAAAGTGAAGCAAACTACTTTGGTGGTAAAGACTCGAATCCCTAATCATGGAGGATGCTACAATTGTAATTCTAAGGACCACTATGCAAGGGAGTGCCCGAAACCCCTCTTTTGTCGTTATTGCAAAGGTTTGGGTCATCTTTTATCTTCGTGTCCTAAGCTTTCAAGCAAGAAGAAGGTGGAACAAGAAACATCAGTAGACAAGACTCCTACCCCAAGTCGTAAACAATGCTACAATTGTGGTTCCGCGGACCATTATTTAATTAAGTGTCCGAAACCCCTTTATTGTCGCTATTGCAAAGAACCGGGTCATCTTTTATCTGCATGTCCTAAACTTTTGAACAAGGACATGAGAAAGCTAAATATTGTGCAAGCCCCTAGCAACACTTCTCTTGGTCAAGGTATTTCACATTCAATCCTTGATGGCATTTGTTTTATGATCTTCCTATTTGAGTTCTTGTTGATATGGGTTTATCTTATCATTTTTATATCAAAAGAACTTGTGACTCTTTTTCTTTAAACATTTATGGGCTTGATGATTTCTTTGAGGATTGCGAATTCGGATTAGTGGATCCGCAACACCCAATTTTCTTTCTATTGATGTCGAAATTATTTTATGTGATCTTTCTTTCCGAGCCGATATTTTTACTTAGGCTTCGGAATTGACCTTTGGAAAGGACTGGCTTAATCATTGTGAAGCCCTGTCCTATATTTTCGAGTGGACTATTCATCTTCGACATTTTCTATCTGTAAGCAGATTTCTATTTTTCCTTTATGATTTCGATTCCAATTTGGTGGAATCATTTTATTCCTTAAGCCACTTATAAGGAAAGTGTTATTTCTCTCATTCATGTACTTTGAGAATTTTCCGGTATTTTTGAGTTTGTCTTAGGGATATCACCTAAGAGATCTTTTGAGTGGTGTTAAGGTCTTTTCAGTTTGACCTTGCCACCGATTTTCAATTGCTACAAGTTGCGGGAGTTAGCATTCCACTTACCGCATTTCATACTCGTTATGATTCTTATGAATGACTTATTAAGTCATTCAGTTTGCCCATCTTGTTTCATCCATTTTATAAATCGAATATTCTATGAATGTCTCGATAATTCCATTCTTGTATTTATTGATTTTGGATGAAAATAGTAATTTAAAATTTTGCAGATCTTTTTCACAAGATTTAGTTATAAGTATAAATAGGATTTCTGTTTTTAGAACGAACAAAGAGAATTTTCAAAAGTTTTTAGAAACATGTTTATCCTATAAAAGATGATTTTGTGATTGTATTGCCCGTTGAGTGCTTTAAGAATTCTAGTCGATGCACTTGATCAACGTTATCGATAGGAATTTCCTAAACGCTTTGATGAGACAATCAGACACGATATATTGACTTGTAAAATGTAAATTTTTCTACAAATATTATTACATAAAGATAAATGTAATTTTGAAAGTTTTAGCTTTTCGAGAAAGAAGGTTATAAATTCTTTTCCGATACTCTTATTCTTGTGATTCCCGAAGGGAACCAAGACTTTATCTTTTGTACCAATGTTAATCGTATTGGTTTGGATGTCGTTCTCTTGCAAAAGATAACGTGCTATCGTTTGTGCTTCTAAATCATTAAAAGCCGATTGAGACTAGGTATGCCGCTCATGATCTAGTGCTCACGGCCATTGTTTTTGCTTTTAGAGTTTGGCATCATCATTTTGGGGGAGAAATTTGTTCTCCACCTCGATCATAAATGTTTGGTATATTTATTTTCTTAAAAGGAAATTAATTTGCGTCAACAACGTTGGCTCGAGTTCCTTGCTTCTTATGATCTTGATATTCTTTATACACCCGGTAAGGGTAATCGTGTCGTCGATGCTCTTAGCCGTAAGCAACAAGTAGTTGTTTCCATGATGATATCCGAATGGAACGATCCCGAGATCTTATCCACTTGTGAGATTCGAGAACGCGTATCCAATTTATGCTCATCATTTGTTTTATGTAGCCTTGAGGCTCATCCTTCTCTTTTAGACCGCATCCTTGAAGCTCAAAGGCTATATCCCGACTTGGCTCTTCTTGGCCAAAATATTAAGGATAAAATTGATATTGAAGGTTTGAATGACTTTGATATTAAAAAGACTTTGATATTAATTCTCGTGGCGGCATTCGGAGATTTGGTAGACTTATCGTGCCAAATATTAGTGATCTTCGAAAAGACATCTTAGAAGATGCCCATCGTTCTAATTTTACCATTCATCCCGGTAGTAGTAAAATGTATGCGGATATGAAGCGACTTTATTATTGGGAGGGAATGAAATCTGATATTGCTAACTTTGTTAAGCGTTGCATGACTTGCCAACTCGTTAAGGCCGAACATCAAAGGCCGGGTGGATTATTACAACCTTTAGAAATTCCAATTTCGAAGTGGGACCAAATTTCCATGGATTTTATTGACGGCCTTCCCCGTTCTCGTTCGGGCCATGATAGCTTATGGGTTGTAGTTGATAGACTTACTAAATCCACCCATTTTATTCCCGTTCGGTCTAACCGAACCGTTCCTCTTTTGGCCAATCTCTTTGTTAAAGAGATTGTTAAATTACATGGAGTTTCTACTTCTATTGTTAGTGATCGCGATCCATTGTTTACTAATGGATTCTGGAAGAGTCTCCAAAAAGCTTTAGGAACGAAGCTTAATTTTAGCACCGCTTATCACCCCCAGTCCGATGGACAAACTGAGCGTGTGAATCAAACTCTTGAAGATCTTCTTCGTGCTTGTGTGCTTGATTTCGGAGGAAGCTGGGAAGATCATATTCCTCTTGTCGAATTTTCCTATAATCATAGCTTCCAATCTAGTATTGGTATGGCACCTTTCGAGGCACTCTATGGAAGGCCATGCCGATCTCCTTCTTGTTTGCTTGAGGCCGGTGAGAGGCTGGTTTAGGGTCCAGACTTTTTTCGGGATTCCACAGAAAAGGTTGAACTTATTCGACATACGATGAAAGAAGCCCAGAGCAGACAAAAATTCTATGCTGATAACCGGAGAAGGAAGTTAGAATTTTCTGTGGGAGATCTTGTGTTCATTCGTGTTTCACCTATGAAAGGTGTTGTACGTTTCAGTCGATCGGGAAAATTGGCGCCTCGATATATTGGGCCATTTCCTATCACTGAACATATTGGTTCCATGGCTTATCGCCTATCATTACCGTCTCAGTTTTCTGCCATACATGACGTGTTTCATGTTTCTCAATTACGGAAATGTCTTCGAGATTCTGATTCTATTCTTGAGCCCGGTGTTATGGAAGAGATTGAAGTTTCGCCTAGTTTACCTTATGAGCAACATCCTATTCGTATCATTGCTTCGGAAGTCAAACGACTTCGAAATAAAGATGTTCCGCTTGTTAAAGTTCAATGGTCTTCAAATCCTAAGGATTGTTCTTAGGAATCTAGAGAGTTCATCGAGCGAACACATCCGGACTTACTTTCTCGTGCTCTTTGAGGTGAACTTCTTATTTCAAACTTCTTTTGCGTTGAATATGCTTTTATGGTTGTTACTATATATCTTCTTCTTAAATATTGCGAGGACGCAATTATTTTAAGGAGGGGAGTCTGTAACAACCCGCATATTTGTCGATTTTATATTTAAATATTTTATTTAAATATTTTATCGATACTCGGAATTTAGTCCGAAAAGCTACTTTTTGCATACGGTCGAATTGGGACTCGAGACCCCTTCCATTGAGTTCAAAACGCCGTTTGCGACCTTTTTTAGTGTAAACTTCGATATGTTTGGAGTTAGTAAAGTTTTGCTACTTTTTCACTTAGGGCTTTGGTTTGGGCTGAGCCCATTAACCCCACTTAACTCAGTTCCAGCCCTCTCCTCTTCATTACTTCATTTCATATTCCTAACACTTTAAGCTTTAAGAAAAAATGGTGGAAGAGAGTGGAAATTAGAAATTCGAAGCCCTAGTTTCATTGCAAATCCAAGATCTAGCTCCAATTTCTAAGAGAACCCATTGGTAAGCATCTCCTTCTTCTTCCCCAACTCATTCTCTCTTTGATTTCAGAAAATTCCTAAACAATATTTCTCTTTTAAGCTTAGAATCAAGCTTCTTGAGTTGGGATTGAAGTGTGGTTGATCTTCCTTTGCTTTCAAGCTTCTTCTTCATTGATTTGGGTTCAAAGGTGAGATTTTTATCTCACATCTTAGTCTATAATTATCTTTGATTGTTAGGTATGAATTCCTAACACATATTCATGTGCATTTGATTTTGGTTTGAATTGGTTTGGTGTATATTCCAATTTTTGGTGTTTTGAAATCAAAATCTATGAAAATCCTTTTATGGATATCTTAACATGTTTTGGTGTCGCATTGAAGAGCCATAAGGGCCGGGTAGTCGATTGGCATAAACCCCTAGCGCCATTTCTCGAATTTGGTTGTGAATTGGTTGGAATTTGCACATCTTGTGCCAAGGCAGGGAAAAATGCCTTAGCTCCAGTCAGTCGACTGGACTTCTTGGTCAGTCAACTGGCAGAAGCTAATAAACAGGGTGAAGGCTTCCTGCAGAGCCTTGGGGCTCTATTTACTGCAGTCAGTCGACTGATTCACTGAGTTCAGTCGATTGACCTACATCCCGAGAGTTTTTTTGGGGACTGTGTTCAGTCGACTGAACCCAGTGGGTCAGTCGACTGACCTGCTCATATTTGCCTATTTGAGCCTTGTTTTGCTTGGTTTCCAATTTTTATCGACTCGTTTTGATTTCTAGTTGTTGTTATCAATTATTCGACTCTGATGACTTGTATTTTGGAATTTTTGGAAATATCCACTTTGATGGATTTGTTGTCGATTTCTTTGGATTTTATTCACGTCTTCGAATGTGAACTTTTATGGTTGACTGTTTCTACAATCACTTCTATGATTTGTCACTTTTAAATATAAAGTTTTTCAATACTAGTAGTAAATATCAAAACTCTTTCATCAAAATGATTTCGACACTATTTTATTACTAAGCTCGTTCTCTTAAACCGTTTTCCAATCTATTAGTATATACAAACCTTTACCTCACTCGTACGAGAAATCTAATTAAACGACTTAGTAAAACAAGTGGTATGAAACGCTTGCGTTTACTTCGTCGGTTAATTCTTGGACTTGTTCGATTGAAACTCTTGTGACAATTTCCTAGTGAAGATCTACAGTTTGTTCGTAAATATTTGTGTTAAGTAAGTGGTTATGGGACATGAAGATAAACTTTTATATTTACTAGATTAGTGTAATTGACACTTCTCGTTGGTCATGACGTTCATTTTGTGATTTAGACTAGCAATTGGGCGATGTCTCTCAGTTTGCAAGGTTAGGCTGGACACCATTTGTATGATTTTGACTCTCACATACCTTTTTTCTTTTTGGTTAGCCTAGGCACATGTTGTGTGATTTCGACTCATACATATCTTTTCAGTTTGAAAGGTTAGGCTAGACACCATTTGTGTGATTTTGACTCACACATACCTTTTTGCTTTGTGGTTAGCCTAGACACCTGTTGTGCGATTTCGAATCATACATATCTTTTCAGTTTGCAAGGTTAGGCTAGACACCATTTGTGTGATTTTGACTCACACATACCTTTTTCCTTTTTGGTTAGCCTAGACACCTTTTGTGTGATTTCGACTCACACATATCTTTTCTGTTTGCGAGGTTAGGCTAGACACCATTTGTGTGATTTCGACTCACACATATCTTTTCTGTTTACGAGGTTAGGCTAGACACCATTTGTGTGATTTCGACTCACACATACCTTTTTGCTTTTGGTTAGCCTAGACCTCATCTGGGTGATTCCGACTCACCCATATGGGGTAGCTCCCCATGGTCTTTGGACCATTCGTGTGATAGGCCTCTTTCCCTTTTTCTCGTGATTTCTGGATTTCGTGTGTTGAATTCCGGAATTTATGCTTCACCTATTTTAGTGATTTCTATTGACATGATTTATCAATTTTTGTGCATTAGTGAATTCGTGTGCCATTGACTTGTTGTGAATACAAGTTTTGGGTATGAAACCCGTTTTGGATCTTTGTGAAGATTCTTGTTGAATTGAACGATCTTTTGTTGATCATCATTTGCATGCTTATAGTAGTATGCCATTATGGATATTGTATGTTTATGCCATATCTTTTACTTTATATCATGTCATCTGATATTTATAGCTAGACTGATCCGTTTATTATTTTGTTATAAATAATACTTGGGTCAGACCAAGATGTTACAGGTGCTTCTGCTTGACTTCTCCCCTGGGATTCATTACTCTGACTTTTGACTAACCACATAGATTAGCAGTTTTTGTTGTTTACACTTGAGATATAGACTCATAGTTCTATTCTTTTGTATAGCACGTGTTGCTATTCTTTTGTATTATTGTGGATCTTTTTGACCACTACTCTGATATACACTTTCATGTGTTAGTTATTTATTCATATCTTCTTCCGCCTTTGTGATATGAATTGTCTGTGACTGATTTATGTTATGTTTATTTCTATATTTGTTCTGAAGAAATTATAGCCACTGTGTAGTAGCTTTGAGGTTTTGTCGGTATGTCGGATTTCCCTCTTGATAAGAAATGCATGTTATACTATCTGACATATTGATGCTCGTGCAAAGCAATTACACGGATGGTCGCTCCTCAACAGCCTTATTCTCCGTGCTAGTTGACAGCATTCACCGTAATGTTCTTGCCTAGCGTGGGTATAGAGGTAGGGCGTCACAAGATACATTTTTGGACCTAGATATTATATTAAATTTTCGATATAAATTCCTATGCCTTTCAAACTCGCACGACCAAACGATCTGTTTGATCACCATGAAATTCAATGACATATTATACTCCACTATTACGGATCCAATGGAACTAGTTTCATCGAAATCCGAGACAGTGCCCCGGAATGACAATTTCACAGGTTTAAATATTGTTTTATATTTAATTATCGATATTTATCCGATCTATTTATATTTGTAAATAAATTTACAAATTGAACTCACCAATACTATTTATTGGTTAAAAGGAGTTAAATAAAATTATTAAATCCATTTATTTAACTTCTTATTCATAATTCAAATATTTAATTATTCCCTGTATCTGAATTATAAGTTATTAAATTATAAAATTCAATTATTTAAATATGTTAAATTAATTGAAAATTTTAAATGAAACGACTAAAAAATTTAGGTTATACAAAGCATCCTTTGGGAGTTGTTGAGTAGTGATGATTTAACGCAGGTGGAACTACAAGCTATTCATATACCCTCTCAAATGCTTTTGTTTAATTGATGACCATAACTTGTGTAGGAGCTTCATGGAGCTATAAAAGGGGAGCTAGCATACTAGGAACATCATTGGAATAGGGAGGAGCAACTAAAGCTCATGTAGCCTCTCGGCTTAGCCATTGCAAATGATTGTTGATATAGCCAGGGTACGCCCATGGGTAATTCTGTAATATATTATAAATTATTAACTTTGTAATAAAATCTAATTGGAAATACAGGCATTTCTCGTTTTGTTATGTGCTTTTTATAATGTGTTATAATTAGTTAATTTAAGTATATTTAATAAAAAGTCCATAAACAATGTGTTTTCTGATAGTAATTACAATTGTTGTAATCATGGGTATTATATCACAGTTTAACAAACACATCAATTTAAATATTACTAGTCAAGTGCACTGAAACTAGATATCAATTCATCCATTGAGACTACAGTATGTAACACTATTCATATGTTGGCCAATGCATTATTCGTGACTGCTGAAGGGACTTTGTGGTTATGTACTAATAGTTATTGGACAATTATGGAATGACTTGCTCAATAGTTTTTTATTGGTTAACAACTAAGGTCAAATAGAAAATATCGATGTGACAACATTAAATAATTCTCCGAACTTGAGAATACTATTGATCTTTAACTTGAAAATTCCACTTTGATTAAGGTCAAATCATTGCATGACATCCACCAAGTGATTATGGTTCGGTCGAGTGGAAGATGGAAGTGAAACACTATTCAAGAGAGGAGTCGTCTCCTCGGTTATATAATATTATTATCACGGCCAACTAAAGTAAATTCAAAGTAAAATCTTTGGCCAGAGTAACCGATTAATAACAATGTTATTATTAAACCAAGAACTTTGTATTTGGACTATAAAGTTGAATTACAATATTGGAATTTTGAACATTACCAAATTCTATATGTCCTAATGTGATTTATATTTTATGAAGACAATTTGTGTTAATAATTGTCACTATAGGGTAATGCTTAAGTAAAGTAAATATGCATTTTACTGAAGTCATGTAAGCGAGAAAATTTTCCATATTTTCAGACCATCTGTTAAATGACATGTGAACGTTAATATTTGAATTTTTCGATACTAATCACAGACCAATTTTACACCTAAAGAGCCACACAACCAAAATGTTGAATAGTCCTAGTACCACCTGATTTAATTAAATATGATTATTATAAATATATCAATATTTTTGTAATATTGAGCATAAAATTTTATTTAATTTTTGTTGATTAATAGTAATGTAACAACCCGCATATTTATCGATTTTATATTTAAATATTTTATTTAAATATTTTGTCGTTAATTGGATATTGGTCCGAAAAGCTACTTTTTGCAAACGGTCAAATTAGGACTCGAGACCACTTCCATTGAGTTCGAAATGCCGTTTACAACTTTTTTAAGTATAAACATTGATAGGTTTGGAGTTAGTGAAATTTCACTAACTTTTCCCGCCTTGGACTTTGGGTTAGTTTAGCCTATTAAGCCCAAGTTCCAACCCCCTTCTCCTCACTCTTCATAAATTTCCTAACTAACTCAAGCTTTGGCATCAATGGTGAAGAGAATGGGAAATTAAAACTCCAAGCACAAATTCAATTGCAAATCCAACATTCAACTCCAAATTCAAGTAGAAGATATTGGATTCAAGCTTTGGATTGCTTCTCCTTGCTTTCAAGCTTCATCTTCATAAATTTTAGTGCAAAGGTGAGATTTTTATCTCACAATTCTAGCCTATAACTATATTGGACCGTTGGGAATGATTCCCTATCACTTTTGCATGCACATTTGCATTTGGTTTGGATTGGATTGGCGAAAAACACCAATTTTTAGCGTTTTGGTGAATTTTCTGCATTTAGGTCGTTCTGGCCATTTTCGTGTGTTCGGAGTTAGGTCGTTCGCGACATAACCCTTAGGTCGCTCGCGTGTTAACGCGCTAGGTTGCACTGCATGTATTGTCATCTCGGAATTAGGTCGTTGGGCTTTAAGTCGTAGGTCGTTTGGCCTATAGGTCGTTAGGTCGCTAACACTTAGGTCGTTTATGGCCTTAAACCCCCTCTGTAGTGTTAGGTCGCTCGCGAGTTGAGTCTTAAGCCGTAGGTCGTTCGTGAGTTAAGCTTTAGGTCGTTTGGCCTTTATAACGTTAGGTTGCTCGTGTGTTAAAACGTTAGGTCGCGTGATCTATATCCCGTAGGTCGTTGACCCCTTGAGTCGTAGAACTGATAGGTCGCTCGCGAGTTAAAATCGATAGGTCGCTCGACCACTAGATCGTATGACCTGTTAGGTCATTAGGTCGCGTAGGTTTTAAGCCGCGTATCAGTTAGGTCGTTCCACCTTATAACCCTTAAGTCACTCACCTCCGTTAAGTCGCGAGTCCCTTAAGTCGCTCACCTCTGTTAAGTCGTGAGTCCCTTAAGTCGCTCGCCTCCGTTAGGTCGTGCATCCCCCTAACTCGTTCGGCCTTGCCTTCATTATGTCGCGTGACACATTAGGTCGCGCATCACCTTAACTCGCTCGACCTTGTTTAGGTCGTTAGGTCGCGAAGACCCTTAGGTCGAACCCCGTAAGCGGTGGCGTTGCCCCCGCACCCCACCTTGTAGGGTTGCCACCCCCCCTGTACCCCCCCTCCGTAGGGGCTCTTTGATGAAAGATGCATTTTGAGTTGATTTCCTTGGATTTCATTCACGTCTTTGAACGCGAAGTTTATTTGTGATTTGTCACTTTAATAAAATAAAGGTTTCAATACTAGTAGTAAATACCAAAACTCTTTCAGCAAAACGATTTCAACTCTATTTTTAATAACAAAGCTTTTTCCTTAAACCGTTTTCCAATCTATTAGTATATACAAACCTTTACCTCACTCGTATGAGAAATGTAATTAAACGACTTAGTAAAACAAGTGGTATGAAACGCTTGCGTTTACTTCGTCGGTTAATTCTTGGACTTGTTCGATTGAATCTCTTGTGACAATTTTCTAGTGGAGATCTACAGTTTGTTAGTAAATATTTGAGTTAAGCAAGTGGTTATGGGACATGAAGTTAAACTTTTATATTTACTAACTTAGTGTAATTGACACTTCTTGATGATCATGACGATCATTTTTGTGTTTTAGACTAGCAACTGTGCGATGTCTCTTTGTCTGCGAGGGAGACTAGACCCCGCTCTTATGATGTTTTGCCATCTCATTTGTGTGATGTTTCGCCATCACATATGTGGTGTAGCGCCCCACGGTCTTCGGGCCATTCCTGTGTCAAAATTAATGGCATGCAACCATGAGATAGCTTCTCGCTTTGTGTTACACGTGTAGGTGAGTTTTCATGCTCCCATTTTGTGAGTTTTCTTGCTCCTATATTGTAATTTCTGGATTTCTTGTGTAGTCTTCTGGAATTTGTGCTTCACCTATTTTCATGACTTTCATTGTTATGATTTTCCAACTTTTATGTTTATGTGAATTTGGATCTTTTAGAAGATTCTTTTTATATTGTTTGATCTCTTGATGATCTTCATTTACATGCTTATCATAGTATGTCTTTATGGTTACTATATGTTCTTGCCATATCTATTGTTTATATCATGTTATCTGATATTTATAGCTAGACTGATCCGTTTATTATTTTCTTATAAATAATACTCGGGTCAGACCGAGATGTTACAGGTGCTTCTGCTTGACTTCTCCCCCAGGGATTTACTACTCTGACTTTTGGCTGACCTTTTAGATTAGCAGTTTTTGTCGTTTACACTTGAGATATATACTCATAGATGTATTCTTTTGCATTGCACGTGTTGCTATTCTTTTGTATTATTGTGGATCTTTTTGACCACTACTCTGATGTACACTTTCATGTGTTAGTTATATATTCATATCTTCTTCCGCCTTTGTGATATGGATGTCTGTGACTGATTTGTGTTATGCATATTTCTATGTTTGTTTCCGACGATTATTATAGCCACCCCCATGATATGAAATCACGAGGATGGTCGCTCCTCAACAGCCTTATTCTCTGTGCTAGTTGACAACTCTACACCGTAGTGTTCTTGGCTAGTGTGGGTATAGAGGTGGGGCGTCACAAGTAACTAGTGCTTATAAAATAGTTATAAAGACACATTTCGATATATAATGTCAATGAGCATTTGAATTAGATTTCGAGATCCGTATAGGAGCCCAAGATGGCTAGCCATACCAAGGAGAAGTGGGATGGAATTTTGATTCAAAATAAGGTGATTTGATAAGCGAAAAAGGTGTATCTTGATCTCCTTTTCAGACCTTAAGATCTTGCATATTTATTCATCTCTAACCTCCACTTTACTTCACTTTTCTTTTGCTCCTCCTAAGACCTGATTTGGAGGACACCAAATCCAATCCTCTTCCTCATTTTCAGGCTTCCAAATACACAAGTTTAATCAAATTCAAAGACCTGTGGTTGCTGAATTTAGATTGGTAGCTCCATCTAAAGGTTTTTTTATATCGATTCAAGGAGTGAACGGATTCAACATCTCAAGCCGTTTCATCTAGGCTTTAGAAAGGGTAACAATCCAATTTATATCATAGACACATAGAGACACAAAACACAGATATATATAAATACATACATACATACATATACATACATACATATATATATATATATATAATTTATCATGTCATTATGTTGCGTTTATTTATATATTATCACACATTCATATATGCTTTTTCCATTAACATTTTATGAATATATGATTGTGTGTGTGTATATGAGTGTTAAAAGTAAAATATTTTTTATATACAATTGTACATATATTATTCAGCAATTAAAAAGGGTTTTTCATTTTAACTTCCGAAAATAACTTAAAACATTTAATAATATTAAACTAGTTTAATTTTTAAAATACGTTCATACATTCATTTACATACATATACACTATACGTAAAATATACATATTAATTTTATTAACATATGTAATTAATATGTTTAATGTGTGTGTATATATATATTATGAACTGTGTGTGTGTATTTATATTATATAATTTATTTTGAATAAAAGTCTAAACTTTTACAATATTGGTGTGTGTATATATAATATGGAAATATGTATTTAACAAAATTTTGTATATGTTATTCTTTCAAAATTTTCAAATTCTATTTATTTAGTGATTTTCGCAAGAAAATCAAATTTAAAAAAACAAAATTTCATACCACAAGATTTAAAAATAAATTT
Source organism: Allium cepa (assembly GCA_030765085.1). NCBI lineage: Eukaryota > Viridiplantae > Streptophyta > Magnoliopsida > Asparagales > Amaryllidaceae > Allium > Allium cepa. The sequence continues at coordinate 712,243,159 of CM060938.1, read as the reverse complement.
TATATTATTTATTCCAATGTGTATATACATAATTATTTATGTATGTATGTATACACACACACATTTTATTATATAAAAAAATCTTATATTTTAAATCACTATACATTTATATAATATGTATGTGTGTGTCTATATGTATTAAATAAATGTACTAAAAGTTCTTGTTTCAAATTATATATGTTATATATTTTTTTTATGTAAAACTGATAGATTAGTATAAATTTGAATTCACTAGATATTAACCATGCAGATCTAGATCTCAGATTTAGAAATCTAATGTCAATTTTTGATTTGAACTTATAGTTATTTGTATTAAATATATAATTACTATAAAATTATATTTTTACATGTATCTATATAAATTGAAAATACTATTTTATGATATATACTGTATATAATTATTGTTATCATCAAAAATCACATCAACCCAGTCAAAGCCTAAAAGAATACGAAAGAAGGCTTCTTAAAGAACGATGGTGATAGCAAGGCCTTTTGAAAGAGTCGAAGGGATGTTTCTGCAAATATTAGATGAATTATGGGCCTCCAAAGAGGTCAAATGGAGACAAGACTACCTTTCCACCTCAGTTGATCCCTTCTAAAGTAGGTGGTTCCATATGCATAAAAGGGTTTTGCATGTGTTAAAAATGCCTTTCGAAAGCATCAAAAGAAAAGTTCTGCATTGCTCAAGGGGATTACTTTCAAAAGCCACCTTCGGCAACCATCTTTTGTCCTCCAAGTAGCCTCCTCCATTACAATTGACCTTTCGTAATGATCCTTTCGCCACCATTAAATCCTTTTAAAACCAAGAAAATATCCTTTTGATAGTGTCGAAAGCCTCCGAAAAATGTATAAAAGTGCGGTGCAAACCAATTTGATACCCAATGATGGAAGGAAGATTCAAGTATTTTGAAAGCTTAAATAATGAAAGCATCATCACTTTCACAATCATTGGATGTGTGCCTTTCGAACACGTTGAACATCCTTTCATGCTTATCAAACACATTAACAACGAGATAAGAGTCACTACTATACCTTCTGATGGAGTCGAAAGCACCCAAGTCTCACTCGAAAGTAATGTTAGAGAGGCACTCTGAATTCAACTGTGGCGGAAAGTTATCAAGGCACCCTTTCGATCAAGATGAAAGGATTGATGCGAAAGGGTCCAATATGCACTTATAAATAAGACCCTAAGGATGTTATTTTAAGGATCCAAATTCATTATTTCCATACTTATTATTTTGTTGAGTTTGTAAACCCTAACTACTAAATCAAATTAGGGATTTCACTTTCTTATAATAAATAAACCCTTGTATTCATGCAAATTATTGAAAAAGCAAATACATGGTACTTTCGAATACATAGATTATGATAACCTCCCATGATAACCTCCAAATATTTATATTGTACGTGACTATCCTTTAATTTTATTTCCAAATCACTTACCTTCTGGAAAAGCTTGGACATCTCATGATCAAAGTTGATTGATGAATTTGATTTAATTTGATGTTTCAATTGAGAAACCATCTCATCTTTCTTCTTGATATCTTCTTCGAGACTAGTGATTTGATCGTTAAGGTCTTTGGTGATTGCCATTTGAAGCAAAAATCTCCTATGCCATTCTAGCGCTTGAGTATTACCTTGAAGTCTAGCAGACAAAGGATCTTTAGATAGGCTTCTCTTTTCAAGATCTGCAATCAATCTAACCCTAAGATTGGTGAAACGTAATAAAGTATCTGATGAGAGTGACATAGTCGCTAACTATATTTCCTATTCAAACAAGCAAAAAATAAATAAATACCCAAAGAAAAATTTTCTTTTATTATAATAGCAGGGGATACAGCTCAAAAAGAAATAAAACAGAGGATACAATATCATTGTTATAATCAAGTACTTGCTTTGACGTATCACACTTAAAGTCTAGAAGTAGCATTTTTAACACTATCTAAAGTGCTAGCCAAAAGAGCAAGTGTCGATTCAAAAGTGACATTAAATCCTTCTGAGGTAACAGTTAGAGGACATTTGGCATAATCCCACCCTCTAGCTGGGGGACTATCACGACCAAAAATTAATTTTTTATGTTGTATTTGAATTTCGTTCAGGAGATTTTCGTTTCAACACCTAGAAAATCAAAGTGAAGCTGGGGATTTTGCATATAAAGCTTTTGTAGATCGCTAAGAAAGCAATATCTACCCAATATTGATAATTTTAAAAGCGAGGCCTTTCTAAATAGTCTCTTCTTAGTTTGACATATTTTCTAAAATAATCCCTAGTAATAGGGTTGCTTGAGAGATATTACTCGATAATAACATAATAAAATAAAACTAAGTATAAAAAGTCAATATAAAAAGTCCATAGATCAATATAAGTACATAATTAGAAGTTCTCTTCTGGTTCATAAAAGATTGACTTTTTAAATAAGTCAAAAATAAACTTATTCTTATAATATTTAAGTTACTCCAGAGGCAATATGCGCGTAATGGAGTTGAACTTTAGCAAGTTCCAACAAGCCCCCGAGTGAGGATCATACCTATATTCATCTAAATATCTCTTTGTAAGTATCTAATAAACCCTCATAAAAGTAAACCAAGTATGGGAAATCTACAGTCGGATGTCTGCAATAAGCTTTATATAAAAATTCTACAAGGATATCTTTGTCTTCAATTAACATTCAAAAGAGTGTCATTAATTCTTTTTTCTCTTCCAAAAGCTTGACGTGCCCTCTTCAGCCGAGGGGCTACTTCTTGATCTCTAAAAGATGATAATACTACTGCGCTTTTATTAAGCTTATAGTACTTGTCAAAGAGTGCATTGTGTTTTTTTATTTATTTATCTAACTCCATATATAAGCTAATTATTTTTGCCTATTTCCTTTCAAGCATTGTCTTATAAAGGTTTACGGATTACTTCCTTATATAAAATGGAAAGATATTACCCAGTGTTATCTTGGAAGTGTAAGCCATTTTGATAAAGAATTCCATACCAAAGAAACTGGAATTGAAGTTTGTAAGGTCTGCTTCTTCCATTTTTGCTCTCCAACATCAAAATTGGTATATTTTCTTTGGGGATCAGAGGAGTCGGAGAATTCAGTCTGACCCACTTCACAAGTGGTGGGATCAAGGTTTACATTATCTGAAACCCTAGAAGTGTCATCGTTACCCCCTCCATGAGAATCATCTTGGTTACTCCAATCTCCACTATTACCCAGACCTTTATCATCGTCACTAGGGTTATCATCATCACTGTCATCGTCATCGCCATCCTCGTCAACGATGACTTCATCATCTTCTTTATCTTCCTCCTCATCTGAATCAAAATCTTCTTATACAGGAGGGACTTTAAAAGACAGGAGACTGGTGGCATGAATTTCACCTCTATTAGGGACCTCAATTCCTTGGTCCATTTCCTTGACTGTAGTCTTAAATCTTTTAACTAGCATAGGGTCGAGAGAAGAAAAACTTAAATCTAGGCACTTCTCTATGTTATCAAAATAGGCTAACATGAATGCATCTTGATATTAATTTACGTTAAATCATTCCGAGAAGTGCTCAGAAATTGAGGCACCAATTGTTTAGCCTTAGAAAAGTTTTAACAACTTTGGATAAAGAGACCTTTTTCTTCTTTAACTTCTTTTTAAGAGAAGTGTATTTCTTCTTAAGAGAAACATGTTTAGCATTAACGCAGGCTTTTTCATCCTCGGACTCTTTCGAAGTCATTTTAAAAGCCAAGACTTCATCGGCTAAGATTTCTCTAGCCTTCCTCTCATCAGAAATTGTAAATTGTGCTTAAGTAAGAGAAGCGCTCAATCTTTCTTGTTCCCTCACTACGTTATCTTTGGTAATAGTCAAGGAAATGATGTGATTACTTAAAGTTGAGACTTCTTCCATGAGCTTTGATGTCTCAGTGGAGGACTTAGAAATTTTTTCCTGAAGAGAGTACTGGTTTAGGAGATTTGAAAGTAAAAGTAAAACTAGAATCAGGATTCAATATAAAAATAGCAATAAGATAATCAAACAATATGGAATATATCAGAAATTGTTCTTCGATCAGATATCGACAATGAATTAATGGATCTGGTATAGAGGTAGGCGGTCGAATAGCGGAAAATGATGGAGAGCTCATAACTAATCACACGATATTCTCAAATTCATTAAGAGCCACCAGTGATGAGGGTCTAGAAGGATTCAAGTCTTGGGAAGGAGTTGAAGTACCTAAATCCTTTTGCATTTGCTTGATGAGGCTTAGAGAATCAGATACAATGATATGAGTCATAAAGTTGTCCTTTGAAAGAACCATCTAGTTTTGAATAATAGTTGTAGAAGGTAAGTCGTCCATGAAAGAAGTGGGATCAAGCATAAGACCCTCTAATGCTTTGCTTGCACCAATAAATTCACCCACTTTTGGGTTAGGAAAATACCGAACAACAGCAGTTTTGGCTTTCTTAAAAGTAGAGCCTGCAGCGGTCACTCTGCTTATTTTCCTTTTCACAATCATTCTTGACCTAGCAATGGCTTGAGTCAGAGCTAAAGCATTTGATTCTAAAGATGAAGGTGGTAGATAACTTATAGTTAATCTAGTCGGAGGACTAGTTGTTAAAACCAATGAGTATAGATTAGCAGAACAATCTAAAGAATAATAAGACTCCATGTTATAAACGACACACTTAAGTTTACCAGGTTTACCTAGACAAATTGGGGAGATAGGTGAAATTTTTTTGGGGTCACGCAGAACTAAGAAGCATTTACTCTTTGAAGTATGTTGAACAAGTGGAGATTGTCCAAGAATCCTCTAGCCTTCTAGTACGAGGGAATGTTTCTGAAGGTTTCTAAGAGTCAGCAATGTAACCTATTCCCAACACGATTTGAGGCATCGTTCAATACTTTACAATTCTCTCACCTTTATCATTGAAATCCTTAGGAGCAAGGCCTATAAAGAAAACATTATTCAGCAAAAAGTAGACAATTGAAAGAAATAAGATAATGGTCTACTTATGAGGAACATAAAATGCTCCACTAATATTAGGGAAGCATTTGATGTAGCAGAACTTCATTTCCCAATCCTTAAACTTGTTTATTCCCTATCAAAACCAACTTTTTAAGATGGTTACCCCGAAAAATACGACTATTCAAATTACTAAGTTTGATGAGGTGCACTAAGTAGCTAAAAAATTCAGCACTTAGAGAAGGAATTCCTGACTCTAAAGCCATAAGCTCCAAGGAGATAAGGTATATGTATAAGTTGGGCGACAATTGGATAGGAGATATGCTAAGACGACTTAGAAGTCTCAATGAGAAATATGGAAATAGGATAAAACCCCATGCCTAATATGGATGGCGGTGTAAGAAAGATATCCCTCGGTAGGATTTTGAATAGTGTCATTATCGCTAGGAGGGATAGCTTCAACTCCTGTGAACCCAAAGTCATTGAGGATCACATCTATTCATCTTGAGAAGTTATGAGAGAGCGCCTTGAAACCGCTTCAACCTTCTTTAGAGAAGATTCTAATTCTGGAACGATATCATTTTCAGATCCCTTAGAAGTTCTTGTAGTACCCATGATCCTATCAGGTGATATAATTTCATCAAAGTTATAATTTATCCTACCGCTAACACCTTTCGAAGGTGTCGGAAGCCTATAACAATGGCTTAAATACCCGTCGTAGCATTTGGTTCCATGCTTTCGAAAGGGGCTTAAAATTCATTAGAACTATATGAATCATTGAGCTTTTGACGGTGTTGAAACAAATATAAACGTCTCCCATTTTATGGCATACATGAACCTGGACTTAACCTTCGACAACCTAGAGCCCATAGATTTTACTCTATTTGTAATAAGTGCAGCTGTCCATACGATATCAATTTGAAAAAAATACATTTTCAAAATGTCATTCCTTAGTTAAGTCGAAAGGCTTGAAACAAAGTGGCATTGACGCTAATGAATGGTAATTAGATGTTTTGACAATGTTTTTGTGGATAAGTGATGATAGCTACATCCAAATTACCTACTATGTGTTTTAATAAGTTGAAAGGGCATAAAGGAATTTTGGAAGCATCAACACTAAATTGTAATACTAACAAATAGATGTGATTATCTTAATTTTGGCGTTTTTACTAAGTCAAAAGGCTGATTAAGGGTTTCGACGATAATAGAAAGTGTACTATTCTTAATTCAAATAACAGCAAGGGACCTTGGTTTTTAACTTTTTATACACTCCAAGGTAAATTAGAAATGGGCATAATATGTGTCGAGCTTGAATCTGCATACAACAATGACAAATAACCCCAAATTTGGCAAATTCAAGTTTGAACCCTAATTGGTGCCACAGATTAGTCAAGATCAACACAAAGATTGAGTTTAGAATCATCTTAAACGAATGAAAAACATGGATCAATTTCAAATTTTGAAACAGTAAAATGGAATTTAGCCCTAAAAATTTGAAATCAAAATTGAACATGATAAATTGATTTTTATTGTAGAATAATGTATGCTCACCTTAGATTTGAGCTTGCATCTCCTATATTATGAATTTAATGAGAGATTGAAATATCTGATTCTTGCTTCAAGGTTTTTAATTGTGGGTAAATGAAAAGGGGGAAGAAGGAAACCTAATTTATAAGCAAGGCAGATACAAGGAAGATTATTCTATCAGATTTAAATAAATGGCCAGGATTCATTCAGAAATATCAAAAGATGGGAAAATTTTATGCTGAAATAATGATGGATGTCGAAATAGTAGTCTTGAAAGGTCAAGAGCATCCTTCGCTGGGGGGGGGGGGGGGCAAATATTAACATTAAAAATCACTTCAACCTTGTCGAAGCCTAAAAGAATATGGAAGGAGGCATCTTAAAGAACAATGGGTATAGCAAGGCCTTTCGGAAGAGTTAAGGATGCTTCTACAAATAGTATATGAATTATGGGCTTCTAAAGAGGTGGAAAAGGGTTAAGACTGCACTCTCCCTTAAGCAGATCCCTTCCGAAGTAGTTGGTTTTGCATGCATAAAGGGGTTTCTCATGTGTTAAAAATGCCTTTCGAAGCCATCAAAAGAAAGGTTCTGCATTAATCATGGGATTAATTTCGAAAGCCACCTTCCGCAACCAACATTCATCCACCAAGTAGCCGCCTCCATTACAATTGACTTCGCGATGATCCTTCTACCACCATTAAATCCTTTTGAAACCAAGAAAATACCCATTCGATGTTGTTGAAAGCCTCCAAAAAATGCATATAAGTGGAGTTCAAACCGATTCGATACTCAATGATGGAAGGAAGATTCAAGTTTTTTGAAAGCCTAAACAAAGAAAGCATCACCACCTTTTGCAAGTATTAGATGTGTACCTTTCGAACACGTTTGAATATCCTTTCTTTCTTATCAAACACATTAACAATGAGATAAGAGTTGCTGCTGTACGTTCCGATGGAGTCGAAAGCACCCAAGTCTCATTCGAAAGCAATGTTAGAGAGGAGCTCTAAATTCAACAATGGCAAAAGGTCATCAAGGCACCCTTTCGGTCAACACGAAATGACTGATGTGAAAGGGTCCAACATGTGCCTATAAATAAGACCCTAGGGGTGTTGTTTTGGAGGATCCAAATTCATTCTTTCTATACTTATTCTTTTCTTTAGTTTGTAAACACTAATTCCTAAATAAAATTAGGGATATCACTTTCTTGTAATACTTAGAACCTTTTATTCATGAAAATTATCAATAATACATTCGAATACATAAATATTTATTCAGTACTTATATAAGATTTTGACTATAGAGTGCATACATCAATTCCTTTCGAAAGGGCTCCTTTCAAAGGACTTTGACCCTTCCGGCTCAATAAAAGCCCGTAAAATCCCATTAGATCATAACCTCATATTACCTCAACTGATTCGAAAGGTGGTTTCAAAGAGTTCTTAGATTACCTCAACCGATTCGAAAGGTATTTTTAAAGAGGCCATTCACACTTTGAATTTTGCATTGAGGTGTTGAAAAGATTTCTTGTTAACAATTGTATACACATATATAAACACATATTAAATGACACACATGTATACGAAGGGGCTAACATGTCTATTATGGTGTAAATCCTAACAGTTATACATGGGCATGTCAAAACATTTATACTATTTTTATTGCACATGCACGTACATGTATGTACATGTTACCCATACTTTTCAATAGATTATATATGCAACATTGATATAATAAAAATTTATTATCAATAAAATAAAATATTGATTTATTTAAAATAATTTTTGATAAGATCTAAATAAATTTAGACTTCATAGGCCAAATAAGATCCAAACGGAATATATTTTTGAAATTTTCTTATTTGCCCCTCTACGTGCTGGCTCAGATCCAACAATGGTATTAAAGTCCAATAGCCTATGCATTCTAAACTAGTCATGTTAAGGCTTACTAATTAAGTTTAACCATTTAGTAGGGAGTCTAGAAAAGTAGTATTTAAGGTTGAATTTAGCTAATCAAGTACTTTGCCCTACCTAGTTATTGTTCTAGTCTAAAAGGTGAAGTAAGTTCAAAATGTTATCCCTAATAATAAACACCCATTTTGAATTGGGCCTTAGGCTAATTTTCAGAATTGTTTTGAAATGAAAATAAATTTAAATTTAAAAGTTAAATTTAAATAAGAAATGTATTAGAAACGTTGATATATAATTTTCAAAAGTGTTTTGAGAATAAAATATACTAATTTCAAAAATTTTAATATCAATAAGCTTAATAAAATAAATACATTCAGTCTAAAAATAGTCCCTCTTGTACCCTCGTACGCTTATTTCACTATTAATGGCCGCAACTTAGTTGTTCAAGCCTCCCTTCCACTCTCATATCCTTTCTTTTCCTAACTCTCTTCATCCCCATCTTTTGCCCTCTTCTCCTCATGTCCAGATTACGTTCTTCACCATCCTAGCCATTAAAGACCCCATCCTTAACTAGCTCTGGGCATCCTTTCAACGCTTCTTCCCTTTCGACCACTATTACTTCGACTTCGGCTATTTATTCAGGCTCAATAAATGATTTCCTACCTTTGGGAGCTATGGCTACTAGTTTCCTTTACCCCACATCATTCCCGCTAGTTCAGATCCTCCCTTGAAAATAAAGAATGTCTTTGCTATGCTTGAATCATCTTTGAATTGCATCAACCCCGATAGCTCATCACTTTTGGGACTACCAACAGTTGCGAATGTGGTAGGTAAATCCCTGATTTCACCATTGTTGGTTGTTGGATGTGAGGATGGCCATAGAATATAATTAATAACAACAACATTGATATTGCTTTGAGCAAGGAAGTTGTGCTAGATGAGGTTACTCATATCAATGGCCGTTTTTTATAAGCTGTGCTGATCGCTCACAAGCTGTTTGTGCAAATGCATAGATCAAAACTATTATTTCTCCTAACATAATACCTAATATTAGGCATTTTTTGCTTCCCATAAGGCTGGAATTAATATAGATCCTTTTGAAAAGACTGATAGCAAGCGGTCGTCTCTTTTTAGTGCATTGCCAAGGAATTCGGGTAAATACTTTCCACATTCTTTTGATATTGAGGAAGTTGACGGTGCATAATTCCACTGATGGAGGTTCTAGAGGTGGGAGTTGTTTCTTGGTCTGTGTATATAGTGGGTTTCTTCCTGGATTCGAACTCCCATATCAAGCAGTTCATGATCATTGCCGTTAACGGTTGAACATTAATGGTAGGCTTCAAGTTATTGTCGATAACTGTCGTTTTCAGTTCTGTAGAAAAGAAGAAAGGCTCCATGTGCTTGAGGTGTATCCCTCCATTATAGTCGATCAACCTTTCAATATTACCCTTTGGAGTCCAACGATGGATAAAGCAAAGGAATAGATTCTCTCTGTTCTACTATATGCTTATTTTATTCATATTCCATCTATGTTGCAACCCATAATTTGGTTAAGTTGTTTAGCGAATGTTGTTGTAAAGCTCAAATGTTTTGATGCTAATACTATATGTCGAAATAAGCTAATGTATGGCACTTATTGAAGTAACTCCTAAAAAGCCTCATCACTCGAATATTTCTGTTCGTATTAGTGATGGGCATGTTTCGATTGTTGATGTCTATGACAGTTGGAGAGTAGATATTTGCTCTTCCTATCACTCATTTGGTCACCCTATGGAAGCCTATTCCTTACATTTCGACATTGTTCCTATTCCAGTTTCTCTCATGATCCCTCTCCGTCATCCTCTTATCATGAAGTGGGTGACAAATGCTTTCCTACTACTATGGTTTCTCCTTATGAGATTGTGCCTTCGGTAATCGATGATTTCTTGAATGAAGTTATTGAGGACAATTCAAATGTTATTCCAATTGTAGTTACTCCTTCCTCGGATGATTTTATTTGAGGTTTGTTTAAGCAAGCCTTCTGAAATGAGGTTTGATCCTAAGGGTGGTAGGTTTTATAATTACATTGGTAGGATGAAGAAGAAATGAGGCTATTTTATCATGTTGAGGACGAAGGCCCTATACTATTGGTGCTTGGTCTGCTAGGCGATATAAATCGATAGATGTCACACGGGATAAAAAATTCTTTTACTGCTCAAATTCAACGAATTTTTCTCCTTTATGAGCTACTCTTTTTTTGGGTATTGTCATCTTACCGAGCCTGAATCTTCATATAAGGAGAGTGGTTCTTCCTCTTCAAAGAGGGACTAGATTTTGGTTTGATGTTGGCTTAGTAGTTTGGCAGTTTAGCCACACTCCCGTGCTTTATTTTCTTCTAGCTATTCTGGTGCATATACTAAACGTATGTCTTTAATTCATTCATACATGCGAACGGCCCACAACAAATGCCAACATGCTTTGCTAAAAAAATAATCTAATTAACATACATGTACATATATATAAGATTCATTACGATATGTGTTACATTGACTTGAACTTTTTAAGACAATGTAAGTAGGTGTGCGTGTATGATAAGAATTATTGAAATTAAAAATATTTAATTAAATGAATTAGTTTAAATTTAATCGATAGATAATAAAGGTTATATGTGCACACACATAAACATATATTTGCATTTAAGTATATATTTACGTAAAAGATATATGTGCGTAACTAAAAATGGTAATATGCATATTCAATTTAAAAAGTTATAGTTGAATAAAATAAAATTAACTAAAATGTTAATTTTTTAAATTAAATAATATTTAATTAATACAATATTATACACAAGAGACTATTATATAAGTTGGTTAAATTATAAAAGCAATATACTAAGTAAAAAAATTATATATTATGGCAAAATTAGAGGTGGGATGCTAAGAAACCCTAAACAGACTTAAGGGATGAATATAAATGTATAATGCATATACTGCGATTTCTGATGTGTCCAACACTTGAATCACAAGGGTGTTTCATAAGATATACATCATTCCATAAGTCGATATCACTAAATGTAATATGTATATTATGACTCTTTAATATAATGTTGTCTTCTACCATTTATATATTAACATATTACTTGCATACTCCTTAGATTATGATATTCCTTAAGCTAAGGATGTAACGTGTAAGACGTATGTATGCATTTTTTGATATTCCTCAAGGTACATACATATATACATAGGCCATCGAGGAATGTGAGGTAAGAGTGAATAATCTCTTTAAAATTTTGATATTGCTCAAGATTGAAATGAGATTCGGACATGGAACCAGAGGTTAGAAGTTGGATTTCATACAATCAATAAGGAGTTATCCATTATTTTTGGGGGTATGATTTGTTGATAATCCTCAAGGTTAGAATCCTAAGATATACGAGCTCTAACACCGACTAGTGAAGTTGAAAGACTTTTATGTTTCGTCTTAGAATTGGGAGTTTTTTAGTAAGATGAAACATAACGTTTACCCTTACTAATATAATAAGAACATATGGTATGAAATTGTCCTAATTTACTATGTTAAAATTTGCAGAAAAATGTCTATACCCAAGCTAATTTCTAAAATGACAAACTCATCGTACTTAACTTTGTTAACTGGCTTAGAGAGATAAAGATAGAATTAACATATGAATGTCTTTGATCATCGATAATTACACCTCCATAAGAATAACCTGTGATGATGCAGACCTCAAACTGAGATTTTCTTATGAAAAATGGTTTTCCAACCAAGAGATCGCCTAAGTTCTTTTTGGTTTTTACGTTAGAAAGGTCATTATAGAGGCAACACGAAAATATGTTTATCCATAAGATTTTTGATAATTCTAATCTCTTTTTGGTGAACAGTCTTATTTCACAAGGTTCGAACTTTTGAAGAAACTATTCAATACCAAAATGATTAAGGAACAGATAGTGGATGAGGTTCTAATGATGAAAGGCTATATCGATAAACTTGCATAGTTAGACATAGGGATAAGCAGCAAAATGCAAGTGGACTTAATCCTTGGCTCTCTTACACCTTAGTATGAGCTTTTCATATCGAAGTATGATATAGCATAGGTAAAGCGAGCCTTGTGGAGCTCCTCGATATGTTAAGGTCGGCCAAGTCCTCATCCAAGGATCAATAGGCCGTACTCACTGTTAAGGGAAATGTGTCATCTTCCAAAGGTTCAAAGAAGTGGAAAAGGATTTGTAATAAAAATAAGAAGACTATTGCTATGGACAAGGTGAATTTCATCATTATCATAAGAAGTGTCATTAGAAATGTAATTCTCCAAAGTAATTGAAGGTCGTTAAAGAGAAGAACTAGAATGGTTGTGTCGCTTCATCAAGTATATTTATGAAACAAAATTGTTTTGCAATTAATAAATTATCTTAGGTTATAGATACTGGATATCAAACTCACATCTGCAATTTGTTAAAAGGGTTAAAAACTAGCATTGCATGGCAAACAGAGAAATGAGGCTTCAAATTGTTGATGGGTCTATTGTAGATGCAACGATGGTTGGAGATTTTCATTTGAGTTTGTTGAGTGGGCTTGTTTTAATATTGAATAATTACTATTATGTAAAGACTTATTTGACTTAAAGAATGACCAACCCCTTCGAACCCCCTTTTGAATGAGTCAATAGGGATGGCATGTCGAAGGGGTTATATGTCTTGAAGTATTCATGCGCCTTTCGAAGGAATCTTCCTATTAAATATAATTTTGGTAATCACACAATGAGTACATTCGAAAAACCTTTTGAACAATTCAAGAGGATTTTTATTTTCTCGTAGGGGCAAGATGTAAATCCTTTATAAAAAATTAGATTTAAACCAATATACGATAGAATCACAGGTTGGATGAATGATACAAATTCAATTGACTTTTCAATATTGGATATCATCATCACATCAATTTAATATTTCATATCATGAAAAATGATGATAATATGATTCAAGTCAAAATATCCAAGTATATTCTGTTGCATTGCAATAGTCAAATAGGGGTTAAGAAAATAAGTAATATCATGTGTAATTGGTCATTATATGACCTTCCTCATATTCGAAATCAACATTGGATCCATGCATCCATTCCTTTTTATTTACCTAAATTGTATTAGTAAGGGAATTTTCTCCAAATTGACCTAGGATTACAAGAATTTTATTTTGCTATGAAGTAAGAAGGAAATTTCAGAGTTTCCAAAATTTGGTGCCCAGCTTGGACCCCTAAGGTCATATTTATAGATGCAGGTTGGCCCCTTCTGCTCCCATCCTTTCGACGCCGTCGAAAGATCTTTCTCCTAACCTTTAGCGTCCATCCTTTTGCCTTTGTCCTTCTGCTTCCATAGCTTTAAAGGCGGATGTCTGGTATCTTATTACACTTGAACTAGTCCTTTCGCCTCCATCAAATGTACATTAACAACAGATATTGTTCCAACATTCCTCAATACTTCTTTCATGTACTTCTAGTACCTTTCGACACCTTCGAAAGATATGCCTTTTTTAGTATCAAAAGGAGCAAGGTTCCCTATCACGTTATATAGATGTAAGTGGAAGCACTACCAACTCCTTCTCCTTTGAAACCTCTCCTTGGTTGCTTTGGTCTGATGCTAATCATGATGAGTGATTACTTCAGTGAGTTAGGAAGTACTTTCAAATGGTTTTGAAAGGACTAGTAGGTGACGAGCGGGTCATTATGAAAGGTCACTTGATCTCATGTGAAGATTTCTTTATGCTTGTGGAAGTTTCCAACAGTTTCGAAAGGCTTATCTTTGCTTTTGAAAAGTACACATTGGTAAAATGTCCCTATGTGGAAGATTCACAGTGGCGAAACTAACCATTTCAAATGGTTTGGTTCTTGTGCGCGAGCCTGTTATTTGATACCTTCGGAAGGTGCTTCTAACTCATAAAAGAATCCTTTAAGTATGCGAAATCAACTACTTCGAAAGGATTAACTAAGGAAGAAGGGTAGCCTTGCCTCCCTTTCGACTCCTTCGAAAGCACTTGTTTCACTCAATACTTGTAGGTGCATCAGGTACTTGCGGCGCCAGTCTAACTTCTTCGAAATCTACTTTAACATCTTTGTAACCTTTCTTTTCAATTCTTGCGATTCTTTCTCAACCTGTTTATGGGCCTTCTTTCATGCCTTTTTTCTTGTGTTAGTTTTATGATTTACATTTCCCCCTCCCCCAATGTATGAAAGAAGCTTTTGTTCTTTTAAACTAAAATCTAATACCTTTCCTTTTTCTCTATTCCATCCGGGATGACCTTATTCCCCAACAAAGTATAAAGTAGTTAACATTCTTTACTGTTAGTTCAAAATTTGTGTAAAAATATATCCAATGATTTTCCCGTTATATGATTGAAGGCAATATTAGCATTTTTAATAATAGAATTCCTGAATTCTAAGTCCAGGAATAAGGGAGATAAATAAACCATCATATGGAGTTAACAAGTGATAAGAAATCCACAGTTGGGAACGATTGAAGATCAATAATCCTGTTCGGGAAAAGTAATCGAAATCCCAACATACTACTTTGGTAATAATGAAAGAAGTCCTAAAACTAGATCTTTGTTACACTAATAAAAGACCAGGCATATAATTTAGATATGGCATCAATAATTAAAGTTTAGAAATCTTCTTCTGGTGATAACAACTGTTTGGTAATAAAAGTCCAGAAATTATCATCTGGAAGAAATCCACATTCGAGGATAAATAATGGAAGTCTAAAATCCTCTTTTGAAAATAACTGGTAGAAAACCCAAATAATCATTTGATAATAAAAGTCCAAGGATGAGTATCTGGAAATAAGTTATAGAAGACTAAGAATCTACTTTTGGGAATAAATAATATGGATCCTAAAATCCACATTTGAAAATAAATGAAGATCTAAAACACAGATTCAAGTGTTGGTAAAATAGTCCCTAGAATTAACAGAAGATCATAAATCCATATTAGAGGTCTTAATAATGGAGGTTCTAAATCTCAAATTTAGGCATTAATTAATGAAGTCTAGAAATCAATGGTAAGAGACCGAAAACCTAGATTCGGGTATCAGTGGGAACCAGGAATCAATAGTAAGAGACTCGAAACCTAGATTTAGGTATTAACAAAAACCAAGAATTAATCGTAAGAGAACCAACACCTAGATTTTGGTATTAAAAAATGAAGTCCACAAATCCTCTTTTGGAAATCAGTCGAAGGCTGTATGTCCTTACTTAAGCCCTTTTATTTTGCACCACTCTTTGGGTTTTGATTCTCATGAAATGTGTCATTTTTAGGCTCTGTATATTGTCATTGTTTGGTGTGTTGCTTCTCGGGCTTGGACGTTTTATTCCGTTATTGTTTGGTCACTTGGTTAGCTTATCACAAGTAGGACCTAAGGACTTACACAACCTCCCTCTAGGAGGCGCTCCAGCCAGGCCTTATGGGCAGGACTAAAGGCTTGTTCGGTGCCTTGGCCAGACAATAGCATGACAGGACCACGCTTACTCCATTCTCCCTCCAAGAGTTTCTCCAACCAGGCATAGCATGGCGGGACTGAAGGCTTGTTCGCTGCCTTGGCTAGGCCATAGCGTGGCGGGACCAAGGGCTTACTCAATCCTCCATCCAGGGAGCGCCTAGCATGGTGCGATCAAAGGTTTGCATACACTTTACCTAGGCCATAGTACGACATGGATAAAGGATTACTCTATCCTCCCTCCAAGAGGTGCTTTGATCTGGCCATCTCGATGCGGACAAAGGCTTTTGACCATTTAAGGTAGTTTCAAAATTTAAGGAGAATATTACTCCCAACCATGTAGACATTTCTGTAAGAAAAAGGTGATTTATTCATTCACTATGAGAAAATGTGGTTGCAACTATTTCACATTCCACGTTCTAGAAGCCATATTCCCATCCGGTCGACATAATTTGTATGCTGTAGGAGGAATTACTTTAAATACGATTAGGGGACCCTCCAAGTTTGGTCCTAGTGGTTCATCTGCAGCATTTCTTGTGTTTTCCATTGTTGACAAGAAAACTTGTCAATACCTGAAAACGAAGCTTGAAGTAATAACGATTCCTTCGAAACCTGCTTTCGAATCGATAAAGGAAACAAAAACTCTTAATGTTGGGAAAGAAGGTTGAAAAATCCTCTTTAGCGCCTTTTGACACGGTCGAAAGGCCAATATTACTTATAGAAAATCCTTTCGAACAGGTTGATTTGTTACTCTGTCGGAACCCTTTTTCGATACTGCTATGACGGTTTAACTAGAGGACATAATGGCTCTGGAAATAGTTGGGCTAAATGGGTTTCGACTTGGTCGAAGGGGTTAGCACCTGTTGTCTTGTAGATCTAAGCTAAAACTCTTGGGAGATGTGTGAACTAGGGGTTTTGACACAGTTGAAGGGAATCCATTCGACTATTTTAACAGTTGATTGACATATCTGTGTAAAATAAGAAGCCCGAAATAACAAAGAAATCGTGTTTAGCATAATCTAACTTTAATTGAACTCCGTTGTGCAAATTGACCAAATCCCCAATTTGATTTAGGAATTAAGGTTTACAAGCTTTTAGAAAATACAAGTCTGAAGTGAAAGAAATCGGATCCTTTAAACTAGACACTTGGGTCTTATTTATAGGTACGGGTTGGCACCTTTCGACCCAATGCTTTCGACACAGTTGAAACGTCCGCTTGCCTGCTTTCGTGCACATCCCTTGTATCATGGCTTGCAACTTAGTCAAAAGGACTATATGACCACCCTCCGCTGCCGCTGAAGACTTGAATTACTACCTATTTTTCCGTTTTCCTTTCAACTCCGTCAGAAGGTGTATTGTTAGAGTGCTCCTAACCTCGTCGAAAGATAATGCTTGATAGTTTTTGACTTCTTCGAATGGTGTATAGATGCATTTTCCGATTAGTCGTTCATGTACCATGCAAGTTGACATGTGTGTTGGCCTTCATTGCTGTCAAAATATGTGCTCCGTGTTTCGACTGAGTCAATACACTATTGAAACCATTGCTGAAAAAGACTCCACTGAAAACATCTTCCTTGGCTTGTATGGAACCTCATCTTTGGAGTTATCAAACGTATAGTCTTTCTTCTATAGATAAAGTTGATTTTAATCAGTTCGAAAGGCTAACATACGCTTTCGAAAGGGTTGTTTGCCAAATTCTATTCTGATGAATGTAAACACATACGAAACCAATCGTTTCGAATGGTTTGGCATATGTGCAGGAAGTATGTTATTCATTTCCTTTGGAAGGTAGCTTTTGTGAAATCCTGGAAATTTCAAGCAATTTAAATATGATAATCTCCTTTATTTTTTATTAAAATTTGTAAATTGTAATTTTAAAACAACAATAATAATGTGTTGTGTGTGTGTGTATAGATTTTTAATGAAATTATTATATACAAATTTAATCTGGGTTTGTTTGTTTATATATATATATATATATATATATATATATATATATATATATATCAAATTGATTTTTAAAACTGAATTTGGATTTGAAATTAAATTTGGATATTCAAATTTTAAATTCAAAAGATATATATATATATATATATATATATATATATATATATATATATATTGAATTTAACTTTTGTTTTAAAATGTATTTTATATGATTTTATTTAAAACATAAACTGTTTTATATTATTTTATTTTTAAAAGATTTTATTTATATGAATTAATGTATGTATTTATTAATTATAAAATTGATTTTAAAGGCTTTGTAAACATTTAAATGCAATTAATGCATGCAAATTTAAATGTGTTAATTTATAATTTTCCTTAATAACACATGTAAATGAATTAAGTGTGGTTAAAGACAAGTGTTAATTCTATGAACAAGTTTACATATTTCAATTTATTTACTTAATTCTTAGTAAATCAAAAATTAACCCTATATAAACATACATCTTTCCTTTTCTAATTCTTTTTCTATTCTCTTTTCAAAACAAAGAAAGAACTCAGAACCTAAATGTAAACAATCACTAGAACAGACTCAAAACCTTTTTTCTCAAAGCCTATAATTTTTCATACCTGAAATCAAAACGCAAGCTCCTGTAAAACTAAGCCTGTAAACACCAATATTTTAGCCAAGAGAATTTCAATTTAGAAATCTGCAACCCCAGATCAACTAAGCAAGCAAAGACACTTCCGTTTCAAAGTTTAGTCATCTCAACAACATCAAGTTCCACTCTAAAGATCATCAACAAATTAAAGCTTCCCAGTTTGTGAAAGTTTAACATCTCAGTTTTAGTCCCCGCACATCATAAATCTGGTGAGTAAAATTATATTTAAAAAAAAGGCTTAAGTAAAACTAAATCCTTGTATGTGATTATTGGATTATATTGTGCTTGCATGTGCATATATATATATGTGTGTGTGTGTGTGTGTGTGTGTGTGTGTGTGAATCCCTGAATGTATGTATGATCGATCTGTGCATGTTGTTTATATGCTTGTTACTCTCTTTTTCCAAACTATAGAGTTTAAAAACAAAACAAAAATCCAAAACTCTTCATCTAACCACTATTTTGCTTTAAGTTTCAAACAAAATAAATTTGTGTAAACATAATTTAAGTTTTAAAAACATATTTAACGATTATAAGATTGCAAACTTTCTGAATTTGAGTAAAGATTGTAATTTTTTTTAAATGTTAAAAATCAACAACATATTTTGTTGATTCAAGAATGCAACTTGAATCGTCCCTGGAAAACTTGATTTTTAAAGCAAAATTCATGAATTTTTGTTTGGATTTGAGGACGAATTCCAACGATGACCAGAAATGTGTTTTTGAGAAAAATCTGGTGACTGGGCGATTTCTGGTGGTCGAGAACTTCATTGGAGAGGGCCAGGGTGTAGGAGAGCTTGGCAAAAATGCCAGGTGGGTTTATCATTGCCTGTGGCGTCGGTGATCAGTCGATTGTGTTTTAAACACTAATTTGGGTCATGGTCGTGTATGGGATGACTGTGTCATCTCTGGTGCATCGAGTGGAGTCGGACAGGGTGCATTGGTGGCGTAGAGGTCTGGCGAGGCCGAGGACGGAATGACACAACCACTGGTGGTCGGCATCAGGAGTTCGAAGAGATTTCAGGTGAGGCTGTTGTTCCTGGGTTTGCTCGATTTACCTCGATTTTGATTATGTGTTTGTTTGGGTGTTTGGGTGGTCGTAGTCTAATGTGTTGACGATCTCGTCCTGCGAGGAGTGTCGTCGGTGGTCAGAAAGGCGCTGATCGCCAGTGTGTGTGCACAGGGTTGGTCTGTGTGTCAGTGGGTTGGAAGAGGGGGATGTCTCGAAGGGTAGCTCGGGTTTTGTGGTTGATTTCTCGAGTTCATGCTTGGGTGGTTGTGCATGAGTTGAACCATGTAACAGATTTTAAGACTTAACTAAAATTTCGAAAAAAAAATGAAAGGTGGAAAACTCAAGGGTGGTCTTATGTCGGAGGCGGGTCGAACCCGAAGCAGAATTTGTACATGTTATAAAAAAAAGTTTTGAAAAACTTCTTTTAAAATTTAAATTAAAACTAGTTTGAGCTATTTTATGATAACTGATTAAACTATCAGATT
This sequence comes from Allium cepa, assembly GCA_030765085.1. NCBI lineage: Eukaryota > Viridiplantae > Streptophyta > Magnoliopsida > Asparagales > Amaryllidaceae > Allium > Allium cepa. The sequence goes on along the minus strand of CM060938.1, from coordinate 712,223,207 downwards.
AAAGAAGTTTTATGCTTTGTTAACATAAATTTGGGAAATGTTTAGTTATCTTAAATAAACTTAATTTTTAAAAGTAATTAAGTATAAATTAAAAAGAATAATATGTTTTTAAAACATATATTGATTAAAGTTTGGTAATTAAAGTAATTGATTTATCTTGAAAGGTAATTAACGTTTTAATGATTAAAGATTAATTTATTTTAAGTATAATTAACTAACTTAATTAATAAATATAAGGTTTATTAATTTATAAGGGTTGGGTTAATTAAGGATTAAATAATTATTAATTAAGAATTTATTAATTAAGAAAATAAGATTAATTAATTTATAATTAAAGGTTAATTAATTAGCTAATTAAAGATTGATTACTCAAGGGTTAGAGATTAATTAATTAGGTACTTAGAGATTAATTAATGACAATTAAGGAATAATTACTTCAGTAATTATGATTAGTTAATTTATAATTTGAAATTAATTAATTAAGTAACTAATGATTAATTAATTTTTAATTAAGGATTAATTAACTAAAAATTAAGGATTGATTAACCAGTAATTAAGGATTAATTAATTTGTAATTAAGTTTTATTAATTAATAATTAAGATTATTAATTAATAATTAAAGGATAATTAAATAATTCATTTAGGATAAGAAGCAATTAATTAATTAAATGAATGTAATTAATTAATGATTGATTAAGCAAGGTTAAATGGTTAATTCTTAAGTAATTAATTTAATTTGAATTAATTAAATTAATTATAATATGGATTAATAATTCTTGCTTATGGATGATTGTTTTGAGTAGAATGTCTGGATTGGGTGATATCTATTGGATGACAATCTGTGAGATTTTGTGATGAGATATTGGATATATCTGTGATAGATGTATGTTATTATATATGAAAAATGCTGTGTGAATTCAATATTTTAAATTCAATCGAATTGTTTAACCTTAAACAACTTGACCTTTAAGAAATGTTTGGATTTCGATGAGAACGGGATCGGATATCAAGTTTGATTATCTAAAAACCACATCGATCCAAGTCAAACGTTAGGTTATGAATCTCAAGTGAAGACCGAGATGGAGAATGCAAGGGTTATTGTCATTAACTCTAAAGGTGATTCCAAGATGAGTGTAATGAGATAATGCCTTCAGTTTCATTTGGACCTAGAACGAACTTGTATGGATTGAATGATATCAGACCATGGTCAATGGAGGACATGAGCACTCCAAGATGTGTTCTTGAAAGGTAATTGTAGACTCATGCCTCATCAACCGGGAATGGATAAAACAGGGGAGGTGCAGCAAGGTTAAGTGGGTAGCACCCAAGTAGGACGAGTTTTACCCCTGTCTAGAGGTCCCTTTTTATTTCGGCAGTGTGGGCAGTTGTTGGCCACAACTGCGAGGTTGTATTGTTTGGGACTGTCCAGTAAGGGATGGTTCCAGCCTTGTGTTGCAGGGGATTGAAGGTGGATCCTTGTTACGGTAATCTAGACCACGTACTGTGACGGGCTGTACCCTAGTAGCCTTGCCATTGATGGAAACTCATTATCCCTACGTGCCCTTGCGGTTTTGATTGTATAACCCACTTTGTGGCTAGCGTGCTGGAATTTAATCATGTAACAATTTCAGCTATGTGAATATTTATTTGAAAACTCTAGACCCTATTGTAATATCACTAGATTTCATATCAAATGATTTGGTTGGCGTAAGGTAAAAACTTGCCCATGTTTATATATCGGAAGTCTTATGTGATATATTTTTTTCAAATGATTTTTAATTTAAACAACTTTAACCCGTTTACTCAAACAAGACCCATGTCTGACTCGGAGATTTTATTCTCTTTTTTCTTAAACTCCGGGTACTCAAATTTTTATGAGTAGCCAAGTGATCAGGTTTGGATTGCCAAATATTTTAGAAGCTTGGAGCTAGAGTCTAGACGTATCTACCTTCATCATTCCGCTATATTGTGACTTTTGGATGTTGTATTTTGGATGTAATGGTTAGACATGCCTTTATAACTGTCTAATGTAATGAAGTTGTATTACCGTGTGTACACTGATGTGTAAAACTATATAATGGATATGTGAAATATTATATTTTGTTCCGTTTTCGGTGTGAGATTCTGATGTTGTTGTTCTTTCTTTCTATCTTTTCTATTTCTACCTATTTCTTTTCTTACGACGATGCATCATTCTGTGGAATGAAAGGCGGGTCGTCACCGTTGGTATCAGAGCAAAGGTTGAGATAATACCTAGGCTCTGGAATAGTATCTATCTTGAGAATGCGTATTTGTAATATTTCTATAACCATATCTCAATCTAAATTTGTTGGGTTACCTGTTCAGGTAGCCAAAATGAGTTCAAGAGGTAAAAAAGGTAGAGTGGTAGGAAGCACGTCAACCAATGATGGAAGAGGTCAAACGGCTAGCGAGGCTGTGAATCCAGCACCGCCTCGAGTTAGCTTTGCTGCTTTATGCAAGGACTTCATCAACCTTGGACGGAGACCATTTAAAGGATCAGAGACTATAATTGAGGTCCTGGCATGGCTACGCTCATGCGAGCGTATTTTTAAGAGTTTGGATTTATCTGACGAGCAGAAAAGAGTAATGGCATCATGGCAACTACAAGAAGGTGCTGCAGCTTGGTGGGATGCAGTAATAGAAAATATCTCATAGGAAGACATTTCTTGGAGTAGATTTAAGGAGTTGTTTAAGGAATAATTCATGCCAACAGTAGGGAAAACTCGTCTGTATCGAGATTTCCTAGATTTGAACCAGGGAAGCATGACTATAGTAGAATATGAGAACAAATTTAATGTACTATCCCGCTATGGTCCAGGACTCATAGACACTCCTTTCAAGAAGAATGAAATGTTCGTGCAAGGAATAAAGCCAGAATTTCATGAAAAGATGATAGCCCATTTGAAGGAATCTTTTGTAGAGTTGATTGACATGGCACTGAGATATGAGGAGATGAATAAGAAACCAGTGGATCCGTGGAAGCATCAAGGGGGAATTCTTCCAACCCTAATAAGAGAAAGTTCAATCCTAATTGGTAGAAACAAAATAAGAAGAAACCTGGAAGCAACAACGGACCTCGGAAATGTTATAATTGTCACCAATTTGGGCATTTGGCTAATCAATGTCCACAGGGTAGAACTCGGCAGCAGCAGTCGCGTCAGAATGGACCAGGATCAATAATGGTTTAGAAATCGTTATGCTTCAACTGTCACCAGCCGGGCCATATGGTGAGAGATTGCCCGCTACTTCAAAAAGCTCCGCAAAACATGTTGTTTGCTTTGGAGGTGCACAATCAACTTCTTCTAAGGGCAAAGGAGTATTGAAGGTACATTACTTTTAGGTGGAAAGTATATTAAAGTATTGTTCGATTCGGGTGATTTTTTGATTTTTATCTCTTTTGAATCATTAGAGAAGTTTCATATCACCCCTAGTACTGTTGAACGTCCCATCTTTGTATCTAATCCTATAGGGGGAGTAATCAAGTTAGATATGATCTGTAAGGATTTGAGAATTTCCTATCTGTCCCATAGTTTTCATGCGACCATTATGTGTTGGGTTTTAAGTGATTTGACCTTATATTGGGAATGGATTGGCTTGATAAGTATAAAGCTGTCTTGATGTGTGAAGAAAGAATAGATTCTTTGGAAACTGATCTGGGTAGGATTGTGAAAGTGATGTGTGATAGTTCTGTAGTTCACTTGAGTAGTCTTTTACTTAGAGTTGAGACTTCTCAAGAGGAGGTTGAAGATATCGAAGTGGTTCAAGATTTTCTAGATGTATTTGAGGAAGTCAAGTGTTTACCTCCGCATCGAGAGATAGAGTTTCGCATTGATTTTGTTCCGGGAGTAGTACCAGTGATTCAGCCTAACAGAAGGATGGCTCCTAGAGAGAGGAAGGAGCTAGTGCAGCAGACTCAGGATCTGGTGGAGAAGGGATTGATTAGGCCCAGTTTTTCTTGTTGGGGTTCCGCTGCAGTGCTCATCATCAAGTAGGATGTGTCTCTAAGGTTCTGTGTTGATTGTCGAGAATTGAACAAAGTAACCATCCGAAATAAATATCCTTTGCCTTGTATAGATGATCTCTTTGATCAGCTGTATGGACCTTCTGTTTTCTCCCAACTAGATTTAGCTTCTAGTTTCCACCAGTTAAGAGTAGCCGAGGATAGTATATCCTTAACTGCGTTTAGGGGACCCGATTGTTTCTATGAGTGGTTAGTTATGCCTTTAGGGTTAACCAAAACTCCAGCCTACTTCATTGACCTAATGAACCGAGTTTTTAGGGACGTGTTGAATAATTTTGTTCTGGTGTTCATCGATGATATTAATGTTTACTCCGAATCTGAAGATGTAACGACCCACCATCCGTCTCCACAGAATGATGCATCATTAATAAGAAAGAATGGGATAGAAAAGAGAAAAAAAGAGAAGAAAGAATAAACAACACATCAGAATCTAAACAGCAGAACGAATAAATTATATTAATAACATAAAATATTACATAGTATCAATAATTATCAGAGTTACACAGATACACATCACATACTAGACAGTTATAAACACCTGTCTAGTTATTACAGCTCAATACAACATCAACAAACAACACAGAGAACACACAGCGGAAACTATGTATCTAACGTCGAAGCCTCCTGCTCCATTGCTCCCCCGTAACTCGCCAAAGCTAACCTGAATCTCTTGGCTACTCGTAAAAATTTGAGTACCCAAGGGATTAGGAAAACAAAAGATAAAATCCGGGTCAGACATGGGTCTGGTGTGAGTAACAGGTTAAAGTTGCTTAATTTTAAAAACCTTTGAAAAGAAAAGGTATCCGTAAGAATTCCCACACATAAACATGGAAAAGTTTTTACCTTACGCTAACCAAAAAATTTATAGGAAATCCAGTGATATTATAATAGGTCTAAGGTTTTCAAGTAAATATGAAATAGCCGAAATTGTTACATTATTAAATTCGAGCTACTAGCCACAAAAGTGGGTAATACAATCAAAACCATTGGCACTTATTGGATTTTGGATTCCATACAATGGCTGGACTTATGGGCTACCGCCCGTTACAGTACGTGGCCTAGATCACCGTACCGAGGAGTACACCCGCTCCCCTATAACACAAGGCCGGAACCATTCCTTACTGAATAGTTCCGAACAAGACAACCCCGCAGTTGGTGCACAATTCTAACCGCCCACACAGCCGAATAAAAAGGGACCTCTAGACAGGGGAAAATCTTGTCCTGAAATGAGCGCACCCACCTAGCCTTGCTGCACCTCCCCTGTTTTAGACATTCCCGATTGATGAGGCTTGAGGCTATGATTATCTTTATAGGACACATCACTTAGAATGCTCATCGTCCACCCAACGATGTTCTGAAAGCATTCAATCCATACAAGTTCGTTCTGGGTTCAAACGAAACCGAAGACATTATCTCGTTACACTCATTTTGGAATCACCCTCATAGTTAACGACGATAACCCTTGCACTCTAAATCTTCGTCTCGAATCTAAAAGTACTACCCATTAAACTCATCTCGGAATCATCCTCAGAGTTATACTGACGAATAGTCCTTACACCTCGAGTCTTCACTCTTCACACAAGATTCATGACCTATCGTTAATTTGGATTGATATGGTTTTCGGATATCCAAATATGGAAACCCGATCCCGGTCTCATCCAAATCCAAAGCGTATCTTTTAGGTCCAAGTTGTTTTAGAGTTTAAACAATTCGATACAATTATCTATATACACACAGATAGATAATTCACATATTCACAACAGATAATTATCATTATCATAACCACAGATAATCCACATTATCATTATCAAAAGATAATCCATATCATCATCATAATGCAACCAATGCATCCATATCACTCAACATTACTAATCTCAGAGTTGAGATTTCAAACCATTCAAGGCGAACAATACCATCCATTCATAAGCAATGATCTACAATCATAGCATCTATAATTAATTTTAAAATGAATTAAATTAATTACATCATCTCTAATTAATTTAAAGTGAATTAAATTAATTACTTACCTCAATATAAATCTTGCCTACATATTCAATAATTAATTACAAATTAATTAATTATCCTCTGGTTAAACAACTTAATTAATCACCCTTGATTAATTATACTTTAATTAATTTCACAAAATTAATTACTCTAAACCAGTTACATTAATTAACCTTTAATTACTTCATTAATTAATTAACTATAATTAATTACATTTAACCTTAATTAATTACATTAATTAATTGCACTGAATCACTTATTAATGATTAATTAATCTTAATTAATCAATCTTAATTGCATCGTTAATTATATTAATTAATGATCCTAAATTACATTTAATTAATTATCTTATTTAAATTAATTACATTAAATAATTAATCTCAATTAAACCATAATTGTTAATCACCTTCGATTAATCACATTCAGAAATTAACCACCCTTAATTATTTATCAAATTAATTACTCTTTAATTAATATCTTTAATTAATCCATTGATTAGCTATAAAGTAACTTAATCCAAATTACTTCCTCACTTAAGCCATCTTCCACTATCTACATCCAGTAATTATCATTAATTACTTTATTGAGTAATTGTACTTCATTAATTACATCAAATAATTATTATCAAATCCAATGTTTAAAATTAAATAAGCTTAATTAATTAATTTAAACCAATTAAAATAAACTCCATTAATTACATTAAGTAATTAATTTCTTAATTACTTCCACTAAGTAATTAAACTTAAATAAATTTCACAATTGATTATCGTTAATTAATTAACCTAATTAATAATTTAAAATTAATCACATTAATTAATTGTTAAATAATCTTAAGTTAATGACCATTATTAACCATTAACTATACTTTAATTACTTCTCTTAAGTAATTAATTTTCATTAATCATTATTAATTCCAAATTAATTAATCTTTAACATCTAATTAATTGACCTTTAATTATTTAGTTAATTAAGTGTTAACTGTAACTTAGTTAATTCTTAATCTCTTGATTAATTAATTATTAATCATTAATTAAATCTAATTAATGATCCTTAATCATGGATTAATTATCCTTAATTAATTAATTGACTTAAACTTTAAATTAATAATTTAAAACCTTTAATTACCTTAATTAATGATCCATCCCATTAATTAATTAAATAAACTATTCATTTAATTACCTTGATAATTTAAATGAAATTTTAAAATCATTAATTGATTTTAAATTTACTTTAAGATAAAACCTTTCTTATCAATAGTTAAATTATCATTCATAAATACTACTGTAAATATTTATTCCAAATTCAATCTCAAATTTCATTTTAAGCTCAAGTTTTAAAATGAAATTAAATTATCTTTAACCAAATTAAAAACTTTGAAATCCCTATGCAAAAGAATACTTATAAAAGAAATTTAAAGATTTAAACCAAATTCCTTTTTAAATCTCAAATTATTAAAGTATACTTTAACTTTTCAACTCATTTAAATTTATAAACTTTACTTTATATCCAATTCTAAAGAATTCAAATCAAATTTGAATTCAAATTTAACATTCTGATTTCATTTTGATTAAATCCTCTTTTACTTTTCGAAACTCCATCTAAATTCAAATTCTATAATAACATTTTAAACTTCATACAAGTCAATTTGAATTTAAAACCACATTCATTCCTAAACAAGATTCGAATTCAACTTGAATCCATTTTTTTTAAATTTAGATTTAAAATTAACTCAGATTGAAAAACTAGATTTAAATCTCATTTAAAACCTTACTTCGTTTAAATTCATTTTTTTTTTTAAATTTTAGTTTAAAATTAAAAAAAGAACTACAGGTTTCAGAACAAACCTGTTAAGATGCTTAAACCCGAGCAAGAACAAAATTTGCTTCGAGTCGGCAAGCCCATTCCTTCGAGCAAACAACCCAAAATCTCGAGCAAAAACTCGAGTCAAAAACTCTGCTTCCACCCTGAGTTCATCAGAACCCAAAAATGCATGATGCACGCGCACCTTGCCTCCGGCCGTCTCCATCCACCTCCGGTGGCCTCCACACCTCGGCGATCTAACCCCCGACCCAACACGACCATCAATTCATCGTTCCACAGTTCAAAATCGATTGCAAGACTTCAACCTCTAACCTGGAAATACACAAGCTTCACCATCTCCAAACCTGTCATCCCCACGCTCGAATAATTCCGACCACCAGAAAGTTTATAACTCCGGCCTTCACTTCATCTATAGCCAAGATTCCACTACCCAAAGGCCAGTCGAACTCGATCAACTCTTCAGCCCTTGCCGACTAAAACAAACTACCTAGTTAAAACTAGGGTTCTGGACAAGAACTCATCACTACAGCCATCACAATGAATTGCAATGCCATCCAATATTTTTCCAAGCTCCATTGAACACTCATTTACCCACTGGAAGAAACTCGACCTTCCAAAATCAATAAATTACCAGAAAATCTTAAATTCCCATTTTCAGTTCATCACAGAACTGCACCATTTCCACATTCTTAAAAATCTTGATTTTAGTGTTAAAAACCATGATTTGGTTTATTTATTCAATTCATAATACTGGAACTACAAATCTCACAGTTTGAATTTTCACTTTATTAAATGTCCACTGATATTCTTTGTTTTACAGGGATATCAAATTTTAATTTAACTATATCAAGTTTTTAAACCTTAATTACACTAATTCAAACATCTTGTTTTGTAAATTAAATCCTAACAATACTTAGTTCCAAAGAAAATCGAATTCAAATTAAAAACAAGCAAATCTGTGTTTTTAAAACAGAGTAGTCACAGGTTACCAAACATGCATACTACAAATAATCATATCAGATTCATTTATATACACATTCAATACTTATGTAACCAAAATTTATTTTTAAGTTTAAAAGTTACTCACCTGTTAGAATATGTGAAGAGCCTCTAATTTTGTTTGAAAGTTGTTTGACCTTTCAAAACTAGAATGTGCAGCAGCTTCTTTGTTTTTGATTAAAACTTGAGTGCTTGGTTTGCTTGAGTGAAAAAACTTGAAGGCTTGTTACTGAATTCTTGCATGCATGCTATATGAAACTTGACTACAAACAAAACTGAAAAGAATGCTTGCATTTGAACTTGAGTTGCTTGCTTGTGAGCAGAACGTGGGTCTTTTTTTTTGAAAAATGCAGGCAGGCTTTGTTTTGATTTGAAAAAAAATGGTATGCATGCAGGCTTTCATACTTGAAAATATGCAGGTTAAAACAATTTGGCTTGCATGCTTTGGTTCTATCTGAAAAATGATTTGTATGTTTCTGATTGGCAGGGTTTTGATCAAATTTTGAAGATGATTTCAGACTTAGTTTTTGAGGATGTGTTTGTGTGTTTTTCCTTTGCATTTAAGATTTAGAAAAGGAATAAAATGAAAGAGAATTTGTTTATAAAAACTGAAATAAAAAGAAAAAGCTAATTTTAAAATGCCACATGTCTTTAATTCTATCATTTGTCAAGTTGTAGTGTTTATTGATTAACACATGTCTTTTTATTTGTAAAATACTTACATTTGTCAAATGTTAATTAGTTAAAATTATGTAAATTAGTTACTTAGTTAGATGTTAGTATAAGATAAATATAAATCCATGTTTAATTAACTAGTTAAAATGTATTTATTTACATGTAGATAATTTTAAAATGAATAAATCCAATTTTATTTATAAAATAAAGTTTATACAAATATTTCAAAATCAAAATAAAATAAAAATACTTATACTTTAAATTTAAAAGGTTTGAATTCTAATTCAAATCAAGTTCTAAAATCTTGAAATTAAGTTATATATTTACATATATAACTACATAATTCAATTTTGAAAAACAATTATTTTTGTTAAAAATCTATTTGTTAAAACAATGTATTATTATACTTAAAAATAACAAAATTTGATAACTATAAATTGCTTATAAAAGAAATTGTTTTCTTTATTAATAAATTATTTATTTTATCCAATTATATCAAAATAACCCTTATTGTTATTTTTATTTAAATTTAAACTTGAGTTAAAACATATTTTAAACCATTTCAATATTTATCTTATGTATTTAAAATCATAAAGTTATTTATTATCTACTTTTAAAAAAAAATTAATATCAAATAAATCAATGTAAATAAATTAAAATTTTATCTTAACTATTTAAAACCGTATTTTATTTATTGATTAACCTTTTAAAAGTTTAATTTTTAAATAAAACCATAATTCCCAATTCTTACTAAAAATATATATGTATATATATTTATAGAAAACAAGTTTTATTTATTAAATTTAAAAAAAAGACTTATCTATTTACAATATATACATACTCTATATACATTATAAATATAAACAATTATTAGATTTAAAAAAAATCTATCAATTAACTATCTGTTTTATTGGATTATTAAATTAATTCAAATCTTATCACAAAGATTATCAAATCAATTTAATTTTTATTTCAGATTATTAAATTGATTTTGCTTTAAAATTCTGGGTCATCACGTTCCTTCCCCCTTAAAAGAATTTCGTCCTCGAAATTTAAAACAAAGATAATTTAATAATCTATTTAAAGATTTAAATTTAAAACACAAGCATATATCAATGATATGCTAACATTCATAACAACCAAATCATCCAATCAACCCAATCTAACTATCTAGAAAAAATTATGGATAGAACTTCCACGAGTTTCCCTGGTAAAAATATCAGGATACTCGCTCTATAGATTCCAAACAATCAATACTACTAAGCTATAGAGCTCCTACTCATCTAGATTTAAAGAACTAGACAACATATCAGACTACAGATGAGTCTGACTCAACAACCAAACCTCCTGAACAACTGGTTCCAAAACCAGAGATAGACCATACACATACTCCCTCAGAGATACATGAAACTCATCGAATCCCAGTTATCCAAACTGGAAATTCAATCCTGAAAACCAAACACCGATTCAACCAAAACAGAGAAAAGATCCAAACATCGCGGAGTCAGCTTTCCAGCCTTACACCATCTTATAGCTTCTTTGATCGGAGAAAACTCCAACAACAATGAAGTCTCCAACTTCGAATTCCAAATTCCTCCGTCTCTTATCCATAAAATGTCTTCGGACGATCCTGGGCTGCCATCATCCAAACTGATCAGCTTAACCCTTGCTGATCCCTCTAGAACAAACAGAACCAGAAACAACCAGACGCAATGATCTCCTCAAGATCAACCCAAATCAAAACACAACTCTACTCCATAACCAACAGAAGACAACAAACTTCTCCTAATCCGAAAAAGACAATCAGAAGCACTTCCAAACTGCTTCCGCTGCACAACTCTGATTCGAAGTAGATAAGAATGCTGATGAAGAACACAAGCACAAACTAGACATCACTTTCCAGAAATATTGTTCAACAGATCCATAAAGAAAAAAACTCAGAAATTCCTCTGAAATCTGAGTTACTTCATCAAACTCTATCTCTAGGAACCATCCTTCAACTAAACAGAATCACCGGTTCCACTCCTGGAATAATAGTCAATAAGAAAACTCAATCTCCAAATGCGGACAAATCTCCGTCATCCCATAAGAAATCCAGAAAATCTTCAACAATCCAAGAGAATACTCAACTATCGTAAGTCACTTTTGCGATCAAACCAGATCAATTTCCAAAGAAAAACTGTCCTCTCTTTACCAAACATAACAGCTTATGTTAGTCTACCCAATCCATTGAAGAAACGGATCCACTCTGCTGCTTCTGAACTTCACCTCCAGAAAAACTACTCAGCTAAGATCTCCCTGTCAGTACACAGAACATTCCGAGCTGCTTACTGACATCGATGCCAAACTTCCTAATCTAAAGCTCTTCGAGAAACTCGGATTTTAAAGCAAACAGAAACACCACAACATCTTGCAAAATCCAGCCACAACACTGAAGCAGTCACACTTCTTAAAACTTTTTCCAAAGAAATATCTTCGGACACATCCATAATCACTGCATCTCACCATGCAGCTACACTCCTGAGGTATCATGATGCCATCACTCACTTCTACCCAATCGACAGATCCAAACTCTACTCATCAAATTCTGCACTTCAAAGATGTCTCCGAACCTTAACAGGTTTCCTTCAAAGATCAATGAAATCTTCATCACAACAAAGTTCACTCGAGACGGTATTAGTTCTACAATCTCGACAGATACACTTCCAACCTCAACATACAAACTTCAACCAATGGTAGTAATCGTGTTACAAACACCACTACCTCATCTACCATTATAACCAATATTGGAAAACCTGAGCAGGTAACCCAACAGATAGGTAGAAATAGATAAATATATATAAATATTTAAAATTACAAATATGCTCTCTCAAGATAGACAACACCCCAGAGCCTAGGTATTCACTCAACCTAATGCTCTGATACCACTGTAACGACCCGCCATTCGTCTCCACAGAATGACGCATCATTAGTAAGAATGAAAGGGTTAGAAAAGAGAAAGAAAGAGAAGAAAGAAGAAACAACACATCAGAATCTAGACAGCGGAACGAATAATTATAATAATAACATAAAATATTATATAATATCAACAATTATCAGAGTTACATGGATACACATCACATAATAGACAGTTATAAACACCTGTCTAGTTATTACAACTCAATACAACATCAACAAACAACACAGAGAACACACAGTGGAAACTATATATCTAACGTCGAAGCCTCCTGCTACATTGCTCCTTCATAACTCGTCAAAGCTAACTTGAATGGCTACTCGTAAAAATTTGAGTACCTAAGAGTTTAAGAAAACAAAAGATAAACTCCGGGTCAGACATGGGTCTGGTGTGAGTAACAGTTTAAAGTTGCTTAATTTTAAAAACCTTTGAAAAGAAAAGGTATCACGTTAGACTTTCCACACATAAACATGGAAAAGTTTTTACCTTACGCTAATCAAAACATTTGATAGGAAATCCAGTGATATTATAATAGGTCTAGGGTTTTCAAGTAAATATGAAATAGCTGAAATTATTACATTATTAAATTCCAGCTACTAGCCACAAAAGTGCCTAATACAATCAAAACCGTTGGCACTTATTGGATTTTGGATTCCATACAATGGCTGGGCTTCTAGGGTACCGTCCGTCATAATACGTGGCCTAGATCACCGTACCGAGGAGTACGCCCGCTCCCCTGCAACACAAGGCCGGAACCATTCCTTACTGAACAGTTCCAAATAAGACGACCCCGCAGTTGGTGCGCAATTCCAACCGCCCACACAGCCGAATAAAAAGGGACCTCTAGACAAGGGAAAATCTTGTCCTGAAATCGGCGCAACCCACCTAGCCTTGCTGTACCTCCCCTGTTTTAGCCATTCCCGATTGATGAGGCTTGAGGCTACGATTACCTTTATAGGACACATTACTTAGAATGCTCATCGTCCACCTGACGATGCTCTGAAAACATTCAATCCATTCAATCCATACAAGTTCGTTCCGGGTTCGAACGAAACCGAAGGCATTGTCTCGTTACACTCATTTTGGAATCACCCTCAGAGTTAATGACGATAACCCTTGCACTCTAAATCTTCATCTCGAATCTGAAAGTACTACCCATCAAACTCATCTCGGAATCACCCTCAGAGTTATACTGACGAATAGTCCTTACACCTCGAGTCTACACTCTTCACATAAGATTCACGACCTATCGTTAATTTGGATCGATGTGGTTTTCAGATATCCAAATATGGAAGCCCGATCCGGTCTCATCGAAATCCAAAGCGTGTCTTTTAGGTCGAAGTTGTTATGGAGTTTAAAAAATTCAATACAATTATCTATATACACACAGATAGATAATTCACATATTCACAACAGATAATTATCGTTATCATAACCATAGATAATCCACACTATAATTATCAAAAGATAATCCATATCATTACAATGCAACCAATGCATTCATATAACTCAACATAACTAATCTCAAAGTTGAGACTTCAAACCATTCAAGGCAAACAATATCATCCATTCATAAGCAATGATCAATAATCATACCATTTATAATTAATTTTAAAATGAATTAAATTAATTACATCATCTCTAATTAATTTAAAGTGAATTAAATTAATTACTTACCTAAATATAAATCTTGCCTACATATTCAAGAATTAATTACAAATTAATTAATTATCCTCTAGTTAAATAACTTGATTAATCACCCTTGGTTAATTATACTTTAATTAATTTCACAAAATTAATTACTCTAAACCAATTACAGTATTTAACCTTTAATTACTTTATTAATTATTTAACTATAATTAATTACATTTAACCTTAATCTATTACATTAATTAATTACACTCAATCACTTATTAATGATTAATTAATAAATGTTAATTACATCATTAATTATATCAATTAATGATCCTTAATTACATTTAATTAATTATCTTATTTAAATTAAGTACATTAAATAATTAATCTCAATTAAACCTTAATTGTTAATCACCTTTGATTACTCACATTCAGAAATTAACTACCCTTAATTACTTATCAAATTAATTACTCCTTATTAATTTCTTTAATTAATCCCTTGGTTAATTATAAAGTAATTTAATCTAAATTACTTCCACACTTAAGCCATCTTCCTCTAATTACGGCCAGTAATTATCATTAATTACTTCATTGAGTAATTGTACTTCATTAATTACATCAAGTAATTATTATCAAATCCAATGTTTAAAATTAATTAAACTTAATTAATTAATTTAAACCAATTACAATAAACTCCATTATTTACATTAAGTAATTAATTTCTCAATTGCATCCATTAAGTAATTAAACTTAAATAAATTTCACAATTGATTATCGTTAATTAATTAATCTAATTAATAATTTAAAATTAATCACATTAATTAATTGTTAAATAATCTTAAGTTAATGACCATATTAACCCTTAACTATACTTTAATTACTTCTCTTAACTAATTAATTTTCATTAATCATTATTAATTTCAAATTAATTAATCTTTAACTTCTAATTAATTAACCTTTAATTATTTAGTTAATTAAGTGTTAACTGTAACTTAATTAATTCTTAATCTATTGATTAATTAATTATTAACCATTAATTAAATCTAATTAATGATCCTTAACCATGGATTAATTATCCTTAATTAATTAATTGACTTAAACTTTTAATTAATATTTTAAAACCCTTAATTACCTTAATTAATGTTCCATCCCTTTGATTAATTAAATAAACTATTCATTTAATTACCTTAATAATTTAAATGAAATTTTAAAATCATTAATTCATTCTAAATTTACTTTAAGACAAAACCTTCCTTATCAATAGTTAAATTATCATTCATAAATACTACTGTAAATATTTATTTCAAATTCATTCTCAAATTTCATTTTAAGTTCAAGTTTTAAAATGAAATTAAATTATCTTTAAACAAATTAAA
Organism: Allium cepa; assembly: GCA_030765085.1. Taxonomy (NCBI): domain Eukaryota; kingdom Viridiplantae; phylum Streptophyta; class Magnoliopsida; order Asparagales; family Amaryllidaceae; genus Allium; species Allium cepa. The sequence continues at coordinate 712,207,699 of CM060938.1, read as the reverse complement.
AACTTTGAAATCCCTATGTTAAAGAATACTTATAAAAGAAATTTAAAGATTTAAACTAAATTCCTTTTTAAATCACAAATTATTAAAGTATACTTTAACTTTTCAACTCGTCTAAATTTATAAACTCTACATTATTTCCAATTCTTAAGAATTCAAATCAAATTTGATTCAAATTTAAAATTCTGATTTCATTTTGATTAAATCCACTTTTAGTTTTCAAAACACCATCTAAATTCAAATTCTGTAATAACATTTTAAACTTCATACAAGTCAATTTGAATTTAAAAACACATTCATTCCCAAACTAGATTCAAATTCAACTTGAATCCATTTTTTTAAAATTTGGATTTAAAATTAACTCAGATTGAAAAACTAGATTTAAATCTCATTTAAAACTTTGCTTCATTTAAATTCAATTTTTTTTTTAAATTTTAGTTTAAAATTATAAAAGAACTACAGGTTTCAGAATAAAACCTGTTAATATGCTCAAACCCGAGCAAGAACAAAATTTGCTTCGAGTCAGCAAGCCCATTCCTTCGAGCAAACAACCCAAAATCTCGAGTAAAAACTTGAGTCAAAAACTCTTCTTCCACCCTGAGTTCATCAGAACCCAAAAATGCTCGGTGCACGTGCACCGTGCCTCCGGCCGTCTCCATCCACCTCCTGTGACCTCCACACCTCGGCGATCAAACCCCCGACCCTACACGACCATCAATTCATCATTCCATAGTTCAAAATAGAATGCGAGACTTCAACCCCCAACCTTGAAATACACGAGCTTCACCATCTCCAAATCTGTCATCCCCACGCTCGAACAATTCTGACCACCAGAAAGTTTATAACTCCGTCCTCCACTTCATCTACAGCCAAGCTTCCACTACACAAAGGCCAATCGAACTCGATCAACTCTTCATCCCGTGCCTACCAGAACAAACTACCTAGCTAAAACTAGGGTTCTGGACAAGAACTCATCACTACAGCCACCACGATGAATTGCAACGCCATCCAATATTTTTCCAAGCTCCACTGAACACTCCTCTACCCACAGGAAGAAACTCGACCTTCCAAAATCAATAAATTACCAGAAAATCTTAAATTCCCATTTTCAGTTCATCACAGAACTGCACGATTTCCATATTCTTAAAAATCTTGATTTTAGTGTTAAAAACCATGATTTGGTTTATTTATTCAATTCATAATACCGGAACTACAAATCTCATAGTTTTAATTTTCACTTTATAAAATGTTCAATGATATTCTTTGTTTTACAGGGATATCAAATTTTAATTTAACTATATCAAGTTTTTAAACCTTAATTTATGCTAATTCAAACATCTTGCTTTGTAAATAAAATCCTAACAATACTTAGTTCCAAAAAAAATTGAATTCAAATTAAAAACAAGCAAATTTGGTTTTTTAAAAGCAGAATAGTCACAGGTTACCAAACATGCATACTACAAATAATCATATCATATTCACTTATATACACATTCCACACTTATGCAACCAAAATTTATTTTTAAGTTTAAAAGTTACTCACCTGTTAGAATATGAGCAGAGCCTCTAATTATGTTTGAAAGTTGTTTGACCTTTGAAAAATGGAATATGCAGTAGCTTCTTTGTTTTTGATTAAAACTTGAGTGCTTGGTTTGCTTGAGTTAAAAAACTTGAAAGCTTGTTACTGAATTGTTGCATGCATGCTATATGAAACTTGATTACAAACAAACAGAAAAGAATGCTTGCATATGAACATGAAGTTGCTTGCTTGTGAGCAGATCTCAGGTCTTTTTTTTTTGAAAAATGCAGGCAGGCTTTGTTTTGATTTGAAAAAATGGTATGCATGCAGGCTTTCATACTTGAAAATATGCAGGTTAAAACAGTTTGGCTTGCATGTTTTGATTATATTTGAAAAATGATTTGTATGTTTCTGATTTGCAGGGTTTTGATCGAATTTTGAAGATGATTTCAGATTTAGTTTTTGAGGATGTGTGTGTGCATGTTTTTCCTTTGCATTTAAGATTAAGAAAAGGAATAAAATGAAAGAGAATTTGTTTATAAAAACTGAAATAAAAAGAAAACGCTAAATTTTAAAATGCCACATGTCTTTAATTTTAACATTTGTCAAGTTGTAGTGTTTATTGATTAACACATGTCTTTTTATTTGTAAAATGCTTACATTTGTCATTAAATGTTAATTAGTTAAAATTATGTAAATTAGTTATTTAGTTAGATGTTAATATAAGATAAATATAAATCCATGTTTAATTAATTAGTTAATATGTATTTATTTACATGTAGATAATTTTAAAATGAATAAATCCAATTTTATTTATAAAATAAAGTTTATACAAATATTTCAAAATCAAAACAAATTAAAAATATTTATACTTTTAAAGCTTTGAATTCAAATTCAAATCCAGTTCTAAAATTTTGAAATTAAGTTATATATTTACATATATAACTACACAATTCAATTTTGAAAAACAATTATTTTTATTGAAAATCTATTTGTTAAAACAATGTATTATTTTATTTAAAAATAACAAAATTTGATAACTATAAATAACTTAATAAAGAAATTGTTTTATTTATTAATAAATTATTTATGTTATCAAATTATATCAAAATAACCCTTATTGTTATTTTTATTTAAATTTAAACTTGAGTTAAAACATATTTTAAACCATTTCAATATTTATCTTATGTATTTAAAATCATAAAGTTATTTATTATCTACTTTTAAAAAAAATTATTATCAAATAAATCAATTTAAAAAAATTAAAATTTTATCTTAACTATTTAAAACAATATTTTATTTATTAATTAACCTTTTAAAATTTTAATTCTAAATAAAACCATAATTCCTAATTCTTGCTAAAGATATATATATATATATATATATATATAAACAAGTATTATTTATTAAATTTAAAACAAGACTTATCTATTTACAATATATACATACTCTATATACATTATAAATATAAACAATTATTAGATTTAAAAATAATCTATCAATTAACTATTTGTTTTATTGGATTATTAAATTAATTCAAATCTTATCACAAAGATTATCAAATCAATTTAATTTTTATTTCAGATTAATAAATTGATATTGCTTTAAAATACTGGGTCATCACAGAAGAGGAGCACAAGCAGCATTTGAGGATAGTGTTGGAGACACTGAGGTGGCATGTTCTGAAGGCGAAGTTCTCAAACTGCCATTTTTGGAAATCAGAAGTCAAAATTTTGGGGCACATTGTTTCCGGAGAGGGCATTTCTGTAGATCCAGCCGAGGTAGCGACTATTCTAGAGTGGAAGCAGCCGCAGACGCTAACCGAAGTCCGCAGTTTTCTAGGATTGGAAGGGTACTACAGGAAGTTTATCAAGGATTATTCCAAGATCCCTTCGCACCTAACTAAGCTGACAAGGAAAGGAGCAAAGTTCAAATGGACCCCTGAATGCGAGGAAGCTTTCCAGAATCTGAAAACGAAGCTTACAAGTGCTCCTATATTGGCTATTCCGGATGGAAAGAGTAAGTTTGAGGTTTATACAGATGCCTGTATAGTTGGGCTGGGTGCAGTTCTGATGCAAAATGGAAGAGTAATTGCGTATTCGAGTCGGCAATTTAAGCCACATGAAAGGAACTACGCTACGCATGATCTGGAGTTGTTATCCATTGTTTTTGGTTTGAAGATCTGTAGGCATTATCTTTTGGGAGAGAAGTTTGAGCTATTCACGGATCACAAACCATTGAAGTACCTTTTCTATCAAAAGGATCTTAATATAAGGCAGCAGCGATGGGTTGATATTTTGGCATCGTATGATTTGGATATCCTGTATACTCCCAAAAAGGCGAATGTTATGGAAAATGCTCTTAGTAGGAATTCTGTTCTGTCTCTTTTCTAAGTGGTTCCTTCTCTTCTGGAAAGGATTTAAAGTAAGCAAGGGCAGATAGTAGATTGAGAGGAATCAACAGGAGAGTTGAGAATGGCCAGTGTGACAGTTTTGAGATTGATGACCAAGGAACATTAAAGATCAACGGAAGGATTTGTGTCCCTAATTTTAAGGATTTGAAGTAAGAAGTCTTAGCAGAGATTCATCGCTCCAGATTGAGTGTTCACCCGGGAATCTCTAAAATGTATAAGGATATGAGAAGAGTCTACTGGTGGCCGGGCAAGAAAAAAGATATCGCTAGATTCTTCAATAGGTGTGTGATCTGCCAATAGGTAAAGGGAGATCAATAGAAGATAGCCATATTGTTGCAGCCTTTGGAAGTCCCGAAGCAAAAGTGGGAAATGATTTTGATGGATTTCATCGACGATTTGCCAAGGACCAAGAAGGGAAACGAAGGAATATGGGTAGTTTTTGACTGTCTAACCAAGACCGCTCATTTTTTTGGATTAAGGCAACCCTTACTGTAGCTTCTTTGGTAGAGATTTTCTTGAGAGAGATTGTCAGATTGCATGGTGTTCCAGTCAGCATAGTAAGTGATCGTGATCCTATCTTCACCAGCTAGTTCTGGGAGGCTTTGCAATCAACTATGGGTACAAGTTTGAGTTTGAGTACATCATATCATCCCCAGACTGACGGGTAGATGGAAAGGCTAAACTGAATTCTAGAGGATATGCCGAGGGCTTGTGTATTTGATTTTGGTGGATCCTGGGAGGGCCATCTACATTTAGTGAAATTCTCGTACAATAACAGTTACCAGGCAATTATCAAGATGGCACCCTATGAAGCTCTGTATGAAAGACCTTGCAGATTCCCATCCTGTTGGATAGTGTCGAGAGATCGTCGTGTGCTTGGACCAGATTTGATCCATGAGGCATCTGCGAAAGTTGAGGTTAGTAAGAAGAGAATGAAAGCTGCTTAGGGCCGTCGGAAGAAATATGCAGACAAGAGACAAAGACAATTGGAATTTGAGATTGGAGACTTAGTCTTTGTTGAAGTTTCCCCGATTAAAGAAGTAGTAAGATTTGGAAAAATGGGAAAACTCGCCCCAAAGTATGTTGGTCCGCTCCGAGTGCTTGAGAGGATTGGTGTCTGGGATTATAGGATTGAATTCCCAGTCTGGATGGCTGGAAATCACAATGTTTTTCACGTATCTCATCCGAGGAAATACATACACGATCCATCTCTTATTGTGGAGCCAGCTGAACAAGAAGACTTAGAGATTGAGCCGGACTTATCTGTTGTCAAGCATTCTATCCAGATCATTGATCAAGATGAGAGGCAACTTAGAAACAAGGTGGTGAAACTTGTCAAGATGTAGTGGCGATGACTCCAGAGATTGTACCTGGGAAACTCTTGATAGTTTTAGGAAAGCTTATCCGGATCTGTGTCCGGATAGCTAGTGATGTTTGTTTAATGAATTGTTTGAATGAATTGTTGTTTGGATGATTTGTTTGTTAGTTGCTAGTGTATGGTTGATATGTATTCTTTAAATTATTGAAATAAAATAAATTTTTGGATTATCCTTTGTTTATATTTCGGGGACGAAATTGTTCTAAAGGGGGAGGATTGTGGTATCTCAGAAATTTCAAGCAATTTAAATATGATAATCTCCTTTATTTATTATTAAAATTTGTAAATTGTTATTTTAAAACAACAATAATAATGTGTTGTATATATATATATAGATTTTTAATGAAACTATTATATACAAATTGAATTTGGGTTTGTTTATACATATATATCAAATTGATTTTTAAAACTGAATTTGAAATTGAAATTGAATTTGATATTTAAATTTGAAATTCAAAACATATATATATATATATATATATATATATATCTTAAATTATACTTTGGTTTTAAAATGTATTTTATATGATTTTATTTAAAACATCAAATGTTTTATATTATTTTATTTTAAAAAGTTTTATTTATATGAATTAATGTATGCATTTATTATTTGTAAAATTGATTTTAAAGGGTTTGTAAACATTTAAAATGTAATTAATGCATGCAACTTTAAATGTGTTAATTTATAATTTTCCTTAATAACACACGTAAATGAATTAAGTGTGGTTAAAGACAAGTGTTAATTCTATGAACAAGTTTACATATTTCAATTTATTTACTTAATTCTTAGTAAATCAAAAATTAACCCTATATAAACATACCTCTTTCCTTTTCTAATTCTTTTTCTATTCTCTTTTCAAAACAACGAAAGAACTCAGAACCTAAATGTAAACAATCACTAGAACAGACTCAAAACCTTTTTTCTCAAAGCCTATAATTTTTCATACCTGAAATCAAAACGCAAACTCTTGTAAAACTAAGCCTTTAAACACCAATATTTTAGCCAAGAGAATTTGAATTTAGAAATCTGCAACCCCAGATCAACTAAGCAAGCAAAGACACTTCCGTTTCAAAGTTTAGTCATCTCAACAACATCAAGTTCTAGTCTAAAGATCATCAACAAATTAAAGCTTCCCAGTTTGCGAAAGTTTAACATCTCAGTTTTAGTCCCTACACATCATAAATCTGGTGAGTAAAATTATATTTTAAAAAAGGCTTAAGTAAAACTAAATCTGTATATGTGATTATTGGATTATATTGTGCTTGCAAGTGTGTGTTTGTGTGTGTGTGTATATACATATATATGAATCTCTGAATATATGTATGCTTGTTATGTGCATGTTGGCTGTATGCCTGTTACTCTCTATTTCCAATCTACAGAGCTTAAAAACAAAAAAAAAATCCAAAACTCTTTATCTAATCACCATTTGGCTTTAAATTTCAAACAAAATAATTTTATGTAAACATAATTTAAGTTTTAAAAACATGTTTAAGGATTTTAAGTTTGGAAATCTTCTGAATTTGAGTAAAGACTGTAAGAATTTTTTTAAAATGTTAAAAATCAACAATATATTTTGTTGATTCAAGTATGCAACTTGAATCATCTCTGGAAAACTTGATTTTCAATGGAAAATTCATGAATTTTAGTTTGAATTTGAGGTAGCATTTAGGTGATGATCGAAAATGTGTTTTTGAGCAAAATCTGGTGATTGGGCGATTTTCGATGGTGGGGAACTTCATTGGAGAGGGTCGGGGTATAGGAGAGCTTGGAAAAAAGCCAGGGGGATTTATCATTACCTATGGCGTCGATGATCGGTTGACTTTGTTTTAAACCCTAATTTGGGTCATGGTCGGGTATGGGATGACGGTGTCATCTCTAGTGCATTGAGTGGAGTCGGACCGGGTGCGTTGGTGGCGTGGAGGTCTGGCGAGGCTGAGGATGGAATTACACGACCTCTAGTGGCGGCGTTAGGAGTTCGAAGAGTTTTCAAGTGAGGCTGTTGTTCCTGGGTTTGCTCGAGTTACCTCAATTTTGATTTTTTGTTTGTTTGGGTGGTTGAAATCTGATGTGTTGACGATTGTTGTGATGCGAGGAGTGTCGTCGGTGGTCAGAATGGCGTTGATCGCCAGTGCATGTGCAGAGGGTTGGTCTGTGTATCAGTGGGTTGGAAGAGGGGGTTGTCTCGAAGGGTTGCTCGGGTTTTGTGGTTGATTTCTCGAGTTCATGCTCGAGTGGTTATGCGTGAGTTGAACCATGTAACAGATTTTAAAACTTAACTAAAATTTAAAAAAAAATAGTGGAAGGCGGAAAACTCGAGACAGGTCTCGTGTCAGAGGAGGGTCGAACCCGAAGCAGAATTTGTACATGTTTTAAAAAAATTTTGAATACTAGTTTTAAAATTTAAATTAAAATTAGTTTGAACTATTTTATGATAATTGTTTAAACTATCTGATTAAAGAAGTTTTATGCTTTGTTAACACAAATTTGAGAAATTTTTAGTTATTTAAAAAAACTTAATTTTTAAAAGTAATTAAGTATAAATTAAAAGGATAAAATGTTTTTAAAACATGTATTAAGTAAAGTTAGGTAATTTAAGTAATTGATTTATCTTGAAAGTTGATTAAGGTTTCAATGATTAAAGATTAATTTATTTTAAGTGTAATTAACTAATTAAATTAACAAATATAAGGTTTATTAATTTATAAGGGTTCAGTTAATTAATTAAGGATTAAATAATTGTTAATTAAGAATTAATTAATTCAGAAAATAAGATTAATTAATTGATAAATAAAGGTTAATTAAATAGATAATTAAAGATTAATTAATCAAGGGTTAGGGATTAATTAATAGGTAATTAGAGATTAATTAATTGATTATCAAGGAATAATTAATTAATTAATTAAGATTAGTTGATTTATAATTTGAAATTAATTAATTAAGTAATTAAGGATTAATTAATTGTTAAGTAAGGACTAATTTACTGATAATTAAAGATTGATTAACTAGTAATTAAGGCTTAATTAATCTGTAATTAAGTTTTATTAATTAATAAGTAAGGTTATTAATTAATTATTAAAGGATAATTAATTAATTAATTTAAGATTAATTAATTGATTTTAAGGTTAATTAAGAAGTGATTAATTAATTAAATGATTGTAATTAATCAATGATTGATTAAGCAAGGTTAAGCGATTAATTCTTAAGTAATTAATTTAATTTGAATTAATTAAATTAATTATAATATGGATTAATAATTCTTGCATATGGATGATTGTTTTGAATAGAATGTTTGGATTGGTTGATATCTATTGGATGATAATCTGTGATATTCAGTGATGAGATATTGGATATATCTGTGATAGATGTATGTATTATTATCTATGAAAAATGCCGTGTGAATTTGATATTTTAAATTGAATTGAATTATTTAACCTTAAACAACTTGACCTTTAAGAAACGTTTGGATTTCGATGAGACCGGGATCGGATATCAAGTTTGATTATCTGAAAACCACATCGTTCCAAGTTAAACGTTAGGTCGTGAATCTAAAGTGAAGATCGAGATAGAGAATGAAAGGGTTATTGTCATTAACTCTAAGGGTGTTTCCAAGATGAGTATAATGAGATAATGCCTTCAGATTCGTTCGAACCCGAAACAAACTTGTATGGACTGAATGCTATCAAACCATCATCAGTGGAGGACAATGAGCATTCCAAGATGTGTTCTTGAAAGGTAATTGTGGACTCAAGCCTCATCAACCGGGAATGGATAAAACAGGGGAGGTGCAGCTAGGTTAAGTGGGTAGCACCTAAGTTGGACGAGATTTACCCCTGTCTAGAGGTCCCTTTTCATTTCAGCTGTGTGGACAGTTGTTGGCCACAACTACAGGGTTGTCTTGTTCGGGACTGTCTTGTGAGGGATCGTTCCAGCCTTGTGTTGCAGGGGATTTAGAGTGGATCTTCGGTACGGTGATGTAGACCACATACTGTGACGGGCGGTACCCCAGTAGCCCTGCCATTGATGGAAACTCATTATCCCTACGTGCCCTTACAGTTTTGGTTGTATAACCCACTTTGTGGCTAGTATGTTGGAATTCAATCATGTAACTATTTCAGCTATGTGAATATTTATTTGAAAACCCTAGACCCTATTGTAATATCACTAGATTTTGTGTCAAATGATTTGGTTAGCATATGGTAAAAACTTACCCATGTTTATGTGTGGGAAGTCTTACGTGATACCTTTGTTTGCAAATGATTTTTAAGTTAAACAACTTTAACCCGTTTACTCACACCGGACCCATGTCCAACATAAATTTTTATGAGTAGCCAAGTGATCAGGTTTGGATTGCCAAATATTTTGGAACCTTGGAGCTGGAGTCAAGACGTATCTATCTACATCATTCTACTATGTTATGACTTTTGGCTATTGTATTTTGGATGTAATAGTTGGACAAGCCCTTATAAACAATGTAATGAAGTTGTATTACTGTGTGCACTCTGATGTGTAAAACTATATAATGGATATGTGAAATATTATATTTTGTTCAGTTTCCGCTGTGAGATTCTGATGTTGTTCTTTCTTTTTATCTTTTCTATTTCTAACTATTTCTTTTCTTATTGATGATGCGTCTTTCTGTGGAATGAAAGGTGGGTCGTCACTGCTTTCGACCTCATCGAGATCTCTTTACTTATCCAAAACTCTGTTGAAACATCTTTTTGACCTCTTCGAAAGGTGCTACCGGCACCATCATCTTTTTGTCGTAAGCTTTATCTAATGTTGAGATAGACCACCCTAATGCTTTTTTATCTTCGTCAATTCTCTTGCTTCTTCTGTCATACTTTTATCCTTAAGAATATTTTATGGGTAACATTTAGCCCCCCTAGCATGAAAGAAGCTTTTGTTCTTTAGGAAAAATTCTCCAAAGAACATTCTCTTTGTTTCCTGTGAAACAGATAACAACACTTGTTAGGGTCTTAAACTTGCTGTGAGAACATGATGTGTAACTTCGTGACACTATATAGTTGTTTTGTTTTGGCAGAAAATTCAAATTATTATACAATCAAATATGAAACGATATCATCTAGCCTGCCATCGTTATTTGAAGTAAATAAACCTTCCAAAAAGGTCATTACATACTCCAAATCCTACGCTTTATGTTTTTTTCGGCCATTGAGGATTGACTCTTCATTTTTTGACTGTTTTACCCTGCTTTCCTCTTATGACTTTATTTTATTCCTAAACTATATTCATTAACAAATCAGCAGACAATTTTAACATTGAGGTTATATAAAAATTAGCGAATTCTTACTCCCTTTTACCATCATTTTCTAACAAAAAGGAATAAAGTCTACTTGATAAGAAGCTCTCTTTTCAAAAATTCCTATCTAATACTGGTGTAGAAACATTAAATTTTGAAATAAACCTTGATATAGAATCACAAAATTAATCCAAAAAATTCATAAATCCAAAAAATTCAATGGGTAAGAAATTAAGAACTGATAAAGCCAGAAAACCATTACGAAAGAGATGAAAATTCATGGGTTTAGGAATGTAACCAAAAATTTGTGGGTGTTTCATTTTTCAATTAAACTTCTTTAAACTTTATATGATACAAATGCTAATCCAGAAGTTCAATAAAAAGTCTATAGATCATCATGGAAATTCAAGGCAAGAAGTCAATAATTCATGAAATGAAGAAATCAATAAGAAATCATTATGAAAATCCAATGGGGAAATCACGTGTTTAACATCCAAAAATTATCATAAAGTCAGTATGGAAATTTAGAATTCTAAAGACTGGAAATTCGATAATAAAGAAACCAGGAATATGAAATCCATCAATGGCCATCGATAAATTTAAAATCCATGAAATCAAAAATTTAGTAGGAAATCGCCATGAAAATTCAATAAGGAATCTAAGAGTATGAAATTCATCAATCGTCATGAAAATTGACAAGGGAATTTAGAATTCACAAAATTATAAGTTGAGTAAGAGATTATCAAAAATTCAGTAAGAAAATCGACAATATGAAATCCATAAATCATCCTAAAATCAATAGGGAAATTTAGAATTCATAAAATTAAAGACTCGATAAAAGATCATCAAAAATCCAACAAGGAAACCATGAATATTGTAACAACCCGCATATTTATCGATTCTATATTTAAATATTTTATTTAAATATTTTATCGTTCGTCGGATTTTGGTCCGAAAAGCTAATTTTTGCATACGGTCGAATTGAGACTCGAGACCACCCCCATTGAGTTCAAAAAGACGTTTGCGACCTTTTTGAGTATAAGCTTCGATATGTTTGGAGAAAGTTGATTTTTGCCACTTTTTCACTTAGGGTTTTGGTTTGGGCTGAACCCACTTACTAACTCAGTCCCAACCCACTCCAACTCTTCATTACTTCATTTCTAATTCCTAACTCTTCAAGCTTTCAACAATGGTGGAAGAGAAAAAGAATTAGGAAATCCTAAGCCCTAGTTTCCATTAGCAAATCCATCTTCTAGCTCCAAACCCAAGAGAACCCATTGGTAAGCAACTCCTTCTTCTTCTCCAACTATTTTTCTCCTTGATTTCATAAAATTCCTAAACCTAATTTAGGAAATGTTTCTCTTTTAAGCTTAGATTGAAGCTTCTTGAGTTGTTATTGAAGAGTAATTGATCTTAGATTGTTTTTAAAGCTTCTCCTTCATTGATTTGGGTTCAAAGGTGAGATTTTTAATCTCACATCTATGCTTATAATTCTCTTCTATTGTTAGGTATGAATTCCTAACACTTATTCATGTGCATTTGATTTTGATTTGGATTGTTTTTGTGAATATTCCAATTTTTAGTGTTTTGAGTTCAATTCGTTAAAAATCCTAACTTTGATGTTTGAACATGTTTTTGGTGATGCATCGAGGAGCATATAGGGCCGGGTAGTCGATTGGCATAAACCCTTAGCGCTGTTGCTCGCGCGATTGCAATTTGGTCGAGAGTTGCACCTCTTTTGAAATAGGGTAGGAAGTGCAAGCTTACAGGTTCGGCCGACCGAGCCCCTTGGGTCGGTCGACCGACCTGTAGTCTAGGTACTTCCTGCCTCTGTTTGGAAGTGCTGGTTACAGGCTTTGGCCGACCGAGCCCCCTGGGCCGGTCGACCGACCTGGTGCCCCGAGCACTTCCAACCTCTGGTTCGGTCGACCGACTCACTGAGTCCAGTCGACCGACCTGCTACTATTTGCCAGATTAGCCTATATTGCTAATTCGTTTGAATATCCAACTTTAATCGATTCGTGTTGTCTCCCTTTTGTTGTTGTCATTTATTATCGACTTTGATGACCTTTTCATTGGGAATTTTAGATATATCCACTTTGATGGATTTTATATCGATTTCTTTGGATTTTATTCACGTCTTCGAATGTGAATTTTTATGCCCGATTGTTTCTACAATCACTTCTATGATTTGTCACTTTAAAAATATAAAGGTTTTCTATACTAGTAGTAAATATCAAAACTCTTTCTTCAAAGGATTTCAACACTATTTTATTACAAAGCTCATTTTCTCAAACCGATTTTCAACCTATTAGTATATACAAACCTTTACCTCACTCGTATGAGAAATCTAATTAAACGACTTAGTAAAACGAGTGGTATGAAACGCTTGCGTTTACTTTGTCGGTTAATTCTTGGACTTGTTCGATTGAAACTCTTGTGACAATTCTCTAGTGGAGATCTACAATTTGTTCGTAAATATTTATGTTAAGCTAGTGGTTATGGGACATGAAGCTAAGCTCATATATTTACTAGCTTATTGTAATTGACACTTCTCGTTGATCATGACGATCATCTTTATGGTTTAGACTAGCAATGTGCGATGTCTCTTTGCTTTTTGGTTAGGCTAGACACCACTTGTGCGATTCCATTCACACATACTTTTTCGGTTAGCCTAGACACCATTTGTGTGATTCCGCTCACACATACCTTTTTGCTTTTTGGTTAGGCTAGACACCATTTGTGTGATTCCATTCACACATACTTTTTCGGTTAGCCTAGACACCATTTGTGTGATTCCGCTCACACGTACCTTTTTGCTTTTTGGTTAGGCTAGACACCATTTGTGTGATTCCATTCACACATACTTTTTCGGTTAGCCTAGACACCATTTGTGTGATTCCGCTCACACATACGTTTTTGCTTTTTGGTTAGGCTAGACACCATTTGTGTGATTCCATTCACACATACTTTTTGGGTTAGCCTAGACACCATTTGTGTGATTCCGCTCACACATACCTTTTTGCTTTTTGGTTAGGCTAGACACCATTTGTGTGATTCCATTCACACATACTTTTTCGGTTAGCCTAGACACCATTTGTGTGATTCCGCTCACACATACCTTTTTGCTTTTTGGTTAGGCTAGACACCACTTGTGCGATTCCATTCACACATACCTTTTCAGTTAGCCTAGACACCACTTGTGTGATTCCACTCACACATACCTTTTTGCTGATTTCTGGATTTCGTGTGTTGATTTCTGGAATTTATATCATTGACTTGTTATGAGTACAGGTTTAGGGTATGATGCCCTCTTTGGATCTTTGAGAAGGTTCTTGTGATATTGATTAATCTTTTGTTGATTATCATTTACATGCTTATAGTAGTATGCCATTATGGATATTATGTTTATGCCATATCTTTCATGTTATATCATGTCATCTGATATTTATAGCTAGACTGATCCGTTTATTATTTTCTTATGAAATAATACTCGGGTCAGACCGAGATGTTACAGGTGCTTCTGCTTGACTTCTCCCCTGGGATTCATTACTCTGACTTTTGGGCAAACTACTTAGATTAGTAGTTTATTTTGTTGTATACACTTGGGACATAGAATCATAGTTGTATTCTTTTGTATAGCACGTGTTGCTATTCTTTTGTATTATCGTGGAGCTTTTGACCATTACTCTGATATACACTTTCATGTGTTAGTGTTATATTCATATCTATTTCCGCCTTTGTGATATGAATTATCTGTGACTGATTTGTGTTACGTTTATTTCTATATTTGTTTCCGAAGACCTTTATAGCCACTGTGTAGTAGCTTTGAGTTTGTGTCGGTATGTCGGATTCCCTCTTGAGATGAAAAGTTATATTTTTATCTGGCATATCGGTGCTCGCGCAAAGCAATTACACAGATGGTCGCTCCTCAACAGCCTTATTCTCCGTGCTAGTTGACAGCATTACTCCGTAGTGTTCTTGTCTAGCGTGCGTATAAAGGTGGGGCGTCACAAATATGGAATCCGCAAATTATCATAAAAATCAATAAGGAAATTTAAAATATACAAAGCCCAATATGAAATCTTTATAAAAAGAAAATAAGGAAATCATAAGTTCACAAAATCAAGAGTTCAATAAAAATCTTGTCAGGATCTCATCTGACAAATAGACTATTCAAAATTTTATTCCACTTAAGCACAACATCAGAAATATGCCTTAATAGATTCATAAGCAACAGTTAATTGTCATATCTATGTAAAATAAGAAGCTTGGTATAACTACGTGTCCAAGTTAATCATTATCTCACTTTTATTGAACGCAGTTGTACAAATGGACCAAATCGCTATTTTGATTTGGGAATTAAGGTTTACAAGCTTTTAGAAAATACAAGTCAGAAGTGAAAGAAATCGGATCCCTTTTACCAGACCCTTGGGGTTCTTATTTGTAGGTGAGGAATGGTACCTTTCGACCCAATGCTCTCGACACGATCAAAAGTTCTGCTTGCCTGCTTTCGTGTGCATCCTTGGATCATGGCTTTGAACATAGTCGAAAGGACTATATGACCACCCTTCTGCAACTGCTGATGTAAAACGCCATATTTTTAGTAAATTATTTAGGATATTTAAATAGATAAATTAAATAAAATAACATGTTGATTAATGGATTGAGATTTGTGATTAAATTAAAGGGTAGTCGTGCCATATTATTGAATAGATAAATGAACTAAAACGGACTTAAGTGGTAGGAAATAGGGGAGGGCAAAATACGACTAATACCCTAAACCTTTTGGGAAAATGAACACACCTTCATTTCTGTTGCACCAAAAAATCCACCTTCCAACTAAAGCGAAAGGACCATAAACAAAGACCAAGAAAAGAAAAGTTCGGACCAAACCTTTTAAAGGAGTTAAAGGGATGCTGCCATTAAAGCTTAAAAACTTCAAGACCTTTTGAAGAAGGTGAAGATGTCAAAGCAAGTACTAGCAACCCCTTTGAAAGCTATAATAAGCCTTTCGAACCGGTCAAAGATCCATCCAGGGCACCTTTTGACAATATCAAAAGGTGTTATGAAGAAAGAAATACTCAGAAAACAGCAAAGGCGGAAGAATAATAAAAGAACTTTGGACAACGTCGAAAGGAGGCATGGCTTTCGACAAGGTCAAAAGGTTAGGAGAAAATGAAGAAGCTTCTATAGCATTAGAAGAAGAACAAAGACACTTTTCGACAACGTCAATAGGAAACATAACTTTCGACAACATTGAAGGGGGACATAACCTTCGACAACATCAAAAAGGACACCTTTCGACAACGTTGAAAAGAGGCACAGCTTTCGACCAGGTTGAAATGTTCAAACAGCATACAAAGGAACACCTTGTGACAACGTTGAAAGGAGGCATAGCTTTCGAACAGGCTAAAAGGTTCACAACAGCATGTCAAAAGGGGACCTTCCGACGTTATCGAAAGCAAGGGCACGAAACGGAGGCCGCCTGCATCTATGAATAAGACCCGAAGGGTCACTTTTTGGGGATCCGATTTCTTTTATTCCAAACTTGTATTTTTTTACCAATCATTATAACCCTAATTGGATGATCATTTGGGGATTTAGTGAAATAAAATTTCTTTAGAAGGTAAAAGAGAAGTCTTGAGAATTATTTGTATAGTTTACTTAAGCTTTTGTTGGATTAACCTTTGTATTTCTGGTTTAACCCCATCGAAAGGTACTAATCAGCAAGGTCGACAACTCTTATGAACCTAATATCTTTTGTAACCTTCCAAAGCCATCAACTTTGTGGACTAGAGATTTCGATAAGGTGGAAACCTATTTTCTAAATGCTAATACTTAGGATGTTAATTCAATCCAAAAGAAGTCATTCCCATAGATTTCGACAAGGCCAAAGCCCATTCTAAAACCACTTGAGAATAAGACTTCTTGCTTAAACCTAAAGGAAACTGACATCCATGCTTTCGATAAGGTCGAAACCTACCTTAAAAGACTTAATTCACTGAATTTCAATCTAATCGAAAGGTAGGCTTATGAAGGAGTATTCACAGTAGCTCATCAATATTGAAAGGTCACTTAACCCAAAGTCAATTCCTTTCGACAACGTCGAAAGGGTTGATTTGGGAAACATCAATAAACAAAGCCAAATAAAGAGGCAATTCCTATTGGATTCACTATCACCATACATATAAAGAATAATTCATCTTTCTAAGCATCACTTTTTGGTGTTGATAAGAATTTTTTTAACATTTTTGGCGCAAGAAGGAGGGCTCAAACCTCCGCCTTGGATTAAACCTCAACACTGCCAATCTCTAAACCTACTTAAGTCTATTCCACTTCAAGTTTACCTGCATTGGTGAATCATGGCTACAAGAACTAAAAGATTTTAACAAGGGTCCTCTGAACCACATTTGACAAGGTTCCCCCAAACAATTACCAAGAACTCCAATCAAGATAAAGAACAAAGGTTAAGACTCAAAGCCCTAAGAACTATAAACAAGAAGAAAGCAGAATCTTTGGATCCTAAGAAATAGAGTCTAAATCCTTTTCATGTTGTTCCTACCCTTATCTTTGCACTCGAAAAAAGGATGAATGGAAGTGACAATGTATTTAATCAAATAAGAAGAAACATTCAATATTATTCTAAAGGGACAATATTGGAGAGAGAAATAGTGGCTGATTACAATGCCTTTGCAAATAAATGGCAACAACCAATTGTAAAGAGAACACTTCCTAGATACAAAGAATGCTAAAAATAAAAGCAATTGAAGGGCATTAGAACACAGGGCCAAGGAATAAAAAATCAAGAAGCCATCCATAAGAATCAAGCTTTAAGTCTAGACTTCCAAAGAAGTGCAACTTAACAACATCAATTGAGAACGTCTACTTGCTTTCAGAGGATGAGCTCAACTATTAGCCATCATAGAAAATGAAGCAAAAACATGAAAGGAATTTTGGAGGATCATACTGCCATTATTATATGATGAATGGTCATAAGAATAACCATTGTAGAGCCCTGGAGGGGATGATCATAAACTTCTTTTGACAAAGAAAGTTTCAACAATTTGTAAAATTAATTTGAGATCGAATTAATAAAGAGCTATTTTCTATAGAAGAGAAAATCTACATGGTTGGGAGTGAAATGCTTCTTATATTTGGATAATACATAAGATGTTAGAAAAGTCAGAGCCCATGCTAAGGTGGCCAGGGTAGAGCACCTCTTGGAGGGAAGGCAGGTAAGCCTTTAGTCATGCCATAAGATGGTCAGATTAAAGCACCGAACAAGCCCTTGGCCAATGGTTAGGTCAAGGCATCTCCTTGAGGGAGGATGGAGTAAGCCATTAGCCGCGCCATAAGATGGCTAAGTTAAAGCACAGAACAAGCCCTTATTTGCGCCACTCTATAGCCTAGTTAAGGCACCTCCTGGAGGAAGGATGGAGTAAGCCTTTATCCATGCCATAAGATGGCCAAGTTAAAGAACCGAACAAGCCCCTGTCCACGCCACAAAAGGGCCTGGGTAGGGCCCCTCCTTGAGGGAGTTTTGGTAAGTCCTTGGTTCCAACCTCTAAGATGAGCTAAAAAAGAGCATGGGACAATAACGGACTAAGACGTCCAGGCCCATGAAGAGGCCCATCAAATAATGGACTAAAACGTCCAGCCCCAAGAAGAGGTCCGTCAAATAAAGGACTAAGATGTCCAAGACCAAGGAGAGGCTCATTCAACAATTGACTAAGATGTCCAAAACCGAAGGAGGCTCTTTCAATAAAGGAATTAGATGTCAAAGCCCCAGAAGAAGCTCATCAACTCAAGAACTAAGATGTTCAAGCTTGAGAAAAAGCATATCTGATCATGAACTGAGACGTCCAAGCTCAACAGGAAGCCAATTAGATTATTTCTGTATATATTCAA
Organism: Allium cepa; assembly: GCA_030765085.1. NCBI lineage: Eukaryota > Viridiplantae > Streptophyta > Magnoliopsida > Asparagales > Amaryllidaceae > Allium > Allium cepa. Next base: position 712,189,220 of record CM060938.1, on the reverse strand, counting down.
AACCTAAAGGCTCATACATGTCAAAGAAGACAAAAGCAATGGAGTGAGATAGAACCCCACCTATTATTAACCTAATCTGGGTTCCGGGTCCTTCACATCAAAATGACATCAATTAAATACCCGAATCTAGTTTTTGGGATATTCATTTTAGAACTTCACTATTTAATACCTAAATCTGGCTTTCAAGTCTCTACTAACCCCTGACATCCTAATATACCTGAATTTGGGTATCAAAGTTGCAGCTTAAGCAAACCCTAATCTGGTTGTAAGATCTTTAGATTCCTATTTATCCCAAATGCATAAATCTGGACCAAAGAATAATAACATAAAGATCGCTGTTAAGATTATCCGAATGGGAACTTCGAGTTTCTAACTTTTCAAATCCCATTAATGTTGAGGAATGGGTCGATGTGTTGCAACTTCAAAATTTCAAACACTAATTTCTAAATCAAGTTCTTTATTAAATAAGGGTTACATTCTTATATTTATAACCCTATGATAATTTGGAATTTTTTATCATCATATTTCAATATTTCTAGCCAAGTGAAAGGAGTTAAATTCTTGATCATCTCTCGTCGGCATTTAGATTTGATTTGATCTAAGTTATTTTTCATGCAATTAACATAATGATTTGATCTAAAAAAATGACATACATTGACCAATATGTCGATTTCAAGCTAGCAATTAGAAATATTGTTTGTTACATGCTTTTCAGGAAAACCCGAACAACAAGGAATAACAAAAGTTTCAGCATGTCCAAAAATCAATGAGTGAGCAATTCAATGATGTTTCAAAAGTAAAATTGCGGAAATGGATTATAAATCAGGTGATATTTACAAAGTTTATGTGGTTTACATAAGTTATGAATTTTTTTACAAGACTAAAAAGTTGTTTATATATATACAAGATAAATTCACATAATTCGAACATGTAAACGAATTACAAATCTTGAGCGGCCTTATTATGAGATTCCACAACTGTGGGATCTACAATGTGACAAATTGCGGAAAGGAGTACTTCCTTAAGCTTTTCCCTTCTTCTTATGTTGTTCTCATACTCAATCGCATCAATGTTGGTCTTCAGGGCACGATTAAAAGCTCTGTTTTCATCCTTGACTGTTTTATTCTCTCTTTCGAACTCTGCGATGCGCTTGAAAAGTAAGTAGTTAGTACGCTCCAACTTTTGATTCTTGGCAGCGTACTCATTAATAGTCTGGGAGTACTTCACTTTCTGCTGCTCATCAAAGTATTTAGCTATTTTTAATTTTATTCTCCTATACCAGTTGCCCATGGCATTCTCGTCTAAGCTCGGGTGAGGGCTGAGCATAGTAGGGAATTTTCTGACCGTAAGAAGTTTCGATCTGGTAGGTTTGTAGTGGTAGGAGTAGAGTGAGGACCGATAGGTCAATATCGAAGTCTTGTTCCCCATGATGAATTCCAGAGAGGTACACTATGCTTGACTGTCTTTTAGTTTCAACTCCAAGTCATTTATTTGCTGAATAAGTTCAGATATCTTTTGATCGAACTCGATTGTGGGATTTGTCTTCACTTGTCGTCTAAGTGTGGTGATCATCTCGTCTTTATTTTTGATTTTACACTCAAGGTAGGCAATATGATCTTTGTGACCACTAGCGATGGTCTTTTGAGGAAAATCCCTCTTGTGCCATTTTACTGCTTCGACTTTACAACCAAAGCTTTCTAATAAGACCGCATCATTGACCACGATCCCTCTGCTTGTTGTCAACAACTTCTCTCTGATAGCATCAGTGCATGACGATAAGTTATAAGGAAGAGCGGTAGAGGATAACGGTTGTTCCTATTTGAACAAAAGAGATAAAATAAAGTCAAAATCTAGCTAAGAAATCTCTTTATTATTAAAGTAACAGATTACAACTTAAACAACAACGAAATTAAAAAGGTATAATAAACAACTTGATTACATTTATAGTTGGGAGACTACTTTTCTAACTTTATCTAAAGGGTTAGCTGAAAACATAACTGTCGAATCAAAAGGCATAGTAACTCCTTCCAGGGTAATGATCAACAAGCATTCGCTATAGTCCCATTTCCCTACTGGGGACTATCGCAACCACAAATTAGTTTAGAGTGAAATGTTCTGATCCCTTTAAGGATAGTTTCCTTCTTATCATCAAGGAAGTCAAAATGGAGGCGAGGGTATTTCAAGTACATTATTGTAAATCTCAAAGGAAGAAATGCCTCGCTAATTTTGAAGTCCTTAAAATTGATGCATTTTTAAAGTAAAACCTTCTCAATTTAACATATTGGCTTAAGTGGTCTCTAGGGACGAGATGACCTAAATAACTATCAATCTGTAATAGTATAGTAAAGAGAAGTTGAGCATAGAAAACAGAGCTAAAATACATATTCATAAGTCAATTAATTGTTACATATTCAATCATTCATTAGCTCAAACAAAACAAACTTAGAGAAAAACTCAGAAATAAATTTATCCTTATAGCACTTAAGCTTCCTAGGGAAAATATTTAGAGGAATCGACCAAACACGTGCTAACTTCCAACGAGCTCCGAGATGCGGGTCAGATCTGTACTCATCTAAGTATCTTTTGTTGAAATGCCTAAGTACACCTCCATTGAATTCACTTAAGTACAAAAATATATTATTGAATGTTTAGAATAAGCTTTGTATAAGAAATTAACTAAAATGCCGCTCTCTTCAATCATCATCCAAAATAAAGTAAGCAACTCCCAATTCTCCTTTAAGAGAGCGTCGTATTGGAGACGCTCTCTCTTTAATAATGGGACAACCCTTTGATTTTTTAAAAGATGCTAGGACAGAAGCGCTCTGGTCATGACTATGATACATTTCAGAGAGGATGTTATGCTCCTTTTTCTATCTAATTCCCTATATAGCATGTTAATTTTTTCTTGTTTCCTTTCAAGTTTTTTTTTATAAGGAAATTGAGACTTTCTCCTTGTCTAAAATAAATGATTTTACACTAATTATTATTTTCGAAGAGAAAGATGTTTAAACGGGGAATTCCATACTTGAGAATCTAGGATGGAAGCTTGAGGGGCCCACTTCTTTCTTTTTGGATCCATAATATGAACAGGAGCAAATTCTTCCACATGAGGAGCAGAAGGCCCATTAGATGCATGTGGCTTATCTTTCTGGGGAGATGGTTCTTTTTCAAGAAATTTAGCTTGGACGCCCCATCCTTTTTTGAAACTTCAGATGGACCCCCCTTGTCTACACCGAGGCCCTGGCCTCCAACAGGGTCATCAATGTTATCGTCGTCGTCGTCGTCATTGTCACTACCTTCACCACCACCATCATCCTTTTCATCATCAACGTCATCTTTATCACCCTCCTCCTTAGAGTCGGATTCAATTATGAAGGAGGGTACATCAAAAGAAAGGATTTCAACTGCATTAACTTCCTCTTTGCCATTGGGTTCAATACCCTACTTCATCAGGTTGATTTTGTGTAACATTCCAGATTTTATATAACATTATTTAGTAGTTAGATAAACTAAACAAAATAATGTGTTGATTAGAAGATTGATATTTGATTTTGATTAAGGTAGTCATGCCTTTTTATCTAATGAATTAAAGAAGGGTTTAAAATGAATTAGAGGAGGGGTGTTTTGGGAAAAAGGCCATTCCTGTATTTGCTTCCTTAGGCCATGTAGTATATACACATTCATTTCATTTCAAATTTTTTAAAATCAAGGTCGGCCGCCATTGATAAGGAAAAGAGAAGTGGAAACTGAAGAAAAGCTAAAGGAAAAGGAAATTCAAACCGAACCCATTCAAATCTCGAGCTCCTTAATCTATAAAGCAAAGGTGAATAATGATTACATCTCTAAATTTTTATGGTTTCAGTTTTAACATTAATTCGAATAATTTTGCAAAGATTTGCCTTGTTTTTGTGCGACAAAATGATTATATATAAATGTTGATGATTTATTAATGTTAATATAGATTTTATGAAATGTTTCAAGAGAAAAACCCTATTAAAAGACATTCGTTAGCCTTGCAAATTTTATGATGATCTAAAAAGCTATTTTAAACACGATTTTCAATTTTCAGATTTTTTTGGAATTATTATAAATTTTCTAAGGAAGACAATGATAATGTGGATTATAAAATTTATGGGAAAATAATTTTTAATTGGGTCCATAAATTTTATATGTTGTAAAACCTGCATTAAATGATTTTCTGGAATTTTTCAAGATTTTTCAAAGGTGATTTAATAATTATATAAAATTATCTAAGGTATGGACTTAAATGTTTTACATAATTATAAAGGAGAAATGGGATTTTTCAAATTTGTTTAGATTTCCAAATAAAGAAAGTTGGCGGAATTTTTGAATATATAAATCTTGCAACCAATCAGGTTTGGAAAATAAGGCAGATTAGGTACAAAAGGGCAATTTTAAAGTACAAATAAATATGCTATTTACTACTTCAACTCTTTCAACAACAAGGTTCCGCCTCTCTCCCAAACGTTCCGACAAGGTCGAAAGGTATCAAGCCTTACAGCTAGGTCAATAACCAATGCACATGGTTTTAAACAATTGGTATGTAGTGAATTAGAAGGGGTCGAAAAGTTTAGGGACAAAAGGATAGAGATTCCGAAAGTGATGAAGCTTTGTTTTCATTTTACGTAAAATACGCCTGCTAGATTTCGATAAAGAGCTTTCGACAATGTCAAATGGTTTAAAAGAAAAGGTTTCAATTGGGTTGCTTTCTTATTTTAATTGAAGCCTTTCGACAAGGTCGAAAGATAAGCCTTTCGGCAAGGTCAAAAGTTTAATTACTGCTTCCTACCTTTCGAATCAGTTGCTTTCGAAGGAAATCTTTTTTCTCTCTAAAATTTTCCGCCTCTCCATTGCTTTCAAAGGATTGGTTCGAACACCAACACTTCATTGTTTTCGAATGGTTTTCAAAGGTCTTGTTATAGGTTTCGAAGCAGTTGCTTTTGAATCCAATGTTTTTTCGATCATTTTGCTCCACCTAAAGGCATAATCTCAATGTTTTAAATCGAAACATTTTAAAGGTTTCGAAGTAGTCAACTTTGAATAGTTTCGAAAGGTTTCCACTTGTTTTAAATTAAACCAATGTCTTGGAAAGGTTTTAAGTTTCAATGCTTTCGAAAGGTTTTATCAATGATTTCATAGGGATGGTTCCCCAAGCTTTCAACAATGTCCAAAGGAAAGGGCTTTTGGCGAAGTCGAAAGCAGACCTTTCAACAAGGTCGAAAAGGAACCTTCCGACAAGGTCGAAAGTTTAGAATGTTTGACAAATTCGAAAGGTATGGTTTTGCAATATTTCCGGAAGGCTAAGGTTTAAAGGATCTTAAAGGAGGAGGTCATATGGTTTAAAGCTTACAGAAGAAAGGTTTTTTTATTGGTTTTGAAGGAGTTACCTTCAATGATTTCGAATGATTTTATTAAAGGTTTCGAAGGGGTTACCTTCAATGGGATTTATTAATGGTTTCGATGGGGTTACCTTCAATATTTTCGAAAGGTTGTTCAAAGGTTTTGAATATAATGACTAGGCAGATGGCCTAAGCGTTTTAAGTTATAAAGGACTTTAACTTATTTTAAGAGGATAGATGATCCTTATTGAACATTATTAACATTATTTTGAGTATAGTATAGGTAACATGGAAATAATATCATAGAGTAAAGCTAAAGTCATATTTTCCTTATCTATGTATGATTTGGTGGACTAAATAATATTGAAAAGTTTTTTAAGAAAAATTTGACGGGTTGTTAGCTAATTCAAATTCGGACAAACAGTCCATTTTGATGGCAGTCGGCCCAAAGGACATTTAGTCCAAATAAGGGCAGTTAGCCTAAACATGAGCAATTAGTACATTTTTTAGCATAACGGACCTTGCTACTTCTTAAGGATAGTTAGTCCACACTTTTTGCTGGTTTTATGGATAGATAGTCCATTATTTAGCATAAAGGTTATTTCTGTTTTGGCATAATTAGTTTTAGGACGACTAGTCCAGTAAAGAGCAGTTAGCTCAGGTTCCGGATAGATAGTCCATTCATCTCTCGTTTTAGCGTAATGGATATTACTATATTGTTATTATAATCAGTTGATTAAGAAGTTTGGTTGCAGGAAAGGATTTGCAAAATATATGTTTTGAAAAGAGATATTTGTGAGGATAAACCCGTTTCGCTAAGCGGCGTGGTCTCACTATATACCAGTAAACAGAGATGTAACATAAATTATTCATACCAGGCTTTTTCTGACTTGAAGTTTTTGTTTCGCTTTAAACTCTCGTGTACTCAAAATTGATTCGATCATCCATGGAGGCGTCTTCATATGTCGCTATTAGCGCATCGTTGTAAATTATGTTTAATCATTACATAGGAATACGTTTGGGGATTTTTGTTACTTTGATATAATATTATTTGAAATGTAATCACTAGAATTTTTTTTTAGAAATATGTGATTTTGTTCATATTCAAATGCTTCTGATATTATGGATACATTATCATTACAGTATTTTGCCATCAGATGTTAATACCGTGGATGACTGCAACATCCATAGTGCTTAACTTTTGGCATCTAGATACGGGCTGTTATAACTTGGTATCACAGCATAGGTTTATGAAAAATTTAACTAAAAAATTCTTTTGGAAACAAAAATCCAAAGGAATTAGAGCAACTTTTGGGTTGGGTTATGGGTTGGGTAAACGCTATAATAACGCGCTTGTATTTGCTACATATAAGTACGCGCTTTATCTCCATTCATCTATCTTTGTTTAGGATATATTTTTCCATCCGATGAGATTTGAATACAGATATAGATGGTCGAAGAAGAAGAGTTAACCAAAGAGAAGGAGGCACAAAAAGGAACGTCGGACCTAACGCTAGGAGAAACCAAGGTCAGGCGGAGAATGTCGATGTAGATGTCTCGTAGGTCGGAATGGAAGCCATGTATCAGTTCTTTAGGAATATGACGCAGGCAGGAGTTCCATCCAGAGTGTCAGGAGGAAATGCTATAGGAGCAGGGTTTTGAAAGTTCCGATAGTTAATCATTTTCGCTATAATGAATGGTGATTATGTGAAGATAGGAGGGAAGCCGTTTGTGGGAACAGAGGATTCCATTGAAGTTGAGAACTGGTTGTTGCAATGCGAAAGGATTTTTGCAGATATAGGGCTCAATGATGAGCAGAAGCGGAGTTTGGTGTCCAGGTAGCTTCAGGGAGCCGCATTATTCTGGTGGAATAGTGTAATAGCGATAATTGATAAGGAGACAATAACGTGGGAGGATTTCAAGAGGAGATTCTAGGAGAGGTTTATGTATGTAATGGCATAGTCAACTTTGATTAGGCAGTTTGCTGAGCTGGTGTAGGGTGAGATGTCTGTTGCCGAGTATGCTAGGATGTTTGAAGAGTTATTCCGATATTGGTATGCTTTAGTGGATATAGTGTTGAAGTGAAATGAGAAGTTTATCAGAGGATTGAAGTTGAAGTTGGCTAGTGTTACATTTCACACCTTAGAGATCCTTCTAATATTATTGCAGAGATGGTAAGGATAAGGAGTATGCATTGGAGCATGTTGCTTCTAAGCCAATAGCCAAGGAGAAGGGGAAGCAGTTCTTGGAGGAACGCTTCAGATTCATGGTATGTCTATTAGCCTGTTATTTGATACTAGTGCATCGCATTCTTTTATACCATGATGTTTGATAGATAAGCGTAACCTTGAACCCACATATTTAGTTACTTCCTTACGGGTTGCAAATCTAATATGAGGATATGCAACTCTAGGGTTGAGGTGTGACTAGTTTGAGTTTGACCTGCTAGGTCATACTTTTGTATGTAGTTCGCATGTGTTTGATTTTGTGGGGTTCGAAATTATCCTTGGTATGGAATGGTTAAGTGAGTACGATGCTAGGATATTTTGCTAGGATAGGAAGATATCTTTTAGACACCCTAATTATAGTGACCAGATTTTTTTCACCATAGGAGGTTCTAACGGTGCAGTGTTTGCTTTATTGGGTGCTCTAGATTCAGACGATGAGTTGAGCCGTGTTTTAACGATTAGAGAATTCATAGATGTGTTTGAGGCTATAATTGGATTGTCACCGAAGAGGGCCATTGAGTTTCCAATAGATTTGGTTCTAGGAGCAGAACCAGTGAGTAGGCTTCCAAGCAGGATGACCCATTCAGAGATGAGAGAGTTAAAGAAGAATTTGGTGGACCTAGAAGGCAAGAATTTTATTAGCCTGAGCAGTTCACGGTGGGGTGCAACGGTAGTGTTTGCGAAGAAGCCGGATGGATCATTGAGGCTACGTATCAATTGTCGTATGTTGAATGTGAGGAGATAAAGAATCAATATCCATTGCCTGGAATTGATTATTTTTTTGACAAGCTACATGGAGTAGAGGTATTTTGTCAGTTGGATTTAGCAACAGGTTCCCATCAGCTTAGGTTAGTAGAGGATAATATACCTTTGACAGCATTCAGGACCAGATATGGATCGTACGAACGGTTAGTTAGCTTTCATTATGGATTTGATGAACCATATTTTCTGAGAGCACTTGGATAGGTTTGTGCTGGTTTTCATGGATGATATCTTGATATTTTCAAAGGATGAAAGGGATCATGAATTTCATCTTAGAGTGGTTCTTAAGATGCTGAGCAGCATCAACTAAAAACAAGTTCTCAAAATGCTACTTCTGGAAGATGGGGGTGAAGTTTCACGGTCATGTAGTCTTTGAGGAAGGGTTATCAGTGAAGCCGACTAAGACGAGGTAGGGAATAGTTAGAAGAGACCCAAGACAGTTACCATGATTAAGAGTTTCCTCAGGTTGGCTGGTTATTATAGAAGGTTCATTAAGGATTTCTCATGGATAGCAATACTGGGGGCCAGGTTGACGAGGAAGGATGTGAAGTTTGTACGGACCGATAAGTATGAGGAGGCCTTCCAAAGTTTGAAACACTTATTGACCCATGCATCTATGTTGGTTGTTCTAGAAGCAAATCAGGATTTGGTAGTTTATGCCGATGCGTGTGGAACAGGATTAGGAACTTTGTTAACATAGAGAGTTAAAGTGATTTCCTATGCTTTTAGACAACTTAGACCACATGTTCTCAGATACCCAACACATGATTTGGAATTTTCTATAGTGTTTTTTTCTTTAAACGTGTGGAGACATTAAATTTTGGGAGAAAGGTTTAGGTTGTATACAAATCAGAAGTCATTGATGTATTTGTTCTCTCAGAATGATCTGAACATGAGACATCACACATGGTTAGAGTTCATAGCTGCTTATGATCTTTGGGATTGAGTACACAAAAGGGAAAGGCAATAAAGTTGCAGATGCACTTAGCAGGAAGCATTAGAATGCAGTATTAGCAATGATGGCAGAGTGGAAAGACTTGAAGCATTAGTAGATTGCATAGTGCAGTGGAGATCCGAGGCTAGGTCTAGTGGAAATACAGTTGTATTGTATTGTTTGGAAGTTCGACCAGCGTTGATCGAACGGACTGCATCTAAGCAGATGGTGAATCTAGTGTTAGATGAACGGATTAGGAAGTTGAAGGAAGGAACCAAGAGCGATGACTTGAAAGGTTTTAGTCTTGACCAGAATGGGTGGTTGAGAAAGAAAGGTAGATTGCGTGTCCGATTGTAGAAAACATAAGGAAGTCTTAGATGAATGCCATCGTTTGAAGTTCATTATACATCCTGGAGATACCAGGATGTATCAGGATATGAAGTGGAGTTTCTTCTGGGAAGGAATGAAGCGGGATATTGGTCTGTGTGTAAGGCAGTGCTTGAAAACCCAACAAGCAAGGGACGAACACCAAAAACCAAGTGATTTTCTTCAGCCGTTAGATATTCCAGTATGGAAGTGGGATTCTATTTCTATGGACTTCACTGATGGGTTGCCAAAGTCAATTAGAGGAAATGAGTATATGGGTCATAGTGGACATATTGACCACGAATGCCCCATTCATTCCGGTTAGGTCAACCAGGACGACACCTGTTTTAGCAAGGTTGCTCATGTAGAATATGGTTAGACTGCACGGAGTTCTTAGCAGTATAGTTAGTGATAGAGATTCCTCGTTCACTAGTGAGTTTTGGAAGAGTCTAAAGGAAGTTTTGGGAACCAAGCTTAAGATGAGTACCGCTTACCATCCGCAAACAGATGGGAAAACAGAAAGAGTTAACAAGATCTTGGAAGATATGTTAAGAGCTTGTGTTTTGGATTTCAGGGTATCATGGGAAGACCATATGCATCTATCGAGTTTTCGTATAATAATAATTATCAGACTAGTGCTGGGATGGCACCGTTTAAAGCTTTGTATGGAAGGCCATGCAAATCACCCATATGTTAGTTGGAGACCAGGGACATATTGATTCTTGGTCCAGATCAAGTTAGAGATACTTCAGAAAAGATTGAGGTCATTCAGGCTAGAATGAAGGAGGCTCGGTCTCGGTAGAAAAGTCATGTAGATAAGAGACAGAATGATTTGGAGTTCTTAGTTAGCAACTTGGTTTTCGTCAAAGTATCAATGATTAAGGGTGTACTTAGATTTGGGAAGTCAGGGAAGTTATCTCCTATATTTTTTGGACCTTTTCCTATTCTTGAGAAGATCGGAAACCTCACGTATAGACTTGAGTTACTGAGCAGTTTGGCTGATGTCCACTATGTATTTCATATATCTCATCTCAGAAAGTGTGTTAGAGACCCAGAGACTGCTATTGCACCAATAGTGCTGGATGATTTAGTGGTAGAACTGGACTTGACCATAGTGAGGAAGCTAGTTCTCATTGTTGCTAGAGATGAGAAAAGTCTTAGAACCACGACACTTAGATTAGTCAAAGTCCAGTGGAGTGACGATGACAGAGACCATACTTGGGAGGTTGAGAGCAAGATTAAAGATACTTATCCAAACTTGTTCGATGGTATGTTTTACCTTTTTGTTTTTTTTATGGGCCTTATTTTAATTTCTAGGAAGAAATTCTTTAAGGAGGGGAGTCTGTAACACCCAAGATTTTATATTGCATTATTTAGGAGATTGAGTTAGATAAAAAAATAAAATAATGTGTTGATTAGGGGGTTGAAATTTTATTTCAATTAAGGTAGCCATGCCTTTTTAACTAATGAATTAAAGAAGGGTTTAAGATGAATTGGAGGAGGGGTATTATGGGAAAAGAATATTCCTATATTTCCTTCCTTAGGTCATGTATTATGTACACAGTCATTTCATTTCAAAATTTTCAAAATCTAGGCCGGCCACTATTAACAAGGAAAGGAGAAGAGCAAACTAAAGAAAAGCTAAAGAAAACTTATATCAAACCAATCCAAATCTCGAGCTCCTTAATCACTAAAGCAAAGAAGAATAATGTTTACATCTCTAAATTTTTATGGTTTCCACCTTTAACAAGGAAAGGAGAAGATGAAACTAAAGAAAAGCTAAAGGAAAAGCAAATTCAAATCAAACCTATTCAAATCTCGAGCTTCTTAATCTGTAAAGCAAAGATGAATAATGTTTGCATCTCTAAATTTTTATAGTTTCGGTTTTGAGATTAAATCCGAATAATTTTGCAAAGATTTGCCATGTTTTTTTGATGATAAAATGATTATATATACATGTTGATGATTTGTTAATGTTCATGTAGATATTATGACATGTTTTAAGAGGTAAACCCTATTAAATGACATCCGCTAGCTTTGCAAATTTTTAGAATGATCTAAAAAGATATTTTAGAGATGGGTTTCAATTTTCAGGTTTTCCAAAATTTTTGTGGAATTATTATGAATTTTCTAAGGAATAAAATAATAAGTAGGATTTTAAAATTATTTACGGGAAAAATAATTATTATTTGGGTCCAAAGATTTTATGGCAATTGATCTTATGGAATTTTTCCATATTTTTCCAAGGTGATTTAATAGTTATATAAATTTATTTAAGGCATGGGACTTAAATGTTTTATATAATTATAAAGGAGAAAGGGAATTTTTCGAATTTGTTTAAATATAAAAATAAGGAAAGTCAGCAGCATTCTTGAATATAAAAATATGGCAACCAATTAGACTTAGACAAATAAGACAGTTTAGGTAGAAAATGACAATTTTAAAGTACAAATAAATAGGCTTTTTACTATTTCAACTCTTTCGGCAACAAAGTTCCACCTCTATCCCAAACCTTCCGACAAGATCAAGAGGTATCAAACCTTCGACTAGGTCAATACCAATGCACATGGTATCAGACAACTGGTATGTAGTGAATTGAAAGTGGTTAAAAGGTTTAGGGATGAAATGTAAGAGCTTTCGAAATTGTTGAAGCTTTATTTTTTATTTTAAGGAAATTACGCCTGCTAGCTTTCGATAAAGAGCTTTCAACAATGTCAAATGCTTTAAAAGAAAAGGTTTCGATTGGGTTGCTTTCTTATTTTAATGGAAACCTTTCGACAAGGTCGAGACGTAACCCATTCGACAAGTTGAACGTATAGTTGCCTTCCTACCTTTCGAATCAATTGCTTTCAAAGGGAATCTATTATTTTTTAAAACTTTCTGCCACTCCATTTCTTTCGCAGGGTTGGTATCAACACTAACACTTCATTGTTTTCGAATGGTTTCGAAAGGTTTTTTTTAAAGTTTCGAAGTAGTTGCTTTGGACTCCAATGCTTTTCTGATCCTTTTGCTCTACTTGAAGGCATAATCCAAATATTTTAAATTGAAACGTTTTAAAGGTTTCGAAGTAGTCAACTTCGAATGATTTTGAAAGGTTTCCACTTGTTTTAAGTTGAACCAATGTTTTCGAAAGCTTTTAAGTTTCAACGCTTTCGAAAGGCTTTATCAATGATTTCATAGAGGCGGTTCCCTATGCTTTGGACAAAGTCGAAAGGTAAGAGCTTTCAATAAAGTCGAAAGCAGACCTTTCGACAAGTTCAAAAAGAAACCTTCCAACAAGGTCGAAAAGTGAGACCATTCGATAAGACGAAAGTTATGGTTTTGAATTGTTTCCTGAAGGCTAAGGTTTAAAGGATTTTAAAGGCGGATGTCATATGTTTTAAGCTTATAGAAGAAATGCTTTTTATTTGTTTTGAAGGAGTTACCTTCAATGATTTTGAATGGTTTCACTAAAGGTTTCGAAAGGGTTACCTTCATTGATTTTGAAGGGTTTTATTGATGGTTTCAAAGGGGTTACCTTCAGTATTTTCGAAAGGTTGTTTAAGGGTTTCGACAAAGGTTAAATATTATTACTAGGCAAATAGCCTTAGTGTTTTAAGTTATAAATGACTTTAACTTATTTTAAAAGGATATATATTCCTTAATGAACATCATTAACATTATTTTGAGTGAAGTATATATAAGTTGGCAAAAATAACTTAGTGTAAAGCTAAAGATACATTTTCCTTGTGTACATTGATTTGACGGACTAAATCACTTAGATAAGGTTTTCAAGGAAAATTTGAAGGGTAGTTAACACAAAGAAAATTTGGGTAGTTAGCTCATTTATATTCATATAGTCAGTCCATTTTGAGTGCTGTTAGCCCACATGACTGTTAGACCAAACAAGGGAAGCTAACCCAGATATGAACAGCTAGTTCATTTGTTAGCATAACAGACCTTGCTACTTCTTAAGGTCAGTTAGTCCATCCTTTTTACCTCTTTTATGGATAGATAGTCCATTATTTAGCATAAAGATATTACTATTTTGACAAAATCAATTTTAGGATAGTTAGTCTAGTAGAGAGCAGTTAGCTCAGATTTCAAACATATTGTCTATTTATTTCCTGTTTTCGTATAATGGATATTGCTATATTATTATTACAATTAGTTGATTAACCAATTTGGTTGTAGGAAGTATTTGAAAAATATAACTTTTGAAAAGAGATATTATTGAGGGGAAACCCGTTCCGCTAAGTGGCATAGTCTCACTATATATCCCTAAATAGAGATGTAATAGAAATTATTCATACCAAGCTTTATGTTTGTCTTGAAGTTTTTGTTTCTCCTTAAACTGTAGGGTGCTCAAAATTGATATGAGTATGCTAAGGGTTTAGGTTTTAGCAGATTTTGGTGACAAAATCATCCAAAGACGAGCAGGTGGCTGATAGATATCTAAATTAAGAATTTTGTTTCAAATTGTTTCTTCTGTGTATTAAGATACTTATTCCTATATTGCTTTCATCATCCAAGAGGCATCTCCATATATCGCTCTTGGTATATTGCTGTAAATTATATTTGATCATTGCCTGGGATTGCGTTTGGGGATTTTTGTAACTTGGATATAATATTATTTGAAATGTAATCACTGAAAATATTGTTTTTAGAATTTGTTATTTTGTTCATATTCAATTGCTTTTGATATTATGTATACCATTAACATTACCGTACATCGTCACCAGAAGTTAATACTATGGATGATTGCAACATCCATAGTGCTTAGATTTTAGCCTCTAGATACGGGATGTTACATTTTGCCCATCACCCATTCGGCTAAGGAAGGGTCTAGTGAAGAAAAGCCGAAGATGGGGAAATTCTTGTAATTGTAAGTGTATACAAGCATATAGGCATCTTCATAGTTCTTTAGCATCATTTGCCTATGGGAGATGTTAACAAATTGAGATACTTGCCGCTTAACATCAGAAAGGGTGTGAATAGCAAGTTTGAGTGAAGCCCCGGTCTTCTTGAATTTATCTTTCAGAGATGATTTCTTGGCAACCAGGCGAGCTTTTCCATCTTCCGTATCATTCAGAGTAAGATCCTGGCAAGTTTTTCATCGTTGGTATGTTGATGGGCCTTCTTCTCTACCTCTACATCAACCTCGACCTTGGTAAGGGAAGCCTTTAATCGCTCCAACTCTATGGAGGCGTCGTTTTAGGCAGCGGTCATGGAAGATAACTGATTCTTAAGCTCATAATTTTCTTCCTACTGCTTGGAGGATGTAGCTGACACTACACCGTAAACGATGTTTTGATACGGCTCAAAGCCATATCTAATCTTATTAGATACGGCTTATAGCCGTATCAAAATATGGCGTGCTTACTTTTTTGATACGGCTACTAGCCGTATCTAATATGACAATTAGATACGGCCTTAGGCCATATCTAACTGACTCATTAGATACGGCTATTAGTCGTATCTAATGAATGATTTAGATAAGGCCTTTGGCCGTATCTAATTGTCATATTAGATACGGCTACTAGCCGTATCTAATGCGTCAATTAGGTATGCCATTTTAGCTGTATCTAATTGACACATTAGACACGGCCAGAAGCCGTATCTAAGTAGTCTATTACACATACATATATAAAATTCCGCACTCAAATGATATTAGAAAACAAATAATATTATAAGCAGTGCACATTCAAATGATTCAATAATCCGCATTGCAGTGCATACTAACTTAACAATATCATTACATAACACGAAAAATAGTACATGCTAGCATTTAGTACAAATATGAAGTTAATCTCAAAACAAGAGCTACACAAGTCACAATATCAATACAAGACAGTTCTTGCTAAACCAAATAAAAATAGTACATACTCCAAGTCTCTTGCTACACTTCTTGCTAAACCAAATAAAATTAGCTAGCACCGAAGATTGCATAAAGATCATTCCTGATTCAACCTGCAAACATAAAAATGGGTATAAATTATAGTAGTACAAAAGACAGTTTGAGAAGTTTGTGTCGTACTAAAAAAATAAACGCTAATGACAATATGGAGAGATGTTGCAGCAATGGTGCCATAATGTTGGGTTGTGTGCTAAGGCAGTGCAGTTGGTTGTGGTTTGTCAAACAGATAGATGATATGGGAGGCAGTGGGAAGGGTAGTGGGTGCAGCAGTTGAATTTGAGGTGAAGGGGATGTAGGCAGGGGCAGGGGCAGGGGCAGTGGTGGTGATTGTCAGAGGGGGGTTGTGAATGAAGTATCAGTGTTTTACAGAGGAGCAAGGCAGTAATGAAGTGATCTTGTGATATTGAACTGTGAGGCTGAACATGGATGGTACAGTGATGATGGAACAGTTGTATGTCTTGAAGGTTGAAGGTGTGACAGGGGCAGGTAGCAGTGATTCACTGGGAATGAATGGTTGTTGCTGGAAGTATGTTATTGTAGAAGTGTTGAGATGACTGGTTTTGGTGATGTTTGAGGGTGATGTACAGGCAAGAGTGTTTTGAAGATGTTGAGATGGTTGTAAGGCGTGGTGTGTGTGAGTTGTTGCTTCAAGTTGCTCTGGTGGGTGATGGTATGTTAGTAGTTTGGGTTGTTTGTGAGAGCTGCAGTAGTTTATGCAGTGGTAAGGGTTGATGTTTGTGAACAGGGGGATGGCAGCAGGGGACGATGAGGTGAAGGGGTGTGCACTTGTTAGTTATGTAACAGGGGAGTATGAAAGGTTGAGGAACATGTATGCTTAAACAGACCTTATATTAATCTTTCACCCGATGCTTATGTATTACAAGAACAGAAGGAAATTATAAACAAGTATGCTTAAACTGAAATATGATAAGGTGCTAAATAATATACTATTAAATGAGCATGATAAATGTTAAAAGAATATATATCATTATATTATTATAAACATAATGGAACTAAAATATGATTAGGAGAACCAATTAGTGTTTACGTAAAATCCAACAAACTCTACATGACTCATATCTCGTATAAAAAAATTATCTAGAACATCTCAAATGAAGCATAACAAAATATCAATTCTATAGTATAGATAAAATGCAAGCCTATGCAAGACTAGTCACTCGTGCTAATTAAAATATAAAATACTATTAAAGACTAAAGTTTAATGTTTAAACTTGCTGATTTGTTAAATTTGATTGTTAATGTAATTTTCTTATTAAACTAATTTGTTGAAACTTATTGACTTGTTAAATTTTCTTAAGATGTGAATCGTATCCCCAAATAAAATTCTGCTAAAAAATATGTAATAAAAAGAAATAACATAGTGCTCACAACATCACATTATATTAATAAAGAGATTAACCACACTATTAATATCATAATAAATATGAAACACTAAATGTATCCCTGGTTTAATTATCCTAGGAGACTAAACTTAGTTTTATATTATTGTTTCTATTATTTTGAATATTTTTGTTCTTAAAAAAGCCAATATGAGATTTTGTTTTTTAAGATACTCTTTAAAATCTAAATTGTTATTTAATTTATAACTAGTGTTTGAAAACTAATTAAAATTAATTAAAGAAATTGCATATATAAAATTATTCAATCCTAAAATAATATTATTAAAATCTCGTTGGTTCCTTTCAAGCTAAATATACCAATATGTAATCATATAAATAGTATCTAGTAAATATCTATTGAGACCCTTATAGTAAAACCAAATATTCCACTATAGCTCACAATTATTATGTGTAAAATTTATATTAAAATCAACTAAATTATTCTTATTTTCTCTAATTTACTCTTGCCATATGATTCATGAACCATTTTTTATTTCTCAAAAATACTCCTGCGAAATATACCTGCTCCATCATCTAGAGATATCGAATAAGACACTTCGGATGGCACACATATCCACCCACTCCAACATCAGCAAAGGTCTCTACAAATTGATGATTCATTTTGCTGGTTCTCTCATCTGGTAGCAGTATACTGTCCAACACCACTTTTTCATGTGTGGATGGTACAGATTTCCCATGGATGTTGGACAATGTAGAATCTTGGCATATAGTACCTGTTGCAATAAAAGGGAATATTTATTATTATTTAAGTTTTCTACTTATTATGTCATAAATGTTTAAATGTTAAAAATACCTGTTCCTATTAATTCTAAATCAGAGTTGAGGATTACACATTTTTGATTGTTCGTAACATTGGTCGAATCCTGGAACTGCGAAGCAATGACTTCAGGAGCATTGAATTGCGTGGCGCGTCCTCCATCAGAAGAATTGACCGATGCACGAATTCCCTGTTCAATATTTCCCACCATGTTGATCTAAACCTCCATTTTCCCAGACAAATTTCCCACCGTACTCTCCAAACATCCCACCCTCATTTTCAATTCATCCTGCTCGCCATGAACATGTCGGAGTCGTTTCTGTGCAATGGCACAAGCCTTAACTTTAGTCTTTGGTATAATGGTCCGAACACCGTGGCTCCTACCCCTTGCATCCTTACCAAGCACTTGTGATAAGATGTCTTCATCCACTTTTAATTTTTCTTCATCACTATCAGTGATCTTTTCCTTCGCTTTCGCAATTTGATCCTATAATATTATAATACTTACATGAATAAGGAATTTTAAAGAATATGCAAGTTAATATTTGTTTAACTTACAAAGTATGGAGAAGTGGCATCTGATATGCTACCATCTTTTTTCCTGTGTGTCTTCTCTCATACTTGACGACGACTGATATTTATTGAAGGACTAGCAACGATCTGCAATACAAGTTGATGCAACGACATGAATATCCAATCACAATGTGTAAATCATTTGAATGAAAATGAATATAAATTACCATTTCTTGTTCTATTTTAGCGTGACTTTTACGTCCTGCATGATGAGCATAACTGAGCAGTGCTCTGTTCCTTTTGCCTACCTCCCTTCTTCCGCTCGCTTCAGGCGTTGATTCATTGTTTACGAACTCTGCCCAATCTTCTTGAGCAACTGTAGGTGGGCAATTTTTCAACCGTTCTTCATCATTGTTGAAAGGGTCATAGTAAACTACTCTCAAGTTTTTCTTGTATCTCCTAAAAGCCTCGGCCATTCTCCTTAAAAACATTTCCTTTTAAAGAGGATCGAGCTCATAACTTTTCTGCAAAAAATATATTAAATTAAATGTTGTGCAAAGAGTTGAAACCATAAGGCTATTGTATGAAATAGATGTTGTCAAACAGATAAGGATACTTTCCACCAATTCGTTCCACACGTTGTCCTTGTATATTGCAGGTACTTTATTCCAACTTATATATGATATCGGCACATGGGCTCTTACTAGTTTACCAAGCGTAGTTGCGATTTTTCCAGCGTTATCTGAGACCGAAATACCAAGTAAGTTTTGACCAACTTTCTTCGCCTCTGAACATGACGAATGTGAAGATGGTGGATTTTGTGACATAGTTTTCTGCAAAAATATAATAATACTAATTATAGATGTATCAATGTATCAATGTCAACACTCCATAATATAACACACATGCACATACAAAATTATTAAGTGACAACACCTGGAATTGCATTGGAATGGGTAAAATATTCAAAACATACATACACACAATCGTGCAATTAAAAATATACAGACACAAAATCATGTGATGTACGAATACTAATAAGTTAACATATGGATTTGGTAGGTCTTCTAATTTTTCATTGTCTTCAAAAGCTGATTGATAGACGGTAGGGAACTTAATGTCATCCACATTTGTAGTCAACCATTTTGGTGTATGCAAGACCACAGACCGTCCGTTATTTTTTAAATCTTTTGAGTAAAAGACTTGACTCACTTCTGATGCAAGAATAAATGGCTCATCATTCACGTTATTTTTTTTCTTCAATTTCTCTAAATTTACCATGATGTGGTTTGAAATGGGATCTATTTTGCAACCATTGACCTTATCCTCGACTTTTACCCATTCACAATAAAAAACTGTTTGTTTGAAATCAGTGTAATCCAACTCAAGTATCTGTTGAATGACTCCGTAATACGTTGTTTCTGCTTCCTTATAATTTTTATCCTTGCCACTCGCTCTAAATTTTGTAATTGTTCTCATGCATACACCGCTATTTTTTGTTACCATACGGTCTTCGTACTTTTTCATGGAAAATGAAATCCTTTCACTTGGTACTTCATATAACTACGCGTTATGAACTTCGGCCCGTGCACTAACTGTCACAGAGTTGGATCAACATCGATGGTCTTTAACAGCTCATTACGTAACCATAGATTAAAACTTTGAACTACTTCCACGGTGGTAGCCCTGCCCCTAGGTTGAAATCTAGTACTTTTCACATAGGAGTTATACCTCCTACGAAAAACACATATCAAAATGTATATATAAATTGAATTCAAAAAATTAAAATTCCAAACTAGTTCGTGAACTTACTTCTTCCATTCATCCAATCCATCGTACTTATTAAGGACCCATCTACGCACCTGTTCAAACTGCACTTGGGTTAACGTTATGTCTTCACATTATCCAGAGGTATCTCCCTAGAAAACTCATCCTCCTCGTCTAAAAACGCTTCACGGGTATGTTTATGATTGCCATCACCTCCGTTTGGCATATATTCCATGCAGTAAAGACTAGCTTCTTGTACGATATATCCTTATGCAATACACCCTTCAATGTATCTTTTGTTGCGCACATATCCTTTATATGTTTTCATCAACCTGTAAATGTGATCAATTATATATTGTAGACTGTAGCTATTTATATGAAATAATGATGTGCATAACTGCAATTAGAAATTTACCGTTCAAATGGATACATCCTTATATATCTGACAGGGCCACAAATCAACGCTTCATCGGCTAAATGAACCATAAGGTGGACACTGATATCAAAAAATGCAGGTGGAAAATGTTTTTCAAATACACACATTGCTTCTACTAAGCTAGCCTTTGCTTTTCAAAGATGTTCCCTATTAATCACCTTTGAACACAAAATGTTAAAAATAAACTAATAAGATGAACAACATTTCGTAGATCCTTATGTTGTGGATAAGAATGTTGAAGCAACTCGGAAGCAAATGCTGCATTATGACTTGGTAATCACGTGACTTCATATTTCTTAGTTCTGGAGGATTGATGCTCACATTGTTGTGAAAGTTATAAGAAAATTTGTTAGGCACTTTCAGATTTTTCAAAACGGTGCAAAACCGTATCTTTTCTTCTTTGCTCAAAGCGAAAGTTGTCTTTGGTATGATTGTTTTATTTGTTTCTGGATCTTCCGTCACCCACAACTTTTGTTTTATACCCATGATTTTCAAATCCTTGCGTGCATTGATGACATCTTTTGAGTTATCTTTATGGTCCATAATGGTGCTGATGAGATGCTCCATGACATTCTTCTCCGTATGCATAACATCAATATTATGTCGGACCAAATTTGCTTTCCAATATGGTAAATCAAAAAAGATAGACCTCCTATACCATCCAGAAATATTGTCAACATCTTCATTGGTTGAATTTTTCCGTTTTCGACCAATTTCTTCTTTTTGTTTACTAACTTTCATTTTGATATTTGAAAACCAGTCAATGGCCATTTAGGTCGATGAAGTTCTTGTTCGTTGTTGAAATTTGTCTTATCGTATCGAAACTTGTGTTCGTTAGGAAGAAACATTCGATGTCCCATGTAACACATCTTCTTACTTTCAGGAAGATAATAAGAACAAGTGTTTTCCCCACAAACAGGACATGCAAAGTAACCGTGAGTTGTACATCCCGATAAAGTCCCAAAAGCAGGGTGATCATGGATTGCCCACAGCACCCTAGCTCTCATTGTGAACTCAGATTTATTTAACGAGTCAAATGTAACTACTCCTTCCCATAACTACTTTAACTTGTCTATCAACGGCTTTAAATAAACATCAATATCCTTTCCTGGTTGTTTTGGCCCAGAAATTAACAATGTTAACATTGAGAACTCCCTTTTCATGCACATAGACAGAGGAAGATTATATGGTACTACAATTACTGGCCAACAACTGTAAGGGTTAGAGAGAGAAGCATGTGGACAGAAACCATCTGTTGCTAATCCAAGTGTGACATTTCGTGGCTCGGCGGAAAAAGTTTGATCAAATGAATATGCGACTTTCCATTGAGAAGTGTCACATGGATGACGCATTACGGTTGGATCAGACTTGGCACGACCATGCCAGGTCATTGCATCTGCCATCCATGGTACAGTATACAGTCTCTTCAATCTAGAAATTAAAGGAAAATGTCTTAATGTCTTTCGAGGTACTTTGGTGCATTTTCTCTCTTCGTTTAATGATGTCGTATATCTTGGTTCATTGCAATTTGTACAAGAAACTTTGTTCGCATCATCTTTCCAGTACAATATGCAATCATTGATGCATGCATCATAAGTTTTGTAATTCATCCCAACTTGCTTAATGGTCTTGTTCACATCGGAGTACTTTGTCGGCAGCACGTTACCTTCGGGGGGTAACTCCTTTATTAGTTCGAGAAGTGCAGTCATACCATTATCTGAAAAGTTGTATTGGGTCTTCAAGCTATTCAGTTTCACAATGGCATACAGCTTCGTAATCCCTTTTGAACATGAAGGATACAACGGCTCTTTTACGCTACCAAAAAGCGATTTATACTTCTTACTTTCATTGGCCTACCAATCTAGATAATCACTAGACTGCTCTCCAACATTAGCATGATTAGGCAACGAATTCGTAGGTTGAAAATGATGAAATCTATCTGCATCATTGACCAGATCTTCCATCCTAATATGTTCAGACTCAACAACAGTTCTGCCATGGCTAACTGGTTGTTGTTTTTCCATCTCCGCCGTTTTTCCCCCATGAAAACACCATGTTGTATACGATTGGATAATACACCATCTAAGCAAATGAAAATGAATGTCATCTAATTTGATCGTCTTCATATTTTTGCACCGGGTGCAACGGCATAAATACAATCCTTTCTTACCACCGTTTTCTTCAACAAAACTAATGAATTTCTGCACCCCGTCTATATAGTATGTAGATCTTAGATCAGATTCATTTATCCATTGTTTGTCTATGCTGAAAGACATACTGCCCTCCTATATCATATTTAACAGAACATGGGGGCTAACTAGGCATTTGCATGAACTAACCATCTGAAGCCATTGCTTCTACAAATCCATGATTCCCTATTTGCTTTGGTGAGTTGCTTTACCTTTTTTGCAGTCAATGGAATGCTCCATAAGTTTATGAATTTATATCACGACTTTTTTGGGGTTTTATCCATTCATACGAGTCATTAATTTTCTAATAGGGCCAAGATGAACAATTTTACAGTTAGTTGACAATACAATAAGTAGTTAGAGTACTGATGATTTTATTATCATGGGAAATACATTTTTTTTCCTGTATTACATCTTGATAAACATAATCATAGATATTTCCATTAATAAAAGAACCATGGTATCACTTTACTATAGCTAGCTTTGATTATCAAAATGGTTAACTGTGATTATGGATGGTTAAAATGAAGATTTTGAATAACACAGCAAATTACGCCTAGCTAGTACTTAACATTTTTATATTGCTATAGCCAATACAAATAAAGCCATCCTAAAAAATGTTTTTGAAAAAATCTAGAGCATCTGTTGATTTGGACACAAATAATGTAACTAATGTGCCTAGGTCTGTGTTTGATAATACATCTAGATAACTAATTCCATTAACTATCCTACAGTCTCCCTGCAAAGAAATATTAGAAGTACAAGACATGTTTCTAATTATCAGACGTATTTTTGCTTTCTTTGATTAAAATTAACTATGCACTTACTAATATAGTTTCTCACTTCTCACAAGGCAAGTTTTACAAAATGCGTGGGATGCCAGTCAATCTCTACTTCTTTAATGTTTGTTAGTTCATTATTTGAATCATTAACATAACCCCAACCGTATTTCTACTCTTTCATTTAAAGAAAAAAACTCTTTCATTTCTCTACTCTAAAACTTATCCAAATAATTGAGAATTCGTTAGGAGTTGGAAACATTTCATTTCTCTTTTTTTAATTAAATTAATTGACTTACTAATTATCATTACCGAGCAATTTATACACATTATAAATTATGAGTATATCCAAATATGCTCTAGATACATACGGACATTGCTAAAGTTAAAATTAAATTTAGCAACGAAGTGTTACCCCTCAATCTTGAAGATGAAATTGATCTGATCAAACTATGCGTCTTGCCTCGTGCTTTATTGTCACCACTATATATTACATCTGGAAGAAAAGAAATAAACACATTTTTGAGCACAAGGAAACAAATAAAAATATCAAATCGAAGCTAATTCTAGATGAGAGAACTTATTCGATGAGGAATTCAAACGCAAAATATATGGACTATTTAAATTTCAATATATGGAACTCAAAATATGGGGTTTATTTTAAACATTAGCACCAAACTGTTTCCAAAAAATTTGCCATTACAACGGCACCATTTTGTAGCACCAAAGTAAGGTCTATGCATTACCCCTCTCCTGATACTTGGCTTGCACCATTAACAACAATTTTATCCACTTATACAACAATGTCAGAACAATATACAACATTAGCAACATTATCCACTTATACAACAATGTCAAAATCAACACACATTACTGCACATACCATCACAATCCCTGTTACCAAAACAACATTCACTGGCATACTTAAAACCGCCTTTCCATCATCTCCACAAACATTTGCATCTTTGCATATCCTCAAACTTCATTACCCCTTCTCACTTCACTGAAACAATTCACACTTCTGAACTATGCAACCATTCATACCATTACACACTGTTTCATCTAACCTCCTTGCCACTTCACTAACTCTACTTGCCTCAACGTTACACACTGTCAATTACTAAACATTCAACAATCTTCCAACCATTCAACAATCATACAAACTTCACAGTTCAACATACTCCCCTCCTGCCAACAGTTCAACAATCACCAGTGCACAGTGCACAAGCCTTCACATACAAACTACAACCACTTCAGTTTACCTGATCATTTGCCATCATCCCCGTACACCACTGCTTTGCTTCGACAACCCCATCCCACTACATGACCACCCAAGTACTGCCAGCAAACAATCCCTTCTCCAATTCAAACACTTCCTTTACCACCCAATAGATCACCAAACCCACTTGACCATCCACTACTTCATTTCTACAAACCCACAGCAATACAAACTTCTCTAACCATCAAATTACCCACCATACCACTGCATTCACAATTCCATCATCCCCCTGCACCAACAATTACCCACTGCTATTCAGTTCTTCTTCCACCACAACCTCACCAGTAGTCACACCACTTCATCCCACTGTCCAAACCCGCCTGAAACGATCAAGTTATCTCCACTCTAACATCAACACTGGATTTACATTACCCCTATCCAGTAGCACTGCAAATACACAGACCAACCTACTTTCTGCCATCCACAACTTCTACTTCCCCTACACTTTACTGACCAACCAACCTTTCCCTCAACTTCACGGTCACCATTTGCCAACTTCTATCTGCGCATTCAATCACCTCCCCCCTTAGCAAACACTGCCAATCGCAACCATACCCAAAAAAATAAAAATAAAAAATAAAAACTGCAATTAACTCACTTCGTAACTCACCTCTCCCACTACAAAAAACAATCGCGAAACCAATCACCCAATTCAACAATCGAACCATCGCATACCATCAATCACATCTCCCTTTCAAACAATAATTTAGGAACGGAGGAAAAAAACGAAGAAGATAAATTCATGTACTCAATAACAAATTTTGATGTTGAAGCTATGATGCAATACACGGTGATGCTCATAATAGTAGAAATAAATAAAAAATACTAATACATGGAAAGGAAAATAAACAACATCAGAATACCTTGAAGCACCGATTACGTGAAGGAAAAAGAAAGGCGGCCGATAGAAGTTTGAGCTGAAGAAACTTGTTATTTTAAAACGTGATTTAAGGAGAAAGAACGAGAGAATAGCCGGAATTAGTCGCTGAATTAGGGGAAGAATTTAGGGGAGAACGAAAAAAGAGAGGGAAAAAGGAAATTTGGGGAAGACCGTGCTTAATTCCAAGGGTGTTTGATTCTCCAGCGAAAATACGAACGAATTTGATACGGATGGGAGCCGTATCAAAATTTAGATACGGCTTTTACCCATATCAAATTTGATACGGCTTTGAGCCGTATCAAATAGGGTGCATAGGGGTGTGGCTAAAACAGCTTTGTGGTGTAGTGTGAAGACTTTGAAACATGTGCTTTCAAAGCTATCCAACTCCTAGGAATCTGGAGCGAAAGGTGTAACACAAGTTAGCAATTAAAGAAAACCAATGGTGATAAGATCAATTGAGTAAGAGCTTATCAAAAGTTGTTGCTCCATCAAGGAGCGATAATTCTCCACCAATTTAGGAGTGAAAGAGGGAGGATAAGAAGAACTGAAGGATTCAAAATGCAAGATGTGCTCGACCATTTCCTCAAAACGTATAGAAGGAGAATTAGGAGATGATAACTCCAGAGGAATTTGTTTCATGGGAGGAGTCGTTAATAAAGCCAGCCGCATTTGCATAAGTGCAGCCTAGGAATCAGAAATTGAGTCGTGGGAAAAAGGATCGGTAATAGGTGGAGTTCACTCCATTTTGTCTTTGGGCGATTCAACAATGGGCTCCTTGGAACTTTTTCAAGAGATAGGCGCTCCTCCTCTTCATCCACATCAGTGATTTTAACGACTTTTTTTGAGGATGTGTCCTTGGGAGACTCCATTAGGTTTTTTTGAAAGTTTTTTTATATTTTGCAAAGGATGCCATGATTGATGTGACTCCATAAGTTGATGGAAGAGGGGCAGCACCGCTAAAAGACACTATAACTTGAGAAGAAGCCGAAACAAATTCGAGCAAATGTAAGGTTGGTCAAAATAATTTAAAGCATATCAGGGAAAAAATGAAAATACTGGACTAATGATGTACTAAAAGGATTAGCACAAATTGGTGACAATGGAGAGAAGTGTTCAACATCTTCTAGGGAAAGGAAGCGTTTGCCACGCGAATTGTGCAAAACAAAGGGAGGAGTCAATAAAATCCTTTGGCATGGTAGCAATAGTGAGTGCTTTCTTAAGTTTGAGGGAGTTAGAAGCGTCAATCTGCTCCCATTCGGTTTTGAAGCCAAGTTAGAGAATTAACCATCCTCATGTTTACCTCATTAAGTTTCTTGGAAGAGACACCTTATAAAGTATGAGACAAGTTAACAGAAAACATAAAATAGGGGAAAGATGACACAAGACCAGACATATGGGGAGGGGCAAAAGTCCCACGAATATCACAAAAACATCTGACAAAGAAGAACTGGTTCTCATAGTCCCTGAATTTTTTAACTCCATCTGATATTAAATTTTTGTAGGGGTTGACTCTGTATAATTGATTATTGGGATTGCTAAGCTTTGCCAACCTAATTAAGAAATGTAGCACTTTAGCATTAAGAGAAGGGAGCCCAGATTCCAGTGCCAACATCTCTAAAGACAGGAGATGAGTGTAGACATTTGGAGATATTTGGATCGGGGAAATTCCGACATATGACATATATGAGGATACAAACTATGGGAAAGGTAAGAATCTGCCATGCCATATGTGAATGGCAGTGAAAGAAAAATACCCTTCAGAAGGGTTGTCAATGGTGTCATTTTCCAAGGGAGGGATAACTTAAATTCTAATAATACCAAAATCTCAAAAGAAGGCTTTGACTTCATCCTAAGATGCAATGGTAGAATGCTCTGAAACGGCTTCAACCTTCTTAGGAGAGCTCATGATCCTGCCAGGTGAAAAGTTTTAGTTAAAATCTTTGAATTTTTATGAATTTAAAATGCATTTAAGAATTAAAACAACGAAATTTACATAGATAATTTAAATATGAAAACAGACATAAAACTTTAAGATTGTGCAAACAATTTAGTTAGAAACCAAATAGCTTAAGTTGAGCTTTCGACGATGTTGAAAAGACAATAGCATGTGCCTTCGACGATGTCGAAAGGACAACAACATCAACATTTAACCAGTATATCTCAACATTGTCGAATGCCTAAAATAATAATAATACGAGTTCTTTGAGTTATCGACAAAGGCGAAATGATGTGGTGTAAAATTAATCCATTCATCACTTTTCGATAATGTCGAAAGTTCTATGGGAGCCTAGATACACTACAAGCTTAACATATAGCTAAGCGACAAGAGCTTTCGACATTGTCGAAACCAATAACTTAAAATTCCTAAATAAAAATATTAATGTTGTTGACATTGTCGAAGGGTTTGGTCAGTTTTTTCGATGTAGTCGAAAGGATTGGTCAATGTTGTCGAAACCTATATACTAATTGAAGTCGAAAGATTTGGAAGGTTTCGACCTTGTCGAAGCTCGTTGTCGAAGGGTCAAAGGGTCCAACTAAGTCAAAATGTTTAACTCTCAAAAGGGTAGATCCACTCCACTCAACAACATATCCTTTTGACAACGTTGATCAAATTGGCACAACAACACCTTTCGACCCCATCGAGAGGTGCTAAGGAACCAAGTCCAATATTACCACCTCAATCTCTTTCAAAGGGGTAGAAGGGTCATTTTGTGCCGCTAAATTCATCATTAGTATGTGTGAGGGTTCTAGGTAATCGAATCGGGTGTAACTAACCCCAAACCCAATTGTAAATACAAGTTTCAACATTTTCTCAATAAACGAGAAAACCAAATCTGTTAAGAAAATGGTTTCGAACTAAAAATAATCTTATTCTATTTCAAATCCATTGAAGTAATTAATAAATTAAAAATCCAGGTAAACTAATAGTGGATTAAGACTGAAAATTTAAAAAACAATCTAAACCTAATAAGGGAATGGGTCCAAGAATAATTCACTGTAAATTCCAAAGCCATAAACAAGTAAAGAAAAAAAATTGTTAAAAATCCTTGAAATGAAATTGAAGAAAGCATTCCAGTAAAACTTAATTGGATCCTGCCTTTAGAAAAATAAAATTTCGAACGATTTAAAAAATGAATTTAAATTTTAAAATTCGAGGGATGGAACCAGATTGAAGTTAATTAAATAGAGTTAAATTTAAAACTTACATACTGGATTTGCTGGTGATTTTGATTTCAAGAAATGAGATGAAATTTTGATGGTATTTTAAAATTATTTTACTTGTGTTTTAAATTTTTATTGCAGGAAGAATGAAAGAGGAAGAAGAAAGAGAGCATATTATGTAAGAGAAGTATCCCAAAATAATCAACCATTGAATCAAGTTTGAATGGACGACCTAGATCTACACAAGAACGCCAAGAGGTGGGAAATTTCTAGGCTTCAACAAAGAAGACTTGGAAAGTCAAGAGCATCCTTTTGGGGGGGGGGGAATGTTACACCAAAAAATTCACCTTTCAACTACGTCGATAGGACTTTAAAAAAAGACCAAGAAAAAAAGATTTCAGGCCAAACCTTTCAATGATTCGAAGGGATGCTTCCATTAAAGCAAAACAGCTTCAAGACCTTTCGAAGAAAGTGAAGAAGTCGAAGCAAGTACTAGCAACCCCTTCGAAAGAAATAGCAAGCCTTTCGAATCGATCAAAGATCCATCAAGGATAACTTTCGACAATATCTAAAGGTGCTATGAAGAAAGCAATACTCAGAAAATAGTAAAGGCAGAAGAATAATAAAAGATCTTCGACAACGTCAAAAGGAGGCATGGCTTTCGACAAGGTCGAAAGGTTAGGAGAAAATGAAAAAGATGCTACAACATGACAAGAAGAACAAGGACACTTTTCGACAACGTCGGAAGGAAACATAACTTCGACAACATTAAAGGGGAACGTTGCCTTCGACAACATCGATAAAAACACCTTTCAACAACATCGAAAAGAGGCATAACTTTCGACCTAGTCGAAAGGTTTAAAAGCATACAAAGGAACACCTTTCGACAACATCGAAAGGAGGCATAGCTTTCGACTAGGTTGAGAAGTTCACAACAGCATGTAAAAGTGGTACGTCCCAACGTTGTCGAAAGCAAGGGCGTGGAAGGGAGGTCTCCTGCATCTATAAATAAGACCCAAAGAGTCACATTTTGGGAATCCGATTTCTTTCATTCCAAACTTGTATTTTCTTTAACAAATCATTATAATCCTAACTGGGTGATCATTTGGGGATTTAATGAAATAAAATTTCCTTAGATGGCAAAAGGGAAGTCTTGAGCATTATTAATCTCTTTACTATTTACTTAAGCTTTTGTTGGACTAATCTTCGTATTTTAGATTTTATCATATTGAAAGGTACCTATTGACAAGGTCGACAACTCTTCTGAACCACATATCCTCTATAACCTTCCAAAGTCATCAACTTGATGGACTAGAGCTTTCGACAAGGTCAAAACTCTAAATACTAAAACTTAGGCTGTTAACTCAATTCAAAAGAAGTCATTCCCATAGTTTTCGACAAGGCCGAAACCCATTCCAAATCCACTAGAGAACATGATTTCTTGCCTAAAGCTAAAGGAAGCTGACAACCAAGCTTTCAATAAGGTCGAAACCTAACTTAAACGACTCAACTCAGGGAATTTCAATATGAACGAAAGGAAGGCTTTCGAAGGAGTATTCACATTAGCTCATTAATATCGAAAGGCCACTTAACCCAGAGTCCATTCCTTTCGACAACATCAAAAGTGTTGATTTGAGAAATATCAATAAATAAAGCCAAATAAAGTGGCATTTCCTAAGGAATTCACTCTCACCATTCATATAAAGGATAATTCATCTTTCTTAGCATCACTTTAGGGTTTTGACAAGAAATCTTGTTAATAATTCCATTTTATCACAAACTAAAACATCAAAATCAAGGCCGACCACTATTAGAAAAGGAGAAGAAGAGGAAGCTAATGTTTTCAAGAGGAAAACCAAATCAAATCAATATAAAATCTCACATCTTTAATCACACAGCTAAGGTGAATAATTACTACATCTCATTTTCTTTTGGTTTTTAGTTTTAATCATAATTAAAGTGTTTTGCACGTTTATGCCATGTTCTGAATGATCAAAAGTTTTTATGTAATTGTTGATGATTTGTGTATATTTATATTAATTTTTATGATAAGTTTGATATGGAAACCCTGTTAGTGACGTCCAAATACCTTGCAAATTTAAACATAGATTAGAAATAATATTTTAGAGGTGGGTTTCAATTTTTATAATTTTTTGAATTAAAATCGACTTCATATTAATTTTCTAGTGAAGAAAATGATTTATTGAGTTAAAAGCTAACTAGGAAAAAATAAATAGTTATTTGGGTCTTAAATTTATTTATGTTAGAAAACATATTGAAAAGGATTTTAGGAATTTTTATAGAGTTTTCCTAAGTGTTTTGATGAATATATAAAAAAAATTAAGGTATGGAGCTTGAATGTTTTATATATTTAATGAAGGAAAAGGGGTATTTCATAAAATAAGATTACAGCTTATTTCTGAATACGTTGGCAGCACTTTTGAAAAAGGTATTTAGCAACCAATGGAAATTTGGCAAATAATAGCAAGTGATTTAAAAAATGTTTCTCTTTTAAGTTAAAGACAAAAATAACATGTTTTTAGCATGTTCCATCACTTTTGGCGTAGGGGTTCTGACTAGGATATTTCACCACCATGCTTTCGAAACCAATGCACATCGTATCAAGTTCCTTGGCACGTAATGTATTGAATAAAGGTAGATGGTACGTAGTCGAAATGCTGGGTTTCGAAGGGATTGGAGTATGCCTTGTTTTAAAATGGAAGTAGCGCTTGCTTTCCTTTCGAAAGGATAGCTTTCCACTTATTCGATTTACGACTGAGTTAAGTGTTTTAAAGAAAAGGTTTTGAATGAGTTGCGCTCTTTTATTTTGAGTAATGCTTTCAAAGCGGTCGAAACCCCTAACTGCCACCTTTTTACCTTTTAAAGTAAATGGTTTCGAAAGGTATACTTTTCTTTTAAAATTAACCTTTTCTCCAATGCTTTCGGTGGGATGGTTTCGACACCATCACATCTTTACTTAAATTAGCTTTCAAAAGGCAGTCTTTCGAATTAAATGTTTTATAGACCCTTTTTGTTCTGTTGAAATATAACCCATGTTAACCTCGTTAAGACAACGACTTATGACTTGAGGCCACCATGATCTAACAGTTAAAAGCACTCTGCGACTTAACAAGTTAAGGACTCAAGTTATGGACGATCTACGACTTATGAATGGTACGACTTAACGGTTTAACATGTTAAAGAAATGGCCGACTCAACGACTCGAGGGGAACAGCAACTCAATGGATCAAGCAGGGTAAACGACTTAGGGTCTGGACGAGTTAACGAGTTAAGGTCCAGACCACTTAAGATTTGAAACGGACCAAGAAGTCTACGACTTAAGGAAATCAACGACTTAAGAGATGGCCTGACTCAAGAGGGAAATAAGTTAACGACCTAAAGCTGTCTATGACTTACGACCTAGCATGAGTCGTAAACGACTTAGGCAAACAAAGCGACTCACATCTCAAAGAAATCCGCGACTTAAAGCCTCGGCGACTTAAGATATGTCATGTCTCAGGGAAAGCTTACGAGTTAAGGAGCTAACGACCTAACAGGATTAAGACCTAAGCGACTTAGGGAATGTCACGACTTAAGAAAGTCCACGACTTAAAGACGTTACGACCTAAGACTTAGAGAACAAGTTCAATACCATGCCGTAATAAGATGACTCGACGACGACTTACGACCTAGTTTAAGTCGTACACGACCTAAAACCGCAGAGCCAAGATTTTAGTGCTGCCTCACTTTAAAACGTGACCTCTTAACTCGCGAACGAGTTAGGACTTGTATCCAGATGAACGAAGAAAAGCTCAGAACCACTTCACTTACTCCACTGCCTGCTGACTCTTGAACCTTGAGTCGAGCGCGACTTACGACTCTCCATGAGTCGTGCACGACTCATGACTTGAGAGAAAAACTGCTGCCCAGAATCACACCTATAAATACGCGACCACCTCCAACGTTCAAAGGACTTTTGGCTGATTCTCTCCAAGCACCGATACTCTGCTACATTCCAAACCGACTCGACACTCAAATCTTTCGAGACACGTAGAACGCCATGAACAACTTCAAGAAGGAATCTCATACATCCGACATGGATTTGAAGACCTTCACTTACATTGAAGTTTAAGCTAAACGTTCAAAGTGTTTAGTAATTCAAAGTGTATTGTACTTGGGAAGAATTGTATCGACTTGCAACGAAATCATCAATAAAGATATTCAGAGTGGACGTAGGCAAACTATTGAGCCGAACCACTATAAAACCGCTGTTATTTACTGCTTTTTCTGTGGTTTTCAGCTTATACTCTGTTCCCGAATCATCGGGTGGTGCTTTCACAACTACACTTTACACACCGGGTTGTTAGCGTTTAAATTTTAGCGTTAACATTTTTTGGTGCTTTCACTGGGAATTGAACTCAGGAAAATTATCATCATTGCTCCACGAAAGTTTGTTGAAGTAATCTCTTTGAAGACTAGAAGTTTATCTGAAATCATGGCTCCGGGGAGAAGGAGTAGATCTGTTAGATCTGGAAATGTTCAAGAGGGAACCTCCGCTTCCCCAGTACCTAATCAAGCCACTCCACCTGTTGGGGTTACAAAAGCGGAGTTGGATGCTGTAATCTTTGGGCTGAACCAGCAGATAAATGCCCAAAGTGCACAATTGGAGGCTCAGAATGCCCAAAATGCCCTAATTTTGAATAAGTTGAACGATTTGCTTGGGGTAAACCGTCAACCAACGGGTAATGAAAGGAACTTTGCTGGCAACATTCATTATGCTGAAGAAAGAAACATTCCTGAGAGGGCTGCCAGCCCCTTTGAGCAGACATTTCCTGAAGTTGGTGGATCTAAAGCTCGAAATGATGAGGGGTATCTTTCTGAAATGGTTTGACAAATCATGAAAGAGAGCATGCAAAGGAATGAAGACGAGAAGGAATGGGGTTTCGCTCCAAGTAAAACCTCGTTTACCGAAAGGATCTTAAAAGCTGAGTTCCTAATGAAGTTCGTCCCTCCAACTATTCCAGCTTACAAGGGAACAAGTGATCCGAACGAATTCTTGTATAAGTATGATTGGCACATGACAGGTGCCAGAGCTTCTGATGAAATAAAGTGTCGATATTTTCCTGTATATTTGGAAGGTGTAGCTCTGCTTTGGTTCACCAGGCTACCAATTCGGTCTATAGATCAGTTTTCTGACCTAACCCGGAAATTCAAGGAGCAGTTTAGACTATATGCTTCAAAAGCCAAAGATATCATGTCGTTATCAAGTTTAGAACAGAATCCAGGGGAAACTATCAGATCTTTCTTGAATCGCTTTAATATAGCGCTGGCCGAGGTGGACAATGCAGAACCACGGATGATCTTGACTTATCTGATGAGGGCCATCGACAAGTCGAGCGAATTTGGAAGATGGCTAAACATGAAGGAACCAAATTCCCTTGAAAAATTATACAAGAAAGCAGATGAGTTCATACACCTGGAAAGCCGTCCTGTACCGGTAAAGGCATTATTGGAAAAAGCTGAAGATAACGTTGCTACTCCACGCAAGAATGAATCTGTAGGACAGAAAAGGGAAAATAACGATGGGAAGAAACAGAAAAATCTGAAGAAGCCTCGTTCCTTCAAGCCATCGGAATATACTCCTTTATCAGATACGCCGGAGCGTATTTTCCATGCCACTAAAGATTCTGTTGATTATCCTAAACCTCCTATTCTGAGAACCGGGAAAAAAGCTGTACAAAGCGGGAAGTTTTGCCGCTTCCATAATCAACCCGGTCATGATACCGATGAGTGTCGCCAATTGAAAAATTTGATTGAAGAACTGATAAGGGAAAACAAGCTGCAGCAATTTGTGGAAAAGAATAGCAACAATCCTGCTTCGTCTAGTCAGGGGCAACGAGCTCCTGCTCATCAACCCAGGACAAGTGAGATGGCTGCAGGGCATGAATCCGAAAGGCCTGCTATCAATGTCATTACGGGAGGACCTCACCCAGCAGGCAGGAGCTGGGGTGAGATGGAAAGGTATACCCGGGCTTTGAAGTATGTACCGGCCAAAGAAGATGTCTTTGTTTTGGAAGATGCTACGCCCCTGAAACAAAAAAGAACTTTCAATGATGATATTGTGTTCAGAGCCAGGAATTCCACAGGTGTTGAAGCTCCTACCTTGGATCCCTTAGTCATCTCGGCTGGTATCGAGCCAGCTATTGTCAGAAGAGTTCTCATTGATTGTGGCGCATCCTGTAATATCCTCTTCAAGAAAACATTCGACCAAATGAAGATCCCTATGGCTGATGTGCAAGCCTCGTCACAAAAAATCGCTGGCTTCACTGGGGAGCCAAAGCAGCCAATAGGAACCATTGATTTGCTTGTAGAACTCGGAGAGGGAGAAAGAAAAGTAGTCCGCAAGCAAACTTTTGTGATTGTTGACGAATTTTTAGCTTATAATGCTTTCCTTGGCCGTCCAACTCTTGCAGTGTTCAAAGCTGTTCTGGTCCCACGGTGCCTCACCATTAAATTCCCCACAGACAATGGAGTAGGAGTTATAAAAGGGGATCAAAATGCCGGGCGGGAGTGTTATCTGACAGAGCTGCGAGAAGCAAGGAAAAGAGAAATGGGAAAGGATGCGACAACCCCAGTCCGCATCAAAGAACCAGCCTTGTAGCAATTACAGGGCGGACCCTGCACTAGCGAGCACAGCGGAGCACGAAGAGAGATGGATCCTAGAAAAGCCAGTGCAGGGGAGAATAGAGTGGTACCAGTGGAAACGACAGTACCAGTACCTGTTGACCCGAAGGACCCAAATAAGGTGTTGAATGTGGGTTCACAACTTCATGTGTCGATTCAGAATATCTTAATATCTTTTTTAAAAGAAAATTTGGATGTTTTTGCTTAGACTCATGCCGATATGTGCGGAATATCCCCAGAAGTTGCAGTACACGCTCTGAATATTGATCCAAAATTTACACCTGTGAAACAGAAAAGGAGGACTCAAGGTCCAGAAAGGTCAGCAGCATTAAAAGAAGAAGTTGATCGGGTCATGGAGAATAATTTTATCAAAGAATCTACCTATCCGAATTGGGTTTCAAATCCAGTGCTGGTTAAGAAAGCCAACGGAAAATGGAGAGTGTGCATGATTTTTCAGATCTAATCAAGGCCTGCCCAAAGACGGCTTCCCGTTACCCAGGATCGATCAACTGGTAGACGGAACAGCGGGACATGAATTGTTATCTTTTATGGATGCCTACTCCGGATATAACCAGATCATGATGCATGATCCAGATCAGGAGGACACGAGCTTTATCACCGATGTTGGTCTTTACTGCTACAGAGTTATGCCCTTTGGGCTGAAGAATGTAGGGGCAACCTACCAAAGACTTGTTAATGCTATGTTCAAACCGCAATTGGACAAGACTAAGGAAGTGTACGTCGACGACATGTTAGTAAAGTCTAAGAAAGCAGTGGATCACATAGAATACTTAGCAGAAATGTTCGCAGTCCTCCGGAAATACGGAATGAAGCTTAACCCTTTAAAATGTTCATTTGGGGTGGAGTTCGGAAAGTTCCTAGGTTTCATCGTGAGCGCTAGGGGCATTGAAGCTAGTCCAGCACAAATTACCGCCTTAAAAGAAGTCAAAGCTCCTAGAACAAAGAAGGAATTTCAAAGTCTCAACGGAAAAGTCGCCGCCTTGAGTCGGTTCATTTCCAAAGCTACTGATAAATGCATCCCATTCTTTGACGCTCTAAAGAAAGGAAAGAAAAATTTTGATTGGACTCCCGAATGCCAAAAAGCCTTTGATGAATTGATTCGCCATATGGAAACGCCTCCAATACTTTCTAGGCCCGGCGATGGTGAGGATCTTCTTATATACTTGGCAGTATCATCTCATGCTTTAAGTGCAGCGCTGATACGAGAAGACAATAGGATTCAACATCTGGTTTACTATATCAGCAAAAGACTCACCGGGGCAGAGATGAATTACTCCAAGTTGGAAAAACTCGCCTATTGCCTACTGATTGCATCGAGGAAGTTGAGGCAATATTTCCAAGCTCATCCTATCAAAGTCCTCACTGATCAACCTTTAAAGAAAGTCCTGTTCGGCCCTGAGACTTCGGGTCGTCTTCTAAAGTGGAACATTGAGCTCAGTCAATATGACATCACTTATCACCCCCGAAAAGCAATCAACGGACAAGCTTTAGCAGATTTCATCGCAGAATTCACAGATAAGGGTAACAGTGGGGAGGAAACGATCGATGATTCCCCAATCCAGTGGAAGTTGTATGTTAATGGCGCAAGAAATGACTACTGTTCTAGAGCCAGGGTTGTACTTGAAACGCCTGAAGGTCGGTCATTATGCTATGCACTAAGATTGGAATTTCCTTCAACGAACAATGAAGCAGAATACGAAGCTCTTATCGCTGGCTTGAGAATTGCTAAAGAACTAAACATTCGAGCATTACAGATCTTCAGTGATTCTCAGCTTATTGTATGTCAGGTCAAGAAGGAATTTCAAGCGAAAGGGGGAAATCTGCCTGCCTACTTGTCAAAGGCCTGGGAACTTCTATGTGACTTCGATCATTACACGATAAGCCATATTCCTCGAGAAGAAAACACGAAAGCAGATTCTCTCGCAAAGTACTCTAGCACAGGCGAAGCTCAATTTCTAGGGTTAACTCAAGTGGAAGTCCTGTCGGCTCCAAGCATTAATGAGATGGATATTGATTGGATCATGAGTGTGTCTCAGGAGCAAGAATCATGGATGACTCCAATAACAGAATATCTACTCAATGTCTCTTTACCACAAAATTCAAAAGAACGGCAGAAGCTACCGAGGAAAGCCTCTCGCTATATAGTCCAGGATGGCCAATTGTACAGACGGGGATTCTCAATGCCATTACTTCGATGTGTATCCAGAGAAGAGTCCAAAACAATCCTAGCTGAGGTACATGGAGGAGAATGTGGTGATCATTTAGGTGGTCAAACTTTAGCAAAAAAGGTTCTCCGATACGGATATTTTTGGCCAGAGATTAATCGAGATGCTGCAGACTATTCCCGAAAATGTGACAAGTGCCAGAGATTTGCCAAAATTCCTAGAGCACCTTCCACTGAACTCTCGCAGATGGTCAGTCCATGGCCATTTGCAATCTGGGGGATAGACCTTATAGGACCTTTACCGACTGCCAAATCTGGAATCAAATATGCCGTTGTTGCTATAGATTATTTTACTAAATGGGATGAAGCTGAACCATTGGCTACGATCACCTCCAAAAAGATGATAAATTTTGTGACTAAAAGTATCATTTGCAGATATGGTGTGCCCCAAAAGATAATTACAGACAATGGTACTCAATTCGAAAGTGAAGAATTACAAGATTTTGCGAGCGATTCAAAATCCGAAAAAGCTTCTCAGCAGTGGCTCATCCGCAGGCAAACGGGCAGGTGGAAGCAGTAAACAAAATTATCAAGTCAACCATCAAGAAGCAACTCGAAAGAGCAAAAGGTGGTTGGATCGATAAGCTACCACTAGCACATGGGCGTACAGAACCACCCACAAAACTGCGACTGGGCATACTCCGTTTTCATTGGCATACGGGTCAGAAGCAATGATTCCGGTAGAAACAGAGGTCCCTTCACATAGAAGAATTCATTTCAATCAAGCGGAGAATGAAAAACTACAGCTTGAGGCGCTAGATCTCCTTGATGAAAAAAGAGAAGAGGCTGAGCTCAGAATCGCAGCACATCAGCAAAGGATAGCCAGACATTTCAATTCCAAAGTTCGCCAACGCAGCTTTGAGATTGGAGATCTAGTCCTGAAGAGAATTATGACGGCGACAGGTGTGTTTGGGCCAAATTGGGAAGGACCATATGTCATAGGTCAGAAGCTTCTTGACGGCACATTCAAACTCACTATTGTCGAAGGAGATCAAATTCCAAGAGCTTGGAACAGCAATCACTTGCGTCCATACTTTACTTGAAAGCTTTGTTGAAATATTGTATAAAAAATATATGAATGTATGATTCTTGTAATTGAAACCAATTGTAAAACCGATGCAAGTGAATAATGAAAGACTATAAAGTGGATGTAGGCCCGAATTCTTGGCCGAACCATTGTAAATCTTGTGTTCCTTATTATTATTACATGTTTGCTTTATTTTCGATATGAAAAGTACATTAAATGTATTGCTGAAATGTCGATTTAAATTTTTGCAGGCAACGAAAATAAAACTTGCACATTACAAGACAAAGTGATTCTTGTTATCATTCAACAAACAAATTCCAAGTCACAAAAGCCCCGAATTTAAATCCTAGATAAGAAGTGCCTCAATTGAACGGCCAATGATTTCGTCGAAAACGGGCTCTAGCTAATAAATTGAGAAATTTGAACAAACAAACATCCAATTAAGAAGCTTATGCCCGTTCTCGCGAACTGGCCTAGCAATGAAGTACACTTCTTTGGATTAAACAATCTACTTGTAAGAGAAGGGAGTGCGAGCTTGAAAAGAAAAAATAGAGGATCGCTGAAAAGGCATAAGCAAGTGGACAAGGAACAACTAAAGCCCTCTTCGGAGGCACAAGTCCTCTTCGGAGGCACAACTCTTCGGAGGATAAAGACCTCTAATGAGGCATATGCCGCAAAAAAGAAAGTTCTCTACTCAACAAAAAAGATTGGAGGAGTCGTGACCCTCCAACCATGAGAGAGTAACTTCCAGGCAATCTTCGGAGGCACATTTCACCAGGAGTTGAAGTGCAACAGCCGCTCTTCGGAGTTTCACTTCACCAGAGTTGAAATGCAAAACAAAATAAAAGCCCTCTTCGGAGGCCCATTTCACCAGGAGTTGAAGTGTGACAGCCGCTCTTCGGAGTTTCACTTCACCAGAGTTGAAATGCAAAACAAAATAAAAGCCCTCTTCCGAGGCCCATTTCACCCGGAATTGAAGTGTGACAGCCGCTCTTCGGAGTTTCACTTCACTAGAGTTGAAATGCAAAACAAAATAAAAGCCCTCTTCGGAGGCCCATTTCACCAAGAGTTGAAGTGCAACAGCCGCTCTTCGGAGTTTCACTTCACCAGAGTTGAAATGCAAAAAAAAGAAAGAAGAAGAGACCTCTTCCCAGAGGCAGAAATGAAAAGACCTCCTCCCGGAGGCACAATCAAGCAGAAAGAACTCTTCGGAGGCACACGTTTCACCAAGATTGAAATAAAACTTCCAGGTGTTGAAATGTGAAAAAGTCTTCCTCAAGAGGTGCAACTTTTCAAAGAATAACTTTCAAAGGAAGAATGAATTACTTATTCTAGAAAATTCTCTTCCTCAAAAAGAAGTTGAAGTACCTTTCAAATACCCGCTTTACCACATAGAAGATTTCATTCAGTAAAATGTGTATATGCACAAAATAAAAAGTGATATCTTCGAAGGATGAAGCGTAGAAACTTATTTGTACTTTGTTTTTTAACGAAATAATATTCCTCCAAATGTGGAATAA
Source organism: Allium cepa (assembly GCA_030765085.1). Lineage (NCBI taxonomy): Eukaryota > Viridiplantae > Streptophyta > Magnoliopsida > Asparagales > Amaryllidaceae > Allium > Allium cepa. Next base: position 712,149,015 of record CM060938.1, on the reverse strand, counting down.
TTATTCTCTAAAAAATAAAAGTACAAGTTCCTCATAAAATAAAATATTACAATGAGCTTATGGTATAGGGGCAACATGGTATAACTACATCGGTAAAATTGCGCTCGAACAATATATACCACAAGCTCACTGCAATATCGTACAAAGAAACTTGTACAAAAATGAATAATAAATGCATTCTCAGATACAGACAGAAATTTTTACAAAGAAAAAGAATCATTTTATTCAACACTATTAGAATTTTATATAGGTACAGGTTCTAAAGTAGAAAGCAAAAGAAAAGCGAGGGGCCGGTACCCGCACAATTTCCGGTCACTACATGCAAAAAAGGCAAAAAGCGATATGAAAGCCACACAACCAGAGCCATCATTTCTTCTTCCGCCCACCTTTTGAGCCCGCACCTGGCCGAATAACCAACTTTTTAGGCCGGCTTGTAAGGGTAGGGGATGAAGGAGAAAGGGGCTCAGTCGGACTTTCTTCCGTCTCTTCTTCGCCAGTTAAAGATCTCTTCTTCTTCTTCTTCTTGGAAACTCCCTGCTTTCCCCTCTTCTTGGAGGAAGACCCACTCCCTGGAGAAATAAGTTTAGCTAATGGTTCATCATCGGAACCAGTTGCTTCTGGAGTCTTCTCACTCCCTTAAGTTTCTTCTCATTTGTGTTCTTGTGAAGCAATGGGATCATCCAAGTCTTGAAGAGCTTCTATTTGCTCCTCTTGTGATCCCGGTTGCGAGGCGGAAGGAGGAGTCATCTGAATAGATGGAGGAGGGATAATTGGAGGTGGGGAAGCTTGAACAATGCCCGACGTTTTCTCTACAGAAGGAAAAAAGTTCAAGTCAGTAAAAAGAGGAGATAAAGGCTCGCTAAGATTCAAGAAGTAGTCAAAAAACCCATCAAGCTCGTAAGAAACAGATGAGCAGTCTACTCGGGCATGATTGTCAGTAGGGTTACCTGCAGAAGTCGGTTCTCTGACGTCAACTTCATAAGCATGTGCCTCAGCACTCTCGCCGCCTTCATCTCCACCTTGTATGCTTGTGATCTTGGTGGTAACTTTAGTAGGAGATGGGGAATGAGAACTAGAACCGATAATGTCAATTTCGGCTGAAGGAGAAGGTTGAATTGGAGCAGTTGAGATGATTTTTCCTGAATATTCTCATGCCGCTGTTTCGGCCCTTAATTTTGCAAGCTGTTCTCTCCCCCTGGCGAGAGCGGCACGAGCATCATCATCAAGATAATGCTCCTCAAGAGCTGTCTCAGCATAGCCAGCGCCGTTACCACCAAGCATATCGAGTGCGGCCTCCCAAACTTCAGCCAGAGTAATTTCATACTTGGGGCCTAGAAAGGCGAGGCTACCGTGCCCCAAGATGCTATGTAGGTAGAAATCAAATAACGTTGAGCTGATGTTGGTCCTCGTTGCCTCGTGAGATTCTTCAGCTGCAATTTTGTCGGCAACGGCCTCATCACGCTCCATTTTAGCTTTAGAAAGTTGAAGCTTAAGCATTTGAATCTCCGCCTCTTGGGAGCTGTTTTTCTTCCGAAGCTCTTCAATATCAGCAACATAGCCCTCACTAATTGTTTTTTGCACTTCAAGCCTGTCTTCGGCATCTCTTTGGCTGGCACGAGCGTCTCTCACTTGTTTTAGGAGCACTTCTTCTTTTTGAGAATAAGAAGTAGAGGAAGCAGCAAGCTCTTGTTTCAGTTCCGCAACTTTTGCTTCAAGCTCTTCGTTGTAAGAAGCAATACTCCTCATTTCAGTGTCATGTTGCTCAAGAACCTTTTGCCATTCGGCTTTATCATTTTCCATAGTGAGCATGGCCTCTATGTTTGCATGATTAACCCTTTGAAGCACGTCGACAAGTTTTTGCCAGTTTGACATCCTCTCAATATCAAGCTTGACGGCGTCGAGATTTCGTAACTTGGCAGACTTGTCAATGGGAACCAAGTCAAGTTCGAACCTCACTCCCTTCAGACACCACTGTGGAAACCGACTTTACAAAGTGGCCGGGCCCGGTCCAACTTGGAATTTGGGTCTGCTAATTATTGTTTGGATGTCTGTCTTCCCGAGAGCGGGAGAGCCGGAAGGAATGTCAAGCGAGGCGGGGGCAGTAACCTTTTCAGGAGTTGTATAGGTGTGCTTCTCACCATGTCGGGCTCGCTTGCTCGAATCTTCAACCATATGACTTTTTCCTCTGTCATCATGGGATTTTCTTTTATGAGAATCGTCGCCTCTCTGCGAAGAATCGTGGCGCTCCTCCCTCTCTCTTCTTTCATAACGCTCCTCTTGAGCCCTCTTCTCTTGAGCCTTTCGGGCGGCTCTTTCTTCATCAGATTCTCTGTAAGAAGGGAGGTAACGCCTGTAATCATATTGGCTACGCCTCCCGTAGCGCTGGAAATCATCGTAGTCGGATCCGCTGCGCCCCATCGGAGGATCTGAAATAAAAAAGAGCTAAATTTTAGAATTCTTCAAAGTACAAAAAGTCAGAAGCATAAAAGTGCCGAAAAAATTCTAAGTGTGTGTGATGTGCAAACTACGCGCATCAAACTACGAACCACTCTTTAATTGAGGAGTAGTTGTGGGTGTTATAGTTAGCGTCAACTCTTGAGTTGACGGAGTCTGTTGCAGGATAGAAGTCGCTTCGACTACTGAAGAAGAAACCCCGGTAGTGATAGGATCATCTTTAAAGATCTCTTGCGAGGTGGCAAAGAGGTCGCTCAGCCCTTCGAAAGTATCGTCCCTGCTCTGCTTGACAAGGCTAGTTTTCTCGGCTTCTTCGCCAGATTTCTGTGAACGTCGGGGAGATCCCTGAGGCTCTTCTTCCTCAATAACCGGGGCAAGTACGTCAGATGGCCCCGCAATATCAACAGAGGTGGAGCACTTCACTAGCGAAGCCTCGGGAGCAGGTCCTTTTGGTATAGATGTGTCAGTAGAAGCTGGGGCATCCGACGCTCTGGCTGGGGAGTCTGGGATTTCATGAGGATGAGTAGAACGAGAAGTATGCAAAAGTTCGTACTGATGCAAAAACTCGTCTTTCAACAGAAATTGAATGTCTCTCTCCTCAACTAGCACGGCCTTGAGCCTTTCGAAAGTTGTCTTATGACTGGGATCCCTAGAAGGAGGGGGGAGCGCTGAAGATAATAAAAAGAGAAGCGGAGTTAACACTTAACAATCCAGTCTCACAAAAGTCGGATAACAAACATAGTAAGAATGGTTAATCTTACTTCCTTCCCTCCATACAGCGTAAAACCCCGGGGGACAGCGGACATAGAAAAATTGAGTCAAAAACCCATGAGCGCTGTCAGGAAGACCGATGATCAATTTACGATTTCGAGCACTTCTCACGACAGTAATAGAGGGGTGATCTTTAGTCCTGGTGAAAAGCATAGGAAGCAAATCTCGTCAAAGCTTGGGAATCGATCAAGCGTCCTCCTAAACAGTACACACAACCCCATTAAAATGGCATAACCATTGGGGTGTAATTGGGATGGGGCGATGGCCAATTGACGAAGAAGTTGTTGGAAAAAGTCATTGAAAGGAGGAACGCCCCCACTCAGGCACATTTGTCAATTAACCGTCACAAAGCCAGGGAGTGCTATGTCAGCAGTGTTACTTCTCTCGGGAAGAATGGCATCTGATTCAGCAATGCCAAACTGAGCGCACAATTGGCGAAAAACTCTGTACGATAAAGTAGAAGAGGCTCTTTCGGGAGGATTGACCAGTGGAGCCGGAATAACAGTTGCCTCTCCAGTCTGAACTATTGTATCTTCTTCCTGAGAAGTCATTCTACACAAGCAACTGGATATTCAAATGTGAAGGTGCACGTTTCCTAAAAGTGTGAAGTGTCGTGCAAAACTAATAAAAATAGCAAGTAAATATAACTGGAATTAAACTAGTCGATGATTGATCGATTACAAAATTTCAGAACTTGTTAATATAAAGTTCAAGCATAATACTAGTGCAGGCTGGTCAGTTTCAATTGACTATTTCAGTGTTGCTTTAATGTTTTACTTGAAATTGATGAAAGCACTTCGTTCACACAATTTATTTGAGTTAATTATCTGTTATTAACTAATCTGTCATTTGACGTGGGCAGTCGATGGCATTATATTTGTCCCATTTTTCTACAAGTGTTGTGTTTAACAGGTTGATAGCGTTAGAGTTAGAATGATCTGTAAAGAAACGCAACAAAGTTCAAGCAGTATATTCTGGCAATTCAAATTGGAAGTACAATCATGTTTCGACGACATCTTGAAGTTTTCAAATCTTTGTTCAAGCCATTTAGTCACAGTCCAAAAATCCTCTAAGCCCTAAGTCGTTCACAACCTAACAGAGGGATGAAATTGGCTTAGGCTAAAGGAAATAATTCGGCCGTAAAAGATTATCTAAGTGCTGAGTCGTCCACGATCAAAAGGTTGAGTCGCCCACGACTTACAAGACTTCCTGCAAGTTAAGTCGTTGGCTCATTGAATCGTTGGACCTATAAGCCGCAAGACGTGTTGAGAAGAAAAGGCTTCGGTTTAAAATGGAGTGGGTCTCTCGAGGTCTTAACTCGGCTACGACTCAGGACTAAATTGTTCACAACCCTAAGGCCAAGTCATGAAAATCTCAAATCAAGACAAAGCAATAGAGTACAAATGAAGCTAAGTCTTAAGTCGTCCAGATACAAACACAACCTGAAGGGTTAAGTCATGCCTAATTAAGGTCGTAAGGGATCTTAAGTCAGTCACTTCGAGAATTGTGCAAATCGGCAGAGTTGTGAAAATCTCACAACATCTCACCTAACCCGTTAACCTTTTAACACTTAACCCGTTAGCCCGATAACCTCTCAATCGACAACAATCCCAGTTCTGCCACACCACCGAATCGTCGCAAATCACGAGTCATCTTAAGTCAAATCAAACAAACTTCGAGTTCTTCGATGACCAATGCAACAATACTCGCACAGTTAAAGGGGGGAATCAGAGACGGAAGACGGGGCTCAAAGATTGACAATGATAATCGGCGATTGGAAAATGGGGAAAATTGCTCACGTGATATGAAACTGGAGATGGTTGGAAGTAAATCAAGTTAGGATCACCGTAGGAAGCTCGGAGATAGGCTGATGGCAAACACGACAGGAAGCTTGAAGAGATGTTAATGGCGGATACGACTTAGGAGATTGATAGTGAGCAGAAAGAAATAAGAGAAACGACTGAAGCCTTTTATACACCAAGACAGCGGAACTTGAAACGGCACAAGCGAGTTAAGGAAAGTCGAAGCACACGACCTACGACTTAGGCGTGTGCTTCGAGGGGCGAATGTTAACCCCGTTAAGACAACGACTTATGACTTGAGGCCACCATGATCTAATAGTTAAAAGCACTCTACGACTTAACAAGTTAAGGACTCAAGTTATGGACGATCTACGACTTATGAATGGTACGACTTAACGGTTTAACGTGTTAAAGAAATGGCCGACTCAACGACTCGAGGGGAACAACAACTCAATGGATCAAGGAGGGTACACGACTTAGGGTCTGGACGAGTTAACGAGTTAAGGTCCAGACCACTTAAGAATTAAAACGGACCAAGAAGTCTACGACTTAAGGAAATCAACGACTTAAGAGATGGCCTGAATCAAGAGGGAAATAGGTTAACGACCTAAAGCTGTCTATGACTGACGACCTAACATGAGTCGTAAATGACTTAGGCAAACAAAGCGACTCACATCTCAAAGAAATCCGCGACTTAAAGCCTCTGCGACTTAAGATATGTCATGTCTCAGGGAAAGCTTACGAGTTAAGGAGCTAACGACCTAATAGGATTAAGACCTAAGCGACTTAGGGAATGTCACGACTTAAGAAAGTCACGACTTAAAGACGTTACGACCTAAGACTTAGAGAACAAGTTCAATACCATGCCGTAATAAGATGACTCGTCGACGACTTACGACCTAGTTTAAGTCGTACACGACCTAAAACCGCAGAGCCAAGATTTTAGTGCTGCCTCACTTTAAACCGTGACCTCTTAACTCGCGAACGAGTTAGGACTTGTATCCAGATGAACGAAGAAAAGCTCAGAACCACTTCACTTACTCCACTGCCTACTGACTCATGAACCTTGAGTCAAGCGCGACTTACGACTCTCCATGAGTCGTGCACGACTCATGACTTGAGAGAAAAACTGCTGCCCAGAATCACACCTATAAATACGCGACCACCTCCAACGTTCAAAGGACTTTTGGCTGATTCTCTCCAAGCACCGATACTCTGCTACATTCCAAACCGACTCGACACTCAAAGCTTTCAAGACACGAAGAACGTCATGGACAACTTCAAGAAGGAATCTCATACATCTGACATGGATTTGAAGACCTTCACTTACATTGAAGTTTAAGCTAAACGTTCAAAGTGTTTAGTAATTCAAAGTGTATTGTACTTGGGAAGAATTGTATCGACTTGTAACGAAATCATCAATAAAGATATTCAGAGTGGACGTAGGCAAACTATTGAGTCGAACCACTATAAAACCGCTGTTATTTACTGCTTTTTCTGTGGTTTTCTGCTTATACTCTGTTCCCGAATCATCGGGTAGTGCTTTCACAACTACACTTTACACACCGGGGTGTTAGCGTTTAAATTTTAGCGTTAACAACCCAAATGTTTCGAAAGAGAATAGTTTCGACTTAAATGGTTTTGAAAGGTGTTTTTCTAATTGTTTTAAGTTGAACCCACGTGTTTGCAAAAGATTTAAGTTTCTAAAGGTTTGTTGCTTTCGAAAGGTATTTCAAATGGTTTTGAAGGGGTGGTTCCCCAAAGGGTTTCGAAGGAGTCAAAAGGTAGTGTTTTTTGATGGTTTCGAAAGGGTTGAAATGGAAGGTTTTCCAAAGTTTTCTAAAGGTAATGTTTTGAAATGTTTTAAGATATGATCTATGAGGTTTTAAAGCTTTCGAAAAGAATGTTTTCAAAGGATTCGAAAGGAGTTTAAGAATGGTTACGAAAGAGAGGTTTTTGCCTTTCGTCCTAGATAAATAAAAGGTTTACCTTGTTTCGAAAGAGATGCTTTCAATGGTGTAGAAAGTGGTACTTTCAATATAATCGAAAGGGGTACTTTCAAGTGTTTAAATGTTTTCGTTAACTAAGGTTTGAGCAAAATGTGTGTGTATGTGTGTGTATATATAATATGGTAAGGTGATTTTGAGTAAAGCATAGAGTATATATATTTACATCGTGAGAGTTGATTTAAAGGTCCGAAATCATTTTGAAAATGGTTTTGAAGAAAAATTATGGGAGGGGATCCCAATGTAAAATCACTCATATATTAGAATACCAGATGAGACTGGTATAGGGTGTCCCCCTAAACATTAGCGATTGGCCCCGCTAATTTAGTCCAAAATTCCAATGTGTAGGGCTTTGTCACATTAAGACTAAAATTATGATTACACAAAAAAATAATATATATTTGTATACATATAGGTTATTGGTGAGCCCACAAAACCATTTGGATCAGGTGACCTTGGGAGATGTTAAGCTAGGACAGACCATGTAGAAGAGAAGTATTTAATAGATAGTTAAGGAAAGACCACCTAAAAGAAGAGTGTCTAACAGATGTAAGATTATTTTGTTATATTGTCTTGTAGGCCCGAATCAGCCAAAAGTTAATATGTAGGCAATTAAAACTAAAGTGGCCGAAAAGATAGTTCTTTTTTTACCTTATATTTATGTTTACGTAACGATGCTTTACAATATTTAACCATTTTTGGATGCAGGAAAAGATTTTCAAAAGATATATTTTAAAAGGATGTTAGTGAGGGGAAACTAGTTCCGCTAAGCGGCGTGGTCTCATTTAACATTAATAATCGGGATGTATAGTATTATTCACACCGGGCTTTATGTTTGACTTGAAGTTTATGTTTTCTCCTTAAACTTTCAGATGCTCAAAATTCATTTGAGTGGGCTGAGAATTGAGGTTTTTTAGGTTTTTAGTAGGATCACGAATAAAGCTACCTGAGGCAAGCATGAGGCTAACGGTTAGTTATTTAAGAGTGGCATTTCTTGTTTTGTGTTTATTTCCATTGCGTATTAAGTTAGTTATGACTCCGATCAACCAAGGAGGCATCTTTATATGTTGCTCTTAGTGTATTTTGTAATAATTATATTTGATCTTTGCTTGGGATCCATTATGGGATTGTGCAATTTGAATATGGAATATATGATTTGTAATGTAATGGAAAAAAATCTGTTTTGAAATATGTGATCTGTTTCATATTTAAGTGCTTCTAATATTATAGATACTATTAACATGGCCATATTTAGTCGGTGGATGTTAATACTATAGATGACTACATCATCTATAGATCTTAGCTTTGGGCCTCTAGATAGGATATGTTACACATTGGTATCAGAGTATAGGTTTATGAAATACTTTAACCAATAATGATTTTTGAAAGCATAATACTTTGGAATTAAAGTTAAGATTAGGGTATGGGATAGTGCTATAATAACATATTTGTATTTGCTATATATAAGTATACGTTATATCTCTAGACTCCTGTCTATTTTAGGCTATTCTTTTGTATCCCACGTGGTTTGAATACAGATATGAAGGGAAGAAGAGGCGTAGTTAATCTAGAAGGAGATAGCACCACCGTAAATGGAAATGTCCGACCGAATGTTAGAAGGGCTCAAGGTCAGGCAAAGGCTGAAAATGTTGTTGTTGGGGTCCTACAAGTGGATATGGGAGCCATTTATCAGTTTTTCATGAACATGATGCAAGCTGGAATTGCAGCTGGAGTTGTTGGGGGGAATGCTGCTAGAGGAGGAGTTCAGGAAGCTTTGAAGGACAACCACTATTTGAGCAGAGACCGTGCGAGGCTTGGAGGAAAGACAGTTATCGGAATTGAGGATGCTATCGAGGTGGAAAACTGGCTGCGACACTATGAACTGATTTTTGCTAATTTAAGGCTCAATGACGGGCTGAAAAGGAGACATACTTCAAGAAAGCTTCAAGGAGCTACTGTATTTTGATGGAATACTGTAACTACTGGTGTGGATGAAGAGACTATGATGTGGCAGAGTTTAATAGGAGGTTTCAAGAAAGGTTCATGTAAGTAATGGCATAGTTTGTGTTGGTGAGCAAGTTTGCTTAGTTGAAACAAAGGGAGATGTCTATTTTGGAATATGCTGGTAGATTCGAGGAGTTAGACCGGTATGCGTATGCCACTGTTGGAACATTATTGAAAAGGTATGAAAAGTTCATTAGAGGTTTGATGCTGGAATTGGCTAGGGCTACCGCACATCAGAGATCCACGTGACGTAGTGGTGGAAACGGCGTTGAGACATGGGGAGATGTTAGCCTGTTTGGAGAAGAAGAAGGAGGTCTAGGTCGGACAAGACCAGAAAAAAGGTCCTTCCATAAGAAAAATGATCAAAAGTAAGGAGCAGCGAAGAGTAGAAAGTTTAAGGTGGTTTTCTATTAGTGCGATAAGAAAGGACATTATGCTCACGAGTGTCGTACTGGAAAAGGAAAAGGAAAGAAAGAGATTGGAAAGAAGGACATCAGGTGCTTTAATTGGGATCAGATGGTCCATTACAAGAATCATTGCAAGGAGCCAGCAAAGGATGGAAAGGGCAAAGTGTATGCACTAGAGCTTGCTGCTTCAAGGCCAGTAGTGCAGGAGAAAGAAAGGTGGTGTTAGGAGGTACCGTTCAGATTCACAGTATGTCTGTTAGCATTTTGTCTACTATTGGTGCATCACATTCTTTTATATCTCGATGTTTGGTAGATAAGCTTAACCTAGAACCCGCATATATAGTAATTTCCTTAAGAGTTGCAAATTTGATAGAAGGGTATGCGACACATGGGATGAAGTGTGATGACTTAGAGTTTGATTTGTTAGGTTATAACTTTGCTTGCTGTTTGCATGTGTTTGACTTTTTTGGGTTCGAAATTATATTGGGTATGGATTGTTTAAGTAAGCATGAAGCTAAGATATTTTTCCATGATAGGAAAATATCGCTTAGACACCCTTATTATAGTGATTAGATAGTTCATACTATAGAAAATCCTAGTTGTGAGGTGAATGCTTTATTGTGTTGTGCAGCTGGAAGACAAGCTGAGTCGAGTTTCTGTAGTTAGAGAATTCGTAGATTTTTTTGAACCTGTAGTTGGATTGTTGCCAAAATGGGCCATTGAGTTTCGGATAGATTTGGTAGGTGGAGTAGAACCGATGAGTAGGCCGCCAAGCAGGATGACACCTACAGAGATATAGGAATTGAATGTGCGATTGGTGGATTTGGAAGGGAAGAGTTTTATTAGACCAAGTAGTTCACCTTTCTGAGCAACCACTGTATTTGCTAAGAAGTCGAATGGATCTATAAGGCCGTGTATCGATTACATTAAGTTATATGAGAAAATGATAAAGAATCGATATCCATTGCTTAGCATCGATGATTGTTCGATCAGTTAGGAGGAGCCAGGTATTCTCTCAGTTAGATTTGGCGATAGGATTTCATCAGCTTAAAGTAGCGGAGGATAGTATACCTTTGTCAGCGTTTAGGACGAGGTATGGATCGTACGAATTGTTAGTTATGCCATTTGGACTAACTAATACACCGACATTCTTTGTGGGTTTGATGAACCAGATTTTCTGATAGCACTTGGGTAGATTCATGTTGGATTTTATAGATAATATTATGATATACTCTAAGGATGAGGAGGAGCATAAAGTTCATCATAGAGTTGTGCTTGAAATGCTGAGGCAGCATCAGCTTAAGGCAAAGTTTTCAAAGTGCCATTTCTGGAAAACAAAGTAAAGTTCCTTGGCCATGCAGTCTTGGAGAGAGGGTTATCCATAGATCCGACTAAGATTGAAGCGGTAAATAACTAGAAGAGACCGATGATGGTGACTGAGATAAATTTTTTTTTTTTGGATTGGCCGAATATTATCGGAGTTTTATAGAAGATTTTTTGCGGATAGCAACACCAATGACTAAGCTAACGTGAAAGGATGTGAAGTTTCTGTGGACCTATAAGTGTGTGGAAGCCTTCCAAAGCCTGAAGCAATTGTGGACCCAGGCAACGGTGTTTGGTTCAGAAGGGGAATCAAGATTTAGTTGTTTATACCGATGTGTGTGGTACTGGGTTGGGAGCTGTACTAATGCAGAGGGGTAAAGTGATTGCCTATGCTTCTAGGCAGCTTAGACCACATGAGGTTAGATATCCAATGCATGACTTGGAGTTAGCTGCAGTGATTTTTTCTTTGAAGGTATGAAGGCATTACCTTTTGGGAGAAAGGTTTGAGCTTTATCGGATGATAAGTCATTGAAGTACTTGTTCTTCCAAAAGGAGCTAAATATGAGACAATAAAGGTGGTTAGAATATTTAGCGGCTTATGATTTTGGAATAGAGTACATACCGGGGGAAGGCAACGAGGTTGAAGATGTGCTTAGTAGGAAGCATCGGAATGCAGTGTTGGCTATGATAGCAGAATGGAAAGACTTGGAAGCATTGTCAGCTTGCACAGCGTAGTGGAAATCCGTGGTAAGGTCAAATGGGGTATTTGTGATGTTTTCTTGTTTGGAAGTCCGACCGGTATTGATTGAGAAGATTACTCATAAACAGGATTGGGATACGGTGTTAGCTGAATGGATCAGGAAGTTAAGAGAGGGAATAGAGAGCGATGACTTAAAGGATTTCAGTCTTGAACAGAACGATTAATTCAGAAAGAAAGGGAGGTTTTGTGTTTTAAGTGTGCGAAATATAAGGAAGGAAATTTTAGAGGAATGCCATCGTTTAAAGTTCACTATTCATCTAGGAGAAACGAAGATGTATCAGGATATGAAGATAAGTTTCTTCTGGGAAGGAATGAAGAGGGATGTTGGTATATGGGTGAAACATTGTTTGAACTGTCAACAGGTGAAAGTTGAGCATCATAAGCCAAGAGGATTGCTTCAACCATTTGATATTCCAGTATGGAAGTGGGATTCTATGTTTATGGATTTCAGAGATGGGTTGCTAAGATCTAATAGAGGGAACAAAAGTATATGAGCCTTAGTGGATAGGTTGAACAAGAGTGCCCATTTTATTCCACTTAAGTCATTTATGACGACACCTATTTTGGCTAAGTTGTTCATGAAGAATGTGGTTAGTCTGCACGGAATTCCTAGTAGTATTGTTAGTGATAAAGATTCCTTAATCACTAGTGAGTTCCGCAGGAGTCTACAGGATGATTTAGAAACCAAGCTCAAAATGAGTACACCTACCATCCACAAGTAGATAGGCAAACAAAAAGAGTTAACAAGATCTTAGAGGACCTGTTAAGAGCTTATGTATTGGATTTTGGGAGATCATGGGAAGACCGTCTACATTTAGTCGAGTTTTCACATAACAACAGTTATCAGACTAGTATTAGGATGGCACCGTTTGAAGCTTTATATGGAAGGCCATGCAAATCTCCGTTTGCTGCTTAGAGACCAGGGATAGGTTGGTTCTTGGTACGGAATTAGTGAGGGAAGCTGCAAAGAACAATGAGTTAATTCGGGCTAGAATAAAGGAGGCTAAGTGTAGGTTGAAAAGTTATGCGGATAAAAGAAGAAAAGACATGGAGTTCTCTGTTACAGACCATGTGCTTGTTAAGGTCATAAAGGGTGGGATTAGATTCAAAAAATCAAGAAAGTTAATACCGAGATTCGTTGGACCTTTTTGTATTAATGAGAGGATCGGAAAACACGCATATATAGTGGAGTTATAGAGTAGTTTGGTAGGAGTCGACGATGTTTTCCATGTCTCTCATCTTAGAAAGTGTATTAGAAACCTGAAGACAACTATAGCACCAACAGTGTTGTAAGTTTTAATAGTAGGACTGGACTTGACCATAGTTAGAAAATAGACTCGGATTGTTGCAAGAGATGAGAAGAAGCTAAGGAACAAGATAGTTAGACTAATGAAAGTCCAGTGGGGCGATGAGAGAGACTGTACTTAAGGGACTAAGAGCAGGATTAGAAACGCTTATCCTGGTTTGTTTTGATGGTATGTTTTGCCTCTTTGATTGATTTCTTGTGTGCCTTTCCATAATTCCGAGGACGAAATTCTTTAAGGAAGGGAGATTGTAACACCCCATATTTTTAGTAACATTATTTATGATATTTAGTTATTTAAATTAATAAAATAATGTGTTGATTAATGGATTGAGATTTGTGATTAAATTAAGGGGTGGTTGTGCCATATTAATGAATAGATAAATGAAGTAAAATGGACTTAAGTGTTAGGAAATAGGGGAGGGAAAAATAGTAAAAAAAAGATTCCCTAATATCCTAAACCCTTGGGAAAAAGGAACACACCTTCATTTTGTTTTGTCATAAATGAAAACATCAAAACAAAGGCCGGCGACCATTAGCAAAGGTGAAGAAGAGAAAGCTAAAGTTTTCAAGAGGAATACCAAATAAACTTAATCAAGATCAAACCTCACATCATTAATCACAAAGCTAAAGTGAACAATTACTACATCTCATTTTCTTATGGTTTTCGATTTTAAAGACAATCCGAAGTGTTTTTGCATGTTTATGCCATGTTTTGAATGTTAAAAGTTTATGTATAGTTGTTGATGATTTTTGCATATTTATGTTGATTTTTATGATATGTTTGGTACGAAAACCCTACTAAATGACGTTTGTACCAAAATTGGGCACAACACACTTCAGATGTGTTTGAAGAGATAAGATGAAGAATGTAAATGAAAAATAAAGAAGATCTAACAAATACACCAATTGATAAACAGGAAAAATGCACAGAAACACATAGATTTAGAACGGTTCGGCGTATGGCCTACGTCCACTATGAAATTGCTTACTTTTACTGATTTTTTCTCGTTGGTTACAATGAGTTACAATAGTAGAATTCAAGTACAATAGTATTTTCGACCGAGTCAGGACGTAGAAGTGCCAAAAGTCCCTTTTTTGTAGGTCCAGGATCATTATTTATGGGCGTACGTAGCAAACATCTCCCCCAGATCTCGCAAGACCTCTCCTCTCTTATGGGTGGGCCTATTTGACCGATACGAATGGATTTCGCATCGATCAAGATTTAGGCCAATCGAGTTGAAATCGATCATGAACATTCCTATGGTTGCATGCATGCTCCTATTAAAACTTGATGGCATTTGGAATTGTAGATCTTGAGTTATGATAGGTGCAAGTATGGATTTATAGATGGATGTTGAGTTTGCATCGCTCCAGTTCGCATTACTTCTAGGCACGTGCTTGCTAGGTGACATGGCGCCAACTTTTAGGATCGATCCACTTTTCATGCCGAGCGAACGAGTCTTCCTTATGGGCGAGACTCATTCGCATCGATCCAGCTTAGCCTTGTTCATGTCCATTATTTGCTACCCAGTTCGTATCAATCGTCTTTGCTCTATTTCGTATCGATCGACATAAGTGTCATTCTTATCTTTCCATCTTGTATTATTCACAGCGATAACTGGCCGATCGATACGAGTGTAGTGAGTTAATGAATCGATACTGAGTAACGGTTTTTTACGGCTTCGATGGATACGTAGTGGATGTTGGTTGATCGATACGAACAAGCTGGAGATGACGGACGTGAAGCGATATGAGGATGGATGGCTACGAACCATGTGTGTTCCATGGATACGAACGAATTCGACCCCAATGGATATGAAGGAGGCCACCGTGGATGGACGCGAATGAGGATGGATATGAAGAACGCTGTTCTAGATGGATACGGATGAATCGATTTCTTTGGTTTACGTCAATTATATCTTAAGCATACGAATTCCAATTGGCTTGAAATTTGGAATGTTGGCTTTCATAGCTTCGATCTTCGTGTCATGCTAATTGTAGCTTGATCCAAACTCGAAAAACATTGAGCAGCATCCATAGAGAACCCATGTATAACCGTTTTTCTGGATGAACTGTCTTTGATTTCCAGTTAATTTTCTGGTGTCACGGCCTTATCAAAAGGCGGGATGACATTTGTCTCCCAAAGTATGTCTTGTGAGGACATGATGTGATTTGAGAAGGTGCAATCTTCATTCTTGAAAAGTTCCATCAGACTTGTTGATTGGTTGTTGTCTTCTTGTCGAAAGATGTAACCTCCGATTGATCTTCAGTAGTACAAATAACGAACTGTTGACCGCCGATTGTTGTACTATGCATTGTTGTAACTGTGTATTTAATGATTATAAATTATTGTTCGTTGTTGTAATTGTCACCAGGTTAGCATTCAACTCGTTTGAGTTTTGAAAATTTAATATTATTTGGAGATACATGTATGTATGTTAACCTAACTCCCATTAACGTTCGCACGTAGTCAGTTTTTTCGTATCGAATTCTTTATCGATCCTCTCCTGAATCAATGTGAAATTCAAGTTGTAACAACACTTGAAGGTTTCTTTGGAGTTTCGCTTCATGTCAATCCTCTCCTGGATAGATTCGAGTAATTCGACAATTTTTTTATATCAATGATGATCGACACGAATTAGTTGACCTTTTAAAGTATCTCATGTCGGTGGACACGAATTTGGTTGCAGTCTTTATGCTGTTCGTATCAATGGGTATGAATCTCAGAGTCTTTGAATAGAGGGATGCGAAGCTGGCACTTCATATCGACGGAGCGTTAATGGGTTGAAATGCCGTTACATTAAATGGACATGAATATGCATCTCACATTGATGTGTCCTAAGTGGGTTCGAAAAAGCGTTGCTTTGGTCAGATCACACATGGATACGAACGACGACTTTCATATCGATTCGAGTAGATTGGTCCTAACAAGTCAAAATGACCGAGAGACGAATCGATTTCTAATTTTCATGCCTATATATATATGCTTCATGCTTAGCCAATTTTTATCTGGTCTAACTTTTCGACTTGCCTTCGTATCGATTGAGAAACCAAGAAAAAAAAAATTCCTTCGTCAAGATTAATCTGTGTGGTTAATGCTCCACTATTACCCCGCTATAACCCCGCTATATCTCATAGCGCATTTCTACCACTATGATTTTTCGATATAGCCCAAAAATATAGCCTTTCCGCTTTAATCCCTGCTATTTCCGCTATATCCCGCTATTCCCGCTATATTTTGCTATTTCCGCTATATCTTCTTTAATAAAATGAATTAAAAAATTGCATTTATACATTACAAAAATTATGAAACTAATTTATTTGATTTAATTTTTAATATATTTTCAGAAATGAAAATACTCTAATATTCTACTAAATTCAATTATGTTATATAATAGTTTTACGTTTATTTAAAGTATATTTGCACATGTTTTTTGTTTAAAATTGTTTATGTATTAATTATAAATCAATTAAAAGATAATTTTTGATTTAAATACCATTTATATATTTGTAACAAAATTAATTACGAGTTTTATATGCTATTTTTGAGCCATCCGCTATATCCCGCTATATCCTCGCTATGTCCCCGCTATGACCTTTTGCACCTCCGCCGCTTCGTATCTGCCGAGCGCTTTAGCTGCACAGAGATTAATACTACTCCTTAATCCCTCGAATCTACGCTTCAATTTAGGAATTAGTCAATGAATTCGCATTGAAAAACTGATGGGATTCGAGTTCAATTGCTTGTCCATCCATGTTTGTGGCCGATTTCGGTGATGGGAAGGCTAGAACTAGGCTAGAGCTTGGTTAAGAAAGGTCGTGGTGGCATTCCTGTTGACTGGAGAAGATGAAGTATGGAGGGATATGAGGAAGAGAACTGTATCAATGATGGATGGTAAGCGAGTTCGTATCGATCAGGATGCGATAATGCTTCGTACCGAATGAGTGAATCGCTTCGAACCAATGGATGGTGGGTATTTGTGTCGATCATTTAACTTTGGTCATCCATATTGATGCAAAGTGATCGATGCGAATGGTGGACGAGGTAATCGATATAAACTAGAGGACTTTGATCGATACGAACTGAGTTTTGGGTGACCAATACGAAACCCCATTCTAAGATCGACACGAACTACTGCCTGCCATGGCCCATACAGACTCTTCCCTAGTGATTAACCCAAGTACACACCGTGATGGATATGAAAACTTTACAATTGAGCACATGTGTGACGACTCGGAATTTTCGAGTATTTAAAACCGGAATAGTTGATTGATTTTAAATATTCAATAGAGCAATCTTAACTTGAATTACGAATATCACAATTTATTTGGTAATTGAATTATTAAATTAAATAATTTGAAGTTGGGAAAAATTATTGAATTTAAAATTTTAAGCCGATAAAAAATAATTAGAAGACTTATAAAATTATATTGATAATGTTGAAGATAATAAGAATTTTAAAATTAAATTAATAGTGATTTATTTAGTTTTGAAATTTCATCGTTTAAATTGAATTTAAAAATAGCCTTCCGAGGCGCAGTCTCGGAATTCGACGAAACCGGTTCCATTGGATCCGTAATATTTTATTATTATCAGATTTCAAGTTTCATATTGATTGGAGTTAGGGGGCGAGTGTACGATATGTAAACGTGTTGGACATCTAATTGTTATTAATCTAATTAAATTTATAAAAAAATATATATATAAAAATATAAAGTAAAGATAGAAGTCTTCCTCTATGCGCCTCTTTTGATTTTTAATGACCTTCTTCTTTTAGTTGGTGAACGGAATTCCCAAACGAAATCAAATAATAAAAAAAAAGGGGACGCAGTCTTCTTCTCTTCCCCTCTTTTAATAAATCGAAACCGATTACGCATAAAAAAAAAGACAGTCGCGCTCGAACGCGAGACTCGAAGGCGACTAGCAGAGGTTGGCGACGCGCCTCCCTGTATCTCGAAATCGAGACCAATCGGCTTGTGGACGGAAGGGGGAGCAAGCTCGGTTTCTTCGGCATTTAGGGGTTAGGGTTTGTTGCGATTTGGGTTGGTGCTCAAGCAAGTTTCGAACAAGTGGTTCTCGTGTGGACGCGTGGATAGCCGAAGCTTGAATTCGAAGTTGAGGGGAGGTGTTCGCATGTGGAAGTTCGTGCGTGGTGGCTCGCAGGTGGGACGAAGCAGAGGAGAGGTGAAGGCATTGGCGACTCCTACGAGTGATGAGGGAGATTTGTTCGATGGCAGGGCACGTATGGTACGCAGTAAGGTATCCTTTTGTTTAAGCAGTTAATTTTGAAGTTTAATAAATTGTTGTTAAGATTTAAATTATGTACAGAAAAGAGAAAAATATATATGCAGTTAAAATATATATAACATAACTCATATTTACTGTTTAGTTTTAAATGTTCCAAAATTTAAAACACATATATACGGGAAATCGATATAAGGTTTTGGAAGAAAATTATGTAAGGGATTTGGTGATAAAAGTGTACGATTGACCTATTTAATAAATTTTAGCTATTAAAGATTATTAAAGGGAAGTATTAGCTTGAATTAAATTATTAGTAAATTTAAATTTTGTTAAGGGTGATAAAATATGGAGTGAATTAATTTATCAAATGGGGACTTAATTTTTTAATTGAATCGAATATTAATAGAACATCTAATATTTTTACAAGGTCTGAAAACAACAATGGAAAACAAGTAAAGATGGAATAGACTGCAAATCAAAAGCAAAAGGTGAGTTAATCTCACTCAGTATAATTTAAAATTTAAATGATTATATTTAAATAATTGCTTCAATGGTTGGATTGATTGATGTGTTTTCGTCTGGTATATTTTGGACATGGATATTATGGTGTGCTAACATCTGTGGATGCTGGAAAACAGGTTGGAGGGATCCAACTGGACCCCTCACATTTATTTAAATTATTCAATATGCTCTGTTTTGATTATTTGATATCCGATGATGAGCTATATCGGAATATTGAATGTATGATTTGATTGGATATTCGGGTATAATGAATTACAAAAATATATGAGTTGGATTGTTGAAAGGAAATTAAAAGAAATAAAATTTGTAAGAGAAATAATTGTAGAAAGTTTGAATTAATTAAGAATGAATTGAAAAGAAATAGAAGTAATATGAAAATAATAATAAATAATTTCGAGTATGAAGAGAAATGGAATTTTGAATAAAATGAAATTGATGAATTATAACTTAAGTTACATCAATTAAAGAAATAATGAATTAATTTAAAATGCAAAGTTTAAATTTATTTAAAATAAAATAAAGAAGTAATTGAGAAATCTAAAAAAAATCGAAATCAAGAAATGAGATCTAAACTTAATAGATTCTGGATTTAAAGGAAATAAATTGGAAATCAATTTGGAAAATTGATGTAAGTGATTGAAGTTGGGATTTTTCTCTGGATAACCAAGTACATTTTTAAAGTAAATTCTTAAATGAATTTAAAGGTTTTAAAATTGTTGTAAAAAGCAAGTTTTAGAAATTTATTATTTCTACTATTTCAATTCAAAAGTAAGTATTTCTTTCAAACCTATTATAGTGGTAATTACTTAAAAAGTGTCCTAGTATTTTGTTTTCAAAGGTGAAAATCTAGATTTATATTCTATTAAGTAACTTTATTTTCAAATACTCATATAGTATGTATTTTTAACAAATATTGAAGTAATATAACTTAAATGTTTAAAAGTATATTCTCAAAATAAAGTGTTTTAAATTATTTTAAAAATCTATTTTTGTGCTTGGTGATTTCAGAGGAAATATAGAATAATTGAAAGGTTGATTCTGAGAAGAATGAGGGTTTTGAAACTGTTTTCAAAGGGTTGAAAATAGGAATATATCTTGTGAAGATATTTTTGGGATTAATAAATAATTTGGGAAATTATTTATTGGTTGATGGATGTTTATGCATATTAATTGATAGTTAAATTACCGACTATCAATATTGGACAAATACGTTGATCGTTTCGAAGAGACCGGGATCGAGATTCATTTCTCGAAAACCACTTCGATCCGGTTTGTACGTTTCGTGTAAACGATTTTGGATTCAAAGATGGAGCAGTGAAGAGCAAGGGCTAGTCGCTACTAATCCTGAGGATATTTCCAAAATGGATGTAGTAGGAATAGTGCCTTAGGTTCCGTCCGAATCCGGGACGGACTTGTATGGACGAATGCTTGCGAAACATCGTCAGGTGGGCGATGGGCATTCTAAGTGAAAACGTTCTAAAGGTAACGCTTGACCTCAAGCCTCATCAACCAGGAATGACTGAAAATCAGGGGATATGCAGTAAGGTTAGGTGGGTCATGCCCAAGCAGGACAAGATATTTCCCCTGTCTAGATGTCCCTTTTTATATATTTCGGCTTAGTGGTTGGTTGGTCGCGCCAACCACGGGGTTTATCTTGTTCAGGACTGTTCAGTAAGGAACGGTTCCGGCCTTGTGTTGCAGGGGATGAAGGGAGTAATCCTCGGTACGGTGATCTAGTCCCCGTACTGTGACAGGTGGTACCCCAGTGCCTAGTCATTAGTTGGAAATCCATTCTCCCTACGAGCCTTGTACGAGTTTTGTTTTTATTACCCACTTTTGTGGCTAGTAGCTGGAATTTAATAGATGTAACAATTTCGGCAATTTTATAAGTATTTGTAAATAGACCCTATTATAATATTAGAGGATTTCTATAAAAATTATTTTAGCTATCGTAAGGTAAAAACCCGACATATTTATTTGTGGCGTGGTCTTACGAGATACTTTTGTTTTCAAAGGATTTTTGAAACTTTAATAATCAATTGGGTGTGATTTTCTCACGCTGGTATTCCAGACTGACTCGGGTGTTATTTAACAATAATGCTCGGGTCAGACCGAGTATTATGGATACAGGATTGACGCTGTGGAGCTCAGGAGGCGAGCAGGTTGACGATACGTACTCCCGTACTTGTTTTTTTATATATATATATATATATATATTCCGCAGTGTTGAGTTGTTTTGTATCCATTGTATGATATTGATGTTGGGCTGTGATTGATGTACTCTGATGATGTAATGTATAAACAGATATAGTTTTATTTTGTGTAAAGATCTGTTAATATATTATATTTTATTCCGCTGCGATGGTTAGATTCAGATGTTGTTTTTGGTTCTCTTTTCTTCTACCTCTTCTTCTTTAACCAAAATGGTTCATATTTCTGTGCAACTTGAGTTGATTTAGGTAAAATAGTGTTGACTCAAGGGGTACGGATTTGCGGGTAGTTACACTTGGTATCAGAGCTTAGGTTGGAGATAACCTTGGCTCTGGTGGGAATTACTCATTTAAAATAGAGTCTATGGTACTCTATAATGAGTTTGAGCGTATTAATAGATATGAGTGCGTATTTGTTAGTGAGTATAATTTTTTTTTAATATTGTGTCGATTGGTTTATTGAGTGGCATATGAACCTTCGTCGACATAGTCTGCGCAGCTGTATCAAAGGGGTTTCTAAACACTTAAATAGAACAGTTGACACGGTATTGTTTTAAATATGGGTAAATGAAATAATTTTACCCAAAATATATTTTGATATAAAGAAAGTTTTTGTATCAAAGTATATATGGTTGCTTGGATGTTAGAAAAGATAATATTAAAGTATTATCGTTGTTAAATGACAATTTAACTAGAAATTGAAAAAAATAACCAAAGTTTGATGGAAATACAGTCATAATGAGATGAAACGTATAAATATGAATTATAAATGTAATTATAAAATTGAAATGCATTCAAGTGAGAATTCGTATAAGCATAAACTGTACAAAAGAAATATAGTTAAAACTTATTTAAGCAGGATTTGGAAATTTAAATCCTGGGAATTTGGAAGTAATTTTGAAGATTAATGATAGCATTGTTTTGGAGACATTTCTGAAAGGGAATTGTTATAAATGGATTTTGGAAGTAATATAGCATTGAAATCACTTGTATTATTGGAAAATAATTCTGATGATGACGGCCGCATCATCAGTATTTCGAATTTCTAAGTGAAGAATTGCTACCAAAGTGATTTGTTCTGAAAGCTAGCTGTTTTTGAACATGTCTAAGGAAATTTGTTGGGAATAAAAGCAGGATTGGTTTAATTTTTGCGAAATGTGATTTGAGATGTTGGAGATTTCAAAACAATTTGAAACTTAAGCCGGGAGTTTAAAAATCCTGATGAGATAAATTGTAAGCTTATAAATTGAGTTGAGTTTTAAAACAGGAAGGAAATATAAGCTTTGAATGTTGGAATTTAAATTTAAAAAGGGAATGTTAAAAATGAAATTAACTTAGATTGGGGAAAATAAAGATTTACTGGATTGAAATTAATTGAATAAGCTGAAAAAAATATCCAGTTGTATTCGAATTGAGTTGAAATCGAATTGAGTTAAATAAATCCGAGTTAAAAGTAAAATTGAGTTGGAATGAGAATTCAATTGAATTAATTAATGAAATTAAATTCTTACCTGAATAAATGGGAAATAAATTGAATAAGGATTGGAATTGAAATAAATAAATTAGAATAACTTGTAAGAGAATTAAAAATCCATAGAAATAAAATATGCTTGGGCTACAAATAAATAGAAGGCTTGAGTTAAAAATAAAGGATGAATTTATTCAACCCTATAATGGATGGAATTATGTAAATAATAAGTTGTGGCTTATAAATTTTTAAAGTGGAATAGAAAATCCAAAATAAATATTGTTTGATGTTTAGGATATTGAAAAGAAATTTGAATAAAATTTCACGTGCTGGATTATGAATCAGGGGAGAACTAATTGGATAATAAATTAGTTAATGGAATTGAATTGTAAGTTTATGATGAAGTTGGAAATAAACTCAAGTTATAAATTAAAATTGATTCAAATTGTTGATGAAGTGAAAGTAATTGAGAATGAAGCTGAATTATGAGTAAATAAAATTGGATGGTAAAATGAAAGTGAAAAATAGAATCAGAACTAGAGTTATATAAATTTAAAATTTAACTCGAAGTGTTAACAAATTAAATATAATTGGAAATGTATCAAATAAAAAAAATGAAATGGATTAAAATAGTAATGGTATGAATTTCAAATAAAATCCATAAGTGAAGATAACTTGGAAATAGCCATGGAATAAATTGAATGGGTTAAATCTGAAAAGTTAAATTTTATAATAACTAATCAAATAAGTTTGGAATGAGATGGGATTGAGATAGAATCAAATTGAATTGAAAAAAGAAATTTAATTGTAAAAAGGAAATGAGCTTAAAAATAGAAAGAAACAAAAAGGGAGATTTACTGGAAAATAAAATGGGCTTAAGTATAAAATTGGAGTGAATAAACTTAAGCTAAAATAAAAAATAAAAAATGAAAATGAGTTTAGGTGTAAAATTTGAATAAATTGAGGTTAATGGACTTAAGCTAAATCAATGAAGAAGAGTTGAATTGAATTCAACTTAAACGAAGTTTAATAATAGTGGATTGGATTTAAATCGAGTAAAAATAAATTTTTGATCGAAATAAAATCCGATGAGTTATAAATAATATTAATGGAATGAAATTACAGAAGAAATAATTGTAAACCATTTAAAAATTTATTAAGGAATTGAAATAACTTGAGACAATAAGGAAAATAGAACGTTTCAAGTTTATTAGAATGGTTTAAGTGAATGCGGATAAATTAATTTTATTGAATAAATAAATGGATGGGATAATTAAGTATCAAATGAAATGTGGTTTAAATAAGTTGAGAAATGATTATTGAATGAACTAGGTTGGTTAATTAAATTGAAATGCAATGAAACTGAGAATATATGGATTGTGGATAAATTTAAAAATGGAATAGAATTAAGCGTAAGTTGAGTTGGAGTCAATTTAAATTGATTATTAAACTCAAGTGCTTAATTATTCACATAAATCTCGTCAAATTGCAAAGAATAAATTATCATTTGGTGTAAATGGAAGTAATTAAAAATTCTATGAGTTGATAGAAGTACAATATATTGATTTTGGAAGCAATTGAATTAAATATGAGTTCAGTTTGCTTAAGAATAAATTGAAGGTAAGCTATTGTGTTTTAAACCATTCAAATTTGATAAAGATGTATATGAATGGATTGAAAACCATTCGAATTAAATGAAAATTGTTATAAACAAATTGAAACAGTTGAGTTGGCATGGAAACTATATAAATTGCTTACGGAAAAGGTTTGGTATGAGTTTCTTTTAGAATTCATATGTTTTAACTATTGCAAGTAAGTGAAATGTGTTAAACTTCTTATATTTGGCACTTACAAGTTTAAACTGAGTAAGTACAGGTACCTGGAAGCCGTGAGGTTGGATTTGGTTGTGCTATTTGCTAAAATTAATAAGCTGCTTGCTTAAAATGCTAAATAAGGTACGCCTACGCAATAAAAATAGGAAATATGAACTGTTTTTGGTTTTTCCGACCGGGTGGGTCGATGTATATATATTTATCTCTTTTGTCAAATTGCAAAAGCTCCTCCATACAAAGGGGACTCTAGCAAAAAAATTCAAAAATTTTGGGAGTTAGAATTTTTTGAAAATTTTGGAGGAATTTTGTTAACGACAAAATGATTTCAAATTGGAAATTGACATAGGTTAGTAAATGAAACTAATTGAAGTAATGACATAAATTAGTTATAAATGGAAGATAAAATTTAAATGTTCAAGGTTGAAAATAAATTGAATTCATATGGAAATGAAAGAATCAATTTGAATAGAAATGATATAAACTGAAGTGGTAAGGTGAAAATGAATATAAGAAACATATAAAATGCTTATGTTAACTTAAGTAAGGAATGATGAATTTCTTAATTGGAAATTGATAATATAAATATATTCCAAGTTAATATTTGGATGAATAGATATTGGCATTTTGTGAAAAGTCGATGAATTGGTTTGGAATATTGTGTTTGGATATGGGTGCTAAGCAGGTATGCAGGTATTGTAAAGGTAAAAGAAAATTGGGTTTGATATCAAAAGATAAAAAAATTGAATTGCCCGACAAAAGGTAGGTATTTAAATTTGGTATGAAAATTGATTGGGATTTGGATTGAGCCACTTGGCTTTTTATTTTCTTTTTGGATTTGGGAGGCCGTAGAGCCATTTTGTAATTGTACCGAGCTAGCCGCGCAAAGGGGACGCTGGCAAAAATTTTCGGAAATTTAGGGAGTTAGAAAAATTTTGAGAAATTTTTGATAATTCAAAATTTGGTTTTAAATTGAAACTTGAATGGCTAAAAAAATGGTATAGTCTGAAACTAGGGAAAGGTTTGGAAAGTTAATAAGAATGATAATGGATCTTTTATAATAAAAAAAAAGATAGCTGGTATGATGTTGAATTGTTAGACACTGTTGGTTTTGGAGAGAAGGGTAGGCGGGTTTTGGACCATTCTTCCTAGTTAGTAATTTCGGGGACGAAATTCTTTTAAGGGGGGAGGAATGTGACGACCCGGAATTTTCGAGTATTTAAAACCGGAATATTTGATTGATTTTAAATATTTAATAGAGCAATCTTAACTTGAATTATGAATATCACAATTTATTTGGTAATTGATAAATAATTTGAAGTTGGGAAAAATTATTGAATTTAAAATTTTTAGCCGATTAAAAATAATTAAAAGACTTATAAAATTATATTGATAATGTTGAAGATAATAGGAATTTTAAAATTAAATTTAATAGTGATTTATTTAGTTTTGAAATTTCATCGTTTAAATTGAATTTAAAAATAGCCTTCCGAGGCGCAGTCTCGGAATTCGACGAAACCGGTTCCATTGGATCCGTAATATTTTATTATTATTGGATTTCAAGTTTCATATTGATTGGAGTTAGGGGGTGAGTGTACGATATGTAAACGTGCTGGACATCTAATTGTTATTAATGTAATGAAATTTATAAAAAATAATATGTATATATAAATATAAAGTAAAGATAGAAGTCTTCCTCTATACGCCTCTTTTGATTTTTAATGACCTTCTTCTTTTAGCTGGTGAACTGAATTCCCAAACGAAATCAAATAAAAAAAAAAAGAGGGCGGCAATCTTCATCTCTTCCCCTCTTTTAATAAATCGAAACTGATTACGCATAAAAAAAAGACAGTCGCGCTTGAATGCGAGGCTCGAAGTCGACTAGCAGAGGTTGGCGACGCGCCTCCCTGTATCTCGAAATCGAAATCAATCGGCTTATGGACGGAAGGCGGAGCCAACTCGGTTTCTTCGGAATTTAGGGGTTAGGGTTTGTTGCGATTTGGGTTGGTGCTCAAGCAAGTTTCGAACGAGTGGTTCTCGTGTGGACGCGTGGATAGCCGAAGCTCGAATTCGAAGTTGAGGGGAGGTGTTCGCGTGTGGAAGTTCGTGCGTGGTGGCTCGTAGGTGGGACGAAGCAGAGGAGAGGTGAAGGCATTGGCGACTCCTACGAGTGATGAGGGAGATTTGTTCGATGGCAGGGCACGTATGGTACGCAGTAAGGTATCCTTTTGTTTAAGCAGTTAATTTTGAAGTTTAATAAATTGTTGTTGAGATTTAAATTATGTACAGAAAAGAGAAAAATATATATGCAGTTAAAATATATATAACATAACTCATATTTACTGTTTAGTTTTAAATGTTCCAAAATTTAAAACACATATATACGGGAAATTGATATAAGGTTTTGGAAGAAAATTATGTAAGGGATTTGGTGATAAAAGTGTACGATTGACCTATTTAATAAATTTTAGCTATTAAAGATTTTTAAAGGGAAGTATTAGCTTGAAGTAAATTATTAGTAAATTTAAATTTTGTTAAGGGTGATAAAATATAGAGTGAATTAATTTATCAAATGGGGACTTAATTTTTTAATTAAATCGAATATTAGTAGAACATCTAATATTTTTACAAGGTCTGAAAACAACAATGGAAAACAAGTCAAGATGGAATAGACTGCAAATCAAAAGCAAAGGGTGAGTTAATCTCACTTAGTATAATTTAAAATTTAAATGATTATATTTAAATAATTGCTTGAATGGTTGGATTGATTGATGTGATTTCGTCTGGTATATTTTGGACATGGATATTATGGTGTGCTAACATCTGTGGATGCAGGAAAACAGGTTGGAGGGATCCAACTGGACCCCTCACATTTATTTAAATTATTCAATATGCTCTGTTTTGATTATTTGATATCCTATGATGAGCTATATCAGAATATTGAATGTATGATTTGATTGGATATTCGGGTATAATGAATTACAAAAATATATGAGTTGGATTGTTGAAAGGAAATTAAAAGAAAGAAAATTTGTAAGAGAAGTAATTGTAGAAAGTTTGAATTAATTAAGAATGAATTGAAAAGAAATAGAAGTAATATGAAAATAATAATATATAATTTCGAGTATGAAGAGAAATGGAATTTTGAATAAAATGAAATTGATGAATTGTAACTTAAGTTACATCAATAAAAGAAATAATGAATTAATTTAAAATGCAAAGTTTAAATTTATTTAAAATAAAATAAAGAAGTAATTGAGAAATGTAAAAAAAAATTGAAATCAAGAAATGAGATCTAAAATTAATAGATTCTGGATTTAAAGGAAATAAATTGGAAATCAATTTGGGAAATTGATGTAAGTGATTGAAGTTGGGATTTTTCTCTGGATAACCAAGTACATTTTTAAAGTAAAATCTTAAATAAATTTAAAGGTTTTAAAATTGTTGTAAAAAGCAAGTTTTATAAATTTATTATTTCTACTATTTCAATTCAAAAGTATGTATTTCTTTCAAACCTATTATAGCGGTAATTACTTAAAAATTGTCCTAGTATTTCGTTTTCAAAGGTGAAAATCTAGATTTATATTCTATTAAGTAACTTTATTTTCAAATACTCATATAGTATGTATTTTTAACAAATATTGAAGTAATATAACTTAAATGTTTAAAAGTATATTCTCAAAATAAAGTGTTTTAAATTATTTTAAAAATCTATTTTTGTGCTTGGTGATTTCAGAGGAAATATAGAATAATTGAAAGGTTGATTCTGAGAAGAATGAGGGTTTTGAAACTGTTTTCAAAGGGTTGAAAATAGGAATATATCTTGTGAAGATATTTTTGGGATTAATATATAATTTGGGAAATTATTTATTGGTTGATGGATGTTTATGCATATTAATTGATAGTTAAATAACCGACTATCAATATTGGACAAATACGTTGATCGTTTCGAAGAGACCGGGATCGAGATTCATTTCTCGAAAACCACTTCGATCCGGTTTGTACGTTTCGTGTATACGATTTTGGATTCAAAGACGGAGCAGTGAAGAGCAAGGGCTAGTCGCTACTAATCCTGAGGATATTTCCAAAATGGATGTAGTAGGAATAGTGCCTTCGGTTCCGTTCGAACCCGGGACGGACTTGTATGGACGAATGCTTACGAAACATCGTCAGGTGGGCGATGGGCATTCTAAGTGAAAACGTTCTAAAGGTAACGCTTGACCTCAAGCCTCATCAACCGGGAATGACTGAAAATCAGGGGATATGCAGCAAGGTTAGGTGGGTCATGCCCAAGCAGGACAAGATATTTCCCCTGTCTAGATGTCCCTTTTTATATATTTCGGCTTAGTGGGTGGTTGGTCGTGCCAACCATGGGGTTTATCTTGTTCGAGACTGTTCAGTAAGGAATGGTTCTGGCCTTGTGTTGCAGGTGATGAAGGGAGTAATCCTCGGTACGGTGATCTAGGCCCCGTACTGTGACAAGTGGTACCCCAGTGCCTAGTCATTAGTTGGAAATCCATTCTCCCTACGAGCCTTGTACGAGTTTTGTTTGTATTACCCACTTTTGTGGCTAGTAGCTGGAATTTAATAGATGTAACAATTTCGGCTATTTTATAAGTATTTGTAAATAGACCCTATTATAATATCAGAGGATTTCTATAAAAATTATTTTAGCTATCGTAAGGTAAAAACCCGACATGTTTATTTGTGGCGTGGTCTTACGAGATGCTTTTGTTTTCAAAGGATTTTTGAAACTTTAATAATCAATTGGGTGTGATTTTCTCACGCTGGTATTCCAGACTGACTCGGGTGTTATTTAACTATAATGCTCGGGTCAGACCGAGTATTATGGATACAGGATTGACGCTGTGGAGCTCAGGAGGCGAGCAGGATGACGATACGTACTCCCGTACTTGTTTATATATATATATATATATATATATATATATATATATATATATATATATATATATATATATTCCGCAGTGTTGAGTTGTTGTGTATCCATTGTATGATATTGATGTTGGGCTGTGATTGATGTACTCTGATGATGTAATGTATAAACAGATATAGTTTTATTTTGTGTAAAGATCTGCTAATATATTATATTTTATTCCGTTGCGATGGTTAGATTCAGATGTTGTTTTTGGTTCTCTTTTCTTCTACCTCTTCTTCTTTAACCAAAATGGTTCGTATTTCTGTGCAACTTGAGTTGATTTAGGTAGAATAGTGTTGACTCAAGGGGTACGGATTTGCAGGTCGTTACAATATGACTCTTACGAGCTTCATTCTTGCATATTTGGACTTAACTGTTAAACTGCATATTTGGCTACCCATCGAAGCTCGTCGATGGAACTGTAACTTGAAAAATTAACGATTTTAAGCATGGATCATTCTCCAAAGTTTGAATGGCATGGTTATGATGGTAAGCGACAACGGTCGCTCCGGTCAAAATTCGAGATCTTATCGTTTGGATATTTTCTCGAATTCTATGGAATTTCTAAAGTACTATATGGCACTGCATTGAACCATCATTCACGCACTTCACATTAGAGAATATACGGGCTTATTGTCATCTAATGACAGTTTTTACCGAGTTGATTAGTTATGGAACCCAGGAGTTTACAACGATAGAAGGATCAAAGCTCATCTCCTTCGATAATAGAGATCTCGGTTGCGGTCGAATTATAGGTCCAGGTTCGGACGATTTAGTAGGAAAACCTTTATTACAAATCCACAAGATTCTGTACCATCTAATGTATCCGAAGGTATGTTAGGAAGAATCTACTAAAGACATGGCCTACCACTAGATGACGTTCTGCTACCGAGACTAAATGACATGCAACGTTCTCCCCAGAAGGATTCCTCGCTTTTAACAAACATTCATGCACAGCTGGAACGCTTCCTCCATTTAACAAATATATTTGAAAAGTGTTAGCTTTCTTTAGAATCTCTCCGTCATAGTTACATCCAAATGCTTATGCATTGCTGAATAGGCTATTCATTTTTTATAGAGCATCTCTTTCGGCCCCCAACTTTGGAAGAAGTTAGACACTTGTTTAGTGTCAAGAGTCGGGGAGATAATACCTCATTCACATTCCTAGAGGTAGTCAAGAATTGCCAAGGGGTGATTGGATCCTGGACCAAGCTTTGCTACTTTAAGACAGAGTGGTTCTATGTTAGGTGCCCTCCAGGGTTTGTCGGTTGGTGGTTAATCAGACGTAAGTGTCGTAATCTTTCTAGTGACTAACGACATAGTTGTAATGGATACTGAATCTAAAATTTTCTTTCCATTACAGCCTTAATACCATGACCCGAAGGTGCCCAATTTAAAGAAATGGTATGGATTCTTCAAGAGGTGCCAGGTGAGATGAGAGAAATTGACTCGGTGCTGACAGATGAAAATTTGAGGGTCGTTGGACAACTTGACCATGACCAGAGCATAAAACTTGAGGGATCTCTTAGGGCAGCCCCGACGAGACGGGCTAAGCATAGGGGGCTCGGGATTGTAAGAGTTGAGGAGGGCAACGAAATAAATACGCCCACCCAAGACGAACCCATAGATGGGCCACCAGACAGTTCTCGGGATTTAGAGGGAAGGAGGAAATGCAAGGCAGTTGAACATAAGCGTCATAAGACTTCAAGACGGAAATTCATGGTTGTGTCCCTGACAGCCTCCGGTGTTAGAATTTCGAAGGATCGGAAAATCCTTTCGAAGGACTTGTCGACATTCCAGTTTCGAACTATGTATCGCTCCAACACGACACCAGATTGGAAGGGCATTAAAGCGCTTTAGATTTAAGCGAGTCTCTTACTATGAGTGTGTCGACATAACCGGTTGGTCGGGGGGTATAGCACATGCATACATTCACTTCACGCCACTACAAGATTTCCAATCATAAGTTTTTTGTTTCTGGAGATTACTGATTCTTCTTCTCTTATGCTTTACAGATACGATGACAAGGCAAGAATCTATGCTAGGAAGCCATCGCTCGGTACGCCAGTTATCCATTTCATATTATGAGTCCCGCACTAGGGAAGCTGATAGAGACCGCGATTGTGGTTATTCTATCCATGAGCATTATTAAAAGGAGTGCGACACAAATAGAGAATATTGACATCGATCCTGGTCACGTTCTCGGCCTCCTCGAGCTCTAATACAAACTTCATGCTAAAGGCTACCTTCTCAAGTACAAAGGTCCAATTCACAGCTGGAGGACCAAAGTAAAGACTCTCACTATTACTGAGCAAGCTTTCACTGAACCCACTAGGAAGGGAGCGATCAGAATCGCCCAGCTAAAAAAGGATTTCCCAAACATCTGCGTTGGAGGCTTCAACTTTCCTTTGTACTTAAAGAGAATTCCAGTTGAAATGGAACAAATTATGCACGATTACATCCATGATGTTTACAACCAATATCGAGAGTGGATGAATCCTGCAGACCAAGCATCAGTGGTGGCCTTTAAGCGGGGAAAAACAATTGAAAAATTGGAAACTGATCTCGCTCGAAAGGACCGCATAATTCAAGTTCATAACAATGAGGCCGAATCTTCCACGAAATCAGAAATAGAGGCCGGCAAGAAAACCGACAAGGCAAATCAGTCTATAGAAAGGATGCGACAGAAGCATTTTGTCTTGGTTAAGGAGATGGGCCATTGAAACACCACTGTTATGGCCGACAGGGATGCTGCGTTGAAGGAGCTTGAGGTGCTTAATGCCAAATTTTCTAAAATCATCAAAGAAAAAGACAATGCAAACAAAGAAGTCCAGAAAGTGTGTGAATATGTGGTGTTTAGAAATGAGAAGGATGCGGCTGTGTTCAAAGTCCAGGAAAATTAAATTAGGGTTGAGAACGAGGTGAAAGCTGCAAAAACCGAGTTGGAGGCTGATATCGAAGATCTTCTTATCATACAACGCTAATGTTCTAAAACATCGAAACCTAACCTGGCTCGATAACTATCCATCTCACTTGTATAATACTTGGGGCCGCTTGGTGGAAGACAAGAAAGTTGAGCATTAAGCCAAATCCGTCGATGAATTTGAACTAGAGAACCAAGTGCTGAGTGAAGATGAAGGAAAAGTTCTCCACAAAACTACGATCACATATGAAAAGGAGAAACTGGGTACTCAGCATTCAAAGGTTGGAGAGGGTTTTGTATTGAGCACCACGATGCAGGTTCTGAAACTCTTACGCCAACCCTGCTTGAATCTACATCCGCGGTTGATCCTCAATCTGTTCCTGCATATAATCCCGATCAACCTTGATTATCTCCAGTTCCTGAGCACGTCATTGAAGCTGCTCCAGTTTCGCCTATAAATCATTCTGAGAAGGTATTCTGAGCATTTCTTGTGCTCACTCAAAGCCATAAACATAGAATGAAGTAATCATTAACTCTATGTCTTTGCCTCTATATAGTGATAGGAGCTACATCTGCCACGCCTCCTACAACTCAAGAGCCGTATCATGTGAAGGAGGCCATCATAACAAAAGCGACCACGACAAAGGCCACCACTCCAACTGTCGAGGCATAGGGAAGCACGCTTAGTTTTGATGAGCAGATGATGGAGGAACTTCTCGGTCATTATAGTGACCCCTTTGCCGATCTGCCATTTGTTATGGGTGGAGGCATACCTATGACCAGCTCCTTGGGCCCAACTGCTCGCGTCCCTAGAGATCCCCAAAACAATGCATGAAGAGGAGATCATTGTTGAAATCAATGCTGTAATCGAAGCAGCTGCACGTGCCAGTGCCATCGGTGGTGGAATGGCGAGCCCTGGTCTAGCCCCTCAACGAATGATTTCTCCTAGTGGCACGGTCGTTGACACAAGTGTGCCTCCTCCACCTTCTAACATTGATCCTATCCCTCTGACTCCGCCTTCAAGAGGCATTCCAATTCATGTGAGCTCGAACGAGGAGGTTACCACGATGCCCTGGGCTGGAGATCAACCATCGAAAGGCAAGGGCTTAAAGAGGCAGCCAAGCGGTAGTTCCAGAAGATCGACACTGAGGAAGAAGAAGAAGAAGAAGAAAATTAGAAAATAGACATGTCTTCTCATCTTGTTTTTGGATAGGTAGACAGGAATTACCTTTTTTTTGTAGGCCGTGTATATATGCGCTTTCAACCCCTGCTAGTAGGATTTTTTGGAATAATTTTGTACTTATCCTTCCCTTCCAAAGAGTAGTTAAAATAAAATTCCAGTTTGTCTTCAGCACTATTTTATTTTGCTTAAATATTTCATTATTCAAACTTCCATGCACCGTATTTATGAAATTTTAGTCTTCGACTCAGACACGAGTTTAATTGTTCGGTTCTAGAGTCATGGCTTTGGGTCACGATTGAACGCTAGGTCGAATTTCAATATTACACCATCACAATCAGTGGCTGGTACTTAAGTTCTGCCCCCTGTTTTAGGGACAAATTGAAAAGATTGGTAGGATATCACTCTTCTCCTTTAATACATTGAGCTTAACTTCGTTGAAGCAAGATTGAATCAAGACGAGTTCAGGTGGTCGAATCACGCTTGCTCATCTATTGGTGTTCGCATCCACACTTTGGGGATTGAACTTGTAGATCGATGGTCGATCATGCTCACTCAAGGTTTGGAGATACGTCCGCGCTACGGGGACTTAAGTTATTCTATGGGCGGTCAGTCACACCCGTTTGATATTCAGAACTTTATCCGCACTCTGGGGACTTAGATTGGTTCGTGGGTAGCCAGTCACACCCACTTTGCGCTCATACTCCGACCCGCACTCTAGGGGCCAGGAGTTGTCCTACGGGTGGTCGTTTCACACCCGGCTTGTGTTTATACTCCTATCCGCACTCTAGGGATTTAGAGTTATTCGATGTTCCTACTCCTGTCCATGCTCTAGGGGCATAGAGTTAGCGTTTATACTCCCGTCCATGCCTTGGGACTTAGAGTTAGTTGATGTTTATACTCCAGTTCACATGCTGGGATTCTGGAGTTGGTTGATTGACAGTCAATCACATATGTTGTGAGTTTTCAAATTATATTCGCACTCCGAGAGCGATGGATTTATCAGGATCATGGATGGTTCAATCAC
This sequence comes from Allium cepa, assembly GCA_030765085.1. Classification (NCBI taxonomy): domain Eukaryota; kingdom Viridiplantae; phylum Streptophyta; class Magnoliopsida; order Asparagales; family Amaryllidaceae; genus Allium; species Allium cepa. The sequence continues at coordinate 712,114,842 of CM060938.1, read as the reverse complement.
ATCCATCATGAGTTAACAAGTGAGGTCGTTAGATAGAAGGGTCCATCCCCCTCGAACTTGGTATGAATCCAGGCAAAGTCGTTATGTGGATGGATCCACCCTTCTCGAAACCGTATTTATAAGTTTATACTCTAGTTCGCACTCTGGAAATCAGGAGTTAGTTACGAGATTTTCTTGTATCAATCCTTTTTTGGCTTCAGAGAGATGGCTTGCCCCGAGCACTGGTTTCACTTAGCGAGTGATTGATCGTATCATGATCACTCCCTATTTAAATAAATCCCACCGTATGGTGGAACTTAGCTCTCCATGCATAGTGATGGTCGCATGACGCATTTCAAAAAGTCACTGGTCTGGCTTGAAGAGATTGCATTTTATTTCTAAAATAAGAAAGTAAGGAAAAATCAGTTGCCCTGTTAAAATTCGAATTACGAAATGCATAAAAAATTTCAAATGAAAAGCAAATTGACTTAGCAAATGATGCCTTTTATGTGTAATAGCAACAAAGAATCTCGCTTGTCTAGGCTCTCGGCAGAGTAAGACCACCAACGGTCGATAACTTAAATGTGCCATCTTCTAGCTTTTCTTCGATAATATATGGCCCTTCCCACATCGGTTTCATATGTGAAGGAACTGAGTAAATTATCTTGAGGACAAGATCGCCAAGTTCAAAGATTAGGGGTTGGACCTTGGCATTGTACAATCAGGCGACTCAATTTCGGTATGTAGCTGCCTTCAAATCAGCCTCTTATAGATTCTCGTCCAATAAATCCGGAGATTTAGCAAGTAATATAGCATTCATCTTCAGATCATGGAATGTCACATGATGAGAAGGTACTTCCATCTCGACTAGAATAACGGCTTCTAAACCGTAGGAAAGAAGAATGGAGTGTGGCCGGTTATGGATTTGTGAGTTGTCCGATAAGTCCATAAAGCCTTAGGAAGTTCATCAACTCATTTTCCCCTAGACTTTTCCAGTCCTTTCTTCAGAACAGACTTTATAACATTATTAGCAGCTTCAATTTGTCCATTCGTTGGAGGGTGTGCAACCGTGGAGAACTTCTTCTGGATGTGGAATCATTGACAGAAATTCTTAAATTCAACACGGTCGAATTGGGCTCCATTGTCAGTAATGATGGTATGTGGGAGGCCAAATTGACATATAATGTTGCGTACTACAAAGTTGATCATTTTCTTCATTGTGATTGTAGCAAGGGGTTCAACTGCCCCCCACTCGGTAAAGTAATCAAATACGACGATGGCGTATTATGCACCATCTTTGGCTTGAGGTAGAGAACCAATAATTTCAATGCCCCATACTACAAACGGCTATGGAGTAACCATCTGAGTTATTTCTCTAGGTGGGGCTCTGGGAATCCAAGCGTATTTTAGACATCTGTCACATTTTTGGATAATCCAATGCATCTTCGATTTACAGTCGGCCAATGTTATCCATATCGGAGGCAAGAGCTTGCCTCCCAGTGTGATCGCCACATTCTTATTTGTACATCGTGCAATACTAGTTTGATTTCATCGTGGATGATACATTGGAGTAAAGGAACGGAGTGCCCTCTTATATATACTACTCCATTCTGAATAGTGACCCATAGATCCTTTCGAAGAACTTTTCTTTTCTCACTCCTACGCTTCGACAGGTTTCCATTCTCGAGATAGTTTCTGAACAGAGTCATCCATGACTCCTTAATGGGAATGACTTCAGATACCAAGTTTTTTCCATCTGATTAATGTTTGGGAAAGATAATATCTCCATAGGAACGATTCCCATTTGTTGTTCCTCACTGGTACTGGCTAACATTACTAATGAATCGGCCTTCTGATTGCGTTCTTGGGGTGTGCAATAGATATCATAATAATCGAACTGATCCAATATTTCTGAAACCCGAGCAAGATAAGTAGCTGTCACTCGATCTTTGGCCTGGTACTTCCCCCGATCTTGGCACACGACCAGTTGTGAATTATAGTAAATCTCCACAGTGATAATTCTCAAGTCTGTGGCAAGTCTCAATCCGACGAGTAAGGATTCATATTCGGTCTCGTTGTTAGTCACACGAAAATCGAACTTTAATGTATAGCATATATATCGGCCATCGGGAGTTCTATGTACAACTCCGACGCCTGAGCAGTGGTCATGTAATGCACCATCAGCATGTTGCTTCCAGACATATTTAGGAGATTCACTGGTTCCAGGCAAGTCCTTCATGATAGTGAACTCAACGACGAAATCTACTAGGACTTGTCCTTGAATGGCTCGCCTTGGTGTATAGGTGATGTTGGACTGACTCGGCTCGATATTCCACTTGTGTAACTTACCAGACGGCTCAAGCCGCTTAAGGATCTGTCGTAATGACTGGTCGGTGTAGATGGTGATAGGATAAGCTTGGAAATAGGTCGGATCTTCCTCGAGGCAATGACAAGACAATAAGCCATCTTTTCCAGCTTCAGCTAGTTTTAGGCAGCTCTGGTCTGTTGTTTGCTAATGTAGTAGACCGGCCTTTGTATCCGGTCTTCCTCCAAAATTCGGGCAGCGCTGATTGCATTTTCTGACAACACCATGTAAATATACAATTTCCTGTGATCAATGGGCTTTGATAGAATAGGTGGTGTGGACAGGAGTGTAATAGTGATTGGAATGTGCCCTCACATTCCATAGTCCATTCAAAAGTCCACTTCTCTTTTCTAATCAGATCGAAGAAGGGAATGCATTTGTCTGTGGATTTTGAAATGAACCTGCTCAGTGCTGGTACTTTCCCGTTGAGGCTTTGGACTTGCTTTGTAGTTCTTGGAGTCTTAAGATTTCTGGTTACCCAGATCTTCTCAAGATTGGCTATATTTCCTCAAGCATTGATGATAAATCCAAGGAATTTTCTAAAAGCGAGTCTAAAGTGACACTTCAACTGGTTGAGTTTTATTTTTTATTCTTAAAGGATGTTGAGCATCGATTCAAGGACTCTGATATGATTAGTGGATAATTGCGACTTTACAATCCTGTCGTCCGCATACACCTCCATAGTTTTTCCGATCAGGTTAGAGGATATTCGATTAACTAGCTGTTGCTAAGTTGCCTTAATCTATTTGAGTCCAAATAGCATGACTTTGTAGCAGCAAAGTCCCAATCGGTGACGAAGCTGGTATGCACCTGATCAGGCAAATGCATGGGTATTTGATTGTTGCCAAAATACGCACCCATGAAGGATAAGAGTTCATGTCCATCTGTTGAGTCTACGAGATGATCAATTCGGGAAATTGGAGAATTGTCTTTAGGGCAATCTTTATTCAAGTCTGAGTAGTCAATGCATGTTCTCCATTTCTCGTTAGGCTTCCTGACAAGTACAGGATTGGGCACCCAATCCGGGTATAATGCAACTCAAATAAATCCATTCATTCAAGCTTATCTACCTCTTTCTTAAGGGAAGCGGATCTCTCTGGATCCATACCACGCCTTTTTTTCTTGACTGGGATATGCGGCAGGTCAATATTCAATATGTGGCTTGCGATGTCCGAAGAGATTCCACACAAGTCAGAATGCGTCCAGGCAAACACGTTGTGGTTTGCCCAAATAAATTCAACCAATTCCTCTTGCATCCGTGGGCATAGCTACGATCCAATCTTTATCATTTTAGAATCATCATTATCATCAATCGTAACATCGATCGTTAGCTCAGTCGCGGAAGCTTGACTATCTTTACTTTCGTCCTCACTTTTGGCATCTCTTGGGTTAAGATCCCTTGGGAATTGTTGGGGGTGACCGGGCCTTGGCCCGAGCGTCAATTGTCAATTCTCAGCAAAACGGACGTAGAGGGATTCCTCTACGCCCTTTCCTTTTTTCCTTTTGTTGTGCCTCTCGCAGCTCAGCAACATAACAGGCTCGCCTAGTAGCCTGGTCTCCCTGAACGACTATAACTCCATTGTCAGTAGGGAATTTGAAAGTCATATACCAAGGGGCAATGCCACCTCAAATTCAGTTAGGGCCCGTTAGTCCAAGAAAGCTTTGTATGGCGAGTCTATATCCAACATAACAAACTATAATATCCCGACTCTTCGGCATTCTCTAATTCCCAATTTCACTGGTAGCTCTACCATTCCTATTGATATAATCGCACTTCTATTGAAGCCATGAATACAAGATTCCCAAGGCTTCAAATCCTTGTCCTCCATCTTCACCTAATCATAAGCTTGCCTAAACAATATGCTCACTGAACTTCCACTGTCCATTAAGATCCACTTCATCGAAGCAGGACCTATCTGATCTGAAATGACGAGTGGATCAATGGTTAAGGCATCGATTCTATTGGCATCCCTATTTCGAAATGCGATGTCATTTGCCATCATTTTTCGATGCTTGGCCGTATCCCTGTCTTCCAAATTACTACAACATTCAAAGCTCGCATGCCTAATATAATTGGCATACGACATCATTTCCTTCCTGCTTTGGTCTGCTGGATAGGGACCACCACTAACAATATTAATCACCAACCTCCCGTCGGTACGAGAAGGTCCTTCCGGTCTCACCTGATTTGGTATTTGGTTTTGATTCGATGGGCCCACTCCTCCTAACTGTGGCACCTGCACAAACTGCTCCAACTTTCTTTCTCGTATAACGTTCTCAATAATATCCTGTAAATGACGGCACTCGTTCATGTTGTGGCCATAGCTATCATGAAATCTGCAAAACTTCCCTGTTTGAATCTGTTTTTCCTATGATTGCTTCGGTGCAGGTTTCTTATATTAAATGGTGTTGTAGGTCTAAAAGTACACATTTTCTAGTGACGTATACAAAGAAGTATAATTATCAAACATAAGAGCCCTACGTCATGGCCCATGATTCTGATCCCGTTTCCTGTTTTGATTTTCATTGCCTTTCTGTTGACTCTGTTTATTCTGTATGTCCAATTTTATCTTTTCGAAACTCTCCCTGGTTTGTTTAACAACAACATTGCTTTGGATTCCTTCTATACTGGGCCCTGCATCATCCTTTTTCCTAGACTATTACGCATCCTCTCTTCTTAAGAACTGGGCTGTCTTGGAATAGAAACGGTCCAATGAAGCAGGGGTTTTCCAGCCAACCAGTTACCGAATTTGGAATCAGGATTGATCCCCTTAGTTAGTGCCATCAGGATTGAGTTCTCATTGGGATTAGTAATCTTAGCGCATGTAGCGTGAAACCTCTCCAAATAGCGTCTGAGTGTCTCTCCAGGAGCTTGAGTGACACTAGACAAAATTATAACATCTTTCGGCCTCGTGACAAGCATGCGAAATTGTTTAACATACTTTTTTGCCAACCGATCAAAACATGAGATAGATCGAGGTGGTAAATGAGTAAACCACATAGTCCCTATGCCCCCTAAGGAGATTGAGAAACTTCAGCACTTGACTGCTTCATTGGCTTGTGCAGCATTCATTAATCATTCGTACTTTAAGATGTGCTGGTTAGGATCAGAGCATCCTTCATAAACGGGAAGAGTTGTCATCCTGAATTGCCGAGGTGGTTCAGCGTAGAGTATATCGTTAGTGAAAAGAGTGTGATTCCAGGAGATTCCCTAGTCATCATTGGTGAGGCCTTGACTTTCACGGGTCATCTGACTAATAATTGTTGGGATATCTAGCATCTAGATGCTCTAGGCATGCTGAGCCATGGTGTGGTCGGGTTCCAAAATGCATGGATGGGCCTGTTGCGGTAGACGGTCCATATCTCACCTCCTTGGTTCTAGGTTCTCGGGGACATACGGTTCAAGAGTATATTCTTGTTGGCGACGGTTTAGATCTGTCTGGTTTCGGGTATCAACTACACATTTAGTAGTGGTAGCATTGTGGTTGTCGGTAATATGATAATGAACATCATCCCCTCGAGAGGAGGGTCCGGTTTGACGGTTGGATGATGGGCCAACTCACGGTTTCCCAAGATTCAGTGTATGCCGATGTCTAGTGGCTTGGGTATAGCTTCCATCCAGTCATGGATGCATGGATCTACGATTAAAGCTAAAGAGGCTAAACTTTCAGTGGATGAATAGGAAGCTGATCCCTTCTGAATCTTCTTCTTCTTTGACAATTCAGTTGATCGGTCAATTTTTCCTTGGCACGGAATTGCTGATTAAGCTGTTGGCAGCTTTGAGTCAGTTCTTGCATTAGCAATTGAAACTCCTCCTTGGTTATAGGGCCTTGCGGATCTGAAGGTCTGGTAGCATTCAGGCCAGTAGATGGAAGTTGTGCAAGATTCAGTCTTTCCCATCCTTCTAGATCTACAGCTGTTGATGTAGTCCTAGTATTGACAATGGTAGATAGTGAAGCTCCCTCCTATACTTGGTACAAATCTGAATATGATGGAAGAACTTCTGGACTTGAAATTTGGATCTGCTTCTTAGATTCTTGTAATCCGATATCGGTAGTATATCCAATGAGCAGGAGAAAAACTAGATTTTCTCGGTGAAAGCACTAAAGTGTTTGTACCAAAATTGGGCACAATACTCTTCGGATATGTTTGAAGAGATAAAATGAAGAATGTAAATGAAAAAAAGGGAAGATCTAACAAACACATCAATTGATAAATAGGACAAACGCATAGAAACACATATATTTAGAGTGGTTCGACATATGTCCTACATCCACTTAAAATTGCTTACTTTTATTAATTTTTGCTTATTGGTTACAATGAGTTACAAAAGTAGAATTCGAGTACAGTAGTAATTTCGATAGAGTTTGGACGTACAAGAGACAAAGGTACCTTTTCTTTAGGTCCACGGTCACTATATATCGGCGTAGGCAGCAAATATCTTGCCTAAATCTCGAAAGACCTATTCTCTCACGTGAGTGGGCCCACATGATCGATCCCCGGTAGTTTGGTCTCGACCCATGATCGATACGAATGGATTTTGCATCGATCAAGATTTATCCCAATCGAGTGGAGATCGATCGTGAACATTCCTGAGGTATCATCATGCAAGCTCCTGTGGAAATTAGGTGGCATTTGGACATGCTGATCTTGAGTTATAATCAATGCAAGTTTGGATTTATAGAAGGCTGCTGAGTTTGCATCGCTTCTGTTCACATTGCTCCTGTGCGCATCTCTTCTGGACACATGCTTGCTAGGCGACTTCGCACTAACTTTAAGGATCAATCCACTTTTCATGCTAAGCGACCGAGTCATTCTTATGGGTGCACTTCTTTCATATCGACCCAGCTTAGCCTTGTTTGTATTCATTATTTACTACCATGTTCATATCAATCGTCGCTACTCTATTTCATGTTGATCCATGTAAGTGTCATTCGTATCGGTCCATCTTGTATTATTCGTAGCGATCACTGGCCGATCGATACGAGTGCATTATGTTAATGAATCAATACGAAGTAATGGTTTTTTATGGCTTCAATGGATAAGAAGTGGATGTTGGTTAATCGATACGAACAAGCTGGAGATGATGGACGCGAAGCAATATGAGGATGGATGGATATGAACCATGTGTGTTCCATGGATGCGAACGACCCTAATGGATACGAAGGAGGCCACCGTGGAAGGATGCGAATGAGGATGGATACGAAGAATGCTGCTCTGGATGGATACAAATGATCAACTGATTTCCTTTGTTTGCATCGATCATATCTCTAGCATACAAACTCTGATTGAACTAAAATTTGGAATGTTGACTTACATAGCCTTGACCGTTATGTCTTGCTAATTATAGCTCGATCAGGATTCGGGCAAAATTCAACAGCATCCATAGCGAACTTGTGTATAACCGTTTTTCGGGATGAACTATCTTTGATTTCCAGTCATTTTCTTGGTCTTATAGCCTTGGCAAAAGGCGGTATAACAATTGACATCCAAATACCTTACGAATTTAAATGCAGATCAAAAATAATGTTTTAGAGGTATGTTTCAATTTTCATAATTTTTTGATAATGTGGATTTTATATCAACTTTCTAGTGAAGAAAATGATTTATTGGATCAAAAACTAATTACAGCAAAAAAATAATTATTTAGGTCTAAATTTATTTATGTTAGAAAACATATGGAATAGGATTTTATGGAATTTTCGTAGAATTTTCCTAAGTGCTTTGATGAATATATAAAATTATTTAAGGTATGGGACTTAAATGTTTTATATATTTATTTAAGGAGAATGGTTATTTTGAAAAATAAAATTATATTTTATTTCTGAATATAGTGGCAGCACTTTTGAAAACGGCATTTAGCAACCAATGGAAATTTGAATAATAATAGCAGGTTAGTTAAAAAGTGTTTCTCTTTTAAGTTAAAAACGAAATTAACATGTTCTTAGCATGTTCGCCACTTTCGGCACAGGGATTCTAACTAGGATGTTTCGCCATCATGCTTTTGAAATTAATGCGCATGGTCTCAAGTTCCTTGGTATGTAGAGTATTGGATAGAGGCAGAAGGTACGTATTCGAAACGTTGGGTTCTGAAGGGGCTGAGTATGCCTTGTTTTATAATAGAAGTAGCGCCTGCTTTTCTTTCGAAAGGATATCTTTTGACTTCGTCGGCTTTTGACTGAGTCAAGTATTTTAACGAAAAGGTTTCGAATGGGTTGCACCTCTTTATTTTAAGCAATGCTTTCAAAGGGGTTGAAACCCCTAGTTGCTTCCTTTTTACCTTTCAAAATCAATAGTTTCGAATGGTATACTTTGCTTTTAAAATTAACCACTACTCTAACACTTTCAGAGGGATGGTTTCAACACCATCACTGCTTTACTAAGAAATAGCTTTCAAAAGACAGGCTTTCGACTTAAATGATTTTATAGACCCTTTTTGTTTTGTTGAAATATAACCCAATGGTTTGGAAAGAGAATGGTTTCGACTTAAATAGCTTTGAAAGGTGTTTTTCCACAAGTTTTAAATTAAACCCATGTGCTTTCGAAAGGTTTGAGTTTCTAAAGATTTGATGCTTTTGAAAGTTATTTAAAATGGTTTTGAAGGGGCATTCCCCGAAGGGATTCAAAGGCGTCGAAAGGTATTGTTTTCTGAAGGTTTCAAAAGGGTCGAAATGAAAGGTTTTCCAAGGTTTTCTAAAGGCAATTTTTTGAAGTGTTTTATGATATGATGTCTAAGGTTTTAAAGATTTCAAAAGGAAGGTTTTCATAGGTTTCGTAAGGGGTTTAAGAATGGTTTCGAAAGGGAGGTTTTGGCCTTTTGGCCTAGATAAATAAAGGGTTTACCCAGTTTCGAAAGAGATGCTTTCGATGGTTAAGAAAGGGGTACTTTCAGTAGAATCGAAAGGGGTACTTTCAAGTGTTTAAATGTTTTCATTAACTAAGGTTTGAGTAAAGTTTGTGTGTGTAGATATATACATATATACATATACATATGTATGTATATAACATGGCAAGGTGATTTTGAGTAAAGCATAGAGTTTATGTATTTTCCATGCGAGAGTTGATTTAAAGGTCTTAAATCATTTTGAGAAAGGTTTTCAAGGAAAATTATGGGAAGGGGCCCCTAAGTAAAATGACTCAGATATTAGAATACCAGATGGGACTGGTATATAGTCGCACCATATACATTAGCTATTAGCCTCAACTAATTTAGTCCAAAATTCTAGTGTGTAAGGCTTTGTCACAGGTAAGACAAAAATTATGATTACTCACAGAACAAATATGTATTTGTATACAGATAGGATATTGGTGAACCTGCAAAACTATGAAGATCTGGTGACCTTGGGCAATGTTAAGTTTGGGACTGACCATCCAGAAGAGAAGTATTTAATAGATAGTTAAGGGCAGACCGTCAAGAAAAATGGAGTCTAATAGATGTTAGATTATTTTGTTGTACTGTCTAGTAGGCCCGAGTCAGCCAAAGGTTAATAGTCGGCCAAACAAAAGTAAAGTGCTTGAATAGATAGTTCATTTATTATCCGATATGTATGTTTATGTAATGATGCTTTACCCAGTTTTGGATGCAGGAAAGGATTTGCAAAAGATATGTCTTAAAAGGATGATAGTGAAGGGAAACCCGTTCTGCTAAGTGGCTTGATCTCACATAACATTAATAACCAAGATGTATAGTATTATTCACATCAGGCTTTATGTCCGACTAGAAGTTTATGTTTTTCCCCTTAAACTCTCGGGTGGTCAAAATTCATTTGAGTGGGCTGAGGGTTGAGGTCTTTTAGGCTTTTAGTAGGATCACGAATAAAGCCACCGGGGGCGAGTAGGAGGCTAACGGATGGTTACTTAGGAGTTTCAATTCTTGATTTGTGTTTATTTCCGCTGTGTATTAAGTTAGTTATGACTTTGATCAACTATGGGGGCATCTTCATATGTCACTCTTGGCATATTTTCTAATAATTATATTTAATCTTTGCTTGGAAACCGTTATGGATTGTGCAATTTTAATATGGAACATATGTTTTGAAATCTCATGGAAAATTTCTGTTTTGAATTATGTGATTTGTTTCGTATTTAAGTGCTTTTGTTATTATAGATACCATTAACTTAGTCGTATTTAGTCGCCAGAAGTTTATACTATAGAGGACTGCACCATCTGTAGCGCTTAGCTTTGGGCCTCTAGATATGGATGTTACAGCTGAAGACCGGGCTTCCTATTTTGCTTTATTCCTTTCGACTCTATCGGAAGGTGTACTACTAGATTGCTCCCAACCTCGGCGAAAGGTATTGCTTGATAGTTTTTGACTTCTTCGAAAGGTCTACAGATGCGCTTTCCTATTAGTTGTTCATGTGCCATGCAAGTTGGCTTGTGTGTTTGCCTTCATTGCTGTCGAAACAAGTGCTTTGGGTTTCAAATGAATTGAAACACAGTAGAAACAATTCCAACAAAAGACTCCATTCGAAAACATCTTCCTTGGCTTGTACGGAACCTCGTCTTTTGGTGTTATCATATGCTAGTCGTTCTTCTACCGGCAAAGGTGATTCTAACTAGTTCATAAGGCTAACATATGCTTTCAAAAGGGTTACTTTTGCTGAATGCTCTTCTGATGAATGTAGATGTAGACATAGATGAAACCAGTCATTTCGAATGGTTTGGCGCATGAGCATGAAGTATGTTATTCATTGCGTTCAGAATGTAGCTTTCTACCTCGTCGGAAGCTCTTTACTTATCCAAAACTCTGTTGCAACATCCTTTTGACCACTTTGAAAGGTGCTGCTGGCGCCATCATCTTCTTGTCATCAGTTTTATCTAATGTTGCTATTGACCATCCTAATGCTTTTTGATCTTCGTCAATTATCTTGCTCCTTCTTTTATACTTTTATACTTAAGATTATTTTATTGGTAACAATCATTACCCTTTGGAGTACTATATCTTGTCTTTACTTTTGAATTGTAGTATTTTGAGATTTTCCTCTGATATTCTTCAGTACAAATAGCTGCTTCATCTCTTAGTTCATGTATTAAATCTGATGATTCTTTCTTCAGTTCTAGGTTTGGGTCAAATGCATGTGTGATTCTTCGATGTAAGGTTACCTCAATTTCAATTGGCAACAATGCTTCAATGCCATATGTTAGAGAATAAGAGGTATGACGCGTTGTAGTTCTTGTGGATATACGATAAGCCCAGAGTATAAGTGGAAATTCTTCTACCCAATTTCCTTTGGCTTTATTCAATCATTTTTTCAAAACAGACTTATTTGCCATCTCAACGTCTCCATTAGCTTCTGAATGTGCCATGAAAGAAAGGATTTTGATAATTCCTGTCTTATGGCAGAATCGAAAAAAATCTTCACTTTCAAATTGTGTTCCATTATAGGATAAAATCTTATAATGGATCCTGAATATAGTAATGATATTTTAATGACGAATCTAAGCACTTTCACATAAGTGGTTTTGGCCAGTGGCCCTGCTTTTACCCACTTAGTGAAGTAATCAATGACTAGTACAGCATATTTTGCTCCTTCTTTAGAAATGGGAAATGGTCCAATTAAGTTGATTCCCCATACATCGAAGGGCCATGGACTAGAGATCGGAGTTAATTGGTTTGATGGTAAATAGGGAATCTTCGACTATATCTGGCATCTTTCACATTCTTTTACATACTCTATAGCTTGACCGGTCATTTGAGGCCAATGGTAATCTTGTCTCGTTATTTTCTTAACCAACCTTTTCCTATTGGAATGGCCTCCACAAAATTCTTCATGCGCTTCCACCGAAAATTTCATCCCATTCTTCAAACTCACATATCTTAAGTAAGGAAGGGCTTATCCTTTCATATAAGAATTCCATTCGTCATTGTGAAAGCTGGAGCCTGTCGCCTAATTTTCCTAGCTTCCATCTTGTCAGATGGTAATATCCCATAAGTAAGATATTCTACAATAGGTGTCATCTAAGTTTTACTATAACAATTATCTGCCTTTTGATGGTTGGGTTTCTTATATGGAATTTCTTCTTTACTTTCTCTTTCTTTTCCTTCTTGCGTTCTGGCTTGGGATCTGGTTAAAACTAGCAGTTCCTTCCTTGGTTCATACATTCCCACCTCAATGCCAGGGTTTGCTTGATTCCCTATTGGTAAGATATGGGTTTCAATAGCTCCTCTTGAGCTAGCTAGTGTTGCTAACGAACACTCTTGAGAGTTATCTTCCCTTGGGACTTGGTGTATAGAGAAATCATCAAACAAGGCAAGCATTTTAACACCTTCTAAACATATTGGGCTAGTTTGGCATCTTTAGGTTGATATATCTGTTTTATCTGATTCACCATTAGTGTAGAGTCTCTAAAGATTTGAATCCATGGGAATTTAAGTGGCAAGGCTAGATTCAATCCTGCCACCTTTGATTCATATTCAACTACCTTATTTGTTGCTGCAAACCCTGGCTTCATCGCATAATATAAACGACGCCCATCGAGAGTGATTAGATGTACCCTGCTTAAGCTGCCTGCTCATTTGATGCCTCATCCACAAATAATTGCCATATAGGTTTTTGATCATTCCCTTTCTCTGATTGTTCCTTAACAATACATGTACATTCATTGATAAAATTTGCTAATGGCTTCCCTTTAATTGCTGCTCGCGACTGAAATCCAATGTCATACTAGCTAAGTTCATTTCCCCATTTTAATAGTCTCCATAAAGTATCAAGTTTACCGAAAACTTGTTTCGGTGGAAAGTTGATCAGTGCTTTGATTGGATGCACCTGAAAGTATGCTCTGAGTTTTGGTGCCATCAGTATTAAGCAGTAAGCAAATTTTTCTATGATTGGATACCAAACCTCAGCATCCTTCAATCCCTTGCTTACATAATAAATAAGAAGTGAGTTTCATTCTCCTTAATAATGAGCACTGAACTAACTACGTGTTCTGAAACCGACATATACAAATATAGGCTTTCTCCATCCATGGTGTTGGATCATATAGGTGAATTTCTAAATAATTTTTTAATTTTTGGAAGGCTTTCTTAAGATCCTCTTCCCGTTTGAAATTATTTTTTTCTTAATTGGGTTGAAGAAAGGGATGCATTTATCGGTTGCCTTGGAGATGAATGTGCTTAGGGATACAATTCTCTCATTCAGGCTCATTACACCTTTGCTGGTTTTAGGTTCTGCCATGTCTCTAATAGCCTGAATTTTGTCAGGACTAGCTTCGATTCCTTATGCGCTAACGATGTAACCTATGAATTTTCTAGAATAAACTCCAAAAGAACATTTCTGAGGATTCGGTCTCATTTGATACCTTCATAATACTTTGAACATTTCTTCAAGATTCTTAAGGTGATTCTCAGCTTCATGAGACCATACCAGCATGTCAGCCTCATAAACTTCCATATTTCATCCAATCCGCTCCTTGAATATTCTATTGACTAATCTCTGATATGTACACCATCATTCTTCTGTCCAAAAGGCATTACTATATAACAAAAAATTCCCCAATCGGTAATGAATCTTGTTTGCTCTTCATTTGGTTTGAACATGGGTATTGGTTATTTCTTGAGTAAGCATCAATAAGGATAATAGCTTATGACCACTAGTTGTATTTTGGGCATGCTTTTTCAGATACGTGTGGTCTATACATGTTCTCCATTTGCCATTTGCCTTTTTTACCAACATAGGATTTGCTAGCCATTTTGGACAAAAAACTTCGCATATAAATCCATTTTCAAATAGGCTTTTAACATCTTCTTTTAGAGCATCAGATCGAACCTTATCAAATTGCCTTTTCTTTTGTCGAACGGGTGTCACATTTGGATCAATATTTAATGCATGGCATATAATTGATGGATCGATCCGATTATATCTGAATGAGTCCACATAAATACATCTTTGTTAGCTTTGAGGAATAGAATTAAATATGCTTTCAAGTTGTCTATTACTACCAAATATCCTTTCGACAATGTCGAAACCCTACTGAATAGAAGGTAAAGAAGAATAAGAGAGAGAAGCAGTTGCAAGACCTTTCGAATGAGTCGAAGGGATGCAATGGCCAAAGAATAGAAGTATCAAAACCATTCAAAGGGGTCGAAAGGGTCAAAATCATGCTTCCGCGTCAATGAACACCTTTCAAAGTAGGTGCTTCTATAGGCATGAATACCTTTCAAAGGAGATAAAGAAGCAGCTTTCAAAGACAATGCAAGACAATCTTTCATATGCGCACCAAACCTTTTGAAACCAAAGGTTACACCTTCCCTCAAGTTACTCAGAAGCACATCATGATTGGAGCAACCCTTTTAAAGCTAAACAAAGCCTTTCAAACTAGGTAAAGCCATTAATATCTACCCGCGAGCAAAATATTAGAAGATGTTAATGGTGATGAGACCATCACTAGTTCAACATCTTCAAAACCCCCGGAAACAACCTATCAACAAAGGAAAAAGTTCTTACAAAGCAATATAAAGAAGAGAAGGCGCAAACCGCTCTTTTGGTTAAGACGGAGGCGTACAACCCATTCGGAAGCATTGTTGAGGGGAGCGCATGTGTCGAAGGTGGCAAAAGCATATGAAGCCACCTTTCGACCAAGATGAAAGCACTAGTCGAAAGGTGCCAGCCCACATCAATAAATAAGACCCAAGGGGTCTGCTTTTGGGGATCCGAACTCAGTCAATCTACTCTTGTATTTTCTTAATTCTACGTAGTTGTAAACCCTATTTTGTAAATTGAATTAGGGAAAGTTGATCAATAAAGGCTTTGTTGAGTTACGAAAGGGAAGACTTCATTATTCTTGATACTTTGTTGTTTTGAAAGCTTTTTATCAGACCTAATTATGGTTTACATGTGTCGACCACATCGAAAGACCTCATCCAACCTGGTCGAAACCTCTGCCTTTCCAAGTAATTTCAATTATTGTCTCCAGGCCACCTTTCTTTGGACTTCTACTTTCGAATGGATCAAAACCTTAGTCCAAACCAGATTTACCTTTAATTCCCATTCTAAACCTAAAACACTTAAGACCCTAGCTTTCGACAAGGTCAAAACCATCCGAAACTGATAATACACTTGTATCTTAAAGCTATTCATTAGGCTTCCGCGATAGCTTCGAAAGGACTGTTTCAAAATGGTAATCGAGGTACTCCATCCAGTTTAAAAGATCATAAATAAAGGAATTTGAGCATTTCAAATGGATCAAAAGGTTAACAGGGGAAAGCTATTGTAGCTAGAACCTATTCAAAATGGTGACCTAAAAGGATTATCCATAACCCACCTTCTTCCACTTAGCCAAAAGAAATCAAAATGGACTAACCTCGTCCTTAAAACAACTTTGGGGTGTTGACAAGTTTTCTTGTTAACATTTTGGTATTAGAAGGAGGGCTTAAACCTCCGCCTCCGTTGAATATCCAACACCACCTGTCTCTAACCTAATTCTACATCAAGATTGAATACTCAAGACCTTAATTCATCATGGCTAGCAGAATCAAGAGACCAGAGCAAGGATCTTAGGAGCCATATTTAATAGGATTCACCCAAACAACAACTCAGGATTCCAAACTATATGAAGAGTAAATGCTAAGACTGAAAGCTCTACGGATTATAAAAGAAAAAAGAGTGGAATCATATGATCTAGATAAGTGGAGCATTAATCCTTTTCATATTGGACCTACCCTTATCATTGCCCTAGAAGAGGAAAATAAAAGTGGAAACATGTTTAGTCAAATGAGGAAAACAATTCAACACTATACTGAACGCACAATCTTTGAAGGAGAAAAATGGCTGACTATAATGCCTTTGCACATAAGTGGCAACAAGATGCATTTTGAAACTCCCAATATAAGAACACCAAAGGGTATCAAAAGGAAAAACAATTGATCAAGGTGAAACTACAAGGCCAAGTAACAAGAAATCAGAAAGCCATCATAAAGAAACTTTTTTCAAGTCAAGACTTCCTAAATGGTGCCACCTAACAATGTCCATAGAGAACGTCTACATGCTAACAAAGGATGAGCTCAATTTTTGGCCATCATAGAAAAAGAAACCAAAAAATGAAAGGAATCTGGGCAAATCCTACTGCTACTACCATATGATGAACGGTCATGAAACTAATCACCGCGGAGCCTTAGAAGGGATGATAATTAGCTTTTTCCATCAAGGCAAGATCATTAAGTTTGTAAAGAAATATTGAATGAGATCAATAAATGTTGAATCACTAGTTCATGACAAAGCAAGTTAGAAGAAAAAGAGAATTCACGACAAAAGAGATAATCAGAGGACTATGGCTATATCAAGACTTTTAATCTATGTTCTCACTGTCTAGTACTTATGATTGAGTCCTAGAAATTTGTTAAATCTATCTTCATGTAGTCCGCACTTCATGTTTCTCATAATTAAACAAAACATAAGCATAAGTATGCAAAAGTACCTCAGCCAGTCGACTGGCTAGGATCATCCAGTCGACTGACTGTGTACATGTGCAGTATGCACTGTTTTTTTTTAAAATCATTTGCATAGTCAGTCGACTAACCAAGAATGACCAGTTGACTGACCCGAGACCAATTGCGATATTTTCGAAAATACATCTTCTTCTGCGAAAGGATGCAACCCTTCTCTGAACGGAAATAGATGCTCCTCTTTGTCAGAAGCCTTCACAAATGGCAGTAACTCTTCAACTACTACACACACATACTCCCAAACACTTCATATTCACCGATCTTCATTCTAACTCTCTTATATTCTTCTTGTGCTTTAATATTTGCATTCTAACAGCGAACGTACGTTTTTACTGCTTTGAATCTACTAATAACTTTCATAATATTTGATTCTTAGCATTACCTTCTCTTTTTATCTTCACATACACCTCATATACTTGAGGATTGGATTAAGGAGGTTTGTACTATCGGTGACAAATCAGTGTTATTAAGAATACACAGTGTCAGACATTATTTTGTATTAGTGAAGTCCTCTTCTTCTGCTGAGGCAAAAATCCTATTCAGTTGCTTAGGTGTCTGTTCTACTGCTCAGACTGTATATACCTGTTCCTCCAGGTTAAGTGAGGGTTATTGCAGTTGAAATTCCAGAAGGTGTCTGGAACTGGACGTAGAACGGGAAGTTCGAATCAGTATAAAAATTCCTAGTGTGCTTGTACTATTTTACTCATTTCCATTTACTTTGCTATTATCATCTGTTCCCACATTTAGTTTTAAGTATATTCCATATTACATGATCCTACACACTTTCATTTGGTATCAGAGCAAGGTTTCTTATAACCGTTACACAGTTATCTGATATTTTTCTAATATGGAAAACAACACAACCACCACCACTAACACTATCACTAGTTTTATTGAAGGTCAATCCACTGCACGACTTCCATTTTTCAATGGTCTGAACTATAATTATTGGGCAACTCGTATGAGAATCTATATGCAATCAAATAGCTTTGAATCATGGAATATTACACAAAATGAATACACTCTTCCTACTGGAGAATACTCCACTTGGTCAAACACACAAAAATTAGATGCTACTGCCATTGCTAAAGCTATGAACATGTTATTTTGTGCACTAGATAGAAATAAATTTAATCGTGCTAGCATGTGTCAAACTGCTTATGAAATATAGAGAACACTTAAAATCACTCATGAAGGAACTAACAAAGTTAAATGAAGCAAAATCTCCATGCTCAAAAATTAGTTTCAAAACTTTAGAATGAAACAAGATGAATCCATCAATGATATGACTATAGATTTCCAGATATCTATCATTCACTATTAGGATTAGGAGAAAAGTATACAGATTTTGATATTGTATCAAAAATCCTAAACTCTTTAACAGATGAATCGGAAAGAAAAGTCTTAGCTATTTAAGAAGCTAATGACCTCTCTACCATAAAACCTAAAGAGTTAATAGGAAATCTAATGTCCAATGAAGTAAATTTGCAGGCAAAACGAATACAAGCACAAGACAAAAAGAGTATAGCTTTCCATGTTGAAGAAGAAAAAATGAAGATTCAGATGAAGAAGATCTAGCATTTATTTCCAAAAATTTCAAAAAGTTCTTGAAGTTCAGGAAAAATAACAGAAATAATGGAAAAAGGAATTTTCCAAACAAACCATCATCTTCAATTATAGAATGCTTTAATTGCCATAAGAAAGGTCATATCCAGAAAGAATGCACAGAATTAAAGAAAAAATACTTCAACAAGGGTAGGAAAGACAAGAAAAAGAAAGCATTCTCCATAACATGGGATGATTCAGATACTTCTTCATCGGATAACAGTAGTGAAAGTGAAAATGAGCAAGCAAATGTCTGTTTCATGGCTACTGAAAACGAGGTTAGTGTTTTTGCTTTTGATGATATGATAGAGATAAATTCAGAGCTAGTTGATGCTCTAAAAAATCTCAAAAGAAAATATAAGGAGACTCGTGAACATCAGAACAAAGCAGAATTCGAAAGAGATATTCTTAAAGATGAGAAGAAAATACTAGAGGAAGAAATTGAAAAATTACAAGAATCATTCTCTAATAACAATTCTTAACTCACTCTTTTGAATCATGAAATTGAAACTCAAAAAGAGAAGAATTATGCTCTTGTTTCTGCAAATCATGAACTAAAAACTAGGGTAAAATTGATAGAGTTGGATAATATTAGTCTCAAAACTAATTTAGAAAGTATCACAAAAAATATCACAAACTTCAATAAAGGAAGAGAAACTTTATCTAAAATTATTGATACTCTCAGTCTGTTTCAAGTAGAAAAGGATTAGGATATATTAAGAAAATAACAATTTCTCCTAGAATGAAAAATAGGAGAAATATTAATCCTACTACTGTACAGACAAAATGGAATTCTTACCTAAGAAGCATAAAAGTCCGTGTTCCTAAAACAAACAACAGTCTGATTAGGAAGAGATATATAAACACCTTTCTTGAAACTGTTCATAAAATAAAGATTACATTTTTAAATGGGATACTAAGCCCTCTTGGGTTTGGTTTCCTAAGATTTAACTCTTACTACCCGATTGAAAAAGTGGGTACCAATATTATCTCATATTTTTTGTAGGTCCCACTCAAGAAAAGAGGAAAATGGATACCCGACAGTGCTTGCTCAAAACATATAACAGGAGACAAATATATGTTATCAAATATTACTTATTTAGACGGAGGCTCCGTCACTTTTGGAGACAACTCCAAAGGTTATACCATTGGCAAAGGAGATGTGAGCAATAATGGTATTTCAAATTTACCTCTTATTTCAAATGTTTTACTTGTCAAAAATTTAAAACATAATTTACTTAGTATCATCCAATTGTGTGATAAAGGTTTCAAAATCACTTTTTCTGAAAACAAATACAGTATTTTTGATCAAAATCAAAATCTTATCCTTGAAGGAAATAGAGACAGAAATATCTATGTTCTGAATATGAAAATAATCATAATTCAGATATGTGTTTAATAGCCAAAGAAAATGATCCATGGTTATGGCACAAACGATTCTGTCTTATTAACTTCAAAACTATGGATTACTACATATGGATTTATTTGGACCAACACAAGTACAATCTGTTAATCATAGTAGATATATGTTTGTTATTGTCGATGATTTTTCTAGATATACTTGGAGCATCTTTATGAAAAATAAAAGAGATACATTTGATAATTTCAAAACTTTTGTCAAAAGAATTCAAAATTTTAAAGGTTTGAAAATCAAAAACATAAGAAGTGATCATGGAGGTGAATTCGGAAACGAAGCCTTTGAACATTTTGTAAGAAAAAGGGAATATTCCATTATTTTTTATTTCCTAGAACTCCACAACAAAATGGAGTTGTAGAACGTAAAAATAGAACCTTACAAGAATATGCAAGTACTTTGTTAAATGGAAATACATTACCAAAACATTTCTGGGCTGAAGCAGTTGCAACATCTTGTAATGTTTTGAATCTTGTCTCTATTCGACCATTAACTAAGAATACTCCTTATGAACTTCTTAATGGATGAAAACCAAGTATTTCTTATTTTAAAGTCTTCGGTTCAAAATGTTTTGTTTTAAACACAAATGATTAGCTTGGTAAATTCGATCTAAAATCCGATGGAGGAATCTTTTTAGGATATTCGGATTAAAGAAAAGCATATCGAATTTATAATAAAAGAACAAATATCATCGAAGAAACACTTCATGTATCTTTCGTTGAAAATTTTAAACAAATCCCAAGTATAAGAGATGATGAAGAATTCCCTGATAATATAACAAACATAGAAATTTAAAATGTTGAAAATAATGAAAACATTGTTCAAAATAACAATGAATTAAGGTCTCCACCTAGAATATTAAGAGATCATCCTTCTGTTAATGTTATTGGACAACTCAATTCATCTGTTAGAACAAGAAGTCAATTAAATCAAATGGGTCTTGTATCTTTTCTTTCTCATATTGAACCTAAAAATATTAAAGAAGCATCTACCGATGAAAATTGGTTAATCGCTATGCAAGAAGAGAAAAACCAATTCGAAAGAAATGACGTTTGGGATTTAGTTCCATGGCCTGGTGATCAATCAGTTATTGGCACAAAATGGGTTTTCAAAAATAAAGCAGATGAACAAGGAGATGTTACTAGAAATAAAGCTATATTAGTTGCCCAATGATATAATCAAGAAGAAGGAATTGACTATGAAGAAACGTTTGCTCCAATCGCTAGACTAGAAGCAATACGAATCTTACTAGCATTTGCATGTTTTTATGACAAAGCAAGTTAGAAGAAAAAGAGAATTCACGACAAAAGAGAAAATCAAAGGACTATGGCTATATCAAGACTTTTAATCTATGTTATCGCTGTCTAGTACTTATAATTGAGAAATTTGTTAAAATCTATCCTCAAGTAGTCTGCACATCATGTTTCTCATAATTAAACAAAACATAAGCATAAGTATGCAAAAGTACCTCAGCCAGTCGACCAGCTAGGATCATCCAATCGACTGGCTAGGATCATCCAGTCAACTGACTATGTACATATACAATATGCACTATTTATTTTTTAAATAATTTGCGTAGTCAGTCGACCGACCAAGAACGACCAGTAGACTGACTCGAGACCAACTGCCATATTTTCGAAAAGACATCTTCTTATACGAAAGGATGCAACCCTTCTTTGAATGGAAATAGATGCTCCTTTTCTTCAGAACCCTTCGCCAATGGCACTAGCTCTTCAACTACTATATATACATGCTCCCAAACACATCATATTCATCGATTTTCAGGCTAACTCTCTTATATTCTTCTTGTGCTTTAATATTTGCATTCAAACAGTGAACATACGTTTTTACTGCTTTGAATCTACAAATAACTTTCATAGTCTTTGATTCTTAGCATTACCTTCTCTTCATATCTTCACATACACTTCATATACTTGGGGATTTAATTATAGGAGGTTTGTACTATCAGTGACAAATCAGTGTTATTAAGAACGCACAACGTCAGATATTATTTTGTATTAGTGAAGTCCTCTTCTGCTGCTGAGGCGAAAATCCTGTTCAGCTGCTCAGGTGTCTGTTCTACAACTCAGATTGTATATATCGTTCCTCCGATTTAGGTGAGGGTTATTGTAGTTGAAATTCCAGAAGGAGTCTGGGACTGGACGTAGAACGGAAAGTTCGAACCAGTATAAAAATTCTTGGTGTGCTTGTTCTATTTTACTTATTTCCATTTACTTTGCTATTATCATCTGTTCCCACATTTAGTTTTAACTATATTCCATATTACACGATCCTTTACAATTTCAATAAAGAGCTAATTTTCTCTAGAGAATCTACATGGTTGGGAGTGAAATGCTCCTTTTATTTTGACATTACCTTAAACAGTCAAAGCCTCTTTCTGTGTTGAGTTGGCCAGAGCAGAGCACCTCTTGGAGGAGGAGTGTATGCCTTTAGCCACACAACGCTATGGCAAGTTTAAAGCATTGACAAGTCCATGGTCGCGCCTTTGGTTAGGTCAAGGCACCTCCTGGAGCATGGAGTGTACGCCTTTATCTGTGCTATGATATTGTCAAGTTAAAGAATCGAAAAGCCTGTCCATGCCATGCTATGGCTAGGACAGGGCACCTCCTGGAGAGAGGAGTGTAAGCCTTTATCCGTGCCATGCTATGGCCATGTTAAAGCATCAATAAGTCCTTAGCATGCCTATGGTCAGGAAAGCCGCCTCCAGGAGGGTGGATGGGTAAGTCCTTGTTCCAGCCTCTAAGAATGAACTAACCAAGAGAAATATACAATAATGGACAAAGACGTCCAAGCCCAAGAAGAGGCCCGCTAAACAATGGACTAAGATATTCAAGCTCGAGAAGTGGCATACCTACAAGGGAGGAAGACATCCAAGCCTGAGAAGTGGCATATCTATAGTGGACTAAGATGTCCAAGCCCAATAAGTGGCATATAAAATGATGGACTAAGACGTCCTTGCTCAAGAAGCATCCAACCAACCTACGTCAACATTCAAGGCCTAATGGGTTTATATATGTCGAAAATGACATAATCTAAGGAGTAGAAGAAACCCACTTATCAATACCCGAATCTGGGTTTCGAGACTCTCATTTCTGAACTTCATCCATTAATACCCATGTTTGGGTTTCGGGTCCTTATCAATCACTTACATCCTTTATCAACCCAATCTTGGTTTCGAGACTATTGCTTAACTTTGCTTTAATGCCCTAATCTGGGCTTGAGATTTCTATAATGGATTTCAGTTTATCCACCACTTATGCCCAAATTTGGTCAAAGATTATAACAGGAAGATCATTATTATGAATTTCTGGTTATCATCCACTAGTACCCGAATCTGGTTTTCGGACTTTTGAACTTTCAAATTTCATTTTAATACCCGAATGTGGGTCATTGAATTTCTCCTATAAATTTTAAGACAATGGCTTCTGGATTTCTATTACTTGTTCATATTTAACTCACTATCAACTTTCTCTAAAGGATTGTTCTCTAAAGACATCTATACCCATGGTTGAGGATAAGATTTCCAAAACAACAGTTTTCACATATTCCAGAAATATGGGTTAATGTTAAAGTCCTCATTATTTCTTATTATGACTGAAGATGGGTTTTAGACATTTAACTAAGTATAACTATTTTTCATTTATTACCATCTGATTAATGTGAGGATTTGTTAATATTTGTCAATGATATGTATCAATTCAAAGCTAACAATCAAATTTATTGTTTGCTTCATACTTTTCAAGGAAATCAGAACAGAAGGAGGATGAAAGATCCAACAAATATAGAAATTATGGTATGGGCTATCAATAATTGTTTTAGAGATAACATTACAGGAAAATATCACAAATAGGGTGATATTTGCAAAACTTACATGATTTACATAACTTATAAAATTATTTACTGTGTATATAGCAAATATTTACATTTCATATATATGATTTTTCCATAAATCTTGGGCAGCCTTGTTCAAGTTCTTTGCGATTACAGGATCTATGATTTGACGGATAGCGATACAAAGAACATCTTTGAGTTTCTTTTCTTTCTTCCTTATCCTATCCGCATCATCGATCGCAACAATATTAGTTTTTAGAGCATCATCAAAAGCTCTATTTGCGCCTATAAGGGTCTTATTTTCCCTTCCAAATTCAGCGATGTGCTTCAAAAGGAGATAGTTATCGTGTTCGAGCTCTTGAATTCTAGCATCATATTCGTTTATGCGTTGTGAATATTTAACCTTTTGCTGTTCATTAAGATATTTCATCATTTCGGGTTTAACTTTCCTGCACCACTCGCCCACCGCCTTCTCATCTACACCAGGGTGAGGATTGGTCATGGTGGGAAATGCTTGAGTGGGAAGAGAAGTAGATCTTGTAGATTTAGCAATAGAGGGAGTAGCATGCAAGATTGGTAAACCCTACTCGAGATATTACTTCCCATAATAAATTCCAACAACTCACACTGATCTTGACTATGCTTCAACTTAATCTCCAAATCACTTATCGGTTAGAAAAGTTCTGACATTTTGTGATCGAAGTCAATTGAAGGATTCAACTTAACTTGTCGCTTCAGAGTAGAAATCATTTCATTCTTATTATTATCACCTGCTTCTAAACTGGCAATTTGATCCTTATGATCTTTGATAATAGTTTTCTAAAGTAAGAATCTTTTATGCCATCTTAAAGCTTTGACATTGCCGTAAAAATGAGCAAGTAAAGTATCTTTGAGAAGTTTACTCTTTTCAAGTTCCATTAACAACTTTTCCTTAAGATTCATAAAGAAAGATGCTAAATCTAATAAAAGGGGTACCACGGATAACTTCAAGTCCTATTTAAATGAAAAAAGGAAAAGAATGAAGTCAATATCATAATGATTAATCTCTTTATTATTAGGATAAAAGATTATAGCTCAAGTAACAATGAAACTAGAAAACTAATAGACATTTTTTATATCTAAAGACAAGAAACAACATCTTTAACTTTATTCAATGAATAGGCAGAAAAACTAACTATAAAGGAATGGTAATTCCTTCTAGAGTTATCACCGTGGGATATTTACTATAATCCCATTCCCCGGCTAGAGGGCTGTCACGACCATAAATTAGTTTAGTATGTAATGTCTGAATCTCCTTAATTAGCTTTTCTTTCTTATCAACAAGGGAATCGAAATGGAGAAGAGGATATTCAATGTAAAGTTTTTCTAAATCTTAAAGAAAATAATATCTTGCCAATTTTGGAGATTAACAAATTTATGCCTTTTCGAGATAAAATCTTCTCAATTTAACGTATTGACATAGGTAATCTCTAGAGACAAGATTACTTGAGGAACATTCTCTCTGTGATAAAATAAAAGATGAGCTATGTATAAAAAGAAGACTAAGACAAATGTTTACAAATCAATGTTATTACATGTTCACAATCATTTATCTGGTTCATGCAAAATTGACTTAGTAAATAATTTTGAAATAAATCTGTCCTTATAAAACTTGAGTTTTTTAGGAGGAAGGTCTTGGCAAATTAATCTAACTCGAGATAAGTTCTAACATGCGCTAGGATGCGAGTCATATTAGAATTCATCCCAGTAAGTAAACCCCTATTAAAATCGCCTAAATATGAGAAGTCAACGTTCGGGTGTCTACAATGGACCTTATAAGAAATAAACTATAATGTCTCTCTTCTCGATCAATATCCATAGGAGAGCAATCAAATTTCAATTTTCCTTCAAAAGAGCGTCATAGCAAAGGCGCACTCTCCACAACCGTGGGGCAGCTTCTTGATGTTTAAAAGAAGCTAACAATGCCGCAATTCTATTGATTCTATGATATTTATTAGATAGAATGTTGCGCTTCTTCAATTGTCTGTCTAATTCCCTATATAAACTATTTACCTCCGCTTGCTTTCTTTCAAGCTTTGTTTTATACGGGTGGACAGAATTCTTCCTTATCTAAATAAAAGATTTATACTATTATTATCTTCGAAGCTAAAGAAGTTTTAACAGAGAATCCCATACCTGAGATACCGAGATTGATGCTCAAGAAGCTTGCTCCTTTTCTTTTGGCACTTCAACATCAATAGAAGCCGGATTCTCTTGTGGGCCGGAAGGTGCAGGAGATTTAGGCGAAATCACTTCAAGATGGGATGAACCTTTTTTAGAGGACTTTGTAATATCATCCCCATCTTTCATGGAAGCTCAATGTGGTCACCCGTTGCCACCCGATCCTTATCCACCATTGATTTATCATCCCCATCATCATCGTTATTATCATCCTCATTATCTCCCCCCCTCTTTGATGGCCTCATGTTTGTCATCTTCTTCTTCAGAGTCAAATTCAACTTTGAAGGAAGGAACTTCAAAGGAATGAAGTTTGGAAGCATCAACATCCTTCCTCTCAGCAACTTCAATTCCCTGCTCCATCTTTTTGACTCTATCCATGACCCTGTCAACAAGTGTAGGATCTAACGAGGGTAAATTCAAATCAAGGAATTTATCAACATTACCAGCGTAGGCAAGCATTAAGGATTCTTCAAAGAATTCATAACAATTTCTTCAAGAGATGAGTCAAGGAATTGCAATACTCGCCAGTTCGCATTAGAAATGGTGTCGATAGCTAGTTTTAGGGAAGTCTTTTTCTTTTTTAGCTTTTCCTTTAATAGGGATTATTTAGTTGTCATCCATCCTTTTTCCTCATCAGACTCTTTTAGAGTCACCGACAAAGCTATGTTCTCATTAGCTTGAAGTTGGCGAGCCTTCCTCTCCTCTTAGATAATAGATTTTAATCGAGTGAGAGAAGCCCTCAATCGCTCCAATTCAGTTGTAGAATCGCTCTTCTCCACAGACAAGGAGGAAACTTGGTTATTCAAGGCAGAAATTCCCACTCGAAGTTTAGATGTTGCGAAAGAAGATTTGGATGCATTTCGTGCAGGGAGAACTAGCTTTTGGAAATCTAAAAGAAAAGTACAACACAAGTTCAAAGCTTAAAGAAAAACAGAGGTAATAATGTTAAGTAACGTAACACATACCAGAAGTTATTGTTCATGAAGGGATCGATAGTGTCCATCCAAATTAGAAATAGAGGATGGCTGCTGAATTAAAGTGAATGAAGGAGAATTTAAGATAGAATGGATCATCTTCTCGAAATCACTCATAAGTGTGGAAGATGATGGTCTCGGAAGATTCAGCGCTTGAGTAGGGTCAAAGTCCCCAACCCCTTTTACATCTACTTGATTACGCTGGAGGGCTGGAGACAATGGTGCGAGAATGTGGATCGACTTTGGTAGGAGTTTCCATTGGTAAGACATGAGGAGCTTCGACGGATGGACTCTTTAGAAATTCCCCAACATTAGTAGACTCGTCCTCTTCTAGTATTTGAGAATTAGGAACTTCAACCACTTTAACAATTTTTGGGGGTGGTTCCACCATAGACGTTTTAATTAATTTTCTTTTAGTAGCCAACTTAAACCTGGCAATTGCCTGGAAGAAGGATGGCATGTGGGAAGTCGAGGAGAGAGGAGTAGGACCATTAGTAGGTTCTTCCACATGAAAATAAGCTGAGGAGAATTCAAATATATTATAAGCCAGCAGAATAATTTGAAAAACAATATAATAATTAATATCAAGTGTAGCATTTATAACTTATTGGAGTGGTCAGAGCAGATATGAGACATTGGGGAGAAATTTGTAGGATCTCCAGAAGAATGAAAGCGCTTACTTGGGGATGTGTGTTGGACTGTAGGGGGTGGCAAAGTATCCTTTGGCCCGTTGGTAGAAGGCAGTGCTTTCATAGATTTGTTGGATTTAACAACGTTAATCTACTCCCAATCTTGCTTGAAGCTACAATTAGAGAATCCAATATCATGTTATTCTCCTTATTTAGTTCTTTAGCAGGGGCAACTGACAAAAGCATGGATCAGCAAGGAAAAGTAACTAGATAGAAGGAAAATAATAAAATCTAAGCTTACATGGAGTAGAGAAAGCCCCGTTAACATTTGGGAAGCATCTAACAAAGAAGAACTGACTTTCCTAGTCTCTAAACTTGTTTACCTCCTCAGAAATCTATTACTTGGGAGGATTAGCCCGAAAGATTTGGTTGTTAAGGTTGCTAAGCTTCACTAACTGGACAAGGTGATTCAATACTTCAGCATTCAAGGAGGGAATGCCAGATTCTAGTGCCGTCAACTCCAAGGATAAAAAATAAGTGTTGGCATTTGGAGATAGCTGAATCGGAGAAATCCCTACATAAGCCAGGAACCTAGCAAATAATTTAGGAAATGGAAGAATAACGAGCCATATGTGTATGGTAGTGTAAGCAAAAAACTCTACATGAGGGTCGCTGATAGTGTCATTTTCAGTAAGTGGAATGGCTTCCAACTCGGTGATTCAAAAGTCTTTGAGGATTGCATCCACTACATCTTGAGTGGATATCAAAGAGTGCTTGGAAGTAACTTCGACTTTCTTTGGAGAATTCATAATTCTGCTAGGTGAAAACATTTCAGTTGTAAATTACAGTTTGGTATGAGGTTAACATTCTTTGAAGGATTAGTAGTAACCTAATACAACAATTTGAACATTAAACAAAACATGAAACTTCAAATTCTTAAAAGAATGTTAAAGTTAAAAATAAGATTTATTGAGCTTTTGACAGAGTTGAAAGGAAGATAAAAGTTAACACTTAAGAAACACCTCTCAATAATGTCGAATGCCCAGATATAAGCATATACTGAGCTTTCGACTAGGTCGAAAGGGAGGATTGAAGTACATGTCTAACCGACACTTTTCAACAATGTCAGAAGCTCAATTGGAACTTTTTTATTTGAAAGGAATAGTAAAAAACAACATATACATTTGAAAAAGTATACACTATCAATGTTCAGTAAAAAAAAACGGGAGAACCTTCGACACTGTCGAAACATGTTACCTTATTTTTTCTAAAAGAATGTTAATATTGTTGAAACCTTATATGCTGACAAAGTCGAAAGGTTTCTAGTTTTAATTAAAGGACGTTTCGATGATGTTGGAAGAGAGAAAGATTAAACCCCAGTCGGTTATTAATGTTTTTGACAGAAACAAGAAGTGATGTATGGCTTCAAAGTATAACAACAATAAAATTTGAATCAACATAGTAGGTTTCGACTAAGTTGAAGACAGTAGTAGGTTTCGTCTAAGTCGAAATGATTCACAACTTATACAAAGTGTCTTTTCTTTAGTCCCCCTTTACAAATACTTTTTTTAACTTAAACTAATAAGGAATAAGTGTGTTCTGAAGGTGTCAAAACCTATGTAACAAAATTTGGCAATAATGAAAGAAGTCTAGAAATTAGACACTTGTTATACAAATAGAAGATCATGCATATAATTTACATATGGCATCAGTAATTGAAGTTCAGAAACCTTCTTTTAGTGATAAAAATTATTTGATAACTAAAGTCCAGAAATTAACATTTGGATATAAGTCGTAAAAAACCTGGAATCCACATTAGAAGATAAATAATGAATGTTTAAAGATCCTCTTTAAAAAATAACTAATAGCAAACCCATAACAATTGTTTACAATTAAAGCCCAAGGATCGAAGTCTAAAAATAAGTTATAGAAGACTATGAATCCTATTTTGGGAACAAATAATATGGATCTAGAAATCCACATCTGTAAATAATTAAAGATTCGAAATGCAGATTCAGGTATTGGTAAAATAGTTCTAGGAATTAATAGAAGATCAAAAACCCATAATAAAGATCATAATAATGGAGGTCCTGTAGCCCATACTTAAGCATTAATGAATGTAGCCTAGAAATCAATGGTAAGAGAACAAAAACCGAGATTCAAGTACCAGTGAAAACTAGATCAATAGTAAGAGACTCGAAACCCAAATTCAGATATTAGCAAAAACCAGGAATCAATCATAAGAGACCAGAAACAAAAATTCTGGTATTGAAAAATGAAGTCCAAAAAATCCTCTTTTGGAAATCAGTTGGAGGCTGTAGATCCTTATTTAAGCCCTTTTATTTTGCACCACTCTTCGGGTTTTGAATCTCTTGAAATGTGTCATCTTTTAGGCTCCGTATATTGTCATTGTTTGGTGTGCCACTTCTTGGGCATGGTTGTCTTAGTCCGTTATAGTCTGATGGCTTGGTTTGCTTATCCACAAGTAGGACCCAAGGACTTAACTAACCTTCCTCCAGGAGGTGCTCCAGCCAGGCCTTATAGGCAGGACCGAAGGCTTGTTTGGTGCCTTGGCCAGGCCATACAGTAGAGGGACCAAGGGCATACTCAATCCTCCTTTTAAGAGGTGCTCCAGCCAGGCCATAACGTAGCAGGACTGAAGGTTTGTTTGGTGCCTTGGTCAGGCCATTGCATAGTGGCACCAAGGGCCTACTCCATCCCCCCTCTAGGAGGCGCCTTGACCTGGCCATAACGTGGCACGATCAAGGGCTTGCAGATACTTTACCCTAGCCATAGCATGGCATGAATAAAGGATTATTCTGTCCTCCTTCCAAGAGGTGCGTTGACCTGACCATCTCATGTGGGCAATGGCTTTTGACAATTTTTGGTAGTTTTCAATTTTGAGGAGAATCTTACTCCCAATCATGTAGACTTTTCTTTAAGAAATAGGTGCTTATTCATTCATTATGAGAAAATATGGTCGCAAATGTTCGACATTTCACGTTCTAGGACCATATTACCATCTGGTCGACAAAATTTGTAAGCTCGAGGAGGAATAACTTTTCATATGATTATGGGACACTCCCATGGTGATTACATGGGTCTCGCTTCGAGTCAACCCCAAAGCGGGTTATTCGACGATCATTTTGGCGATTTTCGACGATGATCGGTCTATAACTCAAGATCTACAACTCCATTATCCATGAAAATTTGAAAAAATCAATATATTGAAGAAAGGAATCCAGCAATATTTATCACACATCAAAATCCACAAATATCAAAAAACATACCGATCGTTCCATATAGATCGTAGAAGTATAACGATCCATATTTTACAAACAACACGATATCTCACAAACAGTACGTTTGGATTGCATAAAATTTGGAGAGAAAGTAGCAGACATCATGGGAAACCTACATGATTGATTGTAGCTCAAATGTATGAAGCATGGAATGATTCCCTATGATCCAATTTTTAGTCAAAATAGCAAAGATTGACCAATATCTCACAAATGGTAAGTCAAAATAGTGCGAAACTTTGGAAGCATGACTAGAAGCACAGGTGACCCTCATAAAAAAATATTGTAGCCCTATTGGAGTTAGCATGGAACGATCGGACTAAATTATTAATTAGTGTCCTATCTATCCCAAATTTTGTGGGTTGGGTCGTACGGGCATGTAGGTTTTTCAGCCGAAATTTCGACGCGATCGGTCCATGTCTTCAACTATAAATTCAATGGATTGGCTCATTGCAAAGAACATTTAGGCCGGCGCTCCTTCACAACTTTTTATCTTGTCCTCTATTAATTTTCTAAGGCAAAAACAACTATACTTGTAATCTTACAGCATAAATAAAAGATTATTGGAGTGGACCTAGTCCGAAGTTTGTCGAACAACTGTAAAATTATGTGTTCGTTTACTTTTCTTCGATCAATTCTACGATCTATGAACCTATATTTCTCTATTTGGATCTAAATATTTGATATTTGTGTTTTCACATATAACTAGGTGTTTATGACCATGTTCGATGCAAACATTTTGGTGCTTTCATTGAGAAGGACTTACACCCATGGATTTGAAAGCTAGGATCTTGGATTTGGAATCTTGGATACTTGGATCTAGGAAGCAATGGCAGGAAATCAACAAGGAGAGCGTTAGTAGAAAGGATTCACCATGGAGGGAGTCAGAAGGCTTCTTTTGGAGCTAAGGAAAACCAAAATAAGGACTAAGAAAGCGAAGCTAACGGACAGCGGGATGGAGTAGTACAGCCGGGGGCAGTACTCGGCTAACACATAACGATCGGCACCGATCGTTCTAGAACGACTTTCATCGGTCGATCTATACTAGGCGGCATGGTCATGACGGATCGACCCCAAGTGGGATGTTGGACAATGTTGAGCAGTTCGGCATCAATCGAACTTGGATGCACGTATGGAAGAGGATAATCTGGGATTCCCTCGCAGACTTGGGCGGCAGGATGGAAATGATGATTGAAGACCACTTATGGATATTGGAACAGCCAGAAATTAGAATCCAGGACTTGCAATGGAAACCAGAAGACCTGGAAAAGGATTGGAGAAACCGGTAGCAAACCTCGATCAAAGAGAATGGGCCAGCACTGCTCCATATGGAATTGGGTGGACAGATCTAATTGACTCAGGAAGGTATCAGATAACGATGATGGAATAGGAGCAGCCATCATCCACAACAAATTGGAGCAAGCCCAGCTTAAAGGCACAGGTCATCATCTCTTGATTAGGATTTCATGCACTAAATCACTAAAAAAATCTATATTAAAATGGCTAAGTCACTTACACATGTATGTGATCGCGTACGGTCACTAAGCATGCTCTAAGATAGCGATAAACCACCGTAACTAATGAATCTTAAAACAATTGGATCCATACTACTGTGATAAATAACAAATGTCATGATTGTGGCCACAAACAAAGAGACATGGCAATAACCACAAGGTGAGAGTCCCTTTGCCGGAGAGCAAGAGGATGGACTCGTACACAGATTAAGTCCTTGAGTGGAGATTGAGGCCGGAGAAGGATACCTCACCGATTAAGTCCTTGACTGGAGATCGAGGTCAAAGAAGGATACGCCATGGATTAAGCCCTCGATTGGGGATTGAGGCTGAAGAAGGATACCCCATATATTAAGTCCTCGATTGAGGATCGAGGTCGGAGAAGGATGCCCTGTGGATTAAGCCCTTAAATGGGGATCAAGGTTTGAGAAGGATACCCCGAATATCGAGCTATGTCCTGACCAGAGACACGGGAACGAAAAAAGCAAGAAGTGCACTGCTTCGCCATAGAGCGACAGGATCGGCCTACTTATCATTATACCCTTCTTACCAGAGAGCGAGTGGAGTATACTAAGAGCTCAGAGAAGCTATGATCAACCCAGAGAGGTCATAGATTTGGATTTGGACCCAAAGCGGTCCTAGTTTTGGCCAACGACCCGAAGAGGTCAAGGATTCAGATATCAGCTTCGAACAACAATGAATTTGGCTTTGGATGGATAGGGTTTGTATAAAATGATTTGAAGAGATTGGGCTTTTGATTAACGAATTTGGAATAGATTCAAAATTGGATACCGACTCAGAACAGTCATGGATTTCGCTAAGGATCCAAAGAGATCAAGGAATTGGATTGGGAAAGGATTGGATTCTGGATTGGAATATTCGGCTATCAATGGAATTTGGATTTTGGATTTATAACAATTCAAAACATACCTTCCTATGGCAAAGCTTGTTTTAGGGAGTAAATGTAAACTCACCTTTTGGCAAGGCTGTGGTAATGTAGATTTTGTTAAGAATGGTTGGTTACTACCCTTGAGAGTTAACTATATAAAAGGATATGGATAATGGTTGAGCAAATTCAGACCAAGTTTCGATCCAGGTGCATTTAATATGAAGTGACGAATATGGCCCCATGAGGCTACATTCAAAATTTCAAGTCGACTGGAGTTCGTATGCTCGAGTTATGGACAAAAGAAGATGAATCGGTATCGATGGATTGGTGGCAATTTGCGTGGAGTCGTACTTTTACTACTTGCTTGAATCGGTGCATGGTTCGCTTGGAGCCACAAGAATTTAAAGTGTTGGATCGTGCTTCATGTTAGAAACATGATTACATGGAGTTGACATGGAGTTAGAACGATCGATGCTTAGGGAAAAAGGATCAGCCCTGATCGTTTTTCATGCTTGGAGTCAGAATCACGTTTGATTAGGGAAATTTCAATTTTAACCAAGTCTAATCCTGGGCTAGATTATTTAGCATCTGCTCTGAGTTAGAAGGGTGATTAGTTGGGTCTCGCTTTGAGTCAACCCTAAAGTGAGTTTTTCGACGACCTTTTAGCGATTTTCAATGATGATCGGTCTATAAATATTAACATGGGTCTGGAGGTTCTTTTGCCTAAATTTTAGCCCGATCCGTGCATGGCTTCACTATAAATACAATCGACTTTGCTCATAGCAAAGGACTTTTTGGCTGGCTCTCCTTCATCACTTCTTATCTCATCCTCCATTAATTTTTGAGGGCAGAAATAACTGTACCAGTAATCATACACTATAAATGTGATGACCCATCTCCTCCGCCCTCAAAAATCATCATTAGTACATCCACTATGTTCACACACATAAGATGCTCCAGCTCCCTGCACCAAAACTGCTTCCAAAAAGCTTCAATAAGATGGTCATAAAATGATCCAAACTACTTGGCTATCCAAAAAAATAGGGCACTCAGAGTTTAAGGGAAAAGAAAATGAACTCCAGGTGTGTCATGGGACCGAAGCGAGAAAATTTAAAAGGGCGGATACTTTTGAAATCAAAGGTATCTCATAAGACCATGCCGTATATAAAAGCGATGAGGTTTTTCCTTTATGTCAACCAAAACATTTGCTATGTAAAATCATTTGATATTATTTTGTTGACATTCTATTAAAACACTTTCAAGTAAATATATTCAAATAGTTGAAATTGTTACCATTAGTAAGTCTAGCATACTAGGCTCTACAATCAAAATGGCAGGCATGTATTGCAGAATGGATTTCCAAAAAAATGACTAGGTAAGGGACTACCTTCCGGCAGTACATCTCTCGAGGAATGTACCGAGGATACAAAACATCTTCACTTTTGCAAATACAAGACCAACCTACCTCTTCCTATATAGCACCTAATATCCCCGATTGTTACCGACCAATCTGAGACGTCTCTTAGCATGCACCACAATAATTTAAAACTGAAAGTTATAGCAGGTAAAAATATATCTCTAAGGGGATGATCATATCCTAACAGTTGTGAACCACATAGCTTTGCCGCATCTACCCTGTTTTGGCCATTTTCGAATGTGAGGCCTGAGGTAATGATTACCTTTCGCATAGAAAATCATCTTTCCTCTTTGAATGCCACATTGTCATTCCAAAATCACATAACTGTTTTGTACAAACATATAACTCACGAGCTCGTATGCCTCAGGAAAGGGCGTTAAGCTATGAGAAGTTGCTTTCTCCACCACTAAACAGATGATACATTTATAGAGATTAATCAATGTTTTAAAATTCCATGTCATACATTCGTCCATACAAGTTTTCTAGGGATAGGATAAACCGAAGCAGTCCTCCTACCACATCTTGATTAAAAATCACCCCTAGGATCAGTAGCGATTAACCCTTGCAAATAGAAGATTTCACAATAAAGCACTACTGCCACCATAATGTATGATAATCCCAGAGTGTTTAATGGAAAGTAGCCCTGCATCATAAAGATCTTCGTCTTCAATAATCTTCATCTTCAACATGTTTTACTTCGAAAATGTAAATTGGTTCGAAGTGGTTTTCGGATAGGAATCATCTGAACCTAACCCTGGTCTCTTTAAAATCCAATAATCGGTAAGAAAAATGTTTAGTGTGGGTGGTTAGTAAACAACATTTTCATTCAGCTATATATATATATATATAATGGCAATTATATACAGCAAATACCTCATATCAACTGCAGAAGAAAGATATCCAGAGAAGGTGCTTGTATGATGACAGCTGACATTTCGGAAAGGGAGTTGAAGTGTGCCATTTTCTCTATTCATGATGAGTCCAGTCCTGGCCCCGATGGTGTGAGTGCACTCTTCTTCAAAGTGCACTGGAAATACCTAAAAGGTAGCATGGCCAAAGGTTATCAAAAAGCTTTAAACACAAGTGAATTTACTCAGGAAATTAATCGTACTTTTATCACACTTATTCCCTAAGTGAAAAAGCCAGAAAGAATTGAAGAGTATAGACCTATAACATGTCGTAACGTCACATATAAAATTCTTAGCAATATTATTTGTATGAGGTTCAACAAAGTATTACCACAAATCATATCTCAAAGTCAAAGTGCTTTTACTAAGGGTAGATTCATATCTAAGAATTCACTAATGGCTCATGAACTAGCAAGGAAATTTAATAAAAAAAGGGCAGATAGGGCGTGTTTGAAAATTGATCTCCATAAGACATTTGATAAAGTGAACAGAAAATTCATTCTACACATGTTACATGAAATGGATGTTCTAGCTAAGCTATTAAAATTCATAACTCTTTGTATATGCAAACCTACATTTTTCAATGATAATCAGTGGGGTTCCTAAAGGATATTTTAAAACAAATAGAGGGATTAGACAGGGAGATCCTCTATCCACATATCTATTTGTTATTTCTATGGAATGGTTTTCTCTTCAAATGGAATTAGCTAGCTATCAGTCTATAATCAAAACCATATATAAGTTACATCCAGAAGTCAATCACTTGATTTGTGTAGATGATTTATTGGTAGTGATTAAATCAAATGCTATGGGATTGAGCACAATAAAGGAAATATTTAAACAAGGGGAATCTCTAGCAGGACATAAAGTCAATGGACTTAAAACTAAATACTACATGAACAAGTACTGCAAAAGTAAAGAAGAAGTATTAGCAAAACTTGATGTGGGAAAAGGAGAATTGCTAGTGAAACATTTAGGGGTGCCATTGTCCAGTAATAATGTTACAGATGCTGAATGTGGTAAGCTTGTAGATAATATTAGAGAAAAGCTGCAAGGTTGGAGGTCAAAATTATTATCATTTTTAGGAAGAGTGGAATTAGTTCATACTGTTATTACTTCAAAAGTCAAGTTCTGGTTGCAGACTTTTCAAATACCAAACCATTCAATTTCAAAAACCAATTCAGTCTAAGCCAATTTCATATGGAAAGGGGGAATTCATAAAGTGAGCCACAATGAATTATGTAGACCTAAAAGTGAAGGAGGAGTGGGGATTAAAAATATGTTTGAGGTTAAAAATTCTATGGACTTAAATTAGCTAGGAAAATACTTAATTCAGACAATCTATGGGCCAAATGGATGAGAGATGGATACTTAAAAGAATATTTCTGGACAATAAAATTGGATAACAATGCTTTAGTCATCTGGAAAAATATTCTCAAGCAATGGACGAAACTAAAGGTGTCAGTTGAAAGACAAATAGAGAATGGCTAAGGCACAAATCTTTGGAAGGACCCATGGACTAAAAACAAAAATCTATCGGATGGAATGGGATGGGAAAGTTTTTCAGCAAAAAATACCCCAAAAATACAAGTTTCTAGCATAATTCACAATCAAAAATGGGAAATGAAAAAGCAGTTAATAACCAAAAGTCCGAAGCAAGAAATCAAGGCAATTCCACTCTTCAAAAACAAAAAAAAGATGAATAGGCCTGGAAAAATAACAATAACGTGCGTTCGAAATGAAGAAGTTTAGGAAGATAATCGACAGCATTACTCAACTGTTCAATGGCATAAAGTAATATGGAGCAAGTCTCATTATCCCC
The DNA here is from genome assembly GCA_030765085.1 of Allium cepa. Lineage (NCBI taxonomy): Eukaryota > Viridiplantae > Streptophyta > Magnoliopsida > Asparagales > Amaryllidaceae > Allium > Allium cepa. The sequence continues at coordinate 712,077,511 of CM060938.1, read as the reverse complement.
ACATGGCTCACACTTCTTATAAAGCAATCAAAGCTTGATTAACTACAAAAGATAGACAAAAAAGCTAGGCGATAATAGATGAAGACACATGCAATTTATGTAGACAGGATGAGTCTGGGCTATTCAAAAGCTTAAAAGCAAGCAAATAGAAGTAGTTATGAGTTTAGAAGAGGAAATTAAATAACTAAGTGATTGGGCAGACCTCACGAACCTTATGAAGGAAATTAGAAAAAATTCATTGACAGCAACTACTTGGCATCTCTGGAAAGAACGAAATATACGGGCTTTCACCAAAAACAAAGAAAAGACGGAGTTAGAGCTATCAGAAAGTATTGTAAGAATTTTAAGATAAATGTAGAAATAATCAGGAGAATTACCAACTCAGAGGCAAAAGAAAGATAGCTATTGGAGAACTGGAAGTGGAAGGTTGCGAGGCCAGGAAATCAAGTAGACATCGAGGAGCCGCCATAGCTCGAAGCTGACGAACCCTAAATTAAATTAGGAAAGTTTTGTGTTAAATTATGTTAGTTTGTCGAACTATCTAATGAGCTTTCTCATATATCGTACTGTATTTGTGGGTTGTAGTTTGCTTTAGGCCGCATAACTCAATATAATATCATTAACCAATTTTCTATATGTATATATATATATATGTATGTATGTATGTATGTATGTATGTATGTATATATATTCATTTTAGCATATACGAATTTGTTAAATCTCTCTTTATATCATTTTCTTTTATTACTCGGAAATTATTTCTAAAAGGTATCTTCTCTTCTGGAAAAAAATTAAATAGGATCTTTTTAGAGTATTCAGACTTTACCTTCAATCTGTTCCACCCCTTGCCTAAAAGAGAAAATAGAGACCAGGTAAGTTCTGTGCACTGGTTGCCCCATCCTTAACCTTAGTCACACACATTGTTATACCTTCCTAGATCTCATAGGTGGGATGAATGTACTAGTCGTTTCTGCATACTCCTTTAGTTATTTCAATCAAGGAAATAATTTCAATTATATTGTTTAAGTGCTATAAATTATTCCTATTAACCATTCATTTAAACCCATATTAAACTTCCAAATCGTTTTTAAAATACTAAATATTTTACACAGATATTTACAAAAGATTTAGGAAAGAATAGTTAAGTTTAAATTTATAATTCTAAAGTTTACTGAAACTACTATAGAAAAGTGTTGTGGATAATGTCTAAAACCTTATTTATTTAAAACCACATTTCTATCATTTGGAAATCCACATTTATAACTCAAATCTCTTTTAAAATATTCTATCATATTTATCAAATTTATTACATATTTTTAAATATTAAAAAATATTCATTTCAAAGAGTTATATACTTTGGTCACTTAACTGGAAAAGCATGATTATCCGAAAAACTTGATTTGGACATATTTCAAATTCTTTTAAATGAAATCTTGAGTTTTCTTTTGCATTTGAAAACTATAGTGGGAAGATGCCAGAAAATGCTTATTTCAAAGGATTCCGATTCCGAATCCATTGTATTTATGGATTTAACTTTTGTAGTGCGAAATCACGAATTACCACTACTTGACGAGCCTATTTATTGTTATCTGACAACTCTTTTCAAATCTTTGAACAAAATCATGTTAAATACTTTTAAAACATTTCTAAGTCATTTAAAGTCAATTTCTCATGTTTTGAAAGAGGTTAACAAGTCATATACGCTTTTGAATTTAATTAAGGAAGTGATCTCTTTTATGATTTTTCGATGTACAATTTATCGTGACTTGTTATGATATCAACCAAACAATCATTCAACATCCAAACATGGTATCAAGCAACATAACAAGTACAAAGAACGTATAACATAAGAGTAGAGAAGAGGTAAATTCTTGTCATAATTTTGCTAATTTTGTCACTACAGATTTGACTATAACTTCGCTACTATTTCTCGATACTTCTTGAAATCTAGCTATAGCTCCAATATCCTAAAATTTAGATGAAAAGAGGTGGAGATGACTCTTAATGGGCTCAGCCTTGGGTAGAAAGACGAATGGAGCTTCCTAACTTGATTTCGAACTTAAGTGGACTATTAACTTTCAATTTCCGATAGAACTTCGTTATTATTTTTAATTTTTTTAAGCTAGCATGGAAGCCATTAAAGATCTATGGAAGAAGAAAGAGAAGCTTAGAAAAGAATGGAATAAATGTGAAGAAATGAGAAGGAAGCTTGGCTATTTATAGTCTTAATTCCCTTAACACTTATGCATTGTCCTTTTACTCATTTACCCCTCCCCATCAAATCAATTTTCACAGCCCAATCCCTCTCCATGTGCTTCCATCACTTCATGTCCTCTTTTCTTACTTCCATAGCTCTTAAGGGATGCATTTGGATGGATTTATGGCTTAAAGTGAAGATTACATTGGTTTTGGTGAGATTTTTTTGATTTTTGGTAAAATATCTAACTTTTCTTTACTTTAAAATTTGTTAAAGTTATTAATTATTTATCTACGATATATATATATATATATATATATATATTTGTAAGTTTAAAGTGTTTTAACTTTCAATGTTGCGATGTTTGAATATAACTTTTGGCCTTTAAGTTGTTTTTAATTCGAAATCCAATATCAAGGCACATCTTCAAATTTTTGTTAAATTTGTAAACAAAATTTGAAAAAAAATTGTATATTGTTATTCAATAATAAAAAGGCGTTATTTAAAAAGTAAAATAATTTATTTAGTCACTAAACTTAATTTTACTGAAAACCGACTTTTGTCACTTTTTACCAGTACAGCAAAAGTTCCTATTTTTTGTATAAATATATCTTCAAATCGTACATACTATTATTTGCGTTATAAAATTTTATTTGAACATTAAAATTTATTAAATATTATATCTTGATGTGGTCGAATATTGGATCGTTACATTCTCCCACTGTTAAAAGAATTTCGTCTTTGAAATTAAAGATAAAAAGAAGGTAGCTAAAAGGGGAAAATATTTGATATGATGAAATTATAAAAAATTATGAATTAGTTACTACACCACTGGCAGTGAGTACACTATGATGGTACAAACTATAAGTCTACACATCAATCCTAAACTTAGGATATAACTTCCTCATTCTATCCTTCATTTCCCAAGTGCAATCCTCAACAACTCCACTCCATTGAACTTTGACTAACCTTAACACCTTCTTCCTTAATCTTTTCTTATCGTGATCAACGATTCAAACAGGCTGTCTTATAATTGCCAACTTTGATTCCACTTCCAAGACTTCCTAAGCAGCTGTTCTATGATTTGTTTTGGGTCACGCACATATTTCCGCAAATGACATAAATAAAAAACGTTATGCACTCTAGACAACCATTTGGGCGATTGTACTCAATAAGCTAGCGGGTCGATTCGTTCAAGAATTGAAAAAGGTCCGATATATATCGAGGTGCTAATTTTCCATCTCTTCCAAACCTCACTACTCCTACATTGAAGAAACTTTCAAAAAGACAGAATATCGAACAGAGAATTCTAGATTTCTACATCTTTGATTTGCATAACTTTTCTGTTTGCTTTGGGCTTCCTTTAACTTTTTTATAATCATATCAACTTTCTTTGTGTCTTCTTTTATCATGTCGGGACCAAGTGTTAACCAATCTCCAGTTTATATCCAACTTTCTGGTGACTTGCATGGATGACTATATAAAGCTTTATACAGTGCCATGCTGACACTGGCTTGATAGCTGTCGTTATAAGAGAACTCTAAAAAATGAAAATGGATTTCCCATGAGCCTCCAAAGTCTAGAATACATGCTCTTAGAAGATCTTCCAAAACATAGCTGACACTTTTTGTCCGTCCAGAGGATGATATGCAGTGCTTATACTCAGCTTCATTCCCAAAGCTGTCTATAATGCTTCCCAGAACTGACTAATAAAGATTAGATCCTGATCACTTACAATACTGCTTGGAACTCCATGCAATCAGGCAATCTCCCTCATATATATCTTCGCAAGGCTTACAACAGCCCTTGTTGGCTTTACTAGAATAAAGTGTGCACTCTTGGTCAATCGGTCAATGATAACCTATACACCTTCATTTTCCTTCCTCGTTTGAGGTAAGCCATTAATGAAATCCATTGATATTTGATCCAACTTCTAAGATGGAATCTCCAAAGGTTGAAGTAACCCTACACTCTTCTATTGGTCACTCTTAACTTGTTGACAACTGGCGCATTTGCTAACATAAATGAATATATCCCTCTTCGTGCTTTTCAACCAAAATGTGCGCTACATGTCTTCGTACGTTTTTTAATTCCTAGATAAATGTTAAGTTTGGATTTGTGGCATTCAGTTAATACTTTATGCTTAGGATTTTCAACATTCGAAACACAAATTCGTTCATTCAATCGTAGTACTTCATGGCTATCTACTTCAAAAATTGAATTTCTTTCTTCTTCAGCTGCCTTAATGAACTTCACAAGCTATCTATCTTCTCTCTATTTACCAGCTATTCTTTCCAGAAGAGTTTGAGTCATTACCAAATAAGTAATAACATCATACTTACTGCTTAATGAATTGGCTACTATGTTTACTTTCCCGGGTGCATATAGAATATCTAGATTATATGATGCAAGAATTCTAACAAACGTTGTTGCCTCGTGTCTAAATCTTTCCAAGTGAAAAGATATTTCAAAGATTTGTGATCCATGAAGAGATCAAACTTTTCACCTTGTAAATAATGCCTCCATATTTTTAATGCAAACACAACAGCTAGTAGTTCCTAATCGTGTGTTGTATAACTCCGCTCGTGAGGCTTTAGCTGCCTACTTGTATAAGTGTTCACCTTACCTTCTTGCATTAGAACTACACCAAATCCTTCCCAAAAGCACCCGTATAAACGTTTAACACATTATTTCTATTTATGTAATGACCTGTAAATTTAGAGAATTAAACTCGTTAATTTAATAAGATTTTTTGTAACTAAATTTAAGAAGAAAAAAAACCTTTATAATTTATAATGAAGTGAGTGGTAACTAAATGTTTTTGGATATTATCATAATATCTGTTATTATACCCGTTCCATAAAGGGGAAAATTTGTAACATATTAAAGTGGTTAATTAATTATGTAAATTGGGTAGGTTATGACGTGCAAATCATGTTGGTGGAATATTGTCAATTGTGACATATTGATTATGTTAGTGGTGAACATTGTTAAGCAATTTAAAACAATGAAACTTGCAATCAATTTATTTGATGAATCTACCTTATTCCTAGTTAGCAATTTAAAACAATGAAACTTGCAATCAATTTATTTGATGAATCTACCTTATTCCTAGTTAGCAATTCAAAACTTGAATAAAGGCATATACGGATATTTTAAAATAGAGTTAATGACAATTAATAGGGAAATTAATTGTAAAATTTCAGTAGTTGACCAGAATTAATTTATTTAATAATTAATGCAAGTTAATTTAATTGATGAAAGATAAATAAGTAAATTCTTTTGGTTAATGGCATGAGGACGCGAGGTTAATCCCCATTTTGTAGGAGAAATCTGCCCGTGTAACCAGTTCGGCTACCAGTGCCTACAAAGTGGATGGATTAATGTGAGACGTCGCAGGATTGATAGTTAAACCAAAAGGGTTAATTAACTAATTAAGTTAGTAACCAAATCTGAATATGTAATTAAAGGAGATTGATTGACATGAAGGAATATGGTAATTAATTAAAATCAATTAAGGAAGATAATTAATTGGTAATATGGTAATTAATTGAAATCAATTAAGGAGGATAATTAATTGGTAATATGGTAATTAATTGAAATCAATTAAGGAGGTTAATTAAAAGGGATAAGGTAATCAATTGAAATCAATTAAAGGCAATTAAAGGGGAATTAATTGATTTAAAGAATATGGAAATCAATTAGAGGGAATTAACTAATTTAAAAATATTAGGTAGGGAATTGGGGCTAGATTGCTAGATGTCCCAATGGTAGAAATCAAAAAGTGGAAACCCATAGTGTAAATTGAAAACTTAACAAGTGGAATTAATAGAAATAAAACACATTTGTTTAAAAACGTTCAAACCATAAATTTGTTACTTTTTCTTCCACTTAAATCAGCGCCATCTAAATATTTAGTGCTTGCCACTTTCTTTCCTTGAATCAACGAATTCACCCCCAATTTAGTTTGAACGTACGTTATTCCTTGCAAAATTTTATCACTTGATTTACGCCCTTTTTTAATGCAGCAAAATTTGTTAATTTCCTTTACTGTTTCAAAGTCTAACTTGCTTTAAATTTGATATAAATCATTGTCTAATAAAACTTTACCGTTTCTTTATAAATCAATGCTATCTGTAAGTTGATTGCCATTTCCTTTACCAAAAGCAATACGTGATATCCTCTTTACACTAAAAGTTCAAACTCATGAAATCAATGCTGGTTATAAAAATTCAAATCCATGTACAACTTCATTTGGTTAATGGGTATATAATCTTTAATTTCCTTTTACCATCCTCAGCAATTTATTCTTGCATCTTTTCTTTCCTATAATTAAGCGCGTAAATTTAGGCATGTTCGTTTTCTCTTGCTTCCTAAATATTTTCCATATTCCCTTCATCTAAATACTAGAAGCGTGCATCTCATTTGCAGCTCTGGGAGTAAACGTTTAATGGAAGCAACTTATCCCTTACCTGTGAGAACAAAATTTCTAAATGTCTAAAGAAATAAATCGTGCAGTTTTCTATTTTTATAACACGTTCAAACTAAAAGGATAAAATAAACGCATTCAATATTATTTGAAAATATTATCCCAAAATCTAATCTTAACTACCCGTTTCTTTTGCTTTCATTTCGTAGCCATTTGCGTTCAATTGATAAAAATCAAGTAGCCGTGTATAATCTGGTAATGAATCAGTGCTCAATCAACTCATGCCTTTTTTAAAATAAAAAAATCAATATTTATATTCTTCTTGCCTATTTGCTCATCTAAATCAACGCATGTTTCTCTCGAAATAATATCTTGGATCAATCAAATTTCTTTCACGCATTTATTTTTTTCCAACCGTTACTTGAAATGTATGCACTTTTAAAAATGCAAGAAGTCATTTCTTTTAACGTTGAATTTCAAATGCAAAGATTTCCTGCCTTTTACTTTCACGTATTAAATTTTTCTCCTTACCTGAAATCTTGCTCATCCTTAAAATCAATGTGACCTTCCCCTATATTTATACAATGCACGTTTAAAACAATTTTTACATCACCTGGAGAGCTTCACCTTCTTTTCTTGCATGCGTGTGTTGAAGGTACGCATCTGTCTTTTATTTTATTTTTATTTCTACTTCTCATGCTTTTCGCGTTGCATACTTTGCTCCTTCTCCTCGTTCCACCGTGCTCGACTACTCCACCTCTCAAGTATGTTGTTTCCATCCCTGATAAGTATGCATCTCCTTTCCTCCTGATCTTGCCGTGCATGTCCAGTAATATAGGGAATCAAGCCTAGTTTCTTTCTTTTGCATGCTGTAGAACATATTAGCCTGTTTCCCTGTAGTTGTGGCCATGTGAAATTGAATAAGGGTGTCACTTTAGAATAAAATGTTAACAAACAAAATAAATATCTTTCATTTTTTTTGCATCACCGGAGAAGAAACCATATACGCCTGTAGTTTTGGTGGACATGTGAATTTGCATGTGTGAGCCACTTTGAAAATTTTAACAAATGGAAGCGTGTAATGGAGACAAACCTGGAAAATGATTTGTGATTTATTAGTTGCGTGTGAAACAAATCACACGACCTTGTCATTTCATAAGTGCATGCATTCATTTTTTCAAAGTATGTTTTTTATGAAAATCTAATAACGTTTTATTTTAAGACTCAGCCTATTTGATTAAACAAAGCATTTTTTTTTTCAAAGAATTTTTCCAAAAGCATTTAAATAACAAATTTGGAAAGGGAAGAGGATTGGAGATGTTGAACAAATTGAGTGATGGAGTGGTCAAGCTGCGGGTGTCAAAAATCTTTTAGTTTATAAATCTCGTTCCGGTTGTTATTAAATTTTGCTTTGATCGCTTCACAGTCGCGTAATTTATTATTCGTTTATTTTTCAAGTTAGAAATTGAGGTGTCACATCTGCTGGATTTATCGTGCCTCTATTCATTTCTTTCGGGATAGATACCGTTGTTTGATTTGAATCTTCAGCAGCGAAAAGGTGAGTATTCCTCACCAGACAAACATACTTGTATATTTGTGAATTAATCACAAGTGTAATTGTAAACTTATTTTATTTAATTTTATCTGCCTTTGATATAAACATATGATGTTAAACCCCATTATTAATTGACACATCATCAGTTGTTTATTTATTTTAATATTATTGCAGTTATACTATTTAATACTTATTTACTATTAATCACACTTTAAGTTCCCTGTAATTTGAGATCGTTATAGGCTGAAATGATAGGCCTGAACGATAATTCTTTATTTAATTATTTAATTATTTATTATTTAACTTGGGATCGTGGGTTTGAAATGATAGAACCCGGGTTTTTTGTAAATTGCGGATCGAAATGATATATATCCGTATCACTTGACCTAGGCTAGAAAACTATATACAGACCCGTGGTTTATATAATATTTTTCTGAAATATCTTAAATTATTTTAAATGGGAAGTTTATAATATTCTGGGTTAAAATGTATTTAAAGAATTTTTATAAAATTTATAATGATTTTTGAATGAGGCAAGATGTTAAATAAAAAAATGTTTAAGTAAAATTTTGGAATATAACTCATTTTGGGAAACTCTGAATTTTTGTTAAAGGTGAGATTTTAGTTAAGTAAATTAATAAGTTATATTTGGGAATTTAAAACTTAATAATTTAAGTTAATAATCTATTACAGCACTTAAATGCTGTCTTTTGTAAATGGACTGTTTTAACCTATAACTTTAGGTAGCATTTTATAAGTGCTATGGTAACTGAATTTTTGATTGTTTTATTAAAATTTAATGGAAATAATCTTTGGGAAAAAGGCTTAAATTGTGGAATTAATTATGTAAATTTAATATGTAATTAGTTGACTTTAAATGGTTTTAAATGAAAAAAATTTAACTTTTAAATGTGAGTTAAAAGGCAGTTAATTCCTAAAAAAATTGAATAGATTTAAATGGTATTTTATATTAAATAAAATGACTGATGTTTAAATAAATGATGTTTGAAATGATATTATGATATTGAAATGTATTTGAAATTTATTTTGATTTTCAAAGTATAAATACCATTTTTAAAAGTTGTAACCACGGGTTACGTTTGGTTGTTAAAGAGACCGGGATCGGATATCTGGCGTACTCTCTGTCGATACCGAAAACCACTTTGACAACCGTGTACGTGGTGGGGATTCCAGAATGAAGTAGGATGGTGGTGGCGTTTTCTATGAGGTAAATACGTGGACCCGACTGCCGTGAGTTGGCATAAGGTGGCTAAAACAGGAGCGATTGACGGATTAATGAGGTAGCACCTCTGATCGGACGCACTTCTTCGTATGCCATTCTATTACTTATGTGATTGTATTGGTGCGCACCTTTGATTTGGGAGTGTTGTTCGAGGTGGACGGTAGCTGCGCGCTGCGCGTTTCCACCGGTCCGGATGCGTAATTGGTATATATACCCTGGCATTGACTAGTTGTGCCGTGTCACCTACCATAGAGAGCCTTGTACGAGTTTGTCTTTCTCCCGTAGCCCGTGTGGTATCCTCTGGTGGCTTCCCGATCAAGAGGGACCATGATATTGGATGGACTACTGGGACTATTACATGTTAAGGGGAATATTAGGTCACTCCTCAACGCTATTTAAAAGTAACTTCATTTTAATATAGACACTATTATAATAACGAAAATATTACTACATAGTAAATAGTTTAACGCATCCTTAGAAGATGGGCGGTCCCAAGCATCCTTTAAGTTACTTGCTCTATATTACAGTACACTTGAATTAGCTTACACTATATAAATATGTATGTCCTGACTCGAGTGTTTATGTTTTATGTTACGCTCGGGTCATCCTAAGTTGCAGTTCAGTTTCATCCCGAAGCTAGGATTTATGTAGATCACTTTCAAGCTGATGGCAAACTTCCCTTCCCGTTCTTTATCTAAAATTTTGAAATCAAGACTACTGGACATTTGGATTGTTCTACTGATGATTTAAAACTATATTTGGATTAAAGACTATGTAAAATTTTATTTGATTGAGCCTATTTATAGTGGCTTCATGAACCACTAAGTATTTCTAAATTCCGCTACGAGTATTCTGATTTTGTGTCTGTGATTCTGTGATTATTTATTTACTGTATATTTTGAGATTTGACAAAATTTATTTACAACGCATTATTTTGAACAATTCAAGTCTGACATGTGCGGATGCGAATGGTTGAAAATATCGGGTCGTTACAGTTGGTATCAGAGCTTTGGCTCTAGGCACAACTTAGAATGTATGGTAAATTTGATTTACAGATTCACTTTCATTTGAGCTTGAATCTCTTCCTTTTCGAATTTTGGAACGTTCCCTGCAATTCCGAAGTTCATTTGTGTCCCTCACTATTCATTTTCTTTCGATTCTGGAGTATCCATAACTCCACTTCGGATGATCTTTATAATGAATTGGTGGTCTCGCCAATATTCTAATAAAGGGGTGAAACTCCTTTACAACTAGCATTGATTCACCAGAGATTTATATTTATCCTCGGTTTATATGCTAGTATCTTTGGTTATTCTGAACTCTATCTCTTCAGATCGAATATAGATTTACCCCAGAAAATCCACATCAATCTTATTCTTTAAGTCACGGTTGACCCGGTTAAGGTTGCCCGCGATTTATATAAACTTATCTGGTTCCTTATTCTGTTATTTAATCATTGGATCTTCTGATTCCAACTTATCGTTAAATCAAAATTCTCTTTGGTTTGAGTCCTTCAAATTTGAATCTCTATACTTGTTTTGAAAAATTTATTCCTATATTTTGGAAAAATCTAATATTATATATATAAGTATAATTTTCAGAATTTAACTAGTTGTTTAGAGATAATAGTGTTTGATTTTATTTATGGTTTTGTAGACCATTAGTTTTGTCTTATATAAATAATTGAACTATAAAACATTGTTATAAATTTATTTGGAAACACAAATGAATTTAAAACAAGAATTTAAGAATTTAATTTGTGATAGTTTCTAACCTTGTGTTTAAAGTCTTAAAAGGATATATTATTATTTAAATTATTTTTGAATTTAAATTTGTTTCCAAAGAATTTTAATGTTTTAAAAATTAGTGCTCTTCTCTTTGTCGCTGGAAAATAATTTCGGTGATGACTATAACATCATCGACAGTCATTTTCGAGTATCGAAGTAAAGAGACCACGCTGTAGTTTTGCTTCAAAAATTTAATTGATTTGAATTTCTAAATATGACTTAATTTATAATATATATAGATATATGATTTAAATTTGATTTGACATATGCTATATGTATGTATTTATTTATCTCTAAAGGGTTTGAAGTTAATTGGAAATTTAATTCATAAATTTATGTTAAAAGGTGATTCTAATGATAAAATAAAGTCAAATTTTGAATGAATATTTAAACTTGAATAATAGAATTGGAAAATTTTTACTTGTATAATTGCATGCCAATATAACTTACCTAAATCATTCAGAAATTAACTATGTAATTGGATAATGTACAATATAAAAGGATTTTATAAATAAAATTTGAGTGGTTATAATAAATGTTATACACTTAAAGTTTCAGTTACAAAAAGACAAATAGAAGTAAATAGAATAAAAAAATAGTTGAATAATATACAATATCAAATGTTGTTAAAGGAAATTTAGAAATAAATTGGAATATTTATAATAAATGTAATCTACTTAATATGTGCGATAAGATATATTAAGTAGAATATATTATATAATAATCTAGAATGAAGAAGAATTAAATTTGTTGAATAAAAGATGATTATTTTAAATGACTATACAAATTTATGATTTTAGAAATTGTTAATTTCAAAATAATCGGATAATAAGATAACTAATAGTTAAGATTGATTTATCTTCAGTAAAAATCAAATGAATTAAATCAGTTATTGAATATTAATTAATTTAAATTGAATTTATATGGTTTAAATAAATGACTCCATTTTTAGTTTCAATTTAGTTTTCTGTCAGGGTGTTTCTACTCTCCTACCTCTTACCTTTTCAGGGACGAAAAGTTTTGAGTGGGGGAGAGTGTAATGACCTGTAAATTTAGAGAATTAAACTCGTTAATTTAATAAGATTTTTTTTAACTAAATTTAAGAAGAAAAAAAAAACCTTTATAATTTATAATGAAGTGAGTGGTAACTAAATGCTTTTGGATATTATCATAATATCTGTTATTATACCCATTCCCTAAAGGGGAAAATTTGTAACATATTAAAGTGGTTAATTAATTATGTTAATTGGGTAGGTTATGACGTGCAAATCATGTTGGTGGAATATTGTCAATTGTGACATATTAATTATGTTAGTGGTGAACATTGATAAGCAATTTAAAACAATGAAACTTGCAATCAATTTATTTGATGAATCTACCTTATTCCTAGTTAGCAATTCAAAACTTGAATAAAGGCATATACGGATATTTTAAAATAGAGTTAATGACAATTAATAGGGAAATTAATTGTAAAATTTCAGTAGTTGACCAGAATTAATTTATTTAATAATTAATGCAAGTTAATTTAATTGATGAAAGATAAATAAGTAAATTCTTTTGGTTAATGGCATGAGGACGCGAGGTTAATCCCCATTTTGTAGGAGAAATCTGCCCGTGTAACCAGTTCGGCTACCAGTGCCTACAAAGTGGATGGATTAATGTGAGACGTCGCAGGATTGATAGTTAAACCAAAAGGGTTAATTAACTAATTAAGTTAGTAACCAAATCTGAATATGTAATTAAAGGAGATTGATTGACATGAAGGAATATGGTAATTAATTAAAATCAATTAAGGAGGATAATTAATTGGCAATATGGTAATTAATTGAAATCAATTAAGGAGGATAATTAATTGGTAATATGGTAATTAGTTAAAATCAATTAAGGAGGTTAATTAAAAGGGATAAGGTAATCAATTGAAATCAATTAAAGGCAATTAAAGGGGAATTAATTGATTTGAAGAATATGGAAATCAATTAGAGGGAATTAACTAATTTAAAAATATTAGGTAGGGAATTGGGGCTAGATTGCTAGATGTCCCAATGGTAGAAATTGAAAACTTAACAACTGGAATTAATAGAAATAAAACACATTTGTTTAAAAAATGTTCAAACCATAAATTTGTGACGTTTTCTTCCACTTAAATCAGCTCCATCTAAATATTTAGTGCTTGCCACTTTCTTTCCTTGAATCAACGCATTCACTCCCAATTTAGTTTGAACGTACGTTATTCCTTGCAAAAATTTATCACTTGATTTACGCCCCTTTTTAATGCAGCAAAATTTGTTAATTTCCTTTACTGTTTCAAAGTCTAATTTGCTTTAAATTTGATATAAATCATTGTCTAATAAAGATTTACCGTTTCTTAATAAATCAATGCTATTTTTAAATTGATTGCCATTTCCTTTACCAAAAGCAATACGTGATATCCTCTTTACACTAAAAGTTCAAACTCATGAAATCAATGCTGGTTATAAAAATTCAAATCCATTTACAACTTCAGTTGGTTTATGGGTATATAATCTGTAATTTCCTTTTACCATTCTCAGCAATTTATTCTTGCATCTTTTCTTTCTTATAATTAAGCGTGTAAATTTAGGCACGTTCGTTTTCTCTTGCTTCCTAAATATTTTCCATATTCCCTTCATCTAAATACTGGAAGCGTGCATCTCATTTGTAGCTCTGGGAATAAACGTTTAATGGAAGCAACTTATCCCTTACCTGTGAGAACAAAATTTCTAAATCTCTAAAGAAATAAATCATGCAGTTTTCTATTTTTATAACACGTTCAAACAAAAAGGATAAAATAAACGCATTAAATATTATTTGAAAATATTATCCCAAAATCTAATCTTAACTGCCCGTTTCTTTTGCTTTAATTTCGTAGCCATTTGCGTACAATTGATAAGAAACAAGTAGCCATGTATAATCTGGTAATGAATCAGTGCACAATCAACTCATGCCTTTTTTAAAATAAAAAAAATCAATATTTATATTCTTCCTGCCTGTTTGCTCATCTAAATCAACGCATGTTTCTCTTGAAATAGTATCTTGGATCAATCAAATTTCTTTTACGCATTTTTTTTTTCCAACCGTTACTTGAAATGTACGCACTCATAAAAAAGCAAGAAGTCATTTCTTTTAACGTTGAATTTCAAATGCAAAGATTTCCTGCCTTTTTCTTTCACGTATTAAATTTTTCTCCTTACCTGAAATCTTGCTCATCCTTAAAATCAACGTGACCTTCCCCTATATTTATACAACGCACGTTCAAAATAATTTTTACATCACCTGGAGAGCTTCTCCTTCTTTTCTTGCATGCGTGTGTTGAAGGTACGCATCTGTCTTTTATTTTATTTTTATTTCTACTTCTCATGCTTTACGCGTTGCATACTTTGCTCCTTCTCCTCGTTCCACCATGCTCGACTACTCCACCTCTCAAGTATGTTGTTGCCATCCCTGATAAGTATGCATCTCCTTTCCTCCCGATCTTGCCGTGCATGTCCAGTAATATAGGGAATCAAGCCTACTTTCTTTCTTTTGCATGTTCTAGAACATATTAGCCTGCGTCCCTGTAGTTGTGGCCACGTGAAATTGAATAAGGGTGTCACTTTTCAATAAAATGTTAACAAACAAAATAAATATCTTTCATTTTTTTTGCATCACCGGAGAAGAAACCATATACGCCTGTAGTTTTGGTGGACATGTGAATTTGCATGTGTGAGCTACTTTGAAGATTTTAACAAATGGAAGTGTGTAATGGAGACAAACCTGGAAAATGATTTGTGGTTTATTAGTTGCGTGTGAAACAAATCACACGACCTTGTCATTTCATAAGTGCATGCATACATTTTTTCAAAGTTTTTTTTTTATGAAAATCTAATAACGTTTTGTTTCAAGACTCGGCCTATTTGATTCAACAAAGCATTTTTTTTTTTCAAAGCACTTTCCCAAAGCATTTAACAAATTTGGAAAGGGAAGAGGATTGGAGATGTTGAACAAATTGAGTGATGGAGTGGTCAAGCTACGAGTGTCAAAAATCTTTTAATTTATAAATCTCGTTCCGGTTGTTATTAAATTTTGCTTTGATCGCTTCATAATCGCGTAATTTATTATTCGTTTATTTTTCAAGTTCGAAATTGAGGTGTCACATCCGCTGGATTTATCGTGCCTCTGTTCATTTCTTTCGGGATAGATACCGTTGTTTGATTTGAATCTTCAGCAGCGAAAAGGTGAGTATTCCTTACCAGACAAACATACTTGTATATTTGTGAATTAATCACAAGTGTAATTGTAAACTTATTTTACTTAATTTTATCTGCCTGTGATATAAACGTATGATGTTAAACCCCATTATTAATTGACACATCATCAGTTGTTTATTTATTTTAATATTAATGCACTTATACTATTTAATGCTTATTTACTGTTAATCACACTGTAAGTTCCCTGTAATTTGAGATCGTTATAAGCTGAAATGATAGGCCTGAACAATAATTCTTTATTTAATTATTTAATTATTTATTATTTAACTTGGGATCGCGGGTTTGAAATGATAGAACCCGGCTTTTTTGTAAATTGCGGATTGAAATGATATATATTCGTATCACTTGACCTAGGTTAGAAAACTATATACAGACCCGTGGTTTATATAATATTTTTCTGAAATCTCTTAAATTATTTTAAATGGGAAGTTTATAATATTCTGGGTTAAAATTTATTTAAAGAATTTTTATAAAATTTATAATGATTTTTGAATGAGGCAAGATGTTAAATAAAAAAATGTTTAAGTAAAATTTTGGAATATAACTCATTTTGGGAAACTCTGAATTTTTGTTAAAGGTGAGATTTTAGTTCAGTAAATTAATAAGTTATATTTGGGAATTTAAAACTTAATATTTTAAGTTAATAATCTATTACAGCACTTAAATGTTGTCTTTTGTAAAATGGACTGTTTTAACCTATAACTTTAGGTAGCATTTTATAAGTGCTATGGAAAATGAATTTTTGATTGTTTTATTAAAATTTAATGGAAATAATCTTTGGGAAAAAGGCTTAAATTATGGAATTAATTATGTAAATTTAATATGTAATTAATTGACTTTAAATGGTTTTAAATGAAAAAAATTTAACTTTTAAATGTGAGTTAAAAGGCAATTAATTCCTAAAAAAATTGAATATATTTAAATGGTATTTTATATTAAATAAAATGACTGATGTTTAAATAAATGATGTTTGAAATGATATTATGATATTGAAATGTATTTGAAATTTATTTTGATTTTTAAAGTATAAATACCATTTTTAAAAGTTGTAACCACGGGTTTAATAACGTTTGGTTGTTAAAGAGACCGGGATTGGATATCTGACATACTCTCTGTCGATACCGAAAACCACTTTGACAACCGTGTACGTGGTGGAGATTCCAGAATGAAGTAGGATGGTGGTGGCATTTTCTATGAGGTAAATACGTGGACCCGAATCCCGTGAGTTGGCATAAGGTGGCTAAAACATGAGCGATTGACGGATTAATGAGGTAGCACCTCTGATCGGACGCACTTCTTCGTATGCCATTCTATTACTTATGTGATTGTATTGGTGCACACCTTTGATTTGGGAGTGTTGTTCGAGGTGGGCGGTAGTTGCGCGCTGCGCGTTTTCACCGGTCCGGATGTGTAATTGGTATATCTAACCTGGCATTGCCTAGTTGTGCTGTGTCCCCTACCATAGCGAGCCTTGTACGAGTTTGTTTTTCTCCCATAGCCCGTGTGGTATCCTCTGGTGGCTTCCCGATCAGGAGGGACCATGATCTTGGATGGACTACTGGGACTATTACGTGTTAAGGGGAATATTGGGTCACTCCTCAATGCTATTTAAAAATAAGTTTATTTTAATATAGACACTATTATAATAGCGAAAATATTACTACATAGTAAATAGTTTAACGGATCCTTAGAGGATGGGCGGTCCCAAGCTTCCTTTAAGTTACTTGCTCTATATTACAGTACACTTGAATTAGCTTACACTATATAAGTATGTATGTCCTGACTCGAGTGTCTATGTTTCATGTTACGCTCGGGCCAGCCTGAGTTGCAGTTCAGTTTCATCCCGAAGCTAGGATTTCTGTAGATCACTTTCAAACTACTGGCAAACTTCCCTTCCTGCTCTTTATCTAAATTTTTGAAAGCAAGACTACTGGACATTTGGATTGTTCTACTGATGATTTAAAACTATATTTGGATTAAAGACTGTAAAATTTTATTTGATTGAGACTATTTATAGTGGCTTCATGAACCACTAAGTATTTCTAAATTCCGCTGCGAGTATTCTGATTTTGTGTCTGTGATTCTGTGATTATTTATTTACTGTATATTTTAAGATTTGACAAATTTTATTTACAACACGGTATTTTGAACTATTCAATTCCGGCATGTGCGGATGCGAATGGTTGAAAATATCGGGTCGTTACAACTTATAACTGTTAGGACTGGAGCAGTATTTAACCTCTTCTTAAGTTCCTGGAATGCTTCTTCACATTTAGAAGTACAGATAAATTTAGCATCCTTCATTGTCAAATTTATTAGGTGGTAGAAAATCTTTGAGAAGTCTTAAATGAATCTTTTGTAATATCCTTCCAAACTTAAGAAGCTACGAATCTCTTTAGAAGTTTATGGTTTCTTCCAATTTTGAACAGCTGCAACCTTCATAGGATCTACTGAAATCCCGTCCCTTGACACTATAAGGAATCTTACCTCCTTTTCCCAAAAGTTCATTTTTGAGAATTTGGCTTTAAGCACATTATTCCTTAATATCTCCAACATAACTTCTATATGCCTTCCATATTCTTCTTGTCCTAGAATAGAAGAGAATATCATCGACAAAGACTAATACGAGTTTTTTAAGTACCTCTCTAAAAAGTCTATTCATAAGATCCACAAAATAAGTGGGTTCATTGGTCAGCCAAAAGGATTAACATCCCTTACTTGGAGGCCCAAAATTAACAGTTACGGATGCTGCAGTCATCCATATTTATTAATCCTCGGTGACCAAATACGTAATGTTAGATACATTAATATACGGAGACACATGAATAAGGAAAAAAAATTAAACATCAAATAAGTTCCACATACCATTTCAAAACATTTCAAATTCATTACATAATCCTAATATGAGAACTTTGTTCAGAGAAAAAATATTTATTACAACATACGCCAAGAACGACATATGAAGATGCCACTTTGAATGGTCAGAGTATATATAAAAAATTTAACTACTTTTCCATTACAACAACAACACAATAGAATCAAAACAAATAGATCTATAGATAGCTATCATGCCTCCTGCATGTCTGTGGAACTTATTCATCTAATAAGGTACGTGAAAACTTCAACTCTAAAACTACTCAAAATCAATTGAGTACTGGAGAGTTAAAGGGGAAAACATAGACTTAGAGTAAGACATAAAGCCTGATATGAAAAATAATCTACCATCTTAGATCATTTAAATATCTACTGAGACCAAGCCGCTTAGAGGAATGATTTTTTTGTAACTAGTATCCTAAAACCTTTATAAAACCATATATTGTGCTATTGCATCCACAATGGTTAAAACAATTCAAAACAATATGATGATATGCAAAATAAGTAAATCAATTTAGGTTTAATCATCCCTATTCATTTTGACTGTCTGTCTTATTTATAGTTTCTTGGATCACTTTAACTTATTAGTTTTCATGGGCTTACTAATAACCTATTTAATGATTAAGGACTCCCTGTCCAGTTACATAATTTTCATGAGATAAATAACAACCTCCTGGCCCCTTCCATTTTCTTTACTGTTTCATGGGTTCTCCTTGAACCTAATGGTAACTCCAATATCTTTCCTCTTATACTAGTTTCCATGGGTTGACTAGCAATCTATTGGCTTCTACCAATATTATAATACGAATATAGTTTCATTGGCTAACTACAAACCTATTGGCCCCTGCCAATATCAAATCGTAGTTTTCATGGGCTGACTATGAACTTGTCTTCTTGACACCCATTCATACATAGTTTTCATAGGCTCATTATGAACCTACTGGCCCCTTCCAATATCTTTAATTAATTTAATTTATATTCACTACTGGGTCAACCTAGCCGGTTATTCGACCTTTCCTAAATTTCCATTATGGGTTCATTACAATGTGAATATATATTCGAAGAAGCAAACATAGTAACTTAACAATACCACTCCTTTGGGTTTAATATCGTTGAAATTATTTTCATATGAAACATGGTTAATGCCTTTAACCTAATTTTTTATGAAGGAAAGCTTCTTCTAAAAACCATTTCAAAGCTCCTTTACTTAGCCATGGGTTTTTCCTTTAAAATGAGATTGGCTTGTTTGTCTTGAAGAAATAAGGCTTTCGAAACCTTCAAAACTTTGCTTTCGACCTCACTGGGTAACCTCCTTCGAAAGCATACAAATCCCTTTTCAAAACATTAGGCCATGCCTTTCAAAATACTTTAAAACCTCTCTTTCAAAACTTTTCGAATGTAATAAAGTATTACTTATTAACTCTTTGAAGCATAGCTTTCAAACCATTGAAAGTACCCCTTCTGAAACCATTGGAAGTATCCCTTTCGAAACCATTGAAAGTCCCACTTTCGAAACCATTGGGTTTATATTTAAAAATATCATTTGGGTCAAAGTGAATATAAATTAAAGTATCTCTTCTGAAACCATTCTTTATCATATAAAAGTATTAGGGAAAATTTGATGGCGTTGACACCATCCTTTCAAAAGCTTCAAATCATTTAAGCAAAACGCTAAAGGATAGCATCAAAACCCCCTTTTGAAGGCATTGCCTTCGAAACCCTTGGACCCTTTCGAAAGCATTTAGGAAGTGGCTTAGAACATCTTTATAATAAATACTACCGTTTGAAGGCATCGATGACTTCAATATATTCAAAACGCAGAAGAACAACAGTAGGGCTTCGACTAGGTCGAAACCCCTACTTTCAAAAGAATTATTTTGCCAATAAAGGAACTCATTCGAAAGCTGTTACTTTTTAAACTTAAAATGGAAACCCCTTTCGAAAAATATTAGAAAACCCCTTTTGAATGTATATGTTTCGACTCTTTTGAAAGCTTTAATAAAACAATGACAAGCGCTTAACTTTTTAAAACAAACAAGGTACCGACCCTATTGGAAATAATGCTTTTGATACCATGCCTTCCGCCTTCCTCTAATCCACTACATACTATCTAAGTGATACCTAGTGCATTGGTTTCGGCCTGGGTTACTTTCGATTGAGTTGAAGCGGAAGCTATGAGTCGAAAGGTACTTCTAATAGAGGCAAAACTAGACCAGCTTTTGTGAGTAAAAGCTGGTTAATTCCAATTAAAGCAAATTCTATCTAATTAACCTGCCTACGTGTAAACATGTGACTGGTTGCCTCAACTTTTCAAATTCTTTACCTAAATAAATTCCACTTAATTTCAGATCTAAACCAAGGTTAATTTAGCAAATAACAATTATTCAACTAAGTCCTTCCTTTTAAAAAAAATTTAATTTCCGTAGTAAATCGATTTGGAAAAATCTCCAAAAATTAGAAAAATTCACTTTAATCATGTTATCTAACATACAAAAGTTCCTGACCCAATTCCTTCCTGAAAAAATCGAAATTAAATTTAAACCTAGTTTTATCATGTTTTCCTTCGAAAATTCATAATAATATTTCCATAGCCTTGAAAATTATCAAATTAAAACCCAACTCCATAATTATATTTTACATAGCATATAATTTTTCCATGAAATTCAACAATCATTTATAATTGATTTTTCCTAAAACCGCATTTAAATAATCTTGTTTAAATTAGACTAATTATAATTCAAGCATATCATCATCTAAATCATCTTAAAAATTAATTTAATCTTAAATTCAAAAACATATGATCATCAACCAAAATAGAGATGGTATAAATTATTGTTCACCTTCATTAGGATAGGGAGATTTGTTTCAGATTAAAATTTATTCCCGTTGCTTTAATTCCTTAGCTTGATTTGAATTTTTTATTCTTTTCTTCCTTGTAATGGCCGACCTTGGTTAGATTTTTTTTTTTTTGAAAAATGACATGAATGGTAAATGAAATGTGAATGGTGTAAGGAACGAAAATATATAAGGGTTATGGTAAAAAGTGCAGCTAATTCCCAATATTCCTTTATGTAAATTAATTAAATTAGAAACCATTCTTAAGCCCATTTAATTTATTAAGCATGGCCTTAATTTATTTTCATATCTCAATCCCCTTACCACATTAATAATTTACATTATTCTATTTAATTTATCTAACTAAATCTCCTGAATAATGTTACCAAAAATAAGGGATGTTACAAAAGGCATAACCAACCACTCAAAGAAAATATTTTGACCTTTAAATGCAGTTAGATGGATGTAATCTTCTGCGATCCTTATTTATGGAATCTCGTGGCTAGATCTATTTTTGAGAATACCCAAGCACCATCTTACTGATCAAAAAAGTCATCTATTCGCAGTAGAGGATACTTATTCTTAATTGTATGTTTATTTAGGTTCCGATAGTTTACACAAAGCCTTAAAGACCCATCCGACTTTGTAAGAAAACTACCACCGATCCCCAACTTCAATGACTAGGTCACATCAATCTTTTCTTCAATAGCTCCTGGGTTTGGATATTCTGCTCACTCCTCTCCTTTGGAGCCATACTTCTATTAGATTGTTTAATCTTTTATAGCGTAAACTCTACTTGTTCTCCTTTAATCAATACCTTCCAAAACGCCTTTTCCTTCCATACCTTGAGAGGTTGAAGGTCTATCCTTTATAGCATAAACTCTAGCTTGTTCTCCTTTCCTTATTACTGGGCAATTCTTTATCAGGTTCCCTGATGATGAAAATTATAATAGTTTCTTGGTGGTGGCCTCTGAACCTTAGGGTTCTTGCAATTAGTTGCTAGGTGGCCCTTTTGTTGGCATTTTTAACATGTAGCATCCTTCAAAAAGTTACCTTGCGACGCTCCACCAGATTTTCCTTGCCCTGGCTTTTTCCCACTGTGATTGAATTTTCTTTTCTTCTAATTGTTGTTGATGTTGGCCTAGGCTACCACCGGATTCTTTTTATCCTACAAACGATCCTTTTAAATAAGCAGATATCCTGCTTTGGTATTTATCATTCATCGTGGGAATAAAACTTCTTATTTTTATTTAAAGCCATTTTAATCGGACATTTCTGAAAATAAGACATTTCATTGAATTTATTTGCATACACCTCAATAGTCATTTTGTCTTGCTATACATCCATAAAGCTTCTACAAAAACGAGATTTTCTACTGCTGGCGCATACTTTTCATCCAATACTTCCTTAAACCTTTCCCATGAGAAATTGTCTTCCGATACATTTAGGGTAATGGACTCCCACCAAGCCAGAGTCCCTTCCTGTAGTTTCCACAAGGCCAAGATCCTCTTCTGCACATTACAAATATCTAATGCCTTAAAGATTCTTTCGCATGATTTGATCCATTGCCCTTTCCTAAGCTTCAATGATAGTTTCCTTGCCTTTGAATGGTATTCCCCTAAGCTGGTACAATTTTTGCATAGGTGGCAAAGTTAACCTGGGGTTGTACGGCAGCTACTTCTTCTACTAAAGTAGCCGTTGGAGCACGACCGTTGGTTGCTGTAGTGCTGCCATTTCCCGACCTTCATCTTCTACTAGTACTCATTTCTTAATACCTGAATATAGTAAGATAACTTTAGAATAAAGGGTGAAGTTATCTTGGGGAATGAGTATTTATGCATAACATACTTGAGTTCATTCAGATAAGGATTTTAAATGCGCATTCTCATAGATTAAACTCATTCTAGGGTATTGCTAACCCTATCTCTAATGTGGCATACCCCACGAAAGCCAAGGTTCTCTCTTAACCTTCCGCTCTGATACTAAATGTCATGACCCGTCTCCTCGATCCTCAAAAATTGACACCATTACGTCCACGGTATTCACATGCCATAATTACAAGTGCCACAGAGGCAGATTATCAGGGGTAAAACAAAGTAAAGGTAGAGAATAGAAACACAAATTCTCACATTGCATTTAACTATATAAACAGATACTACATACAACCACTCTTACATGGGTACATCAGAGTTATGGTATGAACTAACCCAGCCAGGAACAATTATAAGGGCCCATCCCCACATTTGCTAGCACAAACAACTAGACACAGTGGAAAACAAAAAGATAGATAGATATCCACATAAGATGCTCCAACACCTTGCTCCAAAACTGCTCCCAAAATGCTTCACCAAAATGCTCCTAAAATGATCTGGATTACTTCGTTGCCCGAAAAATAAGGCATCCAGATTTTAAGGGGAAAGAAAATAAACTTCGGGTCAGTCATGGGATTGCTGTGAGAAAATTTAAAAGAGCGCATACTTTTAAAATCAAAGGTTGTCATAAGACCATGTCACATAAACACAGATGAGGTTTTTCCCAAATATTTGCTATGTAAAATAATTTGATATTATTTTTAATGACATTCTTTGAAAACACTTTCGCATTATATATATTTAAATAGCCGAAATTGTTACCAATATTAAATTCTAGCATATAAGGTTCTACACTAGAAATGGTAGGCACGTATTGTAGTGGATTCCAATAAATGACCGTTAAGGGCCTACCTTTCGGCAAAACATCTCTAGAGGAATGTACTGAGGCTATAGAATATCTACACATCTACCAACATAGGACCAACCTACCTCTTCCTAGATAGTATCGAATATGCCATCACCATAGTCGTTACAAACCTATACGAGACCTATCTTAGCGTACACCATATAATATAAACCCGAACGTTATAGAAAATATAAATATATTTAGAAGGGGTGATCATACCCTAATGCTTGCAAGCCGCATAGACTTGCTGCATCTACCATGTTTTGGTCATTTTCGGGTGTGAGACCTAAGGTAACGATTAACTTTCACATAGCACATCATCTTTCCTCTTTAAATGCCTGATTGTCATTCCATAATTAAATAACTGATTTTTACAAACGTGTAACTCCTGAGCTCATACTCTCAGGAAAGGGTGGTAAGCTAAGAGAATTTTCCTTCTCTACCAGCAAATAGATGATACGTTTATAGAGATCAATCGATGTGATTTTGAAATGCAATATCAAACATTCATCCATACAAGTTTGTGAGAAATGAGGATTACGGATCTTAAGGCTAGGATTAACACTAGAGCGGGGGTGAATAGTGTTTATAAGTATTTACTAAATCTTTTTGATTTAATTTTAATTTGAACACAGATGTATGCAATATTAGACACAGATATGATCACAGAAACAAACACAGATGCAGAAATAAAGTAAGAGCAGTAAAGGAAAGAACACAACGAATTTTATACTAGTTCGGAGTTACCCTACATCCAGTCCCGCACAACAAATACGAATTTTCTTTCAAAAACAATCTCTATAATTACACCCCCAATGTCAAGGCAACAAGGTACACCCTCCAGAATCACAACCCTCCGGATGGAGATACTTATTTGCTCGGGGAACAAGTTCAACCAATTGATTTCCAAGGTTACAATCACACCTTTAACACTTGATTGATTTTCAAGGCTACAATCACACCTTTTACACTTGATTGATTTTCAAGGCTACAATCACAACTTTTTTCACTAAGTTGATTACAAAAGGCCTACAACTCTGAATAGCACTAAGGATCTTGTTGAGATAGTGATAGAGAATCAAACTATGAATGATAGAGTTCGACTCAATGTTGATTTCGGCAGAGTAATGGTAAGAGCATGTATTAAGAAATGTGGAAAAAGAAGAAGAGGAGTGAAAAACCAGAAAATCTGGTATAAAACTCGTTGAAACTAACCCCTATTTATAGAAGAACAACAGCCATGTTCATTCGTGAAGAGGTATGACGAATAGACACTTCTTTTGAAATTTGAATTTTGAAACAAACTGACACATGTCGACATGGGGCACTTGGGCATGTCGACGTTGCAAAGGATTTTTTGGTGTTTTGATTTTCTTTGAAAATAACTTTTATTTTGTATTAAAACTATTTTAAACTTTATAAATATAGCAATTCACAAGTAAATGTAATGAATAATATAAAAAAAATTATATATAATTTTATATTTGAATCTAAGTATAAATATTTAAAAGTTAAATATATTATATTTAAAAGATAGCTTAAAATCAGGAGTAAGTTGACTTTGAAATTAAAGATGATTTTGAGTCTAAAAGTATTTGAAATCAGGATAGATGCTTGATCCTTTTAAAAGGAAGGTTTTGAAATCATTTTGAAAACAAGATATAATTTTGAAAAAATATTTTGAATAAAAAGTTAGCGGATACAAAACAATGTTCCACTAGATTTTTCGTAGGTGCCATCCTACTTAGTGTTCCATCCCTTCAACAGCCTTGAAGTGGACTCCATTCCACTAATAAATTGGATTTTATGATGCCACTGCTTTTCTAGGACTTCTAACAAAATTTCTAATTAAAGAATAAATTACTTCAATTCTTGAACTCTTGATAATCTTGATACTCATGAGTCTTCAATCTTGATATCTTGACTCTCTATACTTTACAGTCTTCATTCTTGGTACCTGCATGGTTAAATCCTGCATATACATATATATAAACTTATACTGTTAGTATTTAGTTTTTATAATCTATTCTAAGGTTGTTGTCATCAAAACCATCATCTCACGGACTAACAAAGTTGTCCAAGGATAAGAAACGAAGGCACTCATCCAGTAACATCCTATTTGGGAATCACCTCTAAGATTAGTAGCGATAATAGAGCACTCATTCCATGATATTATATGACATGATAATTTCCCTGAGGGTCCAGTGAGAAGCAGCCCTATGTAATGACCCATAAATTTTATTAGTTTTATTTATTTAATTCATTGAATTTTTGTGAAATTTTAAATAAAAAATTTGGAAAAAAAATTGACATTTGAAATACATCTATTCAAACATAGAAAATGGGAATTTTCATCAAATAAAATGGAAGTTTATTTTATTCTACAATTTTATTTAAATACAAATCATTTAATAATTGATGGTAATAAATTGTTTTCCAAATATGACTATTTTTATATAATAAATTTGCAAACCATCTTCTGAGTGAGACGTCGTATTTATTTTCTTCAAATTTGTACTGATATTGCTTTGTCTACCTTATTTTCAGCAAATTATCAGCATTCTCAGTACCGATTATCGACTTTTGATAGAATGATTATACCACTGATATCTATATACTGTTTTGATCGTGTCGTCGTGCTGATCTCCGTAGTATGTCCGTTATGTGTTTGGGCGCCCGGTGGATAGCAAAATCTATAAAACGCCGGATCGTACCGTTATCCGTTTTAAAGTCTTTTGGTTTCTTGTCGGTTTTTGAGCCATTTGTTTACTGTGACTATTCAATTTTTCCTTATAATAAATGAAAATACATTTTCTTTATTAACTTCTGGAAATCAAACATTGGTTCACACTCTAAAAAAAGAAAGTAATATATGTGTTTCTTTATTTTGTTATGAGCTTGTCCTTCTAATATTCCTGAGGTATGCTTCGCCTTCCTCTGAAGAAAAAAATAATCTCGTCGACCTCATCAAACCCAAACGTCCAATCCTCCTCCCCTACATTTGCAACTTCCCTCCACCACACATGCAATCCTCTTTCTAATCCATCAGCCAACCCAACCTCCGGCCTTCATGCCGAGCCTGCCAACATACTCTCCACACAGGAGGATCCACCTCTCTCAGTGGCTTGTGTTCCCCTCTCCTCATCTGCACCAGGCCAGCCCGAGCATGCAAGCGACCCGGCGTGGTCACTATATCCCCTTACCATTATAGCTGCCATTCGCATGTTCATTTCCATTTTGCACAGTAAGGTATATATATTGATATATATGTGTAGATCTAATATTATGTCGGTTTATATATGTTGATATACATATATATCAATTAATATATATAGATATTATGTTGTATAAATGTTTTCACTTCGGTTTTATATGACTTCAGATTTTATTTCTATATTACTATAGAAGGTTTTGGGGACCTTTTCTCCTTCTGCTTCCTTTTTCAATGGGGACCTTTTGTCCTTCTATTATTCCCTTACTTTCTCCTGTACCATCTTCTATCCTTCCCATTCCTTCTTCTGTTCCTCCGTCTGTCATTTCCATTCGTCCCTTGTCTCATCATCCACCTGTCCCTATCTTAACTACCCCACCTATCCTTCCACCTCCTTCTCCTGACCCCCCTCCTCAAGCTGTCGCTGAGCAGTATCCTCCTCGCTTGTCCTCTTCTGATATCCATAGTATCATTCCTCCAGTGAACCATTCTTCTGCTCTTAACTTGTTGCCTTGGACTTCACTTTTCAAATCTAAGCCAAGAAATGCAGGTACGTACGTATCTCAGGATATACCACTTCAATTCTCTAGTGACGTGTTCTTTCCATCTAGTGAAATTATTAAGGCTGATACTGATGTTTAGAAGGACTAACTTGTGGGGTTTTTCCTTGATAAACCACTTCCTTATGCTTCTGTTGTGTATCATCTGAAGAAAGTATGGAAGCTGAAAGGTGAAGTTAAAGTAAAGTCAAATGGTTTTCTTTTTCTATTCAGTTTCTCTTCTGTTGATGATAAACATAGGATCTCCGAGTCAGATCCTGTTATAATGAGAAACATACTTTTATCTTAAAGTCGTGGGACGTTACTGTAGGTAATAGTTGTGGAACAATTCGATCTGTTCCTGTTTGGATCAAATTATATAACATACCACTATATGCCTGGTCTCATTATGGTGTAAATTGGTTGGCTTCAGGGGTTCGGAAGTGTTTGCACCAAAATTGGGCAACACCCTTTGGAAGTTTTCAAAGAGATACTAAATGAATAAATTAAATTGAAAATGAGTATTATCTAACAAAAAATCCAAGTCATAGAAAAGTAAATTGCACGAAAGACAATAATTTAGAGTGATTCGGCGTTTTGCCTACGTCCACTATGAAGTTTTATCACTTTTTTGCTTAATACTTTGAAGATTACAAGTGTTCTAGAGCGAAATACAGTAGATAGTAGACTTAAATTCAAAATCAGCAACAGTGAAAACGATATGGAGTGATTCTGGCAGCGTCCGGGCGTGCTTTATCTTTAGAAATTCTCCGATCTCTTTTCTGAATGACCAGGGGTTCTATTTATAGGTGTAGGAGGCTGATATTTCGGATAAAATTCGGGAAGACCGCTTCTGGCACGTGAGGGAGGCCCACGCGCCTGGCCTCAGGGAATCCGGGCCCAATTTAGGATCGATTCGAACTCTAGTTCGAGTCGATCAAAAAAGTGTCCAATCGAGGTGAAATTTGGTGTGGACATTCTTCAACATGTATGCAAGCTCCTGTGAAAATTTCATAGCATTTGGACTTATAGATCTAGAGTTATGATCGATTCAAGATTGCATTTTTGGTTGAAGCATCTCGTTCGAATCGATCCCCCTCGAATCGATTAGGGTCGAATCGATGGCATCACGCGCCCAAGTGATGATGTCGTGCGCATTTCCAGGGTCAACCTACTCTTCACTCCGAATCAACTGGATTGACTCCACATTTTTTGCCGCCTCGACTTAGTGGATTCGAAGATATTCATTTGTTTATGGATTCGAACGTGTGCTCGTTCGTATCGATCATGTTATACCATATCCGATCGATTTGAAGTCACTATTGCAAGATGGATCCGAAGCAAGGTCATAGGGTGGATTCGAAGCACTTCGTCTTGAAGGATAGAGGAGAGGTAGCATCATGGATTAGAAGTGACTCATGTGAACCGATTCGAACGACTGTTTTTTGATGGTTCCGAACCATATGGAGTCGAACTGATGGATTCGAATAGGGGCTTGGCCGATTGATTCGAACGACATCTCTACCTATGGATTCGAACCTAGGGCTATTTCCTCCACTTTTCGTTGGTGATAACATGAGCATACGAACTCGGATTGACTTGAAATTCGAAAATGTATCTTATCAATTGCAGCCCGATCCGGACTCGAATAAAATTCACCAATATTCGTGGCTATCCAGTAACATCCCGATGCGAGGATGTATGATCCTTATTCTCTAGTCAGTTCCTTGGTATCTCGGCCTTGCCAAAAGGCGGGATAACATTTGCCCCCCAAAGTACGTCTTGTGTAAACATAACGTGCTTTGAAAAGTTGCAGTTTCTCGTTTGATAACCATCACATGTTTCATTGAAAGCTGTATTCTGTATTGTTGTAATTGACCGTTGTATGATTGTGATTAGGTGTTTGTTGTCGGATCCACGACGAGATGAGCACTTGATCCCTATGAAAGGCAAAGATCAAGTATTAGTCAGACATATGTGCATATGTGTCATCTTGACTTTAGTTAACGTTGCGTGTTCGCAAGTCGTTGCCAGTTCAGTTTGTTATCGACTTCAGTATCGATCCTCTCCTGAACCGATTTGAGATTCGAGTTAAAACATTGTTTTGATGATTGTCTATGATTATACTCTTGTATTGATCCTCTCCTGAATCGATGTAAAAGGTAGACAAGTAATTTTTTCATATCGAAGCGATGCGTTCATTCTCATCGATGGCTTCCGATGGATTCGAAGTGATTGTTCGTACCAACAGTCTTCGAACCGCTGCGAGTCGATGGCCATGAAGTTGGTACTTCGAATCGATGGGATGTGGCGACTTCAATTCAGCTTTTGTTACTTGCTTCGTATCGATGAAGCTTCGTATCGACGAAGCTTTGTATCAACGCCACCTTGATGGATTCGAAGCGTGATGGGTTCGAACGTGACCGTTCGAATCGATCGATATTTGACCGGTAGTGATCGGTGAGACTGACCGGGAGGCGAATCGTCTTGTTTCCTTTCTAGGATCCGTATAAATACGCGAGGCTTGGCTCATTTTCACTTTTTACTTTTTACTGTTGCTCTGTCTTTCCCTTCGTGTCGATTCCCCAGACTCGAGAGAGATGCTTCTTCGACTCGATCGAAACCTTTAATCCTTCAGTCATAATAATAACAAATCAGGTAATTAATGGATCAAAACCGAGCTAAAAATGATGAAACTGGAATTTCCATCATTCTTGAATTCTTCTAAGATCAATTTCGAAGGATTGTGAGATCTAAGCGGAATTAATCGAACCGAGGAATGGAGCATGACAAAGTGTTGATGTTTCTTGAAGAAGAAAGAGATTCTGATTACTTTTTGCTTCGTATCGATTCAGGATGGGGTAGTTCGAGTCGATCTTAATTGCACGAATTCGTATCGATTGCTTGTGGGATGAAGTGGTTCGAATCGTTAGATTCGAACTCATAACTTCACGATCGATTCGAAGGTATCGAGCTCGACCGATACGAAGTCTTTCTACTGGGTTGATATGAATGCTCTCCTCATGGACTCGAAGCGCTACTTCAATTGATACTATGGACATCGTTCCAAGGGCCATATCGATTCGAAGCGCATCGAGTCGACCCTTATCGATTCGAAGCTCATCGAGTAGACCCGTATTGATCTGAGGTGATCGATTCGAACGTCCTCAATTCCAAAGAATGCAATACTTCTGACTTGCTCCAACTCCTGAACTACGACCGATCTCGAGCTGAAATTTGACGAACTTAATGATTAGCACAATTGATTCCGACGAGCTTTTGCCTTGCATAATTGAACTTGATTGTAGGACTACAATCGACTACCTTTTGAAGCTTGTCGATGGAACTGTGGCCTAATCAAAATATAACGGACTTATGCTTGAATCGATCGGTAACATCTGGATGACGAGGTTGTGACGGTCAGTGATAACGGTCATTTCCGGTCTCGATTTTCAAAGTTTTGTCGTTCGCACATCCTGCTGTTTGCAAATTTTCTCTAACTCTATAGAATCTTTCTAACTAATGCACAACGCTACACTGCACTACACACACTTTACACTGGGAATGAACGGGTTTTTTATGTGCTTAATGTTGCTTTCTGATGAGTTAGTTAGTTATGGAATCTTCGAGCTCTCAACAACAAGAAGTACAGAGTTCGCCTCCTCCGAAAATACTTGAAATCCCTGACATTCCTCCCGAAGCAGTTGGTCCGACTCCGGACGAAGTGCCGGAAGCCATATTTATCGATGATCCTATCGACTCCGTTTCGTCCAGTATTTCTAAAGCCTTACTGGGCTGAATCTTCTTGAAACATAACTTATCCCCGGACGACGTTTTGCTACCGGGCGTTGATGACAGACCTCACAACCCGCCCGAGGGGTATACTGCTTTCTATCGTCACGCCTGTGCGGCTGGAACTCTCCCTCCATTTAACCAATATATCAGGGAGATGTTACCGTTCATTGGAATCTCCCCCTTACAATTTCATCCCAAAGGACACGCATTGCTGAACAGTGTTTTTGTCCTATTTATGGATCATATCTTTCGTCCGCCAAGGCCAACCGAGATTAGACACATATTTAACTTCAAGAGCAGGGGCTATAGCCCATCTTTCACCTTTTTAGAAGCAG
The DNA here is from genome assembly GCA_030765085.1 of Allium cepa. Classification (NCBI taxonomy): domain Eukaryota; kingdom Viridiplantae; phylum Streptophyta; class Magnoliopsida; order Asparagales; family Amaryllidaceae; genus Allium; species Allium cepa. Next base: position 712,045,728 of record CM060938.1, on the reverse strand, counting down.
TTAGAAACTGCCAGATCATGACGGGAGCCTGGACCAGACTCAGTTATTTTAAAAATGAATGGTTTTTTGTTCGATGCCCCCCAGGGTTTGCTAGGCGATGGCTGTCTAGACGTAAGTGTCGTAAATTGCACAAGCCTTCTTTAAATAGTCGTTATCAATACTTGTACTAATATCAGGTGTTCTTCTTGCAGTTATCATCTCAAGGCCTGACGGTGGATATTACAAAGGCGTGTTCCGAAGTTTACAAGAGGTCCCGAGTGATTTGCGGCACATCGACTCTGCGTTAACTGACGATAACTTAAGGACGCTGGGTTTAATTGAGGTGAACCAGAGCATTGTTATCGAGGGGTTGGCGAAACCGGCTTCGAAGACAAAGAAGAAAACGGTGAAAAGAAAACCCGACATAGTAATAAGAGAAATGAGCGACGATGAGAGGACGCCCACTGATACCGAGCTAGCGGTTGATCTTTCCTGAATAGAAAAGAAGAGGAAAGGCAAGGATGTTGTCCCTAAATTTAAGAGACGGAAGTCTGTTGTCGTATCTCGTTTGATCCCTGGAACTACCATCTCTGACGCCGCTCCTTGTCAATCAGGAAACGCTTTTATAGGACTGGATGACATTCCTATCCCGGAATATGTATCTCTCCACCACAAGTCTGGGTTAGATGAACTCCGGGAAGCGTTAGAAATAAGCGAGCCTTTACCCGTTAGTGCAGTCGACACTTCTGGTTGGTCGGGGGTTTTGCACATTTGCATACACTTTCATAACACTACACGACTTCCGCACAGATTGTATTTCTTTCGCCCGGTATTTAACTGAACTGCTTCTCTTTTTCAGGTACTATATCTGGCCATCAATCTACACTAGACAAATTCCGAAGAGTGCATAACCCTTCGTCTTATTATGAATCTCGACATGGTGACTCTGATCGCGATCGCGAATGGAGGTATCATGGCCAGGAATATTATGCAAGGGATCATCCACGTAGTTACTCTAGTCATGAGCGTTTGGACAGAGACCGGAGATACCGCTTCCCTTCTCGTTCTCCTCCGCCACCCCGAAGCCATATTCAGATATCCGAACCTCTACGACAGCAGCCGTCTTCACAGGTTTCGAGGCTTGAGTCACATCGCTCTAGAACTGAGGTTGTTACGACCACGGCTGCGGAGGAGGCCCCTATTGAACCATCCGATGAAGGGGCTATCAGACTTGCTCAATTGAAGAAGGACTTCCTGGAAATTTGCTTCGACGCTTGTATTTTTCCTCCAAATCTTAAAAGAATTCCCGAAGATGCCGTGACCACAGCACTTAGCTATACCCACGATTTCTATGCTCAGTACAAAGAATGGTATAAGGCGGCTGTTAAAGCTTGAAAAGTAGCCTTTGATTGGGCCAAAATTATTGAGAAACTGGAACCCGACTTGGCTCAGAAGAACCGTATTGTCGATATACTTCAATCTGAGGCGGAATCCTCCCGTAAGGCCGAAGTTGAATCGCTAAAAAAGGCCGATGAGACATTAGTTGAGATGGCAAAGATGCAACAAGCACATTGCACTTTAGTTGAAGAATTGGGCCATCGATACAAAAATGTTGAGGCCGAACGGGATGCGGCAGTTAAAGAACTAGAGGAATTAAAGGCTAAGTTTGCTGATATAAACAAGGAAAAAGATGATGCTAATACGGCCGCACAAGAAGCGTGTGAGCAAGCTGTGTCTCTTCGGGCTGAGTGCGATGCAGCAGTCGCAAGAGTTAAGGAGGTTGAAACGGAAGTAGAGGAGAAAGTCCAGGCAGAGAGGTTCAAGATGGAGGCCGAATTTGACGAACTCCTAGATACGTATAATACCAACGTGTTAGAGCACAGAAATCTCGCCTGGCTAGGAGATTACTCTATGCTTCTCTGCAATGCCTGGAAAAAATTAGTGGAGAACAAGAGGATGTCTTGCCCGGATGGAGTATTAGATGAGTTTGAGCTTGAGTCACGTCTGCTTAGCGAGGAAGAGAGGAGAACTCTTCATGAGGCGATAATTTCTATTGAGAAGGAAAACTTGGCATCCATCAAACGGAGAACGGCGAAGGTTCGGGTGTCGCGCATCATAGTGAGAATATCGAAGTCCCTATCCCGACTTCGTACGAAGTTATCGCCGCGGTTAACCCACAAGTTATTCCTGCTTACAATCCAGACCAATCGGGGTTATCTTCTGGTAAGACTGCCGTCTCCGATCCTGTTCAAGCTCCAAGGCAAGGTAAGGAAGGTACTTTGATTATTTCCCTCATGTCTTAAAGTATCGATTTTTTGAGAGAATTTACTGGACTGATTACTTTTTCTCTCCTTTGTTAAGTGACTGGGAGTGCCGCATTTGTGTCCACAGTTCCTCCTGTCCTATATCCTACGCATGGAGTTATTGTCACCGAGGCGATTTCAACTGCTGCCATGGCCGGTAATATTGGAGAGGGGAGCTCGATGTTATTTGATGCTCAAATGATTGAAGAGCTACTTGGTCATTCTCTTGACCCTATTCTTGATCCGTCATTCGCGATGAGTGGAGCTGTTCCAGTTTTCAGTTCTGTCATGACGACCACTAGTGTATCCAGTGCAGCTCAGTTGTCTCGAGAAGAAGAGATTTTAGCTGAGATAAGCGCTGAGATGGCCACGATGATAACGGTCGGTGGTTCTGGAAGCGACACTGCCCCCTCAAGCTTATCTTCTTTAATGGTGATCTCTCCTAGTGGCACGGTGACCGTCTAAAGCATTGCCGAACAGACACCTGTCACAGCTCCCATGCCTTCGGTTCGTCCTTCCAAAAGGATCTCTGTCCCCTCTAGTTCTGAGGAAGATGTTGATATTATGCCAGATCCGGAGGATGTTTCAAAGAAGGGCAAGAAATCGTGTAGGAAGCCGGGTAGTGGGTCCAGCGGCTCGACTCCAAAGAAGAAGCCCCGGAAGAAGAAGGAGTGAGCTTCTTGTTTTATCATGTAGTTGTGAATAACAATTCTTTTACTTCTTCTTTTGTTCTTTTAGAGCCATGTATATGTGTGGATTTGGCCTCCACTTAATTGAAACCTTTTGGCTTGCCATGAATCAAACCTGTTTTTGTTAGTTGATGGAATGGGAAGTTGCTCTTTTCTTTTGCTTAAGTGTTTGCAGTGTTTATTTTTTATCTGCCAAGTATGAAAAACATAATTTCGTGTCATGATTGATGAATGAGTTGTACGCCTGGCATTGTACTTCTTCTGTTAGCGATTAACACTTAAGCTTTTTTGCCCCCAAGTTTCGGGGAACAACATTTGCATCTTGGTGGTTGATCGCACTTATTGCGAATCTTAAGCACATGTCCACGCTCTGGAGACTTAGGATAATTTGAGATCGATAGTCCGATTCGCACTCCAGGAATTTGAGAGTTATCGATGTTTGTTACACGGTTCGCGCTTCGGAAACCTGGAATTGATGTTTATACTCCGCTTCACGCCGAGAACTTGGAGTTAGTATTGATATTTTGGTTCGCATTCCGGGAACTTTGACGTAGTATTTGTGCTCCAATTCGCACTCTGGGAATTCGGAGATAGCATGTATGTTTGGATTCGCGCTCCGGGAACCTGTAATTTATGTTTATACTCCATTCACGCTCTAGGAAGTTGGAGTTATTTAATGTTTATACTCCAATTCGCACTTTGGGAAGTTGGAGTCCGTTCGCGCTCTGGGAACGAGTTATTGAATGTTTATACTCCAATTCGCACTCTGGGAATTTGGAGTCCGTTCGCACTCTGGGAACGAGTTGCTGGATGCTTATACTCCAATTCACACTCTGGGAAGTTGGAGTCCGTTTGCGCTCTGGGAACGATTTATTGAATGTTTATACTCCAATTCGCACTCTGGGAAGTTGGAGTCCGTTCACGCTCTGGGAACGAATTATTGAAAGTTTATGCTCCAATTCGCACTCTGGGAAGTTTGAGTCCGTTCACGCTCTGGGAATGAGTTATTGAATGTTTATACTCCAATTCGCACTCTGGGAAGTTGGAGTCCGTTCGCGCTCTGGGAACGACTTATTGAATGTTTATACTCCATTTCGCACTTTGGGAAGTTGGAGTCCGTTCGCGCTTTGGGAACGAATTATTGAATGTTTATACTCCAATTCGCATTCTGAGAAGTTGGAGTCCGTTCACGCTCAGGGAACGAATTATTGAATGTTTATACTCCAATGCGCACTCTGTGAAGTTGGAGTCCGTTCGCGCTCTGGGAACGAATTATTGAATGTTTATACTCCAATTCGCACTTTGGGAAGTTGGAGTCCATTCGCGCTCTGCGAATGAGTTATTGAATGTTTATACTCCAATTCGCACTCTGGGAAGTTGGAGTTAGTAAAAGGATTGTCGTGTATCAATCCTTGTAAATGCTGGTGTAGTGTTCTGTCCCCGAGCTTGGGTTTCACTTAGTGAGTGACCGGTCGTATCACAGTCACTCCTTATTTGAATAAATCCCACCGCGTGATGGAACTTAGTGGTCCGTGCAACATGATATTATACGTCATTTTCAGTGAATCACAAATTTTGGCTCGAAGAGATGGCATTTTATTGCTGAAACAAAAGAAACATGGCAAAATCAGATGCCTTATTACAAGTTCAAACTTAGAAATGCAAAAATAAAATGCTAAGGAAGAGATTGGCTAAAAATAGATAAATAAAGCCTGTCATGTGAAGTAACGACGGAGACTTTCGCTATTCCAAGCTCTCGGTAAAGTAAGACCGTCAATGGTTGACAACTTGAACGTGCCATCTTCGAGCTTTTGTGAAATCTAATACGGCCCTTCCCAATTTGGCTTCATGTGCGAGGATAAATTCTCTTGAGTACGAGATCGCCGGGTTCAAAGGTTCGCGGTCGGACCTTGCCATTGTATATTCGAGCGACTCGACCCCGATATGCGGCTGCCCTTAAATCAGCTTCTTCACGCTTCTCATCGAGTAGATCCAGAGATTCGGCAAGTAATATGGCATTCGTTTTTGGATCATAATATGTCACACGATGAGAGTGAACTTCCAATTCGACTGGAATAACGGCTTCAAAGCCATAGGATAGAGAAAATGAAGTGTGTCTGGTTGCAGTCTTGTGAGTCGTTCTGTAAGCCCATAGAGCCATAGGCAGTTCATCAACCCACTTGCCCTCGGCTTTTTCTAGTCGTTTCTTCAAAATAGACTTGATAACCTTATTGACGGCTTCAACTTGACCATTTGCTTGAGGGTGTGCTGCTGCAGAGAATTTCTTATGGATGTGAAATCGTTGACAGAAGTTCTTGAATTCAACACTGTCGAATTGGACTCCATTATCGGTGATAATAGTATGCGGGAGACCAAACCGACAGATGATGTTGCGCACCACGAAGTTGATTACTTTCTTTGTCGTAATTGTTGCAAGAGGTTCAGCTTCATCCCATTTGGTGAAGTAATCAACTGCGACGATGGCGTACTTCGCGCCACCTTTAGCTAAAAGCAATGCACCAATTATATCAACTCCCCATATTGCAAATGGCCAAGGACTGACCATTTGGGTTATCTCAATAGGTGGAGCTTTGGTAATTTGAGCGTGTTTTTGGCATTTATCACACTTTTTGGCATAGTCCATAGCATCGCGATTTACGGTAGGCCAATAATACCCATATCGGAGTATTTTCTTGGCAAGTGCTTGCCCCCCAATGTGATCGCCACATTCTCCTTCGTGCACATCGTGTAACAATCGTTTGACTTCGTCGTATGCGATACACCAAAGAAGAGGAATAGAATATCCCCTTCGATACATAACTCCATTCTGAATGAAAAATCATGAAGCTTTTCGAAGAATTTGTCTTTTCGAAGAATTTGTCTTTTCTCACTTCGACGCTCGGGTAATATGCCACGTTCAATGTAATCTTGGTAGGGGGTCATCCACGATTCCCTGCGGGAAGTGGCTTCAAATGTGAATTCATTCTCTGCTCGGTCAATGCTCGGAGAGGATAAAGTTTCGACACGAGTCCCAAGTGTTGAGCTTCGCCTGTACTAGCCAACTTTGCCAACGAATCGGCTTTCTGATTATGCTCTCGGGGTACGTAGAAAATGGTATAATAATCGAATTGATCAAGTATTTCTCGGACTCGGGCTAGATAAGCAGATAACCTTCGATATTTGGCCTAGTATTCACCCCTAACTTGGCATACTATCAACTGGGAATCACAGTAGATTTCCATAGCAATAATTCTTAGGTCACGGGCCAACTTCAACCCAGTAAGAAAAGCTTCATATTCAGCTTCATTGTTGGTTGCATGTAAATCAAACTTTAAAGCGTAGCATATGGATCGGCCCTCGGGGGTTTCAAGCACTGTCCCTGTGCCCGAGCACCGATCGTTGGATGCACGATCAGTATATAGCTTCCATATGTATTCAGAAGATTTACTAGTTTCAGGTAGGTCTTCAGGAATAGTGAATTCGGCAATGAAATCTGCAAGGACTTGACCGTATATGGCTCGTCTCGGAGTATATGTGATGTCGAATTGACTCAGTTCAATATTCCATTTTAGTAACCTGCCAGACGTCTCAGGTCGTGTGAGGACTTGTCATAACGGCTGATTGGTGTGAACAGTGATGGGATGATCCTGAAAATATGGATGGAGCTTCCTCGAGGCGATGACTAGGCAGTATGCCAATTTTTCTAACCTTGGATAATTTCTCTCAGCTCCGGTTAATCGTTTACTAACGTAGTAGACCGGTCTCTACACTCGGTCTTCCTCCCGAACCAACGCAGCAATGATGGCGTTTTCAGATATTTCCAGATAGATGTATAACTGTTCATGATCAACAGGTTCTGAAAGAATCGGCAGTGTGGAAAGATGCTGAACTAGTGATTGAAATGCGCCCTCACATTCCGTAGTCCATTCGAAGTTTCGTTTCCCTTATCGGATCAGGTCGAAGAAGAGTATGCATTTGTCAGTTGATTTCGAGATAAACCTGCTCAGTGCTGCAACCTTTCCATTAAGGCTCTGAACCTGTTTTATGGTCCTTGGAGTTTGAAGATTCCTGATCGCCCAAATCTTTTCGGGGTTGGCCTCTATTCCTCGAGCGTTGACGATAAACCCAAGGAGTTTTCCGGATGCGACTCCAAAATGACATTTTAGCGGATTAAGCTTCATCCCGTATCTACGGAGGACATTGAACATTGACCCTAAGTCTTTGACATGATCAGTGGAGTATCGCGATTTTACCAACATATCATCTACATAAACTTCCATAGTTTTCCCGATCTGGTCAGCAAACATTCGATTAACTAAGCGTTGGTAAGTTACTTCGGCATTCTTTAACCCAAAAGGCATGACCTTGTAGCAGTATAGTCCCAGGTCAGTTACAAAGCTCGTATGTTCTTGGTCGGGCACATCCATGGGTATCTGATTGTAACCAGAATAAGAATCCATGAAAGATAATAATTCATGCCCGGCCGTTGAATCCACAAGTTGATCGATTCGGGGAAGTGGAAAGCTGTCTTTCGAACAAGCCTTATTTAAGTCAGAGTAATCGATGCACATTCTCCATTTCCCATTCAGTTTTCGGACAAGTACAGGGTTGGATACCCACTCCAGGTACAAAGCATCCCGGATAAACCCATTCGCTCATAGTTTATCAACTTCTTCTTTGAGGGCGACAGATCTCTCTGGATCCATATCGCGTCTTTTTTGTTTGACCGGGATATACCGTGGGTCAATATTCAAGGTGTGGCTCGTGATGTCCAGCGAGATTCCACACATATCAGAGTGCGTCCAAGTGAATACGTCTAGATTTGCTTGGAGAATTTCGACCAATTCCCATTGCGCTTGTCGGTTTAGTTGAGACCCAATCATTAACATTTTTGAATCATCATCATTATTAACTGGTGAATGTCAATTATAAGCTCGGCTGGGGAAGCTTGACTTTCTTTAGATTCATCATTATCTTCAGTGTCTCTGGGGTCTAGATCCTTCTGGAATTGGTCATGGTGCCCGGGCCGAGGCCCAGGCACTAATGTCAATCATCGGCGAAACAGACGCAAGGAGATTCCTCCACGCCCTTTCCTTTCTCCTTTCTCTGTGCTTCTCGTAGTTCAGCAACATAGCAGGCTCTCCCAGCAGCCTGATCTCCTTGAATGACCCCAATCCCGCGATCAGTGGGGAATTTCAAAGTTAAGCACCATGGGGCAATTGCTGCCCTGAATTCGGCAAAGGCCGGTCGGCCCAAAAAAGCATTGTATGGAGAGTGGATATCTAGGACAACAAATTGTAGCATTCGGACTCTTCGGCGTTCTCTAACTCCCAAATCCATTGGCAACTCCACCACTCCAGTGGGTATATTAGCACTTTCGTCGAAGCCATGGATTCTAGATTGACAAGGCTTTAAATCTTCGGCTTCCATCTTCATTTGATCATACGCTCTCTTAAACAAGATATTTACTGAACTCCCACTGTCCACCAGGATCCTCTTCATCCAAGCATGACCAACCTGGGCAGATATGACTAGTGGGTCTATAGTTGGGCTTCGACCTTATCAGCAGCTCGATTTCTAAATATGATGTCATCTTCCATCGTCCTCTGTTGTTTGGCCAGAGCCCCTTCATCAAGTGTACTGCGACTCTCGAAATTCACATGCCTGATCGAATTGGCGTATGATTCCATTTCCCTCCAGCTTCGGTCCGCTGGATGAGGTCCACCACTAACTTTATTTATGACCAATCTCCTGCCTGTACTAGCGGGCTCCTCCTGTCTCTCTTGGTTTTGTGCGTGATTTTGGTTTGACGGGCCCACACCACCAGCCTGTGGTGCCCGCACGAATTGATCTAACTTCCTTTCCCTGATCAATTTTTCAATAAGATCTTGCAAATGCCTGCAATCATTGGTATTGTGTCCGTAACTTTCGTGGAATCTACAAAACTTCCCCGTTTGAATCTGTCTCTCCGACGACGGCTTAGGAGTCGGCTTCTTATACTGCATCTCATTACAAGTTTGTACATACACGTTTTCGAGTGACGTATTCAACGGTGTATAGCTTTCAAACATTTGCGCCCTACGTCGGGGGTAACGATTCTGATCTTGCTTCTTATTTCTATTATCGTTGTTCCTCGGCTGGGTTTGCTTGTTTTGAATATTCAATTGTACTTTTCCAGAGCTCTCCCCTGACTTCTTAACTGCCATATAGCTTTGAATTCCTTCATTGCTGGGTCTCGCATCGTCCTGCTTCTTAGATTGTTTCGCTTCCTCACGCCTTAAGAATTGGGCGGCTTTGGAGTAGAAACGATCCAACGATGCGGGAGGTTTCCCAGCTAGGCAATTTCCAAATTCAGAGTCGGGGCCAATCCCCTTAGTCAAGGCCATCAAGATTGAATTATCATTAGGGTTAGTGATCTCTGCACAAGCGGCATTGAATCTTTTCAAATATCGCCTGAGTGTCTCTCCTGGAGCTTGAGTGACACTAGATAAAGTATTTATGTCTTTAGGCCTGGCAATGTGCATACGGAACTGTTCAACAAATTTTGTAGCCAAATGGTCAAATGAAGAGATAGCTCGTGGTGGTAATCGTGTAAACCACATCGTCGCAATTCACCTTAAAGAAATGGGAAAACTACGGCATTTTACTGCATCATCAGCTCTTGCAGCAGTCATCGACCATTCATATTTCAGAATATGTTGGTTAGGGTCGGAACTTCCTTCATACATGGGGAGGGTCGGCATCCTCAATCGCCGAGGAGGTTCAGCATATAATATGTCATCAGTGAACGGAGTATGACTTCGGGAGGTTCCCCAATCGTCATTTGTTAAGCCCTGACTTTCGCGGATCATTTGGCGTACCATAGCTGAGAGGTCCGGTGTTGCTATATTCGGGGGGTGGCGAGCCAAAGTGTGGTTGGGTTCCACAGTGCGAGGTAGGATCGGCCGCTGTCGACGATCCATGTCTCGCCTCCTTGGCTCGGTGTCTTCAGAGACATATGGTCCCGGAGTATGTTCCTACTGGTGGTAGTTCTGATTGGAGTGATTTCGGGCATCAACTCCTACGTCAACTGCAGTGGCGGTGGCTTGGTTATCCGTAGTATGTTGTGGGTCAGTGCCTCCTCGTGAGGAGGGTCCTGTATGAAAACTGGCAGAAGGGCCAACTCTTATCTGCCCAACAGTTAATGCTTGTTGGTAACCAGCAGTAAGCGCATGGCTTCCGTCTAGACTGGGACGGGTAGATCTGCCGCTGTAATCAGATGAGGTAGAGCTTTCAGTAGAGGAATGACAGGCGTGGTCCCTTCTGGATCTTCTACGCCTTTGGCGGTTTAGTTGATTAGTCAACTCAACATTGGAACGTAATTGTTCAGTCAGCTGTTGCCGACTTTGGGTTAGTTCCTGGAGTAATGTTTGGAACTATTGTCGAGTGACGGGACCTGACGGATCTGAATGCCCGGTATCATCTTGATTGGGTGGAGGTAGTTGCATGGGATTTTGTCTATCTCGGCCTTCTTGGCCAGCGGCAGTAGAAGTCGTTCTTGTGCTAACCATCTTGAGGTGTAGAATCATTTCCTAGATTTTGGTAAATCTGAATAGTATGGAAGGAGTCTGAAATTGAAGTCTGGACTTTTCTCTTTGATTTATGCAATCCGGTATCGATGACAGATCTAATGAGTAGGAGAAAACCTTGGTTTTCTCAGTGAAAGCACCAAAGTGTTCGCACCAAAATTGGGCAACACCGTTCGGAAGTTTTTGAAGAGATAATAAATAAAGAAATTAAATTGAAAATGAGGACTATTTAATAAAAACTCCAAGTCACAAAAAGTAAATTGCACGGAAGACAATAATTTAGAGTCGTTTGGCGTTTTGCCTACGTCCACTATGAAGTTTTATCACTTTATTGCTTAATACTTTGAAGATTACAAGTGTTCTAGAGCGAAATACAACAGATAATATACTTAAATTCGAAATCAGCAACAGTGAAAACGATATGGTGTGATTCTGCCAGCGTCCGGGCGTGCTTTATCGTTATAAATTCTTCGATCCCCTTTCTGAATGACCAGGGGCTCTATTTATAGGTGTAGGAGGCTGATATTTCGGCTAAAATTCGGGGAGACCGCTTCTAGCACGTGAGGGGGCCCCACGCGCCTGGCCTCAGGGAATCCGGGCCTACTTTAGGATCGATTCGAACTCTAGTTCGAGTCGATCAAAAAAGTGTCCAATCGAGGTGAAATTTGGTGTGGACATTCTTCAACATGTATGCAAGCTCCTGTGAAAATTTCATTGCGTTTGGACTTGTAGATCTCGAGTTATGATCGATTCAAGATTGCATTTTTGGTTGAAGCGTCATGTTCGAATCGATCCCCTTTGAATCGATTAGGGTCGAATCGATGGCATCACGCGCCCAAGTAATGACGTGGTGCGCATTTCCAAGGTCAACCCACTCTTCACTCCGAATCAACTGGGTCGACTCCACATTTTTCTCCGCCTCGACTTAGTGGATTCGAAGATATTCATTTGTTCATGGATTCGAATGTGTGCTCGTTCGTATCGATCATGTCATGCCATATCTGATCGATTCGAAGTCACTATTTGTAACGACCCGTAAATTTAACTGGTTTTAATAGCGTTATTAATTAAAATTTTGTGAAATTTTAAACGATTAAATTTTAAAATAAAAATTTGATATCTGGAATGCGTCCTGTTAAACATAGCAACCGGTAAATTTTCGTCCGAAAATATGAAAATTTATTTCGCGCGTAAATTTACTTCAATCTAATTAGTTAAAAAGCGATGAAAATAAAACGTTTTCAAAACTAAAATATTTTTACATAGAAAAATTCTAAACCATTTTTTGAGCAAGTTTTCAGTTTGTCGTTTTTACAAATTCGGACATCTTTGGCTCCGTCGATCTTAATTTTCTGCGATTTTTATGCATTTTCCGTAGTATAAAATTCGAATTTCCATACTTCAATCGTACCACTGATAATTGTGTACTGTTTTGACCGTCTCATCGCGTTGGTCACAATTGTATACCCACTTCTGTGTTTCGGTGTTCGGTTCGCTGCGGAATCTGCGTAAACGGTAACCATATCGGTACCCGTTTTGTAACTTTTGGTTTTCCATCCTTTCATTTCTATCGTGTAATCCAATAGCCGCTTACTTTTCATATTCCCAGAAATTATATCTAACTTTTACTATTCTAACGGTTAAAAAGATATTTGCTTTTATGTACTGTTCATTCCTTTAAAGATAATAAAACTATTTGTTTCTGTTCAAAATACTCCCTCTCTTACCTTTCTTGTTTTAATATCAGCAGAGCCATTCTTCTTCGTTCATGTTTCCTTTTCCCTCATTTATTTCATTCGCATACCCGATCCACCACCGTGCTCTCCAGCCTCCCCACCATCTCCTTCCTCCTTTAGCCGCACCTCTGGCCATCTCAGCCCACCCGAACGAGCCCACGTCCCACGCTTGAGCAGCGACCCCACTTGAACCTCGCCCTCCCTTCCACGCAACCCAGCTGTAGTCCACACTGCTCTTATTCCCATCACCTATAGCCGCATGTACTCTAACCACCTCGTACATCTCCTGTCACCTTTCCCGAGACCACAAACCACGTGAGCATCTCCTATCATAGCCGCAAACAAGCCTCCTCCTCCTCTGCCGAGCTCGGCTCTTCCCTGCGTGGTGCATCCCTTCCGCCTTCTCCTTCAACTTGCCGAGAACGGGAACCATCAGCTTTCCTTGCGTCTATCTTGTATCCTTCTAGACGTGGTGGCAGGTTAGTTTATATAGGTAAAAACAAGTTTATTTCATTAGTATATTAAAAAAAAAAAGTGTATATAGTTTATACAAGCTTGTTTAAGAAGTTAACAAATCTGTTGTATAAATTAGGTTCATACAGTGTATATAGGAAGTTATAAACGTATGTCAGCATATATGTTTTGGATATACATATATATAAATCTTACAGTTTGTTTTATACCTTGTTATATTTTGTATAAAATATAATGTTTATGCTACTTGCCTATATTTTTAGTTTATTTTATAACCAATGTGACTATATTCAAAATTGGTTCCCAACTTATACAGAGTATTGTAAATATCAATTATATATAATGTGTTATGATCTGTTAGAGAGAAAATATTTATAATAATAGTATTGAGTATTGATTTCTCAATTGCATATATAAATTTTCATATGACTAAAGCTGTACAAACCATATTTCTCATAAACTATGAACCAATCTGTTGTATATATATGCATTATCGGACCATTATACTAAGTCATATTTAATTATGTACTTTTAAATTCTATTATTGATTATATATATATATATATATACATATACCTTGAGTCTGTCTATATGAGGTTTCAAGTTATAATATATTTATTTTATTTTTACGTGCTTTAAATGGATATTGATTTTTTTTAGATAACAACGAACATAAAAGTGATCCGACATTTGTCGAAGTGAACTTCACAAATATAGATATATAGATATAAGGATTCACTTAATATTGGCTTAAATATTTATATAGAAATCTTAATTTGTATTTTGTTCATCGATTTTAGTTTGTCGTGCCTCCTTCCTTCATCAAATTCGTGCCAATCTTGCATTGCTTTGCGATTTGACATTTGGATTGTTCGATTGTCTAGTCAAGATTCAATTCGCAGCTGGTTCTGTAGTCTATCCTCTCTAGCCTCGAAAGGTGAGCAATCACTCACGATTAATATTCTTTTATTTATTAAATTCGATTTCAATTGAAACGACAATTGAAATATACTGCTATTATTTATTGCACTGTTATTTATGTATCAGTTCACCTTTGACATCTGACACCGTTATCTGTTATATATGCAATAATAATCCAGTCTGGTTGATAATTGATTGTTTGTTTGTTGTTTATATTGGATGTAAAATTGTAATGTATAAAGTGATGAATATTATGCAATTGAATTTGACGTAGGATAGCTTAAATTTGTGAATTGACGTATGTATTGAATTTGATTAGTTAATTTAAATAATATGACCCCTTTTAATTGTTAAGTTAATCGACATGTAGAATTTGATAAATTACACTTTGAACCTTGAACGTATATTGGATAAATTGTTGTAGAATTGAAATTGAACGACAAGTGAAAAACCGTAATGTAGTAATCTTTAATCTACATGAAATGACAGTGTAGATTCTAGAAATAATTATATTAATTCGCACAAACAACAATGTGAATTAATACGATTATTTCGGGATTATTTGCATTGATTATTGGATTGCTATTGATGTTTGCTATTGCTTGTTTATTTACTTTGACACCATCCCTGTTATCACACCGCAAGTTCCCTTTGCTATGCTTTGATTTTGAATTAAATTGGAATCGGGTTGAAATGATAAATACCCAAATGAACTTGACTTAGGATAGAGAATTAAATAAAAACCCGATTGGTCAATAATTTGATTTAGAAATAAAATAATGATTTTATTCGAATAAAAGAATAAGTTTTGAAATGAAATTGGAATTTGAATTTTTGAAAGGAAAATGCAAAGATTGAATTCTGAAACAAATATTAACGTAGTAATTGATGAAAGAACGTTGTTTGAAATTTAATTATTTAATAATTAAATTTGGAATTATTAATAAATAATTTGGAATTAGTAATAATTGAGTTTTGAAATTAGTGAGTTTGAAATCATTTAATAATTAAATTTGAAATTATAATTAAGTTTGAAATTATTAAGTTGAAGTTATAATTAAGTTGAAATGATTTGATGATTAAGTTGAATTCATAATTAAGTGAAAATGATTTAATAGTTAAGTTTGAATTGAAAATCAAGTTTGTAATTATTAAATTTTGAAATTATTAATAATTAAGATTGAAATTATTTAATAATTGAATAAGATTGAATTATTTGATAATTGAATTCTTTAATAAGAGAAAGTCGAACCTTCGATTAAGTGAATTGATCTTCGTTAACAAACGAAATGGGGTTTCTTTATTTATGAAGTTTGGAAAAATATTTAAATAAGTAAATAAGTGAAATTGAACTTCTCGAATATGTGAAAGTTAGTTTTATTAATCGAGTTTGGAATTTGTGACTAAGTAAATAAATAAACGGAATTGAATTTCTTTAACAAGAGATAAATGCGTTTATTGAAACAAATGTAAGGCTTGTAGTTTAAGAATTTGATTGACGAATTTAACTTAATTACGTTTGTAAGCTTTGACATAATGAAGTTGAACGTAAATAATTGGTTTAATGAATTGGAAATTAAATGAAAATTGTTTTGAATGATAAATTTACTTAACGAATATTGAATGAAATCGATAAATGAATTTAAAATTGATTTGAATGTTAAATTGAATTTATTTAAATAATTACGGAATGAAATTTATATTTGAACTTGAATCAATATTTGAATTGTTAAATAAAATTCGAAATTGAATTATAAGATTTTGTAACGGTAATTTGGAAGTTTTGAAACGTAAATTATGAGATTGATTTTGGAAGACAAATGAAATGTTGATTTATAAATTTTAATTGGAATTGAATCTGGTTTGGTTTGAAATATATTAAACGACCAATCGGTGTAATAATTACGAAAGTTATTAAAGAGACCGGAATCGGTTATGGATATACTCTCTATCTAAACCGAAAACCACTTTAATAACTATACGCGGAGTGATGATCCAGAACGAAGTGGTTGGAATGATGTACGTGATGACTGAAGAAAGAGAACGATAATGGATAGCCTTGACACTTGTGTCAAATTTGAAATGACTAAAATCAGGAGCCGTGCCGGGCCAAATGGGGTTAGCCACCTCGAGCGGACACACTTCTTCGTAACTACTACTCATTACTTGTGATTGATTGGTGCACCCTCGGAATTTCAGGAGTGTTGTTTCGCGGTGTTGCGGTCGCTGCGGCGATGCGTTCTCACCAGTCCGGATCAGGCAAACGGTAGTTTCACTACCTTGGGTATTGCCTCATGTGCCTTGTCATACTTGTATCCCTATATGCGCGACCACTACGAATTTGTTTTGTGTTATACCTATGGAGTACTCCCTGATATCCCACCAGTTTACGGTGGAGTTTACAGTGCTGTATAGACTATGACATTTATATAAAAACGTGTTAAGGGGGATAATGGTAACGCCTTAACACTATTTTGATATTTTATATTACTGATAGACATTATCTATTTAGCGTACACTACTACATAGTAGATAGTTTAACGGATCCTTAGAGGATGGTGATTCCAACATCCTTTGAGTTACTTGTATTTCGATTGCTATTTCACTTGAGTTGGATTTATTGATATGAGAATATTAATCCTGACTCGAGTGTTTTGTATTTTCTTTACGCTCAGGTCAGATTGAGCTGTTCAGCTTTTGAGACTCACCTTTGGAGTTGGAGCTTTGCTTGAAGATCCAGCCATCTACTCTGCTTTCAGTATTCGATGATTCCAGTGATGTATTCTGATTTGTATTTGTTGTATCGTATTTCTCTTCTGTTGTAAACTATGATGTATCTTATATATTTATATAGTAGCTTCATGAACTACTATCTCTTTTACTTCCGCTGCATATTATTACTCTGTGTCTGTGATTCTGTGATTATTTATTTACTGTATATCTGAATTTGCCAAATTTTAAATTAACAATTCAGTATTTTGAATTATTCAAGTCCGACATGTGCGGATGCGAATAGTCCAAAATAGCGAGTCGTTACAGTTGGTATCAGAGCTTTTGGTAGCTCTAGGCAAAACTTAGCATATATGGTAAATATATTTACAGAATCACTATCATTCGAGTTTCAATCTTTTCCTTTTAACTCAATTCCTTTGAATTTTGGAACGTTCTCTGCGGTTTCAAAATTCATTCATATCCCTCACTATTTATCTTCTTTTGATTCTGGAGTACCCCATAACTCCACTTCGAATGATCTTTATAATGAATCGGCGGTCTCACCAATCTTCGAATTATTTGTAAATGGGTGAAACTCCTTTACAACAGGCCTTGATTTACCTTAGATTTCTGTATCCTCAGTTTACAATGCTATCTATCTCCTGCTATGTCTGAAATTATATCTCTTGTGATCGACTGTAGATTTGCCTCGAAATTCTACATCGATCTTATTCTTGAAGTTACGGCTGACCCGGTTATGGTTGCCTGTGAATTAAATAAGCTTATCCATCTCCGATTCTATTAATTGAATTATCTCATCTTCTGTTCGAACTTATTATCGAATCAAAATTCTCTTTGATTTGATTTCCATCAAAATTTGAATCTCTATACTTAATGTGAAATCCATCCTTGTATCGTCGAGCGAGGAAGTGTATTTGTAAATTTTCATTAAAAAAAAGTTTTGTATTGTGTTGTTTGAGTTGTTAATGTTGATTTGGATTTTCAATCGATTCGTCTGATCAACGGTATCGATAGGATTCCCAAAACACTTAAACAGAGTAAACTGACACAATAGTATTTTCGAATTTGGTAAATAAAATAAGTTTGTATGATTATATTATATATATAAGCATGAATTTTCTTTAACTAAACTGTAAAAATTTGATTGTTGTAATGATAATATTTGATTATCATTTATTGTTTTGTAAACCATTGACTATTTCAACATGCAAATTTGAAAATTTAATTGAATTTAAATTTAGGATTTGAGAATTTAATTTTCGATAATTTAAAATTATGGTCTTAAAGTTTTAAAATGTATATTATATAAAATATTTTCGAATAGAAATAGTTTTTTAAAAAAAAAAAAAAAAAAAAATTTAAATGATCAAATCAGTGCTCTTCTCTTTGTCGCTGGAAAATAATTTCGGTGATGACGGCTGCATCATCGACGTTCATTTTCGAGTTTCGAAGGGGAGAGACTATTCTGTAGTTTGGCTACGGTTTGTTTTGAAAAGTAAATTGATTTGAATTTCTAAACATGACTTGATTTATAATATATATTGAGGATTTCAAATTTCATTGATATATTATCAACATATGTATTTATTATATCTCTAAGTCGTTTGAAGATAATCGAAAATTTAATTCTTAAAATTTGGGTAAAGATGATTTCAATTATAAATGAAACCAAATTTTGAATTAATATTTAAACTTGAGAGAATTGAATTAGGAATTTTATTCAGATAATACTCAATTGCATTCAATATAACTTGCCTAAATTTTCAAAAGTCAACTATGTGATTGAATATTATACAATATATATGATATCAAAGGAATTTTTAAATAAATTTGAGTAGTTATAATAAATGTAATTATACTTATTATATATGTGACAAGATATATTAAGTAGAATAAATTTAATAATAATTTGGAATAAAAAGAATTAAATTTGTCGAATAAAGTATGATTGTAATAAATGACTATTCAAATTTATGATCTTTGAAATTGTTAATTTAAGAAAATTGGATAATATACAAATCTAAATTGTCTGTATAAATAAAATTTGAGTGCATATAAAAAGGTTATACACTTAAAGTTTAGTAATAAATTGGTTAATATGGATAAATAGAAAACTAGGTTAGTTGAGTAACAAATGGATTAATAAAATAAGTTGTTGTTTGAAATAAATTTTGTAATAAACAATGATAAATTGAAAATAAACCAAGTTAAGGAAATTCCTTGAGTTTAAAGACAATTGTAGAATATAAACAAAATATAAATTGGAATTTATATGGTTTAAATTAATTGTTTATAATGTAATTCAAGTTTATTTTCTTTTGGATGTTTCTATTCTCCTACTTCCTTCCTTTTCGGGGACGAAAAGTTTTGAGTGGGGGAGAATGTAACGACCCGTAAATTTAACTGGTTTTAATAGCGTTATTAATTAAAATTTTGTGAAATTTTAAACGATTAAATTTTAAAATAAAAATTTGATATCTGGAATGCGTCCTGTTAAACATAGCAACCGGTAAATTTTCGTCCGAAAATATGAAAATTTATTTCGCGCGTAAATTTACTTCAATCTAATTAGTTAAAAAGCGATGAAAATAAAACGTTTTCAAAACTAAAATATTTTTACATAGAAAAATTCTAAAGCATTTTTTGAGCAAGTTTTCAGTTTGTCGTTTTTACAAATTCGGACATCTTTGGCTCCGTCGATCTTAATTTTCTGCGATTTTTATGCATTTTCCGTAGTATAAAATTCGAATTTCCATACTTCAATCGTACCACTGATAATTGTGTACTGTTTTGACCGTCTCATCGCGTTGGTCACAATTGTATACCCACTTCTGTGTTTCGGTGTTCGGTTCGCTGCGGAATCTGCGTAAACGGTAACCATATCGGTACCCGTTTTGTAACTTTTGGTTTTCCATCCTTTCATTTCTATCGTGTAATCCAATAGCCGCTTACTTTTCATATTCCCAGAAATTATATCTAACTTTTACTATTCTAACGGTTAAAAAGATATTTTCTTTTATGTACTGTTCATTCCTTTAAAGATAATAAAACTATTTGTTTCTGTTCAAAATACTCCCTCTCTTACCTTTCTTGTTTTAATATCAGCAGAGCCTTTCTTCTTCGTTCATGTTTCCTTTTCCCTCATTTATTTCATTCGCATACCCGATCCACCACCGTGCTCTCCAGCCTCCCCACCATCTCCTTCCTCCTTTAGCCGCTCCTCTGGCCATCTCAGCCCACCCGAACGAGCCCACGTCCCACGCTTGAGCAGCGACCCCACTTGAACCTCGCCCTCCCTTCCACGCAACCCAGCTGTAGTCCACACTGCTCTTATTCCCATCACCTATAGCCGCATGTACTCTAACCACCTCGTACATCTCCTGTCACCTTTCCCGAGACCACAAACCACGTGAGCATCTCCTATCATAGCCGCAAACAAGCCTCCTCCTCCTCTGCCGAGCTCGGCTCTTCCCTGCGTGGTGCATCCCTTCCGCCTTCTCCTTCAACTTGCCGAGAACGGGAACCATCAGCTTTCCTTGCGTCTATCTTGTATCCTTCTAGACGTGGTGGCAGGTTAGTTTATATAGGTAAAAGCAAGTTATTTCATTAGTATATTAAAAAAAAAAGTGTATATAGTTTATACAAGCTTGTTTAAGAAGTTAACAAATCTGTTGTATAAATTAGGTTCATACAGTGTATATAGGAAGTTATAAACGTATGTCAGCATATATGTTTTGGATATACATATATATAAATCTTACAGTTTGTTTTATACCTTGTTATATTTTGTATAAAATATAATGTTTATGCTACTTGCCTATATTTTTAGTTTATTTTATAACCAATGTGACTATATTCAAAATTGGTTCCCAACTTATACAGAGTATTGTAAATATCAATTATATATAATGTGTTATGATCTGTTGGAGAGAAAATATTTATAATAATAGTATTGAGTATTGATTTCTCAATTGCATATATAAATTTTCATATGACTAAAGCTGTACAAACCATATTTCTCATAAACTATGAACCAATCTGTTGTATATATATGCATTATCGGACCATTATACTAAGTCATATTTAATTATGTACTTTTAAATTCTATTATTGATTATATATATATATATATATATACATATACCTTGAGTCTGTCTATATGAGGTTTCAAGTTATAATATATTTATTTTATTTTTACGTGCTTTAAATGGATATTGATTTTTTTTAGATAACAACGAACATAAAAGTGATCCGACATTTGTCGAAGTGAACTTCACAAATATTGATATATAGATATAAGGATTCACTTAATATTGGCTTAAATATTTATATAGAAATCTTAATTTGTATTTTGTTCATCGATTTTAGTTTGTCGTGCCTCCTTCCTTCATCAAATTCGTGCCAATCTTGCATTGCTTTGCGATTTGACATTTGGATTGTTCGATTGTCTAGTCAAGATTCAATTCGCAGCTGGTTCTGTAGTCTATCCTCTCTAGCCTCGAAAGGTGAGCAATCACTCACGATTAATATTCTTTTATTTATTAAATTCGATTTCAATTGAAACGACAATTGAAATATACTGCTATTATTTATTGCACTGTTATTTATGTATCAGTTCACCTTTGACATCTGACACCGTTATCTGTTATATATGCAATAATAATCCAGTCTGGTTGATAATTGATTGTTTGTTTGTTGTTTATATTGGATGTAAAATTGTAATGTATAAAGTGATGAATATTATGCAATTGAATTTGACGTAGGATAGCTTAAATTTGTGAATTGACGTATGTATTGAATTTGATTAGTTAATTTAAATAATATGACCCCTTTTAATTGTTAAGTTAATCGACATGTAGAATTTGATAAATTACACTTTGAACCTTAAACGTATATTGGATAAATTGTTGTAGAATTGAAATTGAACGACAAGTGAAAAACCGTAATGTAGTAATCTTTAATCTACATGAAATGACAGTCTAGATTCTAGAAATAATTATATTAATTCGCACAAACAACAATGTGAATTAATACGATTATTTCAGGATTATTTGCATTGATTATTGGATTGCTATTGATGTTTGCTATTGCTTGTTTATTTACTTTGACACCATCCCTGTTATCACACCGCAAGTTCCCTTTGCTATGCTTTGATTTTGAATTAAATTGGAATCGGGTTGAAATGATAAATACCCAAATGAACTTGACTTAGGATAGAGAATTAAATAAAAACCCGATTGGTCAATAATTTGATTTAGAAATAAAATAATGATTTTATTCGAATAAAAGAATAAGTTTTGAAATGAAATTGGAATTTGAATTTTTGAAAGGAAAATGCAAAGATTGAATTCTGAAACAAATATTAACGTAGTAATTGATGAAAGAACGTTGTTTGAAATTTAATTATTTAATAATTAAATTTGGAATTATTAATAAATAATTTGGAATTAGTAATAATTGAGTTTTGCAATTAGTGAGTTTGAAATCATTTAATAATTAAATTTGAAATTATAATTAAGTTTGAAATTATTAAGTTGAAGTTATAATTAAGTTGAAATGATTTGATGATTAAGTTGAATTCATAATTAAGTGAAAATGATTTAATAGTTAAGTTTGAATTGAAAATCAAGTTTGTAATTATTAAAATTTGAAATTATTAATAATTAAGATTGAAATTATTTAATAATTGAATAAGATTGAATTATTTGATAATTGAATTCTTTAATAAGAGAAAGTCGAACCTTCGATTAAGTGAATTGATCTCCGTTAACAAACGAAATGGGGTTTCTTTATTTATGAAGTTTGGAAAAATATTTAAATAAGTAAATAAGTGAAATTGAACTTCTCGAATATGTGAAAGTTAGTTTTATTAATCGAGTTTGGAATTTGTGACTAAGTAAATAAATAAACGGAATTGAATTTCTTTAACAAGAGATAAATGCGTTTATTGAAACAAATGTAAGGCTTGTAGTTTAAGAATTTGATTGACGAATTTAACTTAATTACGTTTGTAAGCTTTGACATAATGAAGTTGAACGTAAATAATTGGTTTAATGAATTGGAAATTAAATGAAAATTGTTTTGAATGATAAATTTACTTAACGAATATTGAATGAAATCGATAAATGAATTTA
Source organism: Allium cepa (assembly GCA_030765085.1). Classification (NCBI taxonomy): domain Eukaryota; kingdom Viridiplantae; phylum Streptophyta; class Magnoliopsida; order Asparagales; family Amaryllidaceae; genus Allium; species Allium cepa. The sequence goes on along the minus strand of CM060938.1, from coordinate 712,023,191 downwards.
AAATTGATTTGAATGTTAAATTGAATTTATTTAAATAATTACGGAATGAAATTTATATTTGAACTTGAATCAATATTTGAATTGTTAAATAAAATTCGAAATTGAATTATAAGATTTTGTAACGGTAATTTGGAAGTTTTGAAACGTAAATTATGAGATTGATTTTGGAAGACAAATGAAATGTTGATTTATAAATTTTAATTGGAATTGAATCTGGTTTGGTTTGAAATATATTAAACGACCAATCGGTGTAATAATTACGAAAGTTATTAAAGAGACCGGAATCGGTTATGGATATACTCTCTATCTAAACCGAAAACCACTTTAATAACTATACGCGGAGTGATGATCCAGAACGAAGTGGTTGGAATGATGTACGTGATGACTGAAGAAAGAGAACGATAATGGATAGCCTTGACACTTGTGTCAAATTTGAAATGACTAAAATCAGGAGCCGTGCCGGGCCAAATGGGGTTAGCCACCTCGAGCGGACACACTTCTTCGTAACTACTACTCATTACTTGTGATTGATTGGTGCACCCTCGGAATTTCAGGAGTGTTGTTTCGCGGTGTTGCGGTCGCTGCGGCGATGCGTTCTCACCAGTCCGGATCAGGCAAACGGTAGTTTCACTACCTTGGGTATTGCCTCATGTGCCTTGTCATACTTGTATCCCTATATGCGCGACCACTACGAATTTGTTTTGTGTTATACCTATGGAGTACTCCTTGATATCCCACCAGTTTACGGTGGAGTTTACAGTGCTGTATAGACTATGACATTTATATAAAAACGTGTTAAGGGGGATAATTGTAACGCCTTAACACTATTTTGATATTTTATATTACTGATAGACATTATCTATTTAGCGTACACTACTACATAGTAGATAGTTTAACGGATCCTTAGAGGATGGTGATTCCAACATCCTTTGAGTTACTTGTATTTCGATTGCTATTTCACTTGAGTTGGATTTATTGATATGAGAATATTAATCCTGACTCGAGTGTTTTGTATTTTCTTTACGCTCGGGTCAGATTGAGCTGTTCAGCTTTTAAGACTCACCTTTGGAGTTGGAGCTTTGCTTGAAGATCCAGCCATCTACTCTGCTTTCAGTATTCGATGATTCCAGTGATGTATTCTGATTTGTATTTGTTGTATCGTATTTCTCTTCTGTTGTAAACTATGATGTATCTTATATATTTATATAGTAGCTTCATGAACTACTATCTCTTTTACTTCCGCTGCATATTATTACTCTGTGTCTGTGATTCTGTGATTATTTATTTACTGTATATCTGAGTTTGCCAAATTTTAAATTAACAATTCAGTATTTTGAATTATTCAAGTCCGACATGTGCGGATGCGAATAGTCCAAAATAGCGGGTCGTTACACTATTGGAAGATGGATCCGTAGCAAGGTCATAGGGTGGATTCGAAGCACTTCGTCCTGAAGGATACGAAGAGAGGTAGCATCATGGATTCGAAGTGACTCATCTAAACTGATTCGAACGACTTCTTTTTGATGGTTTCGAACCATATGGAGTCGAACTAATGGATTCGAATAGGGGCTTGGCCGATTGATTCGAACGACATCTCTGCCTATGGATTCGAACCTAGGGCTATTTCCTTCGCTTTTCGTTGGTGATAACATGAGCATACGAACTCGGATTGACTTGAAATTCGAAACGTTGGTTTTCATGGCTTTTCTTAATGTATCTTATCAATTGCATCCCGATCCTGGCTCGAATAAAATTCATCAATATTCATGGCTATCCAGTAACAGCCCGATGCTAAGGATGTATGATCCTTATTCTCCAGTCCGTTCCTTGGTATCTCGGCCTTGCCAAAAGGCGGGATAACAGGAAGTTTCTATGCATGGATCAGTCAACGGAGAGTTTGGAAAGGATAACGTATGCTAAATGCCTTGTTGAAGTTAAATCTGACAAAGAACTAGTTAATAATTTTCTAGTTAAACTGATGGATGGCAGTGACCAGCTAGTTACAGTTGAATACTTATGGAAACCGAAAGTGTGTGTAAATTGTTGAGAATTTGGACATTCTGATATGAACAGCTTATTTGCATCTAAAGTTGAAGTGGACCCTAATCATGATGATAAGGTTACACCTAGTATGAATGAGGCAGGTAAAGTCAAGAATGGGATAATGAGCAAGAATAGAAATCACAAACAGGTTTGGAAAAAATTAAATCATAATAAAAGTAGGAACAAGGATATGACTTTTAGAAGTTGGTAATAACCAAAGTAATTTGGTTGGCACTGAGTCTTTTTAGTGTACCACTACAATTGAGGAGGGATTTTCCAAGGATGGAGCAGAAAAAGATAAACAAAAACCAGTGTCTCTTTATGGTATAAATAAAAGTATGGTGAATAGTTTTCAGGTGCTTGCAGATGATATATTGGGAGTAACAAATGAAGCAGTTCGGGAAGACAAGGAAAAAGCAATTGATGTTGACATTGGCATTGAGGAGGGAGAATTGCTCGAAGAAGGCAGGGAAGATCCCGCAAATTGCCTCCAAGTTGCTGAAAGTGGGAATATACTCGACATTAACTCTGTGCATGGTGTTACTCCTGTGCAAGTGCATATCGTATCTGAAATCAACAATCAAGAATCTTCACTATTTCTTCCTTATACTGATCTAACTCATATGGTGGCAACAAATGACTCAAATTTCCAAGTAATGCTTTCAACTGAATCAAACATCATCAGCACATATGCAAATAACATTTTGAACTTGCCTGTTCAATGCAAAATGTTCCTTCAGCTTCTTCACCTAAATTCTCTCTTCTTTCTTCAACTACATTTGTTCCCCTCAATCAACACTTGTCTTCTTCTCTTCCTTCATCTTCAGCCTAGTTTCCTTATGTTAATGATACAATTATTCCAGGATGCTATGACAAAGGAAAACAAGTGTGCGATGAATCTGGCCATGGTATTTTTGAAAGTAATACAAGAATGACATCCAAGAAATTGTCTAGATCCAAATCAGGTCCTGCAGATTCCCAATCTCATGCAACCAGGAGCATAAAAAACATAATCCATCAATCTCTTTAGTTTTATGATGTTACATAATATAGGAGTATGGAACATTAGGGGTGCTCATTGTCATTTGAAAATTGATCAAGTTAAAAATCTCATCCTCTCTCATAATCTTAAAATTATTGCTATTCTCGAAACAAAACTCAACCTCTTGTTAACTACTAGGGCTGCTAGTTACATTAATCCAAATTGAAATCATCTCCATAATCTATCTGATTCTCAATATGGTAGTATTTTAATCCTTTTTGATCCTTCTGCTTTTTCCATAACCTCTATTCTATCCTCTAGGCAATTCATCCACACAAAAATCATCTGCCAGCAAACAAAAACTTCTTTCTACTTAACTTTTATTTATACGGATAATTCTGCCGCATTAAGACAAAAACTCATTGACTACTTGCCTTTTCTCAGGCAAGAATCGCATCCATGGTTGATCATGGGTGATTTTAATAGTTGCTTTCAGCTTGATGACAAGTATGGTGGCCTCCCAATATACCCAAAGCATATCCTTCCATTAAACATTGCAATATCCGATTCTGACCTCCTCAAACTTCAAACTTCTGGTGCTAGATATTCGTAGAATAATAAAAGTAGGAGTGGAGTCAGAACTTTCTCCACTATTGATCATGCCTTCTGCAATTTTAAATCTCTCACTGTTCGGCCTAATCTCTCTGTCAATCTTATCCACCCCATCCCCTCTGATCACTCCCATTTGATTCTCTCTGATGGTCCCAAAATGAATAAGGAAAAAAGAAGTTTCAAATTTTTTAATGATTGGTCTCTGTCCTCTGAATTCAAACCAACTGTACGTATAGCATGGTCCTCTCATTGTCATGGTAACCCTATGTTTATTCTTTGCAGGAAACTCAAACTTGTTAAAAAGCACTTGAGAACTTGGGCAGCTGAAAAGTATGGTGATGGGACCAAGTAAACAACTATTCTGAAGAGTAGGTATAAACATGCTCAAGAATTTATGATGAATAACCCTCATGACCCGGTTGCTGCTGAGGAGGAGGGTAAGTTCTGCATGCTTCTTAACAAAGCCCTTGATATTGAAAGCGGGATGAAACAACAACAGTTACACTGTAAGTGGTTTATATATGGTGATCATAACACTGAGTTTTTTCATTCCTCGATCAAAATTAAGCAAGCTAAAGAAAATATTCGCACAATTCGTGTTCAAGACAGTACTCTTGTATCCTCTCCTGACCAAATTGATGCTGCCTTTCTTAGTTATTTTGAAGACTTACTTGATAACACCTCTAATTTTAGTCCAGACCTTGACATGTTGAATGAAATTTCCTTTCCTACTATATCCAGTATGCAGGCTGCTTTGCTTGTTGATCAGGTTACCGATGAGGAAATCATGCATAATCTTTTTGCTATGAATAGAAAATCGAGTGGAGGACCTGATGGCTTTAATGTTCAATTCTTTGTTAGTTGCTGGGACATTGTTCAATTTGATTTCTGCAAGGCTATTCACAATTTTTTCAATAAATGCTCTCTGCTAACTGAAGTCAACTCTACCAACATTGTCTTAATTCCAAAATGTCCTGATGCTAGCTCTGTTTCATCCTTTAGACCTATTTCTTGCTACAACGTGGTGTACAAATGTATATCCAAAATTATTGCGTCTAGGCTAATGCAAGTCCTCCCTCATATCATTTCTCAGAACCAAGTGGCCTTCCTTCCCAACAGAAGTATTTTTGACAACATTCTTCTTGCCCAAGAGCTTCTTTGTAGGTATGCGAGATCTAATGCTACCCCTTCTGCAATGCTAAAGCTAGACATCACTAAAGCTTGTAACTCCATTCACTGGTCCACAATAGTACGTATTATGGCCTTAATGAATTTTCCAAAGCCTTTTGTAGGTTGAGTTTATGAATGTATTTCAACTCCCAGTTTCTCCATTGTTCTGAAGGACGTCATGTTGGTTATTTCAAGAGTAGGAAAGGAATTAGACAGGGTGATCCGATCTCATCTTATTATTTCTTCTTGTGATGGAAGTCCTCTCCAGATATATGAAAACCAAGTACACTACCGGTCTGATCAGGTTCCATCCCAAGTGTAAGCTTACAAATGTTACAACTCTTATGTTTGTTGATGATATTATGATATTTACAAAGCCACATCTTCCTTCGATCCAGTGTGTTATTAGTTCATTGTCTGATTTCTACAAGATGACTGGTTTGCTTCTCAATTGTTCTAAATCTAGTATATATTTTGCTAGAATCTCCACCAATCTTTCCTTGTCTCTGATCCAAACAACTGGTCTTGATAGTTAGGTCTCTAATATGACATATCTTGCCCTCCCGCTCATAACCTCTAGATTAAAGATTGTTGATGGCCTTCCGCTGTATTCCAAAATTGTTTCTTTGCTTGACAGGTGGTCAAACAGATTCTTATCTCAGGCAGGAAGGATTGTACTTATCAAATCAGTTGTTTTTGCTATGGTTGTATATTGGTCTAAAGCTTTTATCCTGCCTGCTAAGCTTTTGCATATGATTAGAGGTGCAATGCTAGGATTTTTTTGGACAGGTACCATCAATAACAGGAAGCCACTGCCTTGCTCTTTCAGTCTCTTTGAAAAGGAAAGAAATTATGGAGGGTTGGGAGTAATAAACATTATCAATTGGAACATTGCTGCTTTCAGTACTCATATTAATTCTATAATTGTCAAGAAGAAATCTGGGTAGGTTAATTGGGTATGGGCTCATAGAATTGGTAGGTCTTGTTTTTGGATTTTGCCTATACCTCAAACTTATAGTTGGACGTGGAGAAAGATTCTTGGATTACTTGACACTTTACTTCCCCTCATCATTCATAGGATGGCTGTCTCTTTTGATGTTAAATTTTGGTTTGATCCTTGGGTTGCCAATGGTGTGTGATTGCATAGACTTTTCAGCTATCAACAACTTATTCAAACTGGTATTCCCACTGATGCCAAAGCTGTTGATTTTATTAGCCATGGTGATCTGCAGCTACCTTACACCTCCAATCAATTCATCAGGGGTGTTTGGAATGAAATTCAAAGGAATTTCTACCCTCCAGTTGAGGTTGATGTTGTTCATTGGTGTGCAAAACCTCACACTGTCTCTCATGTGTATAATCTTCTGCATCGATCCAGTAACCAGGCTTTTAAATGGAGTAAGATCATTTGGTCTGCTGATTCTTCTTCCAGGGATAATTTAATGCTTTGGAAGGTTGTTCAAAATGCATTGTTAACTAAAAGCAAGATGATGGAGATGGGTTTTGATATTGGAGTGTCCTATTATTTCTATGCTAATAATCCAGAGACCATGCAACACTTGTTTTTAGAATGTTCCTGTAATATGTTGCTTTTTGGTTACATGATGCAGCTTGCTGGAAGTAACTTGTTGTACAATATTAGGCCAATAGATCTTGACATGATATATAAAGCAACGAGGTGGCGAACTATGAAAGCAAGATGCCTTACTATATTCCTGAAGAAATATATGTCTATTGTTTGGAACAAAAGAAATATGATTTGTTTTGAAAATAAGAGGAGGGATGGGCAGGTGTTATGGAAAGTCTTGAAGCATGACATATATCTAGCTATGATGATGCAGCCCTTTATTCCTGCTGTTTTTAGTGATCCTTGGAGATAGATGGTGGTTTCTCTCTTGTCTTCTTTGCTCCGTGTGCTTGTTTTCCTCTAGTTAATCCCTGTGTGCATTTTTTTCTTTTCTTGCTTGTTTTTTTGGTGAACAAGCTATGTTTTTTATTGTGTTGTTGCAATAAAATCAGGTAGGGGCCCTGATAACCCCGCTAGCCTTTGCTAAAAAAAATATAGAAGTTTTTGCAAATATGTTATATGAATGCATATAAAGTGTTCGACATTTGTTTATATATTAGTTTAAGAACTCTTGGTCTAATAGTTTATATATATCAATCTATATATGATTACTTCGGTAGTAACATGTTAGTATGTATATGATTCCCAAATATGAGAAATGCGGATTACGGATCTTAAGGCTAGGATTAACACTAGAGGGGGATGAATAGTGTTTATAAAGAATTACTATATATTTTTGAGTTTACGTTAATTTGAACACAGATGTATGCAATATTCATACACAGATATGATCACAGAAACAAAGACGGATACAGAAATAAAATAAGATCAGTAAAGGAAAGAACATACCGGATTTTAAACTGGTTCGGAGTTACCCTACATCCAGTCCCGCACAAGAAGTACAGATTTCCTTTCAAAAACAATCTTTACAATTACACCCTCGATTTCAAGGCAACGAGGTACACCCTCCAAAATCACAATCCTCTGGGCACAGATACTTGATATCATGGGAAACAAGTTCACCCAATTGATTTCGAAGACTACAATCACACCTTTTACACTTGATTGATTTTCAAGGCTACAATCACACCTTTTCTGGCTGTGTTGATTACAAAAAGCCTATAACTCTGAATAGCACCAAGGATCTTGTTGAGATAGTGATAGAGAAACAAACCAGAGATAATCTTGTTAGATTCAATGTTGATTTCGGCAGAGTAATGAGAAGAATTTGTACATAGAAATGTGGAAGAAGAAGAGGAGTGAAAAACCAGAAAAACTAAATTAAAATTCGTTGAAACTAACCCCTATTTATAGAAGAACAACAGCCATGTCCATTCGTAAAGAGTTACGCCGAATAGACACTTCTTTTGAAATTTAGATTTTGAACTCAACTGGCACCATGTCGACATGGGGTACTTGAGTATGTTGACATCCCAAAGGGATTTTTGGTGTTTTGATTTTCTTTGAAAATAACCTTTATTTTATATTAAAACTATTTTAAGCTTTATAAATATACTTGACTATATTTAAAATACATAAGTAAGTATAAAGAATAATATATACAAAATTTTACTATAATTTTATATTTAAAATTGAAGTATAAATATTTAAAAGTTAAATATATTATATTTAAAAGATAGTTTAATAACAAGGATAATTTTATTTTGAAATTAAAGATTGTTTTGAGGCTAAAAGCATTTGAAATCAGGATTGATGTTTTTTGATGCTTTTAAAAGGAAGGTTTTGAAATCATTTTGAAAACAAGATATAATTTTAAAAAATCATTTTGAATAAAAAGTTAGCGGATACAAAACAATGTTCCACTATATTTTTCGTAGGTTCCATCCTACTTAGGCTCCATCCCTTTAACAGGCTCGAAGTGGATTCCATTCCATAAATAAATTGGATTTTAAGATGCCAGTGCTTTTCTATGAGTTTTAAAAAAAATTAATTAAAAAAATAAATAATTGAATTCTTGAACTCTTGATAGTCATGATATTCATGAGTCTTCAATCTTGATATCTTGAATCTCTATATCGTACAGTCTTCATTCTTGTTACCTACATGGTTAAATTCTGCATATACATATATATCTAAACTTATAGTGATAGTATTTATATTTTATAATCTATTCTAAGTTTGTTGTCATCAAAACCATCATCTCACGGACTAACAACCTCCCCCTTTTTGATGATGATAACCTTTATTAATAAAATATTACTTCTATCCTAATAACACCCCCTTAATCTATGCCTAACTACCCTATTTTATAATTCTCCCCATTTGTTATCAAGAAAAAAGCTAACTCTAAACTATATAGCACCAAACTATATAACTCCCCCTCATTCTTGGACAAAAATACCTGCATTAATAAACTTATACAATGGAATATAGAATTGATAGTCACAGTAATGAATCAAAGATTATATACATGTCAATGTATAATTAAACATATTTTATACAACAAACATCAATCCACACTAAATACTAATCAAATTCAAACCAAGCCAAAGCAAATGAAATCAAATCAATCAAGGCAAACAATTCAAACAAAGCAACCAAATAGAATTAAACGTTACGTGGAACTTAAACCCATCCTTCTTCTCCAAAGATAGGGTCTGCCTTAATAGCATCCTAATTTTCATTGTTGTTGGTGAAAGACCGGAGGATGTGCTTCGTTATCATCCTTGTGTAGAAAGGAAATCATCTATCGTATTGCATCGAAATGCCTTTCTTGCTCCTTGATCATCTGTATTTGACTCAATTCTAAGCGTCACTCGTTACGTAGAATGAACGAGGGAATATTCTTGAACGAATTAAGAGTTTCTTCAAGATTTTCGGATAAGTTATGAATTAAATTAGCCATATTCGGATTTTTGAGAAGAATGAGAGATAGAGTAGATAAGAAATAGTTTCAGTGATGAATTCCGGAAGAAATAGGTATTTATAGGTGTAGAAATTCGTTTGAAATGAATAGACATATGGAAAATATTCAAATTTCAAATTCAAAATGAATTGTTATTTCTGACCGGTACATGTCGACATGGTCATAGGGGGTATGTCGACATGGTGTAGTGAAATTTTATGATGTATTTTGATTTTGTGAATAATTGTGTGTGTATGTGTGTGTATATATATTTATATAATATACTAACATTTATTCTGGAGATAAGATAAGCTAGAAAAAGAAAGAAATTCCATTTCATTTCGTACCAAGACGATACAACGATTAATCGTAAAGAACTACACGAACATTCAAATCAAAATAAACTAAAACAAATACAACGAGATACGAAAAGGTAGAACTAGTTAGAGGATGGTGATGATGATGAAGAAAGTCCAAGTTTTTTGCTGACTTTGGAAATGAACTTGTTCATCTTGGATGAAATTTTGTCCAACTTCTTACTAACGGATCATTTAAGAATACGTTGATTCTCCACAATCGTCTTTTGGTTTTGAGAAGGATTTTGGTGGATGGATTAGGAGGATAGTCGATGCTTTCCAAAGTGGTTTTGTCACGACCCGACTTCCACACTTCAGGAAATCGCATAATGAAATAAGAAAGAAAGGGATAGGAAAGAGAAAAGAAAGAAGAGAAAGAAGAAACAACATAAGAATCTCAACAGCGGAACGAATAAATTATATTAATGACATAAAATATTTACCTAGTTTACAACCACTACTAGAGTACATAGATATACAACTCATACTAGACAGTTATAAACACCTGTCTAGTATTTACAACATAATACAATATCACAAATAATTCAAAGATATCAACACAGCGGAACTATATAACTATACGCAGAAGCCTCCTACTCCATATGCTCCTCCACAATTCGTCAAAGCTAACCCGAATCCTAACTTGAATTCCCTTGGCTACTCGTAAAAATTTGAGTACCCAAGAGTTAAAGAAAACAGAAATAACTCCGGGTCAGACATGGGTCTGGTGTGAGTAACAGGTTAAAGTTGCTTAACTTTGAAAATCCTTTGGAAAGAAAAGGGTATCGCGTAAGACTTCCCACACATAAACATGGAAAAGTTTTTACCTTACGCTAACCAAAACATTTGATAGGAAATCCGATGATATTATAATAGTGTCTAGGGTTTTCAAATAAATAAGAAATAGCCGAAATTGTTACATTATTAAATTCCAGCTACTAGCCACAAAAGTGGGCAATACAATCAAAACCGTTGGCACTTATTGGATTTTGGATTCCATACAATGGCAGGGCTACTAGGGTACCGCCCGTCACAGTACGTGGCCTAGATCACCGTACCGAGGATTACTCCCATCATCCCCTGCAACAGAAAGCCGGACTCGTTCCTTACTGAACAATTCCAAATAAGACAACCCCGACGATTGTCATGATCAACCGTCCACACAGCCGAAATATAAAGGGACCTCTAGACAGGGGTAAATCTTACTCTCCAGTGGGTGCGACCCACGAAGCCTTGCTGCACCTCCCCTGTTTTAGCCATTCCCGGTTGATAAGGCTTGAGGTTACGATTACCTTTATAGGACATATCACTTAGAATGCTCATCGTCCACCTGACGATGATATGAAAGCATTCGATCCAAACAAGTTCGTTCCGGGTTCGAACGAAACCGAAGGCATTATCTCGTTACACTCATTTTGAAATCACCCTCAGAGTTAACGACAATAACCCTTGCACTCTGAATCACCATCTCGAATCTATAAGTACTATTCCGTCAAACTCATTACGGAATCACCCACAGAGTTATACTGACGTATAGCCCTTACACCTCGAGTCTTCGCTCGCTCCACTTGGATAAACGACCTAACGTTAAATTGGAATCGATGTGATTTTCGGATGTCCAAATATGGAAACCCGATCCCGGTCTCATCGAAGTCCGAAGCGTGTCTTTTAGGTCTAAGTTGTTTTAAAGTTTAAAACAATTCAATTCATTATCTAAATCTACACAGATAGATAATTCACAACATAATAGATAATCAACCTTATCATTGTCAACAGATAATTTATATCAAAATCAGATAATCCATATTATCATCCAAAAGCAACCAATGCATCCATATCACATACACTACTCATCTCATAACTGAGATTACAAACCATACCAGGCAACCAATACCAATCATCAAACATAAGCAATTTATCTAATGATCACACCTTCTATAATTAATTTAAAATGAATTAAATTAATTACTTCATCATCAAAATTTTTGCTTAACTTAACCATCCATTGATTTCAAATCAATTTATAAATCACCATCTCAATATTCATTTCAATTAATCATTACTGATTAACTATCCCTAATTACAATAAGTAATTAGCTTATAATTTAATTACACAAGTTAATTACTTAAATTAATTAATCAATTATTCATTATTAATTATACCTTAATTAATCAATTCCAAATTACATCATCAATATTTAATCAATTTCTAAAATAAATTAGTTACATAAGTAATTAATCTTCAGTTTAAACCATATATATTAATCACCCATGATTAATGACCATTCAGTAATTAACTACCTTAATTACTCATCCCATAATTAATTATTCTTAATCAATTATCTAAATTAATTCCCTTAATTAATTTCAAAGTAATTTATATCTAATTACTTCTATATCAAATATCTTTATTACATCATGTAATTATTAATTAATTACTTCCTTAAGTAATTACAAATTCATAAATTACATAAAGTAATTATCAAACAATCCATAAATGTTTAAATTAATTATCTAAATTAATCTAAACTAATCATACTAATCAAATTAATTACACTAAGTAATTAATTCTTTAATTACTTTATTAAGTAATTAAAACTTAAACAATTGATTATTATTAATTAGTTAATCTAATTAATTATCAAAAATTATTCACATTAATTAATTGTTAAATAATCTTAACTTTATGACCCTCATTAACATTTCTTAATTACTTAATTAAGAATCAAATTAAATTAATCATTATTAATTATCAATTAAATAGTATTTAATTATCATTTAATTAATCTTTAATTATTAATTAACTAAGTGTTAATTAAAATCTAAATTATCTCTAATCACTTGATTAAATAAATCTTAATCATAAATTAAAATTTAGTTAATCATCCTTAATTATAGATTAATTAACCTTAATTAATAAATCTCAAATCTAATTAATTAACTTAAAAATCATTAATTACTTAATTTAACATCCACATAATTAATTAATTAAATAATTAATTTTCATCTTAATTACCTTAATAATTAAATGAACTCAATCATTAACCTTTTATTTATCTTTTAGATAAATATTTCTATTTAATCAAGCATTTTAAAAACAAAATATTTTTAAAGTTTACTTTAAATCCCATTTCATTTTAAAACTTTAAGACTCAAATTTGTCTTAAATAAGATTTTAAAACAAAACTCAATCTTATGTTTAAAAGAACATCTACTTTGTTAATAAGTTTTAAAATAAAGAATTTAAAATTTACATTCAAATCAAATTCAAACCAATTTAAAAATTGATTTAAAATTTCAAAATTTTAAATACAACTTCCAACTTATTCTAGATTTAACTTTCTAAAACTCTTTCTAAAATTTACACCTTCAATTCAAATGCAAATCATTTTAATCAATTTAAAACAATTTAAATTTAAACCTTTATTTTAAAAACTGAAGTTTAGATTTTAAATCCAGATTTAAAAATTTAGATTTGAATTCATTTTGAGTTTCTAATTTAAATACTTAACCTTTCAATTCAAATGCAAAACACATATGCATTTACTTGTGAGTTTTGAAACCAAATTTAAATTTAAAAACCATCAATGATTTCAAATTCCAGACAAATCAAATTTGAATTCATACTCAAATTCAATTAAAACTCAGTTTAAATCTCCACCTAAAAATTTAAATTTACCTTTACATTTAAAACAAGAAACAGTTTCTGTTTTATTAAAAAAATCAAACTTTGAAATTTTCTAAATTTAAATTATTTCAAAAGAAATCAGAATTCAAACTTATTTGAATTCATATTTGAATTCAGTTTAAAATCCTAAGTAAAAATTTTAGTTTGTATTTCTTTCAAACTTCATAAAACTGGAAACAGGTTTTCCTGTTTCTTACTTTATATTTTAAAAAAAAACTTAAATTTCTTAACTCAAATTATTCCAAAATTAGAATTCAAACTTTTTGAATTCATTTTTAGATTCAGGTTTAAATCCTAAGCTAAACTTTTAGTTTATATTTAAACTTAAATTTTAATTTCAAAACTGCAAAAACAGGCTTCTGTTTTGCTAAAAACCTGAAACACCCAAACACTTGAACTTCCCTGCTTGACTTCGAGTCAATTCCTTACTTACTCCGAGTTTCCCCCTCAAGTAACCCGAGACCAACCCGAGGCAAAAATCTCTGCAATCCAAACATCAACCCCACCTGGAACAGACCAAACCCCCACCACTTCAAACCTGTCATCACCATTATCTCCCATCTCCGGTCACCATCATCGACCAAACTCCGGCAATAACTGCATCACTACACCATCTATCGATTCCCAAAACAGCTTTGAACTCGATGCACCTTTGAAGCCGCAGCACCCAAAACATCTTAAACCCAGTAAATTAGGGTTCTACATCTTCAATCCCAAATTTCAACACCAAAACCAAATTTCAACTCAATTAAATAATTTTCCTACAATCTTAGATAGATATACCATCTTTAGAAATATATTTAATCAAAACAAATGTCAACATCCACTGTGTTTATCAAATATGTATAATACTGTAAATTGAAAGTTGTTCTCTGTTTACAGTACTATAAATAGTAATTTTTGATTTTTTGATTTAAAATTCATGCATTCACTTATTGTTTCAATTTATAAGTCTGAAATAATAAATCATAATGTTTGAATTTTTTTTTCTTTTTCCCTTATACTAATGTTTACTCTGTTATCAAGTTTCAGGCAATTCAAATTTATTTAACCTATATAAAATGTTTTATCCTTACTTTATCATGAACCAAATATATTTCATTCAAATATTAATTCATAACAACAGCTAAATCAGAAGAAAATTATTCAATGGGTATACAGTCAATACCCTTATGAAACAGACATGCATCAGATTCAAATATAAATGCTCAACAATACATATATCACAGGTAGACTATTCATAGCAATTTCATATAGGTTCATTTTCTAATTTATAAGCATGCACAACCTTACTATTTAAATAAAATTAAAATGAGTTACTCACAGTTTCTCCCAAAAATGCAGAGCCCATTCACTTTGCAGGTTCCAGATTTGAAAATTATGAAATGCATGCCCTTTGTTTCCAGATTATGAAATGCATGCTTCTAATGCTTTGAAATGCAGACCCCTTCTTGCTTTCAGATGCAAAGAAAAGTCTTGATTTATTCATGATGCCTTCAGTTTTTTTTTTAAACATGCAGGCTTCAAATTGTTGCATGCAGGCCTCTGGATAAAAATTGAAATGCAGAGCTTTTGTTTTCTGATGCAAAGAAATGCAGGTTCTTTTGCTTTCATGTTGATGCAGGTTTGTATATGTTGAAGGATGCAGATTTGTTTTGAAAAAGAGGAGTTTGGGAGCAAATGCTTTACAGGTTTGAAAAATGCAGTTTTTCATATTTGAAGAGTTTCGGATTTTCTTTTTAGAATGAAGAATGAGAAAGGGCCAAAGAAATGAGTATATGCAAGTTAATATAAAAGTATTTTTAGATTTAAATAAATTAAAAGAAAAATAAAAAATAAAATTGACACTTGTCTTTTAAAATGGATGATAAGTTTACACATGTTAGTTTACGTTTTAATATATGTACACTTGTATTCTTTTGCTTACAAATGTCTTCATAAATTAACTAGTGTTTAATTAAAGTTAATAAAGTATTAAGCCTAGTTAATTAGTTCTTATACATAGTTATGTATTAAAATAATTTTTAAAATAATAAAGCAAGTATTATAACAATATACAAGTAATTCATTTGAAAAGAAACTTTTAAATAGTTAAAATAGATTTATAAAAGAGGTTACAACACTTACATGAATACATGTTCACATTTTAAATTGTATTTTAAATTCACAAATTAAACTTACAAATCAAATTTATCAATCAATATTTTAAAAAGAATAACACAAATATTTTATAACTTATTTAATATACAAACTTAAATTAAAATGAATTTTTAAACCAATAAAACATTTATCCTACATATTTAAAATCATATAGTTATCTTAATTAAATATTTTTGAAAAGCTTAAATCCAAAATAAATCACAAATTTCTATTTTTAAAACATTAAAATTATGCTATACTAATTTAACTTAAAACAATTTATCTATTTAAAATATATACAAATACATATACATTTTTTAATATGAAACAATTTATTAACTTATTAAAATAAATTCACAAATTAAATATTTCAATAAAGAAGATTATTTAAATCAAATCCAGTTTATTAACAAAAATTATCAATTCAATATAAATTTAAAACACAGATTATTAAATTTATATTGTCCAAATTTCCGGGATGTTACAATCCTCCCCCCTTAAAAGAATTTCGTCCCCGAAATTTTAAACAAAGGTAACTTAATAATCTACGTACAGATTTTATTTTAAAACACAGCATATGCTAATCATATGCTAACAACCAAAGCAACCAATTCACATGATCAGAACTAATCTAATTATCCAAAAGAATTTTGGATAAAACTTTACGAGTTTCCCCGGTGTGTGTGTGTGTGTGTCTATATATATATATATATATATATATATATATATATATATATATATATTTATATATATATATATCGGGATACTAGCTCTATAAAATCCAATCAACCAATGCTATTAAGCTATAGAGCTCCTAACAACAATTCTATATAGAATATCAGATTACAGACGAGTCTGACTCAACAAACAAACCAACCTAAACTGCTGGTTCTAAAATCAAAAATATCAAACACGTACTCCCTCAGAGATACGTGAAACATACGGAATTTCAGTTATCCAAGCTGGCAATTCAACTCTAGAAAACCAAACACTGATCTAACCCAACACAGAAGAAACCAAAACACTTCGGAGATAGCTTCCCAAACTTATAACTCCCTGGATTAGAGAAAAACTTAACCAAAATCAAATCTTCAATTCCAGAATCCAAATTTCTCCGTCTCTTATCCATAAAAATCTTTGGACGATCCTGGGCTACCAACATCCATCCTGATCAGCTTAACTCTTGCTGATTCCAAAAGAAACAGACTGAATCAAAACAATCCAATGATCTCCTCAAGATCACTCAAAAACCAAGAACACACACTCTGCTTCTCAAAATCAGAAGACAGAACAAACTTCTCCTTGTCCGGAAAAGAAACATTCCCAAACTGCTTCCGCTGCACAACTCTGATCCGAAACAGAAGAAATTGCTGACGAAGAACACAGGCACAGACTAGACAACCTAGCACAGAAATATGGTTCCATATATCCATAAGAAAACTCAAATGTTCCTCCCAAACATGAGTTACTTCACCAACTTTTATCTCAAGGAACCATCCATCTACTAACTGAACCACCAGTTCCATTTCTGGAAAGAAAACTCGATCTTCAGATGCAGACAAACTCTGACTTCCAGAAGATATCCAGACAATCTCCAACAAACACAAGAGAACATACTATCGCAAGTCACTTTTGCGATCAACTCAGCCTAAATCCAAAGAAAACTGCTCTCTCTTGACCAAACAGAACAGCTTATGCTGGCCTAGACAACTTACCAGAAAAAAAAGATCTACTCTGCTGCTTCAAATCTCCACTTCGGAAAAACTACTCAGCCAGAAGACTCCCTACCAATTCAGAATACTCAGCTAAACTCAGCCACAACACCGAGCAGACTCACTTCTTACTCTTGTTCCAAAGAAACATCTTCGGAAACATCCATAGTCACTGCATCTCATCACGCACCTACTACTTCCTGAGATATCAAGATATCATCACTTGCTTGCTTCTGCCCTAATGACAGATCAAAACTCAATTCTGCACTTCAAAGATGATCTCCGAACCATTACAGGTTACCTTCAGAGATCGATGAAGTCTTTCATCACTACAGAACTCACTCGAGACGGTATTAGTTCTACAATCTCGATAAATACACTTCCAACCTCATCCATCAAACTTCAACCAATGGTAGTCATGTTACACACACTTGTACCTCATCTACCTTTATAACTTATATTGGAAAAACCTGAACAGGTAATCCAACAAATAAGTAGAACCAATTATATATATATATATAATAAAAATACAAATACGCTCTCTCAAGATAGACACCACTCCAGAGCCTAGGTATTCACTCAACCTAACGCTCTGATACCAACTGTCACGACCCGACTTCCACACTTCAGGAAATCGCATCATGAAATAAGAAAGAAAGGTATAGGAAAGAGAAAAGAAAGAAGAGAAAGAAGAAACAACACAAGAATCTCAACAGCGGAACGAATAAATTATATTAATAACATAAAATATTTACTTAGTTTACAACCACTATCAGAGTACACAGATATACAACTCATACTAGACAGTTATAAACACCTGTCTAGTATTTACAACATAATACAACATCACAAATGACTCAGAGATATCAACACAGCAGAACTATATAACTATACGCAGAATCCTCCTGCTCCATATGCTCCTCCACAATTCGTCAAAGCTAACCCGAATCCTAACCTGAATTCCCTTGGCTACTCGTAAAAATTTGAGTACCCAAGAGTGAAAGAAAACAGAAATAACTTTGGGTCAGGTATGGGTCTGGTGTGAGTAACAGGTTAAAGTTGCTTAACTTTGAAAATCCTTTGGAAAGAAAAGGGTATCGCGTAAGACTTCCCACACATAAACATGGAAAAGTTTTTACCTTACGCGAACCAAAACATTTGATAGGAAATCCGATGATATTATAATAGTGTCTAGGGTTTTCAAATAAATAAGAAATAGCCGAAATTGTTACATTATTAAATTCCAGCTACTAGCCACAAAAGTGGGTAATACAATCAAAACCGTTAGCACTTATTGGATTTTGGATTCCATACAATGGCAGGGCTACTGGGGTACCGCCCGTCACAGTACGTGGCCTAGTTCACCGTACCGAGGATTACTCCCTTCATCCCCTGCAACACAAAGCCGGACCCGTTCCTTACTGAACAATTCCAAATAAGACAACCCCGACGATTGTCATGATCAACCGTCCACACAGCCGAAATATAAAGGGACCTCGACACAGGGGTAAATCTTACTCTCCAGTGGGTGCGACCCACGATGCCTTGCTGCACCTCCCATGTTTTAGCCATTCCCGGTTGATGGGGCTTGAGGTTACGATTACCTTTATAGGACATATCACTTAGAATGCTCATCGTCCACCTGACGATGATCTGAAAGCATACGATCCAAATAAGTTCGTTCCGGGTTCGAACGAAACCGAAGGCATTATCTCGTTACACTCATTTTGGAATCACCCTCAGAGTTAACGATAACAACCCTTGCACTCTGAATCACCATCTCGAATCTATAAGAACTATTCCGTCAAACTTATTACGGAATCACCCATAGAGTTATACTGACGTATAACCCTTACACCTCGAGTCTTCACTCGCTCCACTTGGATAAACGACCTAACGTTAAATTGGAATCGATGTGGTTTTCGGATGTCCAAATATGGAAACCCGATCCCGGTCTCATCGAAATCCAAAGCGTGTCTTTTAGGTCTAAGTTGTTTTAAAGTTTAAAACAATTCAATTCATTATCTAAATCTACACAGATAGATAATTCACAACATAATAGATAATCAACCTTATCATTGTCAACAGATAATTTATATCAAAATCAGATAATCCATATTATCATCCAAAAGCAACCAATGCATCCATATCACATACACTACTCATCTCATAACTGAGATTACAAACCATACCAGGCAACCAATACCAATCATCAAACGTAAGCAATTTATCTAATGATCACACCTTCTATAATTAATTTAAAATGAATTAAATTAATTACTTCATCATCAAAAAAATTGCTTAACTTAACCATCCATTGATTTCAAATCAATTTATAAATCACCATCTCAATATTCATTTCAATTAATCATTACTGATTAACTATCTCTAATTACAATAAGTAATTAGCTTATAAGTTAATTACACAAGTTAATTACTTAAATTAATTAATCAATTATTCATTATTAATTATACCTTAATTAATCAATTCCAAATTACATCATCAATATTTAATCGATTTCTAAAATAAATTAGTTACATAAGTAATTAATCTTCAGTTTAAACCATATATATTAATCACCCATGATTAATAACCATTCAGTAATTAACTACCTTAATTACTCATCCCATAATTAATTATTCTTAATCAATTATCTAAATTAATTCCCTTGATTAATTTCAAAGTAATCTAAATCTAATTACTTCTATATCAAATATCTTTAATTACATCATGTAATTATTAATTAATTACTTCCTTAAGTAATTACAAATTCATAAATTACATAAAGTAATTATCAAACAATCCATAAATGTTTAAATTAATTATCTAAATTAATCTAAACTAATCAAATTAATTACACTGAGTAATTAATTCTTTAATTACTTTATTAGGTAATTAAAACTTAAACAATTGATTATTATTAATTAATTAATCTAATTAATTATCAAAAATTAATCACATTAATTATTTGTTAAATAGTCTTAACTTTATGACCCTCATTAACATTTCTTAATTACTTAATTAAGAATCAACTTAAATTAATCATTATTAATTATCAATTAAATAGTATTTAATTATCATTTAATTAATCTTTAATTATTAATTAACTAAGTGTTAATTAAAATCTAAATTATCTCTAATCGCTTAATTAAATAAATCTTAATCATAAATTAAAATTTAATTAATCATCCTTAATTATAGATTAATTAACCTTAATTAATAAATCTCAAATTTAATTAATTAACTTAAAAATCATTAATTACTTAATTTAACATCCACATAATTAATTAAATAATTAACTAACTTTCATCTTAATTACCTTAATAATTAAATGAACTCAATCATTAACCTTTTATTTATCTTTTAGATAAATATTTCTATTTAATCAAGCATTTTAAAAACAAAATGTTTTTAAAGTTTTCTTTAAATCCCATTTCATTTTAAAACTTTAAGACTCAAATTTGTCTTAAATAAGATTTTAAAACAAAACTCAATCTTATGTTTAAAAGAACATCTACTTTGTTAATAAGTTTTAAAAAAAAGAATTTAAAATTTAAATTCAAATCAAATTCAACCAATTTAAAAATTGCTTTAAAATTTCAAAATTTTAAATACAACTTCCAACTTATTCTAGATTTAACTTTCTAAAACTCTTTCTAAAATTTACACCTTCAATTCAAATGCAAATCATTTTAATCAATTTAAAACAATTTAAATTTAAACCTTTATTTTAAAAACTGAAGTTTAGAATTTAAATCCATATTTAAAAATTCAGATTTGAACTCATTTTGAGTTTCTAATTTAAATACTTAACCTTTCAATTCAAATGCAAAACACATATGCATTTACTTGTGAGTTTTGAAACCAAATTTAAATCTAAAAACCATCAATGATTTCAAATTCCAAACAAATCAAATTTGAATTCATATTCAAATTCAACTAAAACTCAGTTTAAATCTCCACCTAAAAATTTAAATTTACCTTTACATTTAAAAACAGAAACAGTTTCTGTTTTATTAAAAAAAATCAAACTTTGAAATTTTCTGAATTTAAATTATTTCAAAAGAAAGCAGAATTCAAACTTATTTGAATTCATATTTGAATTCAGTTTAAAATCCTAAGTACAAATTTTAGTTTGTATTTCTTTCAAACTTCATAAAACTGGAAATAGGTTTTCCTTTTCTTACTTTATATTTAAAAAAAAACTTAAATTTCTTAACTCAAATTATTCCAAAATCAGAATTCAAACTATTTGAATTCATTTTTAGATTCAGGTTTAAATCCTAAGCTAAACATTTAGTTTATATTTAAACTTAAATTTTAATTTCAAAACAGCAAAAACAGGCTTCTGTTTTGCTAAAACCCTGAAACACCCAAACACTTGAACTTCCCTACTTGACTTCGAGTCAATTCTTTACTTACTTCGAGTTTCCCCCTCAAGTAACCCGAGACAAACCCGAGGCAAAAATCTCTGCAATCCAAACATCAACCCCACCTGGAATAGACCAAAACCCCACCACCTCAAACCTGTCATCACCATTATCTCCTATCTCCGGTCACCATCATCGACCAAACTCCGGCAATAACTTCATCACTACACCATCTATCAATTCCCAAAACAGCTTTGAACTCGATGTACCTTTGAAGCCGCAGCACCCAAAACATCTTAAACCCAGTAAACTAGGGTTCTACACCTTCAATCCCAAATTTCAACACCAAAACCAAATTTCAACTCAATTAAATAATTTTCCCACAATCTTAGGTAGATATACCATCTTCAGAAATAAATTCAATCAAAACAAATGTCAACATCCACTGTGTTTATCAAATATGTATAGTACTGTAAATTGAAAGCTGTTTTTTGTTTACAGTACTATAAATAGTAATCTTTGATTTAAAATTCATGCATTCACTTATTGTTTCAATTTATAAGTCTGAAATAATAAATCATAATGTTTGATTTTTTTTCTTTTTCCCTTATACTAATGTTTACTCTGTTATCAAGTTTCAGGCAATTCAAATTTATTTAACCTATATAAAATGTTTTATCTTTACTTTATCATGAACCAAATATATTTCATTCAAATATTAATTCATAACAACAGCTAAATCAGAAGAAAATTATTCAATGGGTATACAGTCAATACCCTGATGAAACAGACATGCATCACATTCAAATATAAATGCTCAACAATACATATATCACAGGTAGACTATTCATAGCAATTTCATATAGGTTCATTTTCTAATTTATAAGCATGCACAACCTTACTATTTAAATAAAATTAAAATGAGTTACTCACAGTTTCTCCTAAAAATGCAGAGCCCATTCAATTTGCAGGTTCCAGATTTGAAAATTATGAAATGCAGGCCCTTTGTTTCCAGATTATGAAATGCAGACCCCTTCTTGCTTCCAGATGCAAAGAAAAGTCTTGATTTATTCATGATGCTTTCATTTTTTTTTTAAACATGCAGGCCACAAATTGTTGCATGCAGGCCTCTGGATAAAAATTGAAATGCAGAGCTTTTGTTTTTTGATGCAAAGAAATGCAGGTTCTTTTGCTTTCATGTTGATGCAGGTTTGTATATGTTGAAGGATGCAGATTTGTTTTGAAAAAGAGGAGTTTGGGAGCAAATGTTTTACTGGTTTGAAAAATGCAGTTTTTCATATTTGAAGAGTTTCAGATTTTCTTTTTAGAATGAAGAATGAGAAAGGGCAAAAGAAATGAGTATATGCAAGTTAATATAAAAGTATTTTTAGATTTGAATAAATTAAAATAAGAATAAAAAATAAAATTGACACTTGTCTTTTAAAATGGATGATAAGTTTACACATGTTAGTTTAAGTTTTAATATATGTACACTTGTATTCTTATGCTTACAAATGTCTTTATAAATTAACTAGTGTTTAATTAAAGTTAATAAAGTATAAAGCCTAGTTAATTAGTTCTTATACATAGTTATCTATTAAAATAATTTTTAAAAGAATAAAGCAAGTATTATAACAATATACAAGTAATTCATTTGAAAAGAAACTTTTAAATAGTTAAAATAGATTTATAAAAGAGGTTACAACACTTACATGAATACATGTTCACATTTTAAATTGTATTTTAAATTCACTAATTAAACTTACAAATCAAATTTATCAGTCAATATTTTAAAAAGAATAACACAAATATTTTATAACTTATTTAATATACAAACTTAAATTAAAATGAATTTTTAAACCAATAAAACATTTATCCTACATATTTAAAATCATATAGTTATCTTAATTAAATATTGTTGAGAAGCTTAAATCCAAAATAAATCAGAAATTTCTATTTTTAAAACATTAAAATTATGCTATAGTAATTTAACTCAAAACAACTTATCTATTTAAAATACATACAAATACATATTCATTTTTAAATAGAAAACAATTTATTAACTTATTAAAATAAATTCACAAATTAAATATTTCAATAAAGAAGATTATTTAAATCAAATCCAGTTTATTAACAAAAATTATCAATTCAATATAAATTTAAAACACAGATTATTAAATTTATATTGTCCAAATTTCCGGGATATTACAGGTTTCACCTTCTTGTTCTTCAATTTCCATTTCATCCCCTTCTT
This sequence comes from Allium cepa, assembly GCA_030765085.1. NCBI lineage: Eukaryota > Viridiplantae > Streptophyta > Magnoliopsida > Asparagales > Amaryllidaceae > Allium > Allium cepa. The sequence goes on along the minus strand of CM060938.1, from coordinate 711,999,431 downwards.
CTTATAACATCCCACAAATCCGTACCCTTGAGTCAACACTATTCTACATCAATTTACTCAAGTGGAACAGAAATACGAACCATCAGGGTTAAAGAAGAAGGGTTAGAAGAAGAAGAAACTAAATATTACTAGAATCTCACAGTCGCAGCGCGATAAATATAATATTCAATAATAGAGCTTTACACAAAATGAAAAACTATATCTGCTTTATACAATATCATCAGAGTATCTCAAACAAACAGCATTTACCAGTCAGACAATTCCATACAATCACAACAACGGATATATATAAGTACTGATAATACATCTCGGACTCCAGCTCCTCTCCTACTCCAAAGCATCCTGTCCTGGACATATAGTACTCGGTCGGACCCGAGCATTATAATGAAATAACACCCGAGTCAGTCTGGAATACTAGCTGATAATAATGCACCCAAATTGTTTATTAAAGTTTCAAAATCCTTTTGAAAACAAAAGCATCTCGTAAGACTACGCCACAAATAATCATGTCGGGTTTTTACCTTACGATAGCTAAAACACTTGTTATAGAAATCCTCTGATATTATTGTAGTGTCTATATACAAATACTTATAAAATAGCCGAAATTGTTACATTCATTAAATTCCAGCTACTAGCCACAATCGTGGGTAATACAAACATAACTCGTCAAAGGCTCGTAGGGAGAATGGATTCCAACTAATGACTAGGCACTGGGGTAACACCTGTCATAGTACCTAGTCTAGATCGGTGTACCGAGGACCACGCCCGATCCCCTGCAACACAAGGCCCGCACTACCCCTTACTAGATAGTCCCGAGTAAGATCACCCAGAGGTTGGGATCAGCAACCACACCACTAAGCCGAAATAAAAGGGACATCTGGACAGGAATGACCTTACCCGGAAATGGGTGCTGCCCACCAAGCCTTGCTGCATATCCCCTGATTTTCAGTCATTCCCGGTTGGTGAGGTTTTGAGGCCAAGCGTTACCTTTAAGAACGTTTCACTTAAAATGCCCATCACACAACTAACGATGTTTCGAAAGCATTCGTCCATACAAGTCCGTTCCAGGTTCGAACGGAACCGAAGGCACTACTCCTACTACATTTACTTTGGAAATATCCCCAGGATTAGTAGTGACTAACCCTTGCACTTCACTGCCCCATCTTCGACTTCGAACACCTTTTTCCACGAAACGTACAAACCGGATCGAAGTGGTTTGCGAGAAATAAATCTCGATCCCGGTCTCTTCGAAACGATCAACGCATTTGTCCAATATTGATAGTCGGTGATTTAACTATCAATTAACATTTACAAAAATCCATCACATAATAAATAATTTCCCAATTATTTGTTTTCGACAAAAGTATCTTTACAAGATATGGTTCATTTTCAAATCTCGTTGAAAACACTTTTCAAACTCAATTCTTCTCATGGAATAAATTTCCCAAATTGTTACTTCCCTTGAAAACATCCAAGTACCAATGTTTAAGGTTTAAAATAATTTAAATACTTTATTCTTGAAAATACATTAAAACATTCATATTAAAACTTCTTACATACTTGATTTAATATATATATATATATATATATATATATATATATATACACACACACACACTTTTAAAAATATCGCAAATAAAACTGCTTAATAAAATATAAACTATTATCTTTAAAATAAAGTTAAGTCATACTAAATTTTAAAATAAAGCTATGAAACTCTATAAAATTTCTAAATAATACTTCGATTGATTATCTTTAAAATAGAACCATTTTATAAAGTATAAATAATAATAATATTCTTTAAAACATAATTCTAATTACCCTTTAAAAATAATTACTTCTGTAACTACTTTGATATATGTTCACTTTTAAAAATTTTACGACTTAAATAATTTTCTTAAAACCATTCTTTAATATAACTTCAAACTCTAACGTTTCAAAAATCTATTTTAAAAACGTACTTGGCTTTTAGGGAAATACACTTCCATCTTAGAATAACCAAAGAATTCTTTTTATCAATCCAACCCGTTTTATTCCAATTCAATTTTACGTTCATCCCATAAAATCCTTTCCATACTTTAAAAAATAGCTCCTTTAATTTTAAACACATTGCTATTTCCTGGAAATCACTTTCAAACGTACGTTTAAAATATTTAAAGTGAGCTCTAGAAATTATTTAATTGAAAATAATACATAAGGAAATATATAGGGGTTTCCTAAGTATTTTAAATAAAATTTAACCTTTAAAATAAGGTTATTAAATCAAATATTCATATTAAAATTCCTTTTGAAAACTTAATACTACTTTACCTTTTTAAAAATAATTAAATACCATAATTACTGAATCAAATATTTGCTTTCACTTAAAAACATTTTAAAATAATATTTCTTTCTAAAAATATTCTAAACATATTTATACTGCAAATTTATAATTTGAAAGCTTTCTTAAAAAAGCAAAATAAAATTTCCAGAAGAAAGCAAACTTCCCATTCTTTAAAATAAATCTCGCTATTATTTTTAACAATTCTCAATCCCCTTTTTAAACCACACATTCATACACTTCATATTTTCAACCAGTTGCTTGAATTTAATTTCTTTTAAATTCTTTACTTAAGAATTCCCTTAATTTCTTTAAATCCAATTTATTTATTTATGTTTAATTTTCCTAGGTTGTATTCATCCAATCATAGTACAACAAAATTTTTAATTTCAATTTAATCTAACATAGCATAGAACTCAGCATAACACGATCTAAATCAATTTATCACAGAATATAATGAGATATATCACAGAATATAAATAAATTTCTATTTGTGAGGGATCCAGTTGGATCCCTCCAACCTATTTCCCTGCATCCACAGATATTAGCACAACAATATATATATATTAAATTTGATAATAATTATCATATTCAACCAATCAAGCAATCATTTAAATATTAACTATTTAAATTAACCAGTATTCCAGATGTGAGTGAATTAAACTCACCTTAGGTTTTTCAACGAGCGTTCAAATTTAAATTAAATCGAACAGGGTTCAATTTAACCTAAATTTTTACTTGCTCGGAATGATTCCAGAACTGCTCCACTGCGCAGTACCTGTCTCTGCGATTTCGGCGTCGCCAGTTTCGTCTGAATCTGACAACATATGTACTAGATATGAATTTTCAAAGTTAAATCACCAATTTAAAAACAATTTCTATTTTTTTTAATTTACCACAAACAATCACGGCCACACAAAGCATCATAAAATCAAAGCCGTCTAATCCTTCTCCCTCATGCGTTCGTTCCAGGGTTTAAACGAAACCCATCACGCAATGAAAATTCTAATCGTCGATTCCACGATGCTCGCCGAGACCACGATCCAATACCTCCACCTCGAAGCCCTACGTCGCCTCAGCCTTCACACCAGCTATCACTAAGCTCGGCTTCCCCTTTACATAAGACACCGTGTGCGAAAATCCCACGAACGTGGGCCTTTATTTCCTCCAAATGACGACGACAGCGGAGATCCACTATTGGATAGGTAGACGTTGAGGTGTTATTCGACTTTCCGGTTAGAAGCATCTTCTAAAAATCAATGGATTGATTGATAATTGAAGTGGAAGGTGGATGATTTTCGGCCACTGGAATATAAGGAGACGGCGGCTCCAGAAAATAGGCTAGGGTTTTGCATAAACGCGTATATATACGCATAACCCTATATTTTATTATTAAATTCATTTTAAAGCAACTTATTCTAACGATCTCCAAATCTCACATGCCGCCTGGCGTTTCTAAGGTTTACCCATGTTCCGAACACAATGGAACGTATTTCGAAGGCTAATTTGGTCGTATGCGTGAGTTACGGAAATAAACGATCAATTTTAAATTAAATCGATTAAAGTATTTTCTGTGCGTTTTAAACCGCCGGGGTCAAACGACAACTCTGATTGCTACGAAAATTGAAATCCGATAATAACTAACTATTACGGATCTAACGAAACTGGTTTCGCCGAATTTCGAGACTGTGCCCCGGAAGGCTATTTTAACTCGTCAATTAAATCAAGCGATTTTCAAAATCGTCGAAATCACTTCAAGTTTCACTTTTAAAATTTTATTAACTTAATTATGATTCACATAGAATTTATAATCACATTAGAAATCATTCTAATATGGATTAAATCAAAATTTGATTATTTGCATTATTATATTATTAATTTCCATTATTAAATTAATATAAAATTCCAAATCATAATTTATCGACTCTTAATTTTATCCAATGGTCTAATATTAAAATTCAAACCCAAATAGACTTAAAATAAATTTTAGAATCTAATTTTATATCTACTTGCACTTAGATTACTAATTATTCCAATTCTAATATTAAATTATTATTATTCAATTTTCAATTAAATTACCGTATATAAAATTTTAACCAATTTTATTTATTTAACCAAAGTCTTTTATTTAACAATTCAAATTATAACACATATTCACCATTTAAAATGAAAATGTTCAAATCTAGCGAACCGAAATTCCGGGTCGTTACATTCCTCCCCCATTAAAAAAATTTCGTCCCCGAAATTTGCTAAGGGAGAAGAATGTTCTAAACCCAATAGCAAAATTTACTTAGTGAAAATCTCAAATTCTCTTTGTCTAAATTCTTTATTTTTCAAATCGAAACTACTAGTTTCAATTCCTATCCTAAAATCCTTTTTATTTTAAATTGTTATTTGAAATAAATTTTGTCGTTAATGAAACATTTCAAATTTTTCAAAAAATTTCTAACTCCCAAAATTTCCGTAAAATTTTAGCAGAGTCTCCTCTGTACAGAGGAGCTTTTGCAATATCACAATAGATATAAATATATACACATCGACCTACATGGTTGGAAAAACCAAAAACAGTTCATATTTCCTATTTTTATTAAGTCGGCTTACCTTTATTAGCATTTTAAAAGCGTGCGGCTAATTTATATTGCATATACACACTCCAACTCTATCTACTGCCTCCCGTAACTGTACTTACTTAGAAAAACACATCAGTTTTCCAATAATATGATAATTTTAATAACATTCTATTCACTAAACTAGCCAAACACATCAATTACATGGTTTAAACAAGAAAACTTCATAGTCTAACAATGTTAACCATATTTTATCAGCAATTCAAAGATTTCAACCACCTTTTTAAATTTCTTATACAAGTCCAAACTTCATTTTATTTCACTTGAATGATTTACATTCAAGTATAATATTCTCAATCCATATTCACATCAATATGATTACATGTGCTTCACTTACATCAATCTATTTCAATTCAATTCCAAATTGATTCACAATCAAATTCTTATTTTCAATTTTAAGCATTTGCATTTCTTTTATGATTCACTTTCATTCATATGCAAAAATTACTTAATAAAATTTCAATCCATTCCAATTGATTAAAAAACCATTTCTTTTTCATCTTTAAACCAACTCAATTCTGAATACACAAAACGACCAATTCTTATGCAAATTCTCATGTCATTCAAGCAAATAACCATCTCTTAAGCTTATAACCATTTCAAATTAATTCCATATCTACTATATTAATTTCTTTCCATTTTGAATTATTTACAGCCCAAACATTCTTTCTTTATCACAATTATTGATCTCTAATCTTATATTTCCAATTCATTATCCATATAGGTTTATATTAATATCATTCAATCCTGGGTTATATACAACTCATACATTCTTATTTCATCACAATAATTAATTAAAATTCATTTCACTTGCATTTCAATGCTTATTATCTAAACAAATTCATCCAAGACCACATTATAAAGCCCGATCACAATTATTTTTCAATTTTCTTAAGTTGTTTCGGTCACACAATATTTACATTTCTTCTTATATCAATTTAATTTCATTTTCACTTGATTCTCATCCAACCAAATTCCAATTCATTTACAAATTCTAATTCAATTTGTTTACTTTTTCAATCCATTTTATATTTATTTTATTGACAAATGAGACCACTTTAAATTATTTCACTCATTTGAATTTATTTACAATTCAAACCATCATTATTATAATCTAATTCCATTATTCATTTACACTCTCTACTTTTTATTGCCAAAACTGAATTCCATACCAGAACTGGGTTTTTATTTTTCTTTCCAAAATTTTCTCAACAAACCACCAAAATTTCATCCTTGCCAGTACAAATTCCCTTTAATTTAGTTTACACTAAATTCATCTTCAAGCTTCTCTTTATTTTATTTAGCTTACGCTAAATTCATTCTCAAACAATTCCTTTGAATTTAGTTGAGTGAGGATTTAATTATTCAATATCATTTCAATTAAATTCAACTTTTCTTCAACTCAACTCTTTTCCAATTTAAATTCAAGTTTTAACTAAATTTATTTAGCCATCTTGAATTTATACCATTTCCTTTACTATCTTAAATAAGAATTTAATTACATTCGTTTTTATTCCTAACACAATTGAATTTTAATTTTAGTTTATTCCAAATTCAGCTCAATTCTATTTAATCGAAGTTAAATCCACTTTTAATTCTCCATATACAAGTTCAAAACTTATTTACTAACTTAAGTTCATTCACATCTTTTATATTTTCTTCACCTTATTCCAATTAACATTTCTTTTGAGATTAAATTTTAATCCACCTTACCATTCAACTATCTCCCAGTTGTGATCGTAATTCCATTTTCTATTTATAAGTTCACCAAATTATTTACTTCAAAGTTTATATTGCTCATTTGAATTATTTTCATCTTATAATCACAACTCCTTATTATACATATATATGTATGTATGTATGTATGTATGTATGTATGTATGTATGTATGTATGTATGTATGTATCACTGTATTCTTAAAGATACAAATTTTCTTTCACTTATCCTTTGCAAATTTTAAATCCTCCAATTTCAAATTATAAGCATAACTCTTAATAGCTTATGGGTACAATTTATTGCACAATGACTCATAATTACCAATGTTAACGCTAAAAAATAAACGCTAACACCCCGGTGTATAGATGGAAATTGTGAAAGCACCACCCGTTGGTACGGGAACAAAGTATATGCAAAGAAATCACAGGAAAGCTATAAAAGACACAGTATTTATAGTGGTTCGGCTTAGGATCAAGCCTACGTCCACTTTAAAGCTCTTTATTGCTGATTTAGTTACAATTCTTTACAATCAACTCCGATTACAACACACTTAGACAAATATCTCAAACCCCGATGTAGAAGAATCCTTCGAATGCATGATGAATGAGTTATTTTTCTTCTTGAGATTTGTCGAAATGTCATTGGTGATTGGAGTGATAGAAGTGTTGCTTGAGTGTTGCTTGAAGTCGAGACAATAGCAGAGTAATGGCGCCTAGGAAGTCAGTCCCCCCCCCAAAAGTCCTCTAAATGTTGAATATGGCCATGTATTTATAGGCAAAATGTTAGGCTGAAACTGTCAAGTCATGAGTCGTGACCGACTCATGATGAGTCGTGACCGACTCATGATGAGTCGTGAGTCATCTACGAGTCACCCCTTTGCAGCATGACTCTGAACTTGCCTCTGAGTCTTGTGTCGTGCGTCGACTTATCTTTTGAGTCGTAAACCTCCCTGAGTCGTGCCATCCTTAACTCATAGAATCTCCTTAACTCGCCAGGTTCCTTAGGTCGTAGGTTTCTTGAGTCGTTAGCCTGTTGAGTCGGTACTTTCCCTAAGTCGTCCTTTCAATGAGTCGCTAATGCTTTAACTTATTAGGCTCCTTAAGTCGTGAGTCGCTGAGTTTAGAAACTCCCATGAGTCGCATAATAGTTGAGTCGGGGATTCTTTGAGTCGGTCCTTGATGAGTCGGTGAGTCCCTTAAGTCGCGCAGTTGGGTCATTGAGTCGTACACGAGTTGACTGTTAGCTTATACACTTGAACCGCCAACGACTTATGGTAAGTCGTAAGCCTTCTGAGTCGCTAACTGCTTTGTCTGATGAGTCGGCTCAAGCTTCAGCAGGGTTAACATTTGCCCCTCGAAGCACACGCCTAAGTCGTAGGTCGCGTGCTTCGACTTATCTTAACTCGCGCATGTCGACTCATCTTCCACTACTCCGAGGTATAAATGGCTTAAGTCGTTTTCTTCTCATTACTTCTTTTACCATTTTCGTGAGTCGTGTTCCGCCATTAACACATCTCCAAGCTCCCAAAAGCAATTTCAACTCAAATCTCCTCTGATCATCTCTGAATTCATACCACGTAAGCAATTTCGCCTCCTTTCTGATTGTCGATCACTATTAACCTGTGCGCTCCGTCTTTATCTTCAATCCACCCTTCTGAGCTTTGCGAGTTTGATCGTCTTAATCATTGATGGGTTGAGGATTGTTTGATCCAACGATTTGTGATCCGAGGCGATCTACTGATGCCATGAAATTGGGGTTGTAGGTTGAGAGTTTCTTGGTTTAATGGGTTAGATGTTGGAAGATCAACGGGTTAGGGGTTAGGAGCGAGATGGTTTATGGGTTAGAAGGCCACCTGATTAGGAGTTAGGTGATTAGTTGGTCAGATTGATTCGAATATCGCCATAGGTTTGACTCGACTCAATCATGCCTCACGACCTAAACCCTTGAGTTGTGGCCGAGATAAGACCCTTGAGTCGTAGCCGGGACAAAACTCTCGAGTCGTGGCCGAGACGAAACCATTGAACCTGAGCTTTTTTAACATACTCCACGGCCTAAGCCCTGAGTCGTTGCCGAGACAAAACTTGGAGAAAATCTCCTTATTTCCATGACTCATGACTTAGGACACTGCCAACTCAGAACTTTTGAACCGTTGATGGTTATGACTTGTGTGAACTCTGTTTGAACACTGGACCATTGCATTAACTTTGAACTGTTGAATTTTATTGCGTTCATTGACGGATTACCTTGACTTGCAGGCTAACAATCTGTCCAACACAATATTTACAGAAAATTGGGACGAATATACTGCCATTGACTGCCCACATCAAATGACAGATTAGCTTATAGCAGATAATCAATTTAAACAAAATTATGTGAGAGAAGTGCTCTAAATCAACAAATCCAAGTAGAATGCTAATGCAATATTGAAACAGTCAACTGAAATTAACCGGTTTGCACTAACACCACACCTGAACTTTTAAGTTAATAAGTCCTGGAATTTGGTAGTCAACCAACTGCCAACTAGCTTAACTTCAGTTATATTTACTTGTTTATTTTCATTAGTTCTGCACAACATTTCACACTTTTAGGAAACGTGTACCTTCGCATTTGAACATCCAGTTGCTTGTGTAGAATGACCTCTCATCAAGAAGAGCCGATGGACCAAGCTGAAGATGTCTTTCCAGTAGCCATCCCTATAGACAACCCTCCGGAGAGGACATCCACAACTTTGAATCAGCGGGCATTTAACCAACTGCGCGTCCAGTTTGGCATTGATGATGCCGACATCTTATTTCCGGGGCCAAATGACACTGCTGACAATCCTCCCTACGGCTTTGTTGCAGTCAATCGCCAAATGTGCTTAAGTGGGGCGATTCCTCCTTTTAACGACTTTCTCCAACAGTTCCTGCTTCGGTTGTCTATCTCTCCATTCCAATTACACCCCAATGGCTACGCCATTCTGATGGGGTTATGTGTTCTATCCAGGAGAGTTTTGGATCGGTTACCAAGCTTCGAGGAGATCTGCTATTTTTGCTCATTCACGAAAACTAAAGACCATCCCTCCATTGTGGTTGTAAGAAGCGCTCGAAATCGCAAACTTATTACTGATCTCTCCGAAAGCGCTCACGGATTTTTGAATCAGTTTTTCTTCGTTCACTGCCCTCCAGGGTTTTATGCCATCTGGAGAGTGGGAAGTAAGATTTCCTGTCTCTACTTTTTCCGTTTTGAAACTTTCTCGAGATCTGAACTCTCAGCTGCTAATTTCATTCTTTTCCTGTTTTTAGCACTTCCTCTCCCTACTAGAGATCCGATTCATAAACAAGTTTTCGAGAGGTTGAGTGCCGTGGCTGCGGAAGAAAGGAGCATAAAATTTCTGCTGAATGATGAATTTTTACACCAATACGGGCTTCTACATGCTTCTCGTTCTACGCATGCTCACGAAGTTCCAACAGAAGTTCCTGATTCCCCGACGAAAACTCCTGACGCCCCGGTTACTGTCGAACAACTCGCATCAAAAGAGTCTAATATTGAAGCTTCATTGGTGAAGTGTTCCACTTCTACCGACATTATGGGGTCATCCAGTAAGACGGTGCTTGCCCCGATCGAGGAAGAAGAAGAACCTTCACAGCCTCTCGGGGGATTAGCTGATGCAGGAATTGAGAAAACAAGTCCCACCAAGCATGGTGGTGACGATGTTTATGAGGGGTTGAGCGACATAATAGTGACTTCGCAGGAGCTTTTTAGAGATGACGTATCTAAAACTATCTCTCCTGTAATTGAGGCGACGTCTCTTCTTCGACAAACGCCAACACAAACATCAACTCCTCATACCCAAGCTATCATCACCTCTACACCAAAGAGTGGTTTGTAGCTTAATGCGTGTAGCTTGCACATCACACAACACTTAGGATTTTTTGGCATTTGTTCACATTTAACTTCTTTTCTCTGGAAGTTTTTAAGACTTGTTATTTCTGCCTTTCAGATTCCTCTATGGGGCGCAGCGGCAGCGGTTCTTATTACAAAGACTTTCGACGCTATGGAGGGCGTGGCAGCTATGATTACAAGCAATACTATACCGATTCCAGAGAGACCAATGAGCAGAGAGCTGCGCGAAAAGCTGAAGAGAGGAGAAAGTATGAAGAACGCCACGAGGGAGCAGGCACGCGATACGAATCCTTCCCAAGGGGTGATGATTCCCATAAACGTAAAACGCATGATGATAGGGGGAAGAGCCATATTGAGGATTCGAGAAAGCGGACCAAACTTGGCGAGGAACACGCGCCTGTGACATCTGAGAGACTTGGCGCCTCAGTTTCTACTGACATCCCTTCCAAATCTCCTGCTCTTGAAGGAAGTGCCATTCAAACACTCCTCAACAGGCCTTCATACCATGTTGAAAGGGGCCCCCCGACTTTGCAGAGCCGATTCCCGAATTGGTGTTTGAGGGGGGTACGCTTCGACCTTGATTTGGTCCCCATCGACAAAGAAGCCATGTACAGAAATCTCGATGCTGTCAGGCTTGATATTGACAGAATGTCTGGATGGCAAAAGCTTGTTGATGAACTTCAAAGAGTTAATCGGGCTAACATCGAAGCAATGCTGACCATGGAAAATGATAAATCAGAGTGGCAGAAGATTCTTGATCAACACAACGTTGAGATGAAGGAGATAGCCGAATACAATGAAAAACTCGAAGCCGAAGTAAAGCAGCTCAAAGATGATCTTGCCTCTTCTACTAATACTTACACCCAAAGAGAAGAGGTATTGCAAAAACAAGTGCGAGATGCGCACGCCAGCCAGAGGGACGCCGAAGCTAAAGCTGAGAGGCTAGAGCAAGCTGTAGAGAACCACCGCACTGATGTCACCCAGTTGCAGAATAAACTGAGCGCCCGGGACATGGAGATTGAAGCGCTAAAAGCCCAACTTGCTCAGACCGAAAAAGATCGAGATGAGGCCATGGCTGGTAAGATTGCAGCCGAAGAAACTGTTCAGACCATGGAAACCGACATCAATTCGACTTTATTCGATTTTTATGTACACTGTGTCTTGGGACGCGGCAGCCTCTCTTTTCTTGGTCCTAAATATGAAATCACCCTGGCCGAGGTGTGGGAAGCTGCTCTTAGCATGTTTAAAGACGCCGGGTATGGCGATGAAGATTTTGAGGCGCGCTACCTGGATGAGGAAGCTCGCGCTGCTCTTGCGAAGGGGCAAGAACAACTTGCCAGGATGAGAGCTGGAATGGCGGAAGAGGAACATTCTGGAAAGGAATTACCACTTACTCCCTCTGTCCAACCTCCAGTTTCTCCCGTGGTTGACATCACGGGTTCTAGCTCCTACACTCCGCCTGCGACTAAGATAGTAACTGAAACTACAAGTGCACAAGGCGGGGATGAAGGTGGTGAAAGCAACGAAGCGCAGCGATATGAAATCAGCATCAGAGATCCAACTGCCCCAGGTAAACTTGACACCGGACCAGTCCAAGTGGTGAACTGCTCGTTTGCTCCTTGTGAACTTGACGATCTTCTTGATTATTTTTCGAATTTCAATGAATTCCCGACTTTTGATTATTCTTCAAATGTCAATGAATTCCCGACTTTCGACGAGCCGTCATCCCCTCTCTTTTCGAAAGATACTGATATTTTAAGTTTTTTCTCCTTTGTAGTGAAAGCACCGAGCCAAACTCAAGCTTCTTCTCCCCCGGTTATCCTTCCTTCATCTCTTCAAGTGGCGCCTCCTTCTGCCTCGCAACCTGGATCACAGGAGGAACAAATAGAGGCTCTTCACGGCTTGGATGATCCCATCGCTTCGCAAGAGCAGAAAGATGAGAGACCTGAGGGAGGTGACATTTCTCCGGAACGGACTCCTTCTGACGACATTGTTCTATCAAAACTTGTCACTCCGGGGAGTGAGTCTTCCTCACAAAGGAGAGAGAAGCGTGGGACATCAAAGAGGAGGGGGAAGAAAATCACCGCCACTAAAGAGGAGCCGGAAGTTGAACCGGTTACACCTGCCTCTCCTACTTCCCTTATAACCACTGGCCGACCTGAAAAGCTGGTTATTCGACCGAGTAAAGGGTCCAAAGGAGGGAAGAAGAAGTGAAGATTTTAGCTTTTTTTTTTCTTTTGTATGAACTGGCCGAGAGTTGTGCGGGTACCGGCCCCCGCTTTTATTTTGAAACCTGTATCTGCATTATAGTTGAATAAAATGATTCTTCGTTTGTACAAATTTCTGTTTGAATTTGAGAATGCATTTACTATTTATTTTTGCACAAGTTTGTTTATATAGTGTTGCAGCGGGCTTATGGTATGTTGCTTGAGTATTACTCTACTGATGCATCTATACTACTATACCATATTGCCCCCATACCTTAAGCTTGCTGCAATATTTTACACTTCGAGGGGACTTGCACTCTTATTTGCTAAAGAATAATTATTTTATTCTTTAAAGAAAATTTTTATAGAGTACAACTCCCTTCGTATAAGTTTTTACGCTTTGTCGTTCGAAGAAATCACTTTTTTCTTTTGCTTACGTGCATATTTCACCAAGTGAATTCCTCTATGTGGTAAAGCGGACCTCTGAAGGGTACTTTAACTTCTTTTCTTTTTACGATCATTTCCCATAGTAGGCAAATTACTTTTCCTTTGAAAGTTAAAGTACGCTTTTGATGAGGATTTTTTTTTATATATAGAAAGTTGTACCTCTGAGGAGGGATTTTTTCACGTTTCAACACTTGGAAGTTTTATTTCAATCTCGGTGAAACGTGTACCTCCAAAGAGTTATGCCTTAGAAATCCTTTTCACGTTTCAACACTTGGAAGTTTTATTTCAATCTCGGTGAAACGTGGGTTTCCGAAGAGGTCTTTCTTCTTAATTGTGTCCCCGGGAGGGGGTTGTACCTCTAAGGAGGGATTTTTTACGTTTCAACACTTGGAAGTTTTATTTCAATCTCGGTGAAACGTGTACCCCCAAAGAGTTGTGCCTTCGAAGAAAGCCTTTTCACGTTTCAACACTTGGAAGTTTTATTTCAATCTCGGTGAAACGTGTGCTTTCAAGAAGGTCTTTGTTTTTGCATTTCAACTTTGGTGAAGTGAAATTCCGAAGAGCGGTTGTTACACTTCAACTCCTGGCGAAATGTGCCTCCGAAGAGGGCTTTTATTTTGTTTGCATTTCAACTCTGGTGAAGTGAAATCCCGAAGAACGGTTATAACACTTCAACTCCTGGTGAAATGGGCCTCCGAAGAGGGCTTTTATTTTGTTTGCATTTCAACTCTGGTGAAGTGAAATCCCGAAGAACGGTTATAACACTTCAACTCCTGGTGAAATGTGCCTCAGAGAGGGTTTTCATCGCCTGGAAGTTACTCTCTCATGGTTGGAGGGTCATGACTCCTCCAATCTTTTTTGTTGAGTAGAGAACTTTCTTTTTTGTGGCGTATGACCCATTAGAGGTCTTTTATCCTCCGAAGAGTTGCGCCTCCGAAGAGGACTTGTGCTGCTGATGGTAGCTTTGGTTGTTCCTTTGTTCACTTGCTTATGCCTTTTCAGCGATCCCCTCCTTCTTTTTTTTTTTTTTTTTTTTTTCTTTTCAAGTTTTCATCCCCCTCTTCTCGCAAGTGGCTTGTTTAATCCAAGGAAATGTACTTCATTGCCAGGCAAGTTCGTGAGAACGGGCACTAGCTTCCTAATTGGATGTTTGTTTGTTCAAACAATCTCAATTTATCAGCAAGGGCTCGTTTCTATCGAAATCATTAGCCGTTCAATTGAAGTATTTCCTATCTAGGATTTGAATTCGGGGTCTTTGAGACTTGAAATTTGTTTGTTGAATGATGGTGAGAATCGCTCGGTCTTATTATGCGCAAGTTTCATTTCCATTGTCTGCAAAAATTTAAATTGACATTTCAGCAATACATTTTATGTATTTTTATATTGAAAACAAAGCAAACATATAATGATAATAAGGAACACAAGATTTATAGTGGTTCGGCCATGAAATTGGGCCTACATCCACTTTATATCCTTTCATTATTTACTTGCATCAGTTTCACAATTGCTTTCAATTACAAGAATCATACATTTATAATTCTTTTTACAATGTTTCAACAAAATTTTCAAGTAAAGTATGGACGCAAGTGGTTGCTGTTCCATGCCCTTGGAATTTGATCTCCATCAACAGTGGTGAGCTTGAATGTGCCGTCGAGAAGCTTCTGACCTATTACATATGGTCCTTCCCAATTTGGTCCAAACACACCTGTCGCGGTCATAATTCTTTTCAGGACTAGATCTCCAATTTCAAAGCTGCGTTGACGAACTTTGGAATTGAAATGTCTGGCTATCCTTTGCTGATGAGCTGCAACTCTGAGGTTAGCTTCATCTCTTTTTTCATCAAGGAGATCCAGCGCTTCAAGTTGCAGCTTTTCATTTTCTGCTTGATTGAAATGGATTCTTCTGTGTGAAGGGACCTCTGTTTCAACCGGGATCATTGCTTCCGATCCGTATGCTAACGAAAAAGGAGTATGCCCAGTTGCAGTTTTGTGAGTAGTTCTGTATGCCCATAGTGCAAGTGGTAGTTTATCGACCCAACCACCTTTTGTTCTTTCGAGTTGCTTTTTGATGGTTGATTTGATGATCTTGTTCACTGCTTCCACTTGCCCGTTTGCCTGCGGATGAGCTACTGCCGAAAAGCTTTTCTGGATTTTGAATCGTTTGCAAAAATCCTGGAATTCCTCACTTTCAAACTGAGTACCATTGTCTGTGATTATTTTCTGAGGCACACCGTATCTGCAAATGATATTCTTGGTTACAAAGCTTATCATTTTCTTAGAAGTGATAGTAGCCAATGGTTCAGCTTCAGCCCACTTAGTAAAATAATCAACTGCAACAATAGCATATTTAATCCCTGATTTAGCAGTTGGTAGCGGCCCAATGAGATCCATTCCCCAAATTGCAAATGGCCATGGACTGACCATCTGTGTGAGTTCGGTAGAAGGTGCTCTAGGAATTTTGGCATATCTTTGGCACTTGTCACATTTTCGGGAGTAATCTGCGGCATCCCGATTAATTTCTGGCCAAAAATATCCGTATCGGAGAATTTTCTTTGCTAGTGTTTGACCACCTGAATGATCACCGCATTCTCCTCCATGCACTTCAGCTAGGATTGTTTTGGACTCTTCCCGGGATACACATCGAAGCAATGGCATTGAGAATCCCCGTCTGTACAATCGGCCATCCTGAATTACATAGCGAGAGGCCTTCCTTAGAAGCTTTCGTCTTTCTATCGAGTTTTCTGGCAGAGAACCCCTGAGTAGGTAATCCAGTATTGGAGTCATCCATGACTCTTGTTCTTGAGATACATTCATAATCCAGTCTATATCCATCTCGTCTATACTTGGCGCTGAAAGGACTTCTACAGGGACCAATCCCAATAGTTGAGCTTCACCAGAACTTGAATACTTTGCGAGGGAATCTGCCTTCATATTCTCTTCACGAGGAATGTGGCTTATTGAATAGTGATCGAGTTCATATAGGAGTTCCCAAGCCTTTAACAAGTAGGAAGGCAGATTTCCACCTTTTGCTTGAAATTCCTTCTTGACTTGGCATACGATAAGCTGAGAATCACTGAAAATTTGTAATGCTCGAATGTTTAGCTCTTTAGCGATTTTCAGACCTGCAATAAGAGCTTCATATTCCGCTTCATTGTTTGTTGAAGGAAATTCCAGTCTTAGTGCATAACATAATGATCGACCTTCAGGAGTTTCAAGTACCACTCCGGCTCCAGAACAGTAGTCATTTCTTGCGCCATCAACATACATCTTCCACTGGATTGGAGAATCATTGATCGCTTTTTCCTCGCCATTATCTTTCTCTGTGAATTCTGCAATGAAATCAGCTAAAGCTTGTCCGTTGATTGCTTTTCGGGGGTGATAGGTGATGTCATATTGACTATGTTCAATGTTCCATTTTAGAAGACGACCCGAAGTTTCAGGGCGAAATAGGACTTGCTTTAGAGGCTGATCAGTGAGTACTTTGATAGGATGAGCTTGGAAATATTGCCTCAGTTTCCTCGATGCAACTAGTAGGCAATAGGCGAGTTTTTCCAACTTGGAGTAATTCAGCTCTGCCCCAGTGACCTTTTGCTGATATAGTAAACTGGATGTTGAATCCTTTTGTCTTCCCGTATCAGCGCTGCACTTAGAGCATGAGATGATACTGCCAAGTATATAAGAAGATCCTCGCCATCGCCTGGCCTAGAAAGTATCGGAGGCGTTTCCATATGACGGATCAACTCTTCAAAAGCTTTTTGGCATTCGGGAGTCCATTCAAAGTTCTTCTTTCCTTTTTTCAGGGCATCGAAGAACGGGATGCATTTATCAGTAGCTTTGGAAATGAACCGATTCAAAGCGGCGACCTTTCCGTTGAGACTTTGCAATTCCTTCTTCGTTCTAGGGGCTTTAACTTCTTTTAAGGCGGTAATTTGAGCTGGGCTAGCCTCTATGCCCCTAGCACTGACAATAAAACCTAAGAACTTTCCGGATTCGACCCCAAATGTACATTTCAGAGGGTTAAGTTTCATTCTGTATTTCCGGAGGACTGCGAACATTTCTGCTAAGTGTTCAATGTGATCCACTGCTTTCCTGGACTTCACTAACATGTCGTCGACGTAGACTTCCATAGTTTTGCCCAATTGCGGTTTGAACATAGCATTAACAAGTCTTTGGTAGGTTGCCCCTGCGTTTTTCAATCCGAAGGGCATAACTCTGTAGCAATAAAGTCCAACATCTGTGATAAAGCTTGTATCCTCTTGATCCGGCTCATGCATCATGATTTGGTTATAACCGGAGTAGGCATCCATGAAGGATAACAATTCATGTCCCGCAGTTCCGTCTACCAGTTGATCGATCCTGGGTAATGGGAAGCAATCTTTGGGGCAAGCCTTGTTTAGATCAGAAAAGTCGATGCATACTCTCCATTTTCCATTAGCTTTCTTGACCAGCATAGGATTTGAAACCCAATTCGGATACGTAGATTCTTTGATGAAGTTATTTTCCATGAGTCGATCAACTTCTTCTTTTAATGCTGCTGACCTTTCTGGACCTTGGGTTCTTCTTTTCTGTTTAACTGGCGTAAACTTTGGGTCAATATTCAGAGCGTGTACTGCAACTTCTGGGGATATCCCACACATATCGGCATGAGTCCAAGCAAAGACATCCAGATTTGCTTTCAGGAAAGATATCAAGACATTCTGAATTGACACATTAAGCTGCGAACCCACATTCAACACCTTATTTGGGTCCTTCGGGTCAACAGGTACCGGAATTGTCGTTTCGACCGGTACTACTCTATTCTCCCCTGTACTGGCTTTTCTGGGATCCATTTCTTTCCGTGCCCCGCTGTGCTCGCCAGTGCAGGGTCCGCTCTGTAATTGCTACAAAGCTGGTTCCTTGATGCGGACTGAAGTTGCCGCATCCTTTCCCATTTCTCTTTTTCTTGACTCTCGCAGCTCTGTCCAATAACATTCTCGCGCAGCATTTTGATCCCCTTTTATAACTCCTACTCCATTGTCAGTAGGGAATTTAATAGTGAGGCACCACGGGGCTAGGATAGCTTTGAATGCTGCGAGTGTTGGATGGCCAAGAAAAGCATTATAGGCAGAAAACTCATCGACAATCACAAACGTTTGCTTTCGGACCACTTTCCTTTCTCATTCCCCAAGTTCTACAAACAAATCGATGGTTCCTACTGGTTGCTTTGGCTCCCCTGTAAAGCCCACGATTTTCTGTGATGAGGCTTGCACATCGATCATAGGGATTTTCATCTGGTCAAATGTCTTTTTGAAGAGGATATTACATGATGCTCCGCAGTCAATGAGGACTCTTCTGACAATGGCTGGTCCAATACCAGCCGAGATGACCAAGGGATCTAAAGTAGGAGCTTCAATACCTGTAGAATCTCTGACTCTGAAAATAATATCATCACTGAAAGTTTTTTGTTGTTTAAGGGGCGTAGTGTCTTCTAGAACAAAGACGTTTTCTTCGGCTGGAGCATATTTCAAAGCCCTGGAATATCTCTCCATCTCACCCCAACTCTTGCCAGCTGGGTGAGGTCCTCCGGAAATGACATTGATAACGGGCCTTCCAGATTCATGCCCCGTAGCTTTCTCACCTGCCCCAGGCTGATGAACAGGAGCCCGCTGCCCCTGACTCGATGATGCAGGATTGTTGCTATTCTTTTTCACAAATTGCTGCAATTTGTTTTCTCTTAGCAGCTCTTCAATCAGATTCTTCAGCTGGCGGCATTCATCAGTTTCATGACCTGGTTGATTGTGGAAGCGGCAAAATTTCCCACTTTGTATGGCTTTTCTCCCAGTTCTCAAAGGGATAGGTTTAGGGAAATCGACGGAATCTTTGGTGGCAAGGTAGATGTGCTCCGGCGTATGTGATAATGGAGTATATTCTGATGGCTTGAAGGACCGGGGCTTCTTCAGATTACCCTGTTTCTTTCCATTATTATTCTCCCTTTTCTGCCCCACCGACTCATTCTTGCGTGGAGCGACAGTATTGTCTTCAGCTTTTTCCAACACTGCCTTTACTGGCAAAGGACGACTTTCCAAGCGAATGAATTCGTCCGCTTTTTTGTAGAACTTCTCGAGAGAGGTTGGCTCCTTCATATTTAACCATTTCCCAAATTCGCTTGACTTATCAATAGCCCTCATCAGATAAGTCAATATCATTCGTGGTTCAGCATTGTCCACTTCAGCCAATGCTATATTGAAACGGTTCAAGAAAGATCTGATAGACTCACCAGGATTCTGCTCTAAACTGGACAATGACATGATATCCTTGGCCTTCGAAGCATATAGCCTAAACTGCTCCTTAAATTTTCTGGTCAAGTCTGAAAACTGATCGATAGATCGAACTGGCAACTTGGTAAACCACAGCAAAGCCACGCCTTCCAGGTATACGGGGAAATATCGGCACTTTATTTCGTCGGAGGCCCTGGCACCTGTCATGTGCCAATCATATTTATACAAGAACTCATTCGGATCACTTGTCCCTTTGTAAGCTGGGATAGTTGGAGGGACAAATTTCCTTGGAAATTCCGCCTTCAAGATTTTTTCAGTAAACGGAGTTTTGCTTGGAGCGAAACCCCATTCCTTCTCATCTTCAACCCTTTGCATACTTTCTTTCATGATCTGCCGGACCATTCCAGAAAGATATTCCTCATCATGCCGAGTTCTAGATCCACCTGCGTTAGGTACTGCCTGCTCAAAGGGACTAGTAGGCCTTTCATGAGCATTCCTTTCATTAACATCATGAATGTTGCCAGCATAGTTCCTTTCATTACCAGCCGGTTCATTGTTTGCCCCAAGCAAGTCGTTCAACTTATTCAGAATCAGAGCATTCTGGGCACTTTGAGCCTCTAGTTGCGCATTTTGGGCGTTTATCTGCTGGTTTAGCCCTAGAATCACAGCATCCAATTCCGCTTTTGTAACTCCAACAGACGGAGTGGGTAGATTAGGCGCAGGGGAAGCGGAGGTTCCCTCTTGAATGTTCCCAGATCTGATAGATCTGCTTTTCCTTCCAGGAGCCATAATCTCAGATATACTTCTGGTTTTTAAGGAAATTCTTTCTTCAAATCTCTGCGAAGCAATGATGACAGCTGTCCTGAGTTCAACTCTCAGTGAAAGCACCAAAAATGTTAACGCTAAAAAATAAACGCTAACACCCCGGTGTATAGATGGAAATTGTGAAAGCACCACCCGTTGGTACGGGAACAAAGTATATGCAAAGAAATCACAGGAAAGCTTAAAAGACACAGTATTTATAGTGGTTCGGCTTAGGATCAAGCCTACGTCCACTTTAAAGCTCTTTATTGCTGATTTAGTTACAATTCTTTACAATCAACTCCGATTACAACACACTTAGACAAATATCTCAAACCCCGATGTAGAAGAATCCTTCGAATGCATGATGAATGAGTTATTTTTCTTCTTGAGATTTGTCGAAATGTCATTGGTGATTGGAGTGATAGAAGTGTTGCTTGAGTGTTGCTTGAAGTCGAGACAATAGCAGAGTAATGGCGCCTAGGAAGTCAGTCCCCCCCCCCCAAAAGTCCTCTAAATGTTGAATATGGCCATGTATTTATAGGCAAAATGTTAGGCTGAAACTGTCAAGTCATGAGTCGTGACCGACTCATGATGAGTCGTGACCGACTCATGATGAGTCGTGAGTCATCTACGAGTCACCCCTTTGCAGCATGACTCTGAACTTGCCTCTGAGTCTTGTGTCGTGCGTCGACTTATCTTTTGAGTCGTAAACCTCCCTGAGTCGTGCCATCCTTAACTCATAGAATCTCCTTAACTCGCCAGGTTCCTTAGGTCGTAGGTTTCTTGAGTCGTTAGCCTGTTGAGTCGGTACTTTCCCTAAGTCGTCCTTTCAATGAGTCGCTAATGCTTTAACTTATTAGGCTCCTTAAGTCGTGAGTCGCTGAGTTTAGAAACTCCCATGAGTCGCATAATAGTTGAGTCGGGGATTCTTTGAGTCGGTCCTTGATGAGTCGGTGAGTCCCTTAAGTCGCGCAGTTGGGTCATTGAGTCGTACACGAGTTGACTGTTAGCTTATACACTTGAACCGCCAACGACTTATGGTAAGTCGTAAGCCTTCTGAGTCGCTAACTGCTTTGTCTGATGAGTCGGCTCAAGCTTCAGCAGGGTTAACAACCAAGTTATTTTACATTTCAATTTAATCCAAATCAATTTAATCCTAATCCCAATTTATTTAACTTATCCAAGTTAAATTCAAATTTTCTATTCACTTCAATATATTTCATTCACTCCTATTTATCACGTTCAATTTTAATTCCAAGATGAAAATTTCATTTCTTCCTTATTAATATCAACTTCACTTAATAAGTTTGATGGTTGATTCATTTTAACCTTCAAAATATTTAAATAGAATTTTTATAGAATTCAATTACCCGGTTTTATTTCAAAAACATTTTGAAATAGTAATCATCTCATACCTACTTGGTATATCAAATCAAATCTCCTGATTCCAAATAACTTGTTTATATCAAAACAAATTCCCTCCTTTTGAAATTTCCAAAACAACCGGTATACCCAACAAGTCCAAACAATATCATAACCAATTACTAGGGAAGCAATCCATCATATTAGAAACTCGAAAATGATTTCTAATGATATGGCCAGCATCATCAAGATTATTTTCCAGCGACTGAAGTGAGTTCAGTGCTTCCTTACTTCCCCAAATTCATTTCAAAATAGTTTCCATTCAAAAATACCTCCAAAATATTATTCCATTATTGCCTTAAAGCACTTTGGAAAACATTCCAAACATTCCCAAAATTTTAAACTTCCAAACATTGTTTTCAAAACATTTAAAATCCTTTCTAAAACTTCTGGGATTTAAATTCTGGTTTAATTCAAATTCAGTTATTCTTCTTTTGTATAATTTATACTCATGGAATTTATTTGGTTATAACCATTTCAAATTTTAGATCAAATTTTAGATTCTTAGTTGATTAAAATATCCACATCAAAACAATCAAATATATATAATATTTTAGAAAATTATTTCTTTATATCAAAATATAATTTTTGGGTAAAATTATTTCATATACCCACTTTAAAAGCAAAACTATATCAGTTTATCTTGTTTAAGAGTTTAGAAATCCCTATCGATACGGTTGTACTTCCCGTACCGACCAGAATTCAAAAACACTCAGCCGATAAGTCAACACAGTATAAAAATAATTTTTATATGCAATAAAAAGTACGCTCTCATAACTATTATTACACTCAACTCATTATAGAGTACTATTGACTCTGTTTAATGAGTAATTTCCCCACCAAAGCCTAGGTTGTTACCAACCTAAGCTTTGATACCAAGTGTAACAGCCCCACAACTCCATACCCCTTGAGTCGACATTATTCTACATCAATTTACTCAAGTGGAACAGAAATACGAACCATTAGGGTTAAAGAAGAAGAGATAGAAGAAGAAGAAACTAAACAGTATTAGAATCTCACAGTCGCAGCGGGATAAAATATAATACTCAATAATATAGTTTTACACAAAATCAAAACTATATTTGTTTTATACAATATCATTAGAGTATCTCAAACAAACAGCATTTGCCAGTCAGACAATTCCATACAATTACAGCAGCGGATATATATATATATATATATAAGTACAGATAATACATCTCGGACTCCAGGTCCTCTCTTGCTCCAAAGCATCCTATCCTAGACATATAATACTCGGTCTGACCCGAGCATTATAATGAAATAACACCCGAGTCAGTCTGGAATACCAGCTGATAATAATGCACCCAAATTGATTATTAATGTTTCAAAAATCCTTTTGAAAATAAAAGCATCTTGTAATACCACGCCATAAATAAACATGACAGGTTTTTACCTTACGATAGCTAAAACACTTTTTATAGAAATCCTCTTATATTATAATAGGGTCTATATACAAATACTTATAAAATAGCCGAATTTGTTACATTCATTAAATTCCAGCTACTAGCCACAATCGTGGGTAATACAAACAAAACTCGTAAAAGGTTCATAGGGAGAATGGATTCCAACTAATGACTAGGCACTGGGGTACCACCTGTCACAGTACCTAGTCTAGATCAGTGTACCGAGGACCACGCCCGATCCCCTGCAACACAAGGCCCGGACTACCCCTTACTGGATAGTCCCGAGTAAGATCACCCCGCGGTTGGGATCAACAACCGCACCACTAAGCCGAAATAAAAGGGACATCTAGACAGGAATGACCTTACCCGGAAATGGGTGCTGCCCACCAAGCCTTGCTGCAAATCCCCTGATTTTCAGTCATTCCTGGTTGATGAGGCTTGAGGCTAAGCGTTACCTTTAAGAACGTTTCACTTAGAATTCCTATCGCCCATCTGACGATGTTCCGAAAGCAACCGTCCATACAAGTCCGTCCTAGGTTCGAACGGAACCGAAGGCACTACTCCTACTACATCCACTTTGGAAATATCCTCAGGATTAGTAGCGACTAGCCCTTGCACTTCACGGCTCCTTATCCGACTCCGAACACATTTTCCCACGAAACGTACAAACCGGATCGAAGTGGTTTTCGAGAAATAAATCTTGATCCCGTTCTCTTCGAAACGATCAATGCATTTGTCCAATATTGACAGTCGGTGATTTAACTATCAATTAACGTTCACAAACATCCATCACACAATAAATAATTGCCCAATTATTTATTTTCCTCAAAAATATCTTTACAAGATATGATTCCATTTTCAAATCCCGTTGAAAACACTTTTCAAACTCAATTCTTCTCATGGAATAAATTTCCCAAATTGTTACTTCCCTTCAAAACATACAAGTACCAATGTTTAAGGTTTAAAATAATTTAAATACTTTATTCTCGAAAATACATTAAAACGTTCATATTAAAACTTCTTACATACTTGATTTAAAATATATATATATATATATATGCTTTTAAAAATATCTCAAATAGAACTGCTTAATAAAATATAAACTATTATCTTTAAAAAAAATAAGTCATACTAAATTTTAAAATAAATTTATGAAACTCTATACAATTTCTAAATAATACTTTGATTGATTATCTTTAAAATAGAACCATTTTATAAAGTATAAATAATTTTATTCCAATTCAATTTACGTTCATCCTGTAAAATCCTTTCCATACTTTAAAAAATAGCTCCTTTTATTTTAAACACATTGCTATTTTCTGGAGATCACTTTCAAACATACGTTTAAATTATTTAAAGAGAGCTCTAGAAATTACTTAATTGAAAATAATACATAAGGAAATATATAGGGGTTTCCTAAGTATTTTAAATAAAATTTAACCTTTAAAATAAGGTCATTAAATCAAATATTCATATTAAAATTTCTTTTGAAAACTTAATACTACTTTACCTTTTTAAAAATAATTAAATACCATAATTACTGAATCAAATATTTGCTTTCACTTAAAAACATTTTAAAATAATATTTCTTTCTAAAAATATTCTAAACATGTTTAAACTGCAAATTTATAATTTGAAAGCTTTCTTAAAAAAAAACAAAATAAAATTTCCAGGACAAAGCACACTTCCCATTCTTTAAAATAAATCTCGCTATTATCTTTAACAATTCTCAATCCCTTTTTTAAGCCACATATTCAAACACTTCATATTTTCAACCAGTTACTTGAATTTAATTTCTTTTAAATTCTTTACTTAAGAATTTCCTTAATTTCTTTAATCCCAATTTATTTATTTATGTTTAAATTTTCCAGGTTGTACTTATTCAATCATAGTACAATAAAAATTTCAATTTCAATTTAATCTAACATAGTATAGAACTCAGCATAACACGATCTAAATCAATTTATCACAGAATATAATGAGATATATCACAGAATATAAATAAATTTCTATTTGTAAGGGATCTAGTTGGATCCCTCCAACCTGTTTCCCTGCATCCACAGGTATTAGCACAACAATATATACCGATTTAATTTGATAATAATTATCATATTCAACCAATCAAGCAATCATTTATATATTGACTATTCAAATTAACCAGTATTCCAAATTTGAGTGAGTTAAACTCACCTTGGGTTTTTCGGCGAGCGTTCAAATTTAAATTGAATCGAATGGCGTTCGATTTAACCTAAATGTTTACTTGTTTGGAATGATTCTAGAAGTGCTCCACTGCGTACTACGCGCAGCTGCGATTCCGACGTCGCTAGTTTCGTCTGAATCTGACAACGTATGTACTAGATATGAATTTTCAGAGTTAAATCACCAATTTAAAAACAATTTCTATTTTTTTTACCA
Organism: Allium cepa; assembly: GCA_030765085.1. Lineage (NCBI taxonomy): Eukaryota > Viridiplantae > Streptophyta > Magnoliopsida > Asparagales > Amaryllidaceae > Allium > Allium cepa. The sequence continues at coordinate 711,973,908 of CM060938.1, read as the reverse complement.
AAAACAATCATGGAAGCACAAAGCTTCAGGAAATCAAAGCCGTCTAACCCTTCTCCCTCACGCGTTCGTTCCAGGGTTTAAACGAAACCCATCACGCGATGAAAACCCTAATCGTCGATTCCACGATGCTCGCCGAGACCACGATCCAATACCTCCACCTCGAAGCCCTACGTCGCCTCAGCCTTCACACTAGCTATAACTAAGCTCGGCTTCACCTTTACATCAGAAACCGTGCATGAAAAACCCACGAACACTGGCTTTTATTTCCTCCAAACTACGACGATAGCCGAGATCCACCGTTAAATAGGTAGACGTTAAGGTGTTCTTCGACTTTCCAGTTGGAAACATCTTCTAAAACTCGATGGATTGATCGATAATTGAAGAGGAAGGTGGATGATTTTCGGCCATTGGAGTATAAGGAGATGGCGGCTCCAGAAAATAGGATAGGGTTTTGCATAAAAGCGTATATATACACGTATAACCCCTATATTTTATTATTAAATTTATTTTAAAGCAACTTATTCTAAAGATCTCAAAATCTCGCGTGCCGCCTGGCATTTCTAAATTTTACCCACGTTCCGAACACAATGGAACGTGTTTCGGAGGCTAATTTAGTCATATGCGCGAGTTACGGAATTAACCGATCAATTTTAAATTAAATCGATTAAAGTATTTTCTATGCGTTTTAAACCGCCGGGTCAAACGACAACTCCGATTGCTACGAAAATTGAAATCCGATAATAACTAACTATTGCGGATCCAATGGAACTGGTTTCGTTGAATTCCAAGACTGTGCTCCGGAATGCTATTTAACTCGTCAATTAAATCAAGCGATTTTCAAAATCGTCGAAATCACTTTAAATTTCACTTTTAAAATTTTATTAACTTAATTATGATTCATATAGAATTTGTAATCACATTAGAAATCATCCTAATACGGTTTAAATCAAAGTTTGATTATTTGCATTATTATATTATTAAATTCCATTACTAAATTAATATAAAATTCCAAATCTTAATTTATCGACTCTTAATTTTATCTAGTGTCCAATATTAAAATAAAAAACCCAAATAGACTTAAAATAAATTTTAGAATCTAATTTTATATCTATTTACACTCAGAATTATCAATTATTCCAATTTAATATTAAATTATTATTATTTAAAATTTCAATTAAATTACCGTATACAAAATTTTAACCAATTTTATTAATTTAACCAAAGCTTTTATTAAAAAATTCAAATTATAACACATATTCAACATTTAAAATGAATTAAATGTTCAAATCTAGCGACCCAAAATTCCGGGTCGTCACACTTCTTCTCCTTCTTCTTCCTCTTCTTCCATTTCCTCATGAACCAAACGCTCTTCCTTTTCGATAAGAGTCTCTGTGACGCCCCACCTCTATACCCACGCTAGCCAAGAACATTACGATGTAATGCTGTCGACTAGCACGGAGAATAAGGCTGTTGAGGAGCGACCATCCGTGTAATTGCTTTGTGCAAGCACCAATATGTCAGATAGTACAAGGAAGTCCGACATGCCGATGCAAACTCAAGGCTACTACACAATGGCTATATATATTCTTCGGAAACAAACATAGAAATGAACATTACACAAATCAGTCACAGACATCCATATCACAAAGGCGGAAAAAGATATGAATATAACACATGAAAGTGTACATCAGAGTAGTGGTCAAACAAGATCCACAATGACACAAACGAATAGCAACATGTGCTATACAAAAGAATAAGTACACAACTATGAGTCTATATCTCAAATGTATACAACCAAAAACTACTAATCTAAGTAGTTAGGCAAAAGTCAGGATGACAATCCTAGAAGTGAAGTCAAGCAGAAGCACCTGTAACATCTCGGTCTGACCCGAGTATTATTTAATAAGAAAATAATAAACGGATCAGTCTAGCTATAAATATCAGATGAAATGATATAGAATAAGAGATATAACTAAACATATAATAATCACAATGCCAAGCTGTGATAAATAAGTAATTGAAAATCAACAAGAGATTAATCAATATCACAAAAATCTTCTCAAAGATCAAAAGGAATGTCATACTCCTTATTTCATTCACCAAGCCACAAATATTGACAACATATAAATGCCAATCATAAAATTGGTGAAATTCAAATTCTAGAAATCATCAACAGAAATCCAGAAATCACAAAAATGATCATAGAAACGATCAATCACAAAAAAGGGGAGGCCTATCACCAAATGGGAGCATTAAAACTCACTGACACGTGTATCACAAAACGGGACGCTGTCCCATGGTCGCTAACCATAGAGCCAGTGCAACGACGTAGTACAACGGTACGCCCGAGGAACCTGAAACTCGTAAAATTCGGTGCAACAACGTAGTACAATGGTACGCCCGAGGAACCTGAAACTTGTAAAATTCGAAACAACGACGTAGTACAAAGGTACACCCGAAGATCCGAACTCCATAAAAACGTGGGTCGCTAGCCCACAAAAATTGGGTCGAAACCCCAAGAAATAAATAGGTCGTTAGCCTATAATAAAAATGAGACGAAATTCAATAAAATGAGGTACCGTCCCCTTCGTGGACAAAGAAACATAGCATATTGCTAGTATAAATAACAAAAATGATCCTCAATGATCATGAAGAAAGTGTCAATTACTCTAAGCTAGTAAATATATGAGCTCAGCTTCATGTCCCATAACCACTAGCTTAACTTAAATATTTACGAACAAATTGTAGATCTCCACTAGAAAATTGTCACAAGAGATTCAATCGAACAAATCCAAGAATTAACCAACGAAGTAAACGCAAAAGTTTCATACCACTTGTTTTACTAAGTCGTTTAATTAGACTTCTCATACGAGTGAGGTAAAGGTTTGTATATACTAATAGATTGGAAAACGGTTTAAGAAACAAGCTTTGTATTGAAATAGTGTTAAAATCATTTTGATGAAAGAGTTTTGATATTTACTACTAGTATAGAAACCTTTATATTTTTAAAGTGACAAATCACAAAAATGATTGTAAAACAATCAATCACCGAAATTCACATACGAAGACGTGAATAAAATCCAAAGAAATCGATATCAAAACCATCAAAATGGATATTTCGAAAATTCCCAAAGAAAATGTCATCAAAATCGATAACAAATGATAACAACAAAAAGGGAAACAACACAAATTGATTAAAGTTGGAAATTCAACAAAATAGACAATATAGGCAAAATTGGCAAATAGGAGCAGGTCGGTCAATCGGACTCCCTGAGTCGGTTGACTGAACCAGAGGTGGAAGTGCTCGGGTAGCAGGTCGGTCGACCGGACCCTGAGCTCGGTCGGCCGGAGCCTGTAACCTGCACTTCCAAAACAAAGGTAGGAAGTGCACGGGTAGCAGGTCGGTCGGGACCCTGTTGCCAGCACTCCTATGCCTATCTAATGAATGCCAGTCCCTTCCGAATTGCAATCGGTCGAGCAATGGCACTAAGGATTTACGCCACCGACTACCCGGCCATAGAAGCTCTTCGGTTCATCACCAAAAACATGATCAAGACATCAAAGCTATGATTCTTAAAGAATTGAAACCAAAACACTAAAAATTGGAATATTCACCAAATCAATCCAAACCAAAAGCAATTGCACAAGAATAAGTGTTAGGAATTCATACCTAATAATCGAAGATAGTTATAGACAAAGATGTGAGATAAAAATCTCACATTTGAACCCAAAAACAATGAATAAGAAGCTTGAAGACAAGGGAAGATCAACCACACTTCAATCTCAACACTAGAAGCTTGAATCTAAGCTCAAAAGAAAAACATTCCCTAAGTTAGGTTTAGGTAATTTCTGAAATTGAATGGAGATAGAGTTGGAGAAGAAGAAGAGGAGGCTTACCAAAGCTTCTTCTATTGATTTGGAGCTAGAACTTGATTTGTAAATGGAAACTAGGGTTCGGAGTTTTAATTTCCCATTCCACTCACCATTAATCTCTTTAGAACTGAAAAGTAGAGGAAGAGGGAGTGAATGAAGAGGAGTGGTTCAGTTTGGGGTATTAAGTTGGCTAGTGGGCTGAACCCAACCCAAAGCCCTAAGTGAAAAGGTAGCAAAATTCAACTTACTCCAAACATATCGAAGCTTATACTCAAAAAGGTTGCAAATGGCATTTTGAACTCAATGGAAGGGGTCTCGAGTCCCAATTCGATTGTTTTCTAAAAGTAGGTTTTCGGACTAAAATCCGACGAACGATGAAATATTTAAATATACAATCGATAAATACACGGGTTGTTACAGACTCCCCTCCTTAAAGAAATTGCATCCTCGCAATACTTAAGAAGAAAATAAAGAGTAACAACCATAAAAGCATATCAACGCAAAAGAAATTTGAAATAGGAAGTTCACCATAAAGTGCATGAAAGGGTAAGCCTAAACGGGATCGCTCGATGAATTCCCAGGAATCCCTAGAGAAATCCTTAGGATCTGAGAACCAATGAACTTTCACAAGAAGAACATCTTTATTCCGAAGGCGCTCAACCTCCGAAGCAATGATGCGAATGGAATGTTGTTCATAAGTCTAATCTGGTGAAACTTTAATTTCCTCAGTAGCACCGGGCTCAGGAATAAAAATCAAAAACATTATAGCATTTCCATAGTTAAAAGACGTGGAAAACGCCAAGAATAGCAGAAAGTTAAACCGGTGCAACGCGTAGTACAAAAAGGTACGTCCAATGAACCAATAAACCGGAACAACGATGTATTATAATAATGGTACATCCATTGATCCAGATAAAACGGAACATCGATGTTGTATAATAACAATACATCCGATGAACCGAACACCATAAAAGAACATCGAACGCTAGTCCATAAAAGAAATGAGACGAAACTCAACAAAACAAAGTGCATCGAAACGTCCGATGAACTTGGTAAAAAGATCATAAGATACAAGGAATTTGAGCTAATGGGGTTGACGCAAATTAAGTTTCTTTGGAGTAAATAAATTTTTCATAGATTTATGATCAAAGTGGAGAACAAATTTCTCATCCAAAAATGGTGATGCCATATTCTAAAAGTGAAATTAATAGCCGCGATACACTAGATCATGAGTGGCATAGCTAGTCTCGATAGGCTTTTATGACCTAGAAGCACAAGTGGTAGAATGTTTTCTTTTGCAAGAGAACGACATCCAAACCAATACGATTAGCATTGGTACAAAAGATAAAGTCTTGGTTACCTTCGGAAAACGTGAGAATAAGAGTATCGGAAAAGAATTCTTTCAAATAATCTTCTTTCCCAAAAAGCTAAAATTTTCAAAATTACAATTATCTCAATGTAAAATCTTTCCAGAAAAATTTACATTTTACAAGTCAATATATCGTGTTTGATTGTCTCATCAAATCGTTTAGGAAATTCCTATCAATAACGTTGATCAAGCGCATCGACAAAAATTCTTAAAACACTAAATGGCAATACAATCACAATACTATCTTCTATATGATAAACATGTTTCTTAAAAGTTTTAAGAATACTCTTTGCTCGTTTAAGATCAAAATCCAATTGTACTTCTAAATAAATCTTATGAAAAAGATTTCCAAAATTTTAAATTTTTATTTTCATCCAAAATCAATAAATAAAAGAATGGAGTCATCGAGATATTCATAAAATACTCGATTATAAAATGGATGAAACAAGAAGGGCAATCTGAATGATATAATAAGTCATTCATAAGAATCATAACGAGTGCGGAATGCGGTAAGTGGAATGCTAACTGCCACAACTCGTAGCAAATGAAAACCGGTGGCAAGGTCGAGCTAAAAGGACCTTAACACCACACAAAAGATTTCTTACGTGATAATCCTAAGACAAACTCAAAAATATCAGAAAATTCTCAAACCACATGAATGAGAGAATAACACTTTCCTTATAAGTGGGCTTAAGGAATAAAAATGATGCCATCAAATTGGAACCAAAATCACAAAGAAAAATAGAAATCTGCTTAACAGATTAAAAATGTCGAGGATGAATAGTCCACTCGGGACTTCGGATATGGCTTCATAATAATTAAGCCAATCCGTTCGAAAGTCCATTCCGAAACATAAGTAAAAATTGGCTCGGAAAGAAAAATCACATAAAATAATTTCGACATCAATAGAAAGCAAATTGAGTGTTGCGGATCCATCCGGATTCACAATCCTCAAAGAAGTCTTCAAGCCCAAAAATATTAAAAGAAAAAGAATCGACAAGTTCTTTTGATATAAAAATAATGAGATAAACCCATATCAAAAAGAACTCAAATAGGAAGATCACGAAATAAAACAATAGCATCAAGGATTGAATGAGAAATACCTTGACCAAGAGAAGTGCCACTAGGGGCTTGCACTACATTGAGCTTTCCCTCCTTCTTACTTTGAAGTATGGGACATGCAGTAATATGGTGACCTGAATTTTTACAATAGCGACAAAAGAGGGGTTGCAGACACTCCCTTGCATAGTGGTCCATGGATCCACAATTGTAGCATTGTCCACGACTAAAGGTAGGAGTCTTTGCTACCGGAGTTTGTTGCTTCCCTTTCTTGTTGGGAGTGGGGCCTTTGAATTTGATAGGGCTCTTCATGTTGTCGTTGAAGTTCTATTTGGAAACCACAACTTCAACATTACTCGCTCTATCGGCCTCTTCAAGACGAAGAGCGATATCAATAAGCTGATCAAATGAAACCTCTAGTTTCAGGAGTAATGGCTTCTTAAGATTCTTATTCAAGCCATAAACAAATCTCGGATTTTTGTTTAATGGGATATTAATGTACTCAACCCCGTATTTAGAAAGATATTCGAAAGACGCAACGTAGTCCGTCACAGAAGATTCACCTTGAATAAGGTCAATGAAACACCGGGCCAAAGTTACTTTTTCAGCCTCCGGCACAAACTTTAATTCGAATCGTTCTCGAAATTGCTCCCAAGTAAGATCCGCTTTGATAATCTCTGAAGTCAAGAGCTCGTACCAATCTAACGCTCTTTCTTGGAGCATATTAGAAGCCACTTGGACTCGATGAAGGTCAATAAGATTCATGTGAGTAAAGATGTGATCGCACGATTTGAGCCAAGCTTGAATTTCTATAACACTCTCGGATCCCTTGAATGGCCTTCCACCCTAATCGGTGTAGTCTCTGCACAAATGTGCAAAACCGGATCTAGGATGAGTAGGCTCTGGAATGGGTCCGGCTGCTTGAGCGTTCTTTACAAGATCAAGAAGCCGCTGGCAGACATAAATACTCCATCTTGGGGAGTAGCACTAGATTGACCGGCGCTGGGACGGCCAGGTCAAACCATTTATCTTCCTTAAGAAAGAAGAAGGAAGAAGAAAATGGTTTTTCACAAATGAATATCAAGCAATCTCGATAGATCAAACAAGGAATCATAAAGAAAATAGGATGAATCGGTACGAAGACTCGAATGAAATCCTAAAGCACGACTCCTAAGATGGACTTATGATGATGATCCTTGTTAAATTATTCTACATTGTTCCGAAGTTTGGCTCTGATACCAAGCTGTGACGCCCCACCTCTATACCCACGCTAGCCAAGAACATTACGGTGTAATGCTGTCAACTAGCACGGAGAATAAGGCTGTTGAGGAGCGACCATCCATGTAATTTCTTTGTGCGAGCACCAATATGTCAGATAGTACAAGGAAGTCCGACATGCCGATGCAAACTCAAGGCTACTACACAGTGGCTATATATATTCTTTGGAAACAAACATATAAATAAACATAACACAAATCAGTCACAGACATCCATATAACAAAGGCGGAAAAAGATATGAATATAACACATGAAAGTGTACATCAGAGTAGTGGTCAAACAAGATCCACAATGACACAAAAGAATAGCAACATGTGCTATACAAAAGAATAAGTACACAACTATGAGTCTATATCTCAAATGTATACAACAAAAAACTACTAATCTAAGTAGTTAGCCAAAAGTCAGGATGATAATCCTATAAGTGAAATCAAGAAGAAGCACCTGTAACATCTCGGTCTGACCCGAGTATTATTTAATAAGAAAATAATAAATGGATCAGTCTAGCTATAAATATCAGATGAAATAATATAGAATAAGAGATATGACTAAACGTATAATAATCACAATGCCAAGCTTTGATAAATAAGTAATTGAAAATCAACAAGAGATTAATCAATATCACAAAAATATTCTCAAAGTTCAAAACGAATGTCATACTCCTTATTTCATTCACCAAGCCACAAATATTGATGACATATAAATGCCAATCATAAAATTGGTGAAATTCAAATTTTAGAAATCATCAATAGAAATCCAGAAATCACAAAAATGATCATAGAAACGATCAATCACAAAAAGGGGGAGGCCGATCACAAAACGGGAGCATGAAAACTAACCGACAGGTGTATCACAAAACGGGACGCCATCCCATGGTCGCTAACCATAGAGCCGGTGCAACGACGTAGTACAACGGTACACCCGAGGAACCTGAAACTCGTAAAATTCGGTGCAACGACGTAGTACAACGATACGCCCGAGGAACCTGAAACTTGTAAAATTTGGAACAATGACGTAGTACAACCGTATGCCCGAAGATCCAAACTCCATAAAAACGAGGGTCGCTAGCCCACAAAAATTGGGTCGAAACCCCAAGAAATAAAGAGGTCGTTAGCCTATAATAAAAATGAGATGATACTCAATAAAACGTGGTACCGTCCCCTTCGTGGACAAAGAAACAAAGCATAGCGCTAGACTAAATCACAAAAATGATCCTCAATGATCATCAAGAAAGTGTGAATTACTCTAAGCTAGTAAATATATGAGCTTAGCTTCATGTCCCATAACCACTAGCTTAACTTAAATAGTTACGAACAAATTGTAGACCTCCACTAGAAAATTGTCCCAAGAGATTCAATCGAACAAGTCCAAGAATTAACCAACGAAGTAAACGCAAATGTTTCATACCACTTGTTTTACTAAGTCGTTTAATTAGATTTCTCATACGAGTGAGGTAAAGGTTTGTATATACTAATAGATTGGAAAACGGTTTAAGAAACGAGCTTTGTATTGAAATAGTGTTGAAATCGTTTTGATGAAAGAGTTTTGATATTTACTACTAGTATAGAAACCTTTATATTTTTAAAGTGACAAATCACAAAAATGATTGTAAAACAATCAATCACTGAAATTCACATACGAAGACGTGAATAAAATCCAAAGAAATCGATATCAAATCCATCAAAATGGATATTTCGAAAATTCCCAAAGAAAATGTCATCAAAGTCGTTAATAAATGATAACAACAAAAAGGGAAACAACACGAATCGATTAAAGTTTGAAATTCAACAAAATAGACAATATAGGAAAAACTGGAAAATAGGAGTAGGTCGGTCAACCGGACTCCCTGAGTCGGTTGACTGAACTGGAGGTAGAAGTGCTCGGGTAGCAGGGCGGTCGACCGGACCCTGAGCTCGGTTGGCCAGAGTCTGTAACCTGCACTTCCAAAACAGAGGCAGGAAGTGCATGGGTAGCTGGTCGGTCGGCGGGCTACAGAGCTCGGTCGGCCGACCCTGTTTCCAGCACTCCCATGCCAATCCCTTCCAAATTGCAATCAGTCGAGCAACGACACTAACGAATTAGGCCATCGACTACCCGGCCATAGAAGCTCTTCGGTTCATCACCAAAAACATTATCAAGACATCAAAGCTATGATTCTTAAAGAATTGAACCCAAAACACTAAAAATTGGAATATTCACCAAATCAATCCAAACCAAAAGCAATTGCACAAGAATAAGTGTTAGGAATTCATACCTAACAATCGAAGATAGTTATAGACTAAGATGTGAGATAAAAATCTCACCTTTGAACCCAAAAACAATGAATGAGAAGCTTGAAGACAAGGGAAGATCAACCACACTTCAATCTCAACACTAGAAGCTTGAATCTGAGCTCAAAAGATGAACATTCCCTCAGTTAGGTTTAGGAAATTTATGAAATTGAATGGAGATAGAGTTGGAGAAGGCTTACCAATGCTTCTTCTATTGATTTGTAGCTAGAATTTGATTTGTAAATGGAAACTAAGGTTTGGAGTTTTAATTTCCCATTCCCTTCACCATTAATCTCTTTAGAACTGAAAAGTAGAGGAAGAGGGAGTGAATGAAGAGGAGTGGTTCAGTTTGGGGTATTAAGTTGGCTAGTGGGCTGAACCTAACCCAAAGCCCTAAGTGAAAAGGTAGCAAAATTCAACTTACTCCAAACATATCGAAGCTTATACTCAAAATGGTTGCAAACGACATTTTGAACTCAATGGAAGGGGTATCGAGTCCCAATTCGACTGTTTTCTAAAAGTAGGTTTTTGGACTAAAATCCGACGAACGATGAAATATTTAAATATACAATCGATAAATATGCGGGTTGTTACAGTCTAATAAGGTTGAAAATCAAATAGCATTTTCATAAGCGAAATGTTGGAACGATTGAAAACTTTTGTAGAAACAAATTCTTCGCCTTTGAAATCCACTCCAAAATAGTTAAAAATCCGAGTGAGATAAATTCCATGATGCAAACTATTCTCACCCATTTCAAGATTTTTGAGACGAAATTCATCCAAAATAACATGCTTCCAATTTATGTCATAATTTCAAAAAATAGCAAAAAGTGCTTTGCAAACTTTTGAAGTAGGATTGTTAAAATTCCCCGATCAGGGGTCAAAGTATGTTGCAAAAGAAGATTGACAATTCTTGCTTTTGGTCAAAAATTTTGATTTTTGAATTCAAAATTATCATTCCCTTCGAAAATGTGATGAAATGTCTCATGATCGTTTTCATCGATTTTAAAATTAGAAAGATCCATTCCCGTACTCTTGCAATCGAGAATGGTACCCAAAAGATCACAATTCAAAACAATTCTTGTGCCTTTGATATTACTCCAAATTTCATCCTCATTTCCACTATAAAATCCATGGTTTAAATTAGCATAGAAAATTTTGACAAGATTAGGATAGCAAAAAAAATCATTTTGAGAAGCATCAATAAGACTAAGAACTCCATTGTTTGCAAAAAGAGAATCAAGTTCATAAGAAGAGAAATCTTGAAAAATAATAAACTTTCCGGGATGGACTTTTGCATAGTTAGCATAATTGATATACGCTTTTATTGCCTCCGGATCATTGAAGAGTTGCTCTTTTATTTTTCTGGAAATTCTCATGGTGGAGGGGTTGCTTGAAGAAGCCATTAAAGTAGAGAGTAGAGTGTTTGAAGTTTTAAAGAAAGAGTTTGAATTTGAAAATGAGAGTGAAAAGATATGATAAAAGATAGTGAATGAATAGATTATCAAAGGACATATTCTCTGGTCAAAAAGTAGCTTTTCAGAGAATTGAATGAAGTGAAAAGGTGGAGGGAAACTCCAACATTTGAATTTAAATTTTGAAATTCACATTCTGGTACCAATGTCGACATTATGGTAGGGACCATGTCGACATGTGCCAGTGAATTTTTGTGATTTATTTTTCCTAAGTTCTCTAATATATATATTATTATTTTTAATGTCTATATATTTCTGAAATATTATTGGACTAATAGTATATTTCAGAAAGGATTATTGTACTATTAGAATAATAAAAAATAATATAAAATAGCAAATAAATTCTAAAATTCAAACAACACACCAATTCAAAATCAATCAATCAAGCAATCAAACATCTAATTCTAAGCAAGCAATTTCAAACAATTATATTGTAAATGTGTACCTTTTTCTGAGTCCATTTCTTTGAATTCGTCGGAGTCGTGAACTTCCGTGAAACACAAATTTGAATTATCTATTTCTGATCATCATCACTTGAAGACGAGTCTGAATCATCTAGAGTAGCAGTAAATGCACGCTTTATTTTCTTTGCTGGATCATTGTTCATAGAAGGATTCTGCCTTTCTGGATACGGAAAGTCCCTTTTGATGTGGCCTGGTTCATCACAGTTGAAACATTTGACATTATTTGGCACTACATTATGATTTCCAGAATTCTTATAGTTTTTTTCTCTTGAGATTATTCATCTTTCTGTATTTGAGGAATTTCCTAAAATTTCTGGTCATAATGGCCATCTCTTCATTATTATCACTGTTTGAGTCTGATCCATCGGTCAATGCATTGAATGCCATTGATTTCTTTTCAGATTTTTTGCTTTCTCTTCTCCCGATCATTTGGACTTCAAATGACATTAGATTTCCAATTAATTCTTCTATCATTAAGGTACTAATGTCATTTGCCTCTTCGATCGCAAGTGTCTTTTGATCCCATTCGGAGTAAGAGAATTTAAAAAATTTCTTACTTGATCTTCTTTAAAAAATTGCTTTCCCAAGGATATTAAAGAATGCACAATATCCCGAAATCTGCTATACATATCTGAAATAGACTCATTAGGGTTCATTTTAAATAATTGAAACTGATTTGTGAGCAGGGAAATTTTGGTCTGTTTAACAGTGCTTGTTCCTTCGTGAGTTGCTTGCAAAGTTTTCCAGATTTCATATGCAGACTTACAAACTGACAGTCTATTAAATTCATTTCTATCAAGTGAACAAAACAGAATATTCATTGCTTTAGAATTGTTTTGTGCAACAGTCTTTTTCTTAGCGGTCCACTATGCAAAATCAGTTGTGGGTTTCGAATATTCAGTTTGTGTTATATTCCAAGTGTCTAATCCTATAGGTTGTAAATATATTTTCTTCCTACATGCCCAATATGCATAGTTACTTGTGAAGACCCAAAATTTTTAGAGAATAAAAATTACTTTAAAAGAAAAATAGGAAATGGAAAATAAATGCCAAGAATGAATGAAGTAAATAAATGAGAGAATGATAGTTAGCGAAAATAAAAATGGGGAGAACAATACCTGAGTAAAGAGGAGCATTATATTCACATATATTATGTGTAAATATATATATATGTATGTATGTATGTATGTATGTATTATATAAATAACCAAAGAATAAAAATAGCTTGAAAATGAATATCAGAAGTGAGTGAAGTAATTATGCATGGAATAATTATTTTTATACACTGATGAGAGGAAAATGATTAAGTATAAAATGAATTCTAAAATTCACATGACTGGTATATATGTGAATATTTTATAGAAAATATATATATGATCAGAGAAGCACGGGATGATAAAATAAAAAAAATCCTCTTGATAATGAAAATGCATAGAAATCCGTCAAGCAATATTTATGAGCGTGGATGCATTTTTGAAATAAATCATGAAAGAAGAAAATGGTAAATTATGTTAGTTAAAAACAAAACTTATATAAAGAAACATGAGAATTAACCCGAGTATGATAAGATACATTGTGAAATTAAGTCATATAAAAACAATGTGCAGATAAAAGCATGCAAAAAGCATGTGCACAGAAAAGCAGTGAGATAACTGCTTTTACCAGAAATAGAAATTAAAAAGAAAATGGCCAAATTAGCCATAAACATGCATACAGGCTTCTTTTATTTTTGTGAGGATAAAATGGGTGTTTCCTCTATTAAAACCCTAGTTAAATGATTTAAATCAAGGGGTAAGGGAGAGGTTTTCTCTGTGGAGGAAAAACAGAAGTTTAATTCAAAAAAAATAGAAAGGAGAAACTCACACAGTCTTCAAGCTAAAGCATTCTCGGGAAAGAGGGGAGGAAGGTGAGTGATAATCACTTAAGAGATTTAAGGCATTAAGACTGAAGTAAGGGAAGCCAAATCATTTTATACAATATCATATTATGTTTTTCTGTTTGGTTTTACTCGCTGAATAAATACATGTTGATCATGGATGGAAATTTTGGTTGAATTGCTGGTAAATGTTTTGATCTATTTTGAGTTGTTATAATTGTTTCAATTTTTGCTTTGAAGTATAATTGATCAAACATATATTCATATTGTAGAAATGGATTTTATAATCCAGTTTTACATGAAGAATAAACTAAATGTTTTATTAAGAAATAGGATATTAAAGGGAAATGAAGTGGGTAGTGTGAATAATGAGATTCATGCTCATTCCTAGTTCATATTAAAAATGATATGAACAATGCAATATTATAAACATGTGCTTATTTGTTCAAATCATGAGCCAATATGTTTTTATGGGTTTTTCTTAAAAACCCTATCCTATGTTCACAGTAAAATAAATATAGTATTTCTTATGGTTTGATCAGATTTATGCAAGTAATGGGAAAATTTCTAGAAATAAATATACAGGCAGTTTTATAAAATAAGATTAAGCCAGAATGACTTTGGATGTGCAATTTTGCATGAATGCTTTGTATGATTGGAAGTAAACCCTTGTGTAAGTTTAATAAATTTTGGGGTTTATGTAATGAAAGGAAGAACATGAGCATCTCTGGAATTAAAAAGAAAAATTCCTCAGCAATTAAATGAGCATGGTCTCTTAATTACAAAGTAATTTAGGAGAGGAGCCTTGATCTACTCATCATCAGATGCATGATGGGTATGTGCATGACTTGTTCAAGTCCTGAACGCCTTTGTACAAAGGTTAACAGAATTGAATCCTTCGCAATGCACACTTTGTGTTCAAAGGCAAGAGTTTAGACCATATAAAATATAAAATGGGATTGAAAGATTATGCTATGGATTTTAGGAAGCTAAATTCCATAGGAGTTTGTACATGTACAACTGAATGGATGAATGCTTGGGTGTATGTTTATAAATTTAAATGTCCATATGCTCAGGTTTAGCATGAAATTGAATGGTGTAAAACATATATATGTTCTCTGCACAGTTCTAAAAATTTATAAGTTGTTTTAATAATGATTTCGCTCATACCAGAATTTTATTCTGACCCTATTTATTGCCATTGCAATATTTTGGGGTGTCTCATCTTATTGAGGCAGGTCATAATATTGTTGCAGGTAAAGATGCATGAATAGCTTGCTTGCTTGGAAAATTAGAAGACCTAGTTGAGTTTTAAAAATGTAGTAGTTCATTGTAATAAAAATAGCTAGACAAACTTTCTTAAGTCTATGCAGACCTTTCAGTATTGTAGTGGCTTTGTTCATCTGAAAAGAATTTGTAAAACTTAAGTATTATATGTGTCTGGAGCTACAGATTTAAGTAACTGATCTTGATATTTTCTGGTGGATTGTGATGAAGAAAGTTATGCCATGTAATTTGATATGTGGACATATTTTCTTTAGTATAATTGATAAAATTTTAAATAGTGAAGTTGCAGTGGTTTTCTTTTGATAATGCATATAGAAGAATTGATAGGTGATGGTTGAACTTGATCTGGGTTAGCCAGTAAGGCATGATCATGACTTATAAATTGATATAAGGCCATGAGAAGTTTGAAGTCTTAGTTTGAAAATCCTTCTTTAATATTTGATTTTCAGTAAAAATTTGTATTGCAGAATGAACCACATGTTATATACTAATAATCTGAGATGCAACTACATTAAAACTAGGCTTAGCTGCCTATATATCTGATTTAAGTTAAGTGTATTTTGTCTTAAACAAATCTGCTGCAAAAATGCAGTGTCATGTAGTCTGCCTAGATGTTAAACATGCTAATAAATCCTGTGTTTGATTGATTACTACCATTTGGTTTATAATTTGAGAACCTATCAGCAATCTTCTCAAATGTTCTTCTGAAAGTTTGCATTGGACCGATTTTGATATTGCTCCAATCATTCTGTTTTCATACACATGCAAGTCCATATCTGGTATGCTAGATTAAGTTAGCATTTTGCTTGCCTGTAGTTCTTCTTCTGCCTGGTCTATAACATACTTACCACCAAATGTTCATAAGATTATTGCCAATATTATAAATTAAGACATGAGTATATTTACCTAACATAAGCATTGTTTGAATAAGTAATAAGCACCTTAGGATAAATTCTCAAACTAGAGTTGTTTTAGTACTTTGCATAAATTCAATGAAAAAAAACAATAAGCAACAAACTCCTAGATTCCGAGACATTAAAAGCATGAGTATATCCAGAAATTAAATTATAGGGCCATGAAACAAGTTGAGAAGTAAATCAATTAAATAACTGATTTGAGAAAAAAAAAGTGGTTATATCTGAATCAAATAATAATTAAAGAGATGGCTATGTGACACAAATTCTCTTGAATATGAGAAACATTGTGTGATTGAATTTCTTTGCTAATTTAATTACTCTGATAGGCAAAGAAACATTTATATATCTTCATATATATAAATGAAAAAATTGGATTGAAATACTGATATTTTTATATTGGTAAAATATGGATCTTGGGGAAATGAATTAAAGAAGTGATCACAAAAAAAAAACTCACTGAAAATCACTAAGACAAATGCTAAAAGAAGTGGGTCATTTCAGTTGGTATCAGAGCTATGTTGTTAAAACATAGAATAAATATATTATCCAATCTTCTTGTATGGATAAAATTCTAAAAAAATATATAATATATACATACAATAATGATAGAAATCAATATCCACAGTAGAAATAAATTGCAGAAAATAATTAAATTAGAAATATGACTAACTAGCTATGCAATTGAATAGTGAATCATGGTAGGAAGACCACCAAGCACTGGAGCAGGACCCTCAAATGTTGCACCATTGGTTAACTTGCAAGATTTGGTGAGAGCATTAAGGGAGGGAGCAGTGCAGAGGGAAGAAAATACTTATGAGGAATTAGCTAAGCTATTGAAGACATTTTCAAATTTAGGAGGCAAGGATTTTGAAGGCACTGAAGGAGTAATGGGAGTGCAGACATGGTTGAGAACTTTAGAAAGGATATTTGCAGACATGCAAATTAATGATCAAAGAAAGAGGCAGATGGCTTCAAGAAGACTCAAAGGAGCAGCATTGGATTAGTGGGAGGTGATCATCACAGGAAGGCCAAAAAATGAGATAACACGGGATCAATTCAAGGAGATACTTGAGGCAAGGTTTATTCCAGCAACAGCTAAGGCAACATTGCTTGAGGAATTCATAAGGCTAAGGCAAGGATCAATGAGTGTGACTGAATACACTCAAAAATTTGAGAGTTTGTCTAAGTATGGAACAATGCTCATAGGAAATGAAGAATCAAAGAATTCAAGATTCATTCAAGGACTCAATGCTAGTTTAAGTAGAGCAATGTTACCATACAAAGACAGGACATTTGATCAAGTCATAGATCTTACTCTTTCCTTTGAACAACATGACAGTGCCAGAGAAAGTTTAGGAATATGAGGGAAAATAGTCAAAAGAAAGGGAAAAATAGGACACATCCTTATGATAAAAAGAATGCAGACAGGAAAGTTGAAGAAGCAACTAGTGGGGAAGCTAAGAAGAAGATTACTTGTTATAACCGTGGCAAAGAAGGACACATGAGTAATAGGTGTCAAGCAGCCAAGAAGGCACCATTTAGCTGCTATAACTGTGGGAAAGAAGGTCGTATTAATTGAAACTGCCCAGAGTTTAAGAAAGGAGAAAAGGTAGGAGCATTGGAAACAAAGGCAAAGGAAAATGCAGCAGGAAGCTCTAGACAATTGGAAGGTATACTTCTAATTAAAAGTTACCCAATCACAGTTATATATGACACTGGAGCCACACATTCTCTAATATCACAAGACATAGTGGATAAACTAGCTCTCACATGCAACAAAGTTGAAAAACCCTTGTTTATTCAAAGTCCCCTGGGCATCTCTTGTTTGCTAGGATTAAAATGTTTGGGAGTAGAATTAAACATAGGAGGAAATGTGTTTAAATCTGATTTGTTTGTATCAAAATACCCTGGAATAGGAATTATTTTAGGGGTAGATTGGTTGAGTAAATTCAAAGCAATTTTGAATTTAGAAAATTTCACTATATCTTTGAAAACAGAAAATGGTAAAAATATTTTAGTCATAAGTGAAATAGCTAAAACAAATTGCCTTAATCAAATATGGAGTATGACTGAAAAGGAATTAATTTTGTTAGATATAGAAGTGGTAAGAGAGTATCTAGATGTTTTTGGAGAGGTAGTAGGGGTACCGGACAATAGACCAGTTGAATTTCAAATAAGGTTAATTCCTGGATCAAGTCCTATCATCAAGAAGCCTACTAGAATGGGTCCAAAAGAATTAATAGAATTGAAGCAGTAGCTGGAAGAATTGGAACAGAAAGGCTTCATAAGGCCTAGCAGTTCAAACTGGGGTTCTCCAGTGGTGTTTGTGAAAAAGCATGATGGTACACTAAGAATGTGTATTGATTATAGGGAACTAAATAAAAGCACCATCAAGAACAAATACCCACTCCCCAGAATTGATGATCTATTTGATCAATTAAATGGAGCAAAGATCTTTTCAAGGCTAGATTTAGCTTCTGGGTTTCATCAGATGAAGGTAGAGGAAGAAAGCATTAAGTATACTGCCTTCAATACAAGGTATGGATTGTATGAATTTTTGGTGATGCCTTTTGGATTGACAAAAGCACCATCATATTTTGTAGATTTAATGAATAGAACATTTAGAGATTTTCTAGATAAATTTGTAGTTGTCTTTATTGATGATATATTAGTATACTCAAAATCAGAAGAGGAGCATGCAAGGCACTTGCATCTGATTTTGTCAAGGCTAAGAGAACACAATTTGAAGGCAAAATCGAATAAGTGCACATTTTGGCAGAATGAAGTAAAGATTTTGGGACACGTTATATCTCAACAAGGGATTAGGGTAGATCCAAACAAGGTCATGGCAGTTCAATCTTGGAACAGACCCAAATCAGTGATTGAGGTGAGATCATTTTTAGGAATGGCAGGCTATTACAGGAGATTTATAAAAGACTTTGCAAGAATAGCCATCCCACTAACCAAGTTGACTAGAAAAGATCAACCATATGTGTGGACAGAAAAGTGTGAACAAGCATTTGTATCAATAAAGAAAGCATTGATGGAAGCTCCAGTTTTACAAGTACCAGAGGGAAATGAAGGATTAGCAGTTTACACAGATGCTAGTGGATCTGGACTAGGGTAAGTTCTCATACAACATGGTATAGTCATAGCATATGCATCAAGGCAAATCAAGCCAAATGAAACAAGGTATGCCACACATGATTTAGAACTTGCTGCTGTAGTATATGCATTGAAGCTATGGAGACATTATTTGTTAGGTGCTAAGTTTGAATTGTTCACAGACCATAAGTCACTTAAATATTTGTTTTCCCAAAAAGACTTGAACATGAGGCGACATAGGCGGGTAGAATTTTTAGCGGCCTATGACCTTGATATATTATACACCCTAGGAAAAGCAAATAAAGTGACAGATGAATTAAGTAGACATCAAGAAAAATTGGCAAGCTTAATGGTGGTTGAGTTCAGGGATTTGACAATCCTTAGTGAGGTGGAAGTGAAAGAAGAAACTTGTGTATAAGATAAGACACACAGTGAGATGATTGAATATGGTAAATTAAGCCTCATTTCTTTAAAGTCAACACTGGTTGATAAAATAGGCCAAATGCAGAATCAAGATAAAAATTTTAAGGAGAAAAAGAACATGATATCATAAGGCATGACAGTGGAAAACTATATGGTAGATGATAAAGGATACTTAAGGAAATAGGGGAAACTCTGCATACCAAATGTAGAGGAAGTAAAGCAAGAAGTTATGGATGAGCATCACAAAACAAAATATACTATACATCCAGGTGGTAAAAAAATGTACCATGATCTTAAGAGGAATTACTGGTGGCCAGGGATGAAAGGAGCAGTGGAAAAATATGTGGCAAATTGCTTGACATGCCAAAAAGTAAAGGCTGATTATCAAAGATCCTCAGGCTTATTGCAACCTTTGGAAGTTCCTACTTGGAAATGCGAAAGCATATCCACGGATTTTGTGGATGGTTTGCCAAGAACAAGAAGAGGCAATGATAGTATTTGGGTAGTGGTTGATAGGCTTACAAAAACAGCACATTTCGTTCCTATAAATTCAAACAGAAATGCACATAAACTAGCCCAGTTATTTGTGAAAGAGATAGTGAGATTGCATGGTATCCCCAAGACTATCATTAGTGATAGAGATACTTTGTTTACTTCAAGGTTTTGGAGTAGCTTTCAAGAAGCTATAAGGACAGAACTAAGCCTAAGCACAGCCTACCACCCACAAATAGATGGGCAAACTGAAATTGTTAATAAGGTTTTAGAAGATTTGCTTAGAGTGTGCATACTTGATTTTAGAGGCAACCGGGAGGATCACATTTACTTGGCTGAATTTTCTTATAATAATAGCTACCAGTCCACCATAGGAATGGCTCCTTTTGAG
The DNA here is from genome assembly GCA_030765085.1 of Allium cepa. Classification (NCBI taxonomy): domain Eukaryota; kingdom Viridiplantae; phylum Streptophyta; class Magnoliopsida; order Asparagales; family Amaryllidaceae; genus Allium; species Allium cepa. The sequence continues at coordinate 711,953,629 of CM060938.1, read as the reverse complement.
GCTTTGTATGGGAAGCCTTGTTTATCTCCTCCATGCTGGATGGAGGCAGGATAAAGAGTGTTTCTTGGACCAGACAATGTAAAAGAAACTTCTGCAAGAATTGAATTAGTGAGGCAAAGAATGAGAGTAGCTCAAGAGAGACAGAAAGCATACGCAGATAAAAGGAGAAGGCCAATGGAATTTGAGGTGGGAGACTATGTGTTTCTCAAAGTTTCACCAATGAGGAAAATATTGAGATTTGGCAAAACAGGGAAACTATCACCAAGGTATATAGGACCATATGAAATTTTTCAAAGAATAGGGACTTCAGCTTATAAGTTAAGGTTTCCAGAGGAACTGAGCAGCATACATTATGTATTTCATGTATCACAATTGAGAAAATGGGTGCATGATAAGGAGACCATTCTTGAATCTCTTATACATGTTGAAATTCAAGAAAATCTGGTTTATAAAAACGAACCAGTGGGTTTGTGGCTAGAGAAGAAAAGAAATTGAGAAATAAAATTATTAAACTAGTTAAAATCCAATGGAGTTTAGATGGAAATGACTACACATGGGAGGCTGAAGATAGGATGAAGGATAAGTATCCTAATCTATTTTCTGCTTGAAGGTATGTCTAGAACTGTAATAACTTTAAATGTTACTTAAATGTATTTGACTGATCTTAGATGAATGGATTTCTGATATGTTTGAAATCTACTAATAAACCAATATATAATTGTGGGACACAATTCCTTTTAGGAGGAGAGTATGTGAAGACCCAAAAAATTTTGAGAATAAAAATTACTTTAAAGGAAAAACAGGAAATGGAAAATAAACTCCAAGAATGAATGAAGTAAATAAATGAGAGAATGATAGTTAGAGAAAATAAAAATAGGGAGAACAATAGATGAGTAAAGAGGAGCATTATATTCACATATTTTATGTGTGTGTGTGTCTATATATATATATATATATATATATATATATATATGTATGTATTATATAAATAACCAAAGAATAAAAATAGCTTGAAAATGAATATCAGAAGTGAGTGAAGTAATTATGCAAGGAATAATTATTTTTATACAGTGATGAGAGGAAAATGATTAAGTATAAAATGAATTCTAAAATTCACATGACTTGTATATCTGTGAACACTGTATAGAAAATATATATATATGATCAAAGAAGCATGGGATGATAAAATAAAAAAAATCCTCTTGATAATGAAAATGCGTAGAAATCAGTCAACTAATATTTATGAGTGTGGATGCATTTTTGAAATAAATCATGAAAGAAGCAAATGGTAAATTATGTTAGTTAAAAAAAAACCTATAGAAAGAAACATGAGAATTAACCCGAGTATGATAAGATACATTGTGAAATTAATTCATATAAAAACAATGTGCAGATAAAAGCATGCAAATAGCATGTGCACAGAAAAGCAGTGAGATAACTGCTTTTACCAGAAATAGAAATTAAAAAGAAAATGGCCAAATTAGCCATAAACATGCATACAGGCTTCTTTTATTTTTGTAAGGATAAAATGGGTGTTTCCTCTATTAAAACCCTAGTTAAATGATTTAAATCAATGGGTAAGGCAGAAGTTTTCTCTGAGGAGGAAAAACAGAAGTTTAATTCAAAAAAAAATAGAAAGGAGAAACTCACACAGTCTTCAAGCTTAAGCATTCTCGGGGAAGAGGGGAGGAAGGTGAGTGGTAATCACTTAAGAGATTTAAGGCATTAAGACCCAAGTAAGGGCAGCCAAATTATTTTATACAAGATCATATTATGTTTTTTTGTTTGGTTTTATTCTCTGGATAAATACATGTTGATCATGGATGGAAATTTTGGTTGAATTGCTGGTTAATGTTTTGGTCTGTTTTGAGTTGTTATAATTATTTCAATTTTTGCTTTGAAGTATAATTAATCAAACATATATTCATATTATAGAAATGGATTTTATAATCCAGTTTTATATGAAGAATAAACTAAATGTTTTATTAAGAAATAGGATATGAAAGGGAAATGAAGTGGGCAGTGTGAATAATGAGATTCATGCTCATGCCTAGTTCATATTAAAAATGATATGAACAATGCAATACTATAAACATGTGCTGATTTGTTCAGATCACGAGCCAATATGTTTTTATGGGTTTTTCTTAAAAACCCTATCCTATGTTCACAGTAAAATAAATAAGGTATTTCTTATGGTTTCATCATATTTATGCATGCAATGAGAAAATTTCTAGAAATAAATATACAGACAGTTTTATAAAATAAGATTAAGCCAGAATGACTTTGGATGTGCAATTTTTCATGAATGCTTTGTATGATTGGATGTAAACCCTTGTGCAAGTTTAATAAATTTTCGGGTTTATGTAATGAAAGGAAGAACATGAGCACCTCTGGAATTAAAAAGACAAATTCCTCAGCAATTAAATGAGCATGGTCTCTAAATTACAAAGTAATTTAGGAAAGGAGCCTTGATCTACTCATCATCAGGTGGATGATGGGTGTGTGCATGACTTGGTCAAGTCCTGAAGGCCCTTGTGCAAAGGTTAACAGAATTGAGTCCTTTGCAATGCACACTTTGAGTTCAAAGGCAAGAGTTTATACCATATAAAATATAAAATGGGATTGAAAGATAATGCTATGGATTTTAGGAAGCTAAATTCCATAGGAGTTTGTACATGTACAACTGAATGGATTGAATGGATGAATGCTTAGGTGTATGTTTATAAATTTAAATGTCCATATGCTCAGGTTTAGCATGAAATTGAATGGTGTCAAACATATATATGTTCTCTGCACAGTTCTAAGAATTTGTAAGTTGTTTTAATAATGATTTCACTCATATCGGAATTTTATTCTAACCCTATTTATTGCCTTTGCAATATTTTAGGGTGTCTCATCTTATTGAGGCAGCTCATAATATTGTTGCAGGTAAAGATGCATGAATAGCTTGCTTGCTTGGAAAACTAGAAGACCTACTCGAGTTTTAAAAATGTGGTAGTTCATTGTAATAAAAATAGCTAGGCAAACTTTCTTAAGTCTATGCAGACCTTTCAGTATTTTAGTGGCTTTGTTCATCTGAAAAGAATTTGTAAAACTTAAGTATTATATGCGTCTAGAGCTACGGATTTAAGTAACTGATCTTGATATTTTCTGGTGGATTGTAATGAAGAAAGTTATGCCATTTAATTTGATATGTGGACATATTTTCTTTAGTATAATTGATAAATTTTTAAATAGTGAAGTTGCGGTGGTTTTCTTTTGATAATGAATATAGAAGAATTGATAGGTGATGGTTGAACCTGATCTGGGTTAGCCAGTAAGGCTTGATCATGACTAATAAGTTGATATAAGGCCATGAGGAGCTTGAAGTCTTAGTTTGAAAATCCTTCTTTAATATTTTGAAAACTTTTTAAAAAATCAGATTATGAAACTTTGAAAACCTTGCTCTGATACCAAATGTGAGAAATGCGGATTACGGATCTTAAGGCTAGAATTAACACTAGAGGGGGGTGAATAGTGTTTATAAGGAATTACTAAATCTTTTTGAGTTTATGTTAATTTGAACACAGATGTATGATAAATTCAGACACGGATATGATCACAGAAACAGACACAGATGTAGAAATAAAGTATGAGCGGTAAAGGAAAGAACACACCGAACTTTATACTGGTTCGGAGTTACCCTACATCCAGTCCCGCACAACAAGTAAGGATTTCCTTTCAAAAACAATCTTTATAATTACACCCTCGATTTCAAGGCAACGAGGTACACCCTCCAGATTCACAATCCTCTGAGTTGAGATACTTGATTTCCTGGGCAATAAGTTCAACCAATTGATTTCGAAGGCCACAATCACACCTTTTACACTTGATTGATTTTCAAGGCTACAATCAAACCTTTTCTCGTTATGTTGATAGTAAAAAGCCTACAACACTGAATAGCACTTAGGATCTTGTTGAAATAGTGGTAGGGAATCAAACCAGAGATAATCTAGTTAGATTCAATGTTGATTTCGGTGGAGTAATGTTAAGAATTTGTATATAGAAACGTGGAAGAAGAAGAGGAGTGAAAAACCAGAAAAACTGAATTAAAATTCGTTGAAACTAATCCCTATGTATAGAAGAACAACAGCCATGTCCATTCGTGAAGAGTTATGACGAATAAACGCTTCTTTTGAAATTTAAATTTTAAACTCAACTGACCCCATGTCAACATGGGGTACTTGAGTTTGTTGACATCCCAAATGGATTTTTGATGTTTTGATTTTCTTTGAAAGTAACCTTTATTTTATATTAAAACTATTTTAAACTTTATAAACATACTTGACTATATTTAAAATACATAAGTAAGTATAAAGAATAGTATGTACAAAATTTTACTATAATTTTATCTTTAAAATCTAAGTATAAATATTTAAAAGTTAAATATATTATATTTAAAAGATAGTTTTAAAATAAGGATAATTTGATTTTGATATTAAAGATTATTTTGAGGCTAAAAGTATTTGAAATCAGGATAGATGTTTTTTGATGCTTTTAAAAGGAAGATTTTGAAATCATTTTGAAAACAAGATATAATTTTGAAAAATCATTTTGAATAAAAAGTTAGCGGAAACAAAACAATGTTCCACTAGATTTTTCGTAGGTTACATCCTACTTAGGGTTCCATCCCTTTAACAGGCTCAAAGTGGATTCCATTCCACCAATAAATTGGATTTTAAGATGTTAGTGCTTTTCTACGAGTTTTAAAGAAATTTCTAATTAAAAAAATAAATTACTTGAATTCTTGAACTCTTGATAATCTTGATGCTCATGAGTCTTCAATCTTGATATCTTGAATCTCTATATTGTACAGTCTTCATTCTTGTTACTTCATGGTTTAATCCTGCATATACATATATATATCTAAACTTATACTGTTAGTATTTATATTTTATAATCTATTCTAAGGTTGTTGTCATCAAAACCATCATCTCACGGACTAACATTTAAGTGGTGTAAGTTATGTTTTCTAAATTATGAATTTCAAAGTATTATGTTATAAAGTGTTATAATTTCAAGTGTTTTGGTTTTGAAAGTGTTATAAATAGTTTGAAATTTGTATGATTTTGGAAATAGTTATATTTGAAATAGAAATGATATCGTATTTGGTTTTGAATTGGAAATGATATCGTATTGATATGGTTTTGAAATGGCAATGATATTTTGGTTTTAAAGTATAAACTATTTTGAAATGACCGTAGTGTTATAATAACGTTTGGTTGTCAAAGAGACCGAGATTGAAAGTTGCCCTGCCAACTCCGAAAACCACTTTAACAACTGTGTACGTGGTGGAGATTCCAGAATGAAATTGGAGGTGGCGACGTCCTATTGAGGTATATACGTGGACCCGACTCCCGTAAGTTGGCATAAGGTGGCCAAAACAGAAGCAATTGACGAGCCAATGAGGTAGCTCCTCTTATCGGACACACTCCTTCGTACTATGCTATAACTTTGTGATTTATATGGTAGCCACTTTTGATTTTTTATTTTGGGAGTGTGGCTCGAGGTGGACGGTAGTGGCTGTTATGCATTACCACCAGCCCGGAAGTATAATTTGTATATCTACACTGGCATTTCCTAGTTGTGTCGTGTCATCTACCCTAGCGTGCTTTACTATGAGTTTGATTTGTGTCATACCTATAGAGTATTTATGGTAGCCTCCCGATCTAGAGGTACGATGGTACTGTATAGACAATTGGCACTATAAAATGTATTAAAAGGGATATGGATAACACCTTAACGCTATTTTTAAATATATTATACTTTACTGTAGACATTGTAATAATAGCGTATATTACTGCATAGTAGATAGTTTAATGGATCCTTAAAGGATGGTTATCCCACACATCCTTTGAGTTACTTGTATTTAAGTTGATATTTCACTTGAGTTGGATTTATTGATATAAGAATGTTAGTGCTGACTCGAGTGTTTTGTGTTTTGCTTTACGCTCGGATCAGACTGAGTATACCAGTATTCAAGACTCGCCTTTGGAGTTGGAGCTTCGCTTGGAGATCTAGCTATCTATCCAGCTTTCAGATATTCAGTTGATACCAGTGATGCATTCTGATCTTGTATTTGACTATTTTATTTGAGACTTCCGTTGTATCTTATTTAACTCTGTTATATATAGTAGCTTTATGAACTACTATTCTTTTTTTTCTACTACATATTGCTATATTACTCTTTGTCTGTGATTCTGTGATTATTTATTTACTGTATATGCTGAGTTTTTCCAAATAGAAATTAACAATCTAGTATTCTGAACAATTTAAATCCGACATGTGTGGCAGCGAATGGTTGAAAATATCAGGATGTTGTATTTGGTATCAGAGCTTTGGTTTTGGGCAAAACTTAGTGTATAGAGTAAATATAGTTACATAATCACTTTCGTTCAAGCTTGAATTTTTTTCCCCTTGATTCGGATTTCCTTTGAATTTTTGGAACATTCCCTTCGGTTCCAAAATCCATCCTTATCTCCCCCTATTCATGCTTCTTGATTTGGAACTATCCAATAACTCCACATTGAATGATCTCTATAATAACTCGGCAGTTTCGCCTATCTTCGAATGATTTGTAAAAAGGTGAAACTCTTTTACAATAGGCATTGATTTACCGAAGATTTTTATATCTTCGGTTTACGATGTTATCTATCTCCTGCTATGCCAGAATTCTATCTCTTGCGATCGAATGTCGATCTGCCTCGAAATTCTGCATCGATCTTATTCTTGATGTCACGGTCAACCCGGTTAAGGTTGCCCGCGATTTATATAAACCTATCCATCTTTCTATTATGCTATTTAATCATTTTACCTTCATCTCGAGCCTATCTTTCTTGTTAAAATTCTCTTTGATTTGAGTCCATCAAATTTGAATCTCTATCCTTACTTTGAAATCCATTCTTGTATCGTCGAGCGAGGAAATGTATTCGTAAACTAACATTAAAAAATTTTGTATATAAATTGTGTTGTCTAAGCTGTTGATGTTGATTTGGATTTTCGATCGATTCATCTGATCAACGTTGTCGATAGAATTTCCAAAACATTTTAACATAGCAAACTGACAAAATATTGTTTTCAAAATTTGGTAAAATTTTGTATCATTATATTGTATATATATATATAAATATAATTTTCTAAAGTTAAACAGTCAAATTGAATTGGCTGTTAAGAGACAATAATATTTAATTCAATTTATGATTTTGTAAACCATTGACTTTTGTCTCATATGTATATAAATAATTGAATTATCAAACATGGCTTATAAATTGAATTAGAATTTAAATGAATTTAAATTTGGAATTGATAATTTAATTTCCGGTGATTTCAAAATTTGGTTTTAAAAGTTTTAAAATGTATATAATTTGAAGTATTTTTCGAATATAAATGGTATTAAAAGAATTTTAAAGCATTAAATTAATGCTCTCCCCATTGTCGCTGGAAAATAATTTCGATGATGACTACAGCATCATCGACATTCATTTTCGAGTTTCAGAGTGGAGAAACCATTATGTAGCATTGCTACACTTTTTTTTTTGAAAAATGATTTTTGATTTGAATTTCTGAAATATGATTTGGTTTATAGTATATATGTATATGTTTATATATTTGCTTTGTTATATATGGTGTCTATATAATATCTCTAAATGGTTTGAAGATAATCGAAAATTTTATTCTTAAATTATCTTAAAGGATGATTTCAATTATAATTGAAGCCAGGATTTTGAATAAATATTTAAATTGGAAATAATTGAATTGGGAAAATTTACTTGTATAGTACTCAATTGCATTCCAATATAACTTACCAAAATTGTCCAGAAGTTGAATATGTAATTGAATAATTTACAACGTAAAATGATATTAAAAGAATTTATAAATAAATTTGATTGGTTATAATAAATGTTTTGTACTTAATTATGATTATGAAAATGTTAATTGAGATAAATTAAATAACAGACATTGAATAAAAAAATAGTTAAGGTTGAGTTATAAGTGGAATTAACTTAAGTGAAATTAAATGGATTAAATAAATGAGATTGATAAATGAATTTTGTTTTGAAGGAAACCTTTTTGTAACAAGCATTAATAAAATTTAAATTTAATCAACTGAATGAAATACCCTAGATTGAATTCAATTTTATTGAATATTAATTAATCTAAATTGAAATTTATATGGTTTTAAATTAATTGTTTCAATTTTTTAATCTATTTTCCTTTCGGGTTGTTTCTATTCTCCTACCTCCTTCCTTTTCGAGGACGAAAAGTTTTAAGTGGCGAAGTGTGTAACGACCGTAAATTTTAGTTGTTTTATTTGTTTAATTAATTGAATTTTTGTGAAATTTTAAATAATAAAATTTGGAAATAAAAATTTGATTTTGAAATATGTCTATTCAAACATAGCAAATGGGAAATTTTCATCAAATAATATAAAAGTTTATTTTATTTTATAATTTTATTTAAATTCAAATCAGTTAATAATTGATGATAATAAAGTGTTTTCCAAATTGAAATATTTTTATATAATAAATTTGCAAATCATCTTCTGAGTGAGACGTCATATTTCGTTTCTTCAAATTTGAACTGATATTGCTTAGTTTACCTTATTTTCGGCAAATAGCAGTATTCTCGGTACCATTTTCGACTTTTGATAGAATGATCGTACCACTAATATCTGTATACCATTTTGATCGTCTCGTCATGTTGATCTCCGCAGTATGTCCGTTTGTGTGTTTCGGTTCCCGATGGATAGCGAAATCTGTAAAACGTCGGAACGTGCGGTACCCGTTTTAAAGTCTTTTGGTTTCCTGTCGGTTTTTGAGCCTTCTGTTTACTATGTGCAACGACCAAGAATTTGACCACTTTAAAATATAATATTTAAAGTGATTTTAAATTTAAAATAAGTAAGGTTATATGATTCAAACAAAATTAGATAGGATTTGAAAAGAGAAGTGTACACAAAAATAGTAACATTTGCCTATATCAACAAAAGTGACAAAATGCTGATTTTAGAGAAGTAAGTTTCGATGATTAAATAAATTATTTTAATTAATTTATGAGTGTTAATATTTTTAAATATAATTATAAAAATTTATTTTTAAATTTGGTTTACATAAATAAATAGTTTAACTAAAACGTCAAAACGTGACCATAAATCATTTTGTCGAAAAATGACGTTTTGTCGATTAAAAGTTGTCGCAATGTCATCGCACCTTTATTTCTATATAGGAACATATATTCAAATAGTGGAAGTATTAATTAATTCATTAAACATTTTTACTTTTACTAAATAAGATTGGAAAACTTCTAGAAGTCATTAAGAAAAGTAAGTAAGAATTAACAAATGTAAACATCAAATCAATATCAAATCAAAGCCAACATAATTATGATATTCTTTACTTAATCATTAAGTGATTAAGACATAAAGTAAGAATTTGAAAGATGATGTTAAGTATTTAAAAAGTGAAGATTACTTTAGGTTGAAGTAGGTTATTTTGATAATTTGGTAAAAGGTTATTTTGGTAAATTTACCACTTCTTTCTTTTTCTATAAATATCCACCTCCTTCTCTCATTTAATTCATATTTTTTCTTCTTCTTTTCTCAAGCATCTTCATCTTATTTATCTTCTCTACAATAGCTTCCAAGCATATAAAAAAATTAAAAAGAAATAATGTCAAAATATTTATAAAATATTCAAAAGAATTCAATGTTTATTCTCTTCAAAACAAACTTTTATTTTCTCCATATTTTACCTCTTTTCTCTCGGCCATAAATTATTCGAAACTTAACCAAATTGGAAAATTCTTTTTTCTAAACCATATATTATTCTAGCGGCTACAACTTTTATGTTCACCATTTTGCCCAGTTCTTAGCATAAATAAGTCAAAATTCCACTTCTTTCAAGTGCATTTTCAAGCCCAGTTTTTACGCCAGAAAATAGGCCATTTTGTTTTAATCATAACTTGATCATAACCGATCAAAATTTAGAAATTATTTTTGTAAAATCATATTAAATTTCAGTAGCTACAAATTTTGTGTTGATCGCTTTTTTCATTTTTGAGGTTTGCTATACCTGAAACTCAATTCTTTGAAGTGCATTTTCGGACTTCATTTTTGTCAATCCGACACATATTCTGCATTCTATCATATCTCCCTCAAAACAACTTGGATTCAAATGACTATTTTTTTCAAATTCAATAGAAAAGAATTAGCAATAACTTTTCAGTTAATAAGTTTTTCAAATTTTATGAGTAAGAGAGTCAAAAACAAGAGAGAAGATGACATATTTTTCGGATCTAAATCTTGAGAATTCAAGTTCAAAGCTCTACCGCTTCCTCTCTATATTTTCGGCCAACCTCCATCCCAAGCCTTGGCAAGCTATTCGATGGAAGAGGGTGTTGTTTTCTAGTGTTTAATGGAGTAGGAATTCATTAATGAAGTGTTGGTTGATTAGAATGTTGGTAGGAAGTTAATCGCTTTGGTTTATGGGAGAAATTCTCAGTGCTTTTGAATTTATATTTTGATTATGTTATAAATCATATTTACACCCTTATGACATATAAATGTTTATACCAAATTGATTGGTAATATGGATGATTTGATAGTTAAGTTAAGTGAATTGTGATAATATATCCCATTATGATATTAATAGTGAATGTTAGATTTGAAATCATATGTATGTGATTGGTTAAATGGATGTTATGTTAGTGATAAATATGAATATTGGATATGTTCATTTTGATTAAGTAATCCATTTATCTGAAAAGACCATATTTTAGTAATATTAGATATTGTGTAAAAATAAGTCTCTTTTCATTTAGAAGTGAAATTAAATTTAAAATGAAAGAGAAATTGAAATTTAAAGTGAAACGGATTTAAAAAGGATAGTTAATTAGAAATTGAAATTGAGATGAATAGCGAAATTGAAATCGATTTGAAAAAAGTGAAGCTTAGTTTGAGATTGAATTGATGTTTAAATTGAAATTAGATTTGAAATCTAAGTTTTAAATGTATTTAATTTGAGATTAGAATTGAAATCGAATTGAAATCGAATTGAAATTGGAATTTAAAATTTAATATTAAAATAACAGGAATAAAATAATGTTATAATGTGGTAATAGCAAATATATTTTAAATACTTTAAAAAGTGAAAATATTGATTTAAAACTGATTTGTAATAATTTTATAAGTGTTGAAATCCAATTTGAATAGATTGTTTCAAACATTGAAAAATAAGTTAAAACTAGACGCGTCACGCAACGGTAGTTCGAGATTTCGCATCGAAAAGTTTTAATGAGTGTATAGAGTGGAATATAGTTTGGAATTCTTCAATAACAAAATTCCGGACTATTATATCCATATCTTTTAAATGAAGAAATAAAATCAAAGTTTCGTTGAGTAGATTTTGAAATAAGTCCAAATCAATTTTCTAGAAAATTCAAGCTAGTGCAGTTTACTGACCATACATGAAATTTGTTTAAACGGATGTTTTTAATTATGAAAAAATATGGAATAAATTTGACAAATCTATTTAAATGATCTAAAATAGATTTGGATCGAAAAATATGAATTTTCAAATATTTAAAACTTGTTTAATTCAAATAAGCTTATTTAGCACTTTCCATAGCACTTTTCTGCTGCAAATTCTATAATTTTTTGGAATATGAGTTTAAATGTAACGACGTTTTTCAGAACAAATTGTGAATGTTTTAAAAAGGATAATTAAGCATTTTGAAAGATAATTTGGAATATTTATAAGCAATTCCAAAATAAAGTTGAAAAATCTAAGTATGCGGAAACGACTAGTACATTTGTCCCATATGTGAGATTTGGAAAGATAAAACAAGATGTTTAACTAAGGTTAGCGATGGAGCTGTAGGATCTAGATTAACCCTAGAGGGGGGGGTGAATAGGGTTATAGCAAATTTTTCCGAAATAAACACAGAAGCAAACTGCAGAAATAAATATGCTGAAAAATAAATCACACACAAAATTTACCCAGCTTCGGCAACCCCTGCCTACTGCTGCATTCCCAGATTTCTATTAGAATTAAACAGTTTCCCGCTTACAAACACTCTAACAGACTTGCAAACCCTGCTACCGCCTATAGAGTTTTGCAAACTCGCAAACCCTGCTAACTGGACTAACTCTAACTAGACAATCTGACAATACCTAAACCCTAGGTGATGATTTACCATGTTTTGTTTTGAAAAGAACAGACAAATAAAGCAAATTATAAGAGCAAGCACTAAATTTAAAAACAATTTAAATTATCTTGCCCTTAAATAAATTAAAAAAAACAAAACACCCTAACCCAAAACAAACGCGGTCACTTCCCTCTTATCTTATTTCACCCGGTCCTTTTTCTTTTGCTTGTGAAAAAAATGGCGGCCCTCTGTTTATTCGATCTGAATTAGGGCTTCTTTTTCTTTCTCGAATTGGGGCTTCGGCTTCTTTCTGATGATTGATTAAGCTCTTGCTTGTTCTCTGATGATTGATGCTTGTTGCTAGCTCGTTCTCTATTGATCGAGTTGTTGATGGTTCGGTATGTAATTTCTTTTGTTGCTTGTTTGATTGCTTGCTTTTTAACTCGATTGTTCTGTGTTCTATGATGATTTCTTGGGGTTTATTTATAGGGTTGAAACCCTAATAACCACTGTCAGATTTGATTTCTACACATCGTTGATAATTTCCCTGAATTTGTTCTGGATTTGGAGTATTCCTTTCTTGATTTAATTTCGAATTATTGCTGTCCATATTTGTTTTCGAATTAATTAATTCGAAACTTTCTTCCTATATTTGTTGTCTCGGCCCCTATTTGAATTAACACTGACCATATATGTAGTCGAGAAAATTGATGCAGAGATTTCTTTCCAAATTAGATTTCTCTGACTTAATTAAAACCCGATGTTTATTTTTAAATTCAACCCCATTTTTTTCTTTGACTTTGGACATGTTTGCACAACTGTTGAGCTCACTGTGTCTACTGACCATCTTCTCTGTTGTTCATGCAGTTGCATTTGGGCTCGAGTTTCACTGTTGCATTTGCTCATTGGAGTTTGTACTTGCACACTGCACGTAGCTTACTGTCTGTACTTGGTGCATTGAGCATTTTCACTGTGTTGCATTGTAGCTCCATCTTGACTTGGGCTTTTTCACTGTATCAGATGCTACACTTGTTCATGTATTCAACTTCACTGTTGCACTTGAGTTTGTTTCCACTGCTTCATCATGTTGTATTCATCCCTGTACATGTGCACAGAGTTTGTTGTTGCACTCGGTGTTTGTAGCTTGTCACTGACTTCTTTGTAGTTGCACTGCACTTTGGCTTCACTGTGTTTTTTGTTGCAGTGATTTTTCTGACCTCGTATGCTTCAAGTTGCCTTGAGTTGAACCTATCTTGGGTTTGACCTTGTTTGTGATTTTTGTGCATTGTGCTCTGTTGTTGTATTTGCATCGAGTCACTGATTTTGGTCGAGACTTTGTTTGTTGCAGTATGTCACTGCATTTGGTCTGAGTCACTTGTATCCATTCTCGAGTTGCACACTTTGATTTACTACTGCTTCACCTTGTTGAGTACCTGTAATTACTGTTATATCACTTCAAATTGCATTTATTTGCTTGTACTTGTGTTCTGGTCATTGCTTTGTTGTGTAGCTGCTATGCAGTTGCTATGCGTCACTATATATATGCTCTCTGTTCTGATTTGCATTGGTGCAGTTTCCATATTTTGTGTATCTTGATGTTGTATACACTTTTTCATGCTGCTGTGATGCAGTTTCCTTCACTGTTGTATCTTCGGGAGTATGCACTGCTTCATGTTGAATTCATTGAAGTATTGATTGCTTTTGTTGATAACGCACACGAGTTGGCGAGGCAGTGCACACATGTATAAATGTACACGTGTGTATTGCAGCCACTCACGATTACCTGTAAGAACACTGATATGCACAGATATTACACAATCAAAGATGATGACAATAACCCATGTATCTGAGACACAAACAAATTTCTATTTTTTGCAAATTCAAATTTGTTTGTTTTCAGATTACTGTTGTAGTTGCTAATTATACAGGTACACAGGAGACAGGACAAGAAGTGGAGCTGGATAATGCAGATAGATGCAGATGTGCAGACAGAGTGAAAAAACTGAGTGTTGAGTGTTGTAGTGAGAAATGTAAAATGTATGAACTGGTGTATGTATATATAGAGAGAGCTAAAAACTTTGTATTGTTTAAGTGTTGTAATAAAATATTATATTGAATAAAAAATACTAGTTGAATTATATAAATTCTGTGCAATAGTATAATTATTCAATATGAATATTTCTTCCTTTCTGTATATAGTCCAAACCGCAAACACACATATATATTGATATATATTTTGTTATCATCAAACAAAAAATCACATCAAACAGGAGCAACCAGTGCCCTGTACTTACCTGGCCTATGTTTTCTTTTCTTAGGCGAGGGGTGGAACAGATCGAAAGGAAAGCCGGATGCTCTTAAATAAAAAAATTCTTTTAAGTTTTCCAAAATAAAAGAAGATTGGCATTATCCAAAAGTAAAGCAATCTCCAAAAATGAATGATTTCTATGATCCTATTTAGTTCAAAATGTTTGTAAAGATAGATTTAGGGTTTATCGCAAACGATGTCTTAAATAACATTGTTTTTGACCCGCCTAAATGTTAAGAATTTGATCAAGAATTAAGTAAGGAAATTTGAGATATTTTTCAAGGAAAAAGAATGAATTTCATAGAAATTATCCTAAGTAAAAAAAAGATATTTCGAAATCATCCGAAAAGAATTAAAGTGAAAAGAGACTTAATAAATCTTGTATACTTATATTCACTTTCTATCGATATTGGATTTCGAAGGAACCGGGGTCGGAATTGGGTAATCCCATCCGAAAACCACTTCAAACCAATGTATACATTCAAACGTGAAAACATGTTGAAGACGATGATTATTGAAGACCGTGGATCTTCATAGCGTGACGACTACTTGTTGATTTGCTCGGGGTCGCACCCATTATAGAGTTATATATAGCAGTGGTCTCCTCGTGATGGATATTTTTCAGATTGTAAGGGCTTCTCGCCTAGTAATGGCCGAGGAAAGTGCCTTCGGTTTGTCCTTTTCCTGGACAACTTGTATGGACGTTTTCTGACGTTACATTTCTAACGATTACGTACATTGGTTTTTACAAACGTACATCAGTGGTGGTGGAGAAGGCAACTTCTCTTAGCTTAACACCCTCCTTGAGACATATGAGCCCAACGGTTGTATTTTTATGGAAGAAAATTAGTAGTTAAATGGAAATGGAAATGTGGCATTCAAAGATGTGGTATGTGCTTTGAGAAAGGGTAATCGTAGCCTCAAGCTTCATCAAACCGAAAATGACCGAAACAGGATTAGATGTAGCAAGGCTAAGTGGGTCATTCCCAAGTAGGGTATGACTATCCCCTTCTAGATATACTTCTTCCCGCTATGACGTTCGGGATGTATATTAATGTGGTGTATGGAAAATGAACGCTCGTTTAAAGGTCGGTAACACCGGGGGATGACATATTCGGTACCATCTAGTTAAGAGGTGGGCCGGTCTTGTGTTGGTAGAGGAGCTTTGTTATGGTTTCTTGGGACATCCATCTAGAGGTGTACCCATTTAGAAAGGTAGATCCTACGCCTGGTCATTTGTATGGAAATCCATTCTCCAATAAGAGCCTACAGTTTTGTTTGTATTAGCGTAATGTATAACCTCGAAATGCTATATGGATAACCATTTCGGATAAGATTAATAAGTTTATTTGCAAATGTTTTTAAAGGAATGTCATTAAGAATAATATCAAATGAAGTGATTTAGTTATCATGAGGTAAAAACCCATCCGTGTTTATGTGTGGGCGTGGTCATATGAAATACTCTTTATTTTCAAAGGATTTATAAAAAGGCTGATATATGACACTGTCATCTATTACTGAGTTTTTTTACACTGGTTTATTAAGCCTGATCCGGCTATTTTCAATACTCAGGTCAGATCCGAGTAGTTTCAGGATAGTCGAAGACGGCTGGAGTTTCCAAAGGAGAGCTGGAGATATTCATCGATGTATGGACATATTCTATTATCTGTTGTACGTAGTGAATTTGGTTTGATGTTTGTCAACATTTGTAAGGGCATGTTTTATAACTGTCCAAGCTGAATTTAGGTTAGACTCTGATATATGTATTTAAAAAGTTTTCCGCTGTAAAAATATTTTTTCAATATTATATGTTATTCCATTCGAGTGAGATTTTGTTCTGTCAACTTTTCTTTATCTTCCTTAAAGATTCGACTTTTCGTGGAATTTGAGTTGGACATGTATGGTTTATTGCCGATTCAATGGGTACGAGAAAACGGGCCTTTACATTTGGTACCAGAGCTTTTGGTTGAGCGAATACCGAAGCCTGATAGGGGCAAGTCTCATCAGAGATAGGATTAGTAGTATCCTAGGATGAGTAACTCATTAGAGATAGGGTTTGTAACACCCTAGAATGAGTTATGAGAGTATTATTATTTTGAGCGCGTATTTGTTAATTTTATAAAAATGGTTTTGTTTTTGAAAGAAATTGGTAAATGAAATAATTTTACCTTGGGTTTATATTATAAATATTAAAGGGGATATTATTATCATTCGGGTTAGAAATTAAGGATTAATTGTAATTTAGCTTAGCTTAAATATGAATATCTTGTGATTAGAATCGCACAATTTGACTATAAGATATTCCATATAGAATCAATTAGTTAAAACCTAGAATTTAGAACTTTTATCATATACCCTTAGATATTTGGTATTATGGAATAATAATGATCAAGTGATTATCATAATGGATGAGTTTAAAAGCTACGTACAAATATCTTGTGAATTAAAATTCATAATTTGACTATAAAATATTTGATGATAATATTAAAGTTAGAAGTGTAATTAGAGAAAGTAAAAAAGAAAATGTATACTTAGAAAAAAATTCTTATCCATAATATAGGAAAAAGGGTAAACCAAAGTTGGGACTTTTTTTTTCTAAATATAATATAAAAGTATAAGTTCTATAACTTATAAAGGAAATAAGGTAATTTGAAATTTAGACACTTTGATTAGGTTAAAAATTAAAGCGAAATTTAGGAATAAGAGATATAAGAAATATCATTCTAATATAAAAATTTGAATTAGTGATACATTTAGGGTAAAATTCGTAATTTAGAATGAAGTAAGAATAGAAGTGGATATTTTTGAATAAAATGGTTAATAGGTTGATTGTTGGATGAAAATTTTAAATAACAAATACCACATGAACTAAGTTTCATAATTTGACTATAAGATATTTGATGGATTTACGATTTAGAAATTTGATTTAGAAAATGGATAGGTAAATAAGTTAAGTAGTTAATCATAGAATCAATGAGAAAAAGGTGTTCACTTAGTAAAGTTGCCTTATTAATATATGGATTGGATAAATAATATTAGTTAAATGAAAAACTTGGACAAAGAAAACTAAGGGTTGAGTTTAATAACTTATTAATTTGAGATAATAGTAGAGTTCCATGTTAGTTAAACACCATGGTTTAAGTAATAACAATTTGAAGTTTGGGGATATGTATATATACTCTTATGAAGTAAAGGCATATTATACAAGTTTAAGTCATATCTCCATGCTTAAGTAATAACGTGTTTAGAAAAAGTAAATGGTTGTGAAATAAACTTGGATTAATAGAAATTTTAAAGAAATGTATTAGGTAAATATGAATGTGGATAAGTATATAAGTTAGACGTACATCATTTCAGCACGTAAAATTTGATCTAAGATTTGAGTACAGAACTTTAAGGTGTTTACACCAATCCGAAAAAGGATTTATCACTCGATTCTTGACGGCGAGCATTGATGGGAATTTATGATTATGTACACAAATTTTCTATCATATTTGATAGCAATGCAAGGAAAGTAAGGATTTATGATCAAGAAGTCTATTCAAAGTCCAACTAGAAAATTAAGGGATCGATACTAGTTCAAAAGAAAAGTTATGGATTCGAATAATAGATCAAATTGAATATCACATATAGTATGATGTGTTGGGTCTGTCTACTTAGTAGTTGGATAGTTGTCTCAAATAGTAGGCATTAAGATATAGTGGTTGGACCGATGTTTTGGTATGCATACACACACACACACACACACCACAAATATAACACATGCTCGGGACAGGGAATGAGTTATGTGGGGGTATTTGTTTATCTTGATACAGTATCAGTGTGGTTGTTTTGGATGTATAGTCTTGTTTGGTTGTTGTATATTCTATCTTAAGTGTGCAGCATGCACTAGGATGGGTACGATAGAAGTTTGACTTGATATATGTGTATATAATCGTAAGTACGTGACCGGTACTCAGGTTAGTGTGGAGAATCTCTGTATATATGTTTGACATCATTTGCTTTTAGTGTTGTTATGATATCGACCTTCTTCTTTTCTATCATCGGTAGAAATAAGTCAAATTATTTGGGGATATGAGTATGAGATAGATTCTTTTATTAAACTTTCATTTCGAGGACGAAATGCTTTTAAGTAGGGGAGAATGTAACTACCCATAATTTGACCACTTTAAAATATAATATTTAAACTTATTTTAAATGTAAAATAATTAAGGTTATATGATTCAAATAAAATTAGATAGGATTTGGAAAGAGAAGTATACATAAAAATAGTAATATTTGCCTATATCAACAAAGTGACAAAATGCTGGTTTTAGAAAAGTAAGTTTCAATGATTAAATAAGTTATTTTAATTAAGTTATGAGTGTTAATATTTTTATATAGCATTATACAAATTTATTTTTAAATTTGGTTTACATAAATAAATAATTTAACTAAAACGTCAAAATGTGACCGTAAAACATTTTGTCGAAAAACGACGTTTTATCGATTAAAAGTTGTCGCAACGTCGTCGCACCTTTATTTTTATATAGGAACATATGTTCAAATAGTGTAAGTATAAATTAATTCACTAAATATATTTACTTTTACTAAATAAGATTGGAAAACTTCTAGAAGTCATTAAGAAAAGTAAGTAAGAATCAACAAAAGTAAGTAAGAAAAGTCAAAAGTAAACATCAAATCAATATCAAATCAAAACCAACATAATTATGATATTCATTACTTAATCTTTAAGTTACTAAGACATAAAGTAAGGATGTGAAATATTATGTTAAGTAATGAAAAAGTGGAGATTACTTTAGGTTGAAGTAAGGTTATTTTGGTAATTTGGTAAGAGGTTATTTTGGTAAATTTACCACTTCTTTCTTTTTCTATAAATATCCACCTCCTTCTCTCATTTCATTCACATGTTTTCTTCTTCTTTTACCAAGATTCTTCATCCTCTTCCACTTCTCTATAATGGCTTCCAAGCCATAGAAAAAATTAAAAAGAAATAATGTCAAAATATTTATAAAATATTCAAAAGAATTCAATGTTTATTCTCTTCAAATCAAACTTATATTTTCTCCATATTTTACCTCTTTTATCTCGGAAATAAATTATTCAAAACTGAATCAAATTGAAAAATTCTTTTTTTCAAATCATGTATTTTTCCAGTGGCTACAACTTTTATGTTGACCACTTTGCCCTTTTATTAGCATAAATAGGTCAAAATTCCACTTCTTTCAAGTGTATTTTCTGGCCCAGATTTTAAGTCAGAGAATATGCCATTTTGGTTTAATCATAACATGATCATAACCAAACCAAATTTGGAAATTATTCTTTATTACCATATAAAGTTTCAGTGGCTACAAGTTTTACGTTGATCACTTTTTCCAGTTTTGAGGTTTGCTATATCTGAAACTCAATTCTTTAAAGTGCATTTTCGGGCTTCATTTTTGACAATCCGACGCATATTCTTCATTTTGTCATATCTCCCTCAAAACAACATGGATTCAAATGATTCTTTTTTTTAAGTTCAATAGAAAATAATTTACATCAACTTTTCAGTTAATAAGTTTTTCAAATTTTGTGGGTTAGAGAGTCAAAAACAAGAGAGAAGATGGCCTATTTTTTAGATCTAAATCTTCAGAATTCAAGTTCAAAACTCTACGCTTCTTCTCTATATTTTCGACCAACCTCCATCTCTAGCCTTGGCCAAGCTATTGGATGGAAGAGGGTGTTTTTTGCTAGTGTTTAATGGAGTAGGAATTAATTACTGAAGTGTTGATTGATTAGAATGTTGGTAGGAAGTTAATCGCTTTGGTTTATGGTGAGAAATTCTCATTACTTTTGAATTTATATTTTGATTATGTTATAAATCATATTTACATCCTTATGACATATGAATGTTTATACCAAATTGATTGTTAATATGGATGATTTGATAGTTAGTAAATTAAGTGAATTGTGATAATATATCCCGTTATGATATTAATAATGAATGTTAGATTTGAAATCATATGCATGTGATTGTTTGAATGTATGTTACGTTAGTGATAAATATGAATATTGGATATGTTCATTTTGATGAAGTAATCCCTTCTAAAAAGACCATATTTGGTAATATTAGATATTGTGGAAAATAAGTCTCTTTTCATTTAGAAGTGAAATTAAAGTTAAAATGAAAGAGAATTTTAAATTTAAAGTGAAACGGATTTGAAAAGGATAGTTAGGTAGAAATTGAGATGAATAGCGAAATTGAAATTGAAATCGATTTTAAAAACGTGAAGTTTAGTTTGAGATTGAATTGATGTTTAAATTGAAATTATATTTGAAATCTAAGTTTTAAATGTGTTTAATTTGAGATTAGAATTGAAATCAAATTGAAATTGGAATTTAAAATTTAATATTAAAATAATAGGAATAAAAAAAATGTTATAATGTGGTAATAGTGAAAATATATTTTAAATACTTTAGAAAGTGAAAAATATTGATTTAAAATGATTGTAATGGTTTTATAAGTGTTGAAATCCAATTTGAATAGATTATTTCAAATATTGAAAAATAAGTTAAAACTAGAAGCGTCGCGCAACGGTAGTTCGCAATTTCGCGTCGAAAAGTTCAATTTGGTAGAGTGGAATACAGCTTGGAATTCTTTAATAAGAAAATTCCGAACTATTATATCCATATCTTTTAAATGAAGAAAGAAAATCAAATTTTCGTTGAGTAGATTTTGAAATAAGTCCAAATCAATTTTCTAGAAAAATCGCACTAGTGCAGTTTAGTGACCATAAAAGGAAATTTGTTTAAACAAATGTTTTTAATTATGGAAAAATATGGAATAAATTTGATAAATCTATTTAAATGATTTAAAAGATATTTGGATCGAAAAATATGAATTTTCAAAAATTTAAAACTTGTTTAATTCAAATAAGCTTATTTAGCACTTTCCGCAGCACTTTTCAACTGCAAATTCTATAATTTTTTGGAATATGAGTTTAAATGTAACGGCGTTTCCCAGAAAGAATTGTGAATGTTTTAAAAAGGAAAATTAATCATTTTGAAAGATAATTTAGAATATTTATTAGCAATTCCAAAATAAAGTTGAAAAATCTGAGTATGCAGAACGACTAGTACATTTGTCCTGCCTGTGAGATCTGGGAAGATAAAACAAGGTGTTTAATTACGGTTAGGGATGGAGTAACCAGTGCCCTGAACTTAACTGGCCTATGTTTTCTTTTCTTAGACGAGGGGTGGAACAGATCGAAAGGAAAGCCCGGATACTCTTAAATAAAAAATTCTATTAAGTTTTCCAGAATAAGTGAAGATTTGTAGTATCCAAAAGTTAAGCAATCTCCAAAAATGAACGATTTCTATGATCCTGTTTACTTCAAAATATTTGTTAAGATTGATTTAGGGTTTATCGTAAACGATGTTTTAAATAACATTGTTTTTGACCCGTTTAAAAGTTAAAGAATTTGATCAAGAATTAAGTAAGGAAATTTGAGATATTTTCCAAAGAAAAAGAATGAATTTCTTAGAAATTATCCTAAGTCAAAAGAAAGAGATTTCAAAATCATCCGAAAAGAATTAAAGTGAAAAGAGACTTAATAAATACTGTGTACTCATATTCACTTTCTATCGTTATTGGATTTCAAAGGAACCGAGGTCGGGTTTGGTACAATCCATCCGAAAACCACTTCGAAACAATGAGTACGTTCGAACGTGAAGACATGTTGAAGATGATGATTATTGAAGACCATGGATCTTCATAGCGTGAGAACTGCTTGTTGATTTGCTCGGGGTCGCACCCATTATAGAGTTATATATAGCAGTGTTCTCCTCGTGATGGAAAATTTTTGAATTGCAAGGGCTTCTCGCCTAGTAATGGCCGAGAAAAGTGCCTTTGGTTTGTCTTGTTCCTAGACAACTGGTATGGACGTTTGTCTGACATTGCATTTCTAACGATTACGTACATTGGTTTTTACAAATGTAAATCAGTGGTGGCAGTGAAGGCAACTTCTCTTAGCTTAACACCCTCCTTGAGACATACGAGCTCAAGGGTTGTATTTTTTTGGTAGGCTACTAGTAGTTAAACAGAAATGGCAATGTGGCATTCAAAGATGTAATATGTGCTTTGTGAAAAGGTAATCGTAGCCTCAAGCCTCATCAAAACGGAAATGACCGAAACATGATTAGATGCAGCAAAGCTAAGTGGGTCATTCCCAAGTAGGGTATGATCATCTCCTTATAGATATATTTCTTCCCTCTATGACGTTCGGGATGTATATTAATGTTGTGTATAGAAAACGAGCGCTCGGTTGAAGGTCGGTAACGACCAGGGGATGACATATTCGGTATCATCTAGTTAAGAGGTGGGCCGGTCTTGTGCTGGTAGAGAAGCTTTGTGATGGTTTCTTGAAACATCCATCTAGAGGTGTACCCATTTCGAAAGGTAGATCCCGCGCCTGGTCATTTGTATGAAAATCCATTCTCCAATAAGAACCTACGGCTTTGTTTGTATTGGCGTAATGAACAACCTCGAAATGTTATGTGGGTAACCATTTCAGATAAGATTAATAAGTTTATTTGCAAATGTTTTCAAAGAGATGTCATCAAGAATAATATCAAACGTTTTGATATAAAAGTGATTTAGTTATCATAAGGTAAAAACCCATTTGTGTTCATGTGTGGGCTTGGTCTTATGAAATACTCTTTAGTTTCAAAGGATTTATAAAAAGGCTGATATATGACACTGTCATCTATTATTGAGTTTTTCTCACGCTGATTTATCAAGCATGATTTGGGTATTTTCAATACTCGGGTCAGATCCGATTAGTTTCAGGATAGTCGAAGACGGCTGGAGTTTCCAGAGGAGAGCTTGAGATATTCATCAACGTATGGACATACTCTATTATCCTCTATACTTAGTGAATTTGGTTTGATGTTTGTCAGCATTTGTAAGGGCAGGTTTTATAATTGTCGAAGCTGAATTTAGCTTAGACTATGATATATGTATTTAAAAAGTTTTATGCTGTAAAATATTTGTTCAACATTATATGTTATTCCATTAGAGTGAGATTCTGTTCTGTCTAGTTTTCTTTATCTCCCTTAAAGATACGTCTTTTCGTGCAATTTGATTTGCACATGTGTGGTTTATTATCGATTCAAAGGGTGAGGGAAAACGGGCCTTTACCCAATGTCTATTCATTCTTTCCTTTCAATAAACGAAAAGCCTTTTTTTGGTTATCTTCTAAAAATCAAACATTGGTTCACACTCCAAAAAAAAAGAAAGTACTATATCAGTTTCTTTATTTTTCTATGAGCTTGTCCTTCTAATATTCCTGAGGAATGCTTCGCCTTCCTCTAAAGAAAAAAATAATCTCGTCTACCTCATCAAACCCAAACGTTCAATTCTTCTCTCCTACATTTGAAACATCCCTCCACCGTGCATGCAAGCCTCTTTCCAATCCATCGGCCAACCCTACCTCTGGCCTTCATGCCGAGCCTATCACCATATTCTCCACACAGGTCGATCCGCCTCTCTCTGTAGCTTGTGTTCCCCTTCCCTCATCTGCACCAGGCCAGCCCGAGCACGCAAGCACCCCAGCATGGTAACTGTTTCACCTCACCATTATAGCAGCTATTCGCTTGTTCATTTCCATTTTGCATCGTATATATATTGATATATTTGTGTAGATCTAATATTGTGTCGGTTTATATATTTTGATATATATATATATATCAGTTAATATATATAGATATTATTTCGTATAAATGTTTTCACTTCGGTTTTATATGACTTCAGATCTTATTTCTATATTAATATAGAAGTTGTTGCAAATATGTTAGTTGAATGCATATAAAGTGTTCGACAGTTGTTTATATATTAGTTTATAAACTTTTAGTCTATACTTTATATATGTCAATCTATATATGATTGCTTCGGAAGTAATATGTTAATATGTATATTTTATTTGTTTTACCTATTATGCTGTAGGTTGTTAGTTGTATTTAAAGATTTATATGTCGGGTCTATATATATATATATATATATATATATATATATATATATATATATATATATATATATTTGCAAATGAATGTAATATATATATATATATATATATATATATATTGTTTTGCTAGCTTACCTTTATAACATGTTAGTATTGGTATGTCTGTTTGAGGAAGCTCACTTATATTTGTTTATATATAGTCTATAGACGATTTTCAGTGGCTCATATATTTGACAGATTGTTTCTAAATATATATATAGGAGTGCTGTTCGGCTACATGTTTTAATTATTTGTTCCTAATATATACATAGCGTTGCTCAGGATATAAGTTATATAATAGACTAGTTTACATTTGTGATTATCCATATTTGTACTCGGTTGAACTGAAACATGATAATTGATATAGTGTATTATAAGTTATATATAAACTACTGAGTTATAATTTAAAATAATAAAAATATGTTTGATATATATTTGGTCTGACTTTATATATATTTGTTTTATATAGGCTATATGTATCAGGTTATTCGTATAGTACATAAGTTAAAGATTGGCATTACATTAATTTTAAATATTTGTGTTAAGTGTAATATATTATATGGATTTTTATGTTATATATTACATTATTGATTTTATTATATTTGGATATGGATTTTGATTATATGTATATATAGATATAAATGTGTAAATATTTTGCATTTTTATAAGTTAACATATAAGCATTTATTTAATTTAAAATGTGTTTGAATTTAAATTTGATTTATATATATAGTTATACATAGTTATATATAGTTTTAAGTAAGATCTCTTATACCATTCATCTTCATTCATCAAGTTCTGACCGATTTCGACAATTCCTATTTATCGGCTTCATTCATCAATTCGAGTTCAATCTTGCCTTGTTTTGAGATTCATGCCTATATCCGTAGCTCATTTTTTAGTCAAATCTATGTATCCTCGAAAGGTAAGCAATCACTCATGATTAATGTTCTCATATTTATTAAATTTTATTTCAATTGGAACGACAATTTAAATATGCTGTTGTTAGTTATTTACATTACTATATATGCTGTTATCTGTATCAGTTCACCTGTGACATATGACCCAATTATATGTTATTTATATTGATGATATATGCTTGTTATATTATTATATCTATTATCATTCTACAAGTTCCCTGTTAGTATAGAATTCCCTATGGGTTAAAATGATACATACTCGAACGATCTGTAGAATAGGAGAAAATCGTTATGGGTTGAAATGATAGACCTAAGCGATTTTTATTTGAATTGAATGTGGGATTGTGGGTTGAAATGATATGTGCCCGTATATGTTTAAATTGCGGATTGAAATGATAAAAATCTGTATCACTCGACCATAGGACAGAAAATTATATACAGACACTGTTGGTCTATAGATAAATATTTTGAAATGATTTCTATGGTTTTTGTAAAGAAGTATATGGTTTTATATAAATATTGATTCTGGATATTATATAAATGTTATTTTATATATAGTTAAATTCTTGATTGTAAGCAATGTATAAATACGTTTTAATATAAAATAAGTTTAACAATAAAGTTTGATTTTATTAAAATATAATATGGTTAAGTATTTATTTAAATTACATTTTAATATAGAGTTTATAATGATTTTATAAGTTAGGGTTGGGAAGATAAATTTGAATATTTTAGATTGGTAAAATTATTTAATTAAATCGATTTGAAACTTCTGGTATTTGAAAATTTTAAAGGATATGATTTTATAACTTTATTTTTGCATAAGGTGAATTAAATTGATTTAAATGAATATATCAAGTTTAACTAAATTGAAGGAGTACTCAGTTATTTGAAATTTGAAAGTTTTATTTTGATGATATTGGATTTATTAGGTAAATATTTCAAAACTAAATAATAGTAAATTTAATTTGATATATATATATATATATATATATGAAATTTCAAATTTAGTTTTGAAAATGTTGAATACTTAAAGCTTTGAAATTTATTGAAATTGGAATGGTTTATTTTTTGGTTCCAATCTGTATTTGAAATCGATATAATTTGAAATGATTTATTGGGAAATCGAATTGAAATTGATGATTAGAGATTTGATCAATTTGAATTTTTGGAATTCGAATTGATTTGGAATCCATTTGTGGAATTTGAAGAAACTATTTTATTATATAAAGTATTTCAAATTTTATTCAAAACTATTTTTATATTTTACTATATAAATTTTTTTAATATAAACTAGTTTAGTATAAACTATTTAGTATACTAACTATTTTAATATAAACTATTTTAACTAATAACTCTCTTATATAAACTATTTTACATTACAAACTATTTTATTTTATATATTATTTAATATCTAAACTTTTTAAGTGGTGGAAGTTATTTTTTCAAAGTTATGAATTTCAAAGTAATTTTTGAAAGTGTTATAAATTCAAGTGTTTTGGTTTCGAACGTGTTATAAATACTTTGAAATTTGTATGATTTTGGAAATGGTTATATTTGAAATAGAAATGATTCGTATTTGGTTTTGGATTGAAAATGATACCGTATTGATATGGTTTTGAAACGGAAATAATATTTTGGCTTTGAAGTATAAGCTATTTTGAAATAATCGCGGTGTTATAATAACGTTCGGCTGTTAAAGAGACCGGGATCGGAAGTTGTCATACTCTCCGCCGGCTCTGAAAACCACTTTAACAACTGTACATGGTGGAGATTCCAGAATGAAGTAAGATGGTGGCGACGTTCTATTGAGGTATATACTTGGACCTGACTCCCATGAGTTGGCATAAGGTGGCTAAAACAGGAGCAATTGACGGGCCAATGAGGCAGCTCCTCTTATCGGACACACTCCTTCGATACTATATTCTAACTTTGCAATTTATTTGGTGGTCACTTTTAATTTTTGATTTTGGGAGTGTGGCTCGAGGTGGGCGGTAGTGGCTGCTATGCGTTACCACCAGCCCAGAAGTGTAATTAGTATACCTACTCTGGCATTGCCTAGTTGTGCCGTATCACCTACTTTAGCGTGCTTTACTACGAGTTTGATTTGTGTCGTACCTATGGAGTATTTGTGGTAGCCTCCCGATCTGGAGGTACGATGGTACTGTATAGACTATTGGCACTATAAAATGTGTTAAGGGGGATATGTGTAATGCCTTAACGCTACTTTTAAATATATTACCGTACTTTAGACATTAATATAATAGTGTATATTACTACATAGTAGATAGTTTATCAGATCCTTAAAGGATGGTTATCCCAAACATCATTTGAGTTACTTGTATTTCAGTTGATATTTCACTTGAGTTGGATTTATTGATATAAAAATGTTAATCTGACTCGAGTGTTTTGTGTTTTGCTTTTCACTCGGGTCAGACTGAGTATACCGGTATTCGAGACTCACTTTTGAAGTTGGAGCCTTGCTTGGAGATCCAGCTTTCAGATATTCAGTTGATTCCAGTGATGCATTCTGACCTTGTATTTGACTATTTTATTTGAGACTTCTGTTGTATCTTATTTAACTCTGTTATATATATAGTAGCTTTATGAACTACAATTCTTTTGTTTCTGCTGCATATTGTTAAATTAATCTGTGTCCGTGATTCTGTGATTATTTATTTACTACATATGCTAAGTTTTGCCAAATATTAATTAACAATCTGGTATTTTAAGCAATTCAAATCTGGCATGTGTGGATGCGAATGGTTGAAAATATCAGCATGTTACACCCTACATAAGGAAGATCTTCGTCTTCAATGATCTATCTTCAACACGTTTTACTTCGAAAAGTAAATTGTTTCAAGGTGGTTTTTGGATTATAATCATCCAAATTCAACCCCAATCTCATCTAAATCCAATAATCAATAAGAAAGTTTTTAGTGTGGGTGATTAGTAGGCAACATTTTTATTCAATAATATCTTTACACACACACACACACACACACACACACACATATATATATATATATATTCTTTTAGCATATACGGATTTGTTAAACCTCTCTTTAAATCATTTTCATTTATTCCTTAGACGTTATTTCTGCAGGGCATCTTTTCTTCTAGAAAAAACTTAAGTAGGATATTTTTAGAGCACCCGAGCTTTACCTTAGATCTGTTACACCCCTCGCCTAGAAAGATAAAATTGAGGCCAGGTAAGTTTGGGACATTAGTTGCTCCATCCCTAACCTTAGTTATACACCATGTTTTACCTTTCTAGATCTCATAGGTGGACAAATTTACTAGTCATTTCTGCATACTCCTTTTATTACTTCATTCAAGGAAATGATTTATATTATATTGTTAAGTGCTATAAATAATTCCTCTGAACCATTAATTTAAAACCTTATTAATACTTACAAACCATCTTTAAAATACTAAATATTTTATTCAAAAATATTTATAAAAGATTCAAGATAGAATAGTTAAGTTTAAATTAATACTTATAGAGTTTACTAAAATGCCGTAGAAAAATGCTGCAGACCGTGTTTTAAAAACTTATTTGATTAAAACCACTTTTCTATTATTTGAAAATCCACATTTATAAATCAAATATCTTTTGAAATTTTTTATCATATTTATCAAATTTATTTCATATTTTTAAACAGTTAAAAATATTCATTTTAAAGAGTTTTATACTTTTGCCACTTAACTACAAAAAAACATAATTTTTCAGAAAATTTGATTTGGACATATTTTAAATTCTTTTAAATGAAATATTGATTTTTCTTTTGCATTTGAAAATTATAGAGGGAAGAGTTTGGAAAACGTTTATTTTAAAGGATTCTGATTCTGAATCGTATCTATGGATTTAACTTTGGCTGCGTGAAATCGTGAACAACCATTACGTGATGCATCTATTACTAGTTGTCTTCCAACTCTTCTCAAATATTTGCCAAAAATCATGTTAAACGCTTTTAAAATTTTCTAAGTCATTTAAAGTCATTTTCTCATGTTTTTAATGAGGTTCACAAGTCGTACACACTTTTGAATTTAAACAAGGAAGTGATTCCTTCTGTAATTTTTCGTCATGTAATTTATCATGACTTATTATGATATCAGCCAAAAAATCATTCAACATCCATATAACATCCAAACATGATGTCAATCATCATAAGAAGTACAAAATCATGGCATAACATAAGAGTAGAGAAGAGGCAGAGTTTTCTCATAATTTTGCTAACTATGTCACTACGGATTTGACTATAGCTTCGCTACTATTTCCTAAAACTTCTTGAATTCTAGCTATAGCTTCGATATTTTAGAAACTGAGAAGAAAAAAGGTGGAGATGACTCTTAATGGACGCGACCTTGGGTAGAGATACGAATGGAGCTTACTAACTTGATTTTGAACTTAAGTGGACTATAGACTTTCGATTTACCGAAATAACTTCGTTATTACTTTGACTTATTTTAAGCTAGCATGGAAGTCATTAAAGCTCTAAGGAGAACAAAGGAGAAGCTTAGACCAGAATGGAATGAGGTGTGAAGAAATAAGAAGGAAGCTTGGGTATTTATAGCCTTATTTCCCTTAACACTTGCATTGTTCTTTTACTCTTTTACCCCTCTCCATCAAATCATTTTGCACAGCCCAAGGCCTCTCTGTAAGGAAATTTGATCGTTTTGTAAGTTAATTTATGTGGTACATTAATGGACCGTTTCCTTCCTCATTATGTGGTACATTAATGGACCGTTTCTTTTCTCAAATGTTTCCTTCCTCATTATGTGGTCAATAGAATCTAAAAGGTTTTTCCTATTAATATGCTAAATAAATAAAACGGTTATAATCTAGAGCGTTAATTTCTCTTATCTTGATCTTGATGGACGATCAAGATTAAGTCTACAAATCTGGAAATTTGGTCCTCTCTCTACCTATAAATATTAACCTTTGCCCATCACAAAGGATATACAGAAAACACATAAAGAAACATATAGGAAAAGAGAGAGAAACCATTTTCTTTCTCAATAGAAACAACATTCGACAACATCCATTGCTGATTCGTATACAATATGTCAGGAGGTATGTTTTATTAATTCTTTACATATGTGATAATCATGTAATTCTAGATCTTAGGGTTTATATTATTCGCAAGATATAGATTACATGTGGTATCAGAGCATGGTTTTAGAATTCATGATTATCCATCAATATATAAAACGAAACTACCATAGATCTTTGATATGATGTTTGTAATTTTACTATGATAATGATAATGATTATTAATGATAATATGATTCAAGTTTAATATTCGTATTATTTAAGTTGCTACAGTAATCATGATTATCAATATTGTTCTATTTATTGTATTCTTAAATCTGGATCTGGAAAGTTTATATTTTCGCAAAAGTTGATTTTTTTCCACTTTAATATTTGACCTATTGTATAATATGGAACAACTTATTGTATGCGAATACTTTTCAGAAAGTATACATATTGAAAACAATTGTTTTCTAGTTTGACATTAAATTCATGACCTGGAACTTGCAAGATAATTGTCTATATATGATTGGCAAAATAATTATTTATATGTTAAATTCATGTATGGAATTTACTTGGAGTTACTAGACACTAATTATCCTTGCTATGTATTACTTGAAAGAATGACAAATGTTTATGCAAAAAAAAAAAACATTAATGTTTATCTCTTGTTTTATTTTACGCTTCCATGCTTAAATTCCTTATTTCCTCTGGTCTGCTGCATGCAATCCTGTCCACAGGCGGCTGCTGCTTGCACAATAACGCATGAAACATTAATGTTTATCATTCTTTCAATAGCATGGTTCTACTGCCTACCCACAGCAGGCGCTAAACCTAACCTCTTATTATGACATGTGTTTTATTCTAATAAAGAAGCCTACACTTCTTTTATACCTGCAGTTGCAATGACCTCAAACCTTAATTCGTACGCTATGTCTATCGTCAAACTCAATGGAACCAACTACTCAGAATGGAAAGAGCAAGTTGAGTTTTCTTTAGGCGTACTTGAACTGGACATGGCTCTCCTTAAGGAAAAGCCAGCCCCACTTACTGACACAAGTACGCCTGAGGAAAACAAACTCCATAATGATTGGGAACGATCTAATAGACTCAGCATGATGTTTATGCGAATGGTGATTGATACCAACATCAAAACCTCCCTACCCCAAACTGAAAGCGCAAAAGAATATTTGCAATCCATTGAAAATCGATTCAAGACTGCAGACAAATCCCTTGCTGGGAAACTTATGGCAGATCTTGTAACCATGAAGTTTGATGGTTCTCGCTCAATGAGCGCTCATGTCATTTAAATGATTAACCTTACTGCCAAACTTAAGAACTTGGGATTGGTTATGGACGATGCCTTTCTCGTCCAATTCATTCTCACTAGCTTACCTCCTCAGTATGAACCATTCAAAATTCATTACAACACTATTACGGAAAAGTGGAGTCTGAATGAATTGACTAACAAACTGGTTCAAGAGGAGTCTAGGCAAGGCTCGCAAGGCATTAAAGTTGCTTATTTCACTCAAGGGGTTGGAAAACAAGCTGACAAAAAGAACAAATCACAGCATAAAAGAGCACCACCCAAATCTGATGACGCCACTCAACCATCCAAGAAGAAAAAGAAGGATGATGTCTGCAAAGTCTGCAAGAAACCTGGACACTTCCAGGCAGATTGCATTAAGCGCAAAGCATGTTTCGAAAAGAAAGGTAACCCAATGGGTTTCGTAAGTCATTTCGAATCAAATCTTACTAATGTACCTTCTTCTACTTGGTGGATTGATACTGCTGCTAACGTTCATGTTTCGAATTCTATGCAGGGATTCATTACGATCCAAACCACAAACCCAAGTGAGAATTTCATTTTAATGGGGAATAAAGATAAAGCTCCAGTTGAAGCTATTGGAACTTTTCGTCTTATTTTAAATAGCGGTTATCAGTTAGATTTATGTCAAACTCTTTATGTTCCGTCTATTTCCCGTAATTTGATTTCTGTAAGTGTACTTGATAAATTTGGATATTTTTTGAAGTTGGAAATGGAAATTTTATTTTATTTAAAAATTCTAGTCTTATTGGTTCTGGAATATTAATTGATGGACTTTATAAACTTCATCTTAAACAAAATGCTGAAATCCAACTTACCCTGCATGGAAAAGAAAATAAAAGAAAGTCATCCAATAATGATTCTTACTTCTTGTGGCATAAAAAACTGGGTCATATATCTAGTGAAAGAATCAAAAGGTTAGTGAAAGATGGTGTCCTACTGGATCTAGACTTCGCTAACATTATAGCATGTGTTGATTGTATTAAAGGAAAAACAACAAAAAACACAAAGAAAGGAGCCACAAGAAGTACACAACTTCTTGAAATAATACATACAGATATTTGTGGACATTTTGATGTTCCAACTTTTGGTGGAGAGAAATATTTCATCACTTTTATCGATGATTTTTCACGTTATTGCTTTCTTTATCTGTTGCATGAAAAATCTCAGTCAGTGGACGCTGTACAAGTGTTCATTACTGAAGTCAAAAGGAAATTAGAAAGAAAAGTGAAAATCATTAGGTCAGATAGGGGTGGTGAACTCTATGGAAGGTATGATGAAACGGGAAAACATCCTGGACCTTTTGCTAGACTTCTTCAAAAACTTGGAATTGTTGCACAATACACAACGCCTGGATCTCCATGGCAGAATGGTGTAGTTGAAAGGCGAAATCGTACATACATGGAAATGGTTAGATCCATGATGAGTCATGCAAATTTACCTATATCATTATGGATGGATGCATTACGAACAGCTGTCTACATCTTAAATAGAGTTCCAAGTAAGGCCGTTCCAAAGACTCCTTTTGAACTTTGGAAAGGATGGAAACCTAGTTTAAGACATCTCCAAATTTGGGGTTGCCCAGTTGAAGCTAGACTGTACAATCCAAATGAAAAGAAATTGGATTTTAAGACAGTCAGTGGTTACTTTATAGGTTACCCAAAAAAATCTAAAGGATATAGATTTTATTATCCTAACCATAGTACAAGAATTGTTGAAATCGGAAATGCCAAATTCTATGAGAATGGTGAAATCAGTGGGAGTACAAAACAACAAGAAGTGGTCATTAATGAAATAAGGGTACCCATTATTTTACCCTCTATTTCGAAAGATATTGGGAATCATCCCATTGTTGAACATGTTCATAATGAGGAAAACCCAATAAATGATCAACAACTCCATAATGAAATTATCACCAATCATAATGTTGATGAAGTACCACAGGAACTAACATTAAGAAGATCTCAAAGACAAAGAAGATCAGCTATTCCTGATGATTACATGCTTTATCTAATAGAATCTGAAGGAACTACGGACCCAATTTCTTATTCACAAGCCATTAAGGATGTTAATTCTATTAAATGGATTGATGCCATGAAAGATGAACTGAAATCTATGGATAATAATCAAGTTTGGGAAATCGTTCAATTACGCAAGGAGATAAAGCAGTCGGTTGTAAGTGGGTTTTCAAGACCAAACATGATTGCAATGGTAAAATTGAACGATATAAAGCTAGACTTGTTTTCAAAGGTTTTAATCAGAAAGAAGGCATTGACTATAATGGAACTTTTGCTCCTGTTTCCAGGAAAGATTCTCTTAGAATTATCATGGCATTAGTAGCTCATTACGATCTCGAGTTACATCAAATGGATGTGAAAACAGCCTTTCTAAATGGAGACTTGGAAGAAGAAGTCTACATGCGTCAACCTGAAGGCTTCATAATTGAAGGACAGGAAGACATGGTCTGTAAACTTAAGAAATCAATATATGGACTGAAACAAGCTACTAGACAATCGTATCTAAAGTTTCATGAAATCATTACCGCTTTCGATTTCACAGAAAACATAGTTGACCCTTGTATATACCTCAAGTTCAGTAGGAGCAAGTTCATATTTTTGATTCTGTATGTTGATGACATATTATTAGCTAGCAGCGACCTTGGTTTATTACGTGAAACTAAGGATTATCTCTCAACGAACTTTGAAATGAAAGATATGGGTGAGGCATCCTATATGATAGGAATAGAAATATTCCGTGATAGATCACAAGGAATTCTGGGATTGTCTCAAAAAGCATATATTGACAAAATTCTTGAGAGATTTGGCATGACGAATTGTTCCTCTAGTCCTGTCCCACTGCAGAAAGGAGACAAACTTGTTCTTGAGCAGTGCCCAAAGACTCCTATGGAACGAGAAGAAATGACTAAATATCCTTATGCATCTCTTGTAGGGAGTTTGATGTATTCACAAGTCTGTACAAGACCTGATATCAGTCATGTAGTTGGTATGCTGGGTAGATTTCAAAGTAACCCAGGAATCGCTCATTGGAAAGCTGCAAAGAAGGTACTAAGATACCTAAAGGGAACAATGAATTACATGCTCACCTATAGAAAATCAAGTTACCTACAGGTAACTGATTATTCTGATTCAGACCTTGCTGGATGTCCTGACACTAGGATCTGCACTCTTGGCTATGTGTACCTCTTATGTGGAGGTGCAATATCATGGAGAAGCCAGAAATCTGAGATGCTTTTCGGATCCACCATGATGGCTGAATACGTAGCATGTTATGAGGCTTCAATTCAGGGAACATGGCTGCGTAATTTTGTCTCACAATTTGGCACTTTAAGTTTTATCTCTAAGCCACTAACTGTTTACTGCGACAATGAAGCTGCAACCTTTTTCTCCAAGCATGATAGGATAACCAAAGGTTCCAAACACATGGACCTTAAATACCTACTACTAAAGCAAGATGTTAAACTAAAGAAAATTATTGTTGAATCAACAAGTACAGACTTACAAGTGGCAGACATATTCACGAAAGGACTACCTCCAAAGACCTTTCAGAGACATACTGATAGCATGGGTCTTGCAGATAGTTCCTAATTATCTTCTTATTATGCCATTTATTTTGTACTTATCTAGACATAAAAATTATTGAGCTCTTAATAATTTGGACATCTTTTATTTCTGTTTTATAATGTGTACACATTTATATTTAGATAAATGATAACAGAAATAGTCTTTTGCTTCAAGACATTATGTGACCATTAAGTTATGCTCATCTACGGTCTAGCTATGAAAGTTGTCAATGTCATAGTACATGGAAGTAAGCATGTTGCAAAATAACGTGTACACGTCATGACTTCCATTGAACACTAGATTAGCCAAGACACTTATGATAACCGACTAAAGAAAAATTTAGCATATCATGCGCGCCTTATGACCTTAATACGAAAACATTAATAGATTTTACTATTGACCAAGTGGGAGACTATAAGGAAATTTGATCGTTTTGTAAGGAAATTTATGTGGTACATTAATGGACCGTTTCCTTCCTCATTACGTGGTACATTAATGGACCGTTTCTTTTCTCAAATGTTTCCTTCCTCATTATGTGGTCAATAGAATCTAAAAGGTTTTTGTTATTAATATGCTAAATAAATAAAACGGTTATAATCTAGAGCGTTAATTTCTCTTATCTTGATCTTGATGGACATCAAGATTAAGTCTACAAATCTAGAAATTTGGTCCTCTCTCTACCAATAAATATTAACCTTTGCCCATCACAAAGGATATACAGAAAACACATAAAGAAACATATAGGAAAAGAGAGAGAAACCATTTTCTTTCTCAATTGAAACAGCATTCGACAACATCCATTGCTGATTCGTATACAATATGTCTGGAGGTATGTTTTATTAATTCTTTACATATGTGATAATCATGTAATTCTAGATCTTAAGGTTTATGTTATTCGCAAGATATAGATTACACTCTCCATATGCTTCCATCAATTCATGTCCTCTTTTCTTACTTCCTTGGCTTCTAAGGGATGTATTTGGATGGATTTATGGTTTATAGTGAAGATTACATTGGTTTTGGTGAGATTTTGTTCGATTTTGGTAAAATATCTTACTTTTCTTTACTTTAAAATTTGTTAAGTTAATTATTTATTTATATCCGTATTACTATGTTTATTAGTATGTTTTAAGTGTTTTAGCTTTCAACGTTGCGATATTTGAATACAACTTTTGACATTAAGCCGTTTTGAATCCAAAATCCGATTTTCGATCGCATCTTTATATTTTTGTTAAACTATTTAAATTTGTAAAAAAAATTTGAAAGTAAATTTTTATTTTGTTATTTAATAATAAAAAGGCATTATTTATAAATTAAGATAACTTATTTAATCATTAGAACTTAATTTTACTTAAAACCGACTTTTATCATTTTTTACCGGTATAAGCGAAAGTTTCTATTTTTGTGTATAAAATATCTTAAAATCATACATAATATTATTTATGTTATGAAAAATTATATATGGATATTAATAATTCATTAAATATTATATCTTGGTGCGATCGAATCTTGGGTCGTTACAATAAATAAAAGATTATTAGAGTGGATGTAGGACGGAGTTTGTTGAAGCACTATAAAACTTGTGTGTTCATTTACTTTTATGCGATCTATTTTGTGATCGGTAAATCTATATTTCTTTGTTTGGATCTAAATATTAGATATTTGTGCTTTTGTATAACTAGTTGTTTATGACCATTTTTGGTGCGAGGAATACACTTTAAAAGTATTATTTCTTTTCAAAATTAATAAGGTATATCAATATTGCCTACCTTAATATGTCGACATATACACCGTTGGTGAGATGCCTTTTGGATTTTTCATAGTTCAAATTTTTGGTTGCATCTCTTCACGAATAGATACATCCCTTCGAACTTTAAATAAAAGGGACTGGAACACGAATTTTATTTACTACTTCCTCGACTTTCTTCTTACTCCAAATTCTCATTACATATTTCACAAAATCCACTTTCTATACTCTTCGAATTCATTCAAATTCAACCTTTACTTTACTGCTTTCATTCTCTATATACTCACTGATTTGAAAGTGTTCTCTCAACAATTTAAAGATCAAAGTGCTTTCAATAGGGCTACAGGTTATTCTATGTCCAAAGTACAACCTTTTATATTTGGAATCAACAACTCTCTATCATTATTTGTTTAGGTGTGCTTATTGCCCGATCAAATCAAGTAGTATGCTTGTTATTGATTTAAACCAAGTGAGTTTGTTTATTGCCTAGTCAGATCAAGTGGGTCATCTTGTTGCCTGATGAAATCAAGAGAGCCTACCCTAAAATCATAAATCAGAGGGTGTATCTCATTGCCTTGAAATTGAGGTTGTATTCTCATTTGCTTGCTACGTATGAAAAGTAAGCATTCGAAAAGAAATATATACATATAATTTATAGGATCGGATGTATAATTGGTTAATCCAGAGTAGTATAAGAACTTCTAGTGTCATCTCTCTTAATTTTACTCTATTTATATGTCTATGACTATTTGTTAATATATATCTTTGATTGATTATTTGTGTTTGAATTTAGATATTGAAATAATTTAGAACAATTCCATATAATTTATAGAACACTATTCACTCCCCTCTTGTGTTAAAGTAGCCTTAAGATCCATTCATAGTGTAAGTACGATGTTTTCCACATTTGGTACAAGAGCATTAGATTTTCAAAAACTCATTATTTGATTTTTGAAAAGTATAAATGGCTAGTAATATTAGAAGTATATTTTTCTAACATTTTTTAAGAAAAACAAAGTAATAAAATCCATATGATTCTCTTAAAAAGATTGGGAACTAATAATAATGAAAATTCAATTGATCATCTGGAAGTGTATAAAGTGGATTTCTAGGAGCATATATGTTATATGGCAGATATTGAGAACAAACCTTGATAACCATACATAAAAAATTAAGAACGATAAATGGATACTAGAAAATGGATACTCAAAACACCGACTAGAAATCTGGGGACCTTAAAGGACATCGTTTACAAAGATGGTGGAACAGTTAACTTCGAACTTAACTCGAATGGATATGTCATTGGCATGGACAATGTCGGTAAATCTAAGACTCCAATTATTTCAAATGTTTTGCTACTTAGGAATTTAAAACCTAATCTTCTTAGTATTAGTCAATTACGTGATAAGTGTTTCAAAATTAAATTTGAAAAGGACGTTTGCTACATCGAGGATAATGAGTCTAGAATTATTTTTGAAGGAGTTAAGAAATGTAACATTTACATTCTGAGTACGGAAGTGTACAATGATAGTCTTTGTCTCTTGGCGCAAATTAGTGAACCTTGGGTTTGGTACAAATGATATAATCATTTAAGTTTTAAACATTTATCCAAAGTTGTCATATATGAACTCATTAGAAGTCTTCCAAAAATGAGTTTTAGTGTTAATATCCTATGTGATGCTTGTCAATTAGAAAATTTTCACAAAAGTTTATTTAGATTAAAGGACTTGATGTTGACTACACATCCTTTAGAACTTCTTCATTTAGAACTTTTTAGGCCATCCCAAGTTTAATCAATAAAAAATAATATATGTGTTTTTGTAATAGTAGATGATTTTTCAAGATGTACTTGGATAATATTCCTTAAACACACATTTGAAATGTTTAAAATTTTCACAAAGAGAATTCAAAACCAAGCCAATTAAAATAAAACAATACTAGGTAATCATGGAGGAGAATTTGAAAATGAATTGGAAACTTTTGTACTAAGAAAGGAATTATACATAACTTTTCTTTTCCTAGAACTTAGCAATAAAACGGAGTTGTAGAACGTAAAAACCAAACTATATAAAAATGTGCTAGGACCACGGTAAATGATAGTAATTTACCTAATTTTTTTTGAACCGAAGCAGTTGTTACAACATGTTATATTTTAAATAGAATTTTTATATGACCATTGATTATGAAAACACCTTATGCATTATTTTTTGATAAAAAGCCTAAAGTATCTTATTTTAAAGTTTTTGGCATTCAATTGTTTTACTAAATGCAAAAGATAATCTAGATATTTAATGTTAAATCATATAAAGACATATTTATTGGCTATTAAATAGACATAAGGCCTATGGAGTTTTTAATACTAAGACAAACAATTTTGAAGAAACTTTGCAAGTTTCTTTCGATGAAAATTCCAAAATAATCAATAAAAGTAATGATCAGGAAGAAAACCTCAATCCGAGTGAGAATAATGAAATTACAAATAATGAACTTACTAAAAGTGAAAATAATAATACAGATAATTCGAATCCAAATAAAAGAATGAAACTTTTAAAAGAAATCATGTGGAAAATATTCTATGAAGTATAGAATTAGTTATAAGAACTAGAAATCAACTACATAAAATGAGTAGTCTAGCATTTATTGCAACCAACTATTCAAGGATTCTTGCCATGTAAAAAGACCTGAATTACTTTGCTCAAAATGGTGTTTGGGAATTTGTTCCACGACCAAAAAAATTAATTTATAATTGGAACCAAATTCGCTTATAGAAATAAATTAAATGAACAAAGAAATTTCGTAAGAAATAAAGCATGTTTAGTTGCACAAGGATATAGCCAAAAGAAGGAATAAACTTTGATGAAACTTTCCCCTATAGCCAAATTAGAAGATAAAAGAATTTTTTATTTTTTGCAAGCCATAGTAATTTTAAATTGTTTCAACTAGACGTCAAAAGTGCGCTTTTTAACTGGTTTTGTTTAAAGAAGATGTATATATTTAACAACACCTCTTTTTGATGATGAAAAACTCTCTAATCTTGTCTATAAATTAAAAAAGCATTATATGTCTTAAATCAAGCACATACAGCTTGGTGTGAAAGACACAAATCATACTTAATACAATCTAATTTTGAAATAATGAAAGTAGATACTACGTTATTCATAAATGGGTTTAACAATGATATTTAACTTATATGCATATATGTGGATGACGTTATTTTCAGGTTAACAAATGAACAATTAAATAAAGAATTTGCTGATATAATGACTAAAGAAATTGAAATGAGTCATATGCGAGA
Source organism: Allium cepa (assembly GCA_030765085.1). Classification (NCBI taxonomy): domain Eukaryota; kingdom Viridiplantae; phylum Streptophyta; class Magnoliopsida; order Asparagales; family Amaryllidaceae; genus Allium; species Allium cepa. Next base: position 711,913,193 of record CM060938.1, on the reverse strand, counting down.
ATTATCATTCTTTCTAGGTCTATAAATTAGATAATTAAATAATGGAATATTTATAAGTGAAGAAAAGTATGCTAAAGAATTAGTAGTGAAATTTAGAATGTCTAAAAAAGTGGTAAACCAACACCCATAGCGACTAGTGAGAAACTTAAAAAGGAAGGTAATTCTAAAGGCATTGATCAAAAATTATATTGAGGTATGATACGATCTTTACTCTATATCACAGCTATAGACGATGTATCATGCATAGTGCATGTCCATGTGCAAGATATCGATCACAACCTAAGAAAACACAACTTAAAGCGGTAAAATGCATCTTAAGATATGTTAACAACACATTATACTATGGATCTTCTATTAAAAAGAAGAGTCGCTTGACTTATTTTCATATAGTGATGCCGATTATGCTGGATGCAAAACAACTAGAGAAAGTACGGGTGGAACTATCACTTTCTAGGGAACTTGCTTGTTGTAACGACCTGCCTTTTTGGACAGTTTAAACCGACGATCATTCACATGTCGATTCCAAACCGTTCAAAAGGGCAGATGGTTATTGGGGTAAATAAGAAACGGAAAGAAAAGAAATAAAGGAAATGAAACAACACAGAATCTCGCAGCGGAACGATAAAATATAATAGTCAAATAAACAGTTCATGAAGCTGTCTACTATACTTTGACAATTATTTATACAACATTTATCAGAGTTTATACATATACAACAGAACAATTAAATAATGCAGCAGATAACATGATGCACGGGTAATAATAGTAATAGTATACCGAATCTTCGTCTTCATCCTCCAGAATAGATCTTCAAAATCTGAAAAACTCAGGACTGACCCGAGCGTAATGAAAAAACAAAACACTCGAGTCAGGACTAAAATATCCTTATGAAAGTTAAATCAACGTAAATAAATATGAGTGTAACGGCGTCGAAGATGTTTATGGGGTTTGACATCTCATATCCAGTGTCAACGTGCGTGCAATAACTCAAAAGTTGTTACGGGATTTTCATCTCTCAAGGATCCGTGAAACTATCTACTATGTAGTAATATACGCTAAGTAGATAATGCCTATCAGTAATATAAAGTATCAAAATAGCGTTAAGGTGTTACCATAATCCCCCTTAACACATTTTATATTCCCACAAGCATATACAAGACCGTAGTTTCTCCAAAACCGGAAGTCACCAAAGGGCAATCCATATACTCAAGGTACAAATCAAAACGTAGTGGTCGCGAATAGGATAATCAGTATGACAAGGTACATGAGGCGATACCAACTAGGATACTAGTAGTTGCGTGATCCGGACTGATGTTGGGCATAGCCAGCAGCTACCCCAACACCGCGAAACAACACTCCGAAATCAAGGGGTGCACCCAAATCGCATCACAAATGTAATAGATATGGTATCGAAGAAGTGTGTCCGCTAGAGGTGGTGAACCTCAATGGCCTGGCGCGGCTCCTGTTTTAGTCATGTCAGGGGTCATCCAATATCGTTCTCTTTCTTCAGTCAACGCGTTCACCAAACCATCCACTTCATTCTGGATCAACACTCCGCGTATAATAGTTATTAAAGTGGTGTTCAGTATCGACAGAGAGTATGTCCATATCCGATCCCGGTCTCTTTAATAACTACGTGTTATTACACCGTTGGCTCTTTTACATTTCAAGTCGATTCATAATTGATATCAAAATATCATATTCGTTTCAAAAATCAAATCCATTTCAAATATCACCGTATCTATCAAAATGTCAGATTCCGTTTCAAAAATAAATTTTCGCATCAATATCTCATTTCGATTTCAAAATAATTTCGAATTTCAATTTAGGTTGCAACTTCTAATCCAATTCGTCTTTAAATTCAAGATTTAAATATAAACATTTCACCTTATTGACCAGCTTAGAATTTACAAAATAGTTTTAAGGAGTTTAAAAGTAGTTTTAAATAATTAAAATAATTAAAATACTTAAAATATTAAAATGGATTTGAAATAGATGAATTAGTTTAAAATGATTTAAACTGGGTTAAGTAGATTTAAAATAGATTAAAATAGTTTAAGTATTCAAAAATGGTTTATATAGCATAGTAATTTGGGAAACAAAATAAAACAGCTTCAAAACCAATCCATTTCAATTTATAACTTCCCAATTCAAATCAATTTCAATTTCCATTCTACCGATTCAATTTCGATTTCAATTCAAATCAATGTCAACTTTGACTTCAATTTATTCAATTTTTATATTCACTTTCAATTAATTCAATTTCAATTTATATCAATTTAGAGCTTGGGTTTTCAAAATATCCATTTATAACACTTAACAAAATTATTCATCACTTTTCGAGTTTAAATCCAAATTTCAACTATGGTTCAATTCCAAGCTCGATTTCAAAATATCATCTTTATATCACTTTTACTTAGTAATATTCAAAGCTCGAATTAAGGTTAAATCTTAAACAAATCAATTTTGAAATTCAATCATATCCTGATTTTAAATCCCAAAGTTTTCACTTAATTTTTTTTTTAATTTCTTTTAACCAAAATAAATTTCAACATTCCAACTCAAATTTTCGATAACTCGATTTTATAAATTGATTTCTATTTATAACTTTTAAATCAAAACATTTAAACAAATTTCAAATCGACGATTTTTAAAATTATTAATTTACCCAATTCGGTGTCCGTATATAATTTTCTATCCTATGGCCAAGTAATTATTTATTTCAATTAAATGCCAGGGAGGAATATATCACTTAAATTAAACCACAGTATCATATGTATGCATAACAGGTTATATATAAGCAAATAAACATCCAAACATTTAAATATCAACCAGTAACGTCCATCAAAATACATCATCCAATAGACAATACAATACATGGCAATTTCATAGTTATCAATGTCGGGTAATTTAATCGCAATCCAATTTTGATTTCAATTTAACTGTCAATTTAATTTTTCAATGGTTAATTCAAATGACAAGCTATATGACAATTAAATTTTTATCAAACAATGACAAATAAAATCATAACACTTCATAATATCAAATTTAACTAGCATAAAGATATTTAGTTTGGTGTGAGCGTTATAAAACACTCATCTTGATTTTCGATTTTAAATCAAATCGAACGACGTTCGATTTAACTCAAAATTTTCTCTAGCTCCAAATGATTCCAATCCAGTTGCATTGCGTAGTGCTCGTCGATACGATTCCAACGCAAAAAGTTTCGTGAGTTTTCGACCTCGTATGGAAAAGTTATACATTTAATAAGTTATCGTCATTCGAATTTTATAAAACACTTTATATTATAATTAAAAGAATTCATACCCAAAGCAAATAAAGCCCAGCCCACTAACTCCATCTTCCCCAAACGAAGCCTGTAGCCATTTCCTATGCACAAAACCCACCATTGCCGTGCACAAAACTCCATTGATACGGAGCTCTGGTGCTCCGTTCGACATGCCGTCATCGCCAAACCCCTTCTCTCCGCATGCTCCACCCTCTCGACCACAAAGCCACACGTGGGGCCCCACCTAGCAAAAAGCGACACTCACTGTCGACTGCACGCACGCGTCCAGGTCGCGCGTCCCAACCCACCACCGTACCCACCAAATCGTGCTCCGAGGTGCTATCTTCGATGACGAGCTCAACTACGCACTCCAATCCGCGAATCGATCGCTAAATCCCACGATTTTGCAAATCCTAGATCGCTTTGCCCACGTCCATCTTCATAAACCAAGGCCGTACCCAGCAACGAGCATACCAGGTCGAAGCAAATGATGAAATAGGATTTTTAAAACTGGTTTCGTGATTTTTAATCAAGTATTAAAGGAGAGATGAATTTTTTTTCTTTTGAAGCTTGGTTTTTTTTCCTTTACTGACTTGCATCTGCTATTATAAAAAGAAGAAGAGGCTATTGCGTGTTTGAATGGTTCAAAGGTACAGTGAAAAGAGGGGATAGCAGCTGAAAAAGAGATTTGACTAATTAAAATATTTATTTAAATTTCAAAATACCTCGATCTACGCAACTCGAAATCTCGAACCCCGATTAGGGTATGCCGCCAGGCGTTCATAATGTTATACCCCTATTCCGGACGCAATGGAAAAGGTTTCAAGGCCTAATTCGATCGTATGCGTGAGTTACGGAAATAAACGATCAATTTTAAATTAAACCGATTTAAACGAATTTCTATGCGTTTTGGCTTGCCCCGGACAAACGGTAAATCCATTTGACTTGAAATTTGAAATCTTACAATAATATCACATTACGGATCCGATGAAACTGGTTTCGTCGAAATCCGAGACCGTTTGAAAAATGACTATTTTAACTCGCCAAATTAATATTAAAACAATTTCAACGCGTTTCGAGCAGCCACGGTCAAACGACAAAGCCGATTGCTACGAAAATTGAAATCCGATAATAACTATCTATTATGGATCCAATGGAACTGGTTTCGTCCAATTCTGAGACTGTTCGAAAATTGGCTATTTTTCAGTCGCTAATTAAATATTAAAATATTCAATTTTTACGAATAAATTTTAAATTCAGATTTAAAAGTTCTATAACATCACTATAACTCCAATATGATAAAATAAAATTTTACAAATCATTTTTTTCATATTAAACCCGTTATTCAATTATCCAATAAATTCCAATTTTAAAATCTTATCAACTCCATTATAATTCCGATATAACTTACATTCCCTTTGAAAACCAATTTGAATCATATTAAATCAAATTTCAATTATTCACTCTATTTTCATATATTAAATTTCAATATCAATTTAATCATACCAAATTCGGAATTTAATTATTCAACCATTTGTAATATTAAATTTAGTTAAATTTGATTATTCTTAAATCACTATCTTTGAAAATATGCAAAACGAACCAATAAAATTTAACTTTTGAAATGAATTAAAATTATGGAACAACCATTTCCATTATACGGTTATTCAATTCCCATTATTAAATATTTCAATAAATTCCAAATATTAAATTTAAACAATTTCGCTTATCTAATAATTCATTATCTTTTGAAATATTGAAATTGAACTTATAAGATTCAACTTTTAAACCAATTTACAATTTAGAATGTTATTTCCATTTTTTTACAGTTATTCAATTATTCAATAAGTTTTAAATATTTAATTTAAACAATATTTTTCCTAACACTAAATCACGAAATCTTATTAAATTAGCTATTTTAATTATCGAAAATTTACGGGTCGTTACACTTGTATCTTAGTTCAGCAAATAGAAATATAAAGTATCTCTATCCATAACAGAGGCAGTATATGTGTATCAGTAGCATTAACAAGTTCACAACTATCTATATGCAACAAAATCTAAGAGATTTCAGTTTAAATATAAAATAATTACTAATATATTATGATAATACTTGTAACAACCCGAAATTTAACCAGTAATAATTAATTTGTTAATTAATTAAAATAAATGAAATTTATGAAATTATCAGAATTAAGCTATGTAAGTTGCACCATTGTGTCCGTGGTAATTTTTTAGTCAATTTTCATATATAGAACGTTAGAAAATGAGCTGATATGACCAAGTTATAAAATAAACAAAATAAGTAGATAAATAATGGATTAGAGAAATCGTAACACATCATTTTCACCCCTTTGTTTTATCCAGTCCCTCCGTTTCTGCATCCGATGGCTCCTATTCAGCCTATAGCGTGGTTGCATCCTATTCAATCTTCAAATCGAATGGTCCGAGATCCACTTCTATACATGTAAATAGACCCCTAGACCTAACACTTTTTCTCATTCGAGATTCTCTGCTTAGATTCGCCTTTTCAAGAAGGACCCTCAAAAGGAATAATTTTCCAAGGCGAGAATCTTCTTAATAAAAATTATTACAACTCCAAGTGGATTCGGGAAGACCAAAGGAAGAGCTTAGGAATGGAGGTGAGTGATTGAAATATCTTTAAGATTTCTTTAAGTAATTTAAAATAGTAGGGTTTCTAAAGTTGTAGTCTTACTATGATTTTTGGAATAGCCTTTTTCAGTAATTATTTTCAGTCTATTCACCCATTCCTTTCGGTAATTTTAGTATTATTTCTGTTAATTATAAATTACTACTGTTAAGCATAGCTTTTTACTAATTTTCAATCTGTTTATAGTATTTATGTTTATTTACTGTTATTTGTTTCTTATTTACATCTTTTAGAGGTTTTGGATTTTATGTAAGCCTCTATTCTATTCATTCCCTTTTTGTACGCATATGGATTAGAATAAATTAAACGCGAATATGGATTTAATAAGTAAGAATATTAAATGAAGAAAGTAACATATAAATTATAAGGACTGTAACAGATAATGGAATTAGATAGAAATTATGCCTAATTATAATTGGAATTTGACTAATTAAAGATAATTGGCATAGTTATAACTTGGAATTATAACTAAATGAAGTAAAAGATGAAATGGGATTATTTTCACATTTAGTCCTTGGTTTAAGTAATAAGCATGATTATAACTTAGGTTATAAAAAGAAAAAAACAGAATGAAGCTTATTTTAAGGCTTGGGATAAATTATTAAGCGTTGAAAGTAAAAAATGGTAATAAAGGCTTATTTAAATAATTTATGTAAGTTAATAAGAAAAGATGAAAGTAGAACCTGTACCAAATAGCATTCTCTAGGGCACGCTTATGCAAAGAATGGAAGTAATTGGTCAAATAGAAGTCCAAATCCTAGGGATTTGGATAAGGGGCGCAACTAGATATTGTTTGGATGAAGGGCCAGTGCCAACAGCATTTCCCTATTTTTCTATGGACACACGGTGATCTTGAATGAGCCTAAAGTGAGATGAGGGGCATGCTGTGCTGTACGTTGGAGGTAATAAGAAGACCCAATAGGTGGAGCAAAAGGTAGCATGGGCATGGTGGTAGTTACGCGTGCGACTTCCATTCGGGTGCTTAGAAATAGCTATGAGTTATAAGAGCTTAGTATGGTGTCTTAGTAGACACCATTGCCTTCTTTGAAGGGAGCTATATATGTCATCTGGTTCCATAGTAGTTGCTCTAGGCATCTTCCATAGATACCATTAGCTTTTGTGTAGGGAGTTCTATGGTGGCTGGTCTACGGAAAGGTCTATGGAGTAGCAGGCCGATCAAAAAGGGTAGAATTAGGGTTACATCCTAATTACGGAATTAGGAATTAAGCCTAATTAAATTAAAACAAGTGCAAGCAATCAAAGTTACTTATCTTGGGCAATATTTAATCGTATCTACTTCCACTTTATCTCTTTCTCATTTCCTTTGTTATCCTTATGTATGTTAGAACTGTTGTAGAGTCTATTACTTTTATCTTGCTTAAAGACTCTAGTAATTACTATCATTCACCAGACTTTTAGTCTGACCCACTCCTTTATTTCCCCCTTTTTTCCTCTTAGGAAATCAAGGTAGAAGTAAGTAGACTACTGCAACTTAGAGTCCTTCTTGAAGGAGACTTCTTCTATTTACTTCTTTTATTTTTAGCTGTTGTTATTGTATACACTTGTTTATTTATGACGGATATTACATACTCTGATTTTGAGACAATGAAGTTTTATTTCATAAGACACTATGGGTTTTGAATGTTGTATTTGGCATTTGACTTATTTCTGAATTAATTCCTAAGGTTAAAGGATTCCAAAAAATTTGTTTTTAAAAGTAAAGTATTTTCCAAAATAACTTGTTTTAAAAGTATTTTTCAGAAAACAACTCGTAGAAATAGTTTATTAAGTATAAAAATGTTTTTATAAAAATCCCTTCAGAGTCCAGTTCAATCTTCATTCGACTCTTTCGAGTCTAAGTTTATTTTGATTTACATAGTATGGCTGACTGGTTCCGCAGAGCTACGGTGCCAAAGGTGCAAGGGAAAGCGCCCAATATAACACCGGTAGTTGGAAATCACATTAATCCACCTACACCAGCCGATTTTTCTAAGCTATGTATGGATTTCTCTAGCATAGGGGGAAGACCATTTTCTACCGCAAAGAATTTTAAGGAGACGCAATTTAGATCGGAAGATATGGAGCAAAAGTTAGGTGGTTAGGTTTGGAAGACCGATAGATTGGTCAACCTACTTATTGGAAGCTGAAAGGAGAACTTAAGGAGGTTCCTACGAGCTATAAGAAACAGTGGTGGAAGGACAAGAAGCGTAAGTGGAAAGAGAGGGAAGGCCTTCGGAAGCGAATTAAGAAAAGTGGGAAATGTAACCATTGTAGAATGACTGGTCATTACGCAAGAGACTGTAAGAAGGCTTGAATAAAAGGAAGGTGTTTCAATTGTGGACAACCCGATCATCTTGGAAAGTTTTGTCCTTAGAAGATGGAAGGGACCGAGTATACCCGCAACACAGATTCAGGTTTTGAGTGTAGCACCTTCCAAACGTGGACCAAATCAAGGTAGGAAAGTTTGATTTCTATTTCTGATTTTCCCATTCAGACTTATTTCGATACTAAAGCTCACACTCTTTCATCTCTAGTTCTTTGGTAGATTGTTTGCACTCAGTCATATCTTTAGTAGTAGACCCCATTGTTGTTTCTAACCCCGTAAAAGGATCTACACACTTGTCTATTGTTTGTAGGAGTTTGAAAATTTATATCCTAGGAATAAAATTTGAATATGACACCTATATTTTGGGATTTTGAGGGTATGGGATGATTATGGAAATGAATTGGCTATCCACATATGGAGCAATATTAGATTGTGAGAGGAGAGTTGTTAGAGTAGAGACGTGCATCAGTAGGACTCTTGAGATTTCTTGTGAGCCGCAAGGGTTAGTTATGTTGAGCTTCATTTATTCCCTCGATTAATCGTCATCAGAGTTAGATTGGGTTCCTGTGATTGGAAATTTTTTCGGACATCTTTGAGGAGGTTAGGGGACTACCCACCCTAAGATAGAGATTGACTTCAAGATTTATTTTGCTAGCCAATAGCATTACCCATTGGGCAAATAGTGCCTAGGGAAAGGAAGGGATTAAGCAAGCAGATCCGCGAGCTTTGGAGAAAGGGTTCATAAGAAGAAATATATCGGAATAGGGAGTGCCATTCGTCTTCGCTACCGAAGCCGGTGGTTCTCTCCGACTTTGTATTGACTATAGAGAATAGAATAAGCTCACAAAGAAGAACCATTGTCCACTCTCTAGGATAGATGATCTTTTTGACGAGTTTTTTGGCTCTTCTATATTCTTCTAGTTTGATTTAGCCACTGGATTTGATCAGCTTAGGGTCACTGATAAAACATTGATAAGGCCACATTTAGGACATCAAACGGATTCTTTGAATGGTTAGTCATGACTTTTGGGCTAACCAATGTCCCGGCCTATTCTAATGATTTGATGAACCATGTTTTTAGAGATGCCCTAAAATAAAGTTCGTGGTGGTAATTGTGGTTGAAATTTTGGTGTTTTCCAAAAAGTATGGAAGATCATATTATTCATCTAAAGGAGGTTCTTTGTACGCTTCGTGTTTGTCAGTTGAGAGCAGAGTTGTTGAAGTATCACTTTTGTAGTATGTTTACTAGGGCATATAGAGAATGTCTACACATGGTAGGGATTTAAGAAACGGTTTGGTACATTTAGGATAGGGATTATGGAAATCCAAAGGGAGGTAGGAAAAAGTTAGAGATTTACATCAGCAGATAAGCAGAGAACAAAGCCATGTGCAGGTAATGACAATTATAATTGTCTTAGACAAGTGGATTCGACGTTGATGCCTTACAATAAATATGAGTATACAAGAGGAATAGGAGTAACAGCCTTTAGTTTAGGAAAAGTACTCCGAGGGTAGTAAGTAAGAAGACCGACTTTATGCTAAGCTCAATAATATGAAATTTTCGAAATTTAAAAAAGTTGAAATTTTTTGTAATTGTTGGAATTGAAAATTTTCATTGTTGATATTTTCTTTCAGAAAATAAAAATGAGGTTTTTGAAGAATGGTATGAAATTTAAGTTGGTGTTATATAAGGAAAAATTGGAATTTTTTTTAGGAATTATGGAGTATACATAAATAACTCACTAGTTTCGTTATAAGTAAACAAAGATTTCAAACATAAAAACCTAGAGTGTATCAAATATCAAAAATGTAGATTACAAATTTTATTGTTGTAATAAATGTTTTCATGAAAAATTAGAGGAGCATAGGCTATAACACTATTGTTATAGTAAGTGACCCTCGAGAGAAATATTTTTACGTAGGTATATGAGATTTATTGGTATTTACTTAATTAAATCCATACACTAATATTTATTGGGTTCTGCCAACGGTGTTTTACGCAACATCCATTTTAACCTAAATAAAAATGTATTTTAGAAGGTGATTTCTAAGTATAGAAACAAAATGGTTCATAAAGCACACTTATTATTAATAAGTATAAGGAAATGTTCTTGCAGTTATGGAAATATTAATGCAATTTTGAAGATGAGCTTTTCTTAAAGGAAAATGTATAAGTTAGATATTAGAAAATATTTATCATGGAAGAATATAATTTAAACATATTTTAATCTATTGGAATGGAAAGAATAATGGTACGATTATGCAACCAATAAAAATGCTTTGTGCAATTTACAAGGAATACATGAAAGAGATATACAAGGTATGAAAAGTACTAAGTTTAGAAGACTTATTTAAAAAAAAAATATAATACAAAATAAGTTCCTTGTAATTTCGCATAAACATGAAATTCTCTTTTAAAAGGTTCATAGAAGATTTTAGCATTGATAACTCCCCATAAGAGAAAGTAGTTCAATACATAAAGATATGGGACTATTAGGTGTAATAAAAAGCTATTTTGAAAACACATAAAGGATATTTTAAAAATATTTTAAAAGAAAATGGTTTGGTAAGAAAGTAAATAAGTTTATGAAAAAAACACTTAATAAAAGTAAAATTTGAAATTCAAATTTTTATAGAAGACTGTAAAAGTCTTTAAAAGAAAGAGAGATATAAGTTTTAAAAATTAAAAAATTGGAAGTTTTCCCTCTAAGAATGGGAAACATTACTAAGCCACTAAGTATTTTTGAAATTAATAGAAACTGAAAAGATAATACTTTTAAAGGCAGATTTTGGGATTTGATGTGTTAAATTTTTTGGAAACCTTAGTTTATAAAACTAGGTGATAAATACCAAACCAAAATCTTAATTGTGGAGTAGATTACAATCATTTCCTAGGAGTAACGGAAAAGGTATAAAGAGATAGCAGCAATTATGTTAGAATTAATAATGGAAGTTTCCGTAAAGTGTATGGGATACTAGTAAGAACCTAGGAATGTTGATTCATGAAGAATGGTAAAATGAAATTAGTAGATAGTAAGACAAGCATGGTTGATAATGAGTATTCTTGATTTTGGAAGAACTTGGGAAAAACATCTTTCTTTATTAGAATTCATATAGTAGTAGTTTTCAACCTAGCATTGGAATGACACCTTTTAAAGCTCTTTTTAGGAAGGCCGTGGAATACATCTTCATGTTGGTTGGAATCTATGGAAAGGTTTCTTCTTGGTTTCAACATGCTTGGAGAGATTTCGGAGAAGACTAATTTGATTAGGAGAAAATTCGTATCTCATATCCATATCTCTTTTATAATAGGTTTTTGAATTTCCTTTTTCCATCTTTAGATTTGAATAGGTTCTTTCCTTTACAATCCGTTGGGAGGGTAAAACTTAGGATTTAGCCTATAGATGGTAGGATTTGATGTAAACATGTTAATAGAACATGTTATGAATCATGTATGCTAGTGGTTGCAAGTGTTTGCTAGTGGATGCCATGGACATGTATAGGTACACTATGCGCTATTATTCCTTACGGATCGACCTAACTAGGACCATAGAGCATATGCATTTGGATGTGTGTGCATTTCATTTCATTTCCATGGTTGCTATAAATGGATGAGTATCACATGATTTTTGCATTTAGATGATGTTTGTAGCACGCATATAGAACTGTCAGTTATCACTAGGAAATTTTTGCATTAATTGGGATACATAGCACAGACATGATTGCATAAAAGGTGGTCAACTGAATTAGTGGACTGCCTAATCTTTTGCATTAGTTAGGGACATTTACACTACACTTATTGCATATGTATCATAAAAAGCATTAGAAAAACTTAAGGACAAGGGATGAATGGTTGATGATTGAGTAATTGCTGTAGAATTGGATGAAAATATTTAGTACATTCTTCTATCCATACAGTTTTCGAGGAAAAAATCCCTTTAGGAAGGGAGAATGTAACAACCCGAAATTTAACCCATAACGATTAATTTGTTAACTAATTCGATAATAGAACGACTTTGTGAAATTATCAGAATTAAGCCACGGAATTTGCACCAACGTGTCAATGGTAATTTTTTGGTCAATTTCCATGGATAGAACATCAGAAACTTAGCTAATATGTTCAAGTTACAAAATAAATAAAATAAGAAAAAATATAACGAAATTATACACACACATATGGTCAGGTCGACCGGCCGGTCGACCTGGGCAAGGGATGGTCGACCACCCGGTTGACCCGCATTGTAATTTAGCATGCGAACGAACGTAAATTCTTTCGAACAAATTAGAAATGTCGGAACAAGTCATTTGCACCCTTTTGTTTAATCTAGACCCTTTGTTTCTGCATCCGATGGCTCCTATTCAGCCTATGACGTGGTTGCATCCTTTTCAATCTCCAAATCTAACGGTCCGAGATCCACTTCCACACATATAAATGGACCCCTTGACCTAACAATTTTTCTTATTCTAGATTTTCTCCGCTTGGTTTCACCTTTTCAACAAGGACACTTAAAAGGAATAATTATCCAAGGAAAAAATCTTTTTAATAAAAATTATTCTACAACTCCAAGTGGATTCGAGAAGACCAATGGAAGAGCTTAGGACCGAAGGTGAGTGATTGTAATTATTTTAAGATTTCTTTAAGTAATTTAAAATAATAGGGTTTCCAATAGTTGTAATTTTACTATGAATTTTGGAATAGCCTTTTCCAGTAATTATTTATAGTTTTTAGTTATATTCGGTCTATTCGGCTATTCCTTTCAGTAGTTTCAGTATTATTTCTGTTAATTATAAATTATTAATGTTAAGCATAGCTTTTTGTTAATTCACAATCTATTTACAGTATTTAAGTTCATTTACTATTATTTACTTCTTATTTACATCTTTTCGATGTTTTGGATTTTATATAGGCGTCTATTCTCTTCATTCCCCTTTTCTACGAATATGGATTAGGATAAATTGAATGTGAATATGATTTTATAAGTAAGAATATTAAATGAAGAAAATAAGATGTAAATTATAAAGACTGAAATAAATAATGAAATTAGATTGAAATTACGACTAATTTTAATTAGAATTTGAAATGACCCGCGAATTCGTACCCCTTGAATCGACATTATTCTCCCTCAATCAACTCAAGATGTACGAAAATACGAACCATTTGGATTAAAAGAAGAAGAGGTATAAGAAGAAAATAGAAAACAATATCAGAATCTAACCATCGCAGCGGAATAAAATATAATAGATAATAACAGATCTTTACAAAAAAAAATCTGTTTATAAATTACATTCATCTGAATATACATAACTCAAGTCCTTGACAGAAATCATAACCTGTCCTCACAATCTGAATTCACAACTAAACAACACAGCAGAATATCTAAAACAAATACGGGAGTACATACCGCCATCCAGCTCCACAGCATCCTTTCCTGTAATCTATAATAATCGGTCTCACTCGAGCATTACAGTTAAATAACACCCGAGTCAGTCTGAAATACCAGCATGAGAAATCACACTCAAATTTATTATTAAAGTTTCAAAATTCTTTTGAAAATAAAAGCATCTCGTAAGACGACGCCACAAATAAACATGTCGGGTTTTTACGTTACGATAGCTAAAACACTTTTTATTAAAATTCTCTGATATTATAATAGTGTCTATAGAAAGTAAAATAGAATCTAGCTGAAATGCTTGCATCTCACGTTTCAGCAATAGTTGGGCACAATCAAAACTATACTGGCGCGTAGAGAAAATAGATTTCCAACTAATGACTAGGCACTGGGGTACCACCTATCAAGGTACCTGGTCTAGATCAGTATACCGAGGATCACTCCCGACCCCCTGCAATAAAAGACCGTGACTACCCTTTACTTGATAATCCTGAGTAAGATCACCCCATGGTTGGGATCAGCAACCGCACCACTAAGCCGAATAAAAGGGGACATCTAGACAGGGATGACCTCACCCTAATTGGCGCTACCCACCTTGCCTTGCTGCATAACCCTTGATTTTCAATCATTCCCGATTGATGAGCCTTGAGACTAAGCGTTACCTTTAGAGAACTCGTCTCTTAAAATGCTCATCGTCCACCTGACGATGTTCTGAAAGCACTCATCCATACAAGTTCATCCCGGGTTTGAACGGAACTGAAGGCACTACTCCTACTACATCCATTTTGGAATCATCCTCCGGATTAGCAGCGACTAGCCCTTGCACTTCATTGCTCAATCTTCGACTCCGAACTCATTTTTCCATGAAAACGTACAAACCGGATCGAAATGTTTTTTGAGAAATTAATCCCGATCCCGGTCTCTTCGAAACGATCAGCGCATTGTCCAATATTGATAGTCGGTTATTTAACTATCAAATAACATTCACAACAACCATCAACAATAAATAATTTCTACCGAATTATTTATTAATCTCAAATTATTTTCGCAAGATATATTTCCATTTTCAACCCTTTTGAAAAAAATTCAAACCACACTCTTCTCATGGATTAAATTCCCAAATATTTATTGCCACTGAAAACACCAAGCACAAAAACTTTAGATTTTTAAAATAATTTAAAACACCTTATTATAAAATATCCTTTAAAACACTTAAATTAAAAATTACTTTTTATTCAAAATATATACTTTAGGAATATTTAAGATAAAACAACTTTGTACAATGTAAAAATGAATTTCTAACTTTTAAAACATAATACCAAGCCATCTTTAAATAATTATTGCTATAAATAGATTAAAAGAAAATGCTTACTTAAGATTTTAAACAGTTAGAAATAATAAAGTTTCTAAAACATGCTTTTTAAAACAACATTAAAGCTTTTAACTTATATTTAAAAATTCACTTTAAAATGTACTTGGTTATCCAGGGAAATATACTTCTTTTCACATCCTTTAAAAATAAATCACTATTTGTTTTTAAACAAATTTTCTCATTCCTTTAATAAATTCCCATCGTGAATTTGTTCTTTCAAATATCCACTGATATACTACTTCACTTTTATAAACCCAGTTTATAAATTTCTTAGTCTCACTTCCCCTTTGAAATTCCAATTTCAATACTTAAATCAATTTTCAAATTGACTTCCAAATTACTCCATTTTGGAATAAATTCCTTTACTTACTCAGTTTATTTCATAATCCATTAACTTCATATATTATTCCTTAATTATGATTTAAAATCTTTTTTAACTGAAAATACTAATTTCAGATTTCCAAAATTCCCTCTTAATTCTTTTAAATAAATTTAAACCTTGAATTTAAAGTAAATTCTTTTATTCCTTTAAATAACATCACTTAAGTTTTACAATTCATTATTTTCTGTTTATTCAGAATCCCTTTTTTTCATACTCGAATTATTTATTATAATTTTAAAATCACATTCTTTCTTATCCAATTCATTCTTAAATTTATTCAAATTCTCTATGATTATTTTACTTAAAGATTCACTTTTTTATTTTCTTTTCAAAAATCCAATTCTATATATGTAACAACCCGCATATTTATCGATTTTATATTTAAATATTTTATCGTTAGTCGGATTTTAGTCCGAAAAGCTACTTTTTGCATACGGTAGAATTAGGACTCGAGACCACTCCCATTGAGTTTAAAATGCCGTTTGCGACCTTTTTGAGTATAAGCTTCGATATGTTTGGAGAAAGTTGATTTTTGCTACTTTTTCCCGCTTAGGGCTTTGGTTGGACTGAGCCAATTAGCCACTTAACTCAGTTCCAACACTCTCCTCTTCATTCACTTCTCTTCTATTTTCCTAACACTCAAGCTCAAGCAAAAATGGAGGAAGAGAATGGGAAATAGAAATTCCTAAGCCCTAGCTTGCTTTGCAAATCCATCTCCTTGCTCCAAAGTTCATGAGAACCCATTGGTATGCTTCCTCTTCTTCTTCTCCAACTCATTCTCTCTTTGAATTTCAGAAATTTCCTAAACCTAACTTAGGAAATGTTCTTCTTTTTTAGCTTAGATTCAAGCTTCTGGAGTTGGATTTGAAGAGTGGTTGATTCCCCTTTGCTTTCAAGCTTCATCTTCGTAAATTTTAGTGCAAAGGTGAGATTTTTATCTCACATCTATGACTATAATTATCTTTGGTTGTTGGGTATGAATTCCTAACACTTCTTCATGTGCATTTGCTCTTGTTTTGGATTGGTTTTGTGAATATTCCAATTTTTGGGTTTTTAAGTCAAATTTGTGTAAAATCCTTTTATGGATGTTTGATCATGCTTTTGGTGATGCACCGAGGAGCATATAGGGCCGGGTTGCCGATTGGCATAAACCCTTAGAGCCAATGTCCGTCCGGTTGCAATTTGGAAGAGTTTGCTCTTCATTTGAATAAGGTTGAAAAACAGCCCAGGCATGATTCAGTCGACTGAAAATCTCTGTTCAGTCGACTGAACCTGAAACCCGAGAGTTTCCAGGCATGATTCAGTCGACTGAAAACTTCTGCACAGTCGACTAAAACTGGAAACAGAAAGTTTCCTGAACCTGGAAAATTTCCATGTACAGGGTCAGTCGACTGAAATTCTCTGTTCAGTCGACTGAACCTGCTGTTTGAGTCTAATTTGCCTTTTTGGATTGAATTTCCAATTTAAATCGATTCGTGATGATCCTATTTATTGTCATCATTTATTATCATCTTTGATGACTTATTTTCTTTGGGAATTTTAGATATATCCACTTCGATGGATCCTTTATCGATTTCGTTGGATTTTATTCACATCTTCGAATGTGATCTTTGTGATTGATTGTTTCTACAGTCCCCCTTGTACTTTGTCACTTTAAAAATATAAAGGTTTTCTATACTAGTAGTAAATATCAAAACTCTTTCCTCAAACGATTTCAATACTATTTTAATACCAAATTCGTTTATAAAACCGTTTTCCAATCTACTAGTATATACAAACCTTTACCTCACTCGTATGAGAAATCTAATTAAACGGCTTAGTAAAACAAGTGGTATGAAACGCTTGTGTTTACTTTGTCGGTTAATTCTTGGACTTGTTCGATTGAACCTCTTGTGACAATTTTCTAGTGGAGATTTACAGTTTGTTCGTAAATATTTAAGTTAAGCAAGTGGTTATGGGACATGAAGCTAAACTCATATATTTACTAGCTTAGTGTAATTGACACTTCTCGATGATCATGACGATCATTTTTGTGATTTAGACTAGCAATGTGCGATGTCTCTTTGTCTGCGTGGGAGACTAAACCCCGTTCGTGTGTCAAATTTATGGGGTAGCAACCCACGGTCTTCGGGCCATTCGTGTGTCAGGTCTTCGGACCATTCGTGTGTCAAATTTATGGTTAGCTACCATGAGATAGCTTCTCGTTCATGTGTTACAGCTGTTGGTGAGCTTTATACTCCCGTTTGTGATAGGCCTCCCCCCTTTGTGATTTCTGGATTTCTTGTGTAGATTTCTAGAATTTGTGTTTCACCAATTTTCGTGATTTCCATTGATAAGTTTTATCAATATTTATGCATTGGTGAATTTGTGTGTCATTGACTTTTGTGATTGACATGGATATTATCGTCAATATTTATGGTTTGGTGAATGAAATTAGGAGTATGACATTCCTTTTTATCTTGAGTAGATTATTGTGATATTGATTAATCTCTTGTTGATTTTCAATTACTATTTTATCACAGCTTGGCATTGTGATTATTATATGTTTATGTCATATCTCTTATTATATATCACTTCATCTGATATTTATAGCTAGACTGATCCGTTTATTATTTTCTTATTAAATAATACTCGGGTCAGACCGAGATGTTACAGGTGTGTCGGCTTGACTTCTCTCTTGGGATTGATCCCTCTGACTTTTGGCTAACTACTTAGATTAGTAGTTTTTGTTGTATACATTTGAGATTTAGACTCCTTGATGTATACTTATTCTTTTGTCTAGCACTTATATCTATTCCTTTGTATTATTGTGGATCGTTTTAGACCACTACTCTGATGTACACTTTCTAGTGTAATATTCATATCTTATTCCGCCTTTGTGATATGAATTGTCTGTGACAGATTTTTGTTATGTTTATTTCTATATTTGTTTCCGAAGAAATTATAGCCACTGTGTAGTAGCTTTGAGTTTGTGTCGGTATGTCGGATTTCCTCTTGAGATGAAAAGTTATATTTTTATTCGGTATATCGGTACTCGCACGAAGCAATTATACAGATGGTCGCTCCTCAACGGCCTTATTCTCCGTGCTAGTTGACAGCATTCACAGTAACGTTCTTGGCTAGCGTGGGTATAGAGGTGGGGCGTCACAATATATTTTGATAACTCGGTGTACCGAAATATATTCAGGCAAACCATAGCATTCTATATTCCAAATATAATTCATCACGAATATCAAATATTCATAACACAGAATATTAAACAATCTAACTAATTTTGAGGAATCCAGTTGGATCCCTCAAACCTATTTTCCTGCATCCACAGATGTTAGCACAATACCCATTCTACTTTGAGGTGGAATATCGCGGTATATGAGATTAATATAGTAATCCGCTATTATGCGGCGCATATGGTCTCATCCACTATATAATGCAGGGAAACAACCACTCCAATATATACTATATATACTACTATATATAATATAGCACATCCAGTCGAATCAATCAATCAATTAATTATTTAAATTTAAATAAAAATCTAGATGAGTGAAAATAACTCACCTTTGCTTTTAAATTTGCAGATCCGTTCCAAACCGGCTTGCCTATTTACAATTATTTGACTTTGTAAAAACATTACGATTTATTAACACTTGAGATAATCGGGCAAACCAATTTCCATTTATTTATTTTAATTTAACAAACAATTTTCCTATAAAAATCCCTTTGTTTAAAAATAATTAATATAAGTTAATTACACTAATTAATCTCCTTAATACACTATTTCAAATAGAATAAAACTCCTTTCAAGTTAATATATTAGTTTAGAAACATGATTTTTTTTGAAAGCCCACTTCAAATTATTTATATACTTTTCCTTTGCTGTAATTAACTAAATAAAATCTTTCCTAGCCTATACACATATATGTATATATTTTAAACAGAAACCTTACTGTCATATTTTCTTTTTCTTTATAATCTACATATATAAATTTAACGAAATAATCTAAAATAAGTATCTTCCATATAATATCACAGTAAACAACAGAAAATAAAACAACAACGCAAAAGCCTCACCTCGACTGTGCCTCGCTCACAGCTGTACACTGCACCGCGAACCAACCACCTCTGTCGACTTACTTCTCACTACCATCATAAACTGCTTCGCAAACAAACCAATACGCTGCTTTGCCTCCACCTACATACAAGCTTGAACCAAAACTGACCAACGTAACCTTCATACAAGCTTCACTGTAAAACTTTTGCAAACTGCATACAATTACAACACTTTCCTGAGCCACTTTCATTTAACCCAGCCTAGTATCCCCCGTGCAGTTCAACAAACCAACCACTCTCCTTCTACAATTTCTCACTGCAGCATACTCCATTGACCAAGCATCAAACCTCCAAACCATCATTTCTGAATTGAGACCACCCTCACTCAATCATAAATAAGAACATCGCCGTCAAACATCCACTGCACAAAGAAAATTCACCCATCCTCTAAAACTCACTGCATCAACACGGTGCAGCAATACAACCCTAAACAAAACATTTGCCTCTGTGTTTCTGTCAACCGCATACAGTCACACCAGACATCAACATGCCGCAAAAATCAACCCCTCTAATCCACGCACGCACGACAATAACTGCAGATCGAATCAACTAGGAAAGTTAAGGAGGAAGTCGCCATCCAAGGTCGCGAGGTCTAGCATAGGAATGGTCGCGAACCATAATTCGAACGGCGCTGTCGAACAGAGGGTAGGGATGTTGACTAGATAAATTAAAGACGAGGGAAAGACTCGCGACATCGATTCGAAGCATCGGCTATTCGAATAGAGGTAAAAATGAGGGATTGTGATTTTTTTTTCGATCTGAAGAAAAGGGGTCTGGGCTTGATTTTGATTTGAAGATAAAAGCTCGGTCTCGTTTTTTATTTGAATTGCTCGGCCATTTATTTTTCATGTTTTAAATTAATTTTGCTTTCTTCTTCTGAACTATTGGTTGCTAATATAAAGAAGAGGAAAGTGATTAAGATGAAGGTAGCGTATACAAGAAGGCTATAGCGATGATGAATTGAAAGGAATGAAAAAGTGCTGATGTAAAAATTTTTGACCAATCACACAATTTATATATATTTAATTTCAATATAGATTTCAGCGCATTTATATTCCGTACGGCCACACGTTAACTCCAAACTCAACGAAATTTGAAATCCGATAAAAATACACTATTACGGATCCAGTGGAACTAGTTTCGTTGCAATCCGAGTCTGTGCCTCAGAAGCTATTTTTGAACATCAATTTAAACGATGTATTTTTAAAATTGAACATACTACTATTAAATTCAATTTTACCCCATCTATTACTCCCAGTATTATCAATATAAATTTAATAAGCCTTTAAAATATTTTTGACAAGCTTATAACTCTAGATTTAACATTTTACCCAACTTTAAATTATTTAATTCAATAATTTAATTATTGAATAAATAGTGATATTTGAATTCACGTTAAAAAGTAACTTTTGCATATTTAAAATTAATTAAATATCTCGATCTCAAACATTCAAAAATTTCGGGTCGTCACATTCCTCCCCCATTAAAAGAATTTCGTACCCGAAATTGCTGGTTAGGAAGAATGGTCCAATACCCGTTTACTATTTTCCCAAAACCAAACGGTTTTATCAACTTTCCATAACATATCTTTTATTAAAGACCCACCATTACTTCAAACTTTCCAAACCTTCCATAGTTACCAACAACATTATTTACTCCACTTATTTAAATTTAAATTTAAATCCAAATTTAAATTATCAAAACTTTATCAAAAAATTTCTAAATCCCTAAATTTTTAAAAAATTTCGCCAGCGTCTCCTTTGTGCGGCTAGCTCGGTACAACTACAAAATGCCTCTACAGGCCCCCAGATTTCAAAAGAAAACAAAAGGCCAAGTGGCTAGATCAAAAACCCAATCAAATTTCATAAAGAAATTTAAACACATACCTTTTTGTCGAGCAATTCAAATTTATCTTATGAAATCAAAACAAATTTTCCTTATCCTTTATAATACCTGTATCTCCTACATAGAAATAATATCCAATCACAACATTCAAAATCATTTATTCGACTCCTTTACAAAATTTCAATATTTACTCATCCAAGCCCGTACGATGTACCTATATCATTCGTACGCAATACCAAATCCGATCGCTTACTCGATCACACAATTTCACTTCCGAACTAGTATCATCCATCCGACTTCCTAGTGCGAACTCAGATCTGGTTTCCTGATCAGAAACCTTCATTCTCCTTGCATAGCCACAACTATGATAGAGAATTTCCAGAATAAATCAAAAATCCATATCCAAAATTCATCGTCGAAAATCGAGTGAAAAATCCTAACTCGGATCGATATAACTATCTCAAAAATTGTGCTTGAATCTGAATCAAATTGCTATGCGAATAAAATAATATACGTACATCCTACGTATTTATCTCAATTGATTATCAACTATATCAATTCTCTTTTATTCACATTCAATTGATTTCTATTCATTTATTCACAATTATCACTTTTATTAAATATTCTTTCAAATATTAACTTAGAATATATTCCGAATACCAAATTTTACCTAAGAATTCACCATTCCTTTCTTAAGTTTAATATAAGCATTTTATATGCTTCTTATATTTATTTTCACTTCAACACTTTAGTTAATATCTACTTTTATTCAAATCGGTTCTCCCATTTCCATATGAATTCAATTTATCTTCAACTCTGATTATTGAATTTTATCTTTCATTTGTAGCTGATTCATATCATTATTCAAAATTAGTTTCATCCACTAATTTATTTCAATTTTCAATTTGAAATCGTTTTGTCACTAACAAATTTTTTCTCAAAATTGTTTTCTAACTCCCAAAATTTGTTGGAAAATTTTGGCAGAGTCTCCTTTGTATGGAGGAGCTTTTGCAATTTGACAAGAGATACAAATATATATATACACCGACCCACCCCGTCGAAAAAACAAAAAAAGTTCATATTTTCTATTTTTATTGCGTAGGCGTACCTTTGTTTAGCATTTTTAAGCAAGCGGCTTATTATTTTAGCATTTTGCGCGATCAAATCCAGCCAAAAAGCTTCTTGGTACCTGTACTTACTCAACTTAAATATTTAAGTGCCAAAATCATGTAACTCAACAACATTTTACATATTTAACTAGTAACCATACGAATTTCTATAAGCAATGCAGGTTAAACAATATTTATAAGCAACTTATAGGGTTCCGAAATTAATTTTAATTGTTTACAACCAATTCGTATACAACTTCATTCAATTTAATGGTTTACAACTCAATTGCTTACATTCAATTCATTTTTAAGCAAAAAAAACTCATATTCACTTCAATTGATCTTAAGATCAATTTATTTAATCTCTATCAACTTGTAGAATTTTAATTACCTTCGTTTACGTCAAAAGACAATTCATTCTATGCAATTTGATGATATCCATGTGAATAAATAATTTCTTAAGTTTTATAACCAATTTAAATTGATTCCGGCTCAATTTATTTTAATTCCTTCCATTTTAATTCATTCACAAACATTTTATTTAGCTCGACTCATTCCACGCTTGTATACTACTAACCATTCCCAAATTAATTCAACCTAGGTATTATTTAATGGACTTCCATTCTTACTCGAAGTCGAGTTTCTAATTATTTCAACTTAAGTTAATTTACTTCAATTTGTTCCTACTTCAAACTTAAGTTCACTTCCATTTAATTTGATTCTCATCTAATCAAATTCCATTTAATTAAGTTAGACCATCCATTTTATTTTTATTGAGCTTCTCAATTTATCAAAAAAATATCCAAGCACATACTTAACTCATTTATATTCAAATAGGATTTTATTTGTAACTCAAATCATTTCTACTATAATCCAATTCCATTTTATTTTTACAACGAATCTCCACTTATTTTAATTCATTATCAACACAAGTCGAATTCTAATTATAATTCGAGTTTATCTCCAAACTTCATTATTAACTTATAATCCATTTTATTTAATCGAGTAAAATTTTATTAACATACTCTATCAAATAATTCATTTAGCCAATTAGCTTACTTACAACTTTTAAACCAATATTCGATTTTATTACAAAAACCACTTCATCAAATTTTCCTGAGTTCAAAATTTTTTTTCTTTTTTCATAATTCCAGTTTGGATTTTCTTCCATTTTCCATAATTCCAACACTTTTATTTCGGCTTATTTATTCCCTTTTTACAATTTTATAAGCTACTCACTTATTAATATTCATACTTCTCCATCCATTTGTAGTCAATCACATTTTCACTTTACTTTTAACTATGGATTATATTTTTATTTCAATGCTTTTCAATTCTTTTATAAGCTTCCAAAGCTCATTTATTTAAGTAAGGATTTTATTCCATTCAATATTATCTATAACTCAGATGAATTTATTTCAATTCAATTTTATTTTACTCAACTTCAGTTAAATCTAGCTACATGCTATTCTTTTGAGTTTTGTTAAGCAAGGACTTAATTTCATTTAATACCATCCCACTCAATTCACCCTAATTTATTTCCAATTCTTTTCAACTTAGTTCAAATCCAAGCCATCATTATTGACTTTGCTTAAGTTAATTTAATTCTAATTAATTTTATTTCTCAATCCAAATTTAATTTTTATTTTCCCATTCCGATCACATTCAAGATTTACTAATTATTTCTTCCAGTCATCCATTAAATTTTCCACAATTTAATTTTTCCAAATTAAATTTATTTAACATTTTCGCTTTAAATTTTAGTTCCAGCATTCAAAAGCTCATATTTTCCTCCCTTATTTAAAAATCATCTCAACTTTAGAAGTTTATAACTTACCTCATCGGGATTTCAAACACCCGGCTTTAAGTTTCAAATCATTTGAAACCACCATTATCTCAAAATCACACTTCACAAATTTTTAAACCAATCCTGATTTTTATCCCCAAGAAATTTCCTTTGAAATTTCAAAAACAAACTAGTTCTATTGAACAAATCAATTTGGCAGCAATCTATCACTTAGAAACTCGAAAATGAATATTGGTGATGCTGCAGTCATCAACGAAGTTATTTTCCAGCGACAAAAGTGAGCTCAATGCTATATCCCTTCAATTCATTTGAAACAATATCCTTTCAGAAATACTTCCAAAAAAATAAAGCTATTATTTGTCATCAAAATACTTTGAAAAACACTTCCAAAATCTCCAGGATTTTAAATTTACAGATTTGATTTAAATCAAAATTTAACTATAATTCATTTGTACAATTTATGCTCATACAAATTTCCATTTGATTATCCGAGTCATTCAAATTTTTTATAATCTTATTTGTTTTAAATATTATCATCCAAACATCCAGGTTATATGAGAATTTAAGGAAATATTTATTTTATATCAAAATATAATTTTGGGCAAAATTATTTCATTCACCCACCTTTAAAACAATACTGTGTCAGTTTATCGTATCAGGTGTTTATAAACTCTTCTCGAATAGCGGCCAACTTACTCGATCGGAATTCATATTCCACTTAACCAATAAGCCAACACAATATTAAAACAATTTATATTTACTAACAATTATGCACTCATATCTACAAATACGCTCAAACTCATTCTAGAGTACTACAGACTCTGTTTTCAATGTGTAATCCCTACCAAAGCCATGATTACCGCCAGCCTAATCTCTGATACCAAGTGAAATGACCCGCAAATCCGTACCCCTTGAATCGTCATTATTCACCCTCAATCAACTCAAGATGTATGGAAATACGAACAATTTGGATTAAAAGAAGAAGAGGTAGAAGAAGAAAATAGAAAAAAAACATCAGAATCTAACCATCGTAGCGGAATAAATTATAGATAATAACAGATCATTACACAAAAAACAAATTTGTTTATACATTACATTCATCAGAATATACATAACACACAAATGGACAGAAATCATAACCTGTCCTCATAATCTGAATACACAGCTAAACAACACGGCAGAATATCTAAAAAAATACAGGAGTACGTATCACAATCCAGCTCCACAGCATCCTTTCCTGTAATCTATAATACTCGGTCTGACCCGAGCATTACAGTTAAATAACACCTGAGTCAGCCTGTAATATCAGCGTGAGAAATCAGACTCAAATTGGTTATTAAAGTTTCAAAATTCTTTTGAAAACAAAAGCATCTCGTAAGACCATGCCACAAATAAACATGTCGGGTTTTTACCTTACGGTAGCTAAAACACTTTTTATTGAAATTCTCTAATATTATAATAGTGTCTATAGAAAGTAAAATAGAAACTACCTGAAGTGCTTGCATCTCACGTTTCAGCAATAGTTGGGCACAATCAAAACCGTACAGGCGCGTAGGGAAAATGGATTTCCAACTAACGACTAGGCACTGGGGTACCACCTGTCACGGTACCTAGTCTAGATCATCATACCGAGCATCACTCACGTCCCCCTACAACACAAGACCGGGACTACCCCTTACTGGATAATCTCGAGTAAGATCACCCCACGGTTGGGATCAGTAACCGTACCACTAAGACGAATAAAAAGGAACACCTAGACAGGGATGACCTCACCCTAATGGGCGCTAGCCACCTAACCTTGCTGCATAACCTTGATTTTCAGTCATTCCCGGTTGACGTGGCTCGAGGCTAAGCATTACCTTTTGAGAACTCATCTCTTATAATGCTCATCATCCACCTAACGATGTTTTGAAAGCATTCATCCATACAAGTCCATCTCGATTTCGAAAGGAACCGAAGGCACTACTCCTACTACATCCATTTTGGAATCATCCTCAGGATTAGTAGCGACTAGCCCTTGCACTTCACTGCTCCATCTTCGACTCTGAACTCGTTTTTCAACGAAAACTTACAAACCGGATCGAAATGGTTTTCGAGAAATTAATCCTGATCCCGGTCTCTTCGAAACGATCAGCACATTGCCCAATATTGATAGTCGGTTATTTAACTATCAAATAACATTCACAACAACCGTCAATAATAAATAATTTTTCCTGAATTATTTAATAATCTCAAAATATCTTCGCAAGATATATTTCCATTTTTAACCCTTTTTGAAAACAGTTTTCAAACCACACTCTTCTCATGGAGTAAATTCCCAAATATTTATTCCCACTGAAAACACCAAGCATAAAAAATTTAAAATTTTAAAATAATTTAAAACACCTTATTATAAAATATCCTTTAAAACATTTAAATTAAAAATTACTTCAATACTTATTCAAAATATATACTTTAAGAATATTTAAGATAAAAATACTTTGTATTTAAAACATAATACCAAGACATCTTTAAATAATTACTGCTATAAATAGATTAAAAGAAAATACTTACTTTAGAATTTAAACAGTTGAAATAATAAATTTTCTAAAACATGCTTTTTAAAACAACATTAAAGCTTCTAAATTATATTTAAAAATTTACTTTGAAACGTACTTGGTTATGCAGGGAAATATGCTTCTCTTCACATCCTTTAAAAATAAATCACTATTTATTTTTAAACAAATTTTCTCATTCCTTTAATAAATTCCCATCGTGAATTTATTCTTCCAAATATCCACTTATATATTACTTCACTTTTATAAACCCAGTTTATATATTTCTTAGTCTCACTTCCCCTTTAAAATTCCAATTTCAACACTTAAATCAATTTTCAAATTGACATCTAAATTACTCCATTTTGGAATAAATTCCTTTACTTACTCATTTTATTTCAAAATCCATTAATTTTAGATTTTATTACTTAATTATGATTTAAATCCTTTTTTAACTGAAAATACTAATTTCAGATTTCCAAAATTCCCTCTTAGTTCTTTTAAATAAATTTAAACCTTGAATTTAAAGTAATTTTTTTATTCCTTTAAATAACGTCACTTAAGTTTTACAATTCATTATTTTTTGTTTATTCAGAATCCCTTTTTTTCCATACTCGAAATTATTTATTAGAAATTTAAAATCACTTTCATTCTTATCCAATTCATTCTTAAATTTATTCAAATTCTATATGATTATTTTACTTAAAGATTCACTCTTTTATTTTCTTTTCAAAAATCCAATTCTATTTATTTTGATAACTCGGCGTACCGAAATATATTCAAGCAAACCATAGCATTCAATATTCCAAATATAATTCATTACGAATATCAAATATTCATAACATAGAATATTAAACAATCTAAATAATTTTGAGGAATCCAGTTGGATCCCTCCAACCTGTTTCCCTCCATCCCCGAATGTTAGCACAATACCCATTCCACTTCGAGGTGGAATATCGCTGTATATGAGATTAATATAATATCATCCGCTATTTTGCCGCGCATAGGGTCTCATCCGCTATATAATGTGGGAAAACAATCACTCCAATATATACTATATATATACTACTATATATAATTTAGCACATCCAATCAAATCAATCAAACAACCAATTATTTATATTTAACCATTTAAATTTATATAAAAATCCAGAAGCGTGAGATTAACTCACCTTTTCTTTTAAATTTGCAGATTCGTTCCAAACCGGCTTGCCTCTTTACAATTTTTTGACATTGTAAGAACATTTTACGGTTTATTAACACTTGAGATAATCGGACAAACCAATTACCATTTATTTGTTTTAGTTTAACTAATAATTTCCTATAATAATCCCTTTGTTTAAAAATAATTAATAAAAGTTAATTGCACTAATTAATCTCCTTAATACACTGTTTCAAATAGAATAAAACTCCTTTCAAGTTATATATATTAATTTAGAAACAGGATTTTTTTTAAAAGCTTACTTCAAAATATTTATATACTTTTCCTTTGCTGTAATTAACCAAATAAAATCTTTTCCCAACCTATACACATATATGTATATATTTTAAAAAGAAGCCTTACTGTCATATTTTCTTTTTATGTATAATCTACATATATAAATTTAACGAAATAAACTAAAATAAATATCTTCCATATAATATCACAGCAAACAACAGAAAATAAAACAACAACGTGAAAGCCTAACCTCGACCGTGCCTCGCTCACAACTGCACACTGCACCACGAACCAACCACCTCTGTCGACTTACTTCTCATTACCATCATAACTACTTCGTAAACAAACCAATATGCTGCCTTGCCTCCACCTGCACACAAGCTTGAACCAAAACTGACAAACGTACCCTTCGTATAAGCTTTACTGTAAAATTTTTGCAAACTACATACAATTACAACACTTTCCTGAGCCACTGCCATTTAATCCAGCATAGTATCCCCCGTGCAGTTCAACAAACCAACCACTCTCCTCCTACAATTCCTCACTGCATCATACTCCATCGACCAAGCATTAAACCTCCAAACCATCATTTCCGAATCGAGACCACCCTCACTCAATCATGAATAAGAACATCGCCGTCAAATATCAATTGCACAAAAAAAATTCACCCATCCTCTAAAACTCACTGCATCAACACAGTGCAGCAATACAACCCTAAACAAAACATTTGCCTCTGTGTTTCTGTCAACCGCATACAGTCACATCAGACGTCAACATGCCTCAAAAATCGACCCCTCTAACCTACGCGCGAACGATAACAACTGCAGATCGAATCGGCTAGGAAAGTTAAGGAGGAAGTCGCCATCTAAGGTCGCGAGGTCTTGCATAGGAATGGTCGCGAACCCTAATTCGAACGGCGCTATCGAACAGAGGACAGGGGTGTTGACTAGATAAATTGAAGAGGAAGGAAAGACTCGGGACATCGATTCGAAGCATCAGCCTTTCGAATAGAGGGAAAAATGAGGATTATGTTTTTTTTTTCGATGTGCAGATAAGAGGTCTTGGCTTGATTTTGATTTGAAGATAAAAGCTCGGTCTCGATTTATTTAAATTGCTTGGCCATTTATTTTCCTGTTTTAAATTAGTTTTGTTTTCTTCTTCTGAACTATTGGCTGCTAATATAAAGAAGAGGAAAGTGATTGAGAGGAAGGTAGCGTATACAAGAAGGCTATAGTGATGATGAATTGAAAGGAATGAAAAAGTGCTGACGTAAATATTTTTGACCATTCAAACCATTTATATATATTTAATTTCGATATAGATTTCAGCGCATTTATATTCCATACGACCACACGATAACTCCAAACACTACGAAACTTGAAATCCGGTAATAATACACTATTACGGATCCAATGGAACAAGTTTCGTCGAAATCCGAGACTGTGCCTCGGAAGGCTATTTTTGAACATCAATTTAAATGATGTATTTTTAAAATTGAACAAACTACTGTTAAATTCAATTTTACCACATCTATTACTCTCAGTATTATCAGTATAATTTTAATAAGCCTTTGAAATATTATTAACAAGTTTATAACTCCAGATTTAACATTTTACCCAACTTTAAATTATTGAATTCATTAATTTAATTATCGAATAAATAGTGATATTTGAATTCAAGTTAAAATTAAATTTTAAATATTTAAAATTAATTAAATATCCCGATTTCAAACATCCAAAAATTCTGGGTCATCACAAAATTGGACTAATTAAAGATAATTGGCATAGTTATAACTTGCAATTATAACTAAATGAAGTAAAAGATGAAAGGAACACATTTTCATACTTAGACCTTGGGTTAAGTAATAAGCAAGATTATAACATAGGTTATAATAAGAAAAAAAAAATAGAATGAGGCTTATTTTAAGGCTTGGGATAAATTAATAAGTGTAGAAAGTAAAAAATGGTAACAAAGACTTATTTAAATAATTTATCTAAGTTAATAAGAAAAGATAAAAGTATGGCCTGTACCAAACAGCATTCCCTAGGGCATGCTTATTGTAGGAAGGGTAGTAATTGGTATACTAGAATTTCGAATCATGGAGATTTGGATAAAGGCCACAACTAGCTATTGTTCGAATGAAGGGCTAGTGCCAACAGCATTTTGCCTATTTTTCTATGGACACACGGTGATCTTGCAGTAGCATGAAGTGAGATGACGGGCACACTATGTTGTACATTGGAGGTAACAAGAAGACCCAATAGGTGGAGCAAAAGCTAGCAAGGGCATGGTGGCAACTACGCATGCAAATTCCGTTCGGGTGCTCAGTAATAACTATGAGTTTCAAGCACTTAGTATGGTGTCTTAGTAAACACCATTACCCTCTGTGTATGGAGCTATATATGCCATCTGGATCCATAATAGTTTCTCTAAGCATCATCTGTAATACCATTGGTTGCTGTCTAGGGAGTTATATAGCGATTGGTCTGAAGAATGGTCTATAGAGTAGCAGGATAATCAAAAAGGCTAGAATTATGGTTACATCCTAATTATAGGATTAGAAATTCAGCCTAATTAAATCAGAACAAGTGCAAGCAATCCAAGTTAACCTATCTTGAGCAATATTTAATCGTATTTATTTCCAGTTTATCTCTTTCCCATTTCCTTTGCTATTCTTATTTATGCTAGACTTGTTTTAGAGTCTATTACTTTTAACTTGCGTAAAGACTCTAGTAATTATTATCATTCACCAGACATTTAGTCCGATCCACTCCTTTATTTCCCCTCTTTTCCCCCTTAGGTAATCATGGAAGAAGCTAGTAGACTGATACAGCTTGGAGATCTTCTTGGAGGAGACCTCATCTATGTACTTCTTTTATTTTCAGCTATTATTCTTGTATGTACTGGTTTATTTATGAGGGATATTACATACTCTTGTTTTGAGACAATGAAGTTTTATTTCATAAAACGCTATGGGTTTTGAATGTTGTATTTGGCGTTTGACTTATTTATGAGTTAATTCAGAAGCTTTGTTCTAATTAAATACTTATTTAGTTTTCACTGTTTATACCTATTTTTGTCTTGCGAATCTTAGTTGTTATTGGTTTATGTTTTACCTACAACGCATCATTCCTTTTAATGTGTCATTTTTGGGTATATTAAGAGGCGTGGAGTGTTTCAATTCTAATACAGTAAATCTATCTAAGAATCCATAATATCATGCCAGGAAAAAATATAGATATATGACACTAGTTCTTAAGAGATAACGTAAATAAATAAGTTATTATACTCGAATTTATAGATACAGAAAATCAAATAGCCGATATTTTAACAAAAATATTAGCATAATATACTTTCATTAAATTAAGAAGATATCTTGGTATATGTTCATTTACAGAAATGCAAAATAATAACTTTTAATTTTGAAAAGTATAAAGAAAAATGGAAAACAAACTAACCTTGTATATATTTACATATCTACAAAGAAAATGTCGACAGACCTTGTAGTTTTAAGAATATCGAATTCCCTCATTCATCTAAAACTTAAAATTCAATTTTATAATCGACAAATTTTAACTCCAGACCCATTTTATCATCATCTTCTTTTTGAAAACTCAAATTAAAATAATCAAAAATGGATCCATCCAATTTTGAACGTCTTAAAGAAGAGTCTAGCCCTTTTTGTGACTTTATATTCTCCAAATTGGACAAAATTAAAGAAGAGTTAAAGCATGTCCTCACCATGCTTACTAAAATTGAAGTCTTACAACTTCGTTTCAAGAATGAGCAAGAAATGCAAGGGTGGATATTAAGGAATTAAAAAAAGCACGCTTTAGATAGTTAAGCAAATCCAATCATTATCGTGGGGATTCCCAAGTAAATCTTGGAGTTAACAATCCTTTGAATCAAAAGGATGAAGAGGAAGATGAAGAAGATGATATTTATGTGGATGTAGATGAACACAGAGTTCGTTGTTTAGGAGAAGTACATTATGATACTCATGGAAATTTTGGTAGAATATGAAGGAAATTTCACTATTTGTTATCCAAATTTTTCTATCCAAAAATCTTCTATAGTTAAATAAAAACATTAAAATGGTAAAAATAATAAATAGTTTGGGTTTGTATTGATTAGTTGTTTCGTTTGAACTTATAGGTTTGTTTAAGTTTGATTATATTATTTGATTTTTGCTTAAAACTTACGTTATTCGTGTGAATGTTTGACTTGGATCGATAATATTGTTTGGTTTGAATGATACATCTTTAACGGAATAGGGGTCTTAAGGCTACATTAACAATAGAGGGGGGCTTAGTAGTGGTTAAAGTTTTATATGAACATTTTGCAGATTCTTTAAGATTATACTTGGAATGATGCAATTAACAGTCACCGAAGTAATCATTGAATCAAAGAGCAGATAAATGTAAATGAAATGAAAGTAAAAAAGAAAGAATACACTAGGATTCTATACTGGTTTGGAGTGTTAGTACTTTAGGTATTGATTTTGATGATAACAACCATAGGACATTATATAAAATATAGATACTGATGTTTTATAAGGATATATATATATATATATATATATATATATATAGTGCACAATATTAGACATGTATTGATTAAGAAGACTGTACAGTATCAAGATGTTGATATCAAGAGTAGATTCAAGAAGTTGATATAAAATTTCAAGAGTTCAAGAATTAAGACTCATGAGTATTGAAGTGTTCAAGATTTCAAGATATTTCAGATAAGTTATAGAGTCATATAATTTATGTTAGAAATTTGATAGCACTTTCTCGATCTCTCTCACCTTCTCTAATTTTGTTTTAACTTATTTTTCAAATATTCTATTTTCAAAATAATCTTTTCAAAATATTTCCTAAAATGATTTTCAAATCTCTTATACTTATAAAGATATTATTTTAGTGTTTTTAAATTTATATATATATTGAATTTTTGTTTACACTAATAATTTATAACTATATTGAATTTATATATATTGTTTACATTATATTGAATATTCTTATTAAGTCTTCCAAAATTATTTTGTAATGTTTTATTAAGTTATATTTTCTTAAAATTTGTATGAACTATATTTAATTGATTCTATAAAGTATCAAATTAATCTACAAAGCAATGAATTTATAAAATAATTTTTATAACGTATTTTTCAATTTTGTGAAGGATATGTCGACATATGCAATTTGTATATGCCGACATATCAGCCGCAAATTTCAAAACTCAAATTTTGAAAGGAAGTGTCTTTTCGTCGTATCTCTTCGCAAATGAACATGACCATTGTTTCCCTATATATACAAGACTTCCAAATGAATTTTATTAAATACTTTCTCATTTTCTCTCCTCTTTTCCCTCTCCTGATTTCTAAATCAATTTCTATCAAAATTATGTCGAAATTCAACAAGAATCAAATTCAATCATCACTAGTTCGATTCTCTTTGATATACTCTCTTATTTCTCTCATCTCTCTCAAGATCAAAGTGCTATTCAAAGAGTTATAGCATCAGTTGCAAACAAGATCGAAGATCTGAGTTTGTTATCTCTATCAAATATACTTATATACTCTATGGTGTGATTGTAGCCTATTAAAATCAACTGGGTATGCTTAGTAGCCCGAAAATTTAGTAGGTATGTTTGTTGCCCAGAAATCATTGGTTCTACCGAAAGGCCGGTATTCTGGACAGTGTGACTCGTATCCTTAAAAATGAGATTGTATTTGAATTTACTAGTTGGAAAGAAATCCATGTAAGGAATTGTACGGGATAGGGTGTATATTAACTCCGGACCAGTATAAAATCCTGGTGAGTTCTTCCTTTTTTACATTTACTGCATTTATTTTTCTGTAGTTTGATTCTGTGATTGTTAATTCCATCAATCCAAGTAAAATCTTAAAGAATTTGAATAATAATCATATAATCCAATAACACAGTTCACCACCTTTGGTGTTAATTTAGCTTTAAAATCTTTATTCCGTTGACTCAAATTTTTTATCAGAGAATCAGTTTTTAAAGTATTCATTATCTGATATTTTTTAAAGTTTAAATGGCTACCAACATTGGTAATAGTAATGTTAGTGACACTGTTAATACGCATGTTAGTAATTCATTTGTCGAAGGACAATTGACTGCTAGCCCTTCATTTCTTAATAGAGGTAATCTATAATATAGTACGAATACCCGGTTGAATTTTAAAAGCACACAAGCCCCCTTAAAGTTTAGCAACACAACAATCTCTAAATCTATATTTCCTTTCTTTTATTTTTCATAAGCGTCACATTCTTCCTCTCATCTCCGTAACTATAGGAAGAACAAAACAGCAAAATTTCTTTTTCCTGCTAATAGTCTCTCTTCTCTCATCTCTACTTCTAGACTTCCGATCAAATCAAATAAAATTGAACGTCTAAACGCTAAGCTTTAGTTGACATCCTCAATCCCTTCCATCTACATCAATATCCAATCTCTACTCCTTTCCTTACTCTCTAACTCCTTATTTGATTTCCTATGATCCAATTACTATTTGGCATTTGATTTCATGTGTACTAATCATCTTTATCCACTAAATTGAGAGCATCCAATAGCGACTTCGTGAATGAGGTATTTTACTATTTCTGTTTTTGATTTTTCCATCTCTTAATCGAATATTTGATAACATTTTGTATATTATTTTTTTAGGTCATTTTGCACTTTTGATTTTGAGAATTTGATGTATAATGATTTTGCTGATTTGCTGGATCCACAGTCAATCAAGAACATCCTTAACGAATCTATAATCTAGGTTTTTTATTGTTGTTTTCGAATTTTCCAATTATGAATTATCTGATAAAAATTTGCTCCATATTATTTCCAGATTGTCAAAGTCTGTGGATACGTGAAACTGAGAAATTTAAAACCGACGGTTGGATTGATTATCGTTATTACATTATTTGATCAGTTTTATTTAGGAAGCTTTCAGGGAATCCAAAAGCAGCAAGATAGATCTGGTATAGAGTATAATTTTATGAAACATGTTACCTCTTAACATACTTAAACTAAGAAATCTCATATTTGATGTTTGTAAATATTTTAAAAAATGTCAATCATCTCTGCATTCAACAATTAAACAATATTTAGGTTGGTTTTGTTCTAATAACAATTGTTTATCTTTTTAGCTTGGTTGTCTCAGTCATTACTAATAACTTATATAATCACTTTTTCATTTATCATGAATGCTACCTCTACAGAATTTGAGACACAAAGCTTTATTGAGACTGTTGGCATTTGCTTTACAACTGATCAAGCAATGGAAGTTTCCATTCATGGTATAGAGCTATACTGCAACATTTTCAAACGTCATTTGGTAAATTGTACGTGCTTTGTATCAATCTACTTATCATGGTGTTTAAGGCAGGTATCTTTACACATCTTTTATGCATAGACATCTCATTATGAATATCGTGTACCTATCAAAGTTCAGTCAACATCCATGTAAATAACGATACAAACCCGAGTGCATAAGAAGAGTTATCTCATTAAATTTTAGTACGATATTTATTATTCCTAAGTATAAAAGGTTCATACTTAGTTTTCCTAATAATATTCATTTCTGATCTAATAAGACACTATAAATATTTTGAAATTTCAACAGGTTAGTTAGTGCATTTCTTAATATTCATGATCATTTAAACTTAGGGTGCACGATTATGTTTATCTCATAAAATCGATTAGGTTTGTACAATTTCAATTACTTTGGAGACCATGGACGATGGGGAAATAAAAAATATTTCTTTGAATTAACCACAGTGAAATGACACTTTTGGTGATTAACCCAATATTATTGTCCATCCTGTTTGCAAATGCACAATAATGACAGTATATATCATGCTCCACAATTTCACTTTCCATGGGTGTTTAGTTCATTTGGGGTTACCACATAGTTCTGTTTTGATTCACTAATGATAACATAAACAATTGGATACTAAGTTTTAAAGCAATTCAATTAGTCTCCAATAATTAGAAGCACTTTAACATTCTATAATGAAAAAAGATAATGCATGTGAGTGGGTGGGTATTAGAAATACATGTTAAATGTTCATTATAAATGTTTAACTAGGAAAAAAATATGAATGTGTTTTTGATACAATAGTAAATCACACAACATTTGAATAAATGCATGCGATAGTGTGCATACAATCTTCTTCACCAATATCCATTTTATTAACCCATCCACTATGTTTATTGATGTTTCTTAATTTTATTCATGTAAACACTTTTGTTTCATCTCCCTCTTGTGTCATCATCTTAAATTCAAAATAACTATTTTGTATATTTTTTGTTTGATGTTTTTGCAGCAACACTTATTTGCCCCCTTTTTTCCTAGCAACCAATTCTTTGTTGCATGCAATTATATAAAAAAAATATGTTTGGATTATCCAGTGATTAAAAAAGAGGCATGATTTTCAAGTCAATTTTGATCCAATTTTTATTTTTATTTATTTATAGCATTTGGGTATTATTTTCTATATTTTAGAATGAAAGCTGTTTATAGAAACAAATTTGATGAAAGCTATCATTTCTATTAAATTACTTTCTAACTGATTAATGATTCCATTTTGTAATTTTCTTTTCACCCGTTCCTCACTATTTCGATGCACTAAATTGATTTTGAAAGCTATAGATTTGCTAAACCAAAGACGTTATGGTTTTGTAAGTGTTTTAAAATTTGATTCCACGATCAATTTTTCTTACACATTTCTTCTCTCGGTTTATTTGTTGAATATAACATTTTCTTATAGGTTACTGTTATGGCTAATTTCAAATGTGCATCAACTATGGTATGTACGTCTACCTTCATCTTTGTTTACCAGTTATGATATTGTAGTGCAAGCTATTTCTTTTCTATGCCTATTTTGGATGCTTAAACTTTTTTCTTTAGTCAAAGTGTGTTTACGGATATTTATTTTCTGCAGTAAATGAACTTTTCTACAGCTAAAATCTTTTCATTACATTTACAGAGTCAAGCATAGCTACGTCCACATAGTGGCTAATTATGTTTGAAATGCTCATAATGTATAGGTTTGAATGACCAAATTTGCAATAATTTGTGATGGTTTCTTAACAAAAGGGATTCAAGAAATAATTGTTTTTTATTCCATATATAAGGTACTTCTACTGGACTAACCCAGCATTGGCATCATGTGTATATTTTGTACTACTCGCTGATATCATATCTATAGCAATACTATGTTGAAAAAATCTTTTCTACATTAAGATGTATAAAATATTTCTTTTCTATTATACTTTAGAGTATACTTTTCCTTTCCATTGCGGACATTATTTCATACTTTAACTTTGGGTTTTTACATTGATCATAAGCTGAGTTGGAAGTTAATGTTCCCAATTTTAGATTATACACTTTGGTTTAATTAGTATATAAATTGATTTATATTTTATAAAATAATTATTTCCTCACATGTTTGGTCCTTTTATCGGTTTTCATTGTTTGAATGTACTTTGACTTACTCAATCCAGTTTTGAAGCTCCACATGAAAGTTAAAACATATGCTAAATATTGGTTAATTTACATATTATATGAACCAAATATAGAATATATTTCTTGCCTTTTTAGTATATTTTTTGCAGTGTTAAGCGCAATCTCTTTTTTAGCTTTTCTATTTTCATTGTAGGATTAAGTATATACTACATTACCATGTATGTGCGTGTATATGTACATATGTATATGTGTGTGCATGTGTGTCTATATTATATTTGTGTGTGTGTACAAGACCAAGACGTTCTTAATAATTTTGTTGTTATTAAAAGGTATTGCTTCAATAAGTGTATACAGAAGTTTGATATATCTTATAAAAATATTCTAACCTGTAAATTTTTATTTTCTATAGAAGTGTGTGTATTTATAAGCTTTAACTATATGTTTCAGCTCTGAGCTTTAATATCTTTTATATTAATTCAACTTATTGTTTTCTACAGTTATAGGCTCTTTCTCTATTTTCCACTAGCAATTGCGAATTTGTTCTTTTATGACTAATGTGTTTTTTCTTTCAACATGTTGGATAAATTATAAATATTCATATTGTTTGCAGAATTTATTTGGTGATCGGCTATTTTCAAAGATGAGTTGCTCCATAGTTCAAGTCTATTTTTCTTAAAATTTCATATATTTTATCTGATATGAATGTCATATCTAAATTGAATAACTCAGGTCATGTCCTTAAGCTTTTAGGATTTTGCTTTGGCATGTTCATCCAGTGGTTTGTCTTTGTTTAGAGGTTGTCGCTATGCATATCATATAACTTTTCTTCACATATTTCTAATAAAGTTAGTAATTCAATATTGATTATTAGGTCAGCGTACATGTGTCTTTTTCGTCGATGTCCACTCTTCAACTATCTTTGAATGTTTGTAATATTTATACCATATAAAACATTTTACTTCATCTAACTTGATTCTCTTTGATTTTTACTCAGGTCTGAAGCTTCATACAAAGAAATAGACATTTCTTTAATTATTCGTGGGTTTAAAAAGTATAGCAAATCAACATAGAAATAGTTTGACTAGATTATCATTGTATAGTAATACTTTTCTATAAAGAATAGAATTTGTATTGACAAAAAAACAAGGAATCGTGGTACTAAGTGTCACCACCCGTCTTCCATTAACCAGAAAGACATATCATGAATGAAGAAAGAAAGGGATAGAAAAAGAATAGAAAGAAGAGAAAGAAGAAACAACACTAAAATCTCAACAGCGGAACGAACGAATTATATTAATAACATAAGTATTACATAATATACAACATCTATCAGAGTTACACAGTATATAAATCACATACTAGACAGTTATAAACACCTGTCTAGTATTTATAACTTAATACAAACACAACACAGAGAACACACAGCGGAAACTATATATATACAACGTCGAAGACTCCTGCTCCATTGCTCCTCCAATATTCGTCAAAGCCATCCTAAATCCCTTAGCTAATCGTAAAAATTTGAGTACCCAAGAGTTTAAGAAGACAAAAGATAAACTCCGGGTCAAACATGGGTCTGGTGTGAGTAATAGGTTAAGGTTTCTTAACTTTAAAAATCTTTTGGGAAGAAAGGTATCACGTAAGACTTCCCACACATAAACATGGAATAGTTTTTACCTTATGCTAACCAAAAAATTTGATAGGAAATCCGGTGATATTGTAATAGTGTCTAGGGTTTCAAATAAATAATAAATAGTCGAAATTGTTACATTCATTAAATTCCATCTACTAGACACAAAAGTGGGTAATACAATCAAAACCGTGGGCACTTATTGGATTTTGGATTCCATACAATGGGAGGGCTACTGGGGTGCCGCCCGTCATAGTACGTGGCCTAGATCACTGTACCGAGGATCACTCCCAATCCCCTGCAACACAAGACCGGAACCATTCCTTACTGAACAGTCTCGAATAAGACAACCCCGGCAGTTGTTGCAATCAACTGCCCACACAACCGAATAAAAATGGACCTCCAGACAGGGGAACATCTCGTCCTACTTGGGCATGACCCACTTAACCTTGTTGCACCTCCCCTATTTTAGCCATTCCTGGTTGATGAGGCTTGAGCAATGATTACCTTTAGAGAACACATCTCTTAGAATGCTCATCGTCTACCCAACGATGTTCTGAAAGCATTCAATCCATACAAGTTCGTTCCAGGTTCGAACGAAACCGAAGGCATTATCTCGTTACACTCATTTTGGAATCAACCTCAGAGTTAACGATGATAACCCTTGCACTCTGAATCTTCATCTTCATTTGAGATTCATGACCCATCGTTAATTTGGATCGATGTGATTTTCGGATATCCATATATGGAAACCCGGTCTCGGTTTCATCGAAATCCAAATCGCATCTTTTAGGTCCAAGTTGTTTTAAATATTTATAACAATTCAATTCAATATTATCTATATACACACAGATAGATAATACACAACATCATAATAGGTAATCAATATTATTATCACAACCGACAATCTATATTATCATCCCAAACAGATAATTCATATTATCAACTCAAATGCAACCATAGCATCCAAAACACACAACATCACTTATCTCATATTGGACATCTCAACTATTCATGGCAATCGATATTAATCAACATTCACAAGCAATGACTTATTAATCACCATTCTATAATTAATTTAAAATGAATTAAATTAATTACTTCTTCCCTAATTAATTTAAAATAAATTAAATTAATTACTCATCTATATAAATCTTGCTTACATAACCATTAATTAATTACAAATTAATTAATTAATTACCCTCAATAAATTACCCTAATTAATCATCCCTGATTAAATATCCTTTAATTATATTCAAGCAATTAACCTCTAATTAATTTCACAAATTAATTATTCCAAATCAAATTCAGTAATTAACCTGTAATTACTTCATTAATTAATAAATTATAATTAATTACATTAATCCTTAATTAATTACATTAATTAATTCCTTCATTGATTAATTGTTCTTAATTAATTCATCCTTAATTACATCATTAATTGTATAAATTAATGATCCCAAATTATTTATTTATAATTACCCTATTAAATTAATTATTTAATTATCCATATTGATTAATCACTCTTGATTAATCACATTAAGTAATTAATTACATTTAAGTAATTATATCTCTGTATTATCTTCAAATAACTAAATTAACAAATCCTACATTAATTACACTAAGTAATTAATTATTAGTTATTTCCTTTAAGTAGTTATTTTGCATACTAATTACATATTACTTACACAAAGTAATTAATTTCCAAAACTCCTTCTGTAACGACCCTAGATTTTAATTTAATTTAAATTGATAATTAAAAGAAATTTTGAATAAAAAAAATTATAAAATTAAATATAAATGGAAGCAAGTTTCCTCGATTCAAATAGAAAATATATAAAGTCATATGGTTTTAAAAATAAATATTAAAGTAAGATAAATAATTTAAGTTAAAATAAAAGAGGAATAAAGTTAAAATAAAAGAGGAATAAAAAAATAAGACAATAGAACAAATATTAACAAACAAATTAATCAAAGTAAGATATATGAACAAAGTAAAATAAGTATTAGCAATAAATGTTAAAGTTAAATTAGAATTCAATACATAAGTAAAATGAACTACAAGCAAAGTATAAAATATAAATCTATGTATGTACACTTAAACAATACAAGGCAAATAAATATTTCATGTAGCATATGAGTCGAAATGCAAACAAATGGGTCAAAGACTAATTATAATAATAACAATTAAAATATAAACTAGAAATACAAGACAATAAATGTCGAGTTAAACAAATAAATAAATATAAAAGTAAAACACATTTAAAAAAAAAATTCTAACAACAAATTAATTATAGAACTACATCCAAATAAATAAGCAAAGTATACAAAATAATAAAATAACACAAGTGTGAACACTTAAATAAGAAACAAAACAAAGCATAAAACTTGAAACATAAGTATGCAGGCAAGCAAAATAGGCCTGTAAAGTTTAATATGCTAGGCAAGATCAAAGCAAAAATAATATAAGTACAAAATAAAACATAAACAAAGAAATACCAAGATCCTTAGTACACTATAAAATATCCTAGCACACATTTTTCATCTCAGCCGAAGTAAGGCTGAAGTAAACAAATGCATTAACATGCATAACCAAGTACAATAGCATATCAAAGCAAAATTATCTCAGCCCATAACTATTGTACAAACAAACATTAATAATCCCTGTACAAACATTTTTCTCTACATGTATACCTCTATCCTATTTCATTCATTCACTAAAAGTTAAGCAAAACCAGAGAGAAAGAAAAAAAAAAAGAAACAGTAGTCAGTAACAAAAGCAACTACAACCTGATAATCAAGATGAAGGCTTCAGTTTGAAATTACACAAGGCTGCTCAAACAAAAGCAAATCTAGTTTCCAGTTCTCAGAGCACTTCCATCTGCTCATGCTCTCTGTTTCAAACAACACATGTGAGTAACTTATGTTCTTTAAAATTTAAAAGTTGAATTGATTTCATATAGGTGTCTATTGCTATATATATATCCTCTGAATAATTTGGAAACAAGAGATTACAGTAAAATCTTTTAAATCTGAAAAAAATCACTGTGAGTAAACAACTTTAAATTAAACTGAATATATTTAGTTGTTGTTTGTTAAGTTTGAGATCTGGAATTTCTTTGATGTACATATACATATATAAATCTCCTCTGTTTCCTTGTTCTTCTTCCTTATTGACTGAGTTACAGGTTTAAACAAACAAGAAACTTCAATCTCTTATCATTAAACCAATATCAGACCTTGGTTTCAAAGATAAATGGGTGGGTTTAAGTTTCAGGGATTATTTAAAAATAGTTTTAAATAAAACAAGGATATACAGTGTGAAAGAAAAGAAAAAAAAATTGATTCCATCGAGCAAACTTTAAATTTTAATAAATTCGATTGTAAAGAATTTGAGATTCATTCACATAACATGAATCGGCATTAGAAGATAAGAATTTTAAGCCAAGATTTATGATTTTTAAGTGAAGGAGTTGAGAGCAGTTTGGTTTTGAACTGGAATTGATTTTTGATCAATTTCCGGCACTTGGTTAAAGTGGGGGTGTAGGGGTTGTTCGTGGTGATGGAGGAGCCTATGGGGGTGAGTAGAAAAATGGTCAGAGGTGGTAATAACGGCGGCGGCGTCGGCGGCGAGTGTTCGAAATTTCTAAACCTAGTTTTTGAACGGGAAGGAAATTCGTGCACCACGGTTTCATTCGAGCATCGAGTTGCTCGAGGGTCTGGGAAATGGTAGCTATGGGTGTGATGAAGCGATAGCCGGAGTTGTAGGTTGGCCGGTGGCCGAGGCGACGAGATTGGGGCATTGACAGGTTCGGGGGTGATGGGTTCAAGCGGTTCCAAGTTTTGAATTTTTGCTCGAATTTAGATTTCGAGGTGGTGGGATGGTTCAAGTGGTCGGAGTACAATCAGGAGTTGATCGGTGACGTGTTCGACACCACGGCGATGGCCGGAGCTGGCCGGCGTCATTGTACACGTGCACCGTGCCCATTTCGGTGTTGGAGCAACAGTGTGTGGTGCATTTTTTTTGGCTCGGGGAATACGCGAGTTATTCGAGTGGATGACTCGAAGCAAGTAAAGGGTTCGACTCGTGTATTTTTAGGTTCATGCCGAGTAAAATTTATTTGTTACAGGTTTTAACAATAACCTGTACTATTGTGTTTTAAAAGTTTAAAATGAAATTTAAAAATTTATGTTTTAAATAAATTTAAATATCATAAATTTGAAGGGAATTTAATATCGAAAATCTTTTAAATTTCTTAATAACAAAGTAGTACTTTAACATATGAATTTAAAGCAAGTTGAAAAATCAATGTTTCAAATATTGTTTTTTTTAGTGTTAACTAAATCATTAATAAATATGAGTTTTACTTTTAAGTAAATGAAGATTTAATAATTTGTAATTCATAAATTATTAAGTTAATTCGAATGATTAATTATGAAGTTGGTTTAAAGGTTAATTTAAATAAGTAAGTAATTAAAGAAATATTATTAGTTAACGAAGATAATTAATTAGAGATTGTTAAGTAATCAAATTAAGGTAATTAATTTTGATAATTAATTTGAATTTATAAATTAAGATAATCAAATGTAATTTGTTGATTACTTAATGAAAGAAATTAAGGGGTTAATTACGAATTGTAATTATAAATTGGATATTTTGATCAAATTTTTGATAAAGGTTAACTGGTAATTAATGATTTATTTGTATGAGATGGTTGCTTAATGATAAGAAATTAAAAGATTTAATTTCTTTAAATAATTAATTAAAGTTAATTAATTAGGAAATTGGTTTAAAATGTTGATTTAATTAATATGATAAATTAAGAGGTTAATTAAGTAAGGTAATTGATCAATTAATTTATATTAAATGATTTGAAATTAATTCATCAGGATTGGATAATTATTTCATAAGTAATTAATTTAATTTGGAAATAAATAGAATTGATTTGGATTAAACGATTAATTAATTCTTCTTATAAATAACTATTGAATACTTAATCATACTTATGAATGATTGTATTATATGATATGCCTTAAATTGATTGTCCTATCTGATTTGTGATACTTTGTTCTGTAGATTGAGCTTTGTATATTTATTTGCATTTGTACATTATCTGTGAATCTGTGAATGGACGATGAGCGTTATAGTTTATATCGCTTATCAACTATATCTCTATGTTTTAATCTGTGATGATTGAATGATGTTGCACTATTGTGTTAAATCCCTGGACCACACCATACACACACAATTATGGATTTCACGAGGAAATCAGTTAAGTCGCAGATTTTTGAAATAGTTTAAAATTTGAAATTTTAAATTCAAATGTTTTGGGATTGGAATTGGAATAGAAGTGAAAAGCTTTTGAAATGGAATTTCAAAGATGGAAATT
Source organism: Allium cepa (assembly GCA_030765085.1). Lineage (NCBI taxonomy): Eukaryota > Viridiplantae > Streptophyta > Magnoliopsida > Asparagales > Amaryllidaceae > Allium > Allium cepa. The sequence goes on along the minus strand of CM060938.1, from coordinate 711,868,417 downwards.
TATTTGGAATAACTGGATTAAGTGTTGAAATTTAAATACTTTAATTTAAATTTGAATTCAATATTCAAATTGAATTCTGTAATTTGAAGCTAGGGATTAATGATATTATACTAGTCATTATGAGTTAAATCATTTTTAAAGTATTATTTTTGGGAATTTGAATTTAACCCAAGGATTTAAACTCGTATAAATGAATCAGATTTCCAAAATGAAAACTGTTGTTTTCAAATGATAAACACTTTTAGATAATAACTAAGATTCCAGTTAATTAGGGGAATTTCAAGATTGAATAGAGAAATGATTTTCCTAAGTTATGAATGAATTCTTTTTGAAAGCTATGGATTAAATCTGTTTATTTTTAACAGATTTAAATAGATGATTTGTTTAAATCAAATTGAAATGAAATTATTTTGAAGGCTATGAGTTAAATCTTTGATTTAAAGATTTAACGAGTTAATCAAATTGAATTGAAATTGTTTTGAAGGCTATGAGTTAAATCTTTGATTTAAAGATTTAACGAGTTAATCAAATTGAAATGAAAATTGATTTGGAAAATCTGTGAATGAATCTTTTGTTTAAAAGATTAAAAGGTGAAAATTGTTTAAACCGTTAAAGGTTGTGAAAATGAATCTTTTTTGTTTAAAGATTGAAATGGTAATTGGATTAAACCATTTGAAATAAAGTTTTGAATTATTAAGTTGTGACTTAATTGAAATCCCATTATCCATTTGTTTTTGAAATATCGTGCTCACTATTCGGGTTAGCCAGGAAAGGACCTTTGTGTCGTATAACCCATTCCGAATATGTGATTCGATGTTATGGATAGCATTTGAAGACCGGTGATGAAGACCGGGTATTTGCGAAAGCGATAGGATGACCTATCGATTGTTTCTGCACCGAGTCGCGCCGGTATAGAAACTCCCTAAGTGATGGGAAATTCTATCGGGATTGTGAATATCCGGATTGCAAGGACTTCTTTGTAAGTGCCTTCGGTTCTGTTCGAACCTAGAACAGACTTGTATGGATTGTATGTCTGACATTACAAATTGAGATATAAAGCCGATTTCGTTCAAATATATTTCTGTTGGTGGCGGAGAATTTATTCTTTTAGCTTAACACCCTTCTCTGAGACGTACGAGCTCAGAGGTTATGTAGTTGAAGGTTATCAGCGATATATTCCCAATTTGGTAATGTGACATGCTGAGTGTTGCTGTGAAATGATCATTGTGTTGATTATTCGTGATAGGATCGTTTATTTGATCGTCTATCTTGGTGATCATTTCTATGATCATTTGTTGACCCAAAGCATGGCTTTTGTATAAAGTATGTTTTTGTGGACGTGACTTCGTCGAGCCTCACACCCCGGAATGGTCAAAACAGGAAAGATGCGGCAAGGTTATGAGGGGTAGCTCCCTTTAGGATATGTGCATTTCCTTCTGGAAAGGGTGGTATCATGGTATGGAGCCCAGATACTTACTCATGTTGATACACTATATTTATTACTGTGTGGTGTTGTTGGTGACGAGCGCTCGGTTAAAGGTCCAATGGGACCGGGGGATGCCATATTCGTGTAGTAGTTACCTAGTGATAAAGGTAACCCGGCCTTGTGTTGGCAGAGAGCTGGTTAAGTTCTCGGGGACGTCCAGCCAGAGGCGTTTCCATGTGGCAATGGGAAGTTCCTTGGCCTGACCATTTGTTGGAAATCCAAAGAAACAATACGAGACTTGTACGGTATTAGTTGTATAACCTGCTATGGAATGTGGCGGTAACCTGCTATTGAACATAGTAGCTATAGTAGGCATAAGTGCGGAATGTCTATGCTGGCTAAGATTTATATCTTTATTTTTGAAATGATTTTCCTATACTATGCACTAGTAATAATATCAAATGTTATTTTAAATGCGTATCAAGCATCTTTGACTATCATAAGGAGAAATCTCCTCCGATTCTGCGTTTGCATTGTGTGTGTGTGCGGGAGGCCTTATGGTAGTCTCATTTTTAAAAGCATTGCGAATTGAATTTAAAAATATTCCTCTATTTTGATTTTAAAGTTAAGTAAACTGTTTTGAGTTCTCACACCAGTCTTGCTAAGCTTTGGGCTATGTGATGGGGGGTTCTCGCTTCGCGGTTAGGTGGCGAACGGGAGACTCTTACTCCCACACATCCTCTTTTAGGGGGTTGGTTAGGTGTAACCTGAGACAGTCGAGAGGCTGGCCGTAAAAGCAAGTTTGGGATACCAGTTGTTGCCACGGTGGGGCTGGGATGGTTGAAAAGCCTACCGGTTGTGACTGCTGTCGACGGTTGAAAAGCCTGGATCTGACAATGTGGTATCAGAGCTAAGGGTTTAAACTTTAGCTCAGGAGTGTAACACATTAAGTAGCTCATTAGAGATAGGGTGAAGTATATCCTAGAATGAGTAATCCTTAAGATATCCGTTTGAATGCCTTAGTAAATTCTCTTACTATCTACTAATAGTGAGTATGAGTGCAAGAAGAGAACGAGATAGGGGACAGGTAAATACGACTATAATTAGTCAAAACTCTGTAACAACGGTGGAAATAACTTTCTCTATCAATTTTCTTTGATTCGTTTCCAAATTCTTTTGATTGATTCATGACGGTTACAGAAAGAAGTTTCGGTGTAATGAAGGCCTACGAATCGTTGTAGGAAATTTTTATTTCGTATCTTCATCAGTTTCTTATCAGCTTTTTGATTTAAAACCTTAATGAATATGAATTTGCAAATTGAAATTGAGAATTTTAAATAAATTAGAAATTTTAAATTGATTTTAAATTGATTAATAGAATATGAAGGATAATCAAATTGTATCGATAAAACGATTTTGTTTAAAATCAAATTTTGAAATTCTATTGTAATTTATTTTGAATACCAAAGTTCGAAGAGGGACAGATTGGTATGTATTCTGAGATATTTCGACTTGAGTTTGGAATTCACATCTTAAGTTTGAGAAATTATAGGAGATCGAATCTGTCTATCTCTGTGTTGTTTTCGTGCCTGCGAATTTCGAGGACGAAATTCTTTTAAAGGGGGAAGTTTGTAACGACCCTAGATTTTAATTTAATTTAAATTGATAATTAAAAGAAATTTTGAATAAAAAAAATTATAAAATTAAATATAAATGGAAGCGAGTTTCCTCGATTCAAATAGAAAATATATAAAGTCATATGGTTTTAAAAATAAATATTAAAGTAAAATAAATAATTTAAGTTAAAATAAAAGAGGAATAAAGTTAAAATAAAAGAGGAATAAAAAAATAAGACAATAGAACAAATATTAACGAACAAATTAATCAAAGTAAGATATATAAACAAAGTAAAATAAGTATTAGCAATAAATGTTAAAGTTAAATTAGAATTCAATACATAAGTAAAATGAACTACAAGCAAAGTATAAAATATAAATCTATGTATGTACACTTAAACAATACAAGGCAAATAAATATTTCATGTAGCATATGAGTCGAAATGCAAACAAATGGGTCAAAGACTAATTATAATAATAACAATTAAAATATAAACTAGAAATACAAGACAATAAATGTCGAGTTAAACAAATAAATAAATATAAAAGTAAAACACATTTAAAAAAAAAATTCTAGCAACAAATTAATTATAGAACTACATCCAAATAAATAAGCAAAGTATACAAAATAATAAAATAACACAAGTGTGAACACTTAAATAAGAAACAAAACAAAGCATAAAACTTGAAACATAAGTATGCAGGCAAGCAAAATAGGCCTGTAAAGTTTAATATGCTAGGCAAGATCAAAGTAAAAATAATATAAGTACAAAATAAAACATAAACAAAGAAATACCAAGATCCTTAGTACACTATAAAATATCCTAGCACACATTTTTCATCTCAGCCGAAGTAAGGCTGAAGTAAACAAATGCATTAACATCCATAACCAAGTACAATAGCATATCAAAGCAAAATCATCTCAGCCCATAACTATTGTACAAACAAACATTAATAATCCCTGTACAAACATTTTTCTCTACATGTATACCTCTATCCTATTTCATTCATTCACTAAAAGTTAAGCAAAACCAGAGAGAAAGAAAAAAAAAATTAAGAAACAGTAGTCAGTAACAAAAGCAACTACAACCTGATAATCAAGATGAAGGCTTCAGTTTGAAATTACACAAGGCTGCTCAAACAAAAGCAAATCTAGTTTCTAGTTCTCAGAGCACTTCCAGCTGCTCATGCTCTCTGTTTCAAACAACACATGTGAGTAACTTATGTTCTTTAAAATTTAAAAGTTGAATTGATTTCATATAGGTGTCTGTTGCTATATATATATCCTCTGAATAATTTGGAAACAAGAGATTACGGTAAAATCTTTTAAATCTGAAAAAAATTACTGTGAGTAAACAACTTTAAATTAAACTGAATATATTTAGTTGTTGTTTGTTAAGTTTGAGATCTGGAATTTCTTTGATGTACATATACATATATAAATCTCCTCTGTTTCCTTGTTCTTCTTCCTTATTGACTGAGTTACAGGTTTAAACAAACAAGAAACTTCAATCTCTTATCATTAAACCAATATCAGACCTTGGTTTCAAAGATAAATGGGTGGGTTTAAGTTTCAGGGATTATTTAAAAATAGTTTTAAATAAAACAAGGATATACAGTGTGAAAGAAAAGAAAAAAAAATTGATTCCACCGAGCAAACTTTAAATTTTAATAAATTCGATTATAAAGAATTTGAGATTCATTCACATAACATGAATCGGCATTAGAAGATAAGAATTTTAAGCCAAGATTTATGATTTTTAAGTGAAGGAGTTGAGAGCAGTTTGGTTTTGAACTGGAATTGATTTTTGATCAATTTCCGGCACTTGGTTAAACTGGGGGTGTAGGGGTTGTTCGTGGTGATGGAGGAGCCTATGGGGGTGAGTAGAAAAATGGTCAGAGGTGGTAATAACGGCGTCGGCGTCGGCGGCGAGTGTTCGAAATTTCTAAACCTAGTTTTTGAACGGGAAGGAAATTCGTGCACCACGGTTTCATTCGAGCATCGAGTTGCTCGAGGGTCTGGGAAATGGTAGCTATGGGTTTGAAGAAGCGATAGCCGGAGTTGTAGGTTGGCCGGTGGCCGAGGCGACGAGATTGGGGCATTGACAGGTTCGGGGGTGATGGGTTCAAGCGGTTCCAAGTTTTGAATTTTTGCTCGAATTTTGATTTCGAGGTGGTGGGATGGTTCAAGTGGTCGGAGTACAATCAGGAGTTGATCGGTGACTTGTTCGACACCACGGCGATGGCCGGAGCTGGCCGGCGTCATTGTACACGTGCACCGTGCCCATTTCGGTGTTGGAGCAACAGTGTGTGGTGCAGTTTTTTTTGGCTCGGGGAATACGCGAGTTATTCGAGTGGATGACTCGAAGCAAGTGAAGGGTTCGACTCGTGTATTTTTAGGTTTATGCCGAGTAAAATTTATTTGTTACAGGTTTTAACAATAACCTGTACTAATGTGTTTCAAAAGTTTAAAATGAAATTTAAAAATTTATGTTTTAAATAAATTTAAATATCTTAAATTTGAAGGGAATTTAATATCGAAAATCTTTTAAATTTCTTAATAACAAAGTAGTACTTTAACATATGAATTTAAAGCAAGTTGAAAAATCAATGTTTCAAATATTGTTTTTTTTTAGTGTTAACTAAATCATTAATAAATATGAGTTTTACTTTTAAGTAAATGAAGATTTAATAATTTGTAATTCATAAATTATTAAGTTAATTCGAATGATTAATTATGAAGTTGGTTTAAAGGTTAATTTAAATAAGTAAGTAATTAAAGAAATATTATTAGTTAACGAAGATAATTAATTAGAGATTGTTAAGTAATCAAATTAAGGTAATTAATTTTGATAATTAATTTGAATTTATAAATTAAGATAATCAAATGTAATTTGTTGATTACTTAATGAAAGAAATTAAGGGGTTAATTACGAATTGTAATTATAAATTGGATATTTTGATCAAATTTTTGATAAAGGTTAACTGGTAATTAATGATTTATTTGTATGAGATGGTTGCTTAATGATAAGAAATTAAAAGATTTAATTTCTTTAAATAATTAATTAAAGTTAATTAATTAGGAAATTGGTTTAAAATGTTGATTTAATTAATATGATAAATTAAGAGGTTAATTAAGTAAGGTAATTGATCAATTAATTTATATTAAATGATTTGAAATTAATTCATCAGGATTGGATAATTATTTCATAAGTAATTAATTTAATTTGGAAATAAATAGAATTGATTTGGATTAAACGATTAATTAATTCTGCTTATAAATAACTATTGAATACTTAATCATACTTATGAATGATTGTATTATATGATATGCCTTAAATTGATTGTCCTATCTGATTTGTGATACTTTGTTCTGTAGATTGAGCTGTGTATATTTATTTGCATTTGTACATTATCTGTGAATCTGTGAATGGACGATGAGCGTTATAGTTTATATCGCTTATCAACTATATCTCTATGTTTTAATTTGTGATGATTGAATGATGTTGCACTATTGTGTTAAATCCCTGGACCACACCATACACACACAATTATGGATTTCACGAGGAAATCAGTTAAGTCGCAGATTTTTGAAATAGTTTAAAATTTGAAATTTTAAATTCAAATGTTTTGGGATTGGAATTGGAATAGAAGTGAAAAGATTTTGAAATGGAATTTCAAAGATGGAAATTTATTTTGAATAACTGGATTAAGTGTTGAAATTTAAATACTTTAATTTAAATTTGAATTCAATATTCAAATTGAATTCTGTAATTTGAAGCTAGGGATTAATGATATTATACTAGTCATTATGAGTTAAATCATTTTTAAAGTATTATTTTTGGGAATTTGAATTTAACCCAAGGATTTAAACTCGTATAAATGAATCAGATTTCCAAAATGAAATCCGTTGTTTTCAAATGATAAACACTTTTAGATAAGAACTAAGATTCCAGTTAATTAGGGGAATTTCAAGATTGAATAGAGAAATGATTTTCCTAAGTTATGAATGAATTCTTTTTGAAAGCTATGGATTAAATCTGTTTATTTTTAACAGATTTAAATAGATGATTTGTTTAAATCAAATTGAAATGAAATTATTGTGAAGGCTATGAGTTAAATTTTTGATTTAAAGATTTAACGAGTTAATCAAATTGAATTGAAATTGTTTTGAAGGCTATGAGTTAAATCTTTGATTTAAAGATTTAACGAGTTAATCAAATTGAAATGAAAATTGATTTGGAAAATCTGTGAATGAATCTTTTGTTTAAAAGATTAAAAGGTGAAAATTGTTTAAACCGTTAAAGGTTGTGAAAATGAATCTTTTTTGTTTAAAGATTGAAATGGTAATTGGATTAAACCATTTGAAATAAAGTTTTGAATTATTAAGTTGTGACTTAATTGAAATCCCATTATCCATTTGTTTTTGAAATATCGTGCTCACTATTCGGGTTAGCCGGGAAAGGACCTTTGTGTCGTATAACCCATTCCGAATATGTGATTCTACGTTATGGATAGCATTTGAAGACCGGTGATGAAGACCGGGTATTTGTGAAAGCGATAGGATGACCTATCGATTGTTTCTGCACCGAGTCGCGCCGGTATAGAAACTCCCTAAGTGATGGGAAATTCTATCGGGATTGTGAATATCCGGATTGCAAGGACTTCTTTGTAAGTGCCTTCGGTTCTGTTCGAACCCAGAACAGACTTGTATGGATTGTATGTCTGACATTACAAATTGAGATATAAAGCCGATTTCGTTCAAATATATTTCTGTTGGTGGTGGAGAATTTATTCTTTTAGCTTAACACCCTTCTCTGAGACGTACGAGCTCAGAGGTTATGTAGTTGAAGGTTATCAGCGATATATTCCCAATTTGGTAATGTGACATGCTGAGTGTTGCTGTGAAATGATCATTGTGTTGATTATTCGTGATAGGATCGTTTATTTGATCGTCTATCTTGGTGATCATTTCTATGATCATTTGTTGACCCAAAGCATGGCTTTTGTATAAAGTATGTTTTTGTGGACGTGACTTCGTCGAGCCTCACACCCCGGAATGGTCAAAACAGGAAAGATGCGGCAAGGTTATGAGGGGTAGCTCCCTTTAGGATATGTGCATTTCCTTCTGGAAAGGGTGGTATCATGGTATGGAGCCCAGATACTTACTCATGTTGATACACTATATTTATTACTGTGTGGTGTTTTTGGTGACGAGCGCTCGGTTAAAGGTCCAATGGGACCGGGGGATGCCATATTCGTGTAGTAGTTACCTAGTGATAAAGGTAACCCGGCCTTATGTTGGCAGAGAGCTGGTTAAGTTCTCGGGGACGTCCAGCCAGAGGCGTTTCCATGTGGCAATGGGAAGTTCCTTGGCCTGACCATTTGTTGGAAATCCAAAGAAACAATACGAGACTTGTACGGTATTAGTTGTATAACCTGCTATGGAATGTGGCGGTAACCTGCTATTGAACATAGTAGCTATAGTAGGCATAAGTGCGGAATGTCTATGCTGGCTAAGATTTATATCTTTATTTTTGAAATGATTTTCCTATACTATGCACTAGTAATAATATCAAATGTTATTTTAAATGCGTATCAAGCATCTTTGACTATCATAAGGAGAAATCTCCTCCGATTCTGCGTTTGCATTGTGTGTGTGTGCGGGAGGCCTTATGGTAGTCTCATTTTTAAAAGCATTGCGAATTAAATTTAAAAATATTCCTCTATTTTGATTTTAAAGTTAAGTAAACTGTTTTGAGTTCTCACACCAGTCACATGACTGACTCGGAGTTTATTGTTTTCCTTCCTAAACTCTGGGTGCTCATTATTTTCTACACGAGCAGTCTAGAGTTGGGTTTTTCAGGTAGTTAGATATAGTGGATTATCTGGAGTTAGTTCAGTCTTTGGATCGCACCAGTCTTGCCTAGCTTGGTGCATTGTTATGGGGAGTTCGAGCTATTGCTGGATTGATTCTTGGAAATGGAGTTACAGTTCCGATTTGGAGTTCTTCGTTGAAGACTATTTTAGAGTTATATTGTTCCGTATGCTAGATGTTATCTATTTTCTTTTCCGCTGCTATTTTATTGTATCATATCTCTGTTGTATATTGATATCTATTGGATCATCTGTTGTATCAGATATTGTATCAAATCTGTATATCAATGTATTATTCTTTTATTCCGCTGTGTTAATTACTTAATGATTGTTATAAGCTCCGGCGAATCGGATTTGAACGGTCGAATCTATGACATTCGAGTACGATTTGAAGTATGGATGTCGATTTTTGAGCGGGCAAAATTCGACTCGTTACACCTTCATTACCCAATTTATCCTTCAATTAAATTACATCAAGTAGTTTATCTTCTTAATTGCTTCACTAAGTAATTATTCATTATTAATTACATTGGGTAATTTCTTCTCAAATTAACCAGTGATTGTTTTAAATTAATTAAACTTAATTAATTAATTTAAAAAATTATAATAAACTCAATTAATTAAAATTAGTAATTAATTTCCTTAATTACTTCCATTAAGTAATTACACTTAAACAATTCAAATGACTATCTTTAAATTAATTAATCTAATTAATCATTAAAAATTAATCACATTAATTAATTATTAAATAATCCTAAGTTAATGACCTTCATTAACCAATAACAAATCTTTACTTACTTCTCTAAAGTAATTAACTGAGATTAATCAATATTAATTACAAATTTAATTATTTATAAAACCCATTTAATTAATCTCTAATTATTAAATTAATCAAGGATAACCTAAAACTTAATTAATTTTTAATTACTTGATTAATAAATTCAAATCATAAATTAAATTAAAATCATATCATATTTAATTAATTGATTCCTTAATTACTATTTAATCAATCTTAATTAACTTACATATCCTTCAATTAATTAAATAAAACCCTTATTTATTTAATTAATTAACCAAATTATTAATTAATTAATAATTATAAAATTTAATTACCTTAGTCATTTAATGAATTATCAATTATTAAATCTTATTTAACTTTATGATAAACATTAATCTTATTCATGATTTTATTATCATTATCAAAGTATTTTAAAAAACATCCTGTTTTTTTTTTTAATTTTCCTTTAGATTGCATTTTAAATTCAAGATTTAAAATGAAACAATTCTTAACTTTAACAAAACCTTTAAAACAATTCAAAACCCTTTTAATTATATGATAAAGAATCTATTTGTTTTATAAAGAAATTTAAAACAATTTTAAACCCAAATTCAAATTTAGACCTAAATCATACTTTGAAACATTCAAAGTCGTTTTTAAAACATTTGAGTTCAAAAGCTTATTTTATTACAAACTAGTATTCAAATTCATTTTTGAATTCCAGATTCCAAACTTAGATTTGATCACTTTGTTTAAATCTTATATTTCATATTTTTAAAACTTCATTATAAAGTACTTTATGATTCAAACTTAATTACAAACATTTGAATTTATAAACTTATTTTCTTTTCAAATCCTAAGATTTCAAATTCAAATCTGAATACAGATTTACAATTCAAATTTTAAACTTAAATTTAAAATCTTGTTTTAAAATCTCATTTTTCATATTTCCTAAAACACTTTATAAAATACTGCATAAATTTTTAATTGTTAAACCTTTCAATTTTTTTTTAAAAAAATTTATTTATTTTGAAAACTAGAATTCAAATTCATTTTGAATTCATATTTTAAACTTGCTTCAACTATAGTTCAAATCTTTCTTTGCTTCCTTTTTAAATTTAGTTTAAAATTTAAAACCTGGAAACTGTCAGGCTTTAGAAAAACCATAAAACAAAACTATTCAAGCTTAAGCCTATATACTCCGAGTCTACCTTCCCTCAACTTCGAGCAAACACTCAAATGACTCGAACATTTACTCGAGTACAATCTGCATCCTCCCAAACTGTAACATATCGATTTTGTAACAGCCCGCAAATCCGTACCCCTTGAAAGAACACTATTTTACCTAATTCAACTCAAGTTGCACAGAAATACGAACCATTTGGTTAAAGAAGAAGAGAGGTAGAAGAAGGAAATAGAAATCAACATCAGAATCTAACCATCGCAGTGGAATAAAATATAATAGATAAATAATAATCTTACTCAAAATCAAATATATCTGTTTACATATATTACATCATCAGAGTACATCAATCACAGATCACATCACTCACATACAAATGGATACATAGCAACTCAATACATCGGAATATATATATATAAACAAGTACGAGAGTACGTGTCATCATCCAGCTCGTCTCCTGAGCTCCATAGCATCAAATCCTGTATCCTATAATACTCGGTCTGACCCGAGCATTACAGTTAAATAACACCCGAGTCAGTCTGGAATACCAGCGTGAGAAAATCACACCCAATTGATTATTAAAGTTTCAAAAATCCTTTGAAAACAAAAGCATCTCGTAAGACCACGCCACAAATAAACATGTCGGGTTTTTACCTTACGATAGCTAAATCATTTTTATAGAAATCTTCTGATATTATAATAGTGTCTATAGAAAGTAAATAGAATCTAGCTGAAATGCTTGCATCTCACGTTTCAGAAATAGTTGGGCACAATCAAAACCGTACGGGCGCGTAGGGAAAATGGATTCCAACTAATGGCTAGGCACTGGGGTATCACCTGTCACAGTACCTGGTCTAGATCAGCGTACCGAGGAGCCACCCTAACTCCCCTGCAACACAAGACCGGAACCATCCCTTACTGGACAGTCCCGAGCAAGATCACTCCGCGGTTGGGATCAGCAACCGCCCACACAGCCGAAATAAAGGGACATCTAGATAGGGATGACCTCACCCTCCAGTGGGGGCTACCCACGAAGCCTGCTGCATATCCCCTGATTTTCAGCCATTCCCATTTGATGAGGCTTGAGGCTAAGCGTTACCTTTAAAGAACATATCCCTTTGAATGCCCATCGTCCACCTGACGATGTTTTCGCAAGCATTCATCCATACAAGTCCGTTCCGGGTCCGAACGGAACCGAAGGCACTATTCCTACTACATCCATTTTGGAAATATCCTCAGGATTAGTAGCGGCTAGCCCTTGCACTTCACTGCTCCATCTTCGAATCCAAAATCGTTTACACGAAACGTATAAACCGGATCGAAGTGGTTTTCGAGAAATAAATCTCGATCCCGGTCTCTTCGAAACGATCAACGCATTGTCCAATATTGATAGTCGGTTATTTAACTATCAATTAATATTCACAAACATTCATCCAACAATAAATAATTTCCCAAATTATTTATTAACCTCAAAATATCTTCACAATATATATTTCTATTTTCAATCCTTTGAAAACAGTTTCGAAACCATCTTTCCTTCAGAATAAACTTTCCCCAATAGTTTCTATCTCCTCTGAAATCACCAAGCACAAAACTAGATTTCTAAAATAATTTAAAACACTTAACTTTGAAAATATATACTTTAAAATACTTAGGATAAAACTACTTAAATAATTTGTTAATAATACCATATTATATGATTTTGAGAAAATAAGGTTACTTTATAAAATATAAAATCAGGTTTTCACTTTTAAAACAAATACTAAGTCACTTTTAAATAATTAATGCTATAATATATTAAAAGTAATACTTGCTTTAGAAATTAAATATTAGAAATAATATTTTTTTCAAAACATACCTTTAAACATTTTTTTAAAACTATTAACTTATATTTAAAAACTTATTTTGAAAACGTACTTGGTTATTCAGAAAGAAATTTCCAATCTCAATTACTTAAATCAAATTTCCCAATTGATTCCCAATTTACTCCATTGAAATAAATTTCTTTACTTATCAGTTCATTTCAAACATCATTAATTAAGGACTTTTTTTTTATTATTATTTTCAATTTAATTTTTAACTCCTTTAGCTGAAATATACAAATCTCAGGTTATTCCCAATTTCTTCTTTATTTTTCTTAAATAATTTAAATCCCCAATTTAAAATAAATGTTTTGTTTCTTTTAAACAATAACATTGAAATTTAAGTTCCATGAACTCTCCTTTATTCAAATTTTCCTTCTCATACACATGATTTATTTATTAGAATTTTAAGGTCACTTTATTTCCTTTCCAGTTCATTCATAAATTTATTCAACTTTGATATAACTATTTTACTTACACTTTCACTACTTTTATTTCATTTCCAATCTCAAATTATATTTTTAGTAATTAATTTTTTTTTTGCCCGATTAAAACAATCAAGCCATAGCATTCAAATATTCCCACATAATTCATTACAGGATATCAAATATTCAGAACAGAGAATATTAAATAATTAAATAAATATGAGGGGTCCAGTTGGATCCCTCCAACCTGTTTCCCTGCATCCACAGATGTTAGCACAACATAATATCCATTCCAAATTATACCAGACTAAAGCACATCAATCAATTCAACCAATCAAGCAATTATTTAAATTTAATCATTTAAATTTAAATTATACTGAGTGAGATTAACTCACCTTTGCTTTTATTTGCAATCCACCTCAATATTGCCTTGGGTTATATCCTGATTTTTTGACCTTGAATAAACAATTTATATGATTTATTAATATTTGAATTGATCGAACAATTTATATATATATATATATTTTCCTTTATTTTTATTTTACCATTTAATAAATTCCAACACAATCTAAAATTTACTTAAACTGATTCCCTATAATAAATTATTTTCAGTACTAAGATAAATTAAATAAGTTTATTAAGTACATTAACTGCCCTAAACTCATATTTTTAAAAGAATAACCTAGTAGCTTTAAAATGTGAATATGTATATTTATTTTCTTTGAAATTTTACCTATAAAAATAATCTATATATATTATTATTATTAAATTTCGGAATATGTAACTGGGTGTATACATATAATTTTGCTGCAGTAGAATTTTTTTTTTTTATATATATATTGGAAAAAGAAGGATCATACCTCACTGCAAACACTCCTCAACGAAAGCACCAAAACCATCAATCTACTGCCTAAAACCATCCGTAAATCGACTAAAACTATCCCACAAATTCCACAAGCCACTGCCCAAAGCTACCATCACCGACTAACTTCACAATTCTAAACCAAACTACGACTTCAATCTTCACAACAGCCTCGACAATTCGACAATTCACCCCTCACTCGCAACCAGACCCACTCCTCATGAATGCAAGGATCGACAAAGGCCCAAAAACGATCTTGACTGCAGCACGATATCACCTCTCCTCCAAGCCCTCACGAATTCGATCACCCGACACACCGTGTACCCTAACTGCCCACAATTCACCCTAACCCAAACGAAGTCGCCTCCATAGATCGATTTGAGAATCGGCCGTAGGGAAGAACACGATCGATTTATAGCATCAGTCATTTGATTTTCAACCGAAAACGATTTCGTTTGAAAAAAAATGTTTCGACCGATAAAGAACTAGAATGAGAATTCACTGATTTGCAGGAGCATGGACGGATTTTGATTTCGATTGAAGAAAGAAAATGGAACTTCGGCTTCGATTTGAATTTGATTCGAATGGTAAAGATGAAGAAGAGAAAGGCGATTGATAACAACTCTCGCGGCCATGAATTTTGAACTACCGAGAGGAAAAAAAATGGTTTCGAGATTTATTTTTTTCGGCTGTGTGGTTTTATTTTTATTTTTATTTTTTTAGGAATGAACTGATTGTCTTCAAGAGGAAGGAACCAAGATGTTAGCGTATTGAATAAGGTTTTGTGTACAGTGATTTGCAGTGAAAAAGAAAAATTCTGATGTGAATCGTTTAACCAGTCAACTATGCATCAATTATTTAAATTTGCGATATTAATTCTGGCACGTTTATATATCGTACGCTCACACAACAACTCCGATAAATACAAAATTTGAAATCCGATAATAATTCAATATTACGGACCCAATGAAACTGATTTCGTCGAATTCCGAGACTATGCCTCGGAAGGTTATTTTTACATTCAATTTAAACTATATAAATTTTAAAACTGAACAAATCACTGTTAATTTAAATTTTACGACTTCTATTACCCTCAGTATTATCAATATAATTTTTTTCCAAGCCTTCAAATTATTTTTAACAGACTTAAAATTCCAGATTAAATATTTTATCCAACTTCAAATTATTTAATTCAATAATTTAATTGCCAAATAAATTATGATATTCGTAATTTAAATTGATAATTAACCTTTAAATAGTTAAAATCAATTAAATATTCCGATATTAAATGCTTGAAAATTCCGGGTCGTCACATTCCTCCCCCTTGAAAGAATTTCGTCCCCGAAATTACTAGTTAGGAAGAATGATCCATAACCCATTAACTATCTTCTCAACTCCAAATAGTTTTTATCAATTTACCAACAAATCCTTTTATCAATGATACACTAATCTTTTTCTTGACTTTTCAACTTAACCATAAGTCCCAAGCCATATTACTTACTTAACAATTCAAATTCAAATTTAAAACCGAATTTGAATTATCAAAATTTTCTCAAAATTTCTCTAGCTCCCTAAATTCCCGAAAAATTTCGCCAGCATTTCCTTTGCGCGGCTGACTCGGTACAACTACAAAATGGCTCTACGGCCTCCCAAATCCAAAACGAAAACAAAAGGCCAAGTGGCTCAATCCAAATCCAAATTCCAATCAAATTTCATACCAAATTTAAATACATACCATTTGTCGGGCATTTCATATTCATCTCTTGAAATCAATCCAATTCTCTTTTTCCTTTATATTACCTGCATATCCTACTTAGTACTAATATCCAATCACAATATCCCAAAACATTTCATCGATTTCCTCACCAAATGACAATATCTATTCATTCCAATATTGTCTTAAATTATATTTGTAATGTCAATTTTTCATTTAAGAATTTACCATCTTAAGTTTAGTTTAAGTATTTTATATGCTTTTTATATTCATTTTCATCTTTCACTTTAGTCTATATCTATTTCTATTCAATTTTTTTCAATTTCATACGAATTCAATTTCTCTTAACTCTAAATTTCTAAACTTTAATTTCCATTAATAACTAATTCATATTATTACTTTCATTAGTTTCAACCACTAACTTATTTAAATTTTCTAGTTTGAAATTGTTTTGCCGTTAATAAATTTCCAAAAACTACCAAAAAAAAATTCTAACTCCCAAAATTTCTGAAATTTTTTGGCAGAGTCCCCTTTGTACGGAGGAGCTTTTGCAATTTGACAAAAGAGATAAATATATATACATCGACCCACACGGTCGGAAAAAAAAAACAGTTCATATTTCCTATTTTTATTGCGTAGGCGTACCTTATTTAGCATTTTAAGCAAGCGGCTTATTATTTTTAGCAAATAGCACAACCAAATCCAGCCACACGGCTTTCCGGTACCTGTACTTACTCAATTTAAACATGTAAGTGCCAAATATATGAAGTTTAACTATATTTCACTTGTTTACAATAGTTAAAACATAAGAACTCTAAAAGAAACTCATACCAAACATTTTTTTCTGTAAGCAATTTATATAGTTTCCATGCCAATTCAACCGTTTCAATTAATTTATAAAGCATTTTCAATCAATAACATTTTATTCTTTGCAATTTGACGAGATATATGTGAATAAATAAGCACTTGAGTTTTATAATCAATTTTAAATGGATTTCAACTCAATTTATACACAATTCTATTCTATTTTAAATTTATTCACAATCCATATATTCTCATTCCCATTGCATTTCCAATTTTAATCCATTCACTTGCATTTCATTCTGTTAATCAAACTAGTTCATACAAAACTATTAACATCTTAGGTTCGTCTTCATTACCAATTTAATTTCTCTTTTATTTTAATTCATTCACAACTATTTATTTAGCCCGACTTATTTCCATTTAAATTTCATTTACAATCCATCTATTTACATTTTATTCCATATTTGTTTATCCCAACTATTTTATTTAGCTCGGAAACAATCCAAGCTATTTCATTCAATAACCATTTCTCCACTTTATTTAAACCACACTTCATTTTGATTTTTATTTATTCTATCCATATATTTATTCAACATAATTAGTTTATCCACACAATCTATTAGGAATTTCATTTCTTTAAATATTATTTATGGCCCACCCAATTTTATTTCGATTCCAATTTATTTTTACTCGATTTAAATTCAATCCAATATCATTATACTTAATTCAAGTTGATTTAAATTCAACTCTCTTCCCGCTATTCAGCTTAAGTTAATTTACTTCAATTTAACTAAAATTTATACTTAAGCTCATTTTCATTTTGCAAACAAGTTCTCTTTCAATTTATTCAAATTTTATATTTAAGCTCATTTTAATTGATTACAAGGCCATTTCTAATTTATTTCCACTTATTTGGATTTTATTTGTAATTCAATCCAATTTCATCTTTAATTCAATACATTTCCAATTACATTTAATTTGTTAACACTTCATGTTAACTTTTAATTTTAAAACTCAAGTTCTGAGTTCACTATCCATTTTCAAATTACCACCTAATTTTATGAACTCACAGTTCAATTTCATTTTCTTCACCAACCATTTGAAGTCGAATTCAAT
The DNA here is from genome assembly GCA_030765085.1 of Allium cepa. Classification (NCBI taxonomy): domain Eukaryota; kingdom Viridiplantae; phylum Streptophyta; class Magnoliopsida; order Asparagales; family Amaryllidaceae; genus Allium; species Allium cepa. The sequence continues at coordinate 711,850,754 of CM060938.1, read as the reverse complement.
TTATAACTCAAGTTTTATTTCCAAACTTCATCATAAACTCACAATTCACTTTTGTTTAACATTTCATTAACCAATTTATTAACAAATTAATTCTCTCCCATTTATAGTCCAATACTTGATCTTTAACCCCAAATATCACTTTATTTACTTTTCTTGGTTCAATTTAGTTAATAATTCAAGTTTGGATTTTCTTTTCATTATCCAAAACATCAACCAATATTTATTTTGGATTTTCTATTCCACTTTCAAAATCTATAAGTCACAACCCACTATTTTCACAATTCCATTTATTATAGGTTTGAACATATTTATCTTTTATTTTTAACTCAGGCCCTCCATTTATTTATAGCCCAAGCATATTTTATTTCCATGGATTTTAAATTCTTTTATAAGTTATTCTGGTTTATTTATTTACATTCTCATTTCTTATTCAATTTACCTTTCATTTATCTAGATAAGACTTGTATTCCATTCATTAATTCAATTGACTTCTCATTCCAATTCAGTTTCTACTTTAACTTAATTTTATTTAACTCGATTCGATTTTAACTTTATTCGAATACAGCTGGATATTATTTTCAGCTTATTCAATTTATTTTAATCCAGTTAAATTTTATTCTCCAATCCAAGTTAATTTCATTTTTAACTTCTCTTTTAAATTCTAATTCCATTATCCAAAGCTTAAATTTCTTCCTGATTTACAAATCATTTCCATTTATAAGCTTACAACTTATCTTGTCCGGATTTTTAAACACACAGCTTTGATTTCAAATTGTTTTTGAAATCTCCAACATCTCAAAAATCAAAATTCTCAAAAATTAAACCAATCCTGGTTGTATTCTTAACAAATTTCTCTTGAATTTTCAAAAACAACTAGCTCTTCTGAGCAAATCAATTTTTTGGCAGCAATCCATCACTTAGAAATTCGAAAATGAATACTGATGATGCGGCCGTCATCATCAGAATTATTTTCCAATGATCCAAGTGATTTCAATGCTATATCACCTCCAAAATCCATTTAAAACAATTTTCCTTTCAGAAATATCTCCAAAACAATAATGCTATCATTTATCTTCAAATACTTCCAAATCTCCAGGATTTTAAATTTCCAAAGCCTTCTTAAATAAATTCTAACTATAATTTATTTGCACACCTTATGCTTATACAAATTCTCATTCCATTATATTTCAATTTATAATTTACATCTATAATTCATATTTATAAATTTCCTTTTATAACGAATTTACTCCTTTAAACTTTAGTTATATTTCAATTTCTAGTTAAATTTTCACTTAACAATGATAATACTTTAATATTATCATTTCTAGCATCCAAGCAACCATGTATTAACTAAGTAGTAGTTTTTTTTTTTTTAAACTATTTATATAAAAATATGTTTTTTTGGGTAAAATTATTTCACTTACCCATATTTAAAACAATATCGTGTCAATTGTTCTATTCAAGTGTTTAGAAACCCCTTCAATACAGTTGTACGGTCTGTACCGACGGAGGTTCATATGCCACTCAATAAACCAACCAACACAATATTAAAACAATTTATATTCACTAACAAATACGCGCTCATATCTATTAATACGCTCAAACTCATTTTAGAGTACTACAGACTCTAATTTTAAATGAGTAATTCCCACCAGAGCCAAGGCTATCTCCAACCTAAGCTCTGATACCAAGTGTAACAGCCCGCAAATCCGTACCCCTTGAAAGAACACTATTTTACCTAATTCAACTCAAGTTGCATAGAAATACGAACCATTTGGTTAAAGAAGAAGAGAGGTAGAAGAAGGAAATAGAAATCAACATCAGAATCTAACCATCGCAGTGGAATAAAATATAATAGATAAATAATAATCTTACTCAAAATCAAATATATCTGTTTACATATATTACATCATCAGAGTACATCAATCACAGATCACATCACTCACATACAAATGGATACATAGCAACTCAATACAGCGGAATATATATATATATAAACAAGTACGAGAGTACGTGTCATCATCCAGCTCGTCTCCTGAGCTCCATAGCATCAAATCCTGTATTCTATAATACTCGGTCTGACCCGAGCATTACAGTTAAATAACACCCGAGCCAGTCTGGAATACCAGCGTGAGAAAATCACACCCAATTGATTATTAAAGTTTCAAAAATCCTTTGAAAACAAAAGCATCTCGTAAGACCACGCCACAAATAAACATGTCGGGTTTTTACCTTACGATAGCTAAATCATTTTTATAGAAATCTTTTGATATTATAATAGTGTCTATAGAAAGTAAATAGAATCTAGCTGAAATGCTTGCATCTCACGTTTCAGCAATAGTTGGGCACAATCAAAACCGTACGGGCGCGTAGGGAAAATGGATTCCAACTAATGGCTAGGCACTGGGGTACCACCTGTCACAGTACCTGGTCTAGATCAGCGTACCGAGGAGCCACCCTAACTCCCCTGCAACACAAGACCGGAACCATCCTTTACTGGACAGTCCCGAGCAATATCACCCCGCGGTTGGGATCAGCAACCGCCCACACAGCCGAAATAAAGGGACATCTAGACAGGGATGACCTCACCCTCCAGTGGGGGCTACCCACGAAGCCTTGCTGCATATCCCCTGATTTTCAGCCATTCCCATTTGATGAGGCTTGAGGCTAAGCGTTGCCTTTAAAGAACATATCCCTTTGAATGCCCATCGTCCACCTGACGATGTTTTCGCAAGCATTCATCCATACAAGTCCGTTCCGGGTCCGAACGGAACCGAAGGCACTATTCCTACTACATCCATTTTGGAAATATCCTCAGGATTAGTAGCGACTAGCCCTTGCACTTCACTGCTCCATCTTCGAATCCAAAATCATTTACACGAAACGTATAAACCGGATCGAAGTGGTTTTCGAGAAATAAATCTCGATCCCGGTCTCTTCGAAACGATCAACGCATTGTCCAATATTGATAGTCGGTTATTTAACTATCAATTAATATTCACAAACATTCATCCAACAATAAATAATTTCCCAAATTATTTATTAACCTCAAAATATCTTCACAATATATATTTCTATTTTCAATCCTTTGAAAACAGTTTCGAAACCATCTTTCCTTCAGAATAAACTTTCCCCAATAGTTTCTATCTCCTCTGAAATCACCAAGCACAAAACTAGATTTCTAATATAATTTAAAACACTTAACTTTGAAAATATATACTTTAAAATACTTAGGATAAAACTACTTAAATAATTTGTTAATAATACCATATTATATGAATTTGAGAAAATAAGGTTACTTTATAAAATATAAAATCAGGTTTTCACTTTTAAAACAAATACTAAGTCACTTTTAAATAATTAATGCTATAATATATTAAAAGTAATACTTGCTTTAGAAATTAAATATTAGAAATAATATTTTTTTCAAAACATACCTTTAAACATTTTTTTAAAACTATTAACTTATATTTAAAAACTTATTTTGAAAACGTACTTGGTTATTCAGAAAGAAATTTCCAATCTCAATTACTTAAATCAAATTTCCCAATTGATTCCCAATTTACTCCATTGAAATAAATTTTTTTACTTATCAGTTCATTTCAAACATCATTAATTAAGGACTTTTTTTTTATTATTATTTTCAATTTAATTTTTAACTCCTTTAGCTGAAATATACAAATCTCAGGTTATTCCCAATTTCTTCTTTATTTCTCTTAAATAATTTAAATCCCCAATTTAAAATAAATGTTTTGTTTCTTTTAAACAATAACATTGAAATTTAAGTTCCATGAACTCTCCTTTATTCAAATTTTCCTTCTCATACACAAGATTTATTTATTAGAATTTTAAGGTCACTTTATTTCCTTTCCAGTTCATTCATAAATTTATTCAACTTTGATATAACTATTTTACTTACACTTTCACTACTTTTATTTCATTTCCAATCTCAAATTATATTTTTAGTAATTAATTTTTTTTTTGCCCGATTAAAACAATCAAGCCATAGCATTCAAATATTCCCACATAATTCATTACAGGATATCAAATATTCAGAACAGAGAATATTAAATAATTAAATAAATATGAGGGGTCCAGTTGGATCCCTCCAACCTGTTTCCCTGCATCCACAGATGTTAGCACAACATAATATCCATTCCAAATTATACCAGACTAAAGCACATCAATCAATTCAACCAATCAAGCAATTATTTAAATTTAATCATTTAAATTTAAATTATACTGAGTGAGATTAACTCACCTTTGCTTTTATTTGCAATCCACCTCAATATTGCCTTGGGTTATATCCTGATTTTTTGACCTTGAATAAACAATTTATATGATTTATTAATATTTGAATTGATCGAACAATTTATATATATATATATTTTCCTTTATTTTTATTTTACCATTTAATAAATTCCAACACAATCTAAAATTTACTTAAACTGATTCCCTATAATAAATTATTTTCAGTACTAAGATAAATTAAATAAGTTTATTAAGTACATTAACTGCCCTAAACTCATATTTTTAAAAGAATAACCTAGTAGCTTTAAAATGTGAATATGTATATTTATTTTCTTTGAAATTTTACCTATAAAAATAATCTATATATTATTATTATTATTAAATTTCGGAATATGTAACTGGGTGTATACATATAATTTTGCTGCAGTAGAATTTTTTTTTTTTATATATATATTGGAAAAAGAAGGATCATACCTCACTGCAAACACTCCTCAACGAAAGCACCAAAACCATCAATCTACTGCCTAAAACCATCCGTAAATCGACTAAAACTATCCCACAAATTCCACAAGCCACTGCCCAAAGCTACCATCACCGACTAACTTCACAATTCTAAACCAAACTACGACTTCAATCTTCACAACAGCCTCGACAATTCGACAATTCACCCCTCACTCGCAACCAGACCCACTCCTCATGAATGCAAGGATCGACAAAGGCCCAAAAACGATCTTGACTGCAGCACGATATCACCTCTCCTCCAAGCCCTCACGAATTCGATCACCCGACACACCGTGTACCCTAACTGCCCACAATTCACCCTAACCCAAACGAAGTCGCCTCCATAGATCGATTTGAGAATCGGCCGTAGGGAAGAACACGATCGATTTATAGCATCAGTCATTTGATTTTCAACCGAAAACGATTTCGTTTGAAAAAAAATGTTTCGACCGATAAAGAACTAGAATGAGAATTCACTGATTTGCAGGAGCATGGACGGATTTTGATTTCGATTGAAGAAAGAAAATGGAACTTCGGCTTCGATTTGAATTTGATTCGAATGGTAAAGATGAAGAAGAGAAAGGCGATTGATAACAACTCTCGCGGCCATGAATTTTGAACTACCGAGAGGAAAAAAAAATGGTTTCGAGATTTATTTTTTTCGGCTGTGTGGTTTTATTTTTATTTTTATTTTTTTAGGAATGAACTGATTGTCTTCAAGAGGAAGGAACCAAGATGTTAGCGTATTGAATAAGGTTTTGTGTACAGTGATTTGCAGTGAAAAAGAAAAATTCTGATGTGAATCGTTTAACCAGTCAACTATGCATCAATTATTTAAATTTGCGATATTAATTCTGGCACGTTTATATATCGTACGCTCACACAACAACTCCGATAAATACAAAATTTGAAATCCGATAATAATTCAATATTACGGACCCAATGAAACTGGTTTCGTCGAATTCCGAGACTATGCCTCGGAAGGTTATTTTTACATTCAATTTAAACTATATAAATTTTAAAACTGAACAAATCACTGTTAATTTAAATTTTACGACTTCTATTACCCTCAGTATTATCAATATAATTTTTTTCCAAGCCTTCAAATTATTTTTAACAGACTTAAAATTCCAGATTAAATATTTTATCCAACTTCAAATTATTTAATTCAATAATTTAATTGCCAAATAAATTATGATATTCGTAATTTAAATTGATAATTAACCTTTAAATAGTTAAAATCAATTAAATATTCCGATATTAAATGCTTGAAAATTCCGGGTTGTCACAGATTTTATCGGGATCCGAAGGTCGGCATTCTTACGTCCACTGTATCAAATGCCGCATAATCGAATGCCGGAAAATCGAACTGTTATGGCTAAGGAAGAAGAGGTAGAAGAAAAAGGTACAAGAAGTAAGAAAATAGAACAAAAACAATAATAGAATTTCACAGTCGCAGTGGAACAACAAATAATAGATAAATGAATAATCTTTAAAACAAAGAACTATATCAGTTAATACATTACATTATCATCAGATTATACAACAACAATATACAACACAATAAAATAATGGACAGTTGTAAAAACATGTCCTTACAAGTGAATCTACAGCGGTAAGATAATATCATATACAAGTGGTACGTCTCGCCATCCAGCTCACCACCTGAGCTCCATAGCACTCCTGAGTCCAGAATGTCCTGCTAACCTGACGCTAGGCTGCCCGTGGGGAAATTGGTAGGAACCCAAAGTTTAGGAAGGAAAAATAAACTTCAGGTTAGTCATGTGACTGGTGTGAGAACTTAAACAGTTTATCCTTAAAAATAAATAAAGAATTATTTTTAAAATTAGATTCACAATGCTTTTAGAAAATGAGACTACCATAAGGCCTCCCACACACACACACAATGCAAATGCAGAATCGAAGGAGATTTCTCCTTATGATAGTCAAACATGCTTGATACGCAAATTTTCTTTGATATTATTACTATAAATGCAAAGTGTTGGAAAACATTTTGAAAGTAATGATATAAATCTTAGCCAACATACGACCATTATCGTATGCCTACTATAACTACCATGTTCAATAGCAGGTTACCGCCACATTCCATAGTAGGTTATACAACTAAAACCTTACAAGTCTCGTATTGTTTCTTTGGATTTCAAACAAATAGTCAGGCCAAGGAACTTCCCATTGCCACATAGGTAAGCCTGTGGAAAGACACCCCGAGAACCTAACCGGATCTCTGCCAACACAAGGCCGGGTTACCCCTAACTGGGTAACTACTGACACGAATATGCCATCCCCCGGTCGCAACCGACCTAAATCCCGGGATTCACCAACAACAAAAAGTAATAAGTTTGCAGCAACAACATAGGTTAAGTATCAGGGCTCCATATCATAATACCACCTCTATCTAGAAGGAAATGACATACACTAAGGCGGCGCTATCCCCTAGTAACCTTGCTGCATCTTTCCTGTTTTGACCATTTTCGGGGAGTAAGGTCCGACGAAGTCTCGTCCACAAAGCTACGCTTTATACAAAAGCTACGCTTGATCAACAAATGCTCAACAGCACTTCGTATGCCACATTATCGATTTGGGAATATATCACTAGTAACCATCAACTACATAACCTCTGAGCTCGTACGTCTCAGAGAAGGGTTTTAAGTTAAGAGAATAAATTCTCCGCCACCAATAGAAATATATTTGATAGAAACCAGCTTTACATCTCAAATTATAACGTCAGACACACATCCATACAAGTCCGTTTGGGGATCGAACAGAATGAAGGCAGTTCTAAAGAAGTCCTTGCAATCCGGATATTCACTAATCACGACCGGACTTCCCGTCACAAAGGGTGATAAAATCTCTATATCGAAGATAAGTCGATGTAGAGTCATTCGACGGTAATCCTTCCGTTTTCAAAAATATCTGATCTTCAACACCGGTCTTCAAATGCTATCCATTACGACATATCACTTATTTGGAATGGGATTTATGACACAAAGGTCCTTTCCCGGCTAAACCGAATAACGAGCGCTTATTTTAAAAATAAGTGTAGCATTCAAATTCAAGCAAATCACAAAAGTACCTATTTAGAGGTAAACGTCGATAGTCGGTTATTTAACTATCAAGGCCAACAACCAAATATCCAGCACCATAACAATCACTAGGCCCTTTTTATTAATCTTTCATAAATTAATAACTTGCCAGATAATCACTTCAATTTACCTTTAAAAGATATATTCTCTAAACCATTTCAATTTCTTCATTCGAAAAGCAATTCCAAATACTTATTCATTTTCAATTTATCTTTAAAAGATAAAAACCCAAAACATTTCACTTCATATTGGAAAACATTTCCATACTTATTTAACAATAAGTAATTCACAAATCATTTATCTTCAATACCTAGAAAATATTCAATATACTTAAAACACGATTAAGTATATATTTTCTTCTTTTAAGGAAAATATTCTCTTAAACACATTTATTTGGGCCAAAACGAATGTTGCGTAAAACACCGTTACGACAACCCAAAATCACTAGTATAGGGATTCGAAATTAAGATAGATATATAAATCCCAATACTATACAAAACTTTTCCTTTCGAAAGACATTTACTATAACAACAATGTTATAGTCCATCTTTTCCTTATTTCTCGAAAACGTCTATTTCAACAATGAATGTTGAAATCTATGTTTCGACACTTAATACATTTTAAAACATCTTTAAAACGTTTTAATTCTATTTAAAATATCACTTCCCCAAAACACATTAATATATTATTCACTGTCCCAAAATCGTGAATATTCTTCGTTCACCAAATTCAACATTTTTCTACACATTTTATTTTAAAGGATTATCCACCGTCCAACATCGTGAATATATCTCCTTTAAAAATCTAAAATAATTGACTTATCAAAATAAGTCGATTTCGGATTTATAAAACAATGTTTATAAATCCCATTTACATGTTATAACAACTTCAACTTATAAAATCACTTTATTAACAAATTATATCCATACCCCATTTACACGCCAAAAATCCATATTTTAAGTAAATTTAGCTATAAATCTTTTATTTTACAAAATCTATTCATTTTATAACTTCTCAATTTATAAATTTATAAATTTCATTTACTTACTAAATCCATCCATTTATTATTTCATTTTAACACAAAAAAAACTCGTTTTATAATTCCAATATTTTTAATTTATAAATATCAATTTTATAAATCTTTTATATAAACCGTTTATAATAATTCAAAAATATCAATTCAAATCATTTTATAAAATCATTAACTCCATATTTCAAAAATCAATTTTCAACTATATTCCTCAAAAATCATAATTTTTATAACATTAAAACTGTAACGCTTATTTATTTAAAAAGAATCAATTCCAATTTTTTTTGACAAAACGTATACTTTCAAAAAAAATCACTTTAAAAATCCTTTTAAATTTAAAATCGTTACTTTAACATTTTTAAAACTCCAAAATAGGCGCAAGGCTGCAACAACACTAAATATAACAATTATGGCATCCAAAACATCATATATCATATGATAATAGAATATATCACAATATCCATAAATAAATCAATTACTGTTGAGGAATCTAATTGGATCCCTCCAACCTGTTTCCCTACATTCACAGATGTTAGCACAATACCAATCCCGTGTCAATACGGAAGATCGCGGTATATGGGATTTATAAAACAATATCCGCTATTATGCAGCGCAATAGGGTCTTATCTGCTATATAATTCGGGAAAATCAACTCCAAGTACATATATAATACCAATTTCACTTCAAGGTGAAATATCGCGGTATATGTGTTTAATAAATAACATCCGCTTAATATACGTTGTATAGGGTCTATTTCAAAACAACAGATAATAATTTATAATCCAAGCATACAATCAGGAATTTAAATCTAACTATTTAAAATTTAAATCGAAGCAATTCGATTGAGTGAGAAGTTCTCACCTTGAGTTTTCGATAACTGTTGTAGCGTTTTGTTACGAATAAAATTAAACACGCGTTTAATTTTACTCAAAATAATCACTAGCTCCAAACGACTCCAAACTAGCTACATTGCGTAGTGTTCGACAAAACGAACCCAACGCAAGTTGTTTCGTCCAATTCCGACCTCATATGAAAGAGTTACACATTTTTAAAGTTTGTACACATTATAATATAAATTTATTTACAAATCTTTTATTTAATTTAACCTAATAATAATCACAGCCGTTCCGTCCTAAATCAACAGATCCTGGCCGTCATTTCCATCTTCTTCCCCATCTTCATACGCGCCTAGGAAATCACGAACGAAACAAAGCCAAAGCCGCCCCCCAAACCCTAATGCACGCGACTCCTACGAGCCACCTGAAGTCGATTGAACGCCGCCATCTCGAAGAGCTTCGCGCGAGCCACCTTCGGCTAGAATATTGCCGAGCTTGGTCGCCAGTATCCCTCAAAAAACGTACGCAACTGTCGTGGCTTCATGCTCGAATTGCCGTCAATCTACTTCGTTAATTACGATCTTAACCGTTGAATACGAAGATCACATGATGCTCTACATTTTTCATGTTGAAAGTTTCTTGAATTGGAAGAAATCGAGGGATGAAGAAGAGTGTTTTCTGGCCATTAAAATTTCTTAGCCGGCAGCTAGGGTTTTGGAAGGTAGGTTTTGCAAAATAGAAGTAGGCAATGCCTTTTATAGAAAATTTCACAAAACACTATTCATCCAAAAAAATTCGAACTCCAAATCTCACGCAGTGACCGGCGTTTCTAGGGTTTACCACGCGTTCCGGACACAATGGAACATGTTTCGGATGCTAATTTGATCCCATGTGTGAGTTACGAAAATAAACGATCAAATTAAAATTAAATCGATTAAACTAATTTCTATGCGTTTTGGCTTGATCCGGGCAAACGTAAATCCGATTGATACGAAATTTAAAACCATACAATAATATAACATTACGGACCCGATGAAACTTGTTTCGTCGAAATCCGAGACTGTTTGAAAAATGACTATTTTCACCAGTCGCTTAAATATTAGAATATTCAATTTTCACAAATTAACTTTTAATTCAATTTTAAAAGTTCACAAACATTGTTCTTAGTCCAATATGATTTAATATAACTTTACAAATCATTTTTAATCATATTAAACCCAATTTCCAATTATTTCTGTAATTTCACATATTAAATTATCGATTTAATTATCCAACTAAACCTAGATATTTAAAATAAAATTTATTTGACCTACAAATTTCACTTGTTGATATTTAAAATCAATTAAATATTTGAATATCAAATGACAGAAATCCTAGGTCATTACAATCTTCCCCCCTTAAAAGAATTTCATCCTCGAAATTACCAATTAAGAAAAAAATGTCCCAAATTCATTAATTTTTTTCAAAACAATTCGTTCAAATTAAGTTTCAAATTCATTTAAATGATTAACTTTTCCAAAATCCATAGTTAAACCTCTTACAAAACTTCACTAATATTTTCAAATCCATATATGGTTATCTTTTCAAAACCAACTATATCGTTTAACCTTTAACTTCAAATCAAAACATAGTTTTCACAAAAAATTTCCAAAATTTCCCGAAAATTTTCTAACGCCATAAATTTTCAGAAAATTTCGCCATAACCTCCTTTGTACGGAGGAGCTTTTACAATACCACAATAGATATAAATACATATACATCGACCCACACTGTCGGGAAACAGAAAAACAGTTCATATTTCCTATTTTTATTGCGTAGGCGTACCTTTTTAGCATTTTTAAGCAAAGCAGTTATTTATTTAGCATTTTGTGCAACCAAAACCAGCCAAACATTTGCCCCGGTACCTATACTTACTCAATATAAACACGTAAGTGACATATATAAGAAGTTATTAATATTTTACTCTTTGAAACAACTACAACACATGCATATTAAAAGAAACGCATACTAAACAAGGTTTATAAGCAAATTATATGATTTCGACATTACTTGTAATTGTTTACAACCAATTTGTATACAACAACATTCATTTATTCATTTTCAATTAGTTTACATTCACTAATTTACATTCATATTTGTTCACTTTCAATTCAATCAATTTCCATTCAATTTAAATTTACTTAACTTCCAATTTGAATTTAATTGCTTTAGCTTTCAATTTTATTCATTCAATTGCATATGAATTTCTATTCAATCAATTAACAATAATCTAACAAACAATGTATATCTAATACAACCGAATTTATTCACTTTACATTCAACATTCATATTCACTTTGTTTACCTTCAATTTGGTTTAACATTCAATTAGCCTTAAATGTATTAACACTTATATCCATTATTCTATATCAATTCATTACATTCGATTATTAATATTCAATTTATTAGTTCAATTACTAATTTATTTTACAATAAAGTTGAATCTCTTTTATATAACTTAAGTTCATATTCATTTAATGACTTCATTTCATTAATTCGTTTTTGATACCATATAACAACCCGGATTTTTGAGACATTAAATTTTGAATATTTAATTCATTTTAAATGTTCAATGTGGATTTGGAACCAATTTTGGAATAAGAAGAATCGGGTTCAATCAATAAAATAAGTTATAAATTCAGAAATGGTAATTCAATTAAATTGGAATAATAATAATTAAATATTCAGACTGGGATTAAATTGGAATTTGGATATAAACAGTTATAAAAATGGTTTTAAAATGTATTTTTAAGTTCATTTGTTTATAAACAATAATGTTTGATTTTTTAGATGAATTTAAAATTGTCGATAAGTAATATTTGGGATTTTACATTAATTAAATAATGGGATTTAATAATATAAAAATGGAAATAATCATATTTTGAGTCGAAATGTTGCAAAATGATTTTCTAATGTGACTATAAATTTTATATGATTCATTTTTAAGTTAGTAAAATTTTAAAAGTAAAATTTTATGTGTTTTCGACGAATTTCAGAAATCGCTCAATTTAATCGCCGAATCAAAATTGCATTCCGGGACACAGTCCCGGAAGTTAACGAAATCAGTTCCATTGGATCTGTAATAGTTAGTTATTATCGGATTTCAATTTTCGTAGCAATCTGAGTTGTCGTTTGACCCCGGCAGCTTAAAACGCTTAGGAAATACTTTAATCGATTTAAATTAAAATTGACCATTTATTTCCGTAACTCGTGTACATGACCAAAGTAGCCTCCGAAACATGTTCCATTGTGTTCAAAACGCAGGTAAAACCCTAGAAACGCCAGGCGGCACATGTGATTTGGAGATCGTTAGAATAAGTTGGTTTATAATTGTTTTAATATTAAAATAATAAAAGTAAACGTATATGTATATATAATTAGAGCCGAAACACTAGTGAATTAACAGCCGCCGCTCCTATACTTTTAATGGCCGAAATTCATTTCGTTTCCCCTCGAAAATCTCTTGATCCGTGCTTTAATTTCTGAAACTCGCTAAAGGAAAGTCGTAGATCAGGGAGAGATCTACGCATCCAACGGTCATGATCGAGTATTGCAAAGTGGATCGACCAGAATGGCTCATGTTCGTCGGCCGTTCCTACATGTTTTCCAAGAGCTATAGGCGACCGAGCTTGGCCAGGCGCCAGGCATTGGTCGAGTTCGCGAAGGCGCATGCTGTGATGGGTTTGGATCGACATCTAGTGCCTTGGGGTGGTCGCGATTTCGAGCCCTAGTCAAAACTCATGTGTGTGCAATGTTCGGGTTCTTGCAAGGAGAAGTCGCGATGATGAAGAAGGTGTTCATGCGGCCTTGTTTTCTTTTTCTATCTCGGTCTATATTGTTCTGGTAAATTAATAAATAAACTAAAAGAAGAAATCAATTTTAGAAATTGTATTCAAAGTTTAAAATAGCATAACTTTTACAAGCATGCTTAGAATTCAACGAATTTGGTAGCGCCGGAATCGTAGCAGCGCGCTCTACACTGCAGCGCAGATCCGGAAGCAATTTGGACTGGTGAGAATTTTAGGTTAAATCGAATGCAGTTTGATTTAATTTAAAATTCAAACGCTCGCCGAAAACCAAGGTGAGTTTGACTCACTCACATCTGGAGTATTAGTTAATTTAAATAGTCGATATTTAAATGAATTGCTTGATTGGTTGAATATGATTGAATCGATATATGTTGTTGCGCTAATATCTGTGGATGCAGAAAAACAGGTTGGAGGGATCCAATTAGATCCCTCACAAATAGAAACTAATTTATATTCTGCGATATACATTATTTATTATTCTGTGATAATTTGTTTAGAGCCTGATATGCAATGTTTTATTTATATGCTGTGATGCATTAAATTTAAATTTTAAATTGTGTTGTGCTGTGATTGGGAGAACACAACCTAAATTTTTTAAATATAAATAGATGAATTGGGTTCAAAGAATATAAAAGAAATTCCTATGTGAAGGATTTTAAAAGAGATTAAATCCAAGGAATGGGTTGAAAAATTTCAAGTATTTGGAATTTGATTTCTAAGGGAATTTAGAATTGTTTAAATTAATAGCGAGATTTATTTTAAAGAATGCGAAGTGTGCTTTCTCTTGGAAATTTTGTTTTTTTTAGAAAGCTTTCAAATCTATAAATTTGCAATTTAAATATGTTTAGAATATTTTTAGAAGAAATATTATTTCAAAATGTTTTTAAGTGAAATCAAATATTTGACTAAGTAATTATGGTATTTAATTATTTTAAAAGAAGTATAGTAGTATCTAGTTTTCAAAAGAAAATTTTAATATGAATATTCGATTTAATAACCTTATTTTAAAAAGTTAAATTTTATTTAAAAATACATAGGAAACCACTGTATATTTCCTTAAGTATTATTTTCAATTAAATAATTTCTAGAAGCTTATTTTAAATATTTAAAACAAATGTTGAAAATGATTTCTAAGAAATAGCAATGTCTTTAAAATAAAAGAAGCTATTTTTAAAGTATGGAATGGGTATTTTACGGGATGAACGTAAAATTGATTTAGGATAAATCGTGTTGAACCGATAAAAAGAATTCTTTGGTTATTCTAAGATGGAAGTGTATTTCCCTGAGATGCCAAGTACATTCTTAAAGCTGATTTTTGAAAAGTTTGAAGCTTTATTAAAGAATGATTTGAAGAAATGTTTTAAGATGTAAGAATTTAAAGGGTAAACATTTATCAAAGTAGTTATAGAAGAAACTATTTTAAAAAGGGTAATTAGAACTATGTTTAAAGAAGATTATTATTATTTATACTTTGTAAAAATGGTTTATTTTAAAAATAATCAAACAAAGTTTATATGAAACTTGTATAGGATTTCATAGTTTTATTTAAAATATAGTATGACTTGACTTATTTTAAACATAATAGTTTATATTTCATTAAGTAGTTATATTCGAAACATTTTTAAAGGTATATAGATATATATGTGTATGTATGTATGTATATATTTTAACTAAGTATGTAAGTAGTGTTAATGTAAATCTTTTGATGTATTTTCAAAGATAAGGAATTTTAATTATTATTAATACTTGGATGTTTTCAGAGGAAGTAAAGATTTGGGAATCTATTCCATGAGGAAATTGGGTTTGAAAAGTGTTTCAAAAGGATTTGAAAATGGAAACATATCTTGTAAAGATATTTTGAGGCAATAAATAACGTGGGAAATTATTTATTGTATGATGGATGTTTGTGAATGTTAATTGATAGTCAAATCACCAACAATCAATATTGGACAAATGCGTTGATCGTTTCGAAGAGACCGGGATCGAGATTTATTTCTCGAAAACCACTTCGATCCGGTTTGTACGTTTCGTGCGAAAAACGTGTTCGGAGTCGAAGATGGAGCAATGAAGTGCAAGGGCTAGTCGCTACTAATCCTGAGGATATTTCCAAAATCGATGTAGTAGGAGTAGTGCCTTCGGTTCCGTTCGAACCCGGGACGGACTTGTATGGATGAATGCTTTCGGAACATCGTCAGGTGGACGATGGGCATTCTAAGTAAAACGTTCTAAAAGGTAACGCATAGCCTCAAGCCTCATCAACCGGAAATGACTGAAAATAAGGGATTATGCAGCAAGGCTTCATGGGTAGCCCTCACTTGAGAGTAATGTCATCCATGTCGAGATGTCCCTTTTTATTTCGGCTTAGTGGTGCGGTTGTTGATCCCAACCGCGGGGTGATCTTATTCGGAACTGTCCAGTAAGGGATGGTTCCGGTCTTGTGTTGCAAGGGAGCGGGCGTACTCCTCGGTACAGTGATCTAGACCACGTACTGTGATAGGTGGTACCTTAGTGCCTAGTCATTGTTGGAAATCCATTTTCCCTACGAGCCTTTTACGAGTTTTGTTTGTATTACCCACACTGTGGCTAGTAGCTGGAATTTAATAATGTAAGAATTTCGGCTATTTTATAAGTATTTATTTATAGACCTTATTATAATTGTAACGACCCTGAATTTTGGCCCTGGTTATTTAATAAATATTTAATCTGATTTAGTAAAATATGAACTAATTATTTTAAAATGAATATGATTTTGAGATAATTGCCAATTGTTTATATAAATTTGTATTTTAAAAGGGAATTTGATTTTGGAAATTTAAATAGAACTTTTTAATAATATTGACCTTATGTAACTAAATTAAAATACTGTACTTTGTTTACATTTGAAAATATATTATGGATGATAATATTTAAAATTTAAAATATAATTCTAACAAAATAAAATATAAATGTAGAACATAAATCAAATATGTGTTTATAACTTAATTTAAATAAGTGATAGCAAAGTACAAA
This sequence comes from Allium cepa, assembly GCA_030765085.1. Lineage (NCBI taxonomy): Eukaryota > Viridiplantae > Streptophyta > Magnoliopsida > Asparagales > Amaryllidaceae > Allium > Allium cepa. Next base: position 711,834,176 of record CM060938.1, on the reverse strand, counting down.
TGAAAATGAATGCAAATATAAGTAAGAAAATTTATTTTGAAATATAACTTGTATATTGACAGTTAAATATAAAGTACTAATGTAAAATTTAAAATAAGGATTAATCAGTTAAAACTTTATACAACATAACTTAATAATCTAAAATAAGAACAAAAGTATAAGATTCAAAGTAAAGTAAAATAAAATCAAATACAATGTAAAACCAAACTTTAACTATCATGTATAACTTATATAAATTAGAAGTTAACTAAACAAAATATTTTCATTTACAAATTGACAACAACTATATTGTATATTAATTATTCAAGTTAAAAACAATAAAACAATTTATTGTTACAAGCAAACCAAAGTAAATATACATCTGACCCAAACATAATTATTTTTCAAGTAAGAAATTCATAAAACAAGAATAAGTTTTGCACCATATCTTCACATATAAATTTAAACATAGAATATACAATAATAAAACAAATGTGCAAAGGAAATGTTCATCATTCACAAGTGTCAGTAAGTATGAAGAAACCTGACACATATTGTTTAAACAAATATCTGCAAACATGAAAAAAAGAAAGAAACTTGACTAACTAAGGAAGATTGAAATATAAACATTTATAATAACTTACCTTTTGATGCAAGCTACCTACTAAAGAATATAGCTCATATAAATGCATACAGTTAGTTCACAGTACAACATAATCTTAATTATGTAAATAAGTTAAACAACAATAGTACTGCTCTTCTGTTCTAGCACATTTTTGTGTTCATTTATAACATGCAAATCTTTATTTTGCAGTAATGAATCTGATTTACATGATTGAATAGCAGTGAGTTAAGTGTATAAAAATAATATATAACAGGCTTGATAATATATGAAACCTGTAGGAGATTATGCAGACAAGATTAATAAGATATTTATGTACTAATAGAATTAAGAGTAGGCAATAAGTACAAGAGCATTTAATGTTTCATTCTCTCAGCAAAGCTTTGGGCCGAATTCAGGATTATATATATAAAAAATAAAAAAATAAAAAAAAATAAAAAAAAGAGAAGCTTGCCTGATAAAACAAAAGTTGAAACAGTGTATTAACAGATAACACCTAACCTAGATGAAACATATTTCTTTCATAACTTCTTATATTCTATATATATAGATGTTCATCTTTTATTTAGTTTAGTCAGTAACATAACTATACCTGAAAGAAGAAAAATATAAGGGAAAACAGAGGAAAAAAAAAGAAAGAAAAGGAAATCTGCAAACAAACTCAACAACAAAACATAAAGAGCTTCAAGAAATTCGAACTGCAGTTCTTCAACAAATCTTTGCTTTTTGTTTCAACTACTTTTAGGTGAGTAAACATTAAATATAAAGTTTTAAGTTCAATTGAAGACAGTTAAGAATTTATTGATACTATTGTTTGCATATGTGATGGTTAACTCTGAATGCTTTGAATCTTCTCTGTGATTGGTTTCATGGTTGAAGTTTTTCTACGAACTCAAAATCTTACTTACCAGATTGATGTAAAGCTTAAGTTCTTCATTTAAACAAGATGATACACCTAAATCTAGATGAAAAAAACTGATTAAAACCTGTCTGTTAGAAAATGTACACTGTAAACTTAGTTACAGGCAACTAAGTGATAAATGGATAAAGTTTGATTGTTGTAAAACTTTAGTTCAAGTTTATATCTTGAAGTAACACTAAAATTTATGATTTTTAAAACCAAAGTGAAGCTTTTTAGCTTTGTATCCAAAGAGAAGTTCGGTTGTGAACTAGAAACGAATTTTTCCCAAATTCAGAAAATCTATTTTGATTAAGATGTTGAAACTTGGTTAGAGGGGAGTATTAACTACCCTGATCCTGAGAAAAATGTCAATTTACTTTTCTAATGCGTAAATTTCGAGCACGATCTCATTTTAGGGTTTGTTCTAAGTTTTTATGGAAGCGAATGTAACAAGGCTCGTACGTCGCCTATAAGCGATCGAGTTGCACGATTTTTTGGGAAATGTTGGCTTAGCATGTTGTCGTGGTGTGGTAGGATTTTAGGGGCTTCTGATGGTAAGTGCGGCGGTGGCTAAGGTGTTTTTGGGTGATGGGTTATGCTTCAAGGTTCGAAAGATCAGCTATATTTTGTTTTGTTGCATTTTTGGGTGATGCGAATTTGTTTTCATAGAGTGCTGGCAATTTGGGTCTTGCCGAGGGAGGTGCAGGTCGCCGTAACGTGGCTGAGGCGCCGTGCACGTGCACAGCGTGGAGATGGAAGCAGCGTTGTGTCAGTTCATGGCCTCGAGTTGCGCGCGAGTTTTGGGATGGTATGCTTCGGGTAGGAGTCGAGTCTGATGCGTGAATATTGAACCTGATATGTTAATTTAATTCTAAGTTCAAAAAAAAAAAAATTAAAACTGATGCTTTAAAAAAAAAAAAGAGTAGAGGAAGAAGAAGAGGTTCTGGGTAAAATAGGGGAAGAAGCAGTGGAACTCGGTGAAGTACCGTGTAAACTCAAGGGGGGACTCGGGTTTCCTTCATTCATGCAGTTTAGTTTCTGTTTTAAAAGTAAGTGTTATCAAATAGTTTTTGTTCAAACTGCAAACACTGTTTTCATGAGTTTGACAATTTAAAGCCCAAAAGTTTTAATTCAAGTAAATTATTTAATCAATGCTTTAAAGTGTTTAAATTCTTAATTATTATTTTAATCCAAAATTTATTTTAATTTAGTACAAAGTTAATTAACAATTGAGTATAGTCAGCCATTGTAATTGATTTTTAAAACTAATAAGGATCTCAAATGTTGAAATGTTAATTATGTTGAAATCTAATCTTAATTGATAATTTCAGATGTAAATAAAATAATTACTTTTTAATTGTAACTGGTGTTGGATCAACTGATTTATTAAGAAATTAATACAGTGTAATTGTCTACGTAAGGTAATTAATGAATGAAAGAATGCAATTTAATAAATAAATAATTAAGTTTTATTAAGATCATTAATAAATGATTAAAGAATAGTTAATTAAGAAATTAAGTGAAACAAATTGATTAAGTAATTGAGTGATTAAGGAAAAGCTAATTAAGTATTTAAGTAATTAAGGAGTTAATTATTTATTGTAATTAATGAAGTTTAATGTGAATTGTTTAAGTTAATTAATCAAGATTTAAATAATTAATTGATGATGTGATAAGTAAATTACTTAGAGAAGTAAATTAATGACTGGATATAATTGAATGAGAATGATTTGATAATGGAAGTAATTTGAGTATAATTACTTTGTGCAATTTAATCAAGGGATTGATTAAAGGAAATCAGATAAGAAGTAAATAAGTGATGTGATAAGAGTAATTAAAGGTGATTGATTACTGAGTAGTATTAATCAGGGATGATTAATAAATATAGTTTAATTAAAGATTTAATTACTTAAGGTAATTAATTTAATATAGGATAATGAAATGAAATGTAATTAGCAATCATTAAATAATGAAATTAATAATGAAAGATTAAAGAGAAATTAATTGGTGAAATTAAGAAGTAATGTAATGTATGAAATTGAAGGTTAATTTCTATATTTGGATAAGATAAATAGTTTGGAAGATAATTAAAGATGGTTACTCGAACTTGATGTTAATTAACCAAGTGGGATTAGGTGAAATGAATTTATTAATTGTTTGATAATTGGTTAATAGTTATATAAACAAGAATTATAATGGTTAAGTAATTAATTTAATTTACTTTAAATTAATCAGAGATGCAAGTAATTAATTTAATTCATTTTAAATTAATTATAGCTGATATGATTGCTTATATATGGATGGATGATATTGTTTACTCTGAATGGTTTGAAATTCCTAGCATGAGATAAATGATGCTGTGTGAAATGTATGCTTGATTGTAGTACGATAATAATATGGATTATCTGTTATGATTGCTTATCTGTTATGGTGAAAATGTTGATTATCTATTGTGATACTATGAATTATCTATCTGTGTGTATATGGATAATTGAGATTGAATTGTTTTAAACTTTAAAACAACTTGGCCCTAAAAGACACGTTTTGGATTTTGATGAGACTGGGATCGGGTTTCCACATTTGGAACATCCGAAAACCACATCGATCCAAATTAACGTTAGGTCGCGAATCTGATGTGAAGACGAAGATTCAGAATGCAAGGGTCGTCGTCGTTAACTCTGAGGGTGATTCCAAAATGAGTGTAACGAGATAATGCCTTCGGTTTCGTTCGAACCCGGAATGAACTTGTATGGATTGAATGCTTTCAGCACATCGTCAGGCGGACGATGAGCATTCTAAGTGATATGTTCTGCAAAGGTAATCGTAGCCTCAAGCCTCATCAACCGGGAATGGCTAAAACAGGGGAGATGCAGCAAGGTTAGGTGGGTCATGCCCAAGCAGGACAAGATATTTCTCCTGTCTAGATGTCCCTTTTTATTCGGCTTAGTGGGTGGTTGGGCGCGCCAACCACGGGGTTTATCTTGTTCGGGACTGTTCAGTAAGGAATGGTTCCGGCCTTGTGTTGCAGGGGATGAAGGGAGTAATCCTCGGTACGGTGATCTAGGCCTCGTACTGTGACGGGCGGTACCCCAGTAGCCCTGCCATTGTATGGAATCCATTTTCCAATAAGTGCCCACGGTTTTGATTGTATTACCCACTTTTGTGGCTAGTAGCTGGAATTTAATCATGTAACAATTTCGGCTATTTTCTATTTACTTGAAAACCCTAGACACTATTATAATATCATAGAATTTCCTATGAAATGATTTGGTTAGCGTAAGGTAAAAACTTACCCATATTTATTTGTGGGGAGTCTAACGTGATACCTTTATTTTCAAATATTTTCGAAGTTAAACAACTTTAACCGTTTACTCATACCAGACCCATGTCTGACCCGGAGTTTATTTTTGTTTTTCATAAACTCTCGGGTACCCAAATTTTTACGGGTAGTCAAGGGATTCAGGTTAGCTTTGACGAATTCTGGAGGAGCAATGGAGCAGGAGGCTTCAGCGTTGTAGATATCTATCTAGTTCCGCTGTGTTAGTTAAAGTATGTTGTATTTGAGATCTATGTAGTGACTGATGTATATATAACATTGTCAAATGTAAAATATTGTATAACTCTGATATATGTAAACTATGAGATTGTTATGTGATGTATTATATTTTATTCCATTCCGCTGTGAGATTCTGATGTTGTTGTTCTTTCTTTCTCTTTCTTTTCTATTTCTATCTCTTTCTTTCTTAATGATGATACGTCTTTCTGGTAGTAGAAGGGCGGGTCATCACAGTTGGTATCGGAGCTGAAAGGTTAAGCGAGAACCATGGCTCTGGAAGAGATTTGTCATTAGAGATAGAGTCGGTAGTACTCTAGAATGAGTCTGAGCGTAATAATAGATATGAGCGCGTACTTGTTAGTGAATATAAAATAATTTTATATTATGTTGGTTGATTTATTGAGTGGTATATGAACCTTCGTCAGTATAGTCGGCACAACTGTACCGAAGGGGTTTCTAAACACTTGAATAGATCAATTCGACATGATATTGTTTTCCAAAGTGGATGAATTAAAATAATTTCATCCAAAATCTATTTTGATATATATATAAAATAAAATAAAAAAATTCTGTAATTATTATATATAATTATAGTATTTGGATGATAATGCTAATAGACAAATAGGATTATAAAAATTTACAATGGCTTATATAACCAAGGAAGTAAGAAATTTAACTTGGAATTAAAATTTAAAAATGAAGTTGAAAATGAGGATTTATTTTGAATTAAGTTGAAAGTTTAATTTAATTTTGGAATTAAACTAATGATTAAAAATATAATAAATTAATGAAGTACATCAAATATATAATGTAAATGAATTTGGTGTGAAAATCTAATAGAAATAAAATTTTGGTTGAGATTTACTTAAGCTTAATAGTTGAATTTCAATTTAAGATTGAAATAAAATGAATTGAGATATGGATGATATTAAAATGAAATTAAGTTCTTATTTAATCAAATCCAAGTGGATTGGTAGATTAAAGAGAATGGTATGGTGCTTAATTTAATGGAAGTTAAAATAAACAAATTGAATTGGAATAGAATTCAGTTGAGATATAGATGGTGGTAAATAAATTAAATCCTTACTTAAATAGATAAAAGTAAGTTGATGTGAAATTGAATTGGAATAAATATATTCCGATAACTTGTAAAGGAAATTGGTAACACATTGATTAGGAATATTTTGATTGTAGATAAGTGTTCAATCTTGAGTTAAAATGAAATATGAATATATTCAAGCTTATATTGGGTAAAATGTGAAAATATGAATGTGAACAAAATTGTTTTGAATTTGGAAAAAAAAAATCCAAAATTTGAATTATAAAATAAAATTGAACACTGATAAAATAATAAGATGATTTTTGGAAGACAAAATCCAATTCAAGTATGGATGGAATAAATATGGCCTTGGAATAAATCAAAATAAAATAAATGGAAGTGAACTAATTTGGAATAAATGGGTTGATTGAATAGATTTATGAGATAATAATGGAATTGATCTAGGTGAGTACCAAATAAGCTGGAAATAAATTTAAGTGTGAAATTGAAACAAATAAATTAATTTAAGATTAAACTTTATAGAAGCGTAGCTTCAAGAGGAGTGAGAGTTTATTTAATAGAAGCTTGAATGATGATTTAAGTTGAATGAAATAAAATCTTTATTCAAATAGAATAGTTGGATAAAAAATTAAATTTGTATAAATAAACCCTGATGGCCTATCAAAAGAATTTAAATATTTGAAATACAAAGTATGCTTGTTTGATACAGGTAAGATCAAAAATTTAAAGTGAAAATGAATGAATGTAAATGTGGAGAATAAATAAATTTGGGGCTCATAAAGTTTAAAATTTAAAAAGTGGAATTATAAGCTAAAATACAATTATTTTTAACTTGGGAAATGAAATAGGTATCCAAACCAGGATTACAAACTAGAACTAAACTCAAGAACTATAATGAAGTGATTCTGTGGTGAAATCAATTATTGAATTGGAAATAGGAATAAACTAATTTGAAATAAATTAGTAAATTAAGTATGTAAATGAAATTAGAATTTGGTCAAATAAAGTTGGATGGTAAATTAATAAATTGGATGGTGAATTAAAATGAATGGGAAGCTGAGACCTTGAGTTATTTATATATAAAATTCAACTTGGATTAGAGTTGTATCTTATAGGATTGAATTGCCAGAACTGATGTCTGGAATTCATATTGTATCCCATGCATCTCATCTTGGAATTTTGTTTATGATCCATCATTAGTTGTAGAACTAGTAGTACAGGGAGATTTGGAAGTCAAGCGGATTTTGACTGTAGTTCGGAATCCTGTTCAGATTGTTGATCAACTGAGAGGCAACTCGGGAGTAAGTAGTGAAGCTTGTTGAGTGCAGTGGAGCGAGAATCTCAGTGATTGCATCTGGGAGACTCTGGATAGTTCTAGGAAAGTTTAACCGGATTTGTATTCGGATAGCTAGTGTTGCTTGTTAAGATAAACTGTTTGATTGTTTGCTATTGTATGAATGATATGTATGTGTGAATGGTTAGTAGAACAGCTTTTAAATTATCTTTGTTTTAAATTTCGGGGACGAAATTCTTTTAAGGGGGGAGGAATGTAACGACCCTGAATTTTGGCCCTGGTTATTTTAATAAATATTTAATCTGATTTAGTAAAATACGAACTAATTATTTTAAAATGAATATGATTTTGAGATAATTGCCAATTGTTTATATAAATTTGTATTTTAAAAGGGAATTTGATTTTGGAAATTTAAATAGAACTTTTTAATAATATTGACCTTATGTAACTAAATTAAAATACTGTACTTTGTTTACATTTGAAAATATATTATGGATGATAATATTTAAAATTTAAAATATAATTCTAACAAAATAAAATATAAATGTAGAACATAAATCAAATATGTGTTTATAACTTAATTTAAATAAGTGATAGCAAAGTACAAATGAAAATGAATGCAAATATAAGTAAGAAAATTTATTTTGAAATATAACTTGTATATTGACAGTTAAATATAAAGTACTAATGTAAAATTTAAAATAAGGATTAATCAGTTAAAATTTTATACAACATAACTTAATAATCTAAAATAAGAACTAAAGTATAAGATTCAAAGTAAAGTAAAATAAAATCAAATACAATGTAAAACCAAACTTTAACTATCATGTATAACTTATATAAATTAGAAGTTAACTAAACAAAATATTTTCATTTACAAATTGACAACAACTATATTGTATATTAATTATTCAAGTTAAAAACAATAAAACAATTTATTGTTACAAGCAAACCAAAGTAAATATACATCTGACCCAAACATAATTATTTTTCAAGTAAGAAATTCATAAAACAAGAATAAGTTTTGCACCATATCTTCACATATAAATTTAAACATAGAATATACAATAATAAAACAAATGTGCAAAGGAAATGTTCATCATTCACAAGTGTCAGTAAGTATGGAGAAACCTGACACATATTGTTTAAACAAATATCTGCAAACATGAAAAAAAGAAAGAAACTTGACTAACTAAGGAAGATTGAAATATAAACATTTATAATAACTTACCTTTTGATGCAAGCTACCTACTAAAGAATATAGCTCATATAAATGCATACAGTTAGTTCACAGTACAACATAATCTTAATTATGTAAATAAGTTAAACAACAATAGTACTGCTCTTCTGTTCTAGCACATTTTTGTGTTCATTTATAACATGCAAATCTTTATTTTGCAGTAATGAATCTGATTTACATGATTGAATAGCAGTGAGTTAAGTGTATAAAAAAAAATATATAACAGGCTTGATAATATATGAAACCTGTAGGAGATTATGCAGACAAGATTAATAAGATATTTATGTACTAATAGAATTAAGAGTAGGCAATAAGTACAAGAGCATTTAATGTTTCATTCTCTCGGCAAAGCTTTGGGCCGAATTCAGGATTATATATATATATATAAAAAAAAAGAGAAGCTTGCCTGATAAAACAAAAGTTGAAACAGTGTATTAACAGATAACACCTAACCTAGATGAAACATATTTCTTTCATAACTTCTTATATTCTATATATATAGATGTTCATCTTTTATTTAGTTTAGTCAGTAACATAACTATACCTGAAAGAAGAAAAATATAAGGGAAAACAGAGGAAAAAAAAAAGAAGAAAAGGAAATCTGCAAACAAACTCAACAACAAAACATAAAGAGCTTCAAGAAATTCGAACTGCAGTTCTTCAACAAATCTTTGCTTTTTGTTTCAACTACTTTTAGGTGAGTAAACATTAAATATAAAGTTTTAAGTTCAATTGAAGACAGTTAAGAATTTATTGATACTATTGTTTGCATATGTGATGGTTAACTCTGAATGCTTTGAATCTTCTCTGTGATTGGTTTCATGGTTGAAGTTTTTCTACGAACTCAAAATCTTACTTACCAGATTGATGTAAAGCTTAAGTTCTTCATTTAAACAAGATGATACACCTAAATCTAGATGAAAAAAACTGATTAAAACCTGTCTGTTAGAAAATGTACACTGTAAACTTAGTTACAGGCAACTAAGTGATAAATGGATAAAGTTTGATTGTTGTAAAACTTTAGTTCAAGTTTATATCTTGAAGTAACACTAAAATTTATGATTTTTAAAACCAAAGTGAAGCTTTTTAGCTTTGTATCCAAAGAGAAGTTCGGTTGTGAACTAGAAACGAATTTTTCCCAAATTCAGAAAATCTATTTTGATTAAGATGTTGAAACTTGGTTAGAGGGGAGTATTAACTACCCTGATCCTGAGAAAAATGTCAATTTACTTTTCTAATGCGTAAATTTCGAGCACGGTCTCATTTTAGGGTTTGTTCTAAGTTTTTATGGAAGCGAATGTAACAAGGCTCGTACGTCGCCTATAAGCGATCGAGTTGCACGATTTTTTGGGAAATGTTGGCTTAGCATGTTGTCGTGGTGTGGTAGGATTTTGGGGGCTTCTGATGGTAAGTGCGGCGGTGGCTAAGGTGTTTTTGGGTGATGGGTTATGCTTCAAGGTTCGTACGATCAGCTATATTTTGTTTTGTTGCATTTTTGGGTGATGCGAATTTGTTTTCATAGAGTGCTGGCAATTTGGGTCTTGCCGAGGGAGGTGCAGGTCGCCGTAACGTGGCTGAGGCACTGTGCACGTGCACAGCGTGGAGATGGAAGCAGCGTTGTGTCAGTTCATGGCCTCGAGTTGCGCGCGAGTTTTGGGATGGTATGCTTCGGGTAGGAGTCGAGTCTGATGCGTGAATATTGAACCTGATATGTTAATTTAATTCTAAGTTCAAAAAAAAAAAAAAAAATTAAAACTGATGCTTTAAAAAAAAAAAGAGTAGAGGAAGAAGAAGAGGTTCTGGGTAAAACAGGGGAAGAAGCAGTGGAACTCGGTGAAGTACCGTGTAAACTCAAGGGGGGACTCGGGTTTCCTTCATTCATGCAGTTTAGTTTCTGTTTTAAAAGTAAGTGTTATCAAATAGTTTTTGTTCAAACTGCAAACACTGTTTTCATGAGTTTGACAATTTAAAGCCCAAAAGTTTTAATTCAAGTAAATTATTTAATCAATGCTTTAAAGTGTTTAAATTCTTAATTATTATTTTAATCCAGAATTTATTTTAATTTAGTACAAAGTTAATTAACAATTGAGTATAGTCAGCCATTGTAATTGATTTTTAAAACTAATAAGGATCTCAAATGTTGAAATGTTAATTATGTTGAAATCTAATCTTAATTGATAATTTCAGATGTAAATAAAATAATTACTTTTTAATTGTAACTGGTGTTGGATCAACTGATTTATTAAGAAATTAATACAGTGTAATTGTCTACGTAAGGTAATTAATGAATGAAAGAATGCAATTTAATAAATAAATAATTAATTTTTATTAAGATCATTAATCAATGATTAAAGAATAGTTAATTAAGAAATTAAGTGAAACAAATTGATTAAGTAATTGAGTGATTAAGGAAAAGCTAATTAAGTATTTAAGTAATTAAGGAATTAATTATTTATTGTAATTAATGAAGTTTAATGTGAATTGTTTAAGTTAATTAATCAAGATTTAAATAATTAATTGATGATGTGATAAGTAAATTACTTAGAGAAGTAAATTAATGACTGGATATAATTGAATGAGAATGATTTGATAATGGAAGTAATTTGAGTATAATTACTTTGTGCAATTTAATCAAGGGATTGAATAAAGGAAATCAGATAAGAAGTAAATAAGTGATGTGATAAGAGTAATTAAAGGTGATTGATTACTGAGTAGTATTAATCAGGGATGATTAATAAATATAGTTTAATTAAAGATTTAATTACTTAAGGTAATTAATTTAATATAGGATAATGAAATGAAATGTAATTAGCAATCATTAAATAATGAAATTAATAATGAAAGATTAAAGAGAAATTAATTGGTGAAATTAAGAAGTAATGTAATGTATGAAATTGAAGGTTAATTTCTATATTTGGATAAGATAAATAGTTTGGAAGATAATTAAAGATGGTTACTCGAACTTGATGTTAATTAACCAAGTGGGATTAGGTGAAATGAATTTATTAATTGTTTGATAATTGGTTAATAGTTATATAAACAAGAATTATAATGGTTAAGTAATTAATTTAATTTACTTTAAATTAATCAGAGATGCAAGTAATTAATTTAATTCATTTTAAATTAATTATAGCTGATATGATTGCTTATATATGGATGGATGATATTGTTTACTCTGAATGGTTTGAAATTCCTAGCATGAGATAAATGATGCTGTGTGAAATGTATGCTTGACTGTAGTATGATAATAATATGGATTATCTGTTATGATTGCTTATCTGTTATGGTGAAAATGTTGATTATCTATTGTGATACTATGAATTATCTATCTGTGTGTATATGGATAATTGAGATTGAATTGTTTTAAACTTTAAAACAACTTGGCCCTAAAAGACACGTTTTGGATTTCGATGAGACCGGGATCGGGTTTCCACATTTGGAACATCCGAAAACCACATCGATCCAAATTAACGTTAGGTCGCGAATCTGATGTGAAGACGAAGATTCAGAATGCAAGGGTTGTCGTTGTTAACTCTGAGGGTGATTCCAAAATGAGTGTAACGAGATAATGCCTTCGGTTTCGTTCGAACCCGGAATGAACTTGTATGGATTGAATGCTTTCAGCACATCGTCAGGCGGACGATGAGCATTCTAAGTGATATGTTCTGCAAAGGTAATCGTAGCCTCAAGCCTCATCAACCGGGAATGGCTAAAACAGGGGAGATGCAGCAAGGTTAGGTGGGTCATGCCCAAGCAGGACAAGATATTTCTCCTGTCTAGATGTCCCTTTTTATTCGGCTTAGTGGGTGGTTGGGCGCGCCAACCACGGGGTTTATCTTGTTCGGGACTGTTCAGTAAGGAATGGTTCCGGCCTTGTGTTGCAGGGGATGAAGGGAGTAATCCTCGGTACGGTGATCTAGGCCCCGTACTGTGACGGGCGGTAGCCCAGTAGCCCTGCCATTGTATGGAATCCATTTTCCAATAAGTGCCCACGGTTTTGATTGTATTACCCACTTTTGTGGCTAGTAGCTGGAATTTAATCATGTAACAATTTCTGCTATTTTCTATTTACTTGAAAACCCTAGACACTATTATAATATCACAGAATTTCCTATGAAATGATTTGGTTAGCGTAAGGTAAAAACTTACCCATATTTATTTGTGGGGAGTCTTACGTGATACCTTTATTTTCAAATGTTTTCGAAGTTAAACAACTTTAACCGTTTACTCATACCAGACCCATGTCTGACCCGGAGTTTATTTTTGTTTTTCATAAACTCTCGGGTACCCAAATTTTTACGGGTAGTCAAGGGATTCAGGTTAGCTTTGACGAATTCTGGAGGAGCAATGGAGCAGGAGGCTTCAGCGTTGTAGATATCTATCTAGTTCCGCTGTGTTAGTTAAAGTATGTTGTATTTGAGATCTATGTAGTGACTGATGTATATATAACATTTTCAAATGTAAAATATTGTATAACTCTGATATATGTAAACTATGAGATTGTTATGTGATGTATTATATTTTATTCCATTCCGCTGTGAGATTCTGATGTTGTTGTTCTTTCTTTCTCTTTCTTTTCTATTTCTATCTCTTTCTTTCTTAATAATGATACGTCTTTCTGGTAGTAGAAGGGCGGGTCATCACCATAATATCAGTGGATTTCTATAAAAAGTGTTTTAGCTATCGTAAGGTAAAAACCTGACATGTTTATTTGTGGCGTGGTCTTATGAGATGCTTTTGTTTTCAAAAGGATTTTTGAAACTTTAATAATCAATCGGACGCATTATTCTCAGCTGGTATTCCAGACTGACTCGGGTGTTATTTCATTATAATGCTCAGGTCAGACCGAGTATTATATGTTCAGGATAGGATGCTATGGAGTAGGAGAGGAGCTGGAGCCCGAGATGTATTATTCGTACTTATATATATATTCGCTGTTATGATTGTATGATTGTTTGACTGGTAAATATTATTGTATGAGTTACTCTGATGATATTATGTGTAAAACAGATATAGTTTCATTTTGTGTAAAGATCTATTATTTACTGTTATATTTTATTTCCGCCGCGACTGTGAGATACTGATATTGTTTAGTTTTCTTCTTCTTCTATCTCTTCTTCTTTAACCCTAATGGTTCGTATTTCTGTTCCACTTGAGTTAATTGATGTAGAATAGTGTTGACTCAAGGGGTACGGATTTGCGGGCTGTCACACTTGGTATCAGAGCCAGGTTGGCGACAACCTAGGCTTTGGTGGGGAAATTTCTCAATAAACAGAGTCAATAGTACTCTATAATGAGCTGAGCATGTTAATATATATGAGAGCGTACTTTTTAGTGAATATAAAATTGTTTTTATACTGTGTTGACTTATCGGTTGAGTGTTTATGAATTCTGGTCGGTACGGGAAGTACAACCGTATCGATAGGGGTTTTTAAACTCTTGAACAAGATAAACCGACATAGTATTGTTTTTAAAGTGGGTAAATGAAATAATTTTACCCAAAATTATATTTTGATATAAAAGGAATAATTTTCTAAAATTATTATATATATATATATATATTTATATTTGGATGATTGGTTGTTTATACTATAATCAAATAAGAATCTAAAATTGATCTAAAATTTGAAATGGTTATAATCAATAGAATTCTATAAGTATAAATTATGCAGAAGAAGAATAACTAAATTTAAATTGAACTAGAATTTAAATCCCGAGAATTTTGGAAAGGTTTTAAATGTGTTGAAACAAAGGTTTGGAAATTTAAAATCTTGGGAATGTTTGCTAAGGTGTTTGAAGGCAATAATGGTATATTGATTTGGGAAGTATTTTTGAATGGAAACTATTTTGAAATGAATGTGGGAAAGTAAGGAAGCACTGAACTCACTTCGGTCGCTGGAAAAAAATCCTGATGATGTTGGCCACATCATTAGAATTCATTTTCGAGTTTCTAAAGTAATGGTTTGCTACCAAAGTAGTTGGTTATGATATTGTGTGGACTTGTTGGGTATAACAGTTGTTTTGGAAATTTCAAAATGGGGAAATTATGTTGGTACAACCAAGTTGTTTTGGAAATCCGGAGATTTGATTTGGTATACCAAGTAGGTGTGAGTTGATTATTGTTTCAAAATGATTTTGAGATAAAACCGGGTAATTGAATTCTAGTAAATTCTATTTAGATAATGTGAAAGTTAAAATGAATCAACTATTGAGCTTATTAAGTAAAGTTGATATTAATAAGGAAGGAATGAAATTTTTAATCTTGGATTTAAAATTTAACTTCAGTAAATGGAAGTAAATGAAATATATGGAAGTGAATAGAAAATTTGAATTTAATTTGGGATAAGTTAAATAAATTGGACTTAGAATTAAATTGAAGTGGGTTAAATATAAATGTAAGTTGACTTTGTCATTATGGACCATTGTGTAATAAATTGTACCCATAAGCTAGTAAGAGTTATACTTATAATCTAAAAAAAGATTGTTGTGAATTTAAATGGTGAAAAGAAATTAATTAAAGGAAAAATTGTATCCGTAAAAATTCAGTTATGTATTATATATATATATATATATATATATATATATATATATATATATAAAATTTGGAATTGTTATTATAAGATGTGAATGGATTAAAATGAGTAATACAAACTTTTAAGTAAATAATTTGGTGAACTCGAGGATAGAAATCAAATTTGTAATCCGAGGTAAAATGGAATTATAATCAAAAATGAGAAATCGTTGGATAGTATGGTGAATTCAAACTTAATCTCAAATGAAGTGTAGATTGAAATAAAGAGGAGAAATTATAAAAGACGTGAATGAACTTAAGTTAGTAAATAAGCTTTGAACTTGTATATGAAAAATCAAAATTTGATTGAATTGTATTTAACTTCGATTAAATAAAATTAAGCTGAATTTGGAATAAATTAAAATTAAAATTCAGTTGTGTTATGAGCAAAATGAATGTAATTAAATTCTTATTTAAGATAGTAAAGGAAATAGTATAAATTCAAGATAGCTAAATAAATTGGGTTGAACTTGAATTTGAATTGGAAAAGAATTAAATTTGGAAAAGAAATTTAATTAAGTTGAAGGATATTGTATGAATAAAATTTTAACTCAACTAAATTCAAAGGAATTATTTAAGAATGAATTTAGTGTAAGCTAAATTAAATTAAAAGAAGCTTGAAGATGAATTTAGCGTAAACTAAATTAAATGAAATTTGTACTAGCATGGATGAAATTTTGGTGGTTTGTTAAGAGAATTTTGAAAGAAAAATAAAAAACCAGTTCTAGTATGGAATTTAGTTTTGGCAGTAAAAAGCTGAGAGTGTGAATGAATTATGGAATTAGATTATAATAATGATGGTTTGAATTATAAATAAATTCAAATGAGTGGAATAATTTAAAAATGGTCATGTTATCAACAAAATTAAGAATAAATCGAGGAGATGAATTAGATTCCAAATGGATTGAACAAATAAACAAATTGAATTAAAGTTTGTAAATGAATTGGAATTTGGTTGGATGAGAATCAAGTGAAAATGAAATAAAATTGATATAAGATGATAATGAAAATATTATGGAACAACTTAAGAAAATTGGAAAATAATTGTGATCGAGCTTTATAATGTGGTCTTGGGTAAATTTGTTTTGATAATAAAATTTAAATGCAAATGAAAGGATTTTAATTAAATATTGGGATAAAATAAAAGTGTATGAGTTGCAAATATTACAGAATGGGATGATATTAATATAAATCTTAAGTTGGATGATAAGTTTGAAGTGAGAATAAGGAATTAATTTAAAAATTGCAAGGAAATAAAAATATTTTGGATTTTGAAAATTCCGAATGAAATAAAATTCATATAAATCTAAGTTGAAATTAATTTTAATGGTTATAAGCTTAAGTGATGGTCACTTGCTTGGATAACCTTAAATTTGCATAGAAATTGGTCGTTTTGTTGTAAACACAACCTTAATTGGCTTAAAGAAACAAATTGAAATGGGTTTTGAATCAATTGGGATGAACTGAAATTTTATTAAGTGATTTTGCATATGAATGGAAATGGAGCATGAAAGAAATGTAAATACTTCAACTTGAAGGTAAAATTTGGTTGTGAATCAATTTGGAATTGAATTGAAGTAAAAGGATATACCTAAGGCATATGATTGAAGTAGAAATGAATTGGTTGTAATAAATATGAAGGGTATATAGTGAACTTGAATATAAATTATTCAAGTGAAATTTGGACTTGTATAAGAAAATTTTAAAAAGGTGATTGAAATCTTTGAATTGCTAATAAAGTATGCTTAACATTGTTAGACTATGAAGTTTGGGTTTGTAAAGAGAATTTAAAATGATGTTGAAATGGTGAAATTTCTTATAAAGGAAGTTAACATGCATAATTATGAAGTTCACTTGTTTAAGCTTTGTAATTGATGTGTTTGGGATAGTTTAATGAAGAGAACGCTGATAAATGCTCATATTATTGGAAAATGATGTGTTTGTTTAAGTAAGTACAGGTATGAGAGGCAATGGATTGAGTTGGAGTGCGTATATGCGATACTTTTTAGCTGGTTGCTTTTAAAATGCTAATAAAGGTACGCCTACGCAATAAAAATAGGAAATATGAACTGTTTTCGGTTTTTTTCCGACTACGTGGGTCGATGTATATATATTTATCTGTATTGCGATATCGCAAAAGCTCCTCCGTAAAATGGAGACTCTGCCAAAAAAAAATTCGAAAATTTTGGGAGTTAGAAAATTTTTGGAAATTTGAAAATTTGTAATTAACTTGGAAAGTTGTCTTAAGATGATGTTGAAACAAAAGCTTTTGAGTACAAATAAAGCAAATGAGTTTGGATTAGAGCTAAAGGGTTTTGGGAAGTGTACATAAGTTTTAACTAAAGAAGTTTGGGTTAAGTTAATGAGTGTAGGAGCATTTTTTCTACCTTAGCAAATTTCGGGGACGAAATTTTTATAAGGGTAAAGGAATGTAACAACCCGGATTTTTGAGCCATTAAATTTTGAACATTTAATTCATTTTAAATGTTCAATGTGGATTTTGAATCAGTTTTGGAATAAGAAGAATCGGGTTAAATCGATAAAATAAGTTATAAATTCAGAAATGGTAATACAATTAGATTGGAATAATAATAATTAAATATTCAGACTGGGATTAAATTGGAATTTGGATGTAAATAGTTATAAAAATGGTTTTAAAATGTATTTTTAAGTTCATTTGGTTATGAACAGTAATGTTGAATTTTATAGATGAATTTAAAATTGTTGATAATTAATATTTGGGATTTTATATTAATAAATAATGGGATTTAATAATATAAAAATGGAAGTAATCAGATTTTGAGTCAAAATGATTCAAAATGATTTTTTAATGTGATTATAAATTTTATATGATTCATTTTTAAGTTAGTAAAATTTTAAAAGTAAAATTTATGTGTTTTCGACGAATTTCAGAAATCGCTCAGTTTAATCGCCGAGTCAAAATTGCCTTCCAATGCACAATCTCGGAATTCAACGAAATCAGTTCCATTGGATCCGTAATAGTTAGCTATTATCGGATTTCAATTTTCGTAGCAATCTGAGTTGTCGTTTGACCCCGGCAGCTTCAAACGCTTAGAAAATACTTTAATCGATTTAAATTAAAATTAACCGTTTATTTCCGTCACTCGTGTATATGACCAAATTAGCCTCTGAAACATGTTCCATTATGTTCAGAACGTAGGTAAAACCTTAGGGATGCCATGCGGCACGTGTGATTTGGAGATCGTTAGAATAAGCTGCTTTATAATTGTTTTAATATTAAAATAATATAAAGTAAACTTATATGTATATATAATATGGGCCGAAACCCTAGTGAATTAACAGCCGCCGCTCCTATACTTTTAATAGCCGAAATTCATTTCGTTTCCCGTCGAAAATCTCTTGATCCATGCTTTAATTTCTGAAACTCGCTAAAGGAAAGTCGTAGATCAAGGAGAGATCTACGCATCCAACGGTCATGATCAAGTATTGCAAAGTGGATCGACCAGAATGGCTCGTGTTCGTCGGCCATTCCTACACATTTTCCAAGAGCTATAGGAGACCGAGCTTGGGCAAGCGCCGGGCAGTGGTCGAGTTCGCGAAGGCGCATGCTGTGATGGGTTTGGATCGACATCTAGTGGCTTGGGGTGGTCGCGATTTCGAGCCCTAGACGAGCTCGTGTGCGTGCGATGTTCGGGTTCTTGCCAGGATAAGTCGCGATGATGGAGTTCATGCGGCCCTGTTTTCTTTTGCTATCTTGGTCTGTATTGTTCTGGTAAATTAATAAATAAATTAAAAAAAGAAATTGATTTTAGAAATTGTATTCAAAGTTTAAAATAACATAACTTTTACATGCACGCTCAGAATTCAACGAATTTGGTTGCGTCGGAATTGCAGCAATGCACTCTACACTGCAACGCAGATCCGGAAGCAATTGGGACTAGTGAGAATTTTAGGTTAAATCAAACGCAGTTTGATTTAATTTAAAATTCAAAAGCTCCCCGAAAACGAAGGTGAGTTTAACTCACTCACATCTGGAGTATTAGTTAATTTAAATAGTCGATATTTAAATGAATTGCTTGATTGGTTGAATATGATTGAATCGATATATGTTGTTGTGCTAATATCTATGGATGCAGGGAAATAGGTTGGAGGGATCCAGTTTGATCCCTCACAAATAGAAATTAATTTATATTCTGCGATATACATTATTTATTATTCTGTGATAATTTGTTTAGAGCCTGATATGCAGTGTTTTATTTATATGCTGTGATGCATTAAATTTAAATTTAAATTGTGTTGTGCTGTGATTGGGAGAATACAACCTGAAAATTTTAAATATAAATAGATGAATTGGGTTTAAAGAATATAAAAGAAATTCCTAAGTAAAGGATTTTAAAAGAGATTAAATCCAAGGAATGGGTTGAAGAATGTCAAGTATTTGGAATTTGATTTCTAAGGGAATTGAGAATTGTTTAAATTAATAACGAGATTTATTTTAAAGAATGAGAAGTGTGCTTTCTCCTGGAAATTTTGTTTTGTTTTCAGAAAGCTTTCAAATCTATAAATTTGCAGTTTAAATATGTTTAGAATATTTTTAGAAGAAATATTATTTTAAAATGTTTTTAAGCGAAATCAACTATTTGAGTAAGTAATTATGGTTTTTAATTATTTTAAAAGAAGTATAGTATCAAGTTTTCAAAAGAAAATTTTAATATGAATATTTGATTTAATAACCTTATTTTAAAAAGTGAAATTTTATTTAAAAATACTTAGGAAACCACTGTATATTTCCTTAAGTATTATTTTCAACTAAATAATTTCTAGAAGCTTATTTTAAATATTTAAAACATATGTTGAAAATGATTTCCAGGAAATAGCAACGTCTTTAAAATAAAAGGAGCTATTTTTAAAGTATGGAAAGGGTATTTTACAGGTTGAACGTAAACTTGATTTAGGATAAATCGTGTTGAATTGATAAAAAGAATTCTTTGGTTATTCTAAGATGTAAATGTATTTCCCTGAGATGCCAAGTATGTTCTTAAAGCTGATTTTTGAAAAGTTTGAAGTTTTATTAGAGAATGATTTCAAGAAATGTTTTAAGATGTAAGAATTTAAAAAGTAAACATTTATCAAAGTAGTTATACAAGAAATTATTTTGAAAAGGGTAATTATAACTATGTTTAAAGAATATTATTATTATTTATACTTTGTAAAATGGTTCTATTTTAAAAATAATCAAACAAAGTTTTATATGAAACTTGTATTGGATTTCATAGTTTTATTTAAAATCTAGTATGACTTAACTTATTTTAAAGATAATAGTTTATATTTCATTAAGTAGTTTTATTCGAAACATTTTTAAAGGTATATATATGTATATATTTTACAACTAAGTATATAAGTGGTGTTAATGTAAATGTTTTGATGTGTTTTCAAAGATAAGAAATTTTAATTATTATTAGTAGTTGGATGTTTTCAGAGGAAGTAAAGATTTGGGAATCTGTTCCATGAGGAAATTGGGTTTGAAAAGTGTTTCAAAAGGATTTGAAAATGGAAACATATCTTGTAAAGATATTTTGAGGAAATAAATAACGTGGGAAATCATTTATTGTATGATGGATGTTTGTGAATGTTAACTGATAGTTAAATCACCGACTATCAATATCGGAAAAATGCGTTGATCGTTTCGAAGAGACCGGGATCGAGATTTATTTCTCGAAAACCACGTTGATCCGGTTTGTACGTTTCGTGCGAAAAACGTGTTGGGAGTCGAAGATGGAGCAAAGAAGTGCAAGGGCTAGTCGCTACTAATCCTAAGGATATTTCCAAAATGGATGTAGTAGGAGTAGTACCTTCGGTTCTGTTCGAATTTGGGATGGACTTGTATGGATGAATGCTTTCAGAACATCGTCAGGTGGTCGATGGGCATTCTAAGTGAAACGTTCTAAAAGGTAACGCTTAGCCTCAAGCCTCATCAACTGGGAATGACTGAAAATCAGAGGTTATGCAGTAAGGCTTCGTGGGTAGGCCCCACTCGAGAGTAAGGTCATCCCTGTCTAGATGTCCCTTTTTATTTCGGCTTAGTGGTGCGGTTGCTGATCCTAACCGCACGGTGATCTTATTCGAAACTGTCCAGTAAGGGATGGTTCCGGTCTTGTGTTGCAAGGGAGCGGGCGTACTCCTCGGTACTGTGATCTAGACCACGTACTGTGATAGGTGGTACCCCAGTGCCTAGTCATTTTGGAAATCCATTCTCCCTACGAGCCTTTTACGAGTTTTGTTTGTATTATCCACACTGTGGCTAGTAGCTGGAATTTAATAATGTAACAATTTCGGCTATTTTATAAGTATTTGTATATAGACCCTATTATAATATCAGAGGATTTCTATAAAAAGTGTTTTAGCTATCGTAAGGTAAAATCCCAACATGTATGTTTGTGGCGTGGTCTTACGAGATGCTTTTGTTTTCAAAAGGATTTTTGAAACTTTAATAATCAATCTGGATGCATTATTCTCAGCTGGTATTCCAGACCGACTCGGGTGTTATTTCATTATAATGCACGGGTCAGACCGAGTATTATATGTTCAGGATAGGATGCTATGGAGCAAGAGAGGAGGCAGAGCCCGAGACGTATTATTCGTACTTATATATATATATATATATATATATATATATATATATATATTCACTGTTATGATTGTATGATTGTCTGACTGGTAAATTGTGACGCCCCACCTCTATACCCACGCTAGCCAAGAACACTACGGTGTAGTGCTGTCGACTAGCACGGAGAATAGGGCTGTTGAGGAGCGACCATCCGTGTAATTTCTTTGCGCGAACATTGATATGTCAGATAGTACAGCATGCATTTCATTTAAGGAGGAAATCCGACATACCGATGCAAACTCAAAGCTATCACGCGGTGGCTATATATAATCCTCGGAAACAAATATAGAAATAAGCATAACATAAATCAGTCACAGATAATTCATATCACAACGGCGGAAATAGATATGAATAAACCACACTTAAAAGTGTTTATCAGAGAAGTGGTCTAACAAGATCCACAATAACACAGAAGATTTTAAATAAATGCGGAACACAGATTGAACAGAAAAATCTCATATATATAATAACTGATGGCAGTTACAATACATTTGATATGGTACATATGATGCAACTACAACAGTTGACTCAGGAAGTTATACATACAAGTACATTTTCAATATAATATACATGAATACATATCTTCATATACAATTACATCGACTACTATACATGACGACTACTCCAAAAGATATGAAAGAACTTCATAGCTCAAGCAGCATCCCGAAGCTAAGAATCTACAACCTGTGAATACTCGGTCTGACCCGAGTATTAAATTCAAAAGAAAATAATACCCGGGTCAGTCTAATTCAAACTCAGAAATTAGTGCATAGAAGCAGTAATAATACGAAAAATATCCTAAAATCAAAAGCAGATAGAATATTAATCAAAGAAATACCGGGTGGCTGCAGTTCACGCTTGCGTGCACTGCCGCACCACAACAGTGATGATGTAACCAATGAATACCGTGCGGCTGCAGTTCACGCTTGCGTGCACTGCCGCACCACAACAGTGATGATGTAACCAATGAATACCGTGTGGCTGCAGTTCACGCTTGCGTGCACTGCCGCACCACAACAGTGACGATGTAACCAATGAATGTAAAAGATGTACACAATGAATGTACATAACAAACTGCACACGACAAAAAGAGTCAGAGGTGCACGAGAAGAAGTATACTCCAATGAGCAAGTGCACCAGGCAGTGTACAACAAGAAGACACAGCCGAATGAAGGTGAGAGCACCAATGAAATGGCACCACAACACACATCAAAAAGGGCAGACTGCAAATGAATTGCAGCTAGTACAAGATCACAAGGCAATGGCTCCAACAAAAATGAATAAGAGGAATGCAATTGATTTATAAATGATTGGCAACAAGTATGTGGAATATGCTTGTAAAATACTGGACAACACAAATATGCATTGATACACAACAATCAACTAAATGATGTCTGTGTGCCTAAAATGTCAGAGGCAATATAAATGCAACTGCACATAAATGAAGACTCCATCGAGCTCATTGCATCCCAAATGCTCAAATATACAACAAGTGTATACATGTACATGAAAACAGCAGACAACTTAACCTGACCAAGAATTGCATTAGCATGAATGAACACAACAGTGCCCAGATGAGTCAAAAACAACAAGGCACTGCAACGAATTCCAGTAACATTTAATGAAAATCAATGCTGCATCTCAACTAAACAAGATATAAAAATTGGTAGTGAAACAATCACAATATATTTCACAAGCTAAGGCCATAGTCTCATGCAAACTGGAAGTCAGTCCAACTCTGGGTACAGACAGGTGGGAATACTAGCATGAAATCAGTGAGCACTTCGTATATGCAGGCCAAAATAAGGTGACAACAATTAATAGCTCAACTGTGTCAAGTGGAAATAACCAATTGCACTAGCAACTGAAACTGTCTCGAGGTGAATGAGAACAAATGCAAAGTCTAATGAATGCAACAAAGACCAAACTGCAGCATACCAGAGAAAGTGAACTGACATGCAAACTGCCACAAGACCAAAGTGTATGAACATGGAAGCAGTACACACTGCTATCAACCACAAGTACAAGACATGTCAACAGCAATGAAACAAGTGACAACATCTACTCAAGGCAACAGTGCAGTACAAGCACAGAGAGCAAATGCAAGTATGCAAATGTAGACTACACTCACACATATATACACACAGGTATGTATGTATATACATGAACTAGATTGAAGCATACTGGAATACAAAACTGCAAGACCAAACAACACAAGGAAGGAACTCGACCAAGTACACAAGTGCAACAGACACACATGGTGAACAAGACACAGTGCAGTGCAATTTAAGCACAATATCCACAACAAACAATTCAGTAACCAGAAGCAACAACGTGTAGAGGGATAACCACGAAAACGAACAGCTCGAAACGATGAAGCCAGGGACAATATGTAGTTCGAAATCAAAACACATGCCGAAATTAAAATAGTTCAAGCAATGACCGAAGTCAATACTCAAAGTAAATACACAGTCGAACGGCCGACAATTCAAGGGACGAATTCAACAACCAAATACGAACGAAAGTCATCCAATTCGAACACTAATAAACACGAGATAGGAATTAGATGTGAGTAACATAAAGTACTCACCTTGTCGACGAATTTGGAAGAAGCCAAAGCCAAAGTCCAGCCAAGCCGACAAATCGAAGTCGAACTCCATCAACTCGAAGTAGCCAGAGAGAGACCAACGAGAATCGATCGAAGTAGGATCGGCACATCAAAAGCCCTAATTGAATCGGAGGAACGAAGCCCTAGATCTGAAAGAGGAGCGGCCATGTTTTTCACGAATGAAGAAAAAGAGAGAAATGGGTTTGAATGAACGAAAATAAGAAAAGGGGATGGGTTATGTGCTTAACAAAATAATCACGGCCCAATAAACAAAAATGAACCACTATTAAAAATCAAAAACCCCTCAAACTTTATAACCATTTGTAATTAAAAATTTAAAAACTTCAATTTGAAAATTGACGAAAATATCGGGTTGTTACAGACTCCCCTCCTTAAAGAAATTGCGTCCTCGCAATCTTAAGGAATAAATGGACAAAAGGTAACAACCATAAAAGCATGTCATCTTAAAATGACAAAATTTGAAAATAAGAAGTTCACCATATAGAGCAGGAAAGAGAAAGCCTGAAGGTGTTCGCTCAAAGTCAAATCTGGTGAAGCTTCAATTTCTTTAACAATACCGGGCTCAAGAATAAAAATCGAAATCCCAAAGGCATTTTCGTAGAAGGAAGGCGCGTGAAACACGTCATGAATAACAGAAAATTGAGCCGGTAATAAGAGGCGATAAGCCAAGAAACCAATACGTCCAGTGATAGGAAATGGCCCAATATATCGAGGCACTAACTTTCCCGATCGACTGAGACGTAAAACACCTTTCATAGGTGAATCACGAATAATTTGGAACAACAGCGTAGTACAATAACTGTACGCCCAATGAACCGATAACCATAAAAGAACATCAGACGCTATTCCATAAAGGAGATGAGACGAAGCTCGATATAACGAAATATATCAAAACGTCCGATGAACTTGGAAAAAGGATGATTCCATTCGGACATCATCAAAGAAACAACCACTTGTTGTCTACGACTGAGTGCAATTGGCAACACGATTTCCCTTCCTGGGAGAATACAAAGAACATCAAGATCACAAAATGCGAGGAACTTGAGTCAACGTGGTTGACGTAAATTAAGTTCTTTATGAGAAAATAAATATTCCCAAGATTCATGATCAGGGTAGAGAACAAATTTCTTACCCAAAAATAATGATGCCAAAGTTTTAAAAGCGAAACCAATAGCCACGATCACTAGATCATGAGTGGCATATCTAGTCTCAATAGGCATAAATGATTCAGAAGTACAAGAAATAGCATGTTTTCTCTAGCAAGAGAACAACATCCAAACCAATACGATTAGCATTGGTACACAAGATAAGGTCTTGATTCCACTCGGGAATCGCAAGAATAGAAGTATCGAAAAAGAGTTGTTTTTGAATAATATTCTTTTTTCGAAAAGCTAAATCTTTCAAAAATCGTGTCTGATTGTCTCATCAAAGCGTCTAGGAGATTCCTATCGATAACGTTGATCAAGCGCATCGACCAGAATTCTTAAAGCACTCAATGGGCAATACAAGCACAAAATCATCTTTTAATTCCATATAAGAAATTCACAATTTTCAATCTCAAACGGACAAGTCCGGAATTAAACGAATCAGTAAAAGAAAGGGGTCATAGTCCTCGATTTTGCTGAAATGTTTAAATCGCTTCCTCATTCTTTTGAAAGCGTAAGCTGTAAAAATTTTGAAAACAATTTTTTTTTTATTTTGAAACAATTTTTTAAAACACGTGATTAAAACAGCGACATCACAAGCAATTGACATCAAAATATAATACCAACGAATTTTCATTCGTCAAAAATGTCACAAGAATCTTCTCAAAGATAGAAAGGGATATCATACCCTAAACTTGTATTCATAACAAGTCAATGACACAAGAATTCACCAATGCATCAAAAATTGATAAAACTTATCAATAGAAATCACGAAAATTGGTGAAGCACAAATTCCGGAAGACTACACAAGAAATCCAGAAATCACAAGATGAGAGTACGAAAACTCAAATGGGAGTTCGGAAACTCGAATGAGAGTATGAAAACTCAAACGGGAGTATGAAAACTCGAACGGGAGTATGAAAACTCACCTACACGCGAGCATGAAATCTCATCAGCACATGTAACGCAAAGCGAGAACGGGAGCATGAAAACTCACCTACACGCGAGCATGAAAACTCATCAGCACGTGTAACGCAAAGCGAGAACGGGAGCACGAAAACTCACCTACATGCGAGCATGAAAACTCATCAACACGTGCAATGCAAAGCGAGAACGGGAGCACGGAATCTCACCTACACGCGAGCATGAAAAATCATCAACACATGCAACGCAAAGCGAGAACGGGAGCACGAAAACTCACCTACATGCGAGCATGAAAAATCATCAACACGTGCAACGCATAACGAGACGCTATCTCATGGTTGCAAGCCATAAATCTTGACACACGAATGGCCCGAAGACCGTGGGGCGCTACCCCACATGTGTGAGTCGGAATCACACAGATTGAGGTCTAGACTAACCTCGCAAACAAAAGGAAAGTATGTGTGAATGAAATCACACAAATGGTGTCTAGACAATCCCCAAAGCCCAAGAGACATGTGTGAGACGAAATCACACCGATGGGGCCTAGTCTAACCAAAAATCAAAAAGGTATGCGTGAATGGAATCACACTGATTAAGGTATAGGCTAACCGAAAAACAAAAGGTATGTGTGAATGGAATCACACAAGTGGTGTCTAGCCTAACCTTACAGATAAAAAGGTATGTGTGAGTCAAAATCACACCGACGAGGCCTATGCTATCCACGCCGACAAAGAGATATGTGTGAGTCAAAATCACACCGACGAGGCCTAAGCTATCCACGCCGACAAAGAGATATGTGTGAGTCAAAATCACACCGACGAGGCCTAAGCTATCCACGCCGACAAAGAGATATGTGTGAGTCAAAATCACACCGACGAGGCCTAAGCTATCCACGCCGACAAAGAGATATGTGTGAGTCAAAATCACACCGACGAGGCCTAAGCTATCCACGCCGACAAAGAGATATGTGTGAGTCAAAATCACACCGACGAGGCCTAAGCTATCCACGCCGACAAAGAGATATGTGTGAGTCAAAATCACACCGACGAGGCCTAAGCTATCCACGCCGACAAAGAGATATGTGTGAGTCAAAATCACACCGACGAGGCCTAAGCTATCCACGCCGACAAAGAGATATGTGTGAGTCAAAATCACACCGACGAGGCCTAAGCTATCCACGCCGACAAAGAGATATGTGTGAGTCAAAATCACACCGACGAGGCCTATGCTATCCACGCCGACAAAAAGATATGTGTGAGATGAAATCACACAAATGGTGTTTAGGCTAACCGAAAAGGTATGTGTGAACGAAACCACACAAATGGTGTCTAGCCTAACCAAAAAGAGACATCGCACAATTGCTAGTCTAAATCATAAGAATGATCGTCATGATCAACGAGAAGTGTCAATTACACTAAGTTAGTGAATATAAAAGTTTAGCTTCATGTCCCATAACCACTTGCTTAACTCAGATATTTACGAACAAACTGTAAATCTTCACTAATAAAATTGTCACTAGAGGTTCAATCGAACAAGTCCAAGAATTAACCGACGAAGTAAACGCAAGCGTTTCATACCACTTGTTTTACTAAGCCGTTTAATTAGATTTCTCATACGAGTGAAATAAAGATTTGTATATACTAGTAGATTGGAAAACGGTTTGAGAAAAAGAGTTTTGTATTGAAAATTGAAAACATTTTGATAAAGAGTTTTGATATTTACTACTAGTATTGAAACCTTTATATTTTTAAAGTGACAAATCACAAAAATGATTGTAGAAACAATCAATCACAAGAATTCACGTTCGAAGACGTGAATAGAATCGAATGAAATCGATTAAAATTTGGAAACCAAATCAATTCACAAGAATTCACATACAAAGACGTGAATAGAATCCGAAGGAATCAATATTGAATCCTTCAAAAAGTATGTTCACAAAAATCCCGAAGAAAATATCACCAAAGTTGCTAATAAATGATAGCAACAAATCGGGAAAATAATCAAGAATTGATTAAATTTAGAAATCAAATCAATTCACTAAAATTCACATTCGAAGGCGTGAATAAAATCCAAAGAATTCGATTCCAAATCCGTCAAAGTTGGAATACCCAAAAATTCCAGAAATAGAAGTTATCAAAGTCGATAAAGGCGATAACAACTAATGGAAAAGAAGAATCGATTATCAATTGGAAAAATCAAAGCAAAACGAGCAAGGTACTCGAGACAGAAAATAGCAGGGCAAAAGTCGATCAAGTCAGCGACTCTATCTCAACTAAGCACTGATAAACTTTTGATTCTTTACAAGATCCAAAAGTCGTTGGGCAGATATGAATATGCCATCCAGAGATGGACTACTTGATTGAATAGCACTAAGATTGCCAGATTCAACCAAATCTTCTTCTTTAAGAAAGGAAAGAAGAAAGAAGAAGGTGATATTCACAAAAATGAATTTCAATCAAACTTGATTGATAAAACAAGGAATCATAAAGAGAATAGGATAGAACGGTACGAAGACCCGAATTAAATCCTAAAGCACGACTCCTAAATTAGACTTAGGACGATGATCCTTGTTATAGTAATTCCATATTGTTCCGAAGTTTGGCTCTGATACCAAGCTGTGACGCCCCACCTCTATACCCACGCTAGCCAAGAACACTACGGTGTAGTGCTGTCGACTAGCACGGAGAATAGGGCTGTTGAGGAGCGACCATCCGTGTAATTTCTTTGCGCGAACATTGATATGTCAGATAGTACAGCATGCATTTCATTTAAGGAGGAAATCCGACATACCGATGCAAACTCAAAGCTATCACGCGGTGGCTATATATAATCCTCGGAAACAAATATAGAAATAAGCATAACATAAATCAGTCACAGATAATTCATATCACAACGGCGGAAATAGATATGAATAAACCACACTTAAAAGTGTTTATCAGAGAAGTGGTCTAACAAGATCCACAATAACACAGAAGATTTTAAATAAATGCGGAACACAGATTGAACAGAAAAATCTCATATATATAATAACTGATGGCAGTTACAATACATTTGATATGGTACATATGATGCAACTACAACAGTTGACTCAGGAAGTTATACATACAAGTACATTTTCAATATAATATACATGAATACATATCTTCATATACAATTACATCGACTACTATACATGACGACTACTCCAAAAGATATGAAAGAACTTCATAGCTCAAGCAGCATCCCGAAGCTAAGAATCTACAACCTGTGAATACTCGGTCTGACCCGAGTATTAAATTCAAAAGAAAATAATACCCGGGTCAGTCTAATTCAAACTCAGAAATTAGTGCATAGAAGCAGTAATAATACGAAAAATATCCTAAAATCAAAAGCAGATAGAATATTAATCAAAGAAATACCGGGTGGCTGCAGTTCACGCTTGCGTGCACTGCCGCACCACAACAGTGATGATGTAACCAATGAATACCGTGCGGCTGCAGTTCACGCTTGCGTGCACTGCCGCACCACAACAGTGATGATGTAACCAATGAATACCGTGTGGCTGCAGTTCACGCTTGCGTGCACTGCCGCACCACAACAGTGACGATGTAACCAATGAATGTAAAAGATGTACACAATGAATGTACATAACAAACTGCACACGACAAAAAGAGTCAGAGGTGCACGAGAAGAAGTATACTCCAATGAGCAAGTGCACCAGGCAGTGTACAACAAGAAGACACAGCCGAATGAAGGTGAGAGCACCAATGAAATGGCACCACAACACACATCAAAAAGGGCAGACTGCAAATGAATTGCAGCTAGTACAAGATCACAAGGCAATGGCTCCAACAAAAATGAATAAGAGGAATGCAATTGATTTATAAATGATTGGCAACAAGTATGTGGAATATGCTTGTAAAATACTGGACAACACAAATATGCATTGATACACAACAATCAACTAAATGATGTCTGTGTGCCTAAAATGTCAGAGGCAATATAAATGCAACTGCACATAAATGAAGACTCCATCGAGCTCATTACATCCCAAATGCTCAAATATACAACAAGTGTATACATGTACATGAAAACAGCAGACAACTTAACCTGACCAAGAATTGCATTAGCATGAATGAACACAACAGTGCCCAGATGAGTCAAAAACAACAAGGCACTGCAACGAATTCCAGTAACATTTAATGAAAATCAATGCTGCATCTCAACTAAACAAGATATAAAAATTGGTAGTGAAACAATCACAATATATTTCACAAGCTAAGGCCATAGTCTCATGCAAACTGGAAGTCAGTCCAACTCTGGGTACAGACAGGTGGGAATACTAGCATGAAATCAGTGAGCACTTCGTATATGCAGGCCAAAATAAGGTGACAACAATTAATAGCTCAACTGTGTCAAGTGGAAATAACCAATTGCACTAGCAACTGAAACTGTCTCGAGGTGAATGAGAACAAATGCAAAGTCTAATGAATGCAACAAAGACCAAACTGCAGCATACCAGAGAAAGTGAACTGACATGCAAACTGCCACAAGACCAAAGTGTATGAACATGGAAGCAGTACACACTGCTATCAACCACAAGTACAAGACATGTCAACAGCAATGAAACAAGTGACAACATCTACTCAAGGCAACAGTGCAGTACAAGCACAGAGAGCAAATGCAAGTATGCAAATGTAGACTACACTCACACATATATACACACAGGTATGTATGTATATACATGAACTAGATTGAAGCATACTGGAATACAAAACTGCAAGACCAAACAACACAAGGAAGGAACTCGACCAAGTACACAAGTGCAACAGACACACATGGTGAACAAGACACAGTGCAGTGCAATTTAAGCACAATATCCACAACAAACAATTCAGTAACCAGAAGCAACAACGTGTAGAGGGATAACCACGAAAACGAACAGCTCGAAACGATGAAGCCAGGGACAATATGTAGTTCGAAATCAAAACACATGCCGAAATTAAAATAGTTCAAGCAATGACCGAAGTCAATACTCAAAGTAAATACACAGTCGAACGGCCGACAATTCAAGGGACGAATTCAACAACCAAATACGAACGAAAGTCATCCAATTCGAACACTAATAAACACGAGATAGGAATTAGATGTGAGTAACATAAAGTACTCACCTTGTCGACGAATTTGGAAGAAGCCAAAGCCAAAGTCCAGCCAAGCCGACAAATCGAAGTCGAACTCCATCAACTCGAAGTAGCCAGAGAGAGACCAACGAGAATCGATCGAAGTAGGATCGGCACATCAAAAGCCCTAATTGAATCGGAGGAACGAAGCCCTAGATCTGAAAGAGGAGCGGCCATGTTTTTCACGAATGAAGAAAAAGAGAGAAATGGGTTTGAATGAACGAAAATAAGAAAAGGGGATGGGTTATATGCTTAACAAAATAATCACGGCCCAATAAACAAAAATGAACCACTATTAAAAATCAAAAACCCCTCAAACTTTATAACCATTTGTAATTAAAAATTTAAAAACTTCAATTTGAAAATTGACGAAAATATCGGGTTGTTACATAAATATTGTTATACGAGATACTCTGATGATATGATGTGTAAAACAGATCTAGTTTCATTTTGTGTAAAGATCTATTATTTAGTATTATATTTTATTTCCGCTGCGACTGTGAGATTCTGTATTGTTTAGTTTTCTTCTTCTTCTATCTCTTCTTTTTAACCCTAATGGTTCATATTTCTGTTGCACTTGAGTTAATTGATGTAGAATAGTGGTTACTCAAAGGGTACGGATTTGCGGGCTGTCACATAATAAAATCAACTTTATTCAACATTACTTAAGTTATATTCCTTTTAAACATCATGTGTTTAACTTAACTTAAACTTCCACTTCAACAACATATCTAATCCAGTTAAAATCCAATTCAAATTCTTTTTAAAACTTTCCTTCAGTTAAATTTCAAATCATACATTTTATCATACTAATTCAAATTTATTTCAACTTTACTAAAATTAAACCTTTATTATCTCATATTATAAGTTCAAAACTCATTTTACTTATATTTATCAATTACAACTTGGATTTTAATTTCAAATTTGTTTCTCACAACAAAATTCAATTTCAATTTACTATGGTAGCAAATCTATCACACAGAAACTTGGAAATGATACTGATGATGCTGCAGTCATCACCCTTATTATTCCCCAGCAACAGTAGTGAATCCAATGCTTTAAATACTTTCAAAATTTTCCTTTTATTCATAAATCACGTTTATAAATCCTTTTCTCATATAATTTCACTATTTCACTTTTAGTTTTGAAAAATAACTTCCAAAATAAACAGGATTCAAAATTTCCATGTTCATAGTTCAAATTCAATTTTTTTTATTTACAAGTCATATTATAGTTTCACTTCTTATATATAAGATTATTTCTCAATTATAAATCATATTAATTATAATTCCATACTTATAATTCATTTGCTCATATAATATCTTCTTTTATAATTGTTGTTTTTATTTAGATTATTAAAACAACTTTTGTCAACTTATACATATTCTTACATTTTCAACGACCAAACAATTCAATTTATTATATATACTTTAATAATTCGAAAAAATTATTCCTTTATATATATATATATAATATAATCGAGGTAAAATTATTTCATTTACCCAATTTAAAACCATATTATGTTGATTTATCTCGTTTAAGAGTTTAGAAACCCCTATCGATATAGCTAGCTAGACTGCACCGACCAGAATCTATAAACAATCAACTGATAAGTCAACACAATAACAAACAATTTCATATTCACTAAAAAATACACGCTCATATCTATTATTACACTCAAACTCATTCTAGAGTACTACTGACTCTATCTCTAATGAGTAATTTCCAACAGAGCAAAGGTTATCACTTACCATATGCTCTGTTACCAAATGTAACATATCGATTTTATCGGGATCCGAAGGTCGGCATTCTTACGTAAACTGTATCAAATGCCGCATAATCGAATGCCGGAAAATCGAACCGTTATGGCTAAGGAAGTGTAACAGCCCGCAAATCCGTACCCCTTGAGTCAACACTATTTTGCAAAAATCAACCCAAGTTGTACAGAAATACGAACCATATGGGTTAAAGAAGAAGAGGTAGAAGAAGAAAAATAGAAAACAACATCAGAATCTAACCATCGCAGCGGAATAAAATATAATAGATAGTAAATAATCTTTACTCAAAATCAAATATATCTGTTTACATATATTACATCATCAGAGTACATCAATCACATCTCACATCAATAACATACAATGGATACACAACAACTCAAACAGTGGAATATATATATAAAACAAGTACGGATATACGTATCGTCATCCAGCTGGCCTCCTGAGCTCCACAGCATCGTATCTTGTATCCTATAATACTCGGTCTGACCCGAGCATTATAGTTAAATAACACCCGAGTCATTCTGGAATACCAGCGTGAGAAAATTTCACCCAATTGATTATTAAAGTTTCAAAAATCCTTTGAAAACAAAAGCGTCTCGTAAGACCACGACACAAATAAACATGTCGGGTTTTTACCTTACGATAGCTAAAACAATTTTTATAGAAATCCTCTGATATTATAATACGATCTATATACAAATACTTACAAAAATAGCCGAAATTGTTACATGATTAAATTCCAGCTACTAGCCACAGAGTAGGTAATACAAACAAAACTCGTACAAGGCTCGTAGGGAGAATGGATTTCCAACCAATGACTAGGCACTGGGATACCACCTATCACAGTAAGGGGCCTGGATCACCGTACCGAGGAGTACGCCCGCTCCCCTGCAACACAAGGCCGGGACTATCCCTTACTGGATAATCCCGAGTGAGATCACCCTGCGGTTGGGATCAGCAACCGCCCACTAAGCCGAAATAAAAAAGGGACATCTAGACAGGGATGACCTCACCCTGCTTGGGTGCTACCCACCTAGCCTTGCTGCATAACCCCTGATTTTTCAGTCATTCCCACTTGATGAGGCTTGAGGCTAAGAGTTACCTTTTTAGAACATATCCCTTAGAATGTCCATCGTCCACCTGATGATGTTTCGCAAGCATTCATCCATACAAGTCTATCCCGGGTTCGAATGGAACCGAAGACACTATTCCTACTACATCCATTTTGGAAATATCCTCAGGATAAGTAGCGATTAGCCCTTGCACTTCACTGCTCCATCTTCGAATCCAAAATCGTTTTTTTTCACGAAACGTACAAACCAAATCGAAGTGGTTTTCGAGAAACAAATCTCGATCCCGATCTCTTCAAACTATCAACGTTTTTGGCCAATATTGATAGTCGGTGATTTAACTATCAATTTTTATTCACAAACATCCAACAAACAATAAATAATTTTCCCAAATTATTTATTTATTGCAAAAATATCTTCACAAGATATATTTTCACTTTTCAAATTCCTTTGAAAGCAGTTTTCAATACTATCTGCATTTCTCAGAATAAATTCCAAGTATTTCTATTTCCACTGGAATTACCAAGCACAAATCTAGATTTTTAAAATAATTTAAAAACACTTTACTTATAAAAATATCCTTTATAATGTTCAAGTTAAAATTACTTTAATAATTTGTTAAAAAATACATACTCTATGAATATTTGAAAATAAGATTACTTAATAAAATATAAAAATAGGTTTCTACTTTTAAAAACAAATTACTAAGTTACTTCTTAATAATTACTGCTTAAATATATTAAGGAAATACTTACTTTAGACTTCCAATATTAGAAATAATAGATTTTACAAAACTTGATTTCTTTTAAAAACAACTTTAAAACATTTAATTTATAATTAAAATTTACTTTTAAAAACGTGTACTTGGCCATCCATAGAAAATTCCAACTTCAAGCACTTAAATCAATTTTTCCCAGATTGATTTCCAATTTATTTTATTTGAAATAAGTTTCTTTAATTTCTCAATTTATTTCAAAATTCATTAATTATGCCCTTAATTATTATTGTTATTATTTTCCATTTGATTTTTAAATATTTTAACTGAAATATACAAATTTCAGCTTTTCCCAATTTCTTCTTTATTCTTTTCAATAAATTAAATCTTAAATATTAAATAAATGTTTTGTTCTTTTAAATGTTAATATTGAAGTTTAAAATTCATTAACTTTCTGTTTATTCAAAAATTTCCTTTCCAGTTCATTCTTAAATATATTCAACTTTTCTATAATTATTTTACTTTCAAATTCACTCCTTTTATTTCCTTTCCAAAATCCAATTTATATATTTTTAGTAATTCATTATAACCAATTATATCCAATCGAACCATAGCATTCAATATTTCAATATAATCCATCATGGAATATCAAATAATCACAACAACAGAAGGTATTAAATAATTTAAATAAATGTTGAGGGATCCAGTTGGATCCCTCCAACCTGTTTTCCCTGCATCCACAGATGTTAGCACAATATAATATGTCATACCATAACACATCAATCAATCCAACCATTCAAAAAATTATTTAAATTTTATCATTTAAATTTAAATATAACTGAGTGAGATTAAATCACCTTTTGCCCCTTTTAATTTGCCATCCTATCCAACTCGACTTGTTTTCATAACCTTTAACCTTGAATAAAAATTGGATTCATTTTGTTAATATCGGAATAAATCGAACCAATAATTTCCATTTGCTAACTTTAATTTAATTAACCAACAATTTCATTTAAACTAAATCTCGTTTAATTAATTTATTTTTAGAAACTAAAATAAATTAATTATGTTAATAGAACAAACTAATCGCCTTAAAAAAATTCCTCTTTGAAACTACTTATCAAATATCTGCATAGGTTTAAAATCCTAATTTTATAAAGATTTTACAACATCCTAAAATTCCTATATTACAAACCTGTCTATATACAAATTCTTCAACATTTAAAATTTCAATTTTCAAACCTTATCCATTTTGTTTTCTGTTTTACTATTTATCATTTTAAATTAGAACTGAACCTATATCTTACTGAAAAATAATGTTTCGTATCCTGTTTACATAAAAATTAAATTGAGAACAACTTAAAATTCAAAATTTTCTTTTTACTGTAAGTAAATTTTGTATGTAATATACGGATAAATTCATGAAAAATAATAATACCTCACACCGAACTCGAACAAGACCCCTCCCTTCACTGCAACCTGCTGATGTTCGTAACCCAAATCCATGTGAGTTTCCCCCTAAGTCGACCACCGCGACTTCTAAACTGCCGAACTCCAAATCAACATCGCTAGCTCGTCTTCGGCCTCTACACGTCGCGACCCCAACTACTAGCTTCTCCAATTTGCTCGCTCATGGGCCCACACGCCGCGGTGATAAGCTGCAGAGAACTCGCGGCGTCCCTCCATGTCGCACAAGAGAGAAGGTACCACGACTTGATGTCCATCGGCTACGATTGAATTTAATCTCGAACGATTGATTTGGGCTTTAAATTTTTTTTAAGAATCGAATGGGTTTCGATTATGAACTGGAAGAAGAAAGGGGATTGCGAACGAGTTAAAGAGAATGGTAACGTGATTCTTTGCTTTGCAATTAGTTCGGCCATTACTTAACGAACTGTCTTGATTGATTATTATTTTTTTCGTTAATTAATGACAGGAACTGAATTGAAGAAACGAGGAAGAAACTAGCAAATTTTTGAAGGGTCGAGAAGTGTGCGATGGAAGATAAGAGTAGCGTGTTAAGGAATGAATACTGGATGGCATATACAAGAAGCCTGATTTATTAAATAAAATTTTGTTAGATTGTTTTCAATTAAATGTCCAGCGCGTTTACATATCGTACACCCACACACTAACTCCAATCAATACGAAATTTGAAATCCGATAATAATTCAATATTACGGATCCAATGGAACTGGTTTCGTCAAATTCCGAGACAGCGCCTCAGAAGGCTATTTTTAAATTCAATTTAAACGATATAAATTTCAAAACTGAACAAACAACTTCCAAATTCAATTTTAACACTTTTACTATCTTCACTATCATCAATATAAATTTTATAAGCCTTCAAATTATTTTTAATCGGCTTAAAATTCTAGATTCGACAATTTACCCAACTCCAACTTATTAAATTTAATGATTCAATTAGCAGATAAATTGTGATATTCGTAATTTAAGTTAAAATTACTCTATTGAATATTTAAAATCAATTAAATATCCTGATTTTAAATGCTCGAAAATTCTGTGTCGTCACATTCCTCCCCCCTTAAAAAGAATTTCGTCCCCGAAATTACTAGTTAAGAAGAATGTTCCAATACCCATTTTAATTTTTCCCAAAATCAAACAGTTTTATCAACTTGCCATAACACATCTTTTATTTAAAGACCCACTATTACTTCAACCAACTTCCTAAACCTTCTACAGTTTTCAAATAACTTACTGTTCAACTATTCAAATTATAATTCAAACTAAATTTTGAATTATCAAAATTTCCTCAAAAATTTTCTAACTTTCAAAATTTTCGAAAATTTTTGCCAGCGTCTCCTTTGTGCGGCTAGCTCGGTACAACTACAAAATGGCTCTACGGCCTCCCAAATCCAAAAAGAAAACAAAACGCCAAGTGGCTCAATCCAAATCCCAATCAAATTTCATACTAAAATTAAATACATACCTTTTTGTCGAGCATTTCAAATTTATCTTTTGAAATCAAAACCAATTCTTCTTTCCCTTTATAATACTTGCATATCCTGCTTAGCACTAATATCCAATCACAAAATTCCTAAAACATAATATCAACTTTATTACAAAATTCAGTATTTATTCGTTCAAATATTAACTTAGATATATTTGCAATATTCAATTTCCAATTAAGAATTGACTATTCCTTACTTAAGTTAACATAAGCATTTTATATGTTTCTCTATTTATTCCCGTCTTACCACTTCAGTTTATATCTATTTCTATTCAAATTAATTCTTTCATTTCCATATGAATTCAATTTATCTTTAACTCTGCATATATAAATTTTATTTGTCATTTATTACTAATTCATATCATTATTTCAAATTGGTTTCTTTTACTAATTTATTTTAGTTTCCAATTTGAATTTGTTTGTCGTTAACACAATTTTCCAAAAATTTCTAACTCCCAAAATTTTTGAAATTTTTTGGCAGAGTCTCCTTTGTACGGAGGAGCTTTTGCAATTTGACAAAAGAGATAAATATTTATACATCGACCCACCCGGTCGGAAAAACTAAAAACAGTTCATATATCCTATTTTTATTGCGTAGGCGTACCTTATTTAGCATTTTAAGCAAACAGCTTATTAATTTAGCAGTTAGCGCAACCCAATCCAGCCACACGGCTTCCAGGTACCTGTACTTACTCAATTTAAACATGTAAGTGCCAAATACACGCAGTTTAACTATATTTCACTTAGTTACAGTGGATAAAACATATGAATTCTAAAAGAAATGCACATCAAACATTTTCCGTAAGCAATTTATACAATTCTTATACTAATTTTACTGTTTTGATTAATTTATAAACCATTCGCATTCAATGTGAATGTTTTTCAATCCATTCGTATATAACTTCATCAATTTGAATGGTTTAAAACTAATCACTTACATTTAATTTATTCTTAAGAAAACTAAACTCATATTTAATTCAATGGCTTTCAAAATCAATTTATTTTACCCTTATCAACACATAGAATTTTAATTACTTCCATTTACATCAAATGACAATTTATTCTACGCAATTTGACGAGATCTATGTGAATAAATAAGTATTTATGTTTATAACCAATTTAAATTGATTTCAACTCAATTGATACTTTATTCTATTCCATTTTCAATTTATTCACAATCCATATATTCTCATTTTCCTTGCATTTTAAATTTTAATCCATTCACTCGCATTCCATTTTATTAACCAAATTAGTTCATTCAAAACCATTAACAATTTAGATTCATTTTAATTACCAATTAAATTTTCTTTTTCTTTTTATTTTATTTTAATTCATTCACAACCATTTATTTAGCTCGACACATTTCATTTCAATTTTATTCACAATCCATTCATTTACATTCCATTCCACATTTGTTTATTCCAAACTATTATATTTAGCTGGAAGCCAATCCAAGCTATTGCATTCCATATCCATTTTCCAACTTATTTAAACCACACTTCATTTTGATTCTTATTTATTCTATCCATTTATTTACTCAACATAATTAGTATATCCACACAATCCATTAGGAATTTTCATTTCCTTAAATATTATTTATGGCCCACCAAATTCTATTTTGATTCTAATTTATGTTTACTTGATTTAAATTCAATCCAATATCATTAAACTTAATTTTAAGTTAACTTCAATTCAACTCTTCTTCATCCATTAGCTTAAATCAAATTTTATACTTAAGATCATTTTAATTGACTACAAGGCCATCTCTAATTTATTTCCACTTAGTTGGATATTATTTGCAATACAAACCATTACTATTTTAATCTATTTCATTTTCTTTATTCGACACATTTCTAATTATGTTAATTTGTTAACACTTCACATTAAATCTTAATTTATAACTTGAGTTTATTTCCAAACTTCTTCGTAAACTCACAATTCAGTTTCTATTAAACTATATTACGTTCCCATTTACACATTTTATTAACTAATTTATTATCAATTAGTTCTTCCCTTATTTATAATCCATCACTTGAATTTTAATCCCAAATATCACTCCATTTAATTTTTCTTAGTCCAATTTTGTTTATAATTCAAGTTTGGATTTTCATTTTATTTTCCAATACATCAAACCATATTTATTTTGGGATTTTATATCTCACTATTTGATTTTATACGTCACAACTTATTATTTACACAATTCCATTCATCATAAGCTTGAATATATTCTTCTTTTATTTTAACTCAAGCCTTATGCTTCTTTATAACCCAAGCATATTTTATTCATGCATTTTAATTCTTTTATAAGTTATTATGGTCTATCTATTTCATTTCAATCCTTACCCAACTTATTTTTCCATTTATTCAGGTAAGAATTTAATTTCATTCATTAATTCAATTGAATTCCCATTACAATTCAATTTTACTTTAACTCAGATTTATTTAATCTCAATTCGATTTCAACTTAATTCGAATACAACCGGATATCATTTTCAGCCTATTTAATCAATTTCAATCCAGATAAATTTTATTCTCTAATCCAAGTTAATTTCATTTTTAACTTTTCTCTTTAAATTTAAATTCCCAACATCCAAAGCTTATATTTCCCTGATTTAAAAACCATCTCAGTTTATAAGCTTACAACCTATCTCATCAGGATTTTTAAACACCCGACTTTTGGTTTCAAATCATTTAAAATCTCCAACATCACAAATCACATTTTTCAAAGGCCAACCCAATCCTGGTTTTAATTCCCAACAAATTTCCTTTGAAATTTCAAAAACAAACAGGTTTTCCTGAACAAATCAATTTGGTAGCAATTCATTACTTAGAAACTCGAAAATGAACATCGATGATGCTGCAGTCATCACCGAAGTTATTTTCCAGTGGCTGAAGTGAATTCAATGCTAAGTCTCTTCCCAAAATTTATTTGAAACAAATTTCCTTTCAGAAATACCCCAAAAACGACAATGCTACTATTTATCTTCCAAAAAAAACTTCCAAAATCTCCGGGGTTTTAAAGTTTCAAAAGCCTGCTTAAGTAAATTTTAACTATAATTCATTTGTACAGTTTATACTTATACAAATTTCCGTTTAAATTTATTTCAATTCATAAATTACATGTATAATTCATATTTATAAATTTCATTTTATAATGAATTTATTCCCCTAAATTTTAGTTATATTTCAACTTCTAGTTAAAATTTTCACTTAACAATGATAATACTATAAATATCTTCATTCCTAACATTCAGTTAACATCCAAGCAACCATATATTAGCTAAATAGTTTTCAAAAACTATTCTTTATATCAAAAATATATTTTCGGGTAAAATTATTTCATTTACCCACATGTAAAACAATACCGTGTTGATTGTTCTATTCAAGTGTTTAGAAACCCCTTCAATACAGTTGCGCAGACTGTGTCGACGAAGGTTCATATGCCACTCAATAAACCAATCAACACAATATTAAAACAATTTATATTCACTAACAAATACTCACTCATATCTATTAATACGCTCAAACTCATTATAGAGTACTACGGACTCTAATCTAAATGAGTAATTCCCACCAGAGCCAAGGTTATCTCCATCCTAAGCTCTAATACCAACTGAAACAGCCCGCAAATCCGTACCCCTTGAGTCAACACTATTTTGCAAAAATTAACCGAAGTTGTACAGAAATACGAACTATATGGGTTA
This sequence comes from Allium cepa, assembly GCA_030765085.1. Classification (NCBI taxonomy): domain Eukaryota; kingdom Viridiplantae; phylum Streptophyta; class Magnoliopsida; order Asparagales; family Amaryllidaceae; genus Allium; species Allium cepa. Next base: position 711,792,209 of record CM060938.1, on the reverse strand, counting down.
AAGAAGAAGAGGTAGAAGAAGAAAAATAGAAAACAACATCAGAATCTAACCATCGCAGCGGAATAAAATTTAATAGATAGTAAATAATCTTTACTCAAAATCAATATATCTGTTTACATATATTACATCATCAGAGTACATTAATCACAGCTCAAATCAATAACATACAATGGATACACAACAACTCAAACAGTGGAATATATATATAAAACAAGTACGGATATACGTATCGTCATCCAGCTGGCCTCCTGAGCTCCACAGCATCGTATCTTGTATCCTATAATACTCGGTCTGACCCGAGCATTATAGTTAAATAACACCCGAGTCATTCTGGAATACCAGCGTGAGAAAATTTCACCCAATTGATTATTAAAGTTTCAAAAATCCTTTGAAAACAAAAGCGTCTCGTAAGACCACGACACAAATAAACATGTCGGGTTTTTACCTTACGATAGCTAAAACAATTTTTATAGAAATCCTCTGATATTATAATAAGATCTATATACAAATACTTATAAAAATAGCCGAAATTGTTACATGATTAAATTCCAGCTACTAGCCACAGAGTAGGTAATACAAACAAAACTCGTACAAGGCTCGTAGGGAGAATGGATTTCCAACCAATGACTAGGCACTGGGGTACCACCTGTCACAATACGGGGGCTAGATCACCGTACCGAGGAGTACGCCCGCTCCCCTGCAACACAAGGCCGGGACTATCCCTTACTGGATAATCCCGAGTGAGATCACCCCGCGGTTGGGATCAGCAACCACCCAATAAGCCGAAATAAAAAAGGGACATCTTGATAGGGATGACCACACCCTGCTTGGGTGCTACTCACCTAGCCTTGCTGCATAACCCCTGATTTTCAGTCATTCCCATTTGATGAGGCTTGAGGCTAAGCGTTACCCTTTTAGAACATATCCCTTAGAATGCCCGTCGTCCACCTGACGATGTTTCGCAAGCATTCATCCATACAAGTCCGTCCCGGGTTCGAACGGAACCGAAGGCACTATTCCTACTACATCCATTTTGGAAATATCCTCAGGATTAGTAGTGATTAGCCCTTGCACTTCACTGCTCCATCTTCGAATCCAAAATCATTTTTTTCCACGAAACGTACAAACCGGATCGAAGTGGTTTTCGAGAAATAAATCCCGATCTTGGTCTCTTCGAAACGATCAACGTATTTGGCCAATATTGATAGTCGGTGATTTAACTATCAATTTTTATTCACAAACATCCAACAAACAATAAATAATTTTTCCAAATTATTTATTTATTTCAAAAATATCTTCACAAGATATATTTCCACTTTTCAAATTCCTTTGAAAGCAGTTTTCAATACTATCTGCCTTTGTCAGAATAAATTCCAAGTATTTCTATTTCCACTGGAATCACCAAGCACAAATCTAGATTTTTAAAATAATTTAAAAACACTTTACTTTTAAAAATATGCTTTAAAATGTTCAAGTTAAAATTACTTTAATAATCTGTTAAAAAATACATACTATATGAATATTTGAAAATAAGGTTACTTAATAAAATATACAAATAGGTTTCTACTTTAAAAAACAAATTACTAAGTCACTTCTTAATAATTACTGCTTAAATAAATTAAGGAAATACTTACTTTAGACTTCCAATATTAGAAATAATAAATTTTACAAAACTTGCTTTCTTTTAAAAACAACTTTAAAACATTTAATTTATATTTAAAATTTACTTTTAAAAACGTGTACTTGGCCATCCAGAGAAAATTCCAACTTCAAGCACTTTAATCAATTTTTCCCAAATTGATTTCCAATTTATTTTATTTGAAATAAGTTTCTTTAATTTCTCAATTTATTTCAAAATTCATTAATTACGGCCTTAATTATTATTGTTATTATTTTCCATTTGATTTTTAAATCTTTTAACTGAAATATACAAATTTCAGCTTTTCCCAATTTCTTCTTTATTCTTTTCAATAAATTAAATCTTAAATATTAAATAAATGTTTTGTTCTTTTAAATGTTAATATTGAAGTTTAAAATTCATTAACTTTCTGTTTATTCAAAAATTTCCTTTCCAGTTCATTCTTAAATATATTCAACTTTTCTATAATTATTTTACTTTCAAATTCACTCCTTTAATTTCCTTTCCAAAATCCAATTTATATATTTTTGGTAATTCATTATAACCAATTATATCCAATCGAACCATAGCATTCAATATTTCAATATAATCCATCATGGAATATCAAATAGTCACAACAACAGAAGGTATTAAATAATTTAAATAAATGTTGAGGGATCTAGTTGGATCCCTCCAACCTGTTTTCCCTGCATCCACAGATGTTAGCACAATATAATATGCCATACCATAACACATCAATCAATCCAACCATTCAAACAATTGTTTAAATTTTATAATTTAAATTTAAATATAACTGAGTGAGATTAACTCACCTTTTGCCCCTTTTAATTTGCCATCCTATCCAACTCGACTTGTTTTCATGACCTTTCACCTTGAATAAAAATTGGATTCATTTTGTTAATACTCGAATAAATCGAACCAATAATTTCCATTTTCTAACTTTAATTTAATTAACCAATAATTTCATTTAAACTAAATCTCGTTTAATTAATTTAGTTTTAGAAACTAAAATAAATTAATGTTAATAGAACAAACTAATCGCCTTAAAAAAAATCCTTCTTTGAAACTACTTATCAAATATCTGTATAGGTTTAAAATCCCAGTTTTATAAAGATTTTACAACATCCTAAAATTCCTATATTTCAAACCTGTCTATATATAAATTATTCAACATTTAAAATTTCAATTTTCAAACCTTATCCATTTTGTTTTCTGCTTTACTGTTTATCAATTTAAATTAGAACAGAACCTATATCTTACTGAAAAATAATGTTTCGTTTCCTGTTAACATAAAAACTAAATTGAGAACAACTTAAAATTCAAAAATTACTTGATATTTAAAATTTTCTTTTTACCGTAAGTAAATTTTGTATGTAATATACGGATAAATTCATGAAAAATAATAATACCTCACACCGAACTCGAACAAGACCCCTCGCTTCACCGCAACCTGGTGATGTTCGCAACCCAAACCCACGTGAGTTTCCCCCTAAGTAGACCACCGCGACTTCCAAACTGTCGAACTCCAAATTAACATCGCTAGCTCATCTTCGGCCTCTACACGTCGCAACCCCTACCACTAGCTTCTCCAATTTGCTCGCCCATGGCCCCACATGCCGTCGCGATAAGCTGCAGAGAACTCGCGGCCTCCATCCATGTCGCGCAAGAGAGAAGGTACCATGACTTGATGTCCATCGGCTTCGATTGAATTTAATCTCGAACGATCGATTTGGGCTTCATTTTTTTTATAATCGAATGGGTTTCGATTATGAACTGGAAGAAGAAAGGGGATTGCGAACGAGTTAAAGAGAATGGTAACGTGATTCTTTGCTTTGCAATTATTTCGGCCATTACTTAACGAAATGTCTTGATTGATTATTATTATTATTTTCATTAATTAATGACAGGAACTGAATTGAAGAAACAAGGAAGAAACTAGAAAATTTTATAAGGGACGAGAAGTGTGCGCTGGAAAATAAGAGTAGCGTGTTAAGGAATGAATACAAGATGGCGTATACAAGAAGCTTGATTTATTAAATAAAATTTCGTTAGACTGTTTTCAATTAAATGTCCAGCGCGTTTACATATCGTTCACCCACACACTAACTCCAATCAATACGAAATTTGAAATCCGATAATAATTCAGTATTACGGATCCAATGGAACTGGTTTCGTCAAATTCTGAGACAGCGCCTCGGAAGGCTATTTTTAAATTCAATTTAAACGATATAAATTTCAAAACTGAACAAACAACTTCCAAATTCAATTTTAACACTTTTACTATCTTCACTATCATCAATATAAATTTTATAAGCCTTCAAATTATTTTTAATCGGCTTAAAATTCTAGATTCGACAATTTACCCAACTCCAACTTATTAAATTTAATGTTTCAATTAGTAGATAAATTGAGATATTCGTAATTTAAGTTAAAATTACACTATTGAATATTTAAAATCAATTAAATATCCCGATTTTAAATGCTCGAAAATTCTGGGTCGTCACAGGAAGAAAAGGTAGAAGAAAAAGATAGAAGAAGTAAGAAAACAGAACAGAAACAATAACAGAATCTCACAGTCGCAGCGGAATAACATATAATAGATAAATGAATAATCTTTAAAACAAAGAACTATATCAGTTAATACATTACATTATCATCAGAGTGTACAACAACAATATACAACACAACAAAATAATGGACAGTTGTAAAAACATGTCCTTACAAGTGAATGTACTACGGTAAGATAATATCATATAGAAGTGGTACATCTCGCCATCCAGCTCGCCACCTGAGCACCATAGCACTCCTGAATCTAGAATGACATGATAACATGACTCTAGGCTGCTCGTGTGGAAATTGGCGGGCATCCAGAGTTTAGGAAGGAAACAATAAACTCCAAGTCAGTCAAGTGACTGGTGTGAGAACTTAAACAGTTTATCCTTAAAAATAAATAAAGAAATATTTTTAAAATTAGATTCGCAATGCTTTTCGAAAATGAGACTACCATAAGGCCTCTCACACACACACAATGGAAACGCAGAATCAAAGGAGATTTCTCCTTATGATAGTCAAACATGCTTGATACGCAACTTTTCTTTGATATTATTACTATAAGTGCAAAGTGTTGGAAAACATTTCGAAAGTAAAGATATAAATCTTACCAACATACGACCATTATCGTATGCCTACTATAGGTACCATGTTCAATAGCAGGTTATCGCCACATTCCATGGCAAGTTACACAACTAAAACCGTACAAGTCTCGTATTGTTTCTTTGGATTTCCAACAAATGGTCAGGCCAAGGAACTTCCCATTGCCACATGGTTACGCCACTGGAAAGACGCCCCGAGAAACTAACCGAATCTCTGCCAACACAAGGCCGGGTTACCCCTAACTGGGTAACTACTAACACGAATATTCCATCCCCCGGTCGCAACCGACCTAAATCCCGGGATTCACCAACAACCACAAAGTAATAAGTGTGCAGCAACAAGCAGGTTAAGTATCAGGGCTCCATACCATAATACCACCTCTATCCAGAAGGAAATGGCATACATTAAGGGGGCGCTGTCCCCTAATAACCTTGCTGCATCTTTCCTGTTTGGACTATTTTCGAGGAGTGAGGTCCGACGAAGTCTCGTCCATAAAGCTGCGCTTTATTCAAAAGCTACGCTTTGATCAACAAATGCTCAACAACATTTCGTATGCCACATTACCGATTTGGGAATATATCACTAGTAACCATCAACTACATAACCTTTGAGCTCGTACGTCTCAGAGAAGGGTGTTAAGTTAAGAGAATAAATTCTCCACCACCAACAGAAATATATTTGATAGAAACCAGCTTTACATCTCAAATTGTAACGTCAGACACACATCCATACAAGTCCGTTCCGGGATCGAACAAAAACGAAGGCACTTCCAAAGAAGTCCTTGCAATCCGGATATTCACTAATCACGACCGGACTTCCCGTCACAACGGGTGATAAAATCTCTATATCAGAGATCAGCCGATGTAGAGTCATTCGACGGTAATCCTTCCATTTTCAAAAACATTCGGTCTTCAACACCGGTCTTCAAATCTATCCATTACGACATATCACTTATTCGAAATGGGATTTATGACACAAAGGTCCTCTCCCGGCTAAACCGAATAACGAGCGCTTATTTTAAAAATAAGTGTAGCATTCAAATTCAAGCAAATCAAAAAAGTACCTATTTAAAGGTAAACATCGATAGTCGGTTATTTAACTATCAAGGCCAACAACCAAATATCCAACACCATAACAATCACTAGGCCCTTTTTATTAATCTTCCATAAATTAATAACTTGCCATATATTCACTTCAATTTATCTTTAAAAGATATATTCTCTAAACCATTTCAATTTCTTCATTGGAAAAGCAATTCCAAATACTTATTCATTTTCAATTTATCTTTAAAAGAAAAAAACCTAAAACATTTCACTTTATATTGGAAAACATTTCCATACTTATTTAACAACAAGTAATTCACAAATCATTTATCTTCAATACCTAGAAAATATTCAATATGCTTAAAACACGATTAAGTACATACTTTATTCTTTTAAGGAAAACATTCTCTTAAACACATTTATTTGGGCCAAAACGAATGTTGCGTAAAACACCATTACGACAGCCCAAAATCACTAGTATAGGGATTCAAAATTATGATAGATATGTAAATCCCTATACTATACAAAACTTTTCCTTTCGGAAATCATTTACTATAACAACAGTGTTGTAGTCCTTCTTTTCCTTATTTCTCGAAAATGTCTATTTCAACAATGAATGTTTAAATCTATGTTTTTGAAACTTAATAAAATTTAAAACATCTTTAAAACGTTTTAATTCTATTTAAAATATCACTTCCCCAAAACACTTTAATATATTATTCACTGTCCCAAAATCGTGAATATTCTTCGTTAACCAAATTCAACATTTTTCTACACATTTTATTTAAAGGATTATCCACCGTCCAACATCGTCAATATATCTCCTTTAAAAATCAAAAATAATTTACTTATCAAAATAAGTCGATTTCGGATTTATAAAACTATGTTTATAAATCCCATTTATATTTTATAACAACTTCAACTTATAAAATCACTTTATTAACAAATTCTATCCATATCCCATTTACACGCCAAAATCCATATTTTAAGTAAATTTAACTATAAATCTTTTATTTTACAAAACCTATTCATTTTATAACTTCTCAATTTATAAATTTATAAATTTCATTTACTTACTAAATCCATCCATTTATTATTTCATTTTAACACACAAAAAACTCGTTTTATAATTCCAATATTTTTAATTTATAAATATCAATTTTATAAATATTTTATATAAACTGTATATTATAATTCAAAAATCCCAATTCAAATCTTTTTACAAATCATTAACTCCATATTTCAAAAATCAATTTTCAACTACATTCCTCAAAAATCATAATTTTTATAACATTAAAATTATAATGTTTATTTAAATAAAAAGAATCAATTCCAAATTTTTTTAATAAAATGTATACTTTCAAAAAAAATCACTTTCAAAATCCTTTTAAATTTAAAATCGTTACTTTAACCTTTTTAAAACTCCAAAATAGGCCCAATGCTGCAACAACGCTAAATATAACAATTATGGCATCCAAAACATCATATATCATATGATAACAGAATATATCATAATATCTGTAAATAAATCAATTACTATTGAGGAATCCAGTTGGATCCCTCCAACCTATTTCCCTGCATTCACATATGTTAGCACAATACCAATCCCGTGTCAATACGGAATATCGCGTTATATGGGATTTATAAAACAATATCCGCTATTACGCGGCGCAATAGGGTCTCATCTGCTATATAATGCGGGAAAATCAACTCCAAGTACATATATAATACCAATTTCACTTCAGGGTGAAATATCGCGGTATATGTGTTTAATAAATAACATATGCTTAATATATGTCGTATAGGGTCTATTTCAAAACAATATATAATAATTTATCATCCAAGCATACAATCAGGAAATTTTAAAGCTAATTATTTGAAATTTAAATTGAAACAATTCGATTGAGTGAGAAGTTCTCACCTTGAGTTTCCGATAACAGTTGCAGCGTTTTGTTTCGAATAAAATTAAACACGTGTTGAATTTTACCCGAAATTATCACTAGTCCAAACGACTCCAAACTAGCTCCATTGCGTAGTATTTGACAAAACGAATCCAACGCAAGTTGTTTCGTCCAATTCCGCCCTCAGATGAAAGAGTTACACATTGTTAAAGTTTGTACACATTATAATATAAATTTATTTACAAATCTTTTATTTAATTTAACCTAATAATAACCACAGCCTTTCCTTCCTAGATCAATAGATCCTGGTCGTTGTTTCCATCTTCTTCCCCATCTTCATACACGCCCAGCAAATCACGAACGAAACAAACCCAAAGCCGCTCCCCAAACCCTAATGCACGCGACTCCTACGAGCCACCTGACGTCGATCGAACGCCGCCATCTCGAAGAGCTTCGCACGATCCACCTTCGACTAGAATATTGCCGAGCTCGGTCGCCAGTGTCCCTCAAAAAACGTACGCGAATGTCGTGGCTTCATGCTCGAGTTGCCGTCAATCTACTTCGTTAATTACGATCTTAACCGTTGAATACGAAGATCACATGATGCTCTACATTTTTCATGTTGAAAGTTTTTTGAATTGACGCTTCAATTAGGAGAAATCAAGGGAAGAAGAAGAGTGTTTTATGGCCATTAAAATTGCATAGCCGGCAGCTAGGGTTTTGAAAGGTAGGGTTTGCAAAGTAGAAGTAGGCAAGGCCTTCTATAGAAAATTTCAAAAAACACTATTCATCCAAAAAAAATCGAACTCCAAATCTCACGCGGTGACCGGCATTTCTAGGGTTTACCACGCAGTCCGGACACAATGGAACATGTTTCGAAAGCTAATTAGATCATCTGTGCGAGTTACGAAAATAAACGATCAAATTTAAATTAAATCGATTAAACTAATTTCTATGCGTTTTGGCTTGCTCCGGACAAACCGTAAATCCGATTGACACGAAATTTGAAACCATATAATAATATAACATTACGGATCCGATGAAACTAGTTTCGTTGAAATCCGAGACTATTTGAAAGATGACTATTTTCACTAGTCGATTAAATATTAAAATATTCAATTTTGATAAATTAACTTTTAATTCAATTTTAAAAGTTCACAAACATTGTTCTAAGTCCAATATGATTTAATATAACTTTACAAATAATTTTTAATCGTATTAAACCCGATTTCCAATTATTTCCGTAATTTCACTTATTAAATTATCAATTTAATTATCCAACTAAACCTAGATATTCGAAATAAAATTTATTCGACCTACAAATTTCACTTATTGATATTTAAAATCAATTAAGTATCTGAATTTCAAATGACGGAAATCCTAGGTCATTACAATCTTCCCCCCTTAAAAGAATTTCGTCCTCAAAATTACCAATTAAGAAAAAAATGCCCCAAATTCATTAATTTTTTCAAAACAATTCGTTCAAATTATGTTTCAAATTCGTTTAAATGTTTAACTTTTCCAAAATACATAGTTAAACCTCTTACAAAACTTCACTAATATTTTAAAATCCATATATGGTTATCTTTTCAAAACCAACTATATCGTTTAACCTTTAACTACAAATCAAAACTTAGTTTTCACAAAATTTATCCAAAATTTCCCAAAAATTTTCTAACGCCTAAAATTTTCAGAACATTTTGCTATAACCTCCTTTGTATGGAGGAGCTTTTACAATATCACAATAGATATAAATATATATACATCGACACACACGGTCGGAAAACAGAAAAACAGTTCATATTTCCTATTTTTATTGCGTAGGCGTACCTTTTTAGCATTTTTAAGCAAAGCAGTTAATTATTTAGCATTTTGCATAACCAAAACCAGCCAAACATTAGCCCCGGTACCTGTACTTACTTAATATAAACACGTACGTGACATATATACGAAGTTATTAACATTTTACTCTTTTAAACAACTACAACACATGCATATTAAAATAAACGCATACTAAACAAGGTTTATAAGCAACTTATATGATTTCGACATTACTTGTAATTGTTTACAACCAATTTATATACAACGATATTCGTTTATTCATTTTCAGTTAGTTTACATTCACTAATTTACATTCATATTTGTTCACTTTCAATTCAATCAATTTCCATTCAATTTAAATTTACTTAACTTCCAATTTGAATTTAAATGCTTTATCTTTCAATTTTATTCATTCAATTGCATATGAATTTCTATTCAATCCATTAACAATAATCTAACAACCAATGTATATCCAATACAACCGAATTTATTCACTTTACATTCAACATTCATATTCACTTTGTTTACCTTCAATTTGGTTTAACATTCAATTAAACTTAAATGAATTAACACTTATATCCATTATTCTATATCAATTCATTACATTCCATTGATTAATATTCAATTTATTAGTTCAATTACTAATTTATTTTACAATTAAAGTTGAATATCCTTTATATAACTTAAGTTCATATTCAATTAATGACTTCATTTCATTAATTCATTTTTGATACCAAAATCAACTTTATTCAACATTACTTAAGTTATATTCCTTTTAAACATCATGTGTTTAACAACTTAAATTTCCACTTCAACAACATATCTAATCCAGTTAAAATCCAATTCAAATTTGTTTTAAACTTTCCTTTAGTTAAATTTCAAATCATACATTTTATCATACTAATCCAAATTTATTTCAACTTTACGAAAATTAAATCTTTATTATCTCATATTATAAGTTAAAAACTCATTTTACTTATATTTATCAATTACAACTTGGATTTTAATTTCAAATTTGTCTATCACAACAAAATTCAATTTCAATTTACTATGGTAGCAAATCCATCACACAGAAACTTGCAAATGATACTGATGATGCAGCAGTCATCACCCTTATTATTCCCCAGCAACAGTAGTGAATCCAATGCTTTAAATTCTTTCAAAATTTTCCTTTTATTCATAATCACATTTATAAATCCTTTTCTCATATAATTTCACTATTTCGCTTTTAATTTTGAAAAATAACTTCCAAATAAACAGGGTTCAAATTTTCCAAGTTCATAGTTCAAATTCATTTTTTTATTTACAAGTCATATTACAGTTTCAATTCTTATATATAAGATTATTTCTCAATTGTAAATCATATTAATTATAATTCCATACTTATAATTCATTTGCTCATATAATATCTTCTTTTACAGTTGTTGCTTTTATTTAGATTATACAAACAACTTTTGTTAACTTATACATATTCTTACATTTTCAACAACCAAGCAATGTAATTTATTATATAGACTTTAATAATTCTGAAAAAATATTCCTTTATATATATAATATAATCGAGGTAAAATTATTTCATTTACCCAATTTAAAACCATACTATGTCGGTTTATCTCGTTTAAGAGTTTAGAAACCCCTACCGATACAGCTAGCTAGACTGCACCGACCTGAATCTATAAACAATCAACTGATAAGTCAACACAATACAAAACAATTTCATATTCACTAACAAATACGCGCTCATATCTATTATTACACTCAAACTCATTCTAGAGTACTACTGACTAATGAGTAATTCCCAACAGAGCCAAGGTTATCACTTAACCATATGCTCTGATACCAAATGTAACATATCGATTTTATCGGGATCCGAAGGTCGGCATTCTTACGTCCACTGTATCAAATGTCGCATAATCGAATGCCGGAAAATCGGACTGTTATGGCTAAGGAAGAAGAGGTAGAAGAAAAAGATAGAAGAAGTAAGAAAACAGAACAGAAACAATAACAGAATCTCACAGTAGCAGCGGAACAACATATAATAGATAAATGAATAATCTTTCAAACAAACAACTATATCGGTTAATACATTCATTATCATCAGAGTGTACAACAACAATATACAACACAACAAAATAATGGACAGTTGTAAAAACATGTCCTTACAAGTGAATCTACAGCGGTAAGATAGTATCATATACAAGTGGTACGTCTTGCCATCTAGCTCGCCACTTGAGCTCCATAGCACTCCTGAATTCAGAATGACCTGATAACCTAACTCTAGGCTGCCCGTGTGGAAATTGGTGGGCACCCTGAGTTTAGGAAGGAAACAATAAACTCCAAGTCAGTCATGTGACTGGTGTGAGAACTTAAACAGTTTATCCTTAAAATAAATAAAGAAATATTTTTAAAATTAGATTCGCAATGCTTTTAGAAAATAAGACTACCATAAGGCCTCCCGCACACACACACAATGCAAACGCAGAATCAGAGGAGATTTCTCCTTATGATAGTCAAACATGCTTGATACGCAAATTTTCTTTGGTATTATATGACTATAAATTCAAAGTGTAGGAAAACATTTCGAAAGTAATGATATAAATTTTAGCCAACATACGACCATTATCGTATGCCTACTATAGCTTCCATGTTCAATAGCAGGTTACTGCCACATTCCATGGCAGGTTATACAACTAAAACCGTACAAGTCTCGTATTGTTTCTTTGGATTTCCAACAAATGGTCAGGCCAAGGAACTTACCATTGCCACATGGGTACGCCTAAGGAAAGACGCCCCGAGAACCTAACTGGATCTTTGCCACCACAAGGCCGGGTTACCCCTAAGTGGGTAACTACTAACAAGAATATGCCATCCCCCGGTCGCAACCGACCTAAATCCCGGGATTCACCAACAACCATAAAGTAATAAGTTTGCAGCAACAACATAGGTTAAGTATCAGGGCTCCATACCATAATACCACCTCTATCCAGAAGGAAATGACATACACTAAGGGGGCGATGTCCCCTAATAACCTTGCTGCACCTTTCCTGTTTTGACCTTTTTCGGGGAGTGAGGTCCGACGAAGTCTCGTCCACAAAGCTACGCTTTGATGAACAAATGCCCAACAACACTTCGTATGCCACATTACCGATTTGGAAATATATCACTAGTAACCATCAACTACATAACCTCTGAGCTCGTACGTCTCAGAGAAAGGTGTTAAGTTAAGAGAATAAATTCTCTGCCACCAACAGAAATATATTTGATAGAAACCATCTTTACATCTCAAATTGTAATGTCAAACACACATCCATACAAGTCCGTTCCGGGATCGAACAGAACCGAAGGCACTTCTATAGAAGTCCTTGCAATCCGGATATTCACTAATCACGACCGGACTTCCCGTCACAAAGGGTGATAAAATCTCTATATCGGCGATCAGCCGATGCAGAGTCATTCGACGGTAATCCTTCCGTTTTCAAAAATATTCGGTCTTCAACACTGGTCTTCAAATGCTATCCATTACGACATATCACTTATTCGGAATGGGATTTATGACACAAAGGTCCTCTCTCGGCTAAACCGAATAACAAGCTCTTATTATAAAAATAAGTGTAGCATTCAAATTCAAGAAAATCACAAAAGTACCTATTTAAAGGTAAACGTCGATAGTCGGTTATTTAACCATCAAGGCCAACAACCAAATATCCAGCACCATAACAATCACTAGGCCCTTTTTATTAATCTTCCGTAAATTAATAACTTGCCAGATATTCACTTCAATTTATCTTTAAAAGATATATTCTCTAAACCATTTCAATTTCTTCATTGGAAAAGACATTCCAAATACTTATTCATTTTCAATTTATCTTTAAAAGATAAAAGCCCAAACATTTCACTTCATATTGGAAAACATTTCCATACTTATTTAACAATAAGTAATTCACAAATCATTTATCTTCAATACCTAGAAAATATTCAATATACTTAAAATACGATTAAGTACATATTTTATTCTTTTAAGGAAAACATTCTCTTAAACACATTTATTTGGGCCAAAACGAATGTTGCGTAAAACACCATTACGACAACCCAAAATCACAAGTATAGAGATTCAAAATTAAGATAGATATATAAATATCAGTACTATACAAAACTTTTCCTTTTGGAAATCATTTACTATAACAACAGTGTTACAGTCCATCTTTTCGTTATTTCTTGAAAATGTCTATTTCAACAATGAATGTTGAAATCTATGTTTTCGACACTTAATACATTTTAAAACATCTTTAAAACGTTTTAATTCTATTTAAAATATCACTTCCCCAAAACACATTAATATATTATTCACTGTCCCAAAATCGTGAATATTCTTCGTTAACCAAATTCAACATTTTTCTACACATTTTATTTTAAAGGATTATCCACCGTCCAACATCGTGAATATATCTCCTTTAAAAATCTAAAATAATTGACTTATCAAAATAAGTCGATTTTGGATTTATAAAACAATGTTTATAAATCCCATTTATATTTTATAACAACTTCAACTTATAAAATCACTTTATTAACAAATTCTATCCATATCCCATTTACACGCCAAAATACATATTTTAAGTAAATTTAACTATAAATCTTTTATTTTACAAAATCTATTCATTTTATAACTTCTCAATTTATAAATTTATAAATTTCATTTACTTACTAAATCCATCCATTTATTATTTCATTTTAACACAAAATATTCCAATATTTTTAATTTATAAATATCAATTTTATAAATCTTTTATATAAACCGTTTATAATAATTCAAAAATCCCAATTCAAATCATTTTATAAAATCATTAACTCCATATTTCAAAAATCAATTTTCAACTATATTCCTCAAAAATCATAATTTTTATAACATTAAAATTATAACGTTTATTTATTTAAAAAGAATCAATTCCAATTTTTGTTAGTAAAACGTATACTTTCAATAAAATTCACTTTAAAAATCCTTTTAAATTTAAAATCGTTACTTTAACATTTTTAAAACTCTAAAATAGGCCCAATGCTGCAACAACACTAAATATAACAATTATGGCATCTAAAACATCATATAACATATGACAATAGAATATATCATAATATCTGTAAATAAATCAATTACTGTTGAGGAATCCAGTTGGATCCCTCCAACCTGTTTCCCTGCATTCACAGATGTTAGCACAATACCAATCCCGTGTCAATACGGAATATCGCGGTATATGGGATTTATAAAACAATATCCGCTATTATTGGGCGCAACAGGGTCTCATCCGCTATATAATGCGGGAAAATCTACTCCAAATACATATATAATACCAATTTCACTTCAAGGTGAAATATCGCGGTATATGTGTTTAATAAATAACATCCGCTTAATATACGGCTGTGTAGTTAATGCCCCGCTATTACCCCGCCACAACCCCACTATATCTCGTAGCAGATTTCTACCGCTACGATTTTTCCATATAGCCCCAGAATATAGCCTTTCCGCTTTAATCCCC
This sequence comes from Allium cepa, assembly GCA_030765085.1. Classification (NCBI taxonomy): domain Eukaryota; kingdom Viridiplantae; phylum Streptophyta; class Magnoliopsida; order Asparagales; family Amaryllidaceae; genus Allium; species Allium cepa. The sequence continues at coordinate 711,777,124 of CM060938.1, read as the reverse complement.
GCTATTTCCGCTATATCCCGTTATTTCCGCTATATTCCGCTATTCCCGCTATATCTTTTTTAATAAAATGAATTGAAAAATTGCATTTATAGATTATAAAATTATGAAACTAATTTATTTGATTTAAGTTTTAATATATTTTCAAAAATGAAAATACTCTAATATTCTACCAAATTCAATTATGTTATATAACAGTTCTTCATTTATTTAAAGTATATTCGCACATGTTTTTATTTAAAATTATTTATGTATTATTTATAATTCAATTGAATGATAATTTTTCATTTAATTGCCATTTATATATTTGTAAAAACATTAAGTACGAGTTTTATATGCTATTTTAGAGTCATCCGCTATATCCCGCTATATCCTCGCTGCATCCCCGCTATGACTTTTTGTACCTCCACCGCTTTGAATCTACCAAGCGCATTAACTGCACAGATACACGGCGTATAGGGTATATTTCAAAACAATAGATAATAATTTATCAACCAGGCATACAATTAGGAAATTTTAAAGCTAACTATTTAAAATTTAAATCGAAATAATTTTTGTAACGACCCAGAATTTTTAGAAATTAAAATTTGAATATTTAATTTATTTTAAATATTAATAAGTGAATTTATAAGTCAAATAAATTTTTATTTGAATTTTTGGATTTAATTGGATTATTAAATCGATAATTTAATACGTTAAATTATGGAAATAATTGAAAATATAGTTAAATATGATTGTAAATGATTTGTAAAATTTTATTTTATCATGTTGAAGTTAGAATGATATTTTAGAACTTTTAAAATCGAATTAAAAGTTAATTTGTGAAAATTGAATATTTTAATATTAAAATCGACTAGTAAAAATAGTCAATTTTTGAACAGTCTCAGAATTGAACGAAACTAGTTCCATTGGATCCGTAATAGTTAGTTATTACCGGATTTCAAATTTCGTGTCAATCGGAGTTATCGTTTGATCGTGGCAGCTCGAAACGCATCGATTTATTTTTAATTTAAATTTGACGAGCTAAAATAGCCATTTTTCAAAAAGTCTCCGATTTCGACGAAACTAGTTTCATCGGATCCGTAATGTGATATTATTGTAAGGTTTCAAATTTCAAGTCAATTGGATTTACCGTTTGTCCGGTACAAATTAAAACGCCTAGAAATCGACTTAAATCGGTTTAATTCAAATTGAGCGTTTATAGCCATAACTCGCACATACTTTCGAATTAGCTTTCGAAACCTATTCCATTGTGTCCGGAACGCGGGGTAAACCCTAGAAACGCTGGTTACGGCGCGTAAATCGGAGTTTGGAAAATCGAAATGAATAGTGTTCAAAATTTTCTCTATAAATAGACCATTGAATTCATAAATTAAAAAAAAAAAACCTAGGTCAAACTAAACTGCAGCCGCCACTACCCAATGAACGGCCAGAAAGCTCCCATCTTCATCCCCAAAATTCTTCAAATCCGTGCAACGATTCGACGAACTTCTAACTGGAGACTTGTAGTGGGTACTGAGTTCTATATATTCAACGGATATGATCTAAAACGATGCACCGAGGAGGGAGATAATGGCCTGCGTTCGGCCACGCATACGCACGGTTTTCGAGGACGATGGGGGAGCCGGGTGAGCGCGGTCTCTGGGCGTGGGTGGTGCCGGGGGGCGCGAGCGTGATGGTGTTGTCTGATCGAATTATCGTGGGGCGAGGGGATGGCAAAGTCGAACCCTAATTGGTATAAAATGGGTTTGTGTTTGTGTGATGCGGCCTGTAGACGGAGTGGGGGAAGAAGCTTGCGTGCGGGCCTGATGAGGAGGGCATGGATCCAACGGCAGATATTTATTTAGGTTTAAAAATTATAAATTATATTGTGATTTGTGTATATAAATACGAGCAAACTTCAATAATTCATAACTTTTTCATACGAGGTCGAAAAAATGCAAAACCAGTTGCGTTGGAATCGTATGGACGAGCACTACGCGATGGAGTTGGTTTGGAGTCATTTGGAGTTAGTGAGAATTTTGGGTAAAATTAAACGTCCGTTTAATTTTATTCGAAATAAATCGCTAAAACGAAATAAAATCAAGGTGAGAACTTCTCACTCAATCGAATCAGTTTCGATTTTATTTTAAATAGTTAGATTTAAAATATTTGAATGCATGTTTGAATGTTGATTGATATCTATTGATTGTTAAAATAGACATTATACGCCGTTAGTAAGCGGATGTTATTTATTAAAAACATATACCGCGAATATTTCATAAACAGTGAAATTGGTATTATATATATATAATAGCAATATATATATATATTGGAGTTGTTGATTTCCCGCATTTTTTGTTTAGCGGATGAGACCCTATTACGCCGTTATTAAGCGGATAATATTTAATAAGAACATATACCACGATAATTTCGTATTGGAGCGAAATTGGTATTGTGCTAATGTTTTTGGATGCAGGAAAACAGGTTGGAGGGATCCAACTGGATTCCTCAACAGTTTTTATTTGATTTCAGATATTTTGATATTTGATGGATTATCATATTGATATATGATATCGTTGTTGTCGTGATTGACTATTTGGTGTGTAGCATCATTGGACCCAGATTTTGGAATTTTAAAATGATTTATAAAGTGATTTTTGAAAATATAAAATATTTTGGAATTGATCCATTTTAAATGAATAAACGTTGTAATTTTTAATGTTATAAAAATTATGATTTTTGTGAAATACAGTTAAAAACTGAATTTTGAGAATATGATGCTAATGATTTTATAAAATAGTTAAATCGGAATTTTAGAAATTATTGTGAAAAGTTGAAATATAGGATTTATAAAATTTAATTATTTTATGAATCAAAAGGAAGAAGTTTTTAAAGGAATTTAAAGACGTTTAAAATGAATGATATAAATTGATTTATATTAAGAGATTTATAAATGGATATTTATAAATTGAAATATGGACATTATAAAACGAGTTTTTATAAGTGTTTGAATGAAGTGAAAATGAATTTCATAATTGAATGGAATTTATAAAATTTTATACGGTGAAGTTATAAATGGAATTTTATAAGCAGTAGGTTTATAAAATTTAATAAGTTATTAAAATAATGATTTTGGATAAATGAATGAATCTTATAAGTTATAATATTTATAATTTGGGAAGTTAAAAAGAACGATTTTGTAAAATAATCGTTTTATAAGTATTTAACTTATAATATGAACTTTTAGTTTATAATTTAGTTATAAACTGGAATAGGTTAATAAAGGAATTTATAAAAAGGAAGTTTTTATAAATAAATAGAAATGGAATTTATAAACGTTGTTTTATAAATCCGCAAACAACTTATTTTGATAAGTTAATTGTCATAACTTATTTAATGGAGTTATATTCACATTTTTGAATAGTGAATAATCCTTTGAAATAAAATGAATAAAAGGATGAAATCTGTTAACAAAGAATATTCACGTTTTTGAATAGTGAATAATATGTTAAAGAAAATGTTTGAATGTGATATTTGAAATAGAATTAAAACGATCTAACAACGTTTTAAAATGTGTTGAGATTCGAAACCATAGATTTCAAAATTGATTGTTGAAATAGGCGTTTTCGAGAAAATAAAAGGAAATAATGGACTATAACACTGTTGTTATAGTAAATGATTTCCGAAAGGAAATGATTTGTATAGTATTGGGATTTATATATCTATTTTAATTTCGAATCCCTATACTAGTGATTTTGGGTTGTCATAACGATGTTCTACGCAACATTCGTTTTGGCCCAAATAAATATTTTTAAGAGAATGATTTCCTTAAAGAATGAAGTATATACTTAATTTCGATTTAAGTATATTGAATATTTTCTAAGTGTTGAAAATAAATAAAATTTGTGAATTACTTATGAATAAATAAGTATGGAAATGTTTTCCAATATAAAGTAAATATTTTGAGAATTTATCTTTCTGAAGATAAATTGAAATGAATAATTGAAAACGTATATTCATAGATATTTTGGGAATTATGAATTCACTATGGAATTTTATATGAGAAAGTGGAATTTGATTAAAAATAAATATTGATTTATTTTTGAGATATTGAATTTTATATCTTGTAAAGATATTTTGGAAAATAAATAATTTGGAAAATTATTTGGAAACTGGTGATGTGTGCATATCAATTGATAGTTCAATAACCGACTATCAATATTTCCCTTTGAATGGTTAATTGATGTGATTTGTTTGAATGTGAATGCTACACTTATTTTTGAATAAGCGCTCACTATTCGGGTTAACCGGGAAAGGACCATGGGGTCGTATAACCCATTCCGAACATGTGATACGTCGTTGTGAATTGCATTGAAGATCGGTGTTGAAGACCCGGTATTTGCGAGAGCGATAGGATGACCTGTCGATTTACTCTGCACCGAGTAGCTACGGTATAGAGTTCTCCATATGTGATGGTGAATCCGATCAGGATTGTGAATATCCGGATTGCAAGGACTTCTTTGTAAGTGCCTTCGGTTTTGTTCGAGCCCGGAACAAACTTGTATGGATTGTGTGTCTGACATTACAAGTTGAGATATAAAGACGATTTCTTTCAAATATATTTCTGTTGGTGGCAAAGAATTTATTTTTTAGCTTAACACCCTTCTCTGAGACGTACGAGCTCAGAGGTTATGTAGTTGAATGTTATCAGCGATATATTCCCAATTTGGTAATGTGATATGCTGAGTCATGCTGAAATGATCATTGTGTTGATTATTGTGATAGGATCGTTTATTTGATCGTCTATCTTAGTGATCATTGTGTTGATCATTTGTTGACCCAAAGCATGGCTTTTGTATAAAGTATGTTTTTGTGGACGTGACTTCGTCGAGCCTCACACCCCGGAAATGGTCAAAACAGGAAAGATGCGGCAAGGTTATGAGGGGTAGAACATTTCTTGGCGAAGGCTACCTCGAATCTTTGGCCGAAGCATGGGAGATTTTGATAAAGATCAAAAAGGTTGAGTCAGGCACTAAAGAGGTTGACGAAGAAGTTTTAGTGAAGGAATTTCTCCAGGGGAATGAGCCTTCGGACTTGTCTGCAGTGAAGGCTCTTTATAGTATTGACTTCTCCTCGCTGAAAGGAAAGAATGACATCGTCCATTCGGAGCCGAGTCTCCAGTTCCTCCCCCTACTCAACCGACTGGTCACCCATCACCTGACCTTTAGGGTATGTACATTTCCTTCTGGATAGAGGTGGTATCATGGTATGGAGCCCAGATATTTAACCTATGTGGTTACTACGAATTTATTACTTTGTGGTTGTTGGTTATCGGGATCCCGTGAGAAAGGTCGTTTACGATCGGGGAATGGCGTGCTCGTGTCAGTAGTTACCCAGTTAGGGGTAACCCGGCCTTGTGTTGGCAGAGTTCCGGTTTGGTTCTCGGGGATGTCTTTCCAGAGGCATTCTCATGTGGCAATGGGAAGTTCCTTGGCCTGACCGTTTGTTGGAAATCCAAAGAAACAATACGAAACTTGTACGGTTTTAGTTGTAGAACCTATCATTCACTTATGGTGGTCACCACTGTTTGGATGGTAGCTACGATAATGGTCGTATGTTGGCTAAGATTTATATTCTACTTTCAAAATAATTTTTCCTACACTATGCACTAGTAATAATATCAAATGTTATTTTAAATGCGTATCAAGCATCTTTGACTATCATAAGGAGAAATCTCCTCTGATTCTGCATTTGCATTGTGTGTGTGTGCGGGAGGCCTTATGGTAGTCTCATTTTTAAAAGCATGGCGAATTGAATATAAAAATATTCCTCTATTTTGATTTTAAAGATAAATAAACTGTTTTGAGTTCTCACACCAGTCACATGACTGACTTGGAGTTTATTGCTTTCCTTCCTAAACTCTGGGTGCCCACCAATTTCCACACGGGCAGTCAAGAGTTAAGGTTTATCAGGATATTCTGGATATTCTGGAGTTGCTGGAGGCAAGATGGATGGCATTGCGTATTACTAGTTTATATAGTATTTCTTTTTCCGCTGCACTATTTGTTGTTGTTGTACACTCTGATGATGATATGATGTAATGTAATGTGATGTAATGTAATAACTGATATAGTTCTTTGTTTAAAGATTATTCATTTATTATTATATGTTGTTCCGCTGCGAATTGTGAGATTCTGATGTTGTTGTGTTGTGTTCTGTTTCTGTTCCGTCCTATTTTCTTCTGTTTTTTTTTCTTTTTCTTCTATTTTAAAAAATTAAAATTTTCTGTTTTCTTTTCCTCTCCATCTTCTATCTTTTTCTCTTCTCTTTTCTTAAATTCTTTTTAAAAATCCTCAGTGTTCGGTTTTCCGTCGTTCGATTCCTCGACAGTCGATAAAGTGAGTGTCAATGTCGAATTTTCGGAAGACGAAGAATCGGGTCCTGACAATGTGGTATCAGAGCTTATGGTTAAGCGACAACCATGGTTCTGTTGGGTATTATTCATTAGAGATAGAGTCAGCAGTACTCTAGAATGAGTTTGAGTGTAATAATAGCTATGAGAGCGTATTTGTTAGTAAATAAAAATTATTTTATATTGTGATGATTGGTTTATTGAGAGGCATATGAACTTTCGTCAGCGTGGTCCGCAAGACTATGCCGAAGGGGTTTCTAAACACTTGAATAGAACAATTCGACACAATATTGTTTTAAATTGGGTAAATGAAATAATTTTACTTGAGTATATTTTGTATGTAAAGGAATAATTTTTCAGAATTATTAAAGTGTATGTAAGTTGATTGTTTAGTTGTTTGAATAATCTAAATAAAAGAATAATTGTATAAGAAAAAGAATTATAAGAGTTGAATTATAATTAAATGTGATTTACAATTGTGAAATAAACTTATATATATAAGAAGTGAAATTATATGAATATATTTATGAATATGAGTTGTAAGTAAAAGTGAATTTAAAGTTAAATGGAATATAACTTAAGGGATGTTGAATGAAGTGATATTAGTATCAAAGTAAATTAATAAAGTTAAGAGATAAATGTGAACTTAAGTTATATATATGAATTCAACTTTAGTAATTGAATTGAATGAATAGATTGAATGAAAATCAATTTAATTAAACCAATTGAAAGTGATGGTGTTAAACCAAATTGAATGAATATAAGCAAAGAAATTTGGTTGAAATTAATATACATTGGTTGTTAGTTTATTGTATATAATTCATTAAGTATTAATGAAATCGAAAGCTATGTAATTGAATTCAAATTGAAAGTAAATAAATTTGAATGGAATTGAATTTGATTTGGTAGTGAACCAACTTGAATATGAATTAGTAAGTGATAACTAATTGAATTGAGAATGAATGTTGATAAAAATCCAATGTAAATGAATCCAATGTGATTAAATTGAAAAACCAATTCATTGAATATTAATGAGAATATGAATGAATATATATTGGTTATGAATTGTTGGATGATAGTTGGTTGATGTTTGCATTTGTTGTTTTACTACATTTGCTATGTTGACATATATAGTTGCATTTACTATATGATTGTATATTGATACTATTGTCATATATGCATGTTCTCATGTTGTTTGTTGAGTGATTAGTAGGTGCGGATCGCGTTTGCTTCGCATTTGGAGCTCGCTTTCGTGCTATATTAGCCGTATATGCTTGCTAATAAAATATAAGATACATATCTCGGATTAAATACAGTACTTTTACACTTTTTTCCCTTCGGGATGCCTCATTACTTGATGAGATGTATATTTGTGATATATATACTGTCATTTTTTTTTTCGGATCGAGCCGCGCAAAGGAGACTATGGAGAATTTTTCCGAAAATTTAAGGCGTTAGAAAATTTTTGAGAAAATTGGAAAATTTTGAAAACTTAAACTTTGATTTTGGAATTGAAAGTTAAACAATAGTAATTGTTTTTGAAAAGATAACTAAGTATGATTTGAAAACTTAGTAAAGTTATTGTAAGAAGTTTAACTATGAATTTTGGAAAATTAATAAATTCTGTAACTTTTCTTACTTGTTAATTTCGAGGACGAAATTCTTTTAAGTGGGGAAGATTGTAACGACCCAGAATTTTTAGAAATTAAAATTTGAATATTTAATTTATTTTAAATATTAATAAGTGAATTTATAAGTCAAATAAATTTTTATTTGAATTTTTGGATTTAATTGGATTATTAAATCGATAATTTAATACGTTAAATTATGGAAATAATTGAAAATATAGTTAAATATGATTGTAAATGATTTGTAAAATTTTATTTTATCATGTTGAAGTTAGAATGATATTTTAGAATTTTAAAATCGAATTAAAAGTTAATTTGTGAAAATTGAATATTTTAATATTAAAATCGACTAGTAAAAATAGTCAATTTTTGAACAGTCTCAGAATTGAACGAAACCAGTTCCATTGGATCCGTAATAGTTAGTTATTACCGGATTTCAAATTTCGTGTCAATCGGAGTTATCGTTTGATCGTGGCAGCTCGAAACGCATCGATTTATTTTTAATTTAAATTTGACGAGCTAAAATAGCCATTTTTCAAAAAGTCTCGGATTTCGACGAAACCAGTTTCATCAGATCCGTAATGTGATATTATTGTAAGGTTTCAAATTTCAAGTCAATTGGATTTACCGTTTGTCCGGTACAAATTAAAACGCCTAGAAATCGACTTAAATCGGTTTAATTCAAATTGAGCGTTTATAGCCATAACTCGCACATACTTTCGAATTAGCTTTCGAAACCTGTTCCATTGTGTCCGAAACGCGGGGTAAACCCTAGAAACGCTGGTTACGGCGCGTAAATCGGAGTTTGGAAAATCGAAATGAATAGTGTTCAAAATTTTCTCTATAAATAGACCATTGAATTCATAAATTAAAAAAAAAAAAGAAAACCTAGGTCAAACTAAACTGCAGCCGCCACTACCCAATGAACGGCCAGAAAGCTCCCATCTTCATCCCCAAAATTCTTCAAATCCGTGCAACGATTCGACGAACTTCTAACTGGAGACTTGTAGTGGGTATCGAGTTCTATATATTCAACGGATATGATCTAAAACGATGCACCGAGGAGGGAGATAATGGCCTGCGTTCGGCCACGCATACGCACGGTTTTCGAGGACGATGGGGGAGCCGGGTGAGCGCGGTCTCTGGGCGTGGGTGGTGCCGGGGGGCGCGAGCGTGATGGTGTTGTCTGATCGAATTATCGTGGGGCGAGGGGATGGCAAAATCGAACCCTAATTGGTATAAAATGGGTTTGTGTTTGTGTGATGCGGCCTGTAGATGGAGTGGGGGAAGAAGCTTGCATGCGGGCCTGATGAGGAGGGCATGGATCCAACGGCAGATATTTATTTAGGTTTAAAAATTATAAATTATATTGTGATTTGTGTATATAAATACGAGCAAACTTCAATAATTCATAACTTTTTCATACGAGGTCGAAAAAATGCAAAAACAGTTGCGTTGGAATCGTATGGACGAGCACTACGCGATGGAGTTGGTTTGGAGTCGTTTGGAGTTAGTGAGAATTTTGGGTAAAATTAAACGTCCGTTTAATTTTATTCGAAATAAATCGCTAAAACGAAATAAAATCAAGGTGAGAACTTCTCACTCAATCGAATCAGTTTCGATTTTATTTTAAATAGTTAGATTTAAAATATTTGAATGCATGTTTGAATGTTGATTGATATCTATTGATTGTTAAAATAGACATTATACGCCGTTAGTAAGCGGATGTTATTTATTAAAAACATATACCGCGAATATTTCATAAACAGTGAAATTGGTATTATATATATAATAGCAATATATATATATTGGCATATGTATATATTGGAGTTGTTGATTTCCCGCATTTTTTGTTTAGCGGATGAGACCCTATTACGCCGTTATTAAGCGGATAATATTTAATAAGAACATATACCGCGATAATTTCGTACTGGAGCGAAATTGGTATTGTGCTAATGTTTTTGGATGCAGGAAAACAGGTTGGAGGGATCCAACTGGATTCCTTAACAGTTTTTATTTGATTTCAGATATTTTGATATTTGATGGATTATCATATTGATATATGATATCGTTGTTGTCGTGATTGACTATTTGGTGTGTAGCATCATTGGACCCAGATTTTGGAATTTTAAAATGATTTATAAAGTGATTTTTGAAAATATAAAATATTTTGGAATTGATCCATTTTAAATGAATAAACGTTATAATTTTTAATGTTATAAAAATTATGATTTTTGTGAAATACAGTTAAAAACTGAATTTTGAGAATATGATGCTAATGATTTTATAAAATAGTTAAATCGGAATTTTAGAAATTATTGTGAAAAGTTGAAATATAGGATTTATAAAATTTAATTATTTTATGAATCAAAAGGAAGAAGTTTTTGAAGGAATTTAAAGACGTTTAAAAAGAATGATATAAATTGATTTATATTAAGAGATTTATAAATGGATATTTATAAATTGAAATATGGACATTATAAAACGAGTTTTTATAAGTGTTTGAATGAAGTGAAAATGAATTTCATAATTGAATGGAATTTATAAAATTTTATACGCTGAAGTTGTAAATGGAATTTTATAAGCAGTAGGTTTATAAAATTTAATAAGTTATTAAAATAATGATTTTGGATAAATGAATGAATCTTATAAGTTATAAGATTTATAATTTGGGAAGTTAAAAAGAACGATTTTGTAAAATAATCGTTTTATAAGTATTTAACTTATAATATGAACTTTTAGTTTATAATTTAGTTATAAACTGGAATAGGTTAATAAAGGAATTTATAAAAAGGAAGTTTTTATAAATAAATAGAAATGGAATTTATAAACGTTGTTTTATAAATCCGCAAACAACTTATTTTGATAAGTTAATTGTCATAACTTATTTAATGGAGTTATATTCACATTTTTGAATAGTGAATAATCCTTTGAAATAAAATGAATAAAAGGATGAAATCTATTAACAAAGAATATTCACGTTTTTGAATAGTGAATAATATGTTAAAGAAAATGTTTGAATGTGATATTTGAAATAGAATTAAAACGATCTAACAACGTTTTAAAATGTGTTGAGATTCGAAACCATAGATTTCAACATTGATTGTTGAAATAGGCGTTTTCGAGAAAATAAAAGGAAATAATGGACTATAACACTGTTGTTATAGTAAATGATTTCCGAAAGGAAATGATTTGTATAGTATTGGGATTTATATATCTATTTTAATTTCGAATCCCTATACTAGTGATTTTGGGTTGTCATAACGATGTTCTACGCAACATTCGTTTTGGCCCAAATAAATATGTTTAAGAGAATGATTTCCTTAAAGAATGAAGTATATACTTAATTTCGATTTAAGTATATTGAATATTTTCTAAGTGTTGAAAATAAATAAAATTTGTGAATTACTTATGAATAAATAAGTATGGAAATGTTTTCCAATATAAAGTAAATATTTTGAGAATTTATCTTTTGGAAGATAAATTGAAATGAATAATTGAAAACGTATATTCATAGATATTTTGGGAATTATGAATTCACTATGGAATTTTATATGAGAAAGTGGAATTTGATTAAAAATAAATATTGATTTATTTTTGAGATATTGAATTTTATATCTTGTAAAGATATTTTGGAAAATAAATAATTTGGAAAATTATTTGGAAACTGGTGATGTGTGCATATCAATTGATAGTTCAATAACCGACTATCAATATTTCCCTTTGAATGGGTAATTGATGTGATTTGTTTGAATGTGAATGCTACACTTATTTTTGAATAAGCGCTCACTATTCGGGTTAACCGGGAAAGGACCATGGGGTCGTATAACCCATTTCGAATATGTGATACGTCGTTGTGAATTGCATTGAAGATCGGTGTTGAAGACCCGGTATTTGCGAGAGCGATAGGATGACCTGTCGATTTACTCTGCACCGAGTAGCTACGGTATAGAGTTCTCCATATGTGATGGTGAATCCGATCAGGATTGTGAATATCCGGATTGCAAGGACTTCTTTGTAAGTGCCTTCGGTTTTGTTCGAGCCCGGAACAAACTTGTATGGATTGTGTGTCTGACATTACAAGTTGAGATATAAAGCCGATTTCTTTCAAATATATTTCTGTTGGTGGCGAAGAATTTATTTTTTAGCTTAACACCCTTCTCTGAGACGTACGAGCTCAGAGGTTATGTAGTTGAATGTTATCAGCGATATATTCCCAATTTGGTAATGTGATATGCTGAGTGATGCTGAAATGATCATTGTGTTGATTATTGTGATAGGATCGTTTATTTGATCGTCTATCTTAGTGATCATTGTGTTGATCATTTGTTGACCCAAAGCATGGCTTTTGTATAAAGTATGTTTTTGTGGACGTGACTTCGTTGAGCCTCACACCCCGGAAATGGTCAAAACAGGAAAGATGTGGCAAGGTTATGAGGGGTAGCACCCTTTAGGGTATGTACATTTCCTTCTGGATAGAGGTGGTATCATGGTATGGAGCCCAGATATTTAACCTATGTGGTTACTACGAATTTATTACTTTGTGGTTGTTGGTTATCGGGATCCCGTGAGAAAGGTCGTTTACGATCGGGGAATGGCGTGCTCGTGTCAGTAGTTACCCAGTTAGGGGTAACCCGGCCTTGTGTTGGCAGAGTTCCGGTTTGGTTCTCGGGGATGTCTTTCCAGAGGCATTCTCATGTGGCAATGGGAAGTTCCTTGGCCTGACCATTTGTTGGAAATCCAAAGAAACAATACGAAACTTGTACGGTTTTAGTTGTAGAACCTATCATTCACTTATGGTGGTCACCACTGTTTGGATGGTAGCTATAGTAGGCATACGATAATGGTCGTATGTTGGCTAAGATTTATATTCTACTTTCAAAATAATTTTTCCTACACTATGCACTAGTAATAATATCAAATGTTATTTTAAATGCGTATCAAGCATCTTTGACTATCATAAGGAGAAATCTCCTCCGATTCTGCGTTTGCATTGTGTGTGTGTGCGGGAGGCCTTATGGTAGTCTCATTTTTAAAAGCATGGCGAATTGAATATAAAAATATTCCTCTATTTTGATTTTAAAGATAAATAAACTGTTTTGAGTTCTCACACCAGTCACATGACTGAATTGGAGCTTATTGTTTTCCTTCCTAAACTCTGGGTGCCCACCAATTTCCACACGGGCAGTCAAGAGTTAAGGTTTATCAGGATATTCTGGAGTTGCTGGAGGCAAGATGGATGGCATGGCGTATTACTAGTTTATATAGTATTTCTTTTTCCGCTGCACTATTTGTTGTTGTTGTACACTCTGATGATGATATGATGTAATGTAATGTGATGTAATGTAATAACTGATATAGTTCTTTGTTTAAAGATTATTCATTTATTATTATATGTTGTTCCGCTGCGAATTGTGAGATTCTGATGTTGTTGTGTTGTGTTCTGTTTCTGTTCCGTCCTATTTTCTTCTGTTTTTTTTTTCTTTTTCTTCTATTTTAAAAAATTAAAATTTTCTGTTTTCTTTTCCTCTCCATCTTCTATCGTTTTCTCTTCTCTTTTCTTAAATTCTTTTTAAAAACCCTCAGTGTTCGGTTTTCCGTCGTTCGATTCCTCGACAGTCGATAAAGTGAGTGTCGATGTCGAATTTTCGGAAGACGAAGAATCGGGTCCTGACAATTTGATTGAGCGAGAAGTTCTCACCTTGAGTTTCCGATAACAATAGTAGCGTTTTGTTTCGAATAAAATTAAACACGCGTTTAATTTTACCCGAAATTATCACTAGCACAAAACGACTCCAAACCAGCTCCATTGCGTAGTGTTCGACAAAACGAACCCAACGCAAGTAGTTTCGTCCAATTCCGACTTTGTATGAAAGAGTTACACATTTTTAAAGTTCGTACACATTATAATATAAATTTATTTACAAACCTTTTATTTAATTTAACCTAATAATAATCACAGCCATTCCTTCTAAATCAACAGATCTTGGCCGTCGTTTCCATCTTCTTCCCCATCTTCATACGCGCCCAGGAAATAACGAACGAAACAAACACAAAGCCTCCCCCAAACCCTAATGCATGCGGCTCCTACGAGCCACCTGAAGTCGATCGAACGCTGCCATCTCGAAGAGCTTCGCGCGAGCCACCTTCGGCTAGAATATTTCCGAGCTCGGTCGCAAGTATCCCCCAAAAAACATACGCAACTGTCGTTCCTTCATGCTCGAATTGCCGTCAATCTACTTCGTTAATTTCGATCTTAAGCGTTGAATACGAAGATCACTTGATGCTCTACATTTTTCGTGTTGAAAGTTTCTTGAATTGATGTTTGGATTAGAACAAATCGAGGGAAGAAGAAGAGTGTTTTCTGGCTATTAAAATTGCTTAGCCGGCGGCTAGGGTTTTGGAATGTAGGGTTTGAAGAATAGAAGTAGGCAAGGCTTTTATAAAAAATTTCACAAAACACTATTCATCCAAAAAATTTCGAACTCCAAATCTCACGTGGTGACCGGCGTTTCTAGGGTTTACCATGCGATTCGGACAAAATAGAATGTGTTTCAGAAGCTAATTTGATCATTTGTGCGAGTTACGAAAATAAGCGATTAAATTTAAATTAAATCGATCAAACTAATTTCTATTCGTTTTGGATTGCTCCGGACAAACCGTAAATCCGATTGGCACGAAATTTGAAACCATACAATAATATAACATTACGGATCCGGTGAAACAGGTTTCGTCGAAATCCGAGACTGTTCGAAAAATGACTATTTTCACTAGTCGATTAAATATTAAAATATTCAATTTTCATAAATTAACTTTTAGTTCAATTTTAAAAGTTCATAAACATTGTTCTAACTCCAATATGATTTAATATCACTTTACAAATCATTTTTAATTTTATTAAACCCCATTTCCAATTATTTTTGTAATTTCACATATTAAATTATCTAATTAAACCTAGATATTCGAAATAAAATTTATTCGACCTACAAATTTCACTTGTTGGTATTTAAAATCAATTAAATATCTGAATTTCAAATGACAAAAATCCTTGGTCGTTACACAAGCTAACCAAAACACCCCAGAATTCCCAGATCATCAAGAACTATGAGCACCATGCACATGCACAGTAGCTCTGACCATCACCGGTCAACTCCGACAGCATCATCACACCAGAAAACAACCTCACGCAACATCACGATCATCAAAACTGTAACGACCCGCCTTTTTGGACAGTTTAAACCGATGATCAAATACACATGCCGATTCCAAACCATTCAAAAGGGATAATGGTTATTGGGGTAAATAAGAAAAGGAAAGAAAGAGAAATAAAGGAAAATAAACAACACAGAATCTCGCAGCGGAACGATAAAATATAATAGTCAAATAAACAGTTCATGAAGCTGTTTACTATACTTGACAATTATTTATACAACATTTATCAGAGTTATACATATACAACAGAACAATTAAAATAATGCAGCAGATAGCATGATGCAAGGGTAATAATAGTAATAGTACACCAAATCTTCGTCTTCATCCTCCAGAATAGATCTTCAAAAATCTGAAAAAATCAGGACTGACCCGAGCGTAATGAAAAGACAAAACAATCGAGTCAGGACTAAAATATCCTTATGAAAGTTAAATCAATCGTAAATAAATATGAGTGTAACGGCGTTAGAGATGTTTACGGGGTTTGACATCTCATATCCAGTGTCAACGTGCGTGCAATAACTCAAGAGATGTTACGGGATTTTCCATCTCTTAAGGATCCGTTAAACTATCTACTATGTAGTAATGTACGCTAAGTAGATAATGCCTATCAGTAATATAAAGTATCAAAATAGCGTTAAGTCATTACCATAATCCCCCTTAACACATTTTTATAATGCCATAGTCTATACTGTTGAATATGCGCTTAAATGATTTTTGTTTGATGATAATAAACATATATACATTCGTTTAAATGTATTTGTTAATGTACTATTTTATTTTTCATAGATTAAATAAATATTTGCTGAATAAAATAAATAACACTAAACTTGAATTCAAACGATTATTTTATTCAAATAAATATTTATTACAATTTTTGATAGTACAACTTCGAGCTATCACTATAAATATACATTTTCCATTACAATACATTTCTGATTACATCACAATTCATTTTTACATTTAAACCTCATTACACATTACTCATTCACTCAATTCGTATTTTAATCTTCAACTTCATTCCAGTTTGAATCCAGCATCTGAGCAATCTGCAAAAATATTCACTAACGCAGTAAAATTGAAAAAGAAATATTTTTTAAACATAAAATAAAATATGATTTTTGAAATTATTGTTTACCTCAGTTATTTGGGTTGTTCGTCGTCATTTAAATTTGAATTCATCATACACGAACAACTTGTGACATACACAGTGTATCACTGTATATGCCACAAGGCCGTGCACACCGATATATACACTTGATAATGCTACAGAGACAGGTGAGCACAAGTCAAACCCAAACGAAAAGCCGGGTTCAACTCACATGCAACATATCACAACACGAGCACAAGGTCAAACCCGAGTTTTAAAACTGGGTTCAACACAAGGCATAATAAACTGAATGCAAAGGTCAAGCCGTTGTTGTCATGACTCAACTCAACTACAAAACTTCGACAAATCAAAAATGCCATCAGATCAGCAAACTACAATGTCACAGAAAACACTGTGCACATTGATACATGATCAGACACAAGACAACAAGTGCACAAATGCACACAATCCAGGCAAAGCAAGATGACCACAAACTTAACAATGCATACAGCAAAAATGAAGAATGCCAACAGTTCAAATATACAATGGTCAGTCAAGAGAACCTCGCATGAAAGCTTGAACATGTCCAGTTACAACAAAGCACCAGTACAACAACCAGAAACATGATCAACACAGCAACAATAGTCAGGTAGTATGCATCAGGCCAGACCAACCAGAAAAGGTGCAAACCAAGACACGGTGCATATATGAAGTACACAAGTGCAACTACATCAAGTAGAAAATCAAACCAGAATGCATCAGTGTACAGTGAGCCCGACAACAAAGTGACTCAAGACTGCAACAAACATCAGCAGGTACAAGATGCCCAACCAAATGAATATCATTGCAAACCAGCAATTAAGCACATGTATGCAGATCAGTGTCGACAACCAAGTAAATGCAGAGAACAGTGCAATCATGAAGATTGCAGCAAAAATGCAGACATAACAGGTGAAGTGCAACAAGAATCAGACTCAAGTACATGGTAAACATGTACACAAATGCAAAGCTTAAGTATGCAGATCAAAAGAAAATGTTCTTAACTGCAAGTTCAAACCAAAACACCAAGTGCAACAGCATGAACAAAAGATCAAAGAAAAAGATGGTCAGAGCCGTAGTATACAGAGTGACACAACAATATGCACAGATGCATTCAAAACTAAAACCAGGCTGTGACAATGCAAGCCTAGCATCAAGACACTAAGAAACTATCAAAGTTCAAGTTATACAAGACAGCTACAAAATCATCAATGCAATGCACAGCAAGGTATGACAAAGTCAAGCCAAGTCGAGATGAACAATGAATGTATCGAAGTCGTCAAAATATACAGAAGTCAAGTGATAAAAATTCAAGTGCGTATGCAGTATTGACGAAGTCAAAAAGCAACACGTGATGAGCACGGCAATTCAAAGCAGCAATTCAAAGCCGTGGGTATCAAGCATCAGAAATATACGATTATGAACAAGTCAGAGAAAATCACCATCATCCATACGAAAATCAATGGCCGAGCAAAATTAATTGACAAATTCAAATTAGTTTATACGAACGTAATTCAAGGGCATTGAACCCTATATAAACCATTCAACATCATCGGCAAGATATGTGAGTTCTAATACGAAAATCAAAAAGACACAAAGCATAAATTCTTACCAAGAAAGAATCGAACTCGGTAAAAATTGAAGGAGCTGTGAAGCAAAGAGAATAGAGCATCGATCATAAAGCAACCATGAAGAACAATCCACCTGATCGAAGCAATTTAAGTCGGCTTCTTCAGTTTTACACAAAGCCCTAATTTGGATCAAGGACGCAAGCCCTAATTCAGTTGCGTAGAAGAACGAACGAAGAAACAAGAGCCGCCATTACAAACAAAGGAACGGGGCCGATAAAAACATAGAGAAAGAATAATTGGGCCGGCCCGTTTTTTTATATTTAAGGGTGTTTTAATTAGGGTTTTTTTATTTTCTATTGCTTTTTAATTTTGTTTTAAATTTTAAACCGTTAAATTTTCTAGTCGTGTGACTAGGGGACAAGCTACGTGGCGTAGCTTGAGAATTCGTAACTCGGTGGTTGAGTTGTGGCAAGGTTTTGAGCGTAGAGTTAGATTAGTCAATAGCGGGTATAGCGAGTTTACGTGTGTAAGCGAGGGACTATCTAATTTCTAGTAGAAACCTTGGGGGCAGCACGTAGGCAAGGTTTTGCCGAAGCTGGGTAAATTCTGTGTTGTTCTGTTTTTTCTGTTATTTATATTCTGCGATATCTGTGCTGCTATTCTGTGACCTGAATTGAATATTTTATAAGCTTCCGCGATTAATTTTTATAATTTGCACTATCACCTTATTCACCCTCCCTCTAGGGTGAAATCGATCCTACAAGTGGTATCAGAGCTAGGAATAGAAGTCAACATCTGTTTTAAAAAATTCGATTTTTTTTGAAAAAATCAATTTTTGTTTTAAAATTTTGAATTTTTAAAATGGCTTCTTTCAATAATGCTTTTGCAGAGGGTCAATCGATAGTTAGACCACCAATGTTCAATGGTGAATATGCTTTTTGGAAAAATAGGATGAATTTTTTTTGAAAACCATTGACGCATGGGATATTGTTGAGATAGGTTATAAAACTCCAATTATAACTGTAGATAATCAAGAAATAGAGAAACCAAAGGAACAATGGACAGAACTAGAAAATAAATTACAGAATACTAATGCCAAAGCTATGAATTCTATTATCTGTTCATTAGATCAATTTGAATTTAATCGTATCTCACATTGTCTAACTGCGCAGGAAATATGGCACATACTAGAAGTGACTCTCGAAGGAACATCTCAAGTCAAAGAATCTCGCCTTGCCATGCTAAGCAGCGAATACAAGAACTTTACAATGGCGAAGGAAGAAAATGTCAAAGAGATGTACGGACGACTTTCCAATATCGTATACAAATCAAAAGCTCTCGGAAAAACATACACCGAATTGGAAATAGTCCGGAAAATCCTCAGAGTCCTTCCACGAAGCTTTGAAGCGAAAGTAACTGCCATTCAAGAATCGAAAGATTTAAAACAACTCAAAGTTGAAGAACTCATCGGAAATCTTACCACTTATGAGCTAGAAATGAAATTCAAGGAAGAGCGTGAAGGAGGAGATACTCGAAAGAAATCAATAGCTCTCAAAGGAACAACTGAAAGTGATGATGATGACGATGATGATGCAGCAGCAGAATTGGAGCTATTAATAATGAAATTCAAAAAGTGGAATTACAAATATGGAAATTCAGCTCGAATTCAAAAAGCGAAAAGCAGAATAGCCAAAGCACTAGACTACTCTGAAGAACAGAAGATCATCTGTCACAAGTGCAACCAACCCGGACACGTCAAGCCCAATTGTCCTCAAAATCAACGCGACTTTAAAAAGAAATCAAAAAGGAAAAGTTTTGCAGCCACGTTGAATACAAGTGATGAAGATAATCAAAGTTCTAGCAGTGAGAGTGAGAAAGCAGATATGTGCCTTCAAGGGAATATAACTGATAGCGACAATGACGAGCCAAGCGAGGTATCAAAACTTACTCACTCTGAATTACTTATTTATTTCCACGAAGTAAATGGCTGTTTTGAACGACTTAGAGAAAAATACGCTAAACTTGAATCTCAAAAGGATACTTTGATAGATATAAATAAACAACTTGACCAATTAGTTAAAACCTATCAAAGTAGGATCCCTAAGTGTGATAAGTGTCCAACATTTGAAGAAGAAATTAGAAAATCAGAAATCAGAATAAAATCACTTGAAAATGAAATTCTGATTTTAAAAGAGAATGGAAATACTAGGAGAGAGAATTCTATTAAAAAGTTCACACAATTGTTAAACGAAAATGAATCTCTCAAAACACAAGTCCAACAATTGTCAACGACTTTAGACAAATTTTCAAAAGGTGAAAAATCGTTGAATATGCTATTAGGAAAGCAAACTGTTAATACGATTAGACAAGAACTTGGATATAATTGTTCGAAAATTGTTGAAAGTGATATTAGTCAAGTTAATTCCATGTGTACAATTTGTAGAAAATATGGACACAATCACAATAATTGTTGGTATAGACCCAAACATGTGAAAACTATATCGATTTGGGTTCCTAAAGGCACAAATATAAAATCTCTCAAAGTTAAACAAATTTGGGTGTCGAAGGGAACAATTATAAATAATTTTGGGTCTTTACAAAATTGTTTTTCAAAATTTTCTTCCACTAACAACCATGGACCTATAAAAACAAATAGGTCACATAAATCTTTCATCGTGTAGGTGTGGTGGCAGGCTAAGGAACAACAATAGTGTTCTCTGGATTTTTGGCTGTTCCAGAAACACAACGGACGACGAAGCAAAGTTCCTTAGACTAGTTCAAAGGTGACAGAATCACAATAGACAACATCGAAAAATATCGTAAAGGTAAAACAGGTAATGGAATATTTATTTGAACGATATATTAAATGTGATAATCTGCCCCATATTCTTAATTAAAATCAGCCAATATTGATATTGATGAAAAGATGATGATTTTGATTCTGACTTATTCAACATAGTTGGCCAAGTATATTCTTATGCCAAAAACACTATAAAAATCTCTAGACTCTTTGAAATACTTCATATATATCAGTTTGGATTAAAAATAGTGTTTTGTCGGATATTACAATTGGTTATAATATGGCTGACTCTATATTCACGGTTTTCTGATTATTTACACGGCTTCAATTCAATTTCAAAAGAATGTCATTTAAATTGCTGTAAAAATTGAGTTTGAAATTTTTGGTGCTCACTTCATGTTTTGGTCTATAAAATTCAATTGATGATAATTTTGGGTGAAAGAGAAATTCATATGCAGATTACACTGGTAATCTAGTTGATAGAAAAATTACTAGTGAAACGTGATTTTTGTTGAGACATTTAGTAACTGCATCGTGTTTCAAAGAAAATATCTGCATATTCTTCATTTCAAATAATTTTCAAATAGCAGAAAATTTTCTTTTAAAACCCCCTGGAGAAAATCATTTTTGACCATAGTTTCAGATTAGTCATTTTTGAAAAATTAATTTCATAATTATTTTTGAATTTGATTTTGAATGACTATTTTGACTAATCTGACTCCCTAATGTTTATCGAAAAGAAAAATAGTGATTGAAAAAGTGATGATTGTTAATATTGATCAAATATTATGACTCAAGGCGGTATAATTAATAAATTTCTTTAGAAATTTAAACAAGAGTTATAAAACTTTGTGTTGGTAAAAATTCCATGACCATCTCTATATCTATCATATTTCTAACGACCATCACTCATCAAAATTCTATATAGTTTATCGATATGTGGTACTTTAAACAGGAATCGTTCATTTTTCATTTTCACATTTTTTTAAACAAAAAAGGGTAATAATAATAATAATAAATACCAAAGTATTCACTCTCATTTAAAAGTCCTCACGGTTATGCACGGGTGAATTACTTGGAATTTCTTATGTGCTTCCATGCTCATTTAAAAGTCCTCGCGGTTATGCATGTATGGAACGCATATCAAAAGTTGATTTTTTTTAAAAATAAACAAGTTGATTCTAATCCCATTTAAAAGTCCTCACGGTTATGCGTGATTAGAAGATACTTGAGTTCATTTTTTTAAAATAAAATTGGAATACTACTAATCTCATTTAAAAGTCCTAACGGTTATGCATGGTTAGTAGATATTCAAATTCCTGATAAAAATATACCACAAATAGACACAACTGTATGGTTTTATATGATGACATCATTTCCATCATTCTAAAAGTGGAATATGCGCCTAACAAAATATTTACGATTTTTGTTTGATTTTTTATTGAAATTTAATATTTATATTCAATTGAGTTTAAATGTTGGATTAATATCGATAACTTTATCTCTATTTTCTCTAACACTATTATTCTTTTGCTGATAACAAAAGGGGGAGAGAAAAGTTAAGATTTTGTCAAATAAAATCAAGCAAAGGTCAAATAATTTTCCATTTGCATCTAGACTCATTTGCATATTTCTATTTGTATGCATATATGTAGGGGGAGTATTGTGTAGAGAGGGAGCATTCAAATAGGGGGAGCAAATTGAATGATCAAATACATTTAACTTATTCAAAATCTTAAATATATGTTTGTTATCATCAAAAGGAGGAGATTGTTGAATATGCGCTTATATGATTTTTGTTTGATGATAATAAACATATATACATTCGTTTAAATGTATTTGTTAATGTACTATTTTATTTTTCATAGATTAAATAAATATTTGCTGAATAAAATAAATAACACTAAACTTGAATTCAAACGAATATTTTATTCAAATAAATATTTATTACAATTTTTGATAGTACAACTTCAAGCTCTCACTATAAATATACATTTTCTATTGCAATACATTTCCGATTACATCACAATTCATTTTTACATTTTAACCTCACTACACATCACTCATTCACTCAATTCGTATTTTAATCTTCAACTTCATTCCAGTTTGAATCCAGCATCTGAGCAATCTGCAAAAATATTCACTAAAGTAGTAAAATTGAAAAAGAAATATTTTTGCAACATAAAATAAAATATGATTTTTGAAAATATTATTTGCCTCAGTTATTTGGGTTGTTCGTCGTCATTTAATTTTGAATTCATCATACACGAACAACTTGTGACATACACAGTGTGTCACTGTATATGCCACAAGGTCGTGCATACCGATATATACACTTGATAATGCTACAGGGACAGGTGAGCACAGGTCAAACCCAAATGAAAAGCCGGGTTCAACTCACATGCAACATATCACAACACGAGCGCAAGGTAAAACCCGAGTTTTAAAACTGTGTTCAACACAAGGCACAATAAACTGAATGCAAAGGTCAAGCCATTGTTGTCATGACTCAACTCAACTACAAAGCTTCGACAAATCAAAAATGCCATCAGATCAGCAAACTACAATGTCACAGAAAACACTGTGCACATTGATACATGATCAGACACAAGACAACAAGTGCACAAATGCACACAATCAGGCAAAGCAAGATGACCACAAACTTAACAATGCATACAGCAAAAATGAAGAATGCCAACAGTTCAAATATACAATGGTCAGTCAAGAGAACCTCGCATGAAAGCTTGAACATGTCCAGTTACAACAAAGCACCAGTACAACAACTAGAAACATGATCAACACAGCAACAATAGTCAGGCAGTATGCATCAGGCCAGACCAACCAGAAAAGGTGCAAACCAAGACACAGTGCATATATGAAGTACACAAGTGCAACTACATCAACTAGCAAATCAAAGCAGAATGTATCAGTGTACAGTGAGCCCGACAACAAAGTGACTCAAGACTGCAACAAACATCAACAGGTACAAGATGCCCAACCAAATGAATATCAATGCAAACCAGCAATTAAGCACATGTATGCAGATCAGTGTCGACAACCAAGTAAATGCAGAGAACAGTGCAATCATGAAGATTGCAGCAAAAATGCAGACATAACAGGTGAAGTGCAACAAGAATCATACTCAAGTACATGGTAAAGATGTACACAAATGCAAAGCTTAAGTATGAAGATCAAAAGCAAATGTTCTTAACTGCAAGTTCAAACCAAAACACCAAGTGCAACAGCATGAACAAAAGATCAAAGAAAAAGATGGTCGGAGCCGTAGTATACAGAGTGACACAACAATATGCACAGATGCATTCAAGACTAAAACCAGGAAGTGACAATGCAAGCCTAGCATCAAGACACTAAGAAACTATCAAAGTTCAAGTTATACAAGACAGCTACAAAATCATCAATGCAATGGACAGCAAGGTATGACAAAGTCAAGCCAAGTCGAGATGAACAATGAATGTATCGAAGTCGTGAAAATATACAGAAGTCAAGTGATAAAAATTCAAGTGCGTATGCAGTATTGATGAAGTCAAAAAGCAACACGTGATGAGCATGGCAATTCAAAGCCGTGGGTATCAAGCATCAGAAATATACGATTATGAACAAGTCAGAGAAAATCACCATCATCCATACGAAAATCAATGGCCGAGCAAAATTAATTGACAAATTCAAATTAGTATATACGAACGCAATTCAAGGGCATTAAACCCTATATAAACCATTCAACATCATCGGCAAGATATGTGAGTTCTAATACGAAAATCAAAAAGACACAAAGCATAAATTCTTACCCAGAAAGAATCGAACTCGGTAAAAATTGAAGGAGCCGTGAAGCAAAGAGAATAGAGCATCGATCATCAAGCAACCACGAAGAACAATCCACCAGATCGAAGCAATTAAAGTCGGCTTCTTCAATTTTACACAAAGCCCTAATTTGGATCAAGGACGCAAGCCCTAATTCAGTTGCGTAGAAGAACGAACGAAAAAACAAGAGCCGCCATCACAAACAAAGGAACGGGGCCGATAAAAACATAGAGAAAGAATAATTGGGCCAGCCTGTTTTTTTTATTTAAGGGTGTATTAATTAGCTTTTTTTATTTTCTATTGCTTTTTAATTTTGTTTTAAATTTTAAACCGTTTAATTTTCTAGTCGTGTGACTAGGGAACAAGGTACGTGGCGTAGCTTGAGAATTCGCAACTCGGTGGTTGAGTTGTGGCGAGGTTTGAGCGTAGAGTTAGATTAGTCAATAGCGGGTATAGCGAGTTTACGTGTGTAAGCGAGGGACTATCTAATTTCTAGTAGAAACCTTGGGGGCAGCACGTAGGCAGGGTTTTGCCGAAGCTGGGTAAATTCTGTGTTGTTCTGTTTTTTCTGTTATTTATATTCTGCGATATCTGTGCTGCTATTCTGTGATCTGAATTGAATATTTTATAAGCTTCCGCGATTAATTGGTATCAAAACATCATGTTCGCTTCAAAAATCATATCCATTTCAAATATCATCGTATCTATTTAAAATGTAAGGTTCCGTTCCAAAAATCATTTTTCGCCTCAATATCTCATTTCGATTTCAAAATCGTTTCGAATTTCAATTTAGTTTGCAACTTCATTTAACCCAATTCGTATTTAAATTCAAGGTTTAAACATAAACATTTCACCCTATTAACCAGCTTGAAATTTTAGAAAAATCGTTTTAAGTAGTTTAAAAGTAGTTTAAATAATTAAAATAGTTAAAAATACTTAATGTCTTTAAAACGGATTTAAAATAGATAAATTAGTTTAAGTATTCAAAAATGGTTTATATAACTGGGTAATTTGGAAAACAAAATAAAACAGCTTCAAAACCAATCCAATTCAATTATAACTTCCCAATTCAAAACAATCTCAATTTCCCTTCTACCGATTCCATTTCGATTTCGATTCAATCAACGTCAACTTTGATTTCAAATTTATTCAATTTTATATTCACTTTCAATTAATTCAATTTCAATTTATATCGGTTTGGAGCTTGATTTTTCATAAATATCCATTTATAACACTTAACAAAATTATAGATTAATATTCTAGTTTAAATCCAAATTTCAAATATGATTCAATTCCGAGCTCGATTTCAAAATATCATTTTTATATCACTTTTACTTAGTAATATTCAAAGCTCGAATTAAGGTTAAATCTTTAAACAAATCAATTTTCGAAATTCAATCAAATCCCAATTTTTAAATTCCAAAGTCTCCACTTTAATTACCTAACAATTTCTTTTAACCAAAATTTATTTCAACATTCCAAACTCAATTTTTTAATAAATTCGATTTCTATAAATTGATTTCTATTTTTAACTTTTAAATCAAAACATTTAAATAAATTTCAAATCGACGATTTTAAAAAAATTATTAATTTAGCCAATTCGGTGTCCGTATATAATTTTCTATCCTATGGCCAAGTAATTATTTATTTCAAGTAAATGTCAAGGATGAATATATATCACTTAAATCAATCATGGTGTCATATGTATGCATAACAGGATATATATAAGCAAATAAACATCCAAACATTTAAGTATTAACCAATAGCATCCATCGAAATAAATCATGCAATAGACAATACAATTCATGGCAATTTCATAGTTATCAATGTCAGGTAATTTAACCGCAATTCAATTTTTATTTCAATTTAACTGTCAATTTAATTTTTCAACGGTTAATTTAAATGACAAGCTATATGACAATTACTTTTTTTTATCAAACAACGACAAATAAAATCATAACACTTCATAATGTCAAATTTAACTAGCATAAAGATATTTAGTACGTTGTGAGCGTTATAAAACACTCACCTTGATTTTTACGATTTTAAATCAAATCGAACGACGTTCGATTTAATCCAAAATTTTCTCTAGCTCCAAACGATTCCAATCAGCTCCATAGCGTAGTGCTCGACAAAACGATTGCAACGCAAAAAGTTTCGTCCGAATCCGGCCTCGCATGTGAGAGTTATACATTTTATAAGTTATCGACATTTGAATTTTATAAAACACTTTATATTATATTTAAATGAATTCATACCCAAAGCTATTGAGGCCCAGCCCACTAACTCCATCTTCCCCAAAGCAAAATCCTGTACGTGCCCACCATTGCCGTGCATCAAACTCTAGTGATACGGAGCTCCGGTACTCCGTTCGACATGCCGCCTTCTCCAAACTCCTTCTCTCCGCGTGCTCGACTCGACCATACCAAAATCCCCAAGCTCGGCCACCCTAGAAAATCGCGACCTGGAGCCAGCGCATGCACGACGCGAATGTTGCGTGTCCCAAACCATAGCCTCACCCCACCAAAACTTGCTCCGAGATGTTATCTTCGACGACGAGTTCAAATCAAAGCTCCGTTTCGCGAATCGATCGCTAAATCCCTCGATTTTTCAAACCCTAGATCACAACTATGAACGGCCTCGACCCCAATAGTTGCCACACCCAGCAACGAGCATATCAAATTGAAGCACTCGATGAAATAGGATTTTTAAAACTAGTTTCGCGATTTTTACTTGAGTAGAAATAGAGTTATGATTTTTCAAAGTTTCCATTTTTTTTCCTCTTTCTATTATTTACTTTCTGCCATTGCGTGTAGAATAAAGGAGAGGGAGACGTGAATGAAAAGCTACAGGGACAAGGTAGAATTTACAGCTGAAAAGAAGGGTTGACCAGTCAAAATATAAGTTTTAAATTTCAAAATATCCCAATTTATGCAACTTAAAATCTTGAACCCCTATCGAGACGTGCCACTAGGCGTTTATAATGTTATACCCCTATTCCGGATGCAATGAAAAAGGTTTCAAGACCTAATTCGATCGTATGCGCGAGTTACGGAAATAAACGATAAAATTTAAACTAAACCAATTAAACGAATTTCTATGCATTTTGGCTCGCCCCAGACAAACGGTAAATCCGATTGACACGAAATTTGAAATCTTACAATAATATCACATTACGGATCCGATGAAACTAGTTTCGTCGAAATCTGAGACTGTTTGAAAAATGACTATTTTAACTCGTTAAATTAATATTAAAACAATTTCGATGCGTTTCGAGCTGTCACGGTCAACCGAAAAATCCGATTGCTACGAAAATTGAAATCCGATAATAACAAACTATTACGGATCCAATGGAACTAGTTTCGTCCAATTCTGAGACTGTTCAAAAAAATAGCTATTTTTCAGTCGATAAATAAATATTAAAATATTCAATTTTCACAAATTTACTTTTAATTCAATTTTAAAAGTTGTACAACATCATTCGTACTTTAATATGATAAAATAAAATTTTACAAATCATTTTTAAACATATTAAACCCGTTATTCAATTATCCAATAAATTCCAATTTTAAAATCTTATTAACTCCATTATAATCCCGATATAACTTACATTCACTTTGGAAACCAATTTGAATCATTTTAAATCAAATTTCAATTATTCACTCTATTCTCATATATTAAAATTCAATATCAAATTAATCATATCAAATTCGGAATTTAATTATTCAAACATTTGTATTATTAAATCTAACAAATTTGATTATTCTTAAATCACTATCTTTTGAAATATTCAAACGAACCTATAAAATTTAACAAATTCAAATTATAGAACAACCATTTTCATTAAAACAGTTATTCAATTCCCGTTATTCAATTATTCAATAAATTTCAAATATTAAATTTAAACAATTTCGATTATCCAATAATTCATTATCTTTTGAAATATTGAAATTGAACTTATAAGATTCAACTTTTAAAACCAATTCACAATTTAGAACACTATTTCATTTTACAATTATTCAATTATTCAATAAGTTTTAAATATTAAATTTAAACAATTTACCTGTTCAATATTCAATGTTTGATTTCAAATAAATTTTACTTATCAATCAATTACTCTATTATACCCAATGAATTTCAACATTTATTATCTTATTCAACTATTGATTTCAAAGGCATTCACTAAGTAGCATTCATTTTTCATTACTTGGATAATTATTGTTATTATTCCAAATGAATTACAAAATTCTTTTCTTACATTAAATCACGAAATCTTTTAAATTAGCTATTTTAATTATCGAAAATTTACGGGTCGTTACACTCTCCCCCACTCAAAACTTTTCGTCCCCGAAAAGGGAAAAGAAGGAAAAGGAACTAAGTAGAGAATTCAACATTAGCTATATTTTATTCAAAGTTACCAACTTATAAAACAATGAAATTCCATTTATAAAGTCATAACTACGCTTCCACTAAGTTATTCCGAACGGCTTGCTAACTTTAAAAGTTAGTTATCAAAACAAGTTATTAAAAAAAATTAAAACTTGAAAAATTTTCTAACACCCGGATTTTAAGGAAAATTTCGGTAGAGTCTCCTTTGCGCGGCTCGATCGGAAAAAAAATGACAGTATATATATCACAAATATACATCTCATCAAGTGATGAGGCATCCCGCAGGGAAAAAGTGTAAAAGTACGGTATGTAATCCGAGATACGTACCTTATATATTATTAGTGAGCATATACGGCTAATATAGCGCGAAAGCGAGCTCCAAATGCGAAGCAAGCGCAATCCGCACCTACTAAACACTCAACAAACCATGAGAAACATGCATATAGGAAAATAATATCAATATACATCATGTAGCAACATAACAACTACATATGCCAACATAGCAAATGCAACAAAACGACAAATGCAACCATCAATCAACTATCATCCAACTATCATACAACGAATCCATAACCAATCAATATAAATTCACTTCTCATTAATATTCATTCACTTGGTTTTCAATTTTAATCACAGTTGATTCATTAACGTTGGATTTTACTAACATTCATTCTCAATTCAATTAACATTCACTAATTTATATTTACATTAGTTCAATTGCAATTTGATTCAAATTAGATTCTATTTAAATTCATTTAACTTCCAATTTGATTTCAATAATTTATAGCTTTCAATTTCATTAACACTCAATGAATTATATACAATCAACTAACAATCATATAACGACCAAATCATACACAACATAACCAAATTATTAATTTTACATTCAATTTGGTTTATCTCTTTTATATATATATCCTGTTATATAATTTTAAATGAATCATTTTAGATTTGGCATCATAAATTTCTAATATCAACTTTAATTAAGCCCTTAAGCCGTACATATATCATCCGTGAGCAATATCAATCTAATCGCTTATTCGATCGTACAATTTCACTTCCAAACTAGTATCGTTCACACGACTCTCTAGTGCGGACTCAGATTTGGTTCCTTGATTGGAAACTGTTACTCTCCTTTCATAGCCATATACTATGAAAGAGAATTCCAGAACCAAACCAAAAATCCATATCCAGGGTTCTCCATCGAGAATCGAGTGGAAAATCCAAAATTGGATCGATATAAATCATCTCGAAATTTTGTGCTCGAATTTGGATCAAATCGTTATGCGAACAAAATAATATAGGTACAACTCACATATTACCTTCCAATGGATTTCTATCCAATTTATCTATACTAAATTATTTTATTGACTTTTATATTTTTTTTCACTTAATTACTCACAATCCATTATTCAGTTAGTATATTCATTTCTTTACATAGCATATTCTTTAACATTATCTTTTCTTAAACATCATATCAAAGAATTTGTTTACTCAAGTTCATTTTAAACATTCTATATAATTTAATTAATTTCATTTTCCAATTGATTCTTAGTTATACCAAATTCTTTTGTTTACATTAACTTCAATTTCATAATTTTTGTTAATACAAATTTATTTGTGGAACATTTTATTAATCATTACTTTAGTTTATAGTCATTCCATAAAAGTCTAACTTCTCATATATGACTTTTCTTAGTTTACGATTATCTCAAAGTTACAAATTCAATTTTTCTATTCCATTTATATTTACTTTCTATAACCAATTTACAAAAGATATTATACAATTCATTTGTCTTCTTTCTTAAGTTCACTTACTTGTTCCATTTATCCATTTATCATTTCATGCTATATTTAAGTATATATAAAAAAAATTCATAACCAAATTTTGCATTTATATATATTTTAATTCCTTTTGAGTTTTCCTTACTTGTATATTTCAATTACTTTCAGATTCGGTTTATCTATACAATATCTCATTACGTATCCAAAACATCATTTTAACTTTTTACATTTGGTAAGTCTTGTTATATGTTATCAGAATGTAATTTTGGTATTATACAAATTTATAGAATTTCATTTTACTAAATTAGAATGTTCACAAATTTAATTTGTTTAAATCCTCTTTAAATGTTCGCAAACAATAGCTTAAATATCTTAATCCTCTTATTTTATAAATTTTGGTTATTCACATTTTATTCAATTATCAAAACATAGAAATTTAAATGCTCGGTTCTTTTCAAATCGTTTGAAATAAACATATACACTTATATCTTTCCTTTTTTTTATATCTATATAACAAATCATACCTTTGGAGTTTAAACCAAAACCCCTTTACCCAAAATAATTTCGAAGAAAAACAAAGCTTCTTAGAAGTCTCCCCCACTTTGAGACTCGAAAATGAACGTCGATGATGCTGCGCAGTCATCACCGGAATTATTTTCCAGCGACAGAAGAGAGGAGTACTGAATTCATTCCTTCTTAAAAATCCTTTCAAAATATTTCCATAACATTTTCCAAATAATATTACTATATATTTCTTTAGAGCTTTAAGAACCATTTTCAAAATCCCGGGTCTTAAATTCAATATTTCTCAATTTAAATATATTTTAATTCATAAGTCACCCTTTTAAAATATTCTTATAAGAATTTCTTTCTTAAAACATTCCACAAGTTGTTTTATAATTGTTTATTTTTTAATAAACCTTATTTATTAAAACACAATATTCAATTAATAATACAATCAATATTATCGTTTCCAACGACCAAATAAGCTAGATAGATCACAATAATTTTGAAAATAAATTCTTTACGTACAAAATATAATTAGGACAAAATTATTTCATTTACCCAATTTCAAAACAATACTATGTCGAATTGTTCTGTTCGAGTGTTTAGAGATCCCTATCAATGACGTTAATTACTCGTATTGACCAGGATCCATAAGCCGCTCAACAAATCAACCGACCAATATAAAACATTTTATATCACTAACAAATACGCTCTCTCATATATATACACTCAGCGACTCATCATAGGGTATTACTACCCTATGTATAAAGAGTCGGACCCCACAAAGCTAAGGTTATCGCTAAACCAAAGCTCTGATACCAACTGTAACGGCCCGCCTTTTTGGACAGTTTAAACCGACGATCAAATACACATGCCGATTCCAAACCATTCAAAAGGGCAGATGGTTATTGGGGTAAATAAGAAAAGATAAGAAAGAGAAATAA
This sequence comes from Allium cepa, assembly GCA_030765085.1. Taxonomy (NCBI): domain Eukaryota; kingdom Viridiplantae; phylum Streptophyta; class Magnoliopsida; order Asparagales; family Amaryllidaceae; genus Allium; species Allium cepa. Next base: position 711,744,952 of record CM060938.1, on the reverse strand, counting down.
AGGAAAAGAAACAACACAGAATCTCGTAGCGAAACGATAAAATATAATAGTCAAATAAACAGTTCATGAAGTTGTTTACTATACTTTGACAATTATTTATACAACATTTATCAGAGTTAAACATATACAACAGAACAATTAAAATAATGCAGCAGATAGCATGTTGCAAGGGTAATAATAGTAATAGTATACCAAATCTTCGTCTTCATCCTCCAGAATAGATCTTCAAAAATCTGAAAAACTCAGGACTGACCCGAGCGTAATAAAAAGACAAAACACTCGAGTCAGGACTATGAAAGTTGAATCAATCGTAAATAAATATGAGTGTAACGGCGTCAGAGATGTTTACGGGGTTCGACATCTCATATACAGTGTCAACGTGCGTGCAATAACTCAAGAGATGTTACGGAATTTTCCATCTCTTAAGGATCCGTTAAACTATCTACTATGTAGTAATGTACGCTAAGTAGATAATGCCTATCAGTAATATAAAGTATCAAAATAGCGTTAAGGCGTTACCATAATCTCCCTTAACACATTTTTATAATGCCATAGTCTATACAGCACCGTAAGCCCCACCGTAAACTGGTGGTTATCAGAGGGTGCCCATAGGTATAACACAAAACAAAACGTAGTGGTCGCGAATAGGATAATCAGTATGACAAGGTACATGAGGCGATACCAACTAGGATGCTAGTAGTTGCGTGATCCGGACTGATGTTGAGCATAGCCAGCAGCTACCTCAACACCGCAAAACAACACTCCCAAATCAAGGGGTGCACCCAAATTGAATCACAAATGTAATAGATATGGTATCGAAGAAGTGTGTCCGCTAGAGGTGGCGAACCTCAATGGCCCCGCGCGGCTCCTGTTTTAGTCATGTCAGTGGTCATCCAATATCGTTCTCTTTCTTCAGTCAACGCGTTCACCAAACCATCCACTTCATTCTGCATCAACACTCCGCGTATAATAGTTATTAAAGTGGTTTTCGGTATCGACAGAGAGTATGTCCATATCCGATTCCGGTCTCTTTAATAACTACGTATTATTACACCGTTGGCTCTTTTACATTTCAAATCAATTCATAATTGATATCAAAATATCATGTTCGCTTCAAAAATCATATCCATTTCAAATATCATCGTATCTATTTAAAATGTAAGGTTCCGTTTCAAAAATGATTTTTCGCCTCAATATCTCATTTTGATTTCAAAATCGTTTCGAATTTCAATTTAGTTTGCAACTTCATTTAACCCAATTCGTATTTAAATTCAAGATTTAAACATAAACATTTCACCCTATTAACCAGCTTGAAATTTTAGAAAAATAGTTTTAAGTAGTTTAAAAGTAGTTTAAATAATTAAAATAGTTAAAAATACTTAAAGTCTTTAAAACGGATTTAAATAGATAAATTAGTTTAAGTATTCAAAAATGGTTTATATAACTGGGTAATTTGGAAAACAAAATAAAACAGCTTCAAAACCAAACCATTTCAATTACAACTTCCCAATTCAAAACAATCTCAATTTCCCTTCTACCGATTCAATTACGATTTCGATTCAATCAACGTCAACTTTGATTTCAAATTTATTCAATTTTATATTCACTTTCAATTAATTCAATTTCAATTCATATCGGTTTGGAGCTTGATTTTTCAAAAATATCCACACTTAACAAAATTATCCATCAATATTCAAGTTTAAATCCAAATTTCAAATATGATTCAATTCCAAGCTCGATTTCAAAATCTTATTTTTATATCACTTTCACTTAGTAATATTCAAAGCTCGAATTAAGGTTAAATCTTTAAATAAATCAATTTTCGAAATTCAATCAAATCCCAAATTTTAAATTCCAAAGTCTCCACTTTAATTATCTAACAATTTCTTTTAACCAAAATTTATTCCAACATTCCAAACTCAATTTTTCGATAAATTAAATTTCTATAAATTGATTTCTTTTTATAACTTTTAAATCAAAACATTTAAATAAATTTCAAATCGACGATTTTAAAAAAATTATTAATTTAGCCAATTCGGTGTCCGTATATAATTTTCTATCCTATAGCCAAGTAATTATTTATTTCAAGTAAATGTCAAGGATGAATATATATCACTTAAATCAATCATGGTGTCATATGTATGCATAACATGATATATATATATATAAGCAAATAAACATCCAAACATTTAAGTATCAACCAATAGCATCCATCGAAATAAATCTTCCAATAGACAATACAATTCATGGAAATTTCATAGTTATCAATGTCAGGTAATTTAACCGTAATTCAATTTTTATTTCAATTTAACTGTCAATTTAATTTTTCAACGGTTAATTCAAATGACAAGCTATATGACAATTAAATTTTTTATCAAACAACGACAAATAAAGTCATAACACTTCATAATGTCAAATTTAACTAGCATAAAGATATTTAGTACGTTGTGAGCGTTATAAAACACTCACCTTGATTCTTACGATTTTAAATCAAATCGAACAACGTTCGATTTAATCAAAAAATTTCTCTAGCTCCAAACGATTCCAATCTACCTCCATAGAGTAGCGCTCGACAAAATGATTGCAACGCAAAAAGTTTAGTCCGAATCCGGCCTCGCATGTGAGAGTTATACATTTTATAAGTTATCGACATTTGAATTTTATAAAACACTTTATATTATATTTAAATGAATTCATACCTAAAGCAATTGAGGCCCAGCCCACTAACTCCATCTTCCCTAAAGCAAAATCCTGTACGTGAACAAACTGCACAACTCACCATTGCCGTGCATCAAACTCCAGTGATACGGAGCTCTGGTACTCCATTCGACATGTCGCCTTCGCCAAACTCCTTCTCTCCGCATGCTCGACTCGAATATACCGAAATCCCCAAGCTCAGCAACCCCTAGAAAATCACGATCTGGAGCCAGCTCACGCACGACGCGAATGTCGCGCGTCCCAAACCATAGCCGCACCCCACCAAAACTTGCTCTGAGATGCTATCTTCGACGACGAGTTCAAATCAAAGCTCCGTTTCGCGAATCGATCGCTAAATCCCTCGATTTTTCAAACCCTAGATCACAACTATGAATGGCCTCGACCCCAATAGTTGCCGCACCCAGCAACGAGCATATCAAATTGAAGCACTTGATGAAATAGGATTTTTAAAACTAGTTTCGCGATTTTTACTTGAGTAGAAATAGAGTTATGATTTTTCAAAGATTCCATTTTTTTCCTCTTTCTATTATTTATTTTCTGCCATTACGAGTAGAATAAAGGAGAGGGAGACGTGAATGAAAAGCTACAGGGACAAGGTAGAACTTACAGCTGAAAAGAAGGGTTGACCAGTCAAAATATAAATTTTAAATTTCAAAATATCCCAATTTATGCAACTTAAAATCATGAACCCCTGTCGAGGCGTGCCGCTAGATGTTTATAATGTTAAACCCCTATTTCGAACGCAATGGAAAAGGTTTCAAGGCCTAATTCGATCGTATGTGCGAGTTACGGAAATAAACGATCAAATTTAAATTAAACCGATTAAACGAATTTCTATGCGTTTTGGCTCGCCCCGGACAAACGGTAAATCCGATTGACACGAAATTTGAAATCTTAAAATAATATCGCATTACGGATCCAATGAAACTAGTTTCGTCGAAATCTGAGACTGTTTGAAAAATGACTATTTTAACTCGTTAAATTAATATTAAAACAATTTCGACGCGTTTCGAGCTGCCACGGTCAACCGAAAACTCCGATCGCTGCGAAAATTGAAATCCGATAATAACAAACTATTACGGATCCAATGGAACTAGTTTCGTCCAATTCTGAGACTGTTCGAAAAAATGGCTATTTTTCAGTCGATAATTAAATATTAAAATATTCAATTTTCACAAATTTACTTTTAATTCAATTTTAAAAGTTCTACAACATCACTCGTACTTTAATACGATAAAATAATATTTTACAAATCATTTTTAAACATATTAAACCCGTTATTCAATTATCCAATAAATTCCAATTTTAAAATCTTATTAACTCCATTATAATCCCGATATAACTTACATTCACTTTGGAAACCAATTTGAATCATATTAAATCAAATTCCAATTATTCACTCTATTTTCATAAATTAAAATTCAATATCAAATTAATCATATCAAATTCGGAATTTAATTATTCAAACATTTGTAATATTAAATCTAACAAATTTGATTATTCTTAAATCACTATCTTTTGAAATATTCAAACGAACCTATAAAATTTAACAAATTCAAATTATAGAACAACCATTTTCATTAAAACAGTTATTCAATTCCCGTTATTCAATTATTCAATAAATTTCAAATATTAAATTTAAACAATTTCTATTATCCAATAATTCATTATCTTTTGAAATATTGAAATTGAACTTATAAGATTCAACTTTTAAAACCAATTCACAATTTAGAACACTATTTCATTTTACAATTATTCAATTATTCAATAAGTTGTAAATATTAAATTTAAACAATTTACCTGTACAATATTCAATATTTGATTTTAAATAAATTTTACTTATCAATCAATTACTCTATTATACCCAATGAATTTCAACATTTATTATCCTATTCAACTATTGATTTCAAAGGCATTCACTAAGTAGCATTCATTTTTCATTACGTGGATAATTATTGTTGCAATTCATTCCAGCTATTATTATTCCAAATGAATTACAAAATTCTTTTCTAACATTAAATCACGAAATCTTTTAAATTAGCTATTTTAATTATCGGAAATTTACGGGTCGTTACAAAAACATCTCCATTCACCCAAAAATCAAAAACCAACCTCACTGCAAAAAAAAAAAAACCTGGAAACACAGAGCCTCTTCAAAGCCCAAACCTGTCAACGGCCCAAACTCCGTCCTCGGACCACCGCAGAAGTTGAAACTCCGACCACTTCCTCATCATGGACCCAGCTACCCTTCCCCAAAGCCGCTTAACACTCGATCAAACATAGAGACAGAAATGATCGAATTTCTAACTTGTTCATAAACTAGGGTTACATAACAAAATCCCTCACCGCTGCGAATCCAAAGATCTATTCACCAATTTGATAATTTCTATGAAGTGCCTGATTACTCTACTTCATCCAGAACAAACTTCAAACTTCCAGAATCTCAAAATCATCAGAATTTTCCAAATTCATCATTTTAGTTCATCACAGAACTGCTTCCCAAATCCTAAACTAAAAATTGTGTTACTAGTTTCAAAACTCATGTTATTACTTATGTATCTGGTTTACAAAACCGAATTTAAAATTCAAACATTTTGAGTTTTACTTAATTTTAAAAATATACTGATGTCTTATTGTTGCAGAGACAAACAGGCTTTATTTTTAATTTTCTTAAAATTTTAAAACATGAATCCATGTTAAATCACAATTTTGTTTGATAATCAAATCATATCTAAACAAGATTAAGTAAATAAGGGATTTATATCATATTCAGGGTCTAGGAACATCATAGAGCAAAGTATTTATATAAATTCATAGAAATTGCCAGAAAGCTCATATACACACAAACAATTTGTTTCAGTAATATCATGCATCCAGATATGTTTTAAAATTTAGGAAGATGATGTTATTCACAAGCAATTTTTTTCAGAGACAAATCAGGCAACCAACATTGTATTTAATTCATTTTTAAGCAAACTATTACTCACCTATTCCTTTAGAAAAAAACAGAGCCTCTTGATTTAGAAAAGCTCGTGAACCCTGTCTAAAAACCGCATGCATGTAGGCTTGAGATTACAACGTAGATTCCATGTTGAAAATGCTGACCTGACTTTAAAACTATAGTTTGTATGCTAGTGATTTTCCAGAGATGAAATGTAGGCTTGATCCTTTAATTTTGAAAAATGCAGACTTTTGTTCTACAGGATTTTGAAAATGCAACCATTTGATTTTTTTTCCTTTTGTAGGAATTTAAATTGCAGGTTTGTTTGAGGAGATGATTTTCAGATTTTGTTTTCTTTGATTCATTTTAGCTTTTGGTTAAAAGATAGGAAAAGAGAATGAAGGGGAAAAGAATATGGTTTAAGGGTAGAAATTTGATTTAATCAAAATAAAGAAAAAGATTAAAAAACAATGACACTTGTCATGATCCTTTATTCTTTAATAAACACATGTAGCTTGATTGTATTCATAAGTTAACACATGTCTTGTTTATTTAAATTAGTTATATAAATAAATGCTAGTAAAGGATTTTACTTAATTTATTTTAAACTTATATAAATATATATGTATTTCTTATTTACAGAAAATGTAAATAAAACAAATTATAAATTAAAACTTATTCAAATATTTTAATAATCTAATATTTTGAATTCGAAAATAAATTCCAAATTCAAATTAAACTTTTGAAATTCAAATTAAAATCAACTTATTCAATTTAAAAATGATAATTCTATTTTCTTATTTGAATTCTTTTTTATATTTATGGAAAATAATACATTATTAGTATGACTTGAAAAGAACAAATTTGACAAATTTTAAATGGTTTATAAAGAGATTATAAATCACTTTTATTGTCAAATGAATTAAAATCATATTTACATTATATTTTAAACTTATATACAAAATTTCCAAATCACATTTATCACATAATATTTAAAAAGAAATAAAACAAACCTTTTTATTTAAATTTAAAAAAAATTAAGCTAAGATATATTTTAACCAATTTAACATTTATTTTAAGTATATACAAACCATATAGTTATTAATTTAAATAACTTTGAGAAACTTAAAATTAATTTAAAACATAATTTCCTAATTACTCAATATATTATTAGAGTTTGAACACAAAACTTCATTTATTTATTAAATTCCAAAACAAAGATTATCTATAATACATATACAAATATATATATATATATATATATATCTATACATTATAAATAAAAACATTTATTTAGCTTTTTAAAGATAAAATCACTAATTAAATATTTATTTAATCAGTTTATTAAACTAATTCGTATTTTATTAATTAATATTATCAAATCAATTTAATTTTATATACAAATTATTAAATTGATGTTGCCGAAAATTCCGGGATTCACATTCCTTCCCCCTTAAAAGAATTTCGTCCCCGAAATTTAAAACAAAGGTAATTTAATAACCTATTTAAAGATTTTAAATTTTAAAACACAAGCAAATATCAAACATATGCTAACAACCATAGCAATCAATTCACCCAATCAAACAAAATTAACTATCCAGAAAAAATTCTAGATAGAGTTTACTTGAGTTTCCCAAGTAAACATCGGGATACTCGCTCTATCGAATCCGAACAATCAACACTACTAAGCTACAGAACTCCTACTCATCTAGATCTACAACTGAACAAGATATCAGACTACAGACAAGTCTGACTCAACATCCAATCTCCCAGAACAACTGATTCCAAAACCAGAGGTAGATCGTACACGCACTCCCTCAGAGATACGTGAAACACAACGAATTCCAGTTGTCCAAGCTGGCAATTCAATATAGAAAACCGAACACTTATCCATAACAGAACACAGAAGAAATCCAAAATATCTCGGAGCTAGCTTCCCAATCTTACCAAAATTTATAGCCCCTAAAAACTGAGAAACTTATCCAAAATCAGATCTCCGACTTCAGATTCACAAAACTCTTCAAACGATCTCGGGCTGCCTACTTCCTACCTGATCAGCTCAATCCTCGCTGATGTCTCAAGAAACAAACTAGACCAACCCAGTCCACTAGAATGATCTTCCACGATCAACCATGATCAATAACAAAATCCACTCACAACCATCAGAAGAAAACAAACTTCTCCTATCCGGAAAGGAAAAGCAGATGCACTCCCAACTGCTTCCACTGCACAACTCTGATCTAGAGTAGAAAAGAATGCCGAGAAAGAACACAAGCACAATTGGATAACACCACCAAGAGAAAATTCAGAAGTACCTCAAATCCTAAGCTGCTTCATCAAACTCCATCTCAAAGAACCAACCTTCAACTAGTTGAACCACCGATACCACTCTTGGAATCCTGGTCGATGAGAAAGCTAGATCTCTAGATGAGGACAACTTCTGACTTCCCTGGAAACATCCATAAAAATCTCCAACAATCCAAGAGATTACTCAATCACCGCAAATCACTTTTGCGATTAATCCAAACTAAAATCCAAAGAGAACTGTTCTCTCTTTACTAATCAGAATAGCCTATGCTGGTCTTGCCAAACCATCAAAGAAATGGATTCACTCAGCTGCTTCTGAACTTCACCTCCAAAAAAATGCTAAGCCAGAAAAACTCCGCCGACACACAGGACATCCGAGCTGCACTGTTGACATCAATGCCAAAGAATTCCCAATCCGAAGCTCTTCGAGAAACTCGGACTTCAAATCAAACAAAAACACCCTGCTGATTCGGCCACAACACCGAAGCAGACCTACTTCCTTAAACTCATTCCAGAGAAATCATCTTCAGAAACATCCATAGTCAATGCATCTCATCACGCAGCTACTACTTCCTGAGGTATCAAGTTACCATCACTCGCTTCTGCTCAGCCAACAGATCCAAACTCTACTTATACAACTTCAAAGATGATCTCCGAACCTTAACAGGTTACCTTCAGAGATCAATGAAGTCCGTACACTAAGCTACAAAGCTCACTCGAGATGGTATTAGGTTCTACAGTCTCGACAGACACACTTCCAACCTCAAACATACAAACTCCAACCTATGGTAGTCGTGTTACACACACCACTACCCCAATCTACCTTTATATCTCATATTGGAAAACCTGAACAGGTAACCCAACAGATAAGTAGAAATAAATAAATAAATATATTAAAAATTACAAATACGCTCTCTCAAGATAGACACCACTCCAGAGCCTAGGTATTCACTCAACCTAATGCTCTGATACCAACTGTCACGATCCGTCTTCCATTAACTAGAAAGACGTATCATGAATAAAGAAAGAAAGGGATAGAAAAGAGAATAGAAAGAAGAGAAAGAAGAAACAACACTAAAATCTCAACAGCGGAACAAATAAATTACATTAATAACATAAGTATTACATAATATATAACATCTACAAGAGTTACACAGTATATACATCACATACTAGACAGTTATAAACACATGTCCTGTATTTATAACTTAATACAAACACAACACAGAGAACACACAGCGGAAACTATATATCTACAACGCCGAAGACTCCTGCTCCATTACTCCTCCAATATTCGTCAAAGCCGTCCTGAATCCTTTGGCTACTCGTAAAAATTTGAGTACCCAAGAGTTTAAGAAAACAAAAGATAAACTCTGGTTCAGACATGGGTCTGGTGTGAGTAACAGGTTAAGGTTGCTTAACTTTAAAAATCTTTTGGAAAGAAAGGTATCACGTAAGACTTCCCAGACATAGACATGGAAAAGTTTTTTCCTTAAGCTAACCAAAACATTTGATAGGAAATCCCGTGATATTTTAATAGTGTCTAGGGTTTTCAAATAAATAAGAAATAGCCGAAATTGTTACATTCATTAAATTCCAGCTACTAGCCACAAAAGCGGGTAATATAATCAAAACCGTGGGCACTTATTGGATTTTGGATTCCATACAATGGCAGGGCTACTGGGGTACCGCCCGTCACAGTACGTGGCATAGATCACCATACCGAGGATCGCTTCCAATTCCTTGTAACACAAGGTCGGAACCATTACTTATCGAATAGTCCCGAACAAGACAACCCCGGAAGTTGTTGCAATCAACCACCCACACAACTGAATAAAAAGGGACCTCTAGATAGGGGAAAATCTCATCCTACTTGGGCATGACCCACTTAACCTTGCTACACCTCCCCTGTTTTAGCCATTCCCGGTTGATGAGGATTGAGGCTACGATTACCTTTAGAGAACACATCTCTTAGAATGCTCATCGTCCACCTGACGATGTTCTGAAAGCATTCAATCCATACAAGTTCGTTCCGGGTTCGAACGAAACTGAAGGCATTATCTCGTTACACTCTTTTTGGAATCACCCTCAGAGTTAACGACGATAAACCTTGCATTATGAATCTTCATCTTCACTTGAGATTCACGACCTATCGTTAACTTGGATCAATGTGGTTTTCGGATATCCAAATATGGAAAACCGATCTCGGTCTCACCGAAATACAAATCGCCATCTTTTTGGTCCAAGTTGTTTTAAATGTTTATAACAATTCAATTCAATATTATCTATATACACACAGATAGATAATACACGACATCACAATAGGTAATCAACATTATCATCACAACCAATAATCTATATTATCATCCCAAACAGATAATTCATATTTTCAACTCAAATGCAACCGTAGCATCCAAAACACACAACATCACTTATCTCATTTCTGAGATCTCAACTATTCAGGGTAATTATTATTAATCAACATTCACAAGCAATGACTTATTAATCACCACACTATAATTAATTTAAAATGAATTAAATTAATTACTTCTTCCCTAATTAATTTAAAATAAATTAAATAATTACTTATCTATATAAATCTTGCTTACATAACCATTAATTAATTACAAATCAATCAATTAATTACCCTCAACAAATTATCCTAATTAATCATCCCTCATAAAATATCCTTTAATCATATTTAATTAATTTACCTCTAATTAATTTCATAAATTAATCATTCCAAACCAAATTCAGTAATTAACCTGTAATTACTTCATTAATTAATAAATTATAACTAATTACATCAATCCTTAATTAATTACATTAATTAATTCCTTCATTGATTAATTGTTCTTAATTAATCCATCCTTAATTACATCATTAATTATATAAATTAATGATCCCAAATTATTTATTTATAATTACCCTATTAAATTAATTATTTAATTATCCATATTGATTAATCACTCTTGATTAATCACATTAAGTAATTAATTACATCTCTGTATTATCTTCAAATAACTCAATTAGCAAATCCTAAATTAATTACACTAAGTAATTAGTTATTAATTATTTCCTTTAAGTTATTATTCTACATACTAATTACATATTACTTACACAAAGTAATTAATTTTCAAAACTCCGTCATTACCCAATTTATCCTTCAATTAAATTACATCAAGTAATTTATCTTCTTAATTACTTCACCGAATAATTATTCATTATTAATTACATTGGGTAATTTCTTCTCGAATTAACCCGTGATTATTTTAAATTAATTAAACCTAATTAATTAACTTAACAAATAAAAATAAAATCAATTAATTACAATTAGTAATTAATTTCCTTAATTACTTCCATTAAGTAGTATACTTAAACAATTCAAATGATTATCGTTAAATTAATTAATCTAATTAATCATTAAAAATTAATCACATTAATTAATTATTAAATGTTCCTAAGTTAATGACCTTCATTAACAAATAACAAATCTTTAATTACTTCTCTAAAGTAATTAACTGAGATTAACCAGTATTAATTACAAATTTAATTATCCATAAAACCCATTTAATTAATCTCTAATTATTAAATTAATCAAGTGATAACCTAAAACTTAATTAATTTTTAATTACTTGATTAATAAATTCAAATCATAAATTAAATTAAAATCAAATCTTATTTAATTAATTGATTCCTTAATTACTATTTAATCAATCTTAATTAACTTACTTATCCTTCAATTAATTAAATAAAACCCTTATTTAATTAATTAACCAAATTATTAATTAATTAAATTAATTAATTATAAAACTTAATTACCTTAATCATTTAAGGAATTATCAATTATTAAATCTTAATTAACTTTATGATAAACATTAATCCTATTCATGATTTTATTATCATTATCAAAGTGTTTTAAAAAAACATCTTGTTTTTTTTTTAATTTTTCCTTTAGATTGCATTTTAAATTCAAGATTTAAAATGAAAAAATTCTTAACTTTAACAAAACCTTTAAAACAATTCAAAACCCTTTAAATTATATGATAAAGAATCTATTTGTTTTATAAAGAAATTTAAAAGAATTTTAAACCCAAATTCAAATTTAGACTTAAACCATACTTTGAAACATTCAAAGTTATTTTTAAAACATTTGAGTTCAAAAGCTTATTTTATTACAAACTAGTATTCAAATTCATTTTTGAATTCCAGATTCCAAACTTAGATTTGGTCACTTTGTTTAAATCTTATATTTCAGATTTTTAAAACTTTATTATAAATACTTTATGATTCAAACTTAATTACAAACATTTGAATTTATAAACTTATTTTCTTTTCAAATCCTAAGATTTCAAATTCAAATTTGAATACAGATTTACAATTCAAATTTTAAACTTAAATTTAAAATCTTGTTTTAAAATCTCTTTTTTAGATTTCCTAAAACACTTTATAAAATACCGTATAAACTTTTAATTGTTAAACCTTTCATTTTTTTTATAAAATTTATTTATTTTGAAAACTAGAATTCAAATTCATTTTGAATTCATATTTTAAACTTGCTTCAACTCTAGTTCAAATCTTGCTTTGCTTCCTTTTTAAATTTAGTTTAAAATTTAAAACCTGGAAACCGTCAGGTTTCGGAAAAACCTGAAAACAAAACTATTCGAGCTTAAACCTATATACTCCGAGTCAACCTTCCCTCAACTTCGAGCAAACACTCAAATGACTCGAGCATTTACTCGAGTACAATCTGCATCCTCCTAAACTAACCAAAAATCCCAGAATTCCCAGATCATCAGAAACTAAGAGCACCGTGCACATGCACGGTGGCTCTGACCATCACCGGTCAACTTCGACAGCATCGTCACACTAGAAAACAACCTCACGCAAAATCACGATCATCAGAATATCTCCATTCACCCAAAAATCAAAAACCAATCTCACTACAAAAAAAAACCTGGAAACACATAGCCTCTTCAAAGCCCAAACCTATCAATGGCCCAAACTCCATCCTCCGACCACCGTAGAAGTTGAAACTCCGGCCACTTCCTCATCATGGACCCAACTACCCTTCCCCAAAGCCGCATAACACTCGATCAAACATAGAGACAGAAATGATCGAATTTCTAACTTTTTCATAAACTAGGGTTACAGAACAAAATCCCTCGTCGTCCTAATCCAAAGATCTATTCACCAATTTGATAATTTCTCTGAAGTGCCTGATTACTCTAATTCATCTAGAAGAAACTTCAAACTTCCAGAATCCCAAAATCATCAGAATTTTCCAAATTCATCATTTTAGTTCATCATAGAACTGCTTCCCAAATCCAAAACTAAAAATTGTGTTACTAGTTTCAAAAATCATGTTATTACTTATGTATTTGGTTTACAAAACTGAATTTAAAATTTAAACATTTTGAGTTTTACTTAATTTTAAAAATATACTGATGTCTTATTATTGCAGAGACAAACATGCTTTATTTTTAATATTTTTAAACTTTTAAAACATGAATCCACGTTAAATCACAATTTTGTTTGATAATCAAATCTTATCTAAACAAGATTAAGTAAATAAGGGATTTATATCATATTCAGGTCTAGGAACATCACAGAGCAAAGTATTTATATAAATTCATAAGAATTGCCAGAAAGCTCATATACACACAAACAATTTGTTTCAGTAATATCATGCATCCAGATATGTTTTAAAATTTAGGAAGATGATGTTATTCACAAGCAATTTTTGTAGAGACAAATCAGGAAACCAACAACGTACTTAATTCATTTTTAAACAAACTATTACTCACCTGTTCCTCTAAAAAAAACAGAGCCTCTTGATTTAGAAAAGCTTTTGAACCCTGTCTAAAAACCACATGCATGCAGGCTTGAGATTACAAGGTAGATTCCATGTTGAAAATGCTGACATGACTTTAAAACTATAGTTTGTATGCTAGTGATTTTCCAGAGATGAAATGCAGGCTTGATCCTTTAATTTTGAAAAATGCAGACTTTTGTTCCATAGGTTTTTGAAAATGCAACCATTTGATTTTTTTTCTTTTGCAGGAATTTAAATTGCAGGTTTGTTTGAGGAGATGATTTTCAGATTTTGTTTTCTTTGTTTCATTTTAGCTTTGGGTTAAAAGATAGGAAAAGAGAATGAAGGGGAAAAGAATATGGTTTAAGGGCTGAAATTTGATTTAATCAAAATAAAGAAAAAGATTAAAAAAACAATGACACATGTCATGATCCTTTATTCTTTAATAAACACATGTAGCTTGATTATATTCATAAGTTAACACATGTCTTGTCTATTTAAATTAGTTATATAAATAAATGTTAATAATGGATTTTGCTTAACTTATTTTAAACTTATATAAATATATATGAATTTCTTATTTAAAGAAAATGTAAATAAAACAAATTATCAATTAAAACTTATTCAAATATTTTAAGAATCTAATATTTTGAATTTGAAAATAAATTCCAAATTCAAATTAAACTTTTAAAATCCAAATTAAAATCAACTTATTCAATTTAAAAATGATAATTCTATTTTCTTATTTTAATTCCTTTTTATATTTATGGAAAATAATACATTATTAGTATGGCTTGAAAATAACAAATTTAACAAATTTTAAATGGTTTATAAAGAGATTATAAATCACTTTTATTGTCAAATGAATTAAAATCTTATTTTACTTTATATTTTAAACTTATATACATAATTTCCAAATCACATTTATCATATAATATATAAAAAGAAATAAAACAAACCTTTTTATTTAATTTAAAAAAAAATTAAGCTAAGATATATTTTAAACAATTTAACATTTATTTTAAGTATATACAAACCATATAGTTATTAATTTAAATAACTTTAAGAAACTTAAAATTAATTTAAAACATAATTTCCTAATTACTCAATATATTATTAGAATTCGAAAACAAAAATTTATTTATTTATTAAATTCCAAAACAAAGATTATCAATAATATATATACAAATATATATATATATACACATTATAAATAGAAACATTTATTTATCTTTTTAAAGATAAAATCACTAATTAAATATTTATTTAATCAGGTTATTAAACCAATTCATATTTTATTAATCAATATTATCAAATCAATTTAATTTTATATAAATATTATTAAATTGATATTGCCAAAAATTCCGGGATATCACAGTAAGTGACAGACATAACAGTTTCAACATTAATGTTTGATGAACATGTGGTTTACCAAAACTTGTCATCTTTCTTAATTTTGTTGCAAAAATCATGTATAATTTAGATACCAACCACATAATCATAGTGATTCTGTATTTGTCAATGAAAGGAATATCTCACCCTAGGGATAATTTGTCATTTTTTTTAATCAACAAAAATAAATGAGATTTCAAGCAAACTTGTTTTCTTGCAAAATCATTAATACAGGTTTGTGAATAAACTTAATCCATCGTTCCCCTAGCATTTCAATATCATTGGGTGCTCACTTTCCCATTGTAACAAATATAAAAGGAAATTGCCTTTGAAAACATGTATTTTCACAAGACAACCATGGTTAATAATTAAACCAGTATGGTGGAAACATTATTTTATGATCACGTATTTGGTCATATTTTATAGAACCGTGCTTTTTGTTGCATTCGTATTTCACCATATTACATCTGCTTTTTTTTACTAATGACAAAACCATTTTTCCCTTTTAACTTTTTGCCTTGATATATGTTTAAGAGCATTCAGTCCTATTACTACGTTGACTCAACAAGGATTCTATACTAATTTTAATACGTATATTTCATATTATAGTAATGTTTTATATTTCCTTCCTATAAATAGTATATTTTGATTATTTATCAAAATAAAATTTTCCAACTGTAAAAAAAAAATTTGTTATATCCGTGTGCGAAGCATGGGTTCACACTAATTATACGTATTAGTCAGATAGAATGAAAATTTATTAATATTCCATTGATTTAGACGCTTGGAATATCACACAAACTGGGTACACTTAACTCAAGACAAATTTTGCATAATGGACTGCTGCCAAAAAGCAGTTGCACAGGTAACTCTAAGGCATTGAATAAATTATTTTGTTCACTAAGTAGAAATGAATTAAAATAGAGTATCTATATGTAAATCTGCATTTGAAATTTGGAGAACTTTAGAAGTTATACATGATGGTACAAATAGTGTCAAACAGACCAAATTCTCCCTATTAACAAACAAATTTCAATTATTCAAAATAATTCCAAACGAGTTTATATCCGATATGCATAGTAGATTTCAACATATAGTATACTCACTTATTGCACTAGGTAATTCTTTTTATGAAGAAGATCAAGTTAGAAAAATCCTCAATTCACTTACTCTTGAACTGGATCAAAAGACTTTTGCAATCAAAGAGGCTAATGACATTAGCGCTCTAAAACTTGAAGAGTTAATATGCAATTCAATATCTTTTAAAGCACAAATGCAGGACAGTAGAGAACGCAAAGCAATAATGATGAAATCTATAGCTTTTAATGCAACAATGGATAATATGGATTCAAATAGCAATGAAGATGAAGAAATTGCTTTCATGATAAGGAATTTCCAAAAAACATTAAAACATAGGAAGACGAACAATTTCAAAAGAAATGACAAAAAAGTCCAGGAAGCAAAAGTGAAAACATAAATCTCATTAGATGTCATAACTGAATTTTGAATTTCCATCCACATTTTCACCCACACTATGTTCTGAAAAGTTGATTTTTAAATACAGAATATATACTTTGATTCTCTATTTACTCTACCTCCATCCATTCATTTCTCACTTTTATTTTCAAATTCAAAATTATAAACTCACTTATCTCTTCAAACTATTCTTCTATGGGATTCTCAAGCAATACTAAGGCAACCGTGAGGCTTTCTAAGAAAATAAAAGGATATCTTTTCAACGACCAAGAAGCCATTCAAGCCTATATTGAGTATTTATCTTTTGGAAAACTCTTTCCCAGAGACTTCCTACTTATGATCTATATGATCTTTGTTTGCATAATGAAATTCTTGGATTAATCAATGCTTCTCAAAATGATTCTGTTTGTTATCCAAAATTAGTAAAGATGTTTTATGCAAATTTAAAAGGAAAGTTTTATGATAGTAAAGAAGGAGAGTCTGAAGTAGTGTCAAAGGAACACAAATTGTTTTAAATTATGAACTTTAGGGTCACATTCTTGAATGCAAATCTAGTGAAATGGACCTTTCATCATTTCAAATTGATTATCAAAATTGTGAAGTAATTCATAATAATTTTAAAATGATGATGATTTTGAATTTAAAAACAAAAATTTGCATCCAAAAGCAAGAATTTTAAGCCTTCTTTTGCAACAAATATCACTGTTAAAACGGGTAATTATAATAACCCGACTCAAAAAGTTTTCAAAGCTCTTTCACAATTTATGGTTAATATGACATAAAGTGGCCTTAAATCACTTTAGATGGACTATTTCTTAAGAATCTTTCCGAAAATGAAAACACACTATTTTATGGTGTGTATTTTACTCGTGTTTTCCATTATTTTGGTGTTGCTTAAAGGAGAGGAAACAATTCCTTGAAAAGTAATTGACAAGGCCAACATTTCACTTATGCATATTTCACCCTTTTTCGAGCCCTATGAAACACTTCGGAGAAAGGAACAAAGGGCGGCATGGAAAAAAGGGCATGAAATAATATAAGAGGCAGAAGAGGGAGAGGATAAAATGGAAGTCGAAGAAGAAGTGCAAAAAGAGGAGGATGATACTTCTTTGGAAAGTATCCATATGCCACCAAATCCATCCAACAAAGATCTTCTAGAAAATCAAGAGAAGATCATCCAGAACTAAAAGAAGCTTAAGAAATCATTTTCAAAGACATTTACTTAAATTTCTACAAAATAATAAATTTTTTGGAAAGGTCGTCCGCAATCTTGGTAGTTCTCCTTCATCTTCATTTGTATCTTTCTATTTATTAGTCTAAATTATCCTTGTATTTGTATATTCTAGTTTTAGTTTATATTGAATCTCATGTATTTTTCTTTTATTTCTCATAATCATTATCATTATCAATGAATTTTTCTTTTATTGTTATATATTGTCAACTATCTCTGAAAAGTCATACAAAAAAATAGTATAAGCCAAATACAAGAGAAAAGTAAAACAAAGTTGTTATGAAAATTTCTGCATATATGTTGACAGACATGGTAATTTTTAAAAAAATTAAAATTTTGAAATGGGGTACACATCAAATGTCTATTCATTTTCGATGAATTTCCATCCCTTTAAATGACTATTAAACCACTCATTATTTTCTCTCACTTTCTTCTCCTTTGCATTCCTAAACTCTAAAACCAAAATAATGGCTTCTCCTATCCAAAAACTAACCAAAAACATAAATCAAAATCTTGAATCATTCAAGAACATTCTTACTTTCATCCAAGAAACTAGAGGCACTAGGAATTGAGATGAATGCAGGTGATCAAGTAGCAAGAAAGGCCTTTCAACACAATTTGGTGAATGATTTCTGCCTTTAAAAAAGAAGAATCAACCACTAATCCAAAGTGTACCGTCAACAAAGATGATGAAGATTGGGATGTTATTAAAGCAGATCTTATCTTTGTTGCTAATGGATGGGTTGAAGTTCTTCGAAATTTCAAGTTTAAATAGGCTTGATTGTATATAAATAATAATACTTGGTTTAGTTTTGATTTGGTTGGTTTTGAATTGTTTGAATGTCGTGTGACAAAAAATTCATTCAATTAGATGAGTATTTGGATTGATTATTTCATGATTATCTAGTTTTACATATCACTTATTTTTTTATATAATCTTTCTCATCATCATCTTATAAAATTCTTATATATATTGATTAGTAGTTTATCTAGGAGTTAGATTTAGGATTAAAACAAGAGTTATGTCAGAGTTCTAATTTTAGGAGGTTATTTTTTGTTGATGACAAAAGGGGAGAAAAATATAAAGTCTAGGCAAAGATTAAGAGGGATTTCTGTAATTAGGGGGAGTTATAATATATTTTATAAACAAAGATTTTATCATTAGGAAAGGGGAGATTATTAGTTCCTTAGGTACTAGTTCAGATGACAACAACTATAGGACATTATACAAAATATAAATACTGATGTTTTATCAGGATATAAAGCAAGTAAACTACTTCTCCCAATGTTAGTACTGGGCGTAGGGTGTAAGGCAGGGAGCCAATGGTTCAAATCTCACTTCTGGTATAGTTTATAGTGCAAGATATTGGACTAGTATTGATTAAGAAGACTTCAGTATCAGAGTGATGATAATAAGGGTAGATTCAAGATGCGTATATAAAGGTTTAAGAGTTCACGAATGAAGACTCATAATTATTGAAGCATTAAAGATTTCAAAATATTCCAGATAAGTTATAGAGTCACAGAATTTATGTTAAAAACCTCGATAGCACTTTTATGATCTCTCTCACCTTCTCTGCTTTTGTTTTAGATTATTTTTCAAATATTCTATTTCTAAAATAATATTTTCAAAATATTTTCCAAAATGAATCACTTATACTTATAAAGAGATCATTTTAGTGTTTTTAAGACTATATATATTGAATTTTTGTTTATACTTTAATAATTTATAACTATATTGATTTTATATATATTATTTACATTATATTGAATATTCTTATTATGTCTTTCAAAATTATTTTATAATGTTTTATTAAGTTATATTTTTATTAAAATTTGTATAACTATAATTGAATGATTCTACAGACTAACAAATAATTTTACAAAGCAACAAATTTACAAACTAATTTTTAAAATGTATTTTTCAATTTGGTGAAGGATAAGTCGACATTTCCAGTTCCTATATGTTGACATACTAGCCATATATTTCAAAACTCAAATTTCGAAAGGAAATGTCTTTTTCATGTATCTCTTCGTGAATGGACATGACCGTTGTTTCCCTATATATGCCATACTTTCAAATTAATTTTTATTAAATACTTTCTCATTTTTATCTCCTCTTTTCACTCTTCTGATTTCTAAATCGATTTTTATCTAAATTTTGCGCAAAATTCAACCAGAATCAAATTCATTCATTACTAGTTTGATTTTCTTTAATATACTCTCCGATTTCTCTCATCTCTCTCAAGATCAATGTGCTATTCAAAGAGTTATAGGATCAAATGCAATCAAGTTCGAAGATCTAAGTTTGTAATGTAACTACCGAAAAGTTTGAGCAATAATAATTAATTAAATAGTTAATCAAATAATAAAATAAGTTTATGAAATTATCATAATTGAGCCACAGGAGTTGCACCGTTGTGTATGTAGTAATTTTCTGGTCAATTTGTATGTAGTTTGTCAAGATCCGAGCTAAAATTAAGAAGATACAAAATAAATGAGAAAACAGAAATAAAGAGAAATAAATAAATAAAATGTGTCAGGTCGACCCAGAACTAGGCCAGGTCGACCCTAGGGTTGACCCACACCATAGTTAGGTCAACCAACATGTCGACCTTTACTAAAGCATGGTCGACCCGCTTTATTTTCACTTGTATGTAGTTTTGTCCAGATTCAAGCGTGACGTGTTTTTCCACTTTACTTCAATCAGTGAGTTCGTGCTTCCATCCAACGGTTCTCAGTGAGCCTATGACGTGGTTGCACCAGATTTAATCTTCAAATCCAACGGTTTGAGATCCCTAAACTACACTATAAATAAGACCTTAGGCCTAGCTATTTCTCCTATTCAGATTTTTTCCTATTTGGGTTCATTGCCAAAGGCTGGACCCTAAATAGAAAAATTTTCTATGGAGGAATTCTTTTTGATAAAAATATTATATGCTCTAGAAGTGGATCAAGGAAGATCAAGGATTAGAGCTAATGATCACATGTGAGTGTTTTGTAATTATTTTAGATTTTTTAGTAATTTAAAATAACAGGGTTCTCAATAATTGTAGTTTTTCTGCAATTTTGAGACGGTTTTTATGTAAGTTATTTACAGCTAGTTTTTAAATTTCTTTTCAGTCTATTTTATTCAGTTATTTTTATTCAGCTATTTTATTCAGTTATTTGCAGTTATTTATAGTTATTTGCATTTGTTTATATTTGTTTTACGTTAGAATTCAGCTTGTAAATTTTATTTTCTTTTTATTCCTTTTTACGCGAATAGAATACTAAAAAGAGAATAATTCGCAAATACGGATTAAAATAGAAAACTACTAAATTTATAATAATTAGATGTAAAATAAGAAAGACTGTAACAAAAATAAGATAGATTGAAATTGGAAAATTTGAGACATTTGCAAGCATTATATAACAAGTGGTTATAACTAAAAGGATAGAACAAAAGAGTAACAATTATAACATAGGTTATAATTACACAGAAAGAATAGTAAATGCTTATTTTAAAACTTACAATTAAGTTAATAAGAACGTACCCAAGGGTAGGGAAGATGGCGTATCGGATAAAGTTGCTAGAGAGGCTTGCAGGAGTTCATGATGTTTTTCCTTTTTCACACTTGAGAAAGTGCTTACATGATTCAACAAAGGTGGTGTAACCTAGTCAACTTAAGGAAGTTGAAGTGGAGAGAAAAGCATCGGTTCATCATGTTTCAACTAAGATCATTAGGCCTGATATCAAGAAGCTTAGGAATAAGGAAGTACCTTTGATTAAGGTGCAGTGGGGAGACAACATTGAAGACACTATGTGGGAGGCTGAAGAGAAAATACGAACCTCTTATCCATATCCTTTCGGTGGTACGTTTTGAATTTCCTATTTCCATCTTTAGTTTTGAATAGGTTCTTTCCTTTAGTATCCTTTGGGAGGGTAGATCTTAGGATTTAACCTATGAATGGTAGGACTGAATGTAAACATGTTACTAGAACATGTTATGTATGATGGACACTACTGGTTGCAAGTATTTGCTAGTGGATGCTAATGGACGCATATATACACTAGGCACCATTATCTCTTAGAGATCGACCTAACTAGGTCACCAAGGCATATGGATATGGATGTGTGCTCATTTGCATTTTTATTTTGTTTCCATGGTTGCTATAAATGGATGATTGTCTATGATTGTTGCATTTGGATTGTGATTGTAGCAAGCATATAAAACTATTAATTATCATTACCGAATTAGCATTCATTTGGATACATGGCACGGGCATGATTACATAAAAAGGAGGTTGATTGAATCAATAGACCATATAATCTTTTACATTAGTTAGGGAAATTGATACTACACCGTTGCATATAACATAAGTTGCATTAGAAAGATTAAGGAAAATGGATGTAATGGATGATGGTTGAATATTTGGTTGTAGAATTTGGATGAAAATATTTATTTCATTCTTCTGTCCTTAGAGATTTCAGGATGAAATCCTGTAAGAAGGGGAGAATGTAACAACCCAAAATTTGAGATATAATAATTAATTAAAGAAATAATTAAATAATAAAATACGTTTGTGAAATTATCAGAACCGATCCACGGAAGTTGCACTATTGTGTCCGTGGTAATTTTTTGGTCAATTTCCATATATAGTTTATTATAATCCGAGCTAAAATGAAGATGATACGAAACAACAAGAAAACAAAAATTAAAAGAAAAATAAATAAAAATAAAATGAGTCATATCGTCCCAGAACTAGGCCAGGTCAACTCTAGGGTCGACCCTCACCCTAGTCAGGTGGACCTGCATGTCAACCTTCACAGAAGCATGGTCGACCCGCTTTTTAGCTTGTACGTAGATTTGTCCAGATTCAAGCGTGGCGTGTTTTTCCACTTTTCTTCAATCCTGTGCGTTCGTACTTCCATCCAACGATTCCCAGTGAGCCTATGACATGGTTGCACTAGATTTAATCTTCAAATCCAATGGTCTGAGATCCCTAAACTACATTATAAATAAGACCCTAAGCCTAGCTACTTTTCTCATTCAGATTTTCTCCTATTTGAGTTCAATGCCAGAGGTAGGACCCTTAATAGAAAAAAATTCTAAGGAGAAAATCTTTTTGATAAAAATATTCTACGCTCTAGAAGTGGATCAAGGAAGACCAAGGACTGGAGCTAAGGACCACAGGTGAGTGTTTGTTATTATTTAAATTTTTAAGTAATTTAAAATAATAGGGTTCTCAATAGTTGTTGTTTTTCTGCAATTTTGAGACAATTTTCATATACGTTATTTACAGCTAGTTTTTAAAATTCATTTCGGTCTATTTTATTTAGTTAGTTTTATTTAGCTATTTTATTCATCCATATACAGTTATTTAAATTTATTTACAACTATTTTACGTTAGAATTCAACTTGTAAATTTTAGTTTCTTTTTATTCCTTTTTACACGAATAGAATATTAAAAGAAAATAATTCACAAATATTTATTAAAATAGAAAAACACTAAATTTACAAAAATTAAACGTAAAATAAGGAAGACTGTAATAAAAAGAAGATGGTCTGAAATAGGCAAATTTGGGACATTTGCAAGCATTTGTATAACATGTGGTTATAACTAAAAAGATAGAACAAAAGAGTAACAATTATAACGTAGGTTATAATTAAGCAGAAAGAATAGTAAAGGCTTATTTTAAAACTTATAATTAAGTTAATAAGCAAATATAGTAGAGATAACAGTAAAAGTTTATTTTAAAACTTACAATTAAGTTACTAAGAAACTATAATAATGATAACAAAAAGGCTTATTTTAAGACTTTGATTAGGTTAATAAGCAAATACATAACAAAAATAACATAAGAGGCTTACTTTACAAACTTACACATAGTTAATAAGCAAGAATAGAAATAGGGCCCATACCAACAGCATTACCTTTTAGACTTGGACTGATGGTCTTACAATAGATTAGGTGAGGCTGGACAGGACCCTTTCCGACCAAGACTGATGGTGTCACAACAGTTTTATGCGGCTGGGACGTAGGGTAAATAAGTGGCCAATAGATAGAAGCTCAAATCGAGAGATTCGGGTAAGGGGCGATACAAGATTTTTTTTGTTAGGACCTGTACCAACAGTATTTCCTTTCAGTCTAGGACTGATGGTCTCACAAAACACTTAGGTGAGGCTGGGAATGACCCTTTGAGACTAGGACTGATGGTTTCACAATAGTTTAGGTGAGGCTGGGCATGCTAATGCCGATAGGGTAAGTAAGAGATCATGGGAAGGAGTGACAGTTAGTGTGTACCGACGATGATCGTGTTTGCGACATCAATCAGTTGCTACTACGTTCCAAGTGCTAAACATGTTTCTTTTGGTGTGGGACCCACAGGATGGTACTAGCTCACAGTGGCATAGCAGAGATAGAAAGCCGATCAACGGGTAGAATTAGGATTCAGACTAATTAAAATAAGATTAGGATTTCAGCCTAATCACAGCAATCTAAGCTAAGTGCAAACAATCACAGTCAAAGCAAACAGTTAAACAGTATTTATCCCAGTTTTATCCTTTCTCTATTTCTGCTACAACTATTGCTAAGTCTATTATCTTTAACTTGCTTAAAAATTCTTGTAATTACTCTCACTCACCTAACTTATAGTCTAATGCACTCCTCTATTTCCCTTTTTCCCCTCATATGCCAATAAAGGCAAGGATAGTAGATTCAGATTTCTTTGAAGGTACATTCTTGGAGTTCTTCATGTGTTCTTCATCTTTTTAGTTTTCTTTTCATTTGGTTTTGGATGTCCTGGTACTTATGTGAGTGATGATTATTTTATTGTACTCTGATTTTATGAGACTGAGATGTATTTTTCATAAGACATGTGTATCTGGTATTTGAGACATGCGATGTTTTTCATACTTATGAATGTTTATTTTGAATAATGAGTTACCATTTAAATGTTTCTACTATTTATATTTATTTTGTAACGACCCGGAAATTTCGATCCCAAAAATTCCAGATAATTAGGAAAAAAAAGAAAAGAGAAAGAAGTTGAAACAGAAATCAAGTTACAGAAACCTCACATTCGCAGCGGATCAAATATAATATCAAATAAAATACCAGTTATACAAAGAAAACTAAATCAGTTAATTTACATTTTAATACATCAGGGTTACACATATACATAAACACTGGACAAAAACAATCATGTCCAGATACTACAATATCACAGCAGAAACTCTTCATACGTTCCTGCCATCTAGCTCGCCTCCTGAGCTCTAGAACATCCTTATCTGAAAATCTGTAATACTCGATCTGACCCGAGCATTACATCAAAGTAATACCCGGGTCAGGCTAGAAACCAGTATGAGTAAACCCATCTAACATAAATTTCAAAAGCATTCAACTTATATAAACCCGGGTAACTTGTATAAATTCACAACTTCACGAGTTGTTATAGACATTACTTATTTCACACATCAATTTCTAAGTACCAAAACTTAGATTAAATGGACCAATTCTCTTAAATCATTCCATTTCAGCTTATTAATTCCACAAATCAATTTATAAAGAATCGAAGTGGTTTCGGATGTTAACTAATACCCGATTTCGGTCTCTTCGAATTCAATACCATCTTAACGCAAGTTATTTAAGTGAAATACAATCCAATTTAAACACAAGGGTCACACTAATTCATCATGAATAGATAACCACATCATCATAATTTAAATTTGAACATATCATAAACCATAACACCCATATCACACAGCATTACTTATCTCAACCTGAGATCTCAAATCATTCAAGGCAATCAATATTCATCTACCTACATAATTAATGATTTATTAATCACCATTTATAATTAATTTAAAATTATTTAGATCAATTACCTCGTCTTTAAATAATTTAAAATGAATTAAATTAATTACTTTTATCACAATAAATCTTGCTCACTTATTCATTAATAAATTACAAATCAATTAATTAATCATTCTCTAATTAATCACCCTTGATCAATTATCTGTAATTATATTAAGTAATTAACCATTAATTAATCACACAAATTAATTATTCTTAACCATTTACAGTAATTAACCTTAATTTATTACCTTAGTAATTATCTTCCTTTAATTACCTATATTAATTAAATCAACCCCTTAATTAATAAAATTAATTAATCCTTTAATTATTCTGAGTAATCACGACTTAATTACTACCCTCAAGTAATTATCCTTTAATTAATATCTATCAAGAATTTCCCTTAATTAATTACATCCAGTAATTATTCATTAATTACTTCACAAAGTAATTATACTCCATTAATTACATTAAGTAATTATACTTAATCTCATCGTCAAGTAATCCCCTTTAAATTAATTAATCTTAATTAATTAAAAAAATAATCTCATTAACTTAATTATTTACACCAAGAAATTTATCCCTCAAATTACTTCATTAAGTAATTACTCTTACTTAATTTATAAGTGATCATCTTTAATTAATCACTAATTTATTACTTAGTTAGTTATCAACCCATCATTTAAAATCACTCTTTAAACACATAGGAATTCTCCTATTATAATAATTACTTTGAAATCAACAATTTTAAAAGCACTTCAAAGACTTTGAAACTCATTTAAAATTTTGCTAATACTTTAATTCAGAACTTGGTTTGTATTTTCTTTTGAAACTTATTTATTTTAATAAACATTTAAAATAACTTGATTTAAACACTTCTATAACCTATATTACTTAATGTCCCTAATCTGATCACTCAAGTAGGAATACTTCAATACAGGTCAAAATTTAATTTAACCACAAACCAAAACACGAGTCAACCTGCAAAATTTTGAGCAATCTTCCACTAACCCTCCCTTCGAGTCAATGCGCAAATACCCTGAAATCGACCTGTGTAACCAACGTCTTTCCCAACCTTCAATTTCCTGATTTCGTACCCAATTTTGTGATGCCATGCACATGTACTGAACATTGGTGGTGCTCCAGCCGCCTCGACCACCACTGGCAAGTCGTCTTCGACTTCTTCAAACCATCTGACCACCCATAATCCTCCTTTGACCACGACATCAAATTCGTACACAATCAAACCCAAGAAATGAAGCTGTAACGAAACCATTACTCACAAATGTCCCTCGTCTCGACGTCTCCGATCACCTGATGCCTCAAGATTCCTTCCATTGCTTCCCTATAAAGCCTTACACTCAATCCCCCATGACCAATCGCAGCTCGAACTCCATCGACGTCACACAAACTTTGTGAAACCTAATAATACCATCAGCTCCCAAAACCCTATAATGATGATGCCCTACCACCACCGAAGTTTAAAAATCCAATGACCATTTTTTCCAGCATCACCTATCCCCTGGCTAGCTTCGGCCACGAATACGAGATCCTTATCTCTACCGATCATCAGAGATTGATGAAAACCCAATATTTGGTCCTCTAGCGATTTCTCTCAAATTAAAAACTTTAAAATCCCTATTTTATTTTCATAATCATAAATTTGGATAACAAATCCAACTTTATACCTGAAACAATGAATTATAAAAATCGATATTTTGGGTATAAGTAAATTTTGACTATTATTCTTGCTTATGTTAAGACTACCCTTAAAACTTATCTGAAAATATTTTTAAATCAAGCACCTTGAAATTCCAAACAAGTTTTGTTTAAAACATAGGTTTAAAAAAATCAAATGAAGAGCAATAATTTTGAATTTCATTTGCAAACTGGAAATAGAGAACAGAGGCAAAAATATACTAAAGCTCGTATATGCACACCAACATCTATATACATAAACTCATAAGATCAGATAAAACATTCATGTAATCACTTCAAGACACACTGCATGCTACCAAACTAAAAATGAATTAAGCTTGCTTACTCACATGCATATGCTTTGAACAGAGAAGTAAATTTTCTTTTGAAAAGAAAAACTGGAAGTTGCTTGATGTTGACTTAGATCCTCTTTTCTTTTTATTTAAGATGAGTTAATCTTGGGTTGTTGCTCAGCAGCTCTGATATGATAAACTTTTGATTTCAGGTTTGAGCTTCGTTGAATCGGATCTACAGCTTGCCTTCTTGTTTAAGCTGGGTTGAAATCTTAACTTTTGTTGTTTTTTTTTTGTGATTTGTTTTTCTTTTTTTATTTACAGGTTTATGAAGTTATGAAAGAGAAATGGTGAAGCTTGTTTTTCTTCTTTTCTAATAACTTATTAAAAAAATTATTAAAAATAAAAGAAAATAAATATAATTCAGTTACTTGTTAGATTATGGAGTAAATTAATTACACTTGTATTTGCATGTTACAATAGGTTGACGCTTGTAATTATAATGTATTAATGTGTTTTTTTTAATATAACTTATTATAGTTCAATTTTTAGTTTTATATTAGTAATATCTTAAGTGTGTTTAAAAATCAAACTTCTCTTTATACAAATTTTATTTATTAAACTTACATTTGTAATTATGCATGATATGTTTATTTTAAGTGTTTATAAACCCTTTTTTTAACAATCACTTTCTTAATTTATATAAAGAAACTTTCCTTTAAGGAAAATAATATAAAACAAATCCTATTTTAAATCCAAAATAATTTAGAGTATTTATCTTTTAAATTTCAATTTAAATCCAGAATTCCAATTCTAATTCACAATTAAAAATCAACTCATAAATATAAATATACACTTTAAGCAAACACATCTTAAATTTATTTCAAAAATAAATTTTTTTCTCTATTCAAAATCTGCTTATCTATATATAATCAATATTTATTATTTTCAGATATTTATAATTCAACTCTCGTTAAAATTTTAAATTTACTTATATATGCAGATATCTTTATTATCAACGTTCATTTGTTTAATCAAATGAAATCAGTATCTCAAATGTTTAAAATTAGTTAACTATCAAATCAGCAGATGTTCAAAAAATCCGGGTTATCACATTCCTCCTCCCTTTGAATCTTTTCGTCCTCGTAAAGGAACGAAAGCAGAGTTTATTAAATATTTAAAACCAGTTAAAATATTCTTTGATCATTTTAAAAAACTTTTTAAATCTGTAATACTGTCAAAATATTTGTAAAAATACTTTTATAACTCGATGTTTTAACCAGTCCATCCTTGTTCTCACAGAAATTCGATCATATTTTGATCAGGCGTACGACTAAAAATCTATAAGTACTTAGCAGACCCATTTTCAACATCCAATGAAAATATTTAGAAAATAATTTTATTGAAAATATAGAAAACAGTTTTTGAAAATAGAGGATATATCTTTGGTGAGAATGCTCTGGAAATCATCACCCCATCCATGGTCGTAGTTACAATCAGGTTTACGTTGCCATCGTAGCAAAAGTCCATGTAACTGCAGGCTCTCCGCGGCCTCTCGATTACGCCATGGAACCCACAACGGATCACAGTTACATTCCAGGGTTACGTTGCCATCACAGAAAAAGTTCATGTAACTGCAGGCTCTCTGCGGCCTTTGATTTTCGCTATCAAAATGAAACTTCTCCACTCCTACATAGGTCGCAGTCTACCGATATAAAATCAAACGCAAACCGTTGGCTCTCAGCGGCACACACGACTTTCGCTATTTTACCATAGGTCGCAGTCAACCGATATAAAATCAAACGCAGACTATTGGCTCTCAGCGGCACACACGACTTTCGTTGTGGTATACTCTACTCATAATCCCTAGGAACTAGTTTTGTACGAACTCCTCACAGGATCAACTTTAGAGCCCCCCTTGGGGTTCAAGGCAGCACCACCATGTGGTACTCCTGAGAAGTTCATTTTAAGGGAGCGCCTTTTTCCCCAAAGCCATCATCAAAACACTTTATACTATACACATATAGTATATTCAAATCATACACCTAGTATGATCTCATACAAAGCTCCTTTATACCAAAATCGATTGTCCCAAAATCGATCAATCTCAAACTAGGCTTTCCAAATTCAATATTGATTTTACCCAAAAATCAAAAGCCTTTCCAAATCCAAAGGTTCCCAAAACCTTTTCTAAAATGCTCATAAGATTCTTTATATATATACAGATATATATAATTTTTAAAACTTTGGATCATTTCAAAGTGGTATAAAACTCCTTTTTATACTTCAAACATTTTCAAAAAAAAATTTCTTCTAGCAAAAGATTCAACATGGGGAGTTTCATTTTATAAAACAAAGATATTTAACTTTGTTTACTCAAAATCAAATATTCAAATTGGATTACTATTTTCAATACCAATTTCATTCAAATCCTTACGACGTTCACATATCATCCGTACGCTATACCAATCTGATCGCTCTCTCAATCACACAATTTCACTTCCGAACTAGTATCGTCCATCCGACTTCCTAGTGCGGACACAGATCTGGTTTCTTGATCAGAAACCGTCATTCTCCTTGCATAGTCATATCTTTGATAGAGAATATCGAGAACTAATCAACAATCCATATCCGGGTTCTCCGTCGAAAATCGAGTGAAAAGTCCCAACTCGGATCGACGTACTATCTCAAAATTCTATGCTCGAATCTGGATCAAATCATTATCCGAATAGAATAACATGCGTACACCCTACGTATTTATCTTTTTTGATTATTATCTAAATCAATTCCATTTCTATTCACATTCACTTTGAGTTTCATTCACTTTCTCACAATTGCTTCAATCCATTTGGATTATTCCATCAATCCTTATCTCAGTTGGGTATTTAACCAATAACAGTTTGAACTCTGTCCAGTTTAAATTTAGAAAATAGCTTGAAAAGTTAAAAATAGATAAGTAGTTGGAAAATAATTACTAGTTTTAAAATAGGTATATAATAGTTAAGTAATTGTAAAATAGTTGGAAAAGAAATATTCTGTGACGCCCCACTCCGAGAGCCTCGTTAACAAAGAGTATTACATAGATAATACTGTCGGCTAACGCGGACAATAGAGTATAATGGAAGCGACCATGTGCAATCTTACCTTAACTATTCACTAAATATGTCGAAAAGTAGAAACACATTAAAATTCGACCTATTCAATAAATATTTAAAGCAAAACTACAATGGCTATAGGATCTATCAGAAGAAAATATAACAACTCAAATGTAATATACATCACAGAACAGTCGATCATAATATACACATACACAGATACACCACAAAGTATACAAAATAATACATGTCAAGTGGTACAGGAGACCACCATATACAGACGAGACGAAAGAGTATAAATCAGAGTTATAACAGATAAGGACTACAAAAGACGCTATAACAAAATGAAGCTAGCGAATAGTCCATGCGGAAGCAAAATAGGCTAAGTCCCCAAAAGCACCTAACCTGAAACATCCCGGTCTGACCCGAGTATAAAATACACGGGTCAGTCTAGATAACAACTCAGTTAGATAAACTGAACACTAATAAACCTGCAAGGTCATACAGTATAATAAATATCTCTAGGGGAGATAACACAATCATCAACAAGAGATGAATCATATAGAACAAGCCTCATATCATCGGCAACATATAGAATCAAATGATACAAATATCCCAAAACAAGCCAATAGGCAAACAACAAATACCAATAAGGTATACAAGTTCCATAAGGTAAACGCTATACTCCATGCGGCTCAAAAAGACCAATACCGAAGGGCGATACCAAAGGAATATACATATCAATGAAACATCATAAAATTTGCTTGAGCTCAGTACTGTACAAACAAGGATCCATGAGCCCGAAGACTCCAAACCCAAGTATCACCCATGCGGCACATAAGGCCAACATCAGAGCGAAACTATATAGGGTAACAAACCCGAAGGCACACGCCCGAAGGCAACATACCCGAAGGCAACAAACCTAGGGAGACAGTCCGAAGACACTATCCCAGAGGCAACAAACCGTAGTGGTGAAGGTCGAAGACCCAGTACTGGACACCACTAACTGGCGGAATGTGTCACAACTCTCGAAAAGGAATCCGAAAAGTGTTAACGTATGTCCCATAACCACTCGTTCGCACTAAACGGTTTACTATCCGTTAGTCCCTTTCACACTCAAAGCAGTACAAAGTTTACCTCATATCATCGATAAACCAAACCCGAAGGTCAAAACAATCAATCGAATAGGTCGAGGATTAATCGGAAAGATAAACGCACAGATTCATGGTCAGTGTTTTGCCCAACCATTTAATCACCCTTTCACTTTGTTCGAAGTGCGAAAGTGTGTGTCTTTTAAATAGAATTTATAAATTAGAGAAACGAACTTTTAAATGCGATTCGAGAGATTATTTTATAAAAACCCATGGATTAAAATTAAAAGGAACCATCAAAGTCAAAACAATTGATAATCATACAAAGGATCATCATGAATCGATTCAAATTGAAAATTCAATCCCAAAAGGCAAAGTGGGCTGAAACAGCAGGTTCAGTCGACTGAACAGAGTTTTCAGTCGACTGACCCTATACCTGGAAAATTTTCCAGGTTTCAGGAAACTTTCTGTTTCCAGGTTCAGTTGACTGTGCAGAGTTTTTCAGTCGACTGAATCATGCCTGAAAACTCTCGGGTTTCAGGTTCAGTCGACTGTGCAGAGTTTTCAGTCGACTGAATCATGCCTGGGCTGTTTTTCAGCCTTATTCAAATGAAGAGCAAACTCTCTCAAAATGCAATCGGACGAACATTGGCTCTAAGGGTTTATGCCAATCGACAACCCGGCCCTATATGTTCCTCGATGCATCACCAAAACATGATTAAAACATCAAAGTTATGATTTCAAAGATTTGAACCCAAAACACTAAAAATTGGAATATTCCCCAATTCGACCCAAACCAATTGCAAGTGCATATGAACAAGTTGTTAGGAATTCATACCTAACATCAATGAAATCAAGAGAAGTAGATGTGAGTTCAAAACTCACCTTTTTACTCAAAACAAAGAAGATGAAGAAGCACAATTGCAAGGGATCAACCAACTACACTCCACTTCAACACTACAAGCTTCAATCTAGAATCAAAAGATAGTATTTCCTAAGTTAGGGTTAGGAAATTACTGAAATTGAAGAGGAGAAAAGATGGAGAAGGTGGAGATGAACTTACCAATGGATTCTCTTTGATTTTGGAGCAAGAATCAAGTTACAAAGGAGAAACTAGGGCTTGCTAATTTCTATTTCTCTTTCCTTTCCCCCATTTCAGTTTTTAGTTTGAGAAATAAAATGAAATGAAGATGAAATGAAGAGAAGGGTTGAGCTAGGGGTTAAGTGAACTAGTGGGCTGAACCCAAACCCAATAGGAAAAGTAGCCAAAATTTCACAAACTCCAAACACATCAAAGATTATACTCAAAAAGATCGCAAACGCCATTTTGGACTCAATGGAAATGGTTTCGAGCTCCAATTCGGCCATTTGCAGAAAGTAACATTTCGGACCCCAAAATCCGAATAACGACGCTATATTTAAATCAAACATTTAAATATAAAATTGTTAAATATGCGGGTTGTTACAGATCTCCCCTCCTTACAAAATTGCGTCCCCGCAATTTCCAGAGACGATATTTGTAACAACTACATACATACAACATACAAAAGAAAGAATAAACTTTAGACACAGAAATAGACTTACCATTACGAAGCAAGGATAGAAAACCTGGATAAGATCGCTCGATATACTCCCTGGTTTCCCAAGTACAGTCATTGGGATTAGCGGACCATTGAACTTTAACGAGCGGTACGTCCTTGTTCCGAAGGTGTCGCACCTCCGTGTCAAGCACGCGAATAGGTTGTTGTACAATAGATAAGTCCGGTGAGATCTCAAGCTCTTGCAAATCAGGAGAATCAATTACAGAATCTGATTCTCGAAGACACTTCTGAAGTTGCGAGACGTGAAACACGTCATGAATGCCAGATAAATGAGCTGGAAGTGAAACTCTATAAGCCACAGGGCCAATACGCTCAGTAATAGAAAACGATCCTATATAACGAGGAGCCAATTTTCCAGTCGCACTGAAACGCATAACCTCTTTCAAAGGAGAAACACGAATAAAAACAAGATCGCCGATCGAGAACTCGAGAGGCTTCTTACGGTTGTCCGCGTAGGATTTCTGACGACTCTGTGCCTCTTTCATCCTCAATCGAATAAGATCAATCTTCTCAGAAGAATGACGAACAAAGTCCGGGCCAAGAATAAGCTTCTCCCCAGATTCCAACCAACAAGAAGGTGATCGACATGGCCTTCCGTATAAGGCTTCAAAAGGAGCCATACCGATACTAGACTGAAAACTATTGTTGTAGGAGAACTCTACAAGAGGTAGGTGATCCTCCCAACAACCACCGAAATCAAAAATACAAATACGGAGAAGATCTTCCAAAATACGATTCACCCGTTCAGTCGGTCCGTCAGACTGCGGATGATAAGCTGTAGAAAAATTAAGCTTTGTTCCCAAAGCTTGCTGAAGACTCTTCCAAAAATGACTCATGAATAAAGGATCACGATCACTCACAATAGAACTAGGAACACCGTGAAGTCTCACGATTTCCTTGACATACAACTTGGCCAAATGCGAAGCTGTCCTATTAGACTTAATAGGGACAATATGAGCAGACTTGGTGAGGCGATCAACAATAACCCAAATACTAGAATGACCTAATCTCGAACGAGGTAGGCCGTCAATAAAATCCATAGAAATTTGATCCCATTTCCACAATGGAATCTCAAGAGGTTGAAGAAGTCCAGAAGGACGCTGATGTTCGGCCTTCACACGTTGACATGTCGTGCAGTTGCTCACATAACTCGCCACATCGCGCTTCATGCCTTCCCAATAATAAAGACGACGCATATCGGCATACATCTTACTACTACCGGGATGAATGGTATACTTGAACGATGGCAATCATCAAGAATGTCATGCCTAAGTGCAAAATCAGATGGCACGAAAAGACGGTTCTTCTTACGAAGACACCTATAGAATCAATGCTAAAATCTTGCAACGCCTCATCACAAGATCCAGACTCACAAAGTTGAATAAAATGCAACAAATCAGGATCACGGCGCTGAGCATCGGCAATACGATCCAATAAAATAGGTCGAGCTCCCAAACTAAATAATAGAATAGGAGAATCAGAAGATGAACCTTGATCACGAATTTCACAAAAAGATAGAGTCTCAAGAATATTCCATTCGGCAAACATCATAGAAATAACAGCCGAATGTTTACGACTAAGCGCATCTGCAACATGATTACCCTTACCAGGGGTAAACTGGATATCAAAGTCATAGGAAGCAAGAAACTCGAGCCAACGCTGTTGTCTCATATTGAGTTCCTTCTGAGTAAACAAATACTTCAAAGATTTATGATCGGTATAGAGAATGAAGCGCTCGCCCAATAAATAATGTCGCCAAATCTTCAAGGCAAAGACAATGGCGGCTAACTCAAGATCATGAGTGGCATAGCGAACTTCATTCGGACGCAGTTGCCTAGAAGCATAAGCAACTACCCGATCTCTCTGCATAAGCACAGCACCGAGACCACTACCACAAGCATCGGTGTAGACAACAAGATCATGATTCCCTTCGGGAACCACAAGAATAGGAGCATTAGTGAGAAGTTCTTTCAATGTCTGAAAGGAAGCTTCACACTTGTTGGACCAAATAAAACGAATGCCTTTCCGAGTAAGGCTTGTGAGAGGAAGCACAACACGGGAAAAGTTCTTAATGAACCGCCGGTAATAACCCGCCAATCCAAGGAAACTACGAATCTCACGCACATTCTCAGGCCTCTTCCAATACTGGATGGCTTCGATCTTTGAGGGATCGACAGAAATGCCATCGGAAGATACAACATGGCTTAAGAACTTAACCTTATTCTCCCAAAAGTAGCACTTGGAGAATTTGGCTTTAAGCAGATGACGACGAAGAGTACTCAAGACAATTCTCAAGTGATTAGCATGCTCAGCTTTAGACTTAGAATAAATAAGGATATCATCAATGAAGACAAGAACAAACTTATCGAGATATTCTCGGAATACCCGATTCATGAAGTCAACAAAGAAAGCAGGAGCGTTCGTCAAACCGAACGGCATAACGAGCCACTCAAAAGAACCATAACGAGTGCGGAAAGCGGTAAGAGGTATGCTATCCTCCGCGACTCGTAACTGATGAAAACCTGTGGCAAGGTCAAGCTGAGAAAAGACCTTGGCACCACTCAATAGATCGAACATATCATCGATCCTAGGCAATGGATACCTATTTCTAATGGTCAACTCGTTAAGCTTGCGATAGTCAATGCAAAGCCTAAGAGTTCCATTAGACTTCTTCACAAAAACGACCGCGGATCCCCACGGAGAAAAACTAGACTAAATCAACTGCTTGGACTCGAGCTCTAAAAGCTGCTTCTTGAGTTCCTCATTTTCCTTTGTAGACATCCTCGTGGGAGGACAACCAACTGGCTGCGCGCCTGGAATGAGATCAATGCGGAACTCAATTGCCCGTTTGGGTGGCAAACCCGAAACAGGTTCAAAAACATCAGAAAAGTCACAAGCAATTGGAATACGAGATACATCATCACCATCTCGCGAATCAAGAGAATACAAAGCCATCTCGGAATTATCCACATCCCGAAGAACAAGAGATAACTGAGAAGGTGAATCAGGATGACAAAGATATAAAATTCTTTTGGAACAAATAATCCTGGCATCATACCTCACTAGCCAGTCCATACCAAAAGTCATATCAAAACCCAAATGAGAAACAACGTGCAGATTCGCACGAAAAGAAAAGCCAAATAAAACAATCTCAATATCATCACAAAGCAAACTAAGGGTCGCGGATCCCCCAATAGGATTCGCAATCCTTAAAGAAGTTACCATACAAGAAACATCCAAAGATAAATCATCTACAAGCTTCTTCGATACGAAAGAATGTGAAGCACCCGTATCGAAAAGAACTCGTATACTATGATCATGAAATAGAATTGAACCCTCCAAAATAGATGGAGTCATACCTTTGGATTGAGAAGGACCTCCAGAAGCATTAGCCACATTGAGCTTGCCAGATTTTGCATTAGCAGGAGCAGTAGGACAAGCAGAAACATGATGACCTTCCTTCTTGCAATTACGGCAGAAGAGAGGCTTTGGACAAGCTCGAATAATATGATCCGGAGAACCACAATTAAAACACTTTCGAACGAATGGTGTTCCGGAAGATTGAGGCTGAGAGCTAGGACCACCGGTCTTCTTCTTCTTATAAGGAAAAGGCTTCTTCTGAATTGGAAACTGCTTGTTGTTGGGGTTTCTGGAAACCTCAACATCAACATCACTATCACACTCCTTCTCGACGGTCTCGAGATGAAGCGCCGAATCAACCAATTCCTCAAAAGAAAGTTTAAGCTGGAGCAACAAGGACTTCTTAAGATATTTCTTAAGGCCAGAAACAAACTTCGAATTCTTCTTATAAGAAGTGCTGATGAATTCAAGACCATACTGAGATAAAGCCTCGAACGATGCGACATACTCAGAAACAGAAGATTTCCCTTGCTTCAACTCAAGGAAGCGACGGGTCAATAAAACTTTTTCAGATTCAGGAACGAACTTGAGTTCAAATCGTCCCCGAAACTGAGTCCAAGAAAGAGTATACTCATCAATTTCAGCTACAAGAAGCTCATACCAGTCAAGAGCACGCTCTTGTAATAAGCTAGAAGTTACAAGAACTCTATCATGGTCAGAAAGATCCATGCGAGAGAAAATACGCTCGCACGTGCGAAGCCAAGCTTGGACTTCAAGAACAGACTCGGAGCCCTTAAACGGCTTTCCTCCAAGATGAGCAAAATCACTGCACTGACGTGCAAAAGCAGACTTGCGAGGTGGAGACACTCGAGGAGGAACGGGAGGCTGAGTGCTCCTAGACAATTCCAAAAATTGATCGGCAGACATATATACGCCATCCGGATGCGAGCCACTAGATTGCCCAGCATCCGAACGTCGACCCCTGCCTCTTCCAAACATAAGCTGAAAGTAAGATAAGAACAAGATTACTCACAAGGTAGATATTACAATATGGGATACTACGGAATAAAATGCATTCCTAGACGTATTTCCAATATCTATCTAACCTTGATGGAATTAAGAGAAACGATGATTCAAGGATCTGTATCACTTGTACACTTTGTGTACCATAATATGTGCATCTATTCTGCGTTTATCATATTTTGTTCTGAACCTCGCTTTGATACCACGCTGTGACGCCCCACTCCGAGAGCCTCGTTAACAAAGAGTATTACATAGATAATACTGTCGGCTAACGCGGACAATAGAGTATAATGGAAGCGACCATGTGCAATCTTACCTTAACTATTCACTAAATATGTCGAAAAGTAGAAACACATTAAAATTCGACCTATTCAATAAATATTTAAAGCAAAACTACAATGGCTATAGGATCTATCAGAAGAAAATATAACAACTCAAATGTAATATACATCACAGAACAGTCGATCATAATATACACATACACAGATACACCACAGAGTATACAAAATAATACATGTCAAGTGGTACAGGAGACCACCATATACAGATGAGACGAAAGAGTATAAATCAGAGTTATAACAGATAAGGACTACAAAAGACGCTATAACAAAATGAAGCTAGCGAATAGTCCATGCGGAAGCAAAATAGGCTAAGTCCCCAAAAGCACCTAACCTGAAACATCTCGGTCTGACCCGAGTATAAAATACACGGGTCAGTCTAGATAACAAATCAGTTAGATAAACTGAACACTAATAAACCTGCAAGGTCATACAGTATAATAAATATCTCTAGGGGAGATAACACAATCATCAACAAGAGATGAATCATATAGAACAAGCCTCATATCATCGGCAACATATAGAAACAAAGGATACAAATATCCCAAAACAAGCCAATAGGCAAACAACAAATACCAATAAGGTAGACAAGTTCCACAAGGTAAACGCTATACTCCATGCGGCTCAAAAAGACCAATACCGAAGGCCGATACCAAGGGAATATACATATCAATGAAACATCATAAAATTTGCTCGAGCTCAGTATTGTACAAACAAGGATCCATGAGCCCGAAGACTCCAAACCCAAGTATCACCCATGAGGCACATAAGGCCAACATCAGAGCGAAACTATATAGGGCAACAAACCCGAAGGCACACAACCGAAGGTAACATACCCGAAGGCAACAAACCTAGGGTGACAGTCCGAAGACACTATCCCAGAGGCAACAAACCGTAGTGGTGAAGGTCGAAGACCCAGTACTGGACACCACTAACTAGCGGAATGTGTCACAACTCTCGAAAAGGAATCCGAAAAGTGTTAACGTATGTCCCATAACCACTCGTTCGCACTAAACAGTTTACTATCCGTTAGTCCCTTTCACACTCAAAGTAGTACAAAGTTTACCTCATATCATCGATAAACCAAACCCGAAGGTCAAAGCAATCAATCGAATAGGTCGAGGATTAATCGGAAAGATAAACGCACAGATTCATGGTCCGTGTTTTGCCCAACCATTTAATCACCCTTCCACTTCGTTCGAAGTGCGAAAGTGTGTGTGTTTTAAATAGAATTTATAAATTAGAGAAACGAACTTTTAAATGCGATTCGAGAGATTATTTTATAAAAACCCGTGGATTAAAATTAAAAGGAACCATCAAAGTCAAAACAATTGATAATCATACATAGGATCATCATGAATCGATTCAAATTAAAAATTCAATCCCAAAAGGCAAAGTGGGCTGAAACAGCAGGTTCAGTCGACTGAACAGAGTTTTCAGTCGACTGACCCTATACCTGGAAAATTTTCCAGGTTCAGGAAACTTTCTGTTTCCAGGTTCAGTCGACTGTGCAGAGTTTTTCAGTCGACTGAATCATGCCTGGAAACTCTCGGGTTTCAGGTTCAGTCGACCGTGCAGAGTTTTCAGTCGACTGAATCATGCCTGGGATGTTTTTCAGCCTTATTCAAATGAAGAGCAAACTCTCCCAAAATGCAATCGGACGAACATTGGCTCTAAGGGCTTATGCCAATCGACAACCCGGCCCTATATGTTCCTCGATGCATCACCAAAACATGATTAAAACATCAAAGTTAGGATTTCAAAGATTTGAACCCAAAACACTAAAAATTGGAATATTCCCCAATTCGACCCAAACCAATTGCAAGTGCATATGAACAAGGTGTTAGGAATTCATACCTAACATCAATGAAATCAAGCGAAGTAGATGTGAGTTCAAAACTCACCTTTTTACTCAAAACAAAGAAGATGAAGAAGCACAATTGCAAGGGATCAACCAACTACACTCCACTTCAACACTACAAGCTTCAATCTAGAATCAAAAGCAAGTATTTCCTAAGTTAGGGTTGGGAAATTACTGAAATTGAAGAGGAGAAAAGATGGAGAAGGTGGAGATGAACTTACCAATGGATTCTCTTTGATTTTGGAGCAAGAATCAAGTTACAAAGGAGAAACTAGGGCTTGCTAATTTCTATTTCTCTTTCCTTTCCCCCATTTCAGTTTTTAGTTTGAGAAATAAAATGAAATGAAGATGAAATTAAGAGAAGGGTTGAGCGAGGGGTTAAGTGAGCTAGTGGGCTGAACCCAATCCCAAACCCAATACGAAAAGTAGCCAAAATTTCACAAACTCCAAACATATCAAAGATTATACTCAAAAAGATCGCAAACGCCATTTTGGACTCAATGGAAATGGTTTCGAGCTCCAATTCGGCCATTTGCAGAAAGTAACATTTCGGACCCCAAAATCCGAATAACGACGCTATATTTAAATCAAACATTTAAATATAAAATCGTTAAATATGCGGGTTGTTACAGATTCAAGTAGTTATAGAAATTTTAAATAATTGCAAAATAGTTGTATAATAGAAATTAGTTATAAAGTAGTTGAAAAATAGAAATTAGTTTATAAAATAATAGAAAAAATTGTTAAGTAGGTCCAAAGATAATTGTAAAATAAGTATAAGATAATCTGGATTTTTAAAAAGAAAAGTTGTATAGCAAATAGTTTGAAAATATAGATTTGTACTAAAACAATTTATTTCGAAAATAGTCCAGAGTCAAACTATTCAATTCCCAATCTCCATTCTCCGTCAATTCAATTTAAATTCCACCTCCATTTAAATTGACTTAACTCCAATTTAAATAACTTCAATTTCCATTGAAATTGATTCAACCCCAATTCAAGTTGAATTAACCTCAGTTCGCTTCCAAATTTAACTTTATTCAACCTTGATCTCAAATTTTACTAATTCAAACATATTTCAATTCATTTCAACTCCAGTTTGAATTAATCCCAATTTCGAACTCCATATCCAAATCAAGTTGAATTATTCTTGATTTCCTCCCCAATTCAATTCAAATTTCATTTGAATTTAAAACTATTCAACTTTATTTACAATTCCAAATTATTTTAAATCAAATTTCAAATTGAACGAATTTCAAAATCAGTCTCACTTCAAATCATCTCGAATTGTATAAATTCGAGTTAAATTTCAAGTGTTGGTTTAACCTCTTAGACCAAATTATCCTTCATTTAAAGTTTTTAAATAATTTAATTCTGAGTCCAAATTCATATATTCTAATTTAAATTACCTTTTACTTTTTCATAAACTTATTTCTAAGTTCAAATCATAATTCAAACCCTTTTTAAACAACTCATTCTTTGAAATTCAATTTATTCCCAAATTTAAATTTTGAAACCAATCCTTAACAATTTGAACTTCCAAGTTCCTTTAAACATCCTAAAACTTAAGTTCAAAGTGATTTCAGTTTCACAAGCTCACTTTTAACCTTAAAATTCAACTTATTACCCATTTATCTCAAGAATGGATGTATTACCACACTTAATTTCCTACATTCATTTAAACAAGTCCAGTTTTCAGCTTAAAGATTATTAATAACAACAGGAAGGTATCATTCAATTTTTTTTAAAACATCAATCCCTTTTAAATTTCGGATCTCAACCCCATTTTGAGATCACCCAAACTTCCTAATTCTAATCAACCATTTAACTTCCCATGTTAAATTCCAATTTCATCTTCAAATTTCCAAATCAGGTTGATCATTCCAACTTATTTAAATTTTTTCCAAGTTAAACTCAATTCACTTAATCCAGTCAACCTTACCAAATTTGAACTTCCATTTTACATTTTCAACTTTTCATAAATAATCTTCCCACTTATTAAGTTCAAAAACCTATCACTTTGGGTATCATATCTCATTCTAAATTTAAAACTCAATATTTAGAGTTTATTTCAAATTATCCTTGATATCATATATATCCATACATATATGCATATTTATTTCTTGTCCATCCCAACGATGCTTTAAAATTTAAACCACCCTTGGTTTTAATTTCAAAACACATTCTTTAAGAATTTTCCAACCATTTAGAAATTTCACATTAACTACTTACACTGAGTATTTATCCTTTAAATTAATTACATCATTAATTAATTCCAATTAATCACATTTGGTAATTAACTTATTTCTTAACTACCTTCATTAAGTAATTGTACTCTAAATTACTTACCTCTGGTTACTTTATTAAGTAACTCCCTCTTTATTTATCATTTCC
The DNA here is from genome assembly GCA_030765085.1 of Allium cepa. Classification (NCBI taxonomy): domain Eukaryota; kingdom Viridiplantae; phylum Streptophyta; class Magnoliopsida; order Asparagales; family Amaryllidaceae; genus Allium; species Allium cepa. Next base: position 711,702,479 of record CM060938.1, on the reverse strand, counting down.
ATTTATTATCGATTAATTAATTTCATTAAATAAAGTTTAACTAATTACATAAATTAATTGATTATCCTTATCCTGAAACCTTTCCCAAATTCAAGATTTAATTTCAGTTTGGTTGTATTTCTATTACCACTTAGTCCTCATTATTTTCTGTTTAATTTCAATGTTTTAACAACAATTTACTTAATTAATTATTATTATTTTTATTAAATGAAATATTCCTTTATATATCAAAATATAATCTTACATTTAAAATCTTTATATAAGAAAATAACAAGTACTCTCTCTTATATATATATATATATATATATATATATATATCTGTGTGTGTGTGTGTGTATTCACTCAACTCATTCTAGGGTACCATTGACCCTATCCTTAATGAGTAATCCCACCAAAGCCAAGGTTCTCGCTTAACCTTCAGCTCTGATACCAAATGTAACGACCCGGAAATTTCGATCCCGAAAATTCCAGATAGTTAGGAAAAAAAGAAAAGAGAAAGAATTTGAAACATAAATGAAGTTACAGAAACCTCACGTTCGCAGCGGGTCAAATATAATATCAAATAAAATAGCAGTTATACAAAGAAAACTAAATCAGTTAATTTACATTTTAATACATCAGGGTTACACATATACATAAACAATGGACAAAAACAATCATGTCTAGATACTACAATATCACAGTGGGAACTCTTCATACGTTTCTGTCATCCAGCTCGCCTCCTGAGCTCCAGAACGTCCTTACCTGAAAATCCGTAATACTCGGTCTGACCTGGGCATTACATCAAAGTAACACCCGAGTTAGGGTGGAAACCAGCGTGAGTAAACCCATCTAACATAAATTTCAAAAGCATTCAACTTATATAAACCCGGGTAACTTGTATAAATTCACAACTTCACGAGTTGTTATAGACATTACTTATTTCACACATCAATTTCTAAGTACGAAACATAAGATTAAATGGACCAATTCTCTTAAATCATTCCATTTCAGCCTATTAATTGCACAAATCAATTTATAAAGAATCGAAGTGGTTTCAGATACTAAATAATACGCGATTCCGGTCTCTTCGAATTCAATACCATATTAACACAAGTTATTTAAATGAAATACAATCCAACTTTAAACACAGGGGTCACGGTAATTCATCATCAATAGATAACCACATCATTATAATTTAAATTTAAACATATCATAAACCATAGCATCCATATCACACAGCATTACTTATCTCAACCTGAGATCTCAAATCATTCAAGGCATCAATATCATATATCCCTACATAATTAATGATTTATTAATCACCATTTATAATTATTTTAAAATGCATTAGATCAATTACCTCATCTTTAATTAATTTAAAATTAATTAAATTAATTACTTTTGTCACAATAAATCTTGCTTACTTATTCATTAATAAATTACAAATCAATTAATTAATCATTCTCAAATTAATCACCCTTAATCAATTGTCTTTGACTATATTAAGTAATTAACCCATAATTAATTACGCAAATTAATTATTCTTAACCACTGACGGTAAGTAACCTTAATTTATTACCTTAGTAATTATCTTCCTTGAATTACTTATATTTATTAAATCAACCCCTTAATTAGTAAAATTAATTAATCCTTTAATTATTTTGAGTAATCACCACTTAATTACTACCCTCAAGTAATTATCCTTTAATTAATATCTATGAAGAATTTCACTTTGTTAATTACATCCAGTAATTATTCATTAATTACTTCACAAAGTAATTATACTCCATTAATTACATTAAGTAATTATACTTAATCTCATCGTCAAGTAATCCTCTTTAAATTAATTAATCTTAATTAATTAAAAAAATAATCTCATTAACTTAATTATTTACACAAAGAAATTTATCCCTCAAATTACTTCATTAAGTAATTACTCTTAATTTATAAGTGATCATCTTTAGTTAATCACTAATTTATTACTTAGTTATTAACCCATCATCTAAAATCATACTTTAAACACATAGGAATTCACCTATTATAATAATTACTTTGAAAACAACAATTTTTAAAGCACTTTAAAAACTTTGAAACTCATTTAAAATTTTGCTAATACTTTAATTCAGAACTTGGTTTGTATTTTCTTTTGAAACATATTTATTTTAATAAACCTTTAAAATAACTTGATTTAAACACTTCTATAACTATATTACTTAATGTTCCTAATCTGATGACTCAAGTAGGAATACTTCAATATAGGTCAAAATTTAATTTAACAAAAAACCAAAACACGAGTCATCCTGCAAAACTTTGAGCAATCCTCCACTAACCCTCCCTTCGAGTCAGTGCGCAAATACCCTGAAATCGACCCGTGTAATCAACGTCTTTCCCAACCTTCAATTTCCTGATTTCGTACCCAATTTTGTGCACGCCGTGCACATGTACTGAACATTGGCGGTGCTCCAGCCTCCTCGACCACCACTGGCAAGTCGTCTTCGACTTTTTCAAACCATCTGACCACCCAAAATCCTCCTTTGACCACGACATCAAATTCGAACACAACAAACCCAAGAAACGAAGCTGTACCGAAACCATTACTCACAAATGTCCCTAGTCCCGACGTCTCCCATCACCTGACGCCTCAAGATTCCTTCCACTGCTTCACCATAAAACCTTACACTCAATCCCCCATGACCGATCGCAGCTCGAACTCCATCGACGTCACACAAACTTTGCGAAACCAGATAATACCATCAGCTCCTAAAACCCTATAATGACGATGCCCCGCCACCACCGAAGTTCAAAAATCCAATGACCATTTTTGCCAGCATCACCTATCCACTGGCTAGCTTCGGCCATGAACACGAGATCCCTATCTCTACCGATCATCAGAGATTGATGAAAACCCAATATTTGGTCCTCTATCGATTTCTCTCAAATTAAAAACTTTAAAATCCCGATTTTATTTTCAAAAATCATAAATTTGGATAACAAATCCAACTATATACCTGAAACAATGAATTATAAAAATCAAGATTTTGGGTATAAGTAAATTTTGACTGTAATTCTTACCTATGTTAAGACTACCCTTAAAACTTATCTGAAAATATTTTAAAATCAAGCATCTTGAAATTCCAAACAAGTTTTGTTTAAAACATAAGTTTAAAAAAAATTCAGATGAAGAGCAATAATTTTGAATTTCATTTGCAACCTGGAAATAGAGAACAGAGGCAAAAATATACTGAAGCTCATATATGCACACCAACATCTACATACATAAACTCATACAATCAGATAAAACATTCATGTAATCACTTCAAGATACACTGCATGCAACCAAACTGAAAATGAATTAAGCTTGCTTACTCATATGCATATGCTTTGAATAGAGAAGTAGATTTTCTTTTGAAAAGAAAAACTGGAAGTTGCTTGATGTTGACTTAGATCCTCTTTTCTTTTTATTTATGATGAGTTAATCTTGGGTATTTGATCAACAGCTCTGATATGATAATCTTTTGATTTCAGCTTTGAGCTTCATTGAATCGGATCTACAGCTTTCCTTCTTGTTTAAGCTGGGTTGAAATCTTAACTTTTTTTTTGTGATTCTGTTTTCTTTTTTTTGTTTATAGGTTTATGAAGTTGTGAAAGAGAAATAGTGAAGCTTGTTTTTCTTCTTTTCTAATAACTTATTAAAAAAATTATTAAAAATAAAAGAAAATAAATATAATTGAGACACTTATTAGATTATGGAGTAAATTAATTACACTTGTATTTGCATGTAACAATAGGTTAAGACTTGTAATTATAATGTATTAATGTGTTTTAATTTTTTTTTAATATAACTTATTATAGTTAAATTTTTAGTTTTATATTAGTAATATCTTAAGTGTGTTTAAAAATCAAACTTCTCTTTGTTCAAATTTTATTTATTAAACTTACATTTTTTATTATGCATGATATGTTTATTTTAAATGTTTATAAACCCTTTTTTTAACAATCACTTTCTTAATTTATATAAAGAAACTTTCCTTTAAGGAAAATAATATAAAACAAATCCTATTTTAAATCCAAAATAATTTAAAGTATTTATCTTCTAAATTTCAATTTAAATCCAGAATTCCAATTCTAATTCACAATTAAAAATCAACTCATAAATATAAATATACACTTTAAGCAAACACATCTTAAATTTATTTTAAAAATAAATTTTTCTCTATTTAAAATCTGGTTATCTACATATATTCAACTCTTGTTAAAATTTTAAATTTATTTATATATGCAGATATCTTTATTATCAAATTTCGTTTGTTTAATCAAATGAAATCCGTATCTCAAAAGTTTTAAATAAGTTAACTATCAAATCAGCAGATGTTCAAAAAATCCGGGTTATCACATTCCTCCGCCCTTTGAATCTTTTTGTCCTCGAAAAGGAACGAAAGCAGAGTTTATTAAATATTTCAAAACTGGTTAAAATATTCTTTGATCATTTTAAAATACTTTTAAATCTGTAATACTGTCAAAATAGTTTTGTAAAAATACTTTTATAACTCGATGTTTTAACTAGTCCATCCTTGTTCTCACAGAAATTCGATCATACGTTGATCAAGCGAACGACTGAAAATCTATATGTACTTAGCAGACCCATTTTCAACATCAATGAAAATATTTGGAAAATAATTTTATTGAAAATATAGAAAACAGTTTTTAAAAATAGAGGATATATCTTTGGTGAGAATTCTCTGGAAATCATCACCCCCATCCATTGTCGTAGTTACATTCCAGGGTTACGTTGCCATCGCAGCAAAAGTCCATGTAACTGCAGGCTCTCCGCTGCCTCTCGATTATGCCATGCAACCCACAATGGATCACAGTTACATTCCAGGGTTACGTTGCGATCACAGCAAGAGTCCATGTAACTGCAGGCTCTCTGCGGCCTCTGATTTTCGCTATCAAAATGAAACTTCTCCACTCCTATATAGGTCGCAGTCTACCGATATAAAATCAAACGTTGGCTCTCAGCGGCACACACGACTTTCTCTATGGTATACTCTACTCATAATCCCTAGAAACTAGTTTTATCCGGACTCCTCACAGGATCAACTTTAGAACCCCCCTTGGGGTTCAAGGCAGCACCACCCGGTGGTACTCCTGAGAATTTCATTCTAAGGCAGCGCGTTTTTCCCCAAAGCCATCATCAAAACACTTTATACTATACACATATAGTATCTTCAAATCATACACCTAGTATGATCTCATACAAAGCTCATTTATACCAAAATCGATTATCCAAAAATCGATCAATCTCAAACTAGGCTTTCCAAATTCAATATTGATTTTACCCAAAAATCAAAAGCCTTTCCAAATCCAAAGGTTCCCAAAACCTTTTCTAAAATCCACATAAGGTCCTTTATTTATATGCAGATATATATAATTTTTAGAACTTTGGATCATTTCAAACTTGTATAAAACTCCTTTTTATACTTCAAACATTTTCATAAACTCTTTACTTCTAGCAAAAGATTCAACATGGGGAGTTTCATTTTGTAAAACAAAGATATTTAACTTTGTTTACTCAAAATCAAATATTCAAATTAGATTACTCTTTTAAATACCAATTTTATTCAAATCCTTACGATGTTCACATATCATCCGTACGCTATACCAATCTGATCGCTCGCTCAATCACACAATTTCACTTCCGAACTAGTATCGTCCATTCGACTTCCTAGTGCGGACATAGATCTGGTTTCTTGATCAGAAACCGTCATTCTCCTTGCATAGTCATATCTATGACAGAGAATATCCAAAACTAATCAACCATCCATATCCAGGTTCGCCGTTGAAAATCGAATGAAAAATCCCAACTCGGATCGACATACTATCTCGAAATTCTATGCTCGAATCTGGATCAAATCATTATGCGAATAGAATAACATGTTGTACACCCTACGCATTTATCTTTATTGATTATTATCTAAATCAATTCCATTTCTATTCACATTCACTTTGATTTTCATTCACTTTCTCACAATTGCTTCAATCCATTTGGATTTTTCCTTCAATCCTTATCTCAGTTGGGTATTTAACCAATAACAGTTTGAACTTTGTCTAGTTTAAATTTAGAAAATAGCTTGAAAAGTTAAAAATAGATAAGTAGATGGAAAATAATTACTAGTTTTTAAAATAGGTATACAATAGTTAAGTAATTATAAAATAGTTGGAAAAGAAATATTCAAATAGTTATAGAAATTTTAAATAATTGCAAATTGCAAAATAGTTGTAAAATAGAAATTAGTTATAAAGTAGTTGAAAAATAGAAATTATTTTATAAAATTATAGAATTTTTTTTTAAGTAGTTCCAAAGGTAATTGTAAAATAACTATAAGATAATTTGGATTTTTAAAAAGAAAAGTTGTATAGTAAATAGTTTGAAAAAATAGATTTGTACTAAAACAATTTATTTCGAAAATAGTCCAGAGTCAAACTGTTTAATTCCCAATCACTATTCCCCATCAATTCAATTTAAATTCCATCTCCATTTAAATTGACTTAACTCCAATTTAAATAACTTCAATTTCCATTGAAATTGATTCAACCCCAATTCAAGTTGAATTAACCTCAGTTCGTTTCCAAATTTAACTCTATTCAACCTTGATCTCAAATTCTACTAATTCAAACATGGAGAAGGTGGAGATGAACTTACCAATGGATTCTCTTTGATTTTGGAGCAAGAATCAAGTTACAAAGGAGAAACTAGGGCTTGCTAATTTCTATTTCTCTTTCCTTTCCCCCATTTCAGTTTTTAGTTTGAGAAATAAAATGAAATGAAGATGAAATTAAGAGAAGGGTTGAGCGAGGGGTTAAGTGAGCTAGTGGGCTGAACCCAATCCCAAACCCAATACGAAAAGTAGCCAAAATTTCACAAACTCCAAACATATCAAAGATTATACTCAAAAAGATCGCAAACGCCATTTTGGACTCAATGGAAATGGTTTCGAGCTCCAATTCGGCCATTTGCAGAAAGTAACATTTCGGACCCCAAAATCCGAATAACGACGCTATATTTAAATCAAACATTTAAATATAAAATCGTTAAATATGCGGGTTGTTACAGATTCAAGTAGTTATAGAAATTTTAAATAATTGCAAAATAGTTGTATAATAGAAATTAGTTATAAAGTAGTTGAAAAATAGAAATTAGTTTATAAAATAATAGAAAAAATTGTTAAGTAGGTCCAAAGATAATTGTAAAATAAGTATAAGATAATCTGGATTTTTAAAAAGAAAAGTTGTATAGCAAATAGTTTGAAAATATAGATTTGTACTAAAACAATTTATTTCGAAAATAGTCCAGAGTCAAACTATTCAATTCCCAATCTCCATTCTCCGTCAATTCAATTTAAATTCCACCTCCATTTAAATTGACTTAACTCCAATTTAAATAACTTCAATTTCCATTGAAATTGATTCAACCCCAATTCAAGTTGAATTAACCTCAGTTCGCTTCCAAATTTAACTTTATTCAACCTTGATCTCAAATTTTACTAATTCAAACATATTTCAATTCATTTCAACTCCAGTTTGAATTAATCCCAATTTCGAACTCCATATCCAAATCAAGTTGAATTATTCTTGATTTCCTCCCCAATTCAATTCAAATTTCATTTGAATTTAAAACTATTCAACTTTATTTACAATTCCAAATTATTTTAAATCAAATTTCAAATTGAACGAATTTCAAAATCAGTCTCACTTCAAATCATCTCGAATTGTATAAATTCGAGTTAAATTTCAAGTGTTGGTTTAACCTCTTAGACCAAATTATCCTTCATTTAAAGTTTTTAAATACTTTAATTCTGAGTCCAAATTCATATATTCTAATTTAAATTACCTTTTACTTCTTCATAAACTTATTTCTAAGTTCAAATCATAATTCAAACCCTTTTTAAACAACTCATTCTTTAAAATTCAATTTATTCCCAAATTTAAATTTTGAAACCAATCCTTAACAATTTGAACTTCCTAGTTCTTTTAAACATCCCAAAACTTAAGTTCAAAGTGATTTCACTTTCACAAGCTCGCTTTTAACCTTAAAATTCAACTTATTACCCATTTATCTCAAGAATGGATGTATTACCACACTTAATTTCCTTCATTCATTTGAACAAATCCAGTTTTCAGCTTAAAGATTATTAATAACAACAGGATGGTATCATTCATTTTTTTAAAAACATCCATCCCTTTTCAATTTCGGATCTCAAACCCACTTTGAGATCACTCAAACTTCCTAATTCAAATCAACCATTTAACTTCCCAAGTCAAATTCCAAATTCATCTTCAAATTTCCAAATCAGGTTGATCATTCCAACTTATTTAACTTTTTTCCAAGTTAAACTCAATTCACTTAATCCAGTCAACCTTACCAAATTTGAACTTCCATTTTAAATTTTGAACTTTTCACCAATAATCATCCCACTTATTAAGTTCAAAAACTTATCACTTTGGGTATCATATCTCATTCCAGATTTAAAACTCAATATTTAGAGTTTATTTCAAATTATCCTTGATATCATGTATATCCATACATATATGCATATTTATTTTTGGCTATCCCAGCCATGCTAAAAATTTAAACCACCCTTGGTTTTAATTTCAAAACACATTCTTTAAGAATTTTCCAACCATTTAGAAATTTCACATTAACTACTTACACTGAGTATTTATCCTTTAAATTAATCACGTCGTTAATTAATTCCAATTAATCACATTTGGTTGTTAACTTATTTCTTAATTACCTTCATTAATTAATTGTCCTTTTACTTACCTTTGGTTACTTTATTAAGTAATTCCCTCTTCATTTATCATTTCCATTTATTATCCATTAATTAATTTCATTAAATAAAGTTTAATTAATTACATAAATTAATTGATTATCCTTATCCTGAAACCTTTCCCAAATTCAAGATTTAATTTCAGTTTGGTTGTATTTCTATTACCACTTAGTCCTCATTGTTTTCTGTTTAATTTCAATGTTTTAACAACCAATTTACTTAATTAATTATTATTATTTCTATTAAATGAAATATTCCTTTATATATAAAAATATAATCTTATATAAAATCATTTAAAATCTTTATATAAGAAAATAACAAGTACGCTCTCATATTTATATTCACTCAACTCATCCTAGGGTACCATTGACCCTATCCTTAATGAGTAATCCCACCAGAGCCAAGGTTCTCACTTAACCTTCAGCTCTGATACCAAATGTAACGACTTGGAAATTTCGATCCCGAAAATTCCAGATAGTTAGGAAAAAAAGAAAAGAGAAAGAATTTGAAACATAAATGAAGTTACAGAAACCTCATATTTGCAGCGGATCAAATATAATATCAAATAAAATAGCAGTTATACAAAGAAAACTAAATCAGTTAATTTACATTTTAATACATCAGGGTTACACATATACATAAACACTGGACAAAAACAATCATGTCTAGATACTACAATATCACAGTGGAAACTCATCATACGTTTTTGTCATCTAGCCCGCCTTTTGAGCTCCAGAACGTCCTTACCTGAAAATCTATAATACTCAGTCTGACCCGAGCATTACATCAAAGTAACACCCGGGTCAGGCTGGAAACTAGCGAGTAAACCCATCTAACATAAATTTAAAAAGCATTCAACTTATATAAACCCGGGTAACTTGTATAAATTCACAACTTCATGAGTTGTTGTAGACATTACTTATTTCACACATCAATTTCTAAGTGCCAAAAATAAGATTAAATGGACCAATTCTCTTAAATCATTCCATTTCAGCCTATTAATTCCGCAAATCAATTTATAAAGAATCGAAGTGTTTTTGGATATTAACTAATACTCGATCCCGGTCTCTTCGAATTCAATACCATCTTAACACAAGTTATTTAAGTGAAATACAATCCAACTTTAAACATAAGGGTCACAGTAATTCATCATCAATAGATAACCACATCGGTATAATTTAAATTTGAACATATCATAAACCATAACATCCATATCACATAGCATTACTTATCTCAACCTGAGATCTCAAATCATTCAGGGCATCAATATCATCTATCCCTACATAATTAATGATTTATTAATCACCATCTATAATTAATTTAAAATGCATTAGATCAATTACCTCATCTTCAATTAATTTAAAATTAATTAAATTAATTACTTTTATCACAATAAATCTTGCTTACTTATTCATTAATAAATTACAAATCAATTAATTAATCATTCTTTAATTAATCACCCTTGATCAATTGTCTTTGATTATATTAAGTAATTAACCCTTAATTAATTACACAAATTAATTATTCATAACCACTTACAGCAATTAACCTTAATTTATTACCTTAGTAATTATCTTCCTTTAATTGCTTATATTAATTAAATCAACCCCTTAATTAATAAAATTAATTAATCCTTTAATTATTCTGAGGAATCACCACTTAATTACTACCCTCAAGTAATTATCCTTTAATTAATATCTATCAAGAATTTCCCTTAATTAATTGCATCCAGTAATTATTCATTAATTACTTCACTAAGTAATTATACTCCATTAATTACATTAAGTTATTATACTTAATCTCATCATCAAGTAATCATTTTAAATTAATTAATCTTAATTAATTAAAAAAATAATCTCATTAACTTAATTATTTACACCAAGAAATTTATCCCTCAAATTACTTCATTAAGTAATTACTCTTACTTAATTTATAAGTGATCATCTTTAATTAATCACTAATTTATTACTTAGTTAGTTATTGACCCATCATCTAAAATCACTCTTTAGACACATAGGTATTCACCTATTATAATAATTACTTTGAAAACAACAAGTTTTAAAGCACTTCAAAGACTTTGAAACTCATTTAAAATTTTGCTAATACTTTAATTCAGAACTTGGTTCGTATTTTCTTTTGAAACTTATCTATTTCAATGAACCTTTAAAATAAATTGATTTAAACACTTCCATAACCTATATTACTTAATGTTCCTAATTTGATCACTCAAGTAGGAATAATTCAATACAGGTCAAAATTTAATTTAACCATAAACCAAAACACGAGTCAACCTGCAAAATTTTGAGCAATCCTCCACTAACCCTTCCTTCGAGTCAGTGCACAAATACCCTGAAATCGACCCTTGTAATCAACGTCTTTCCCAACCTTCAATTTCCTGATTTCGTACCCAATTTTATGCATGCCGTGCACATGTACTGAACATTGGCAGTGCTCCAGCCACCTCGACCACCACTGGCAAGTCATCTTCGACTTCTTCAAACCATATGACCACCAATAATCCTCCTTTGACCACGACATCAAATTCGAACACAATCAAACCCAAGAAATGAAGCTGTACCGAAACCATTACTCACAAATGTCCCTCATCCCGACGTCTCCCATCACCTGACGCCTCAAGATTCCTTCCACTACTTCACCATGAAACCTTACACTCAATCTCCCACGACCGATCGCGGCTCGAACTCCAACGACGTCACACAAACTACGCGAAACCAGATAATACCATAGGCTCCCAAAACCATATAATGACGATGCCCCGCCACCACCGAAGTTTAAAAATCCAATGACCATTTTTTCCAGCATCACCTATCCCCCGGCTAGCTTCGGCCATGAACACGAGATCCTTATCTCTACCGATCATTAGAGATTGATGAAAACCCAATATTTGGTCCTCTAGCGATTTCTCTCAAATTAAAAAATTTAAAATCCTGATTTTATTTTCAAAAATCATAAATTTGGATAACAAATCCAACTATATACCTGAAACAATGAATCATAAAAATCGAGATTTTGGGTATAAGTAAATTTTGACTGTTATTCTTACTTATGATAAGACTACCCTTAAAACTTTTCTGAAAATATTTTAAATTAAGCACCTTGAAATTCCAAACAAATTTTGTTTAAAATATAAGTTTTAAAAAAAATCAGATGAAGAGCAATAATTTTGAATTTCATTTGCAACCTGGAAATAGAGAACAGAGGCAAAATTATATTGAAGCCCATATGTGCACACCAACATCTATATAAATAAACTCATACGATCAGATAAAACATTCATGTAATCACTTCAAGATACACTGAATGTAACCCAACTGAAAATGAATTAAGCTTGCTTACTCACATGCATATGCTTTGAACAGAGAAGCAGATTTTCTTTCGAAAAGAAAAACTGGAAGTTGCTTGATGTTGACTTAGATCCACTTTTCTTATTATTTAAGATGAGTTAATCTTGGGTTGTTGATCACCAGCTCTGATCTGATAATCTTTTGATTTCAGGTTTGAGCTTGCCTTCTTGTTTAAGCTGGGTTGAAATCTTAACTTTTGTTGTTTTTCTGTGATTTTGTTTTCTTTTTTTGTTTACAGGTTTATGAAGTTATGAAAGAGAAATGGTGAAGTTTGGTTTTCTTCTTTTCTAATAACTTATTAAAAAAATTATTAAAAACAAAAGAAAATAAATATAATTGAGACACTTGTTAGATTATGGAGTAAATTAATTACATTTGTATTTGCATGTTACAATAGGTTGACACTTGTAATTATAATGTATTAATGTGTTTTAATTTTTTTTATATAACTTATTATAGTTAAATTTTTAGTTTTATATTAGTAATATCTTAAGTGTGTTTAAAAATCAAACTTCTCTTTGTTCAAATTTTATTTATTAAACTTACATTTGTAATTATGCATGATATGTTTATTTTAAATGTTTATAAACCCTTTTTTAACAATCACTTTCTTAATTTATATAAAGAAACTTTCCTTTAAGGAATATAATATAAAACAAATCCTATTTTAAATCCAAAATAATTTAAAGTATTTATCTTTTAAATTTCAATTTAAATCCAGAATTCCAATTGTAATTCAAAATTAAAAATCAACTCATAAATATAAATATACACTTTAAACAAACATATCTTAAATTTGTTTTAAAAATAAAAAATTTCTTTATTTAAAATCTGCTTATCTATATATATTCAATCTTTATTATTTTGAGATATTTATAATTCAACTCTTGTTAAAAATTAAAATTTATTTATATATCCAGATATCTTTATTATCAAATTTCATTTGTTCAATCAAATGAAATCAGTATCTCAAAAGTTTAAAATTAGTTAACTATCAAATCAGCAGATGTTCAAAAAATCCGAGTTATCACATATTTGTCTTGTGAATTTTGGTCTTTGTAATGCTTTAACTTAACCTATAACGCACCATATCTTTTAATGCGTTACTTTTGGGTATACTAAGGGGTATGGGGTGTTTCATGTAATCTCTATAAAATCATACTCGTATACTCCACGGTGCGCTTGGTGTCCCTGAGAACTAAGTAGGTGTGATTGTAGCCTATTAAAACCAATTCGGTTTGCTTATTAGCTCATAAATCTGGTGATTGTGGTTGTAGCTTAAAATATAATGGCTCTATGTAAATACCGTGATTTTGGAGTATGTGTCTCATAGCCTTGAAATCGAGATTGTATTTGCATTTTCTAGTTGAAAAGAAATCTGTACAAGGAATTATGCGGGACTGGATGTATGGTAACTCGAACCAGTATAAAATCCTTGCGTGTTCTTCATTTTTTTACTTTTACTATATTTACTTTTATCTGTACTTTTATTCTGTAATTGTTTTCATGATTTTTCAATCCATCATTCCAAGTAAAATCTTAAATAATATGAATATTATTCATATGATCCATTAAACATTATTCATCCCTCCTTTGTTGTTAATTTAGCTTTAAGATCCCTATTCGACTGACTCACACTTAGTAAACCTACAACCAGCCCTGTACAATTCCTTGTACGAATATCTTTTCCGCTAGTAAATGCAAATACAGTCTTGAATTCAAGGTTATGAGGAACGCCCTCCAGAATCCTGGCCTCGAGGTGAGCCGCTTGATCATAAGGCTACAAGCTCACCCACTAGATTTACAAGCTACTATGCACACCCAATTGGTTTCACTAGCTACAATCTCACCCATAAGTATATCAGTTTAATTTGGTAGAGATTTACAAACACAGAACTCCAATCTTGATTACAAATGATCCTATAATCCTTATATAGTGCTTAGCTCTTGATTGGAGTGAGAGAGGTTAAAGAAATTGGAAAGTAGATAAAAGAGAATCAAATTAGTGACAATTGAATTTGATTCTTGTTGAATTTAGGCAAAGATGGGTATGTTTTGACTTAAAAAAGTGAGAGTGGAAGGAAGAGAGATGGATAAGAAAATGATGATGTTTTTTGGTCCTTTAGTGTAAATTTAGCCTTAAGATTCCTATGATGATGTTGTTTGGTCATCTAGTGTAAATTTAGCCTTAAGATTCCTATTCCGCTGACTCACATGGAGTTGCCCTACATCCAGTCTCGTACAATTCCTTATACGAATTTCTTTTTGATGAACAAATGAAAATACAATCTTAATTTCAAGGCTATGAGATACACCCCCTAGAATCCCAACCTCTAGGCAGAATCATTTGATTTCCATGATACAAGCACACCTACAAAATTTAAGGGATACTAAGCACATCCAATTGATTTTACAAGCTACAATCACGCCAACAAGTGTAGATGTATGGTTTGATAGAGTTTTACAGGTTCAGATCTTCGATCTTGATTATAGTTGATCTTATAACTCCTAAATAGCACTTTGATCTTGATTTGAGTGAGAGAGATAAGAGAAATCAGAGAGTAGATAAAGAAGAATCAAACTAGTGATGACTGAATTTGATTCCGGTTGAATTTAGACAAAGTTTGTGTATATTTTGATTTAAAAAATAAGAGAGGGGAAGGAAGAGAGATGAATAAGAAAATGGGATAAAAAATTCGTTTGGAACTCTGGTATTTACAGAGGCAATGGTCATATCCATTCACGAAGAGAAACGACGAAAAGACACTTCTTTTTATGTTTAAATTTTGAAAAAAATCGGCCACTATGTCAAAATACATACATAGCGTATGTCGACATATTCCTTTCTGAAAATTGAAAATATTTTAAAAACATTATTTTAAAAACTCGTTGTTTTGTAAAATAGTTTGATACTTTGCAAAATCATTTAAGCATAGTTTATATATAAATATACTTTAATCATAATAAAAATTGATATAATAATTTTTAGAATTTTAATATAATGTAAATAGTATATATATAATTGTAACTTATTAAAGTATAAAAAAATTCTATGTATATGTGAACTTAAAAACACGAAAGTAATATCTTTATAAGTATAAGAGATTGAAAACCATTTTGAGAAATATTTTGAAAAGATTATTTTACAACCAAGATGTTTGAAAAAAAAATTAAAACAAAATTAGAGAAGGAGAGAGAGATCAAGAAGGTGCTATCAAGGTTTTAACATAAATTCTACGACTCTATAACTTATGTGGAATATCTTGAACTCTTCAATACTCATGAGCCTTCATTCTTCAGCTCTTGAAACTCTATATCAACATCTTGAATCTATTCTTGATACTATACAGTCTTCTTAATCAACACTTTTCTAATATCCTACACTATATCCTATATATAACTTGATAAAACATCAGTATCTATATTTTATATAATGTCTTATAGTAGTTATCATCAAAACAAGTAACTAAGGTACTAGAAATCTCCCACTTTTCAATGATAACCATGTATATGAAATATAACATAACTCCCCAAGTTACAAAACTCCCCCTTAATCTATGCCTAGATTTAATGAATTTCTCCCCCATTGTCATCAACAAAAATAACCACCTAAAACTATAACTCTAACATTAACTCTTACTCTAATTCTAACTCTAACTCTCCCTAAATAAAATACTAATATATATATACAAACACACATAAGAACTTTATATAATGATGATGATGATAATGATCGTATAAAAACAATAAGTGATGTGCAAAATTAGATAATCAGCAAATAATCATAATCAATCTAAATATTCATCCAATCCAAGAAAGTTAATGTCACACACAATTCCAACAAACCCATACAAATCAAACCAATCAAATCCAAACCAAATCAAGTATTAGTTTTATATACAATCAAACCTATTTAAACTAGACATTTTAAAGAACTTGAACCCATCCGTCAATGTCAAAGATTGGATCTACTTGATAGCATCTCTATATTCATTATCTTTGTTGATGGTGCACTCTGGATTGGTGGTTGGTTCTTATTTGTTCAAGGCAAAATCATCCACGAATCGCATTAAAACGCCTTTCTTGATCCTTGATTATCTGCATTTGACTCAATTCTGAGTGCTTTTGGTTTCCTAGAATGAAATAAAGAATGTTCTTGAATGATCAAGAGTTTGTTCGAGGTTTTCGATTATTAGTTAGATAGGATAAGCCATCTTCTTTAGCAAAGTACACATTACTATAATGCTTACCCAAGCCCAACCATATTTTTCTTTCATTAGATTAAGCTTTGAAAATCTTTGAAGGTTTAAATTCCTTCTAAGTACATAAATCATGATCTGATACTAACTTTTAAAATCCCACCTTCTAAGGCCCAAAAGTAGCGCTGATGCTATAGTCATCCGTAATTGTTATTCTTGGTGGTCAAATGCGGCATAGTAAATA
This sequence comes from Allium cepa, assembly GCA_030765085.1. Taxonomy (NCBI): domain Eukaryota; kingdom Viridiplantae; phylum Streptophyta; class Magnoliopsida; order Asparagales; family Amaryllidaceae; genus Allium; species Allium cepa. Next base: position 711,685,858 of record CM060938.1, on the reverse strand, counting down.
TTGATACATTAGAAAGAATATGAAAGTTTTTAAACTACCAATAAACAGAAACTTTCATTTTAAGCAAATTACAATTTAAGATTAAATTACCTAATCCAAAATGTTAATCACATTCAGATCACATATACATGTTCAAAATACGATAAGAGTGACACATAAAGATGTCCCATTATGATGATCAGAGAACTAATAAATATGAACTTTACAGTTCTTCATTCATCACAGCGAGAAACACAAAATGGCTCTTATATAGCTAACAGTGCCCCCTACAATTCTCCGGAGCTTATTCGTCCAAAAACATGAAAGTCTCCCACTCTCAGACTACTCAAATTAATTTTGAGTACTCGAGAGTTTATGGAGAAACACAAATTTCGAGTCAGACAATAAGTTCGGATTGAGTAATCCACTATGATCTCTTATCTTAAATAGATGTCTAATTAGACTACGTCGATTAGCAGAATGGGTTTTCCTCTCATTAGAATCCAAAACAAACATGCAAATAATTTACTATGCCCATGCACCCAAAATGATTAGCCTTAACATAATATAACATAAAGCCATAAACCATATGTATTGGTGTGACGCCCCACCTCTATACCCACGCTAGCCAAGAACACTACGGTGTAGTGCTGTCAACTAGCGCGGAGGATAAGGCTGTTGAGGAGCGGCCATCAGTAGTTAGGCCTTACACTAGTATTGGTTATCTCGATAGGAGCGGTATATAAATATATATATTCTTTCATTTTTCAACTCTGATTTATTTACTCCCATTGACATACCCCAATTCCAGTATAAAACGAACTACGATGGTTCATAATAGTTTAGGACAGTAGATATAATAATAACATAGATAATATCAATAAATGCGGAACACAGATAAAACAGAAAAGTCTCATATATATATATATAACTGATGTCAGTTACAATACATTTGACATAGAACATATGATACAACTACAACAGTCGACTCTGGAAGTTATATATACAAGTACATTATCAACTAATATACATGAATACATATCAACCGATACTATGACACGAAAACTCCAAAAGATATGAAAAGTCTTCATAGCTCAAACAGCTACCCAAAGCAAGATATCTACGACCTGAAATAACTCGGTCTGACCCGAGTATTAAATTCAAAAGAAAATAATACGCGAGTCAGTCTAATTCAAAATCAGTTATTAGTGCACAGAAGCAATAATAATTAAATAATAAATAGACAACAGTCACAATAAATCTCGTCTATCCAATCCTTAAATAAAGAAATCGGATAACGATAAATATAACACGTAACGGTGTTAAACAAAAAATCAGCAAATTAAACCAAATCAGAATACAATTCAGAATGTTGAATTGAATAAACAAAACAGTTCAAACCCTTGAAATATCAATTAAAATATTAATTTGAGTAGGGCTGCAGTACAGCACGCGTGCACTGCCTCGCCACTACAGCATATGAATATGCTAAAGATCAATAAATCAAAACAAAATAGAATATCATAAAAACCATACCGTGTGGCTACAGTTCACGCCTTCGTGCACTGCCTTGCCACTACAGTGATAATGTACCCAAAAACTCAATTCCGTTGGCTGCAGTTCACGCTTGCGTGCACTGCCTTGCCCCTACAGTAATGATGTACAAAAGCGGGCACAAGGTCAAACCCAAAATACCGGATTCAACACAGGTGTAATTCCAAAATCAATATGAAACTCAGGTGCAATAAAAATTGAATAGTGACATGCACAAACATAAGAACATGTCAGAGAAACAAGTCGTAACTACAAAGCTAAGTCACTTACGAAATGCAGAGGTCAAGTCAGTGACTCAACACAACTGCAACAATAACAACAGGGCAGTAGTGCACAGAGAACTCAAGTTTGGACCAAATGCCATCGTATGTTATCGAGCAAACAAGTGCACAGATGTACGCAATCCAGGCAAAGCAGGATGACCACAACTCAACAACATATGTATAGCATGAAGGCATCAAGTAAATGGAACCAAACCCAAATTACAGTATCATTAAAATATGGACAGTGGAGTACATAGGTACATGAAGTCCAACAACAAATGAACATCAAAAATGAAAACTCCAAATTGAATCAGCATGTACAAACTAGCATCAAAATACAACAAAATAACAGTGACAACAATTTTATAACAAGTTCATGCAAGCTTACAAGATGATATGCACATGCAAAAATCAAAGTCGTGCACAGGTCAGAGACCAAGAATGGCCAGAGACCAAACCCAAAGAAACAATGCTACAAAAGGTACCCGACTCAATTGAATCAAGTACACTTCAAGACCAGATAAATAAAACAAAGCCAAAGTCTTGGAAACCAAGAAATTAGCATTTTCACAAAAATCCAGTTTCACCAAATCAAAGAACTAACAAGTTCACAAAAAATCTAAATGTCCCAAAACAACAGTACAGTACCCAGACCAACAGAGACAAGTGAACAGGGCCTCAATGCACAGACTCAAGTAAAACAGTGAAACAACGGTGGTGCACTGCAAATACATGCTCAGCCTCAAGGAAAGGTATACAAGGTGAATACGAACAAATCCAAGGTCTACAGCAATTTAAAGAGATCATCAAAAACCAATGCCATCAAGTAATACACACGAAAATGAAACCAGGTAGTGTGTAGTTTATTGTCAAAGAAGTAGCCAAAGTCATCACATAAACCAACATCACAAGCCGAAGCCAACAATGCACAATGAAATAAGAATCACAACAAACATATATACGCACATACACATCTATACATATATATATATATGGTGATTAAATGGACGAACTTAGCAATTACCCAATGCGCCAAGCCCATAAAAGTCAAAACCAAAACAAGCTTCAAAATTTCAGAACGAAACAACGTGCTCGCATGAACAGGATCAAATTAAACCAGATCCTATAAGTCAACACACTCAAATATACACATGAACACATGATTCATCACTGAGACATGAATGCATGGAGTAAAGGCATCAGTCGACAATGAAGACATCTAAAATATTTTCACAAATCGAGTTTACAGATTTCAATCCATAATCAGAAATCACCCCAAATATTAAAACAATTCATACGGTCCAGATAAAAAAATGATGAAGTCAATGATCATATACGAACGCATATGCATGAGTTCAATTCCTATATAATTAGTAACATCACCAGCAACTAAAATTAATCAAACATCGAATCAAAAGTACTCGACAAATTCAAGAAATTCCATACGAACAAAAATTAAACAGTGCCACGATAATCAAACTATCGAAAACAATAAATCAAACTATGTCAGATATCAATACCGAGTCAAAAATCAACGATATCGAGACAACAAAATCGAACGACTGAAGAATGAAATAGATGTGAGTGTTACTCACCTTAGTTTCGACCCGTAGATCCAAGCAACCGAGTGCTTGAAGTCGGCAACCACGAACGAATCAATTTGAAGAAGCACGATTAAATCAGCGGCGCTTCAAAACAAAAAGCCCTAATTTTTGATCGAAGAAGAACGAAAGGAATGATCGCCCTGATTATTTTCGTTACTATGGGTTTTTGAAGAGAAAAAAGAAAAGAAAAAGAAAAAGAATGAAAGGGGGAAACGTGAGAATGAAGGGTCGAGTTTGTTCCACAATAAACGGCATCAAGTCTAAGGAAAGGAGTGTGGGCCAAGATAAATTTTTAAAGCCCAACAAAACTTAATTAAATTTTCAAACGAATTCAACCGATTTAAAAACTCAAATTAGCAATTGGCAAACCACTCTAATCGTCATTTGACGATAATCAATTGTCACAAATCCCTGGGTTGTTACAGACTCCCTTCCTTAAAGAATTTGCGTCCTCGCAATCATAAGGAATAAATGAACAAATGGTAACAACCATAAAGAACATCATCACAAGATGAAGAAATTTGAAATAGGAAGTTCACCATAAAGTGCATGGAAGAATAATCCTGAACGTGTTTGCTCGATGAATTCTCTGGATTCCTAAGTGCAATCCTTAGGATTTAAGAACCATTGAACTTCCACAAGAAAAAATCTTTATTTCGAAGGTGCTACACCACCGAAGCAATGATGTGAATAGAAGGTTGCTCAAGAATAAAAATCAGAAATCCCTAAAGCATTTCCGTAATTGGAAGATGTGAAAAACGTCATGAATAGCAGAAATTGAGTCGGTACACCGACGTAGTACAATATAAACACCAAAGAAATCTTTTAATTTCAAAAAAGAAATTCACAAATTCTTTATAAAATTTAATTATCAAATAGATAATCAGAATACAGAAATTAAAAAACAGCAATATCTAATCATTGATTCGATAATTAGAAGACAGCAAAAATTTAATTATCAACAAAGATAATTAGGAAACAAAAATCACAAGTCGCAAAATTGCAAATATCTAATTACCAAAAACGAAAATCAGAAATAACAAATATCTGATTATCAAAAACGACAATCAGAAATAACAAATATTTAATCATCAAAAACGATAATTAAATCTTAAATATCTAATTATCACAAGCGATAATCAGAAATCTCAAATCACAAATATTTAACTATCAAAACGATAATTAAACAAACAAATTTTTTTAATTATCACAAACGATAATTAAATCTCAAATATCTGATTATCACAAGCGATAATCAGAAATTACCACAACGGTAGTCAAATTTCAAATCAACAAATATTCAATTATCAAAACGATAATCAAATCTTAAATCACAAATATTTAATTATCACAAACGATAATTAAATCTCAATTTGGCAAATATTTAATTATCACAAACGATAATCAAACCACAAATATCTAATTATCAAAAACGATAATTAGAAACAACAAATATTCGATTATCAAGAATGATAATCAAATCTCAAATATCTAATTATCGAAAACGATAATTAGAAACAAAAAATATCTGATTATCAAAAACGATAATCAGAAATCACAAATATTTCAATTAACGAGTCCGGAATTAACCGAAATAGCAAACGCACATGTCCCATAATCACGAGTTTTACTAAATCGTTTAATTTACTTCATCGTTTCCTTGAAAGTGCAAAATTGTGTATTTTAAATAAATAACATTTTACGTTCTCAAACGGACAAGTCTGGAATTAAACGAATCGGTAAAAAAAGGGGTCATAGTCCTCGATTTTGCTGAAACGTTTAAATCGCTTCCTTATTCTTTTGAAAGCGTAAACTGTAAAAATTTTGAAAACAATTTTTATTTTTATTTTGAAACAATTCTTAAAACACGTGATTAAAACGGCAACATCAGTAGCAACTTCGACAAGGAAATTTCACTTCTCAAAATACCGTAAAAACGGACAACAAAATCAGCATTGCGTGATAACCGCTTGAAAATTTATTTTTAAAAATTGACGGTTATAGAAGTTAATACGTCAAAATCTCATCAAGATGATTGGCATCAAAATATAATACCAATGAATTTTCATTCATCAAAAATGTCACAAGAATCTTCTCCAAGATAGAAAGGGGTATCATACCCTCAACTTGTATTCATAACAAGTCAATGACACACGAATTCACCAATGCACAAAAATTGATAAAACTTATCAATAGAAATCACGAAAATTAGTGAAGCACAAATTCTAGAAGTCTACACAAGAAATCAAAATATCACAAAATAAGAGTATGAAAACTCAAATGGGAGTACGGAAACTCGAATGGGAGTACGGAAACTCAAATGGGAGTATGGAAACTCAAATGGGAGTATGAAAACTCACCTACATGTGAGCATGAAAAATCACCAACACGTGTAACGCAAAGCGAGAACGGGAGCATGGAAGCTCGCCTACACGTGAGCATGAAAACTCACCAACACGTGTAACGCAAAGCGAGAACGGAAGCATGGAAACTCACCTACACGTGAGCATGAAAACTCACCAACACGTGTAACGCAAAGCGAGAACGTGAGCATGGAAACTCACCTACACGTGAGCATGAAAACTCACCAACACGTGTAACGCAAAGCGAGACGCTATCTCATGGTTGCAAGCCATTAATTTTGACACACGAATGGCCCGAAGACCGTGGGGAGCTACCCCACATATGTGATGGTGAAACATCACACAAATGCGGTGGTGAAACATCACAAGAGCGGGGTCTAGTCTCCCTCGCAGACAAAGAGACATAGCATAGTTGCTAGTCTAAAACACAAAAATGATCGTCACGATCATCAAGTAGTGTCAAACACTAAGCTAGTAAATATAAAAGTTTAGCTTCATGTCCCATAAGCACTTGCTTAACTTAAATATTTACGAACAAACTGTAAATCTTCACTAGAAAATTGTCACAAAAGGTTCAATCGAACAAGTCCAAGGTTAACCAACGAAGTAAAAGCAAGCGTTTCATACCACTTGTTTTACTAAGCCGTTTAATTCGATTTCTCATTCGAGTGAAGTGAAGGCTTGTATATACTAATAGATTAGAAAACGGTTTAGGAGAAAGAGCTTTGTAATAAAATAGTTTTGAAATCGTTTGGAGAAAAGGGTTTTGATATTTACTACTAGTATAAAAAACCTTTATATTTTTAAAGTGACAAATCACAAAAATGATTGTGGAAACAATTAATCACAAGAATTCACATACGAAGACGTGAATAGAATCCAAAGAAATCGATAGCGTGTTCATCAAAAGGTATGTTTACAAAAATCCCGAAGAAAATGTCATCAAAGTTGCTAATAAATGATAGCAACAAATCGGGGAAATAATCAAAAATCGATTAAATTCGGAAACCAAATCAATTCACCAAAATTCACATTCGAAGACGTGAATAAAATCCAAAGAATTCGATTCCAAATCCATCAGAGTAGAAATACCCAAAAGTTCCAGAAATAGAAGTTATCAAAGTCGACAAAGATGACAACAACTAATCGGAAAAGAAGAATCGATTAACAATTGGAATAACGAAGCAAAACGAGCATAAATGCATAAATGACTTCAACAAAAATAAAAACCAAGTCAATGCCGAAGTCACCAAGTAATGGCCACAACAGCATATAAAGAAATAACAACAAGGCACAAAGGCCAATGCTCAAGAATTTACAGTGTAAACAAATGCAATAAGCAAGTGACAGTAGTGAAAAGCTTCCACCAAGTGAATGTGAAATATGTACACTGCAAATTCGAGAAGATAGCGGACTACCACAAAATGCAAGGAGATCAAAATAGCTTTAATTGGCCAAATTCAAACAAAATCAACGTCGACTAAATCAATTCAAAGCCGAAAACACAAGTACAAAATCCCCATCATAAAAAATCCAACTTGAGTTCATAAAGCAAACGGAGGCCGAAGCCAAAATACTTTCACGAAACCAAAATCAAATGCACATGAATAAGCGTTAGGAATTCATATCTAACAATCAAAGATAATCATATGCAAAGATGAGAGATAAAATATCGACAAATAGTTCTAACACATGTTCCATCTAAGTTAAGTTTTATATTATGTCCATAAACCCCAGGCTTTGATACCAAGCTGTGACGCCCCACCTCTATACCCACGCTAGCCAAGAACACTACGGTGTAGTGCTGTCAACTAGCGCGGAGAATAAGGCTGTTTAGGAGCGGCCATCAGTAGTTAGGCCTTACACTAGTATTAGTTATCTCGATAGGAGCGGTATATAAATATATATATTCTTTCATTTTTCAACTCTGATTTATTTACTCCCATTGACATACCCCAATTCCAGTATAAAACGAACTACGATGGTTCATAATAGTTTAGGACAGTAGATATAATAATAACATAGATAATATCAATAAATGCGGAACACAGATAAAACAGAAAAGTCTCATATATATATAACTGATGTCAGTTACAATACATTTGACATAGAACATATGATACAACTACAACAGTCGACTCTGGAAGTTATATATACAAGTACATTATCAACTAATATACATGAATACATATCAACCGATACTATGACACGAAAACTCCAAAAGATATGAGAAGTCTTCATAGCTCAAACAGCTATCCAAAGCAAGATATCTACGACCTGAAATAACTCGGTCTGACTCGAGTATTAAATTCAAAAGAAAATAATATATGGGTCAGTCTAATTCAAACTCAGTTATTAGTGCACTGAAGCAATAATAATTAAATAATAAATAGACGACAGTCACAATAAATATCATCTATCCGATCCTTAAATAAAGAAATCGGATAACAATACATATAACAAGTAACGGTGTTAAACAACAAATCAGCAAATTAAACCAAATAAGAATACAATTCAGAATATTGAATTGAATAAACAAAACAGTTCAAACCATTGAAATATCAATTGAAGTATTAATTTGAGTAGGGCTGCAGTACACGCACGCGTGCACTGCCTCGCCACTACAGCATATGGAATATGCTAAAGATCAATAAATCAAAACAAAATAGAATATCATAAAAACCATACCATGTGGCTGCAGTTCATGCCTGCATGCACTGCCTTGCCACTACAGTGATAATGGACCCAAAAACTCAATTCCGTGTGGCTGCAGTTCACGCTTGCGTGCACTGCCTTGCCACTACAGTAATGATATACAAAAACGGGCACAAGATCAAACCCGAAATACCGGATTCAACACAGGTGTAATTCCAAAATCAATATGAAACTCAGGTGCAATAAAAATTGAATAGTGACATGCACAAACATAAGAACTTGTCAGAGAAACAAGTCGTAACTACAAAGCTAAGTCACTTACGAAATGCAGAGGTCAAGTCAGTGACTCAACACAATTGCAACAACAACAATAGGGCAGTAGTGGACAGAGAACTCAAGTTTGGACCAAATGGCCTCGTATGTTATCGAGCAAACAAGTGCACAGATGTACGCAATCCAGGTAAAGCAGGATGACCACAACTCAACAACATATGTATAGCATGAAGGCATCAAGCAAATGGAACCAAACCCAAATTACAGTATCATTAAGATATGGACAGTGGAGTACATAGGTGGATGAAGTCCAACAACAAATGAACATCAAAAATGAAAACTGCAAATTGAATCAGCATGTACAAACTAGCATCAAAATACAACAAAATAACAGTGACAACAATTGTATAGCAAGTTCATGCAAGCTTACAAGATGATATGCACATGCAAAAATCAAAGTTGTGCACAGGTCAGAGACCAAAGAATGGCTAGGGACAAAACCCAAAGAAACAATGCTACAAAAGGTACCCGACTCAATTGAATCAAGTACACTTCAAGATCAGATAAATAAACCAAAGCCAAAGTCTTGGAAACCAAGAAATTAGCATTTTCACAAAAATCCAGTTTCACCAAATCAAGGAATTAACAAGTTCACAAAAAATCCAAATGTCCCAAAACAACAGTACAGTACCCAGACCAACAGAGACAAGTGAACAAGGCCTCAATGCACAGACTCAAGTAAAACAGTGAAACAACGGTGGTGCACTGCAAATACAAGCTCAACCTCAAGGAAAGGTACACGAGGCGAATACGAACAAATCCAAGGTCTACAGCAATTCAAAGAGATCATCAAAAACCAATGCCATCAAGTAATACACACGAAAACGAAACCAGGCAGTGTGCAGTTTATTGTCAAAGAAGTAGCCAAAGTCATCACATAAACCAACAGCACAAGCCAAAGCCAACAATGCACAATGAAATAAGAATCACAACAAACATATATACGCACATACACATCTGTACATACATACATACATACATACATACATACATATATATATATATATGGTGATTAAATGGACGAACTTAGCAATTACCCAGTGCGCCAAGCCCATAAAAGTCAAAACCAAAACAAGCTTCAAAATTTCAGAACGAAACAACGTGCTCGCATGAACAGGATCAAATTAAACCAGATCCTATAAGTCAACACACTCAAATATACACATGAACACATGATTCATCACTGAGACATGAATGCATGGAGTAAAGGCATCAGTCGACAATGAAGACATCTAAAATATTTTCGCAAATCGAGTTTACAGATTTCAATCCATAATCATAAATCACCCTAAGTATTAAAACAATTCATACGGCCGAGATAATAAAATGATGAAGTCAATGATCATATACGAACGCATATGCATGAGTTCAATTCCTACATAATTAGTAACATCACCAGCAACTAAAATTAATCAAACATCGAATCAAAAGTACTCGGCAAATTCAAGAAAATCCAGACGAACAAAAATTAAACATTGTCGTGATAATCAAACTATCGAAAACAAGAAATAAACTAAGTCAGATATCAATACCGAGTCAAAAATCAACGATATCGAGACAACAAAATCGAACGACTGAAGAATGAAATAGATATGAGTGTTACTCACCTTAGTTTCGACGCGCAGATCCAAGCAACCGAATGCTTGAAGTCAGCAACCACGAACGAATCAATTTGAAGAAGCACGATTAAATCAACGGCGCTTCAAAACAAAAAGCCCTAATTTTTGATCGAAGAAGAACGAAAGGAACGACCGCCATGATTATTTTCGTTACTAAGGGTTTTTGAAGAGGGAAAAGAATAAAAGGGGGAAACGTGAGAATGAAGGGTCGGGTTTGTTTCACAATAAACGACATCTAGTCTAAGGAAAGGAGTGTGGGCCAAGATAAATTTTTAAAGCCCAACAACACTTAATTAAATTTTCAAACGAATTCAACCGATTTAAAAACTCAAATTAGCAATTAGCAAACCACTCTAATCGTCATTTGACGATAATTAATTTAAATCACACAAATTTGACTTAAAAACCCAAAAATTGGAGTATTCACAAAACCAATCCAAATCAAGAGCAAATGCACATGAATAAGTGTTAGGAATTCATACCCAACATCCAAAGATAATTATAGTCATAGATGTGAGATAAAAATCTCACCTTTGAACTAAATTTATGAAGATGAAGCTTGAAAGCAATGGCAAGAACAAGCACTCTTCAATTTCAACACTAAAAGCTTGAATCTAAGCTTAAAAGAAGAACATTTCCTAAGTTAGGTTTAGGAAATTTCTGAAATTCAAAGAGAGAATGAGTTGGAGAAGAAGAAGAGGAAGCTTACCAATGGGTTCTCATGAACTTTGGAGCAAGGAGATGGATTTGCAAAGCAAGCTAGGGCTTAGGAATTTCTATTTCCCATTCTCTTCCTCCATTTTTGCTTGAGCTTGAGTGTTAGGAAAATAGAAGAGAAGTGAACGAAGAGGAGAGGGTTGGAACTGAGTTAAGTGGCTAATTGGCTCAGCCCAACCAAAGCCCTAAGCGGGAAAAAGTAGCAAAAAACAACTTTCTCCAAACATATCGAAGCTTATACTCAAAAAGGTCGCAAACGGCATTTTGAACTCAATGGGAGTGGTCACGAGCCCTAATTCGACCGTACGCAAAAAGTAGGTTTTCGGTCCAAAATCCGACGAACGATAAAATATTTAAATAAAATATTTAAATATAAAATCGATAAATATGCGGGTTTGTTACAGACTCCCCTCCTTAAAGAAATTGCGTCCTCGCAATAAGTAAGAAGGAAATATATGAAGTAACAACCATAGAAGCATATTAACACAAAAGAAAATTTGAAATAGGAAGTTCACCCTAAAGTGCACAAAAGAGTTAGCAAGAAATCTGGTGAAACTTCAATTTCCACAATAACACCGGGCTCAAGAATAAAAACCGGAATCCCTAAGGCATTCCCGTAGATAAAAGACGTGGGGAACATCAAGAATAGTAGAAAATTGAGCCGGTGCAACGGCGTAATACAAAAACGGTACGCCCGAAAAACTAGAAACTCAAACAATTTGGAACATCAGCGTAGTACAAAAACGGTACGCCCAATGAACCAAAGCGAAGACATCGATGTAGTACAACGGTACATCTGATGAATCAGAAGCAAAGACATCGATGTAGTACAACGGTACATCCGATGAATCAAAAGCAAAGACATCGATGTAGTACAAACGGCACATCCGATGAATCAAATAGCAAATAACTCGGAACACTGACGCAGTACAAAAACGGTACGTCCAATGAACCGAACACAATAAAAGGACATCGGACGCTAGTCCTTAAAAGGAATGAGAAAACGTCCGATGAACTTGATAGAAAATAATTCCATTCAGACAACATCAAAAAATCAACCACTTGTTGCCTACGACAAAGCGCATTGGCAACACGATTTCCCCTCTCGGGAATAAAAGAATATCAAGATCATAAGATGCTAGGAACTCAAGTCAACATGAAGTTCCTTATGAGAAAATAATTATTCCAGAGATTTACGATCGAGGTAGAGAACAAATTTCTCATCCAAAAATGATGATGCCAAATTCCAAAAGTAAAAACAATAGTCGTGAACACTAGATCATGGGTGGCATATCTAGTCTCGATAAGCTATAATGATTTAGAAGCACAAGTGATAGAACGTTCTCCTTTGCAAGAGAATGGCATTCCAAACCAATAGGTACAAATAGCAAAGTCTTGGTTCCCTTTCAAGAATCACAAGAAGGAATAAGAGTATCGAAAAGAAAGAACTTCTTTTAAAATAATTCTCTTCTCCGAAAAGTTAAAACTTTCAAAATTACATTTATCATTATGTAATAATCTTTCTAGAAAAAATTACATTTTTATAGGTCAATATATCGTGTCTGACTGTCTCATCAAAGCATTTAGGAGATTCCTATCTATAACGTTGATCAAGCGCATCGACCAAAATTCTTAAAGCACTCAACGGGCAATACAATCACAAAATCATATTTTATAGGATAAATAAATCTCTTAAAATTTTTTAAGAATATTCTTTGTTCGTTTCAAGAACAAAATCCAGTTTTACTTATAAACAAATCTTATGAAAAAGATTTGCAAAATTTTAAATTACTATTTTCATCCAAAATCAATAAATACAAGAATGGTCTCATCGAAATATTCATAGAATATTCGATTTATAAAATGGATGAAATAAGTTGGACAAATTGAATGACAAAATAAGTCATTCATAAGAATCATAACGAGTGCGGAATGCGGTAAGTGGAATGCTAATTTCCGCAACTCGTAGCAAACGAAAACCGGTGGTAAAGTCAAACTGAAAAGACCTTAACACCACACAAAAGATTTCTTAGGTGATAATCCTAAGACAAACTCAAAAATACCGGAAAATTTCTCAAACTACATGAATGAGAGAAATAACACTTTCCTTATAAGTGGGCTTAAGGAATAAAATGATGCCATCCAGATGGAATCAAAATCACAAAGAAAAATAAAAATCTGCTTAACAGATTGAAAATGTCGAAGATGAATAATCCACTCGGAAAAATAGGATATGGGCTTCACAATGATTAGGCCAATCCTTGCAGAAAAGTCAATTCTGAAGCCAAAGCAAAAATATCGGCTCGGAAAGAAAAGTCACATAAAACAATCTCGACATCTAACAAAAGCAAATTGAGAGTTGCGGATCTACCATCCGGATTCACAATCCTCAAAGAAGTCATCAAGCCCAAAATATTCAAAGAAAAAGAATTGACAAGTTCTTTTGATATAAAAATAATGAGATGAAACTCATTTCAAAAAGAACTCGAATAAGAAGATCACAAAATAAATGTAACCAAGGATTAAATGAGTAATACCTTGACCACGAGAAGTGTTTCTAGGAGCTTGCACTGCATTAAGCTCTCCCTCCTCCTTACTTTGAAGTACGGGACAAGTAGTAATATGGTGACCCGAATTTTTGCAATAGCGACAAAAGAGGGGTCTCGTACACTCCCTTGCATAGTGGTTCGTGGAACCACAATTGTAGCATTGACCACGACTAGAGGTAGGAGTCTTTGCTACCGGATTTTGCTGCTTCCCTTTCTTATTAGAATTGGGGCCTTTGAATTTGATAGGCCTCTTCAAGTTATTATCAAAGTTCTGTTGGGCACGCCCAACTTCAACATCACCTTCATTATCGGCCTCTTCAAGACGAAGAGCGATATCAATAAGCTGATCAAATGAAACCTCAAGTTTCAGAAGTAATGGCTTCTTAAGATTCTTATTCAAGCCATAGACGAATCTCTGATTTTTCTTCATTGGGGTGTTAATATACTCAACCCCGTACTTAGAGAGAGATTCGAAAGATGCGACGTAGTCCGTCACAGAAGATTCACCTTGAACAAGGTTTATGAAACGCCGGGCTAAGGTTACTTTTTCAGCCTCCGGCACAAATTTCAATTCGAATCTTCCCCGGAATTGCTCCCAAGTAAGATCCGCCTCAACGATTTCAAAAATTAAAAGCTCATACCAATCCAATGCTCTTTCTTGGAGCATGCTAGAAGCTACTTGGACTCGATGAAGGTCAATAAGATTCATGCGAGAAAAGATGCGATCGCATGATTTGAGCCAAGCTTGAATTTCAATAACACTCTCGGATCCCCTGAATGGCCCTCCACCCAAATCGGTGTAGTCTCTGCACAAGCGTGCAAAACCAGATCTAGGATTAGTAGGCTCTGGATTGGGTCCGGCTGCTTGAGCGTTCTTAACAAGATCTAGAAGCTGCTGGGCAGACATAAATACTCCATCCAGGGGAGTAGCACTAGATTCACCGTCGATGGGACGGCCTGGTCTAACCATTTCTCTTCTTTAAGAAAGAAAGAAGAGGAAAAAGTTATTCTCAAAATGAATATCAAGCAATCTTGATAGATAAAACAAGGAATCATAAAGAAAATAGGATGAATCGGTACGAAGACCCGAATAAAATCCTAAAGCACAACTCCTAAGAAAGACTTAGGACATGATCCTTGCTAAATTATTCTACATTGTTCCGAAATTTGGCTTTGATACCAAGCTGTGACGCCCCACCTCTATACCCACGCTAGCCAAGAACACTACTATGAATGCTGTCAACTAGCACGGAGAATAAGGCTGTTGAGGAGCGACCATCTGTATAATTGCTTTGTGCGAGTACCGATATGCCAGATAAAAATATAACTTTTCATCTCAAGAGGAAATCCGACATACCGACACAAACTCAAAGCTACTACACAGTGGCTATAATATCTTCGGAAACAAATATAGAAATAAACATAACATAAATCAGTCACAGGACAATTCATATCACAAAGGCGGAAATAGATATGAATAATACACATAAAAGTGTATATCAGAGTAGTGGTCAAAAGATCCACAATAATACAAAAGAATAGCAACACGTGCTATACAAAAGAATACATCTATGAGTCTAAATCTCAAGTGTATACAACCAAATAAACTACTAATCTAAGTAGTTTGCCAAAAGTCAGAGGGATCAATCCCAAGAGAGAAGTCAAGCAGAAGCACCTGTAACATCTTGGTCTGACCCGAGTATTATTTAAGAAGAAAATAATAAACGGATCAGTCTAGCTATAAATATCAGATGAAGTGATATATAATAAGAGATATGACATAAACGTATAATAATCACAATGCCAAGCTGTGATAAATAAGTAATTGAAAATCAACAAGAGATTAATCAATATCACAATAATCTACTCAAGATAAAAGGAATGTCATACTCCTAATTTCATTCACCAAGCCACAATAAATGACATATATCAATGCCCATCGTAAAAGTTGGTGAAACATAAATTCCAGAAATCAACACACGAAATCCAGAAATCACAAGAAAAAGGAACAACGACGTCGTACAACAGGACATCCGATGAACCAAATCACAACAAAAAGGATGGCCAATCCCCAAAAAAACTGGACATCGACACACCTAAAAAGATATGCCCCATGAATAGTCGAACATCGACGCACCTAGAAAGATACGCCCCATGCCCTAGCATCGACGCACCTAGAAAGATACGCCCCATGCACAAATAAACATCGATGCACCTAGAAAGATACACCCCATGTAATGTCGAACATCGATGCACCTAGAAAGATACACCCCATGCTCTAGCATCGACGCACCTAGAAAGATACGCCCCATGCATAAATAAATAAACATCGATGCACCTAGAAAGATACACCCCATGTAATGTCTAATATCGATGCACCCAAAAAGATACACCCCATGCTAAGTCGAACATCGACGCACCTAAAAAGATACGCCCCATGCATAGACGAACATCGACGCACCTAAAAAGATACGCCCCATGTCCCGACTTATTGAGCCGATTGCTCCACGAAGTAAACAAACATCGATGCACCTAGAAAGGTACACCCCATGCATAATAAAACATTGACGCACCTAGAAAGGTACGACCCATGTATAAAATGAGACGAAACTCAATAAAATGAGGAACAGTCCTCCACATAGACAAAGAGACATCGCACATTTCTAGTCTAAACCGCAAAGATGATCGTCATGATCAAAGAGAAGTGTCAATTACAATAAGCTAGTAAATATATGAGCTTAGCTTCATGTCCCATAACCACTAGCTTAACTTAAATATTTACGAACAAATTGTAGATCTCCACTAGAAAATTGTCACAAGAGGTTCAATCGAACAAGTCCAAGAATTAACCGACGAAGTAAACGCAAGCGTTTCATACCACTTGTTTTACTAAGTCGTTTAATTAGATTTCTCATACGAGTGAGGTAAAGGTTTGTATATACTAATAGATTGGAAAACGGTTTTATAAACGAATTTGGTATTAAAATAGTATTGAAATCGTTTGAGGAAAGAGTTTTGATATTTACTACTAGTATAGAAAACCTTTATATTTTTAAAGTGACAAAGCACAAGGGGGATTGTAGAAACAATCAATCACAAAGATCACATTCGAAGATGTGAATAAAATACAATGAAATCGATAAAGGATCCATCGAAGTGGATATATCTAAAATTCCCAAAGAAAATAAGTCATCAAAGATGATAATAAATGATGACAATAAATAGGATCATCACGAATCGATTTAAATTGGAAATTCAAACCAAAAAAGGCAAATTGGACTCAAACAGCAGGTTCAGTCGACTGAACAGAGTTTTCAGTCGACTGACCCTGTGCCTGGAAATTTTCCAGGTTCAGGAAACTTTCTGTTTCCAGTTTCAGTCGACTGTGCAGAATTTTTCAGTCGACTGAATCATGCCTGGAAACTCTCGGGTTCCAGGTTCAGTCGACTGAACAGAGTTTTCAGTCGACTGAATCATGCCTGGGCTGTTTTTCAGCCTTATTCAAATG
This sequence comes from Allium cepa, assembly GCA_030765085.1. Taxonomy (NCBI): domain Eukaryota; kingdom Viridiplantae; phylum Streptophyta; class Magnoliopsida; order Asparagales; family Amaryllidaceae; genus Allium; species Allium cepa. The sequence continues at coordinate 711,668,714 of CM060938.1, read as the reverse complement.
AAGAGCGAACTCTTCCAAAATGCAACCGGACGAACATTGGCTCTAAGGGTTTATGCCAATCGACAACCCGGCCCTATATGCTCCTCGGTGCATCACCAAAAACATGATCAAACATCCATAAAAGGATTTCACACAAATTTGACTTAAAAACCCAAAAATTGGAGTATTCACAAAACCAATCCAAATCAAGAGCAAATGCACATGAATAAGTGTTACGAATTCATACCCAACATCCAAAGATAATTATAGTCATAGATGTGAGATAAAAATCTCACCTTTGAACTAAATTTATGAAGATGAAGCTTGAAAGCAATGGCAAGAACAAGCACTCTTCAATTTCAACACTAGAAGCTTGAATCTAAGCTTAAAAGAAGAACATTTCCTAAGTTAGGTTTAGGAAATTTCTGAAATTCAAAGAGAGAATGAGTTGGAGAAGAAGAAGAGGAAGCTTACCAATGGGTTCTCATGAACTTTGGAGCAAGGATATGGATTTGCAAAGCAAGCTAGGGCTTAGGAATTTCTATTTCTCATTCTCTTCCTCCATTTTTGCTTGAGCTTGAGTGTTAGGAAAATAGAAGAGAAGTGAATGAAGAGGAGAGGGTTGGAACTGAGTTAAGTGGCTAATTGGCTCAGCCCAACCAAAGCCCTAAGCGGGAAAAAGTAGCAAAAATCAACTTTCTCCAAACATATCGAAGCTTATACTCAAAAAGGTCGCAAACGGCATTTTGAACTCAATGGGAGTGGTCTCGAGTCCTAATTCGACCGTATGCAAAAATTAGGTTTTCGGTCCAAAATCCGATGAACGATAAAATATTTAAATAAAATATTTAAATATAAAATCGATAAATATGCGGGTTGTTACAAAATTCCTTTTTCTAAATTTTTTTAAGTCTTATTTTAGTTCATTCATTTAGACATGACTATAGGATTTATTAATCTCATCTCCCTAATTATTCACATTATTCTATTTGATTTATTCAATTAAATATCCCGAGTAATTCTAATTAAAATTCGGGATCATTACATGTTATTTTTAACTAATCTAAATAGAAATTGTTATAAAAGAGGTTTTGAAGGTGGCAAAAGCACTGAACTGATTTCAGTCATTGGAAAATAATCCTAGTGACGACTGCGCTGCATCATCAGTATTAATTTCGAGTTTCTAAGTGGCGGATTTCTACTGTGATTATGTGGCTTCAGAATTATTTACGAAAATTCAGGTTTTGCTTTAAAAATTCCAAATGTAAGATTTTATATATAGGAAGGAACATATATTTATATATGGGATTTTAAAATGATTTGAAATGAAACCGGACGTTTGAATTCTGGAATATTCATTTGAACGTTTTATGAAACTTGTGAAGAATAATTTTTAAACTTATCATCTGGAATTGTGAATTTAAATATGGAATTAAAACAATACCTATGCAAGTTAAATAAATTGAATTTGTAAAAGAAAAATTATTTGGGTTAGAATTTAACTTGAGATAAGTTAAATGAAAATTGGAATGGATATGAACCCAGATCAAATTGAACTAAATATATAAATTTGGAGTGTAAAGTGACTATATAACTATAAGTTATAAATTTTGAATGGAATAAAATTTAAGTGAAAAATTACGAAATTGTGAACAAATAAGCATGAATAGCTTACAAAATTAGAATTAATGGAATAAGAATATACTTAAGCCATAAAGTGATGTATAATCTTGGATTAAAAAATTTAGATGTGAATATACTTGAGTAAGCATCGACAAAATGGAATTTGATTGGAAAGTTTACCTTGAAAAAAAAATTAGACTTAAGAAAAATTAAATGGAATGGAATTTGATTGCAATAAAAATGAACTTAAGTATATAGTCGAAGTGTTTATATGATAACTAATTAACTTAAGTTAACATAGATATTTGAATGGAAATTTGACTCAAGTAAATTCATGGGATGGGCAATTAAATGGAATTGAATGTTGAAAATGAGAGTTTAATTATAAATGAAATTCGACTTAATTCTATTTTTAAATATTGCAAATAAAATAAAAATAGATTGAATGGTGATGGCTTAATTTATATATGTATTCGACTTAATTGTAAATTGAATATGGTTGGGAATATTGCTGATAAGAATGAAATTTAAATTAAATAACTAATTTATGAAGTGACTCATGAATAAATTGATATGGAATGAAATACCACTAATATAAAATTGAGAAAAACGATTTTGTGAATGAATTGAATGTGTATCAATAGATATTGATAAATCAAATTGAAATCGATTTAAAATAGTTTGTAAGCTCAAGTGGTTATTTTATTAAATAAATACCACCAAATTTCTGTTGGAAAATTTGTCATTGGACGAAAACAAAATTTAGTGAATCAATAGAAAGTGAATAAATTGATTTAGAATCAATTTGGAATGGATATGAATATATTATGTGTAAATATAGATTAGATGCAAATGAATTGTTGTGAATGAATTTGAAATCGAATAAATGGTGTGCAAATGAATTTGGAAGTGATGTAAATGTTGGAACCTGGTATTTGCATGTACGTGCTAAATATGCATGTTATAATTTGTTTGTTTTTGAAATTGTTTACACATCCATGTATAACATGTTGATTTATGCAAATTAAGTGTTTAACTAATAAAAATGAATGTGATGCTATTAAATTTATATATATGAAACTGATGGACTTTACTTCAGTATGTATAGGTACAAGGAGGCTACTGGGATAGATTTGGGTTACAAAATTGCATATAAAGTAAGCTTGCTCACTTAATAACGCTAAAATAAGGTACACTTGTGAATTTTAGCGCGAAAAATAAAAATATTGATATATACATTGTGATTTCCGGCCATGAGAGCCGACATATATCTTTTTATCTTCTTTTTTTCATATTGCAAATGGCTCTCTATACAAGGGAGACTATCAAAAAACTTTAGAAATTTTGGGGTGTTGGAAAATTTTTGGAAGAAAATTATTGTTAATTAAAATGTTGATTTTTGAATTGAAATTGAAATAACGGATTTTGAACTAGAAATGGAAACAAATTGTTTTAGTTGGAACTAAAGAGTTTGGAGAGTGCAATATCGGGTTTTCACTAAGTGGGTTTTTGAAAAGTAGTGGGTTTGGATCATTTGTCCTACCTTAGCAATTTCGGGGGCGAAATTCTTTTAAGAGAGAGGAATGTAACAACCCAGATTTTCCATCGTTTGAATTTGAATATATAAATTGTTCTATATTGGATTTAGAATAGGAATTGATTTTTATATAAAGATTTTGGTTCGAATTATAAAATGAATTTAAATTTCAAGTATAACGATTTATCGTAACACGAAAATGGTGGATAATTGAAATTTTAGTTGGATATGAATTGAAATGATTTCTTATGCGGATATAAATTCTATTTGAATTAGAAATAAGTTAGCAAGTTTATAAAAATATAATTTCAAGTAATTTCATCGAATTTGAAAATCGTCGATTCAATCGAAGCGATAAAATAGCCATTTGGTACATAGTCTTGGAATTCGATAAAACTAGTTCCATTAGATTCATAATAGTTTATTATTGTCGAATTTCAAATTCCATAGCGTTTGTAGTTACCGTTTGGTTAAACGGGATAGAAACGCGTTGAATTTAAAATTTTAATTAGGTTCATAAAGCTATCTTCCATGTACGATTGAATTGGGGCTCGAAACTTATTCCATGCCGTTCGGAATAGAGGTATAACATTAGAAACGCCAGGAGCATGCCTCAATAGGAGTTCGCGATTTTGAGATATGCTAAGCAGGATATTTTGGTAATTTGATAATATTATAAATCGGAAAGTCAAAATCGAGCCACCCTAACTTGAGTAGCCGACCTAGTTATGTTCTTATAACCGCCTTTATTTTTTAAAAATTGCATAAGCTCCCCTTTTTCTTCTTTCAGAAATGAATCAAATCGTTTGAAAAAAATAAACAAAGTTAATCTACGTTCGTGATTGAGAAAGTCGAGGCAAGTCGAGGGAGGTTGGAGGCACGCTCGCATGCGGCAACATTGAAAAGCAAACTAGTGTTTAGTGTGGAGGCCGGTTGAGGGATCATTAGTTCTATTGGCTCTTGTAAGCGAGGCGCGTTGGTGAGGTCGAGGAGCTCGGCTACGGCGACTCAATGATAATAGGATGGAGGTGCGATGAATTCGGGTGGAGTGTAAGGTAGGTAAGTGAAAAGGCAAGGGTTTAGGCTCGACAGTTGTTGAGAGATGCCAGATGATGTTGACGTAGGAACTATTCAAGCTGAGATGCGGAAACCGAGATGCCGATCTAGAGTTAGAGTTTAACGTTAGTGCTCGTTTTCTTGAATTGATGTGGCTTGGATCCGAAGGATATGAAGGCTCGACGCAGTTTATTCCTGAATTTGGAGATGCTGAGAAGATGAACAAGCAGTTATAGTTATATATATTAACGAAAAAGATATAGAAGCAGTGTCAGCTATCCTAAAATCATCAAATAAGATCTAACTACAGAGAACAAGGATTTGTGGAGTTAATCTAGGTAATTATTAAACTAATGATATATTAGTGATGAATTGATTATTTATTTATTAGAAAATTTAAATTGTAATTACTTTTATTAGTTAAAAATTGGAATCGTTAAATTATAAAAATTCGTAAAAAAATTCATGCGAGGTCCAAAATCATGAAAACGAGCCACGTTGGATCGTAGGGAGAAAACAGTATGCAATGGGATATGTAACAACCCGATATTTTCAGCCATTCGCGTCCACACATGCCGGACTTGAATTGCTCAAAATATCGCATTGGAAATAAATTTGGAGCAAATGAAATATAATCACAGAATCACAGACACAGAAATATCAGAATAACTTGCAGCAGAAATTAAAATACCATGGTAGTTCATGAAGCTACTACAAAACTCTCAAAACAAAATACATAATATCAGTCTGAAAAACATATACAATAGAAATCTCTAAAACGTAGCAGTTTCTAAATACCAGAGCTGAAATAGAACAAGTGAAACTGAAAGGGAATAGATAACTGGACAAGTAGAATCTCCAGGGATTCCTAGCTCCAGAAAAGAAATCCAAAACTAAGCTGTAAATACTCAGGTTGACCTGACCATAAAGCAAAACACAAAACACTCGAGTCAGAACATGTATACTTATATAATGTAAACCAACTCAAGTGAACTGTAATAGTAATGTACAATAACTTAAAGGATGTTTCGGATCGCCCATCCTCTAAGCATCGATCAAACTATAAATTTAAATACATCCCGTGGTTAAAATTTCAAAAAGGTATTTTATACTTTTAAATCAAATATCATTTAAAAATTCAATATCATTTCAAATCCATTTCACAATATAAAAATATCATATCTTTTCAAAACCACATTCATCTCTATTTAAATTTAAATACCATTTCAAAACACATTTCAAATAGTTTTATATTTCAAACAAATACTCCATTTAAATGATTTAAAATGAAGTCATTATATTAAATTCAAATATTTAATTCCCAAATTTAATATTTTTCAAAGATCATTTATTTACTTAAATTTATTAAAACCATGAAAATTCAACTTTCGCAGCACTTAGAAAATGCTACGAAAAGTTATGTTTTAAACAATTAATTAACCAAAAGACTACATTAAAAATGCTGTAATAGTGTTTAGGTTTCAAATAACACCTTAGTTAAATTCCGCAACTACAACACTTACAAAGTGATGTAATAGCCCTTAGCTCATTTAAGTCTTTTAGTTCATTTCTATCAACTACAGCATTCACAAAATGCGGTGATATCCTTTACATTAGAATTAATAGCATTTCAAAAATGCTGTTAGTTAAATTCCAAATATTCAATATTATCTCATAAAAAATTAAATTTTTATTTAAATCATTTTTTTAACTTATAAAATTATATATTTTCTCACTTAAAAACAATCACTTAAATACCTTTATACTTATGATTTTATAAAGTTAAATTTCATACAAAAATCAAATTCCTTTAATAATTCACTTATAAAATAATTGTACAATCTTATAACATTTCATTTACTTTACATTTAAATTTATTTTACCATTTCATAAATTAAATTTTAAATTCCCTTTTATTTTTCTTAACTTAACTTTATTTTAAAACACATTTCACATTTTTCCAAATGAAGTTATATTTCAAATTTCAATTTTAAACATTTATTTATTTAACTATTTTTAATTTATAGAAAAATCAATATCACTTTATAAAATCATTTTAAATTCAAATTAAAATAAAATTATCATATTTTCTTACTTAATTTAAACTATATTTATAAACAAAATCATAAATTCCAAAATTTACTTATATTTCAAATTCTACTTTACCATTTCTTTATTTTACTTATTTAACTTGTAGAAAATCACTAATATTTTATAAAAATCATTTTTAATTAAATTTAAATCAAAATATCATAATATTTACATTTTTAAAATATTTTATAAATTCTAGAAAAATATATATTAAACATGGTTCTACATACAATTTCTAACCTATGTCAAATGATACGGATAATATATCATTTCAATCCGTAATTTATAAAGGAAAAATCTCGGTTCTATCATTTCAAACCCACAATACCAGGTTAAATGAAGTAAATAAAAATCATCCAGGCCTATCATTTCAGCCCATAAGGATTTTTCTCTATTCCAAAGTCCGTTCGGGTATGTATCATTTCAACCCATAGTGATTCTAATCTACATGGAGCTTGCAGTGTGGTAAACTGATATAGATAAACAGAATAACATAATAAACAGTAACATATAATATAACAGGTGAATAAGCATGGGTGAACATCATATGATCATAGCAATAACAGTTATAACATGATGATATGGTTTACAGATTCAATTGCGATCAGTTTACTAGTTATATAAGTATAAATTGTCTGTTGAGAATTACTCACTTGTATAAGCTGGAGATGACAACCAAATATACAAACAAAGATCTTCAAAGCCATGATAACACGACTTCGAATTGAGTGTGGGAGAGCCAAAGCTAATTGCCTTGTCAAATATCAAACAAAACAAAGTACAATATGAATTTCAAACCAAAATATTTATAAACAATGCTAGGAATAAATACACAATTCAAAGCTAAAGCTTTTGCACTTGCATTCAACCACCTATACTTTAGCTATGGACTGGAAGAGCACTACCAATGTGAGGATTTGGATCAGGTACAAGTCATATAGGGGTCGGCCTAGCAAGAGTATTGAAGGTATGGAAGTTGTTTGAGTGATTAATGGCATAAATGTACAAACACAAGGCAAAGGTGAATTTTTGTGTAACAACAAGTCAAGGCTATGGCCTTATGTGGCACGGCCAGACCTGCTGGAGGCCAGGGGATGGTGTGGCAGTGGCTTTCGGTCAGGTAGGTGCTGGTGGAAGTGATGCAAGAGGTGGCCGAGGGGTGTGGTGAAGTGGTGAAGGCCATAGGAGCTCGGCTATGCATATATAGGAAGTGTTGCTTGATTTTTGTGTGGATCTTGCGTCAAGGATGGCCACGGCCATGGATGGTCAGTGGAATGGAGAGGGTAACTGCTAGTTGTGGTAGTGGTGGAGGCGGCCATGGTGTGGGAGTAGGGAGGCCGAACACATAAGAGTAGATGCAAGTGCAAAAATCAATACAAATAAGTAAAAAAAATTGAAAAAGAAATAGAAATTTTTACCAAACTTTTGCTACAGGAGAATGGCCGAACTTTTTAGTTTTTGAGAAGATATTATTCACATGAGAAATGAATGGAAATCGGCTGAAAGGAAGGTGATATGGTCATCAAATGAATGGAAGAGTTATTTGGCATTGAATAGGCAAAGTGAAGGTGAAAAGACAAGGCATATAAATGGTCAAAAACTCTTCAAATTTCCTAATTCTTTTTGCATTTTTAAATACGTATGAAAATGAATATAAATAAGATAAAAAAAATAAAAAATAATGTATGAATAAAAATAAATAAATTTTTTTTTAAATAAATGTAAATAAATTAAGAAAATAGCTTAAAATAGAATTAGGCTTTAAAATTTTGTAAATAAAATACAATAAGCTTCAGAAAATTATAACATCACTTTAAAAATATTTAATATATATATATATACCAGATAAAGTGAAAATGAATTGAATAAATAAATTTTAGAAAAATAGATAAAAATATAAGAATATAGTAAATTATATGTAAACTAGTTTAGGAAATTGCAAACAAAATATAACTAGTTTTGGAATAATAACTACTATACTTTAAAAATGTTTTTAAAATAAAAAAATAAACCTAACATGTCATATAACACATATTAGAAAATGATATGACAAATAAAAATATTATTTATACAAATTAAAATAGACAATTTTATTAAATGAATCAATTTACACACAATATCGTAAAACGCATAACTTTCACAATATAAATCGGATTTCAACGAAACGAAAAGCAGTATTTCCAAAAATAAAACTATTTTCATAATAAAAGATAAAATTCAAGAATTAAAATATTTAAATTTTATATTTAAAAGTCAAAGTTTGACCAGATTGACCAAAAATCCACTTTTTCTGGAAATATCCTATTTATTCAGGTTTGAAATTATAATTCACACAAAAATCAAAATATACTTTGAAAATAACAAAATTTATCCATTTTAAGAAATATAATAAAGTCTTTAAATTAGGAGTTTCAATTTAAATAATTAAAATAAATAATTAAAAAAATCACAAAATACTGGGTTGTTACACTCTCCCCCACTCAAATCTTTTCGTCCTCGAAAAGAACGAACAAGTAAAATAAGGGAAAGAAAGATAGACAACAAATATTACCTGGAAAACAATTTTAGATTCGGAGCACGAATGCTCTCTTCCGTCTTTCAGGTACAATCCCGATCATCCATACTTCACAGTACCTTGACCAGACTAACAGATCTCCTTTTTAGCTGCTTCGTACGTCGACTGACAGTACGAAGTGGCTTACTCTCGACAGTCATATGAAGCTAAATATCCAAACTATCAAAAGCAGCTTGCTGAAGAAAAAGAGATGGGTAAAGAAGATACTAGAGGAGATGTGAGACGTGGAATACATCAAGCATTCTTGAAAGCTTCTCGGCAAATCTAACCGATATGCTAAAGAACCAACTCTTTCCACAAATGCGGAAAGGACCCACGAAGAGAAAAAAGGTAGAAATAGTTAGAAGGGAAAGTAGGTTGAAAGACAAGGATGGACCATTAATTTAAAACCATATGCATTTCAATTTAAAATTTTATATTTAACATTTTAATCATTTTATAATATGATGAATAGTCATTTGATTCAAATTTGATAGTTCGAAGTAATCAATATTTAAAACATTTTTAAATTATTTAGACAAGTAAAATAAATGATTAAAATATCTTTCATATAATATACTTTATCCAAATACTTTTATAACTCGATGTCTTAACAAGTTTACTTTCGTTCCTACAGACTCTGGTTATATGTTGATCAGGCACAAAGCTAGAATTCTCCAGGCACTTGGTAAACTTGTTTCAACACCCAATGAAAATAGTGGAAAACCTTTTAAAACAACATATATGGAAAGTATCCAAACAAATCAACCAAAACAAACATTTGTCTAACCATGGATCGCGGATACACAATGGTTACGCCTGGATCCCCCAGGAAACATCCGCACCTGTAAGCTATCTCAGCCTACGAATTACGCCATGATGACTAGTAGACCGCAGATACACAATGGTTACGCTTGGATCTTCCAGGAAACATCCGTACCCTTAAGCTATCTCAGCTAGCGGATTTCGCTACTACTACGACCTATATAGATCGCAGGATACCCAATGGTTACACCTGGATCCCCCAGGAAACATCCATACCCCCCAAGCCATCTCAGCCAGGCGAATTACGCTATGCAGTCGTAAACATCAGACCATGGAGATCGCCATGGAATTCGGTGGACACTCGAGTATCATAGCCGGAAAACCCAAATCAGAGAGAATAATATTGGTAGAATGAATCCACAGTGTGGCCACGAAGCGGATATCAAGCAGAAGGCACTTTCCATATCTTTACTTCGAAAATATGTATCATATAGTACCTTTCCAAAATCACTTTCAAATATCATACTTACATAAAGTCGATTATATATAAGATTTCATTTCAAATCGAATACTTTCTAAAATCAATGATATATCAAATCACACTTATATGGACTTCGATTTATATAAAATTTCAATTTACAAATTGAGTACCTTTTCAATTCAACATTTTCAAATCAAATTCATACTTATACAAATCCATTTTATGCAAGTTCGATAACTACCAAATAAAGTATTTAGTAAATCATGGTTCTCAATTTTAATTCGTTTCAATAACATTCCAGTTTCAAAATCGTATATGATTTCGCCAAATCATTTGTTCCTTACATATATTCAGTTTCAAAGTTTCTTAAAAGAATAAACTTAGAAAATAATCCAGATTTCCAAATCAACAAAATTTAGGTCAAACAAATTCATTTCCATTTCAAACGTATATTCACTTTCAATAATCATAAGACTTTCAAAGTTATAAGTCTTTCGAAACCAAAATATTTGAAATCATTACACTTTGAAAATCATAACCTTTCTAAATCATAAATTTGAAATGATAAAACTTTCCTTTAATTCTTTACATTTCACAAATTTATTCAATTAAATCCAAATCTAAAATTTCCAATTTTAATTCAATTCAAACCATCAGTTTCAATTCAATTTTGTTTTCCAACAAAACCAATTCAAATATTATCAAATTTTAAATAAAGATTTGATCCATAAAATAAACTATTAAATCTTTAATATATTTCAAAGCTTAAATATACTATATTCCAAAATTAAATTTTATAATTTCATATATCTCAAATTTTACTTCATTATTACTTAGTTTTGAAATATTCATTTCATAAATCCATCATTTTTAAATAAACTCAAATTACAAGTAAAACAAATATCCCTTCATACGCATATAAACTTCAAATATTCATTTATAAAAATCAATTATGGGTTCAAATTCACATTTTCATCAAAATAAAGAATAAATCATTTCCAAACCATTTCAAACATCAAAATATCTAAAATGGCTACTAAGTTTGAAACCATCTCTTTTTTAAAAAAAACCTTCAAACTATTTATTTCCATATGAAAACTCCAATTTGCCATTGGAAATATTATTATTCTATATATATACTTTATTAAAAACATTTCAAATCTATATTTCATACCAGTATAATTCAAAATAGTCGTATTTATTTCACTCAACAAACAGTTCCAAACTTATATAAATCATATTACTTTATACTTTAATCATACCAAACTAAACTTATATTCATTATCAAATACCCTATACTTTTCAAAATTACTTGGCTTTGAAAAGTTAACCTTGATTTTAAAGTGCTCGAACCTTCAAAAAGTCGAAGGAATCATATTTTCAATCTAAGAGTTGGAAATCACCAACAAATCAGTAAACCAATTCCAAAAGATAGGATTATTCCAAAACAGATCTGAATCTCGAGGACTGAACATCGGCTTACTTTAAATCATTTCATATATATATATATATATATCATTTGAATATCAAACCGTACTTCAAAATGTAAAATCAAAATTTGGTTTCACAAGCATAGTAAAGCTACTAGAGTGGCCTCTCTCCCATCAAGAAACTCGAAAATCAATGTCGATGATGCATGCATTCATCACCGAAATCATTTTCCAGCGACATAAGTGGGTTCTGGACTTTTATTTTCTTGAAACTTCTTTGAAATCTCTTTTGAAATCATTGGAATTCATTCAAATACATTTTAAACATTCTTATTTAGAAAATATCTTTAATTATATATTTTCCAAAATCTTAAAACCAATTTCAAAACACCGGAGTTCGATTCCTCGAAATTCAAATTCAAAACCATTTAGTTATAAATCATTTTATATAAGTCAAACTCTTATAAATTCTCAAAATTTCAAATCCTTTCGAAACTTCAAATTATCATTTTCAAAAGATATAAAATCCTTATTGAAAACATTTCACTTTAATATATAAAATAGGGTCGTCCTTATTAAAATAATGATTTCGATGTATGCACAATTTCAAAATACACCCAAACACAAATTTCCAAAAATGATTTAAGGATAGATTTCAAACAAACAAAGATTCAAATTTAGAGGACTCTAATCAAATAGAATTCTGGTTCGAAGATAAGCTCGAACGAAGATGAGATAATTTAATTACCAAATAGAAAATGGATAAGCCTATATAAATCGCGGGCAACCTTAGCCGGTCAACCGAGACTTTAGGAATATAATCAATTCGAAAATCTAAGACAAATCAACATTTGATCGCTAGAGATAAAATCCAGATATAGCAGAAGGTAGATAGCATCGTAAACCGAGGATACAAAAGTCTTCGGTTAATCAATGCCAATTGTAAAGGAGTTTCACCCCTTTACAAATCGTTCAAAGATTGGCGGAATCACCGATCTTTAGAGAGGTCATTCCAAAGTGGATTTACGGAATGCCCCAAAATAAAAAGGATAAAAGAGGGAAGACAAGATTGGATTTCAGAACAAGTGGGAGCGTTCCAAAGTTCAAGGAATCCTAATCGATAAGAATCCTAGCCAAGAGATTTCTAACAAGGTGGATATAGAAGGAATGAAGTTTAGAAAATCTTGGTTTCAACGTAAGAAAATTTTTATACCAAAATAATCTTTGAAACTCCTTTAAAAATCATTTGGAAATCATTTTATATTTCGAAAATAAGTTCTCTCATAAAGAAAGGATTCTGAGATTGTTACACTCACTCTAGGGTATTCTGCCCTATCTCTAATGAGTTTTTGCTCAACAGGCTATGGTTTGCTAAAACCAAAGCTCTGGTATCAATTGTAACAACCTGATATTTTCAGCCATTCGCATCCACACATGCCGGACTTTAATTGCTCAAAATATCGCATTGTAAATAAATTTGGAGCAAATGAAATACAATCACAGAATCACAGACATGGAAATATCATAATAACTCGCAGCGGAAATTAAAATACCATAGTAGTTCATGAAGCTACTATAACAAACTCTCAAAAAAATACATAATATCAGTCTGAAAAACATATACAATAGAAATCTCTAATACATAGCAGTTTATAAATACCAAAGCTAAAATAGAACAACTGAAACTAAAAGGGAACTGATAACTAGACTACTAGAATCTCCAGCGATTCCTAGCTCCAGAAAAGAAATCCAAAGCTAAGCTGTAAATTCTCAGGCTGACCAGAGCATAAAGTAAAACACAAAACACTCGAGTCAGGACATGTATATTTATATAATGTAAACCAACTCAAGTGAACTGTAATAGTAATGTACAATAACTTAAAGGATGCTTGGGATCGCCAATCCTCTAAGGATCGGTCAAACTATAAATTTAAATACATCCCGTGGTTAAAAATTCAAAATGGTTTTTATACTTTTAAATCAAATATCATTTAAAAATTCAATATCATTTCAAATCCATTTCAAAATATCAAAATATCATATCTTTTCAAAACCACATTCATCTCTATTTAAATTTAAATACCATTTCAAATCACATTTCAAATGGTTCTATATTTCAAACAAATACTCCATTTAAATCATTTAAAATGAAGTCATTATATTTATATTCAAATATTTAATTTCCAAATTTAATCTTTTTCAAAGATCAATTATTTACTTAAATTTATTAAAACCATGAAAATTCAATTTTGGCAACACTTAGAAAATTCTACGAAAGGTTATGTTTTAAACAATTCAATTAACCAAAAGACAACACTAAAAATGCTGTAATAGGGTTTAGGTTTCAAATAACACCTTGGTTAAATTCAGCAACTACAGCGCTTACAAAGTGCTATAATAGCCCTTAGTTCATTTAAATCATTTAGTTCATTTCTATCAACTGCAACATTTACAAAATGCTGTAATATCCTTTACATTAGAATTAATAGCATTTCAAAAATGCTGTTAGTTAAATTCCAAATATTCAATATTATCTCATAAACAATTAAATTTTTATTTAAACCGTTTTTTTAACTTATAAAATTATATATTTTCTAACTTAATACAATCATTTAAATACCTTTTACTTATGATTTTATAAAGTAAATTTCATATAAAAATCAAATTCCTTTTATAATTCACTTATTAAATAATTGTACAATCTTATAACATTTCATTTACTTTACATTTAAATTTAATTTACCATTTCATAAATTAAATTTTAAATTCCCTTTTTTTCTTCACTTAACTTTATTTTAAAACACATTTCACATTTTTCCAAGTTAAGTTATATTTCAAATTTCAAATTTAAATATTTATTAATTTAATTATTTTTAATTTATAGAAAAATCAATAACACTTTATAAAATCATTTAAATTCAACTTAAAATCAAATTATCATATTTTCTTACTTAATTTAAATTATATTTATAAATAAAATCATAAATTCCAAAATTTACTTATATTTCAAATTCTACTTTACCATTTCTTTATTTTACTTATTTAACTTGTAGAAAATCATTAATGTTTTATAAAAAACATTTTTAATTAAATTTAAATCAAAATATCATAATATTTACATTTTTAAAATATTTTATAAATTCTAGAAAAATATATATTAACTATGGGTCTGTATACAATTTCTAACCTAGGTCAAATGATACGGATAATATATCATTTCAATCCATAATTTACAAAGGAAAAATCTAGGTTCTATCATTTCAAACCCGCAATCCAAGTTTAAATGAAATAAATAAATTATTCAGGCCTATCATTTCATCCCATAATTATTTTTTCCTATTCTAAAGTCCATTCGGGTATGTATCATTTCAACCTATAGTGATTCTAATCTATAGGGAACTTGCAGTGTGATAAACTGATATAATTAAACAGAATAACATAATAAACAGTAACATATGATAAAACAGGTGAATAAGCTTGGGTGAACATCATATGATCATAGCAATAACAGTTATAACATGATGATATGGTTTGCCGATTCAATTGCGATCAGTTTACTAGTTATATAAGTATAAATTGTCTGGTGAGAATTACTCACTTGTACAAGATGGAGATGATAACCAAATACACAAACAAAGATCTTCAAAGTCACGATAACACGGCTACGATTTGAGTGTGGGAGAGCCAAAGCTAATTGCCTTGTCAAATATCAAACAAAACAAAGTACAATATGAATTTCAAACAAAAATATTTATAAACAATGCTAGGAATAAATACACAACTCAGAGCTAAAGCTTTTACACTTGCATTCAACCACATATACTTCAGCTATTGACTGAAAGAGCACTTCCATGGTAAGGATTTGGATCAGGTTCAGGTCGTATAAGGGTCGGCCTAGCCAGGATAGTGAAGGTATGGAAGTTGTTTGAGTGGTTAGTGGCCTAAATGTACAAACACAAGGCAAAGGTGCATTTTTATGTAACAACAAGTCACGGTTGTGGCCTTATGTGGCACGACCAGACCAGTTGGAGGCTAGGAGATGGTGTGGCAGTTTCTTTGGGTCAGGTAGGTGCTGGTGGAAGTGATGCAAGAGGTGGCCATGGGGTGTGTTGAAGTGGTGAAGGCCATAGGAGCTCGGCTATGCATATATAGGAAGTGTTGCTTGCATTTTTGTGTTGATCTTGCATCAAGGATGGACACGGCCACGGACGGTCAGTGGAACAGAGAGGTAGCTACTGGCTGTGGTGGTGGTGGAGGCGGCCATGGTGCTGGAGTAGGGAAGCCGAGCACATAAGAGTAGATGCAATGCAAAAGGTAATACAAACAAGTAAAAAAAAAGTGAAAAAGAGATATAATTTTTTACCAAACTTCTGCTATAGGAGAATGGCTGAACTTTTTAGAGTTTAAGAAGATATATTCACATGAGAAACGAAGGTAAGTTGGCTGCAAGGAAGGTGATATGGTCAGAAAGTGAATGGAAGAGTTATTTGGCACTGAATAGGCAAAGTGAAGGTGAAAAGACAAGGCATATAAAAGGTCAAAAACTCTTCAAATTTTTTAATTCTTTTTGCATTTTTAAATACATATGAAAATGAATATAAATAAGATAAAAACATAAAAAAATGAATGAATAAAAATAAATAAATAAATTTTAAATAAATTAAGAAAATAGCTCAAAGTAGAATTAGGCTTTAATATTTTGTAAATAAAATACAACAAGCTTTGGAAAATTATAAAATCATTTTAAAAATATTTAAAAAATATATATACCAGATAAATTGAAAATGAATTTAATAAATAAATTTTAGAAAAATATGGAAAAATACAAGAATATGGTAAATTATATGTAAACTAGTTTTGGAAATTCCGAACAAAATATAACTAGTTTTGGAAAAATAACTACTATACTTTAAAAATGTTTCGAAAATAAAAATATATACCTAACATGTCATACAACACATATTAGCACATGATATGAAAAATAAAAATATTGTTTATACAAATTAAAATAGACAATTTTATTAAATAAATCAATTTACATACAATATTGTAAAAAGCATAACTTTCACAATATAAATCGGATTTCAACGAAACGAAAAGCAGTATTCTTAAAGTTAAATATATTTTCATAATAAAAGATAAAATTAAAGAATTAAAATATTTAAATTTTAAATTTTAAAGTCAAAGTTTGACCAGATTGACCAAAAATCCACTTTTTTTGAAAATATCCTATTTATTCAGGTTTGGAATTATAATTCACACATAAATCAAAATATACTTTTAAAATAACAAAATTTATCCATTTTAAGAAATATAATAAAGTTTTTAAGTCAGGGTTTCAATTTAAATAATTAAAATAAACAACTAAAAAAATCGTAAAATACTGGGTTGTTACAGGATAAATCTGGAATTTGGAACGATTAACAAATTCAAAAATAAAGATGAGTAAATCTCACTCTTTTTGGATAACTTCTTTGAAGTATAGTAATTAAAATTAATTATTGGTTGATTGTATGAATTTATATATTTATCAGTTAAATGCAATATTGTATATATATATATATAATAGTATATATTAGTAGTTCGATATAATTCTCGCCGATTGGAGCGGATGAGACACCATGCCCCTGCATAATGGCGGATGACCCTATATTACTGCGATATCCCTCCTCGAAGCCAGCTTGGTATTTTATGTTATATAACATTTTGTGAATGCAAGGAAACTGGTTGGAGGGATCCAGCTGGATTCCTCAAAAAAATATTGATTGCTTCATATATATCGATATATAGGATGTGATTGAATAATTTGTTATTTATTATTGTGTGTTGATATACTGCATGCTATAGTGGCACTGACCCTAAATTTCTAATTTTAAATACCATAAATAATATTTTTGAATTCAAAAAGGGAAATTCAAAGGTGATTTTGGAATCGATAATTTTGTATTGAATTTTGTATTATTTAAAAAGAGTTCGATTTGGATAATATAAATGGTATAATTTCGGGATTTGTACTTATCCATTTCGAAAGATATTTAATATGAGATTTTAAATTAATTTATATAAGGAAATTTGAATGATGGATTTAAAGTGGCATTTTTGCAAGTGGATAATAGGGAGAAGGACAAACATAAAAAAATATTTTGGCGCAAAGACAACACATTTTTTCTAAGCACAAAGGCCAAACTTCCTGCAAAAATTAATCACAACGCTAAACTTAGAAGACGACTAAAATGGTGATAGTTTGGCAAATGGCATCATGACAAATGAGGCTTGGAATGGCGACGAGGTGGTAGCGTCTTGGGATGGCAAAGATGTTGGTCGAGGTAACGGGATGGCAGTAGCTTAAGAGGCGATGGAAGACAAGAGTGTTGGAGGAGTAGCCGTGATGGTCCAGTCATGGCATCGCTGAAGGTGTGGTCGAGGTGGACTGGGAGGCGACGGCGACAGTGTTGAATGCGATTGATTTATTTTGAATAAGTAAAAGCCGAAAATGCTAAATAGAATTAGCATTATCCATAAGTGAAAATTAATACAGCATTATACAAAGCGTTTTTTAAACTGTAAAAATAAATGATATTTGAAGGTAGCATTTAAGTTACAAAATCTAGTAGCATTTTTTTTGTTTTAATCTAATGATAGTTTAATGTAGCATTTTGTTTACAAAATCTAGTAGCATTATTATGATATTTGAAATGATATATTGATGTAGCATTTTAATTATAACTTTGTTTGCAAAATGATAATTAATTTTAGCATTTTCTGAACCATAAAGAAATGAAAATAGTATTATGTTGATTTAATGCTAATGTAATTTATCATTTATTTTTTGTTATTGATTTTTTTAAAATTCAGATCGACGTCGACGATGTTGGTGCCTCCCTAAGGTGGTACAACGGGGATGGCCATGGCGATGAGGTGGTTTAGTGTTTGTTTGAGGAGTCTACGAGTTTCTCGCTGATGAATAAGAAAGAGAGAGCGACACCGACATCGGCGACGCAGAGAAGGGCATGGTGCAGGTCGTGGCCATGGTGGTCGATGTCGAGCTGTTGAAGGCGATAGTGATGCTAGGGGGAGGGGCTACAAGGTGGTGGCGTTGGCGATTGAAAGAGACAGTGACAATTGAACGTAAAATCAAAGAAAACATGGTTTGGTCCTTAAGCCTAAATTTGAAAACTACTGGACTGGATCTAAAAAATTGACTAATGTTTGTCCTTTTGGCTAATTACCTCCTTTTGAATATGGAAAAGGAGTCGAAATCGATATTTAAAATAGGTTTGAAAAATAAAAAGGATTTATGATGGGATGGGTTTATTAATGAAACCTTATAAATGAGATTATTTTATAAACAAGTGAAATTGAAATATTGAATAAGAAATGAGTTTGGATTAAACAAAAGATTTGATTTGGAATTCACTTAACTATTTTGTAAAGTGGTTTAGATAAATATTTTTGAAATTAATTTATACAAGGAATTTGGGAGGACAGATTTTAATAATATGTTGTAAATTATAAATATAAGTTGAAATCGAGCTCGAAATATATTTGGGATTATAATTGGATTTATTGAGAAATAGATTTCCAAATGGAATTTTAAATGGAAATCGATTTATAAATAGATTTAGTAATATAAATTGGTTATAAACTAGAAATGAGTTTATAAATTTATAAATAATGTTTATAAATAATGTTTATAAATAATGGGAAATGATTATCAGTTGATAAATTGGATATATAAATTGATAGCGTGAATTTATATTGAGATATAAAAATTAGTTTTTCAGAAAAATAGTGGATTCTATTTTAGAAATGTGAGAATGATTATGAAATTGAAATGTAGTTAATGTGATATGAATCGAGGGGGACTTATAAATTGAAATTTATTATTGAAATTTTAAAAATATATTTTTATCGAGAAGTTAAGTTTTGATTAAAAAGAAAGTTTTAATTATTAAACGATGTAATTTTAAATATTTAATATTGAAATACTTCGGAAAGTGGAGTTTTCAAATATTAATTGAAATAAATTCTAAATTTTTATAATCAGCTTTGTCAATCAATTAGTTTTATTAAAAAATGAAATGGAAATGAATTTTAAATGTTTATTTAAAGTGTTTATATATTTTAAATAACCACTTAAACATGTCTTAAATTAAATTATTATTCTTAAAAAATGCTTGTTATATATATACACAATTTTGAAATGATTGTAATGTATTTATAAATCCTCTCGAAATTTGTAAACAGGGTTTATTTAACATATATGATTAGTATAAAAGAAATCTTGTAATCGAATTCCAAATTCGTTATAAATGAGTTAAAGGATTTACAAATAAGTTGTAAAAGATTTTAAGAAATAGGAAATAAATGGAATCATTTCCTAAGTATTGGAAATAAAATGGTTCAGGAAAATATATTTATAAATATTTCCTAAGTATTGGACTGGAAGGGTTCAAAATATTTTAACTACGAGATTATTATTATTATAGAATATTTTTAAAATGTTGAATTATAAAAGGAATTGGAAGAATTTTTTTCCAAGTATTGGGATGGTTTGAAAATATCCTCTTATGGATATAAGTACTTGAATTTGTCTTTGAATTTTGAAATATTGGAAGAGATTTGGATATATATCTTTGTAAAGATATGTTGAAATAAATATTTTGGAAAATTAATAATATAGCCTGGTGACTGCTTATGTATGTTATTTCATAGATAAATAACCGATTATTAAATCTGGCCAAATTCATTAATCATTTCGAAGAGATCGAGGTCGAATGTAATTAATTGCAAACCACTTCGACCCGATTTGCGCGTAACGAATTGTGATATCGTGAAACTAATGAAGATGCTGATTTTGGAGATCGGTTTTTCAAACCCAGAACAACATGTATGGATGAATGCTTTAATTGCATTGTTTCCTGGAAGGCAATGCTTGCATTCTAAGTATGAGTGCTACCCTAAAGGTAAAAGGTAGCCTCAAGCCTCATCAACCGGGAATGACTAAAACAGAAGAGATGCCATAGGGTTAAGTGGGTCACACCCAAATAGGGTATGTAACCACTTTTCTAGATACCCTTGGATCTATTATCATTATGGATATGGTTTTCATGGGAAAGAGAGTGCTCAAATTACGATGGGAACACCGACGGTGATAACATATTCGATACTATGAAGTAAGGGTAGGTCGGTCCTGTGTTGGCAGGGATCATTAGGCACGATCTCGGTACATTTTTTGGTGGTATTCTATGGTGGATGGTACCCTAGTAGCCCAGTTATTGTATAGAATCCAATATCCACTACGAGCCTGTACGGTTTTAGATGTGCCTAACTATGTTGAAACGTAAGAGCAAGCATTTCAACTATTTTATCTTTTATTTTCTATAGACACTGCTATATAGTAGATGATTTTGATAAATGTTTTGGTTATCGTAAGTTAAAAACCTTCCATTTTTATGTATGGCGTGGTATTACGAGATACCTTTGTTTTCAAAGGATTTTGATAACTGTAATAATTCAAATTGAGTGTGTTTTCTCACACTGATTTTCCAGATTGACTATGGTGTTATTTTATTATAGTGCTTGGGTCAAATCGAGTATTACAAATTTAGGATAGGATGTTATGGAGCATAGAAGATGTGCCGGAGGAGTCTCAGGTGTATTCCATGTATTTGATTATATTCCGCTATGGTTGTATATGTTGTATATTTAGCACTTGTAAGAACTAGTTATTATAACTGTCCAGAATTGATTTGTTGATTATCGTACTCTGATGATTGTATGAATATTCATTGTTACATATTCTTTTTGTATAAAGACTTGTTAATATATATTATATTTTGGTCCACTGTGATTGTGAGATTCTATGATGTTGTTCCTATCTGTCTTTTTCTTCTTTACCCCTAATGATTTGATATTTCCAGCACTCGATTTGCTCGTCATGCTTTACTATGAATGTATTGATGTCGATTTTCGAGAGTCAAAAATCCCAGGCCATTACAAATAGAGATAAAGATAATAAATAGATAATGAAATGACATGTTCTCTAGTCAAGGGACACCTTTTCAAAACATAGGGGAATGTGAAAATATGGAGGAAAAATTCAAATTTGAATTCGAAATTGAAATTCAAAATCTACCCAAGTACTTAGACATATGTTAGGGGTGTATGTCAAAATACATGTCGAATTTTTCAAAAATGTTTTTTGTTTAACTATATCCTACTTTATTATATATATCTTGTTAATAAGAAAACTTGTTAACATCCCCAAATCTTAGTGATTAACAAGACACGCTGTAAACACTTCAAAAGTGAATTTTTAGAAGTGGCCACTCTCTTCGAAACTCCTTTCGAATGAGTTGGTTTGGACAAGTTTCTTACGAAGGGTGGTCTTACGAAAATATTAATTGTAGTTAATAGATCTAATCAACCTCATTGAAATGAAGATTAAGGAGAAATCATCATCTTTGAAGCCTCCTTTTGAGTGAGTTGAAAGAGATTATTTATATTGAATATTTGTCTCTTTAGATTGTGTCGAAAGGTTCATTCGTCCCTTAAGAAAGATTGTTTACTTTCATAGACATTGTTTATACTCTTTTGCAAAGGACTCATTTAAAAGGGTTAAATGTATCGTGTGCATACGCCTTTCAAAGAAGATAGTCAAGCTAGCATATTTTTGAATTTATAAATCAAATCCCATTTGAAACATCCCTTTCAATCAGGTCGAAATGGTATTTATCCTTCCAAAGTGGACTCAGTATACAATATATAAATTCTATGTCTATACGCCATGGTATGACATCTTGGATACTATAAGCTCTATGAATTTACCAGTATTAAATCACTATTATCATATTTGTTTGATATTCAATATCATTAAACACGATGATAAAATGATTCGTATACATATTATCCAAGTTGTTCCCATGCGTCACACACTACCAATATGATTTAAGAAGATGAGCAAGCATCATGCGCAATTAATCATCAATCAAGCTAATGATCAAAATGATCTCTCTCATAATCCAAATCTTTATTAAATCCATGCGCTTTCCCTTTAGCACTAATCCAAATTAAGTTACAAGTAGGAGAGCTTTCCCAGGTGATATAGAGTTACGAAGATTTGAACAACTAAGAAATAGAAGGAAGAATTTAGGATTTCCCAAAATTTGGTCTCATAACTCGGACCCCTAGGGTCATATTTATAGATATAGGTTGGCCCTTTTTCACGCCTATCCTTTCGCTTCAGTCGAAAGGTCTTCCTTCACTCTTTCACACATACCCTTTCGATATGGTCGAAAGGCCTTACTTCATTCTTCCGTGCACCTCCTTTCGATGCGGTCGAAAGGCTTTTCTGTTGGCCTTTCTCATCCTTTCTTACGCTATCACCTTTTCATTTCGAAACTATCGACCTAGTCGAAAGGATCACCTTGCTAACCTGTAGCCGCCCTTAAAGTTTGAGTGCCTCTTTTACTTTGCTTCTTGCTGTGTTGTTTTCAACTTCATCGAAAGGGAGATAGGAGCACTTTTCACTTTGTGTTGCTATACTATTGCAGGTGATAGATGAGTTGAGCTTTTGCATAGGTTCGTCAAAAGAAATGGTGAGTGACAATTGGGTCTTAGAGAAAGGACTCAGGGCCTTCATGTTGAGTTTTCATTATGTCTTCGAAGGGTTACGACTTTTTCAAAGGGCTTGCTCCTGCTTTTGAAAGATGTGTGTTGGAATCATTTCTTTATGTAGTGAATTTACAAGGAGGAAGCCCATTGTTTTAGAGGAATTGCTTCTTGTGTGCGAGTATAGCGTTCAACAACTTCCAACGGTGTTTCGAACCCATACTACTCTTTCTTATGTGTCTTGATCCATTTGTATCGAAAGGTCTAAATGAGGCGATGGGGTAACCTTGCCTTCTTTTCTACCCTTTCGAAAGCTTTTATTTTGCAAGTCATTTGTAATGGCACCTAGTGCTTTCGACTCTTTCGAAATCCCTCTCAATACTTTCGAAACGCTCTTCTTTGAACTTTAGCGGAACTTATGTCTTTAATTCTTGTAAAGCCTTACCATTCATATGCCTTTTTTCATAACATTGTCTTTAAGTGAATTTTGATGGTTAACATTTTGCCCCCTCCTTTCCTTGTATGAAAGAAGCTTTTGTTCTTTAGGACAAAACTGAATTACTTCATTCTTAATAATCTCATTTCCCTGCAAAATTCAATGTAAATAACATTTTTATATCGCTAGATCATGGCTTGTATTATAAATATGTTTAGTGATTTGGAAATAATGTTAGCAGGGTAGAATTCCTAAACCTAAGTTTGTAAGCAATAAAAATTAGTTAGTCATTATCTAGAGTTGATGAATGTTAAGAAATCTGCAGTTGTAAATGCTTAAGAACCAAGAACTTTTGTCTGTCAATATTATAAGTTCCACCATCCAAGTTTTGTAGTTACAAGTGAAGTTCATAAATTGACCTCTCCTGATATTAATCGAAAACCAGGCATTTGATAATTAAAATCCTAGAATTTTCCATTGATGATAACAAATGTTCAGTAATAAAAGGCCATGAGCTATCATCTGGAAAACCATGAATCCTTGTCCGAGGAAAAGTAATAGGTACTTAGAAAGTCCTGTTGGAAATAATTTGATCCTCGGACTGAGATTCAAATGTTTGTGAATGTCGTCCAAAAGTTAGTAGTTGTAAACCAATGATCTTGTTCGGTAATTATCAAGTGGAATCCATAAATGGATGGTAAAAGACGTGAAACTTAAATTCAGATATTAGGAAATCTAAAACCTAGATTTAGGCATCAATAAGTGAGGTTCTGAAGTCAACAATAAGAAATCCAAAACCCAGATTCATATTTTAATAGATGATAACTAGAAATAGCCTTTATAAAAGAAATTTTAGGCCCAAATTCGGGCATTAGTAGAGAAATCCATAGTAATGATCTTCATAATAGAAATCTTAAGCCCATATCCAGGCATTAATGATTGAAGTCTAGCAATCAATAGTAATAGTCCCAAGACCTAGATTCAGCTATTAATAAGTGAAATCCCGAATTTAATAATGAAACACCCGAAACTCATATAAGGGTATTAACAAGTGAAGTTCAGAAATCTTTTTTGGATAATTAGACAGAGTTTGTTGATTCCTATTTAAATCTTCTATTTTGTAACACTCCTTGGGGTTTTACTCTTTTGACATGTGTCACGCTTTAGGCTTTGTATGTTGTTGCTGTTTGATTTGCTGCTTTTGGATCTTGGATGTCTTAGTCCTTTGTTTGATGTGCTACTTCTCGGACTCGTCTTAGTCTACTGTTTAATATGTCGCTTCTTAGGCTCGGACGTCTTAGTCCATTATTTAATATGCTGCTTCTCGGGCTCGGACTTCTTAGTCCATTATTTGATACTGCTTCTTGGGCTTGGATGTCTTAGTTCGCTATTTCATATGTCACTCCTCGGGCTCGGACGTCTTAGTCCATTGTTGTCCGGTTTTCTTTTTCACCTTATTCAAAAATAGGACCCAAGGACTTACCCAACCTCCAATCTAGGAGCCATCTTAACTTGGCTATAACGTGGCATGATTAAGGGCTTGTTCGGTGCCTTAGCCAGGCCATAGCGTGTCGAGACCAAAGGCTTACTCTGTCCTTCCTCCAAGAGGTGCCTTGACCTAGTCATAGTGTGGCGCAATTAAGGGCTTGTTTAGTGTCTTGGCCAGGCCATATCATGGCTGGACCAAGGGCTTACTCCATCTCCATCTAGGAGGCACCTTGACCTAGCCATAGTGTGGCGCAGTCAAGGGTTTGTCGGTGCTTTAAACTGGCCATAGTGTGGCGTGGATAAAGGCTTACTCTAACCTCCCCCCAGGAGGTGCTTTGACAGGCCAACTTAATGCAAACAAAGGCTTTGATCGTTTAAGGTGATATCCTAGTGCAAGGAGAATTTCACTCCCAACCACGTAGATTTTTCTTTTTAAGGAAGAGGTGCTTTATTCATCCTTTGTAAGAAAATATGGCCGCCAATGTTCTGCATTCCACGTTCTAGGAATAATATTGCCATTTGATCGACATAACTTGTAAGCTCCAAGGGGAATTACTTCACATACAATTAGGGGACCTTCCCAATTTGGCCCTAGCCGTCCATCTACAAGATTTCTTGTGTTTTCCATCACCCTTTGGAGTACAAAGTCTCCCTCTTGAAATGATCTTGTTTTCAATTTTGAATTTTAGTATTTTGAAATTCTTCTCTAATATTCTACCTTTCAGATAGTTGCTTCATCTCTTAATTCACGTATTAGATCTAATAGTTCTTTCTTTACTTCTTTATTTGGACTAAAAGCATATGCAATTATTTGATGTTGAGGGTATCTCAATTTCAATTGGCAACATGGCTTCACACCCGTATGTTGGAGAGTAGAGGGTATGTCCCGTTGCAGTTCTAGTGGATGTTCGATAGGCCCAAAATACAAGTGGTAATTCTTCAACCCAATTCCCTTTGGCTTATTTAATCGCTTTTTCAGAATAGTCTTAATTGTCTCGTTTGCAGCTTCCACGGCCCCATTGGACTTTGGATGTGCCATAAATCCCATTTCATAGTAAACCGAGAAAAATCTTCTTTCAGATTGTGTTCTGTTACCAAATATAATCTTATAAAGGATTCTAAATCTAGTAATGATGTTTTTAATGACATCTCTAAGCACATTCCCTAAAGTGATTTTAGGGAGTGGTTCTTAATCTATGTACTTAGTAAAATATTCTATGGCGACTACATCATACTTTGCTCCTCCAATGGAAATTGGCAATGGCCCGATTACGTCGATTCCCCATATATCGACGGGTCGTGGACTTAAAATCGGAGTTAATTGAGTTAGTGGCAATCGAGGGATCTTTGAGTATTTTTGGCATCTTTCGCATCTCCTTACATATTCAACAGCTTGACTTGCCATTCAAGGCCAATAAAAACCTTGTTTTATTATTTTCTTTGCCAGCTTTGCCCCATTGGAGTGGTCACCACAAAATCCTTCATGCTCCTCCACTAACAATTTCATCCTATCTTCCAGACTCACACATCTTAAGTAAGGTAATGCATATCCTTTATTGTAAAGAATTCCATCTACTATTGTGAAAGTTGGAGCCTGTCATCTGATTTTCCTAGCTTCCATTTTGTGACGACCCATAATTCTGTACTCTTTGAGATGACAATAAACCACTCATGTCTAACCCAAGTTGCATGGAAGTATGGATGATCAAGAGTAATAAAGAAAATAAGATAGAATAGAATCCCTTACGAATCGAACAACATATAATATGAAACAATATCTTTACAGTGGAAAATCTTTCTAAATACATATATTAGAGTCTAAATTAAATTCAGCTTTGATTGTTATAAAAACCTGTCCTTACAATTGCTAACAAACATCAAATTAAAACTAACAAACCAAAGTGGATAATAGAATATGTCCATACGTAAATTAATATCTCCAGCACTCCTTTGGAAACTTCAGCCGACTTCAACTAAACCTGAAACTGCTCGGATCCGACCCGAATAATGAAAATACCCTGATCAGGCTTGATAAACCAACATGTCATATATCTGCCTTTGAATAAAATCCTATGAAAAGAAAGAGTATCCCATAATACCATGGACAGGTTTTTTTGCTTCAGATAACTAAAACAATTTTATATCAAAATATATGATATTATTTCTAACGACATTCTTTGAAAACATATGCAGATAAACTTAGCCAAACTAGTTACATTGATTAAATTCCAGCATAATAGGTTTACAATCAAGTCCGAAGGTTCTTATTAGAGAATGGATTTCCATACAAATGACCAGGTGAAGGGACTGCCTTCCGATTGGTACACATCTGGATGGATGCCCCGAGGACCACTACAAAGGATCCTCTGCCAACACAACACTCGTCTATCCCTATTATTAGATAGTACCGAATATATCATCCTTCGGTCGTTACCGACCTTCAAATCGGGGGCTCAAGCATATAAACCATGATAATTTACACCTCGAACATCATAACAGGAAGAAATATAACTAGAAAGGGACAATTATACCTTATTGGGAATGATCCACTTAGCATTGCTGCACCTAACCCTGTTTCGGTCATTTCCAGTTAACAAGGCTTGAGGCAACAAATATATTTTCACATATCACATCACTTTGAATGCCACGCAGCCATTTCTGTTGACTACTAATTGCCTAACACAAAATTACAACCTTTAAGTTCGTAAATCTCAAGGGGGTTTAAGCAAAGAGAAGTTGCCTTCTCTGTCACCACTGATGTACGTTTTTAAAAACCAATGTACGTAATCTTTAGAAATTCAAAGTCAAACAAACGTCCTTACAAGTTGTCCATGAACAGGACAAATCGAAGGCACTTTCCTACTACCACTAGTAGCGAGTAGTCCTTGCAACCCAAAAATCTCCACAACGAGGTGACCACTCTATAAATAACTCTATAATGGGAGCTACCCAGAGCATGTCAACAAGTTGCCCTCACGCTACGAAGCTCCACGGTTTTCAATAATCGTCACCTTAAACATGTCTTCACATTTGAACATATACATTGGTTCGAAGTGGTTTTTTGGATAGGAATCACCCAAATCCGACCCCAATTCCATTGAAATCAAATTATCGATAAAAACGATGTTAAGTTCATATGTGGATATCAATCATCAATTAATTACTTCATTTTTATAAAATATCTTTCTTAGATATATTCTTTTCAATTTATTCCATTTTCTTTTCAAGAGTATACGGAATCATTAAGCCTCATTGATTAAATATTTGGTTTATTTAAACCTTTCTTAAATCCTGGAATAATTCCAAATCATTTTCTCTTTTACTTAGGAAAACTTTTCCAAATCATTCATTAAATCTTAATCAAAGATTTCTTATATTCAAGCTATAACTTTTAACTTAGGGAGAACATGCTCAAATCATTTGTTAAATCTTAATAAAAGATTTCTTTCTTAACTTCAAATCATATTCTTACAAATCGAAGATTTTCATAATGGAGTATTGCTGCCACTTTAAATATGGTAAATTTCACCTTCAAGGACTAATGGCAAGTAATCCTACATCATGAATGTCTTTGTCTTCAACGATCTTTGTCTTAGAGTAATTCTAGCAATTCATTCTTTTCCTTTAGATAATATTTCAATTTTCCTCACTTAACTCTCGATCCAAATTCCTTAACTTTTAAGCGGGTTAAAAACAATGTCATTGAAGATATCGTTTACGATAAAACCTAAAATCAATCTTAGTAAATATTTTTGAGTAAATAGGATCATAGAAATCATTCTAATTTTACTCAACGTCAATTTCCGTATTCAGCAAGTGCTATGGACGGAATAATGGTGAAGTCACCTTTTATATTCAACGAATAGGACGTGTTGCCTCTTCTGATTTTAATACCAAGCATATGAAAATTATTTCTATGCATTCCAAGTCGTAACTTATTCATTTTAGAGATTGCTTAAATTTTGGATAATATTAATCTTCTTCTATTTTGGAAATTTAATACAATCTTTTTATATTAGAGCATCTAGCTTTCCTTTCGATCTGTTCCACCCCTCGCCTAAGAAAAGAAAACATGGGCCTCAAGGCATTGGTCGCTCCATCTCTTACATTAGTTAAACACCTTTTTTTATCTTTCTAGATCTCATAAGCGATACAAATTTAATAGTCGTTCCCGCATTACTCAGTTTGTTATTATATTCAATCCTTTTGTTAAAGTAGTAGAAACAATTCCTCTTACCCATTTATTAATACTCTCATTAAATCACTCAAATCATCTTTAAATTACTTAAATATTCTTTTAAAATGATTCACAAAATATATAGGAAAGAATTGTTAAGTTTAAAACTGTGTTTCAAAAGTTTATTAAAAACTACTGCGCAAAGTGTTGCGAAAAGTGTTGCAAATATTGTTTTAAAAGCTATATTCTTCAAAATGACTTTTATATCATTTAGATATCCATATTTTCAACTTAAATTTCTTTTTAAATTTTTTAAAAGACCTTTATAATTTATTTCATATTTTTAAAACATTTAAAGTATCAGTTTTAAAATTTGGCCACTTTAGTTCAAAAAGCGCGATTTTTCTGGAAAATTGTTTTGGACATATTCAAAATGTACAACATGAAACCTTGATTTTCTTCCTTTATTTCTTTAAACATATTTAAATGTTTATAGAACATTTCTAACTCATTTTAAAACTATTCCAAATTTTTTAAGCATTTCGTATACACCATTTCATTTTTAAAAGGGAAGTGATTTACTTTGTGCTTATCGACGTGTATTAACTGACTTGGTAAAACAATTTAACAAGCATATCAAACAAACAATACTTGATGATCATAGCATATATAAGCATCCATAACAATCATAACACATCATCAAACATGTATATATATAAATAGAGATGCTAAATAGAGTTTCTCACCATAAACCAAAGCGATTAACTTCCTACCAACATTCGAATCAACCAAAAGTTCACTAAGTACTTCCTACTCCACTTAACCTTTAGTAGAAAAATTGCCCTTCCTTTAAAGTGATCGACCAAAGCTTGAGATGAAGGTGGGCCGAAACTGTAGAGTAGAAGTGGTAGAGCATTGAATTTGAATTCTCAAGATTAGACCCAAAAATAGGACATCTTCTCTCTTGTATTTGACTTTTTTACTCTCAAAATTTGAAAGAACTTGTTAACTAAAAAGTTGTTCAAAATTATCTTCTCTTGAATTCAAAAAAAATAATCACTTGATTTTGATTAGTTTGAGGAAGATAAGATTGAATGAAGAAGAGCTATTGTCGGATTGATAAAAATAAAGCCTGAAAATGCATTCAAACAATTGAGTTTCAGATATAGCAAACCTCAAAACTGTGAAACGTTACCAGCATAAAAGTTGTAGCCATTGGCATTTCATATGGTTTTAAAAAAATATTATTAATTTGGATCTATTATATTCAAGTAATGATCAAAATAAAATGGCCCATTCTCTGGCTTAAAATTGGGCAAGAAAATGCACTAGAAACAAGTGTATTTTTAACATAGGTAACATTAGAATGGGACAAAGTGGTCAACATGAATGTTATAGCCACTAGAAAAATACTTGATTTTAATAAAATAATTATACATTTTGGTTCTTTTTTGAAGATGTTATGATCGAGAGAAGAAGAGGTAGAATATGGAGAGAGAAAACGAGTTTGATTTGAAGAGAATGAACATTGATTTCTTTTGAATTTTTGTAAATATTTTGACATCATTTCTTTCTAATTTTTTCCTATGGCTTGGAAGCCATTAAATATAAAGGGAAGAAGTTGAAGAAGATTGAGAAAAGAAGAAGAAGAAATGTGAATAAAAGTGAAGAAAGAGGTGGGTATTTGTAGAAAAAGAAAGAAGTGGTAAATTTACCAAAATAACCCCTTACAAAACTAACCTTACTTCAACCTAAATCAGTCTCCACTTTTTCAATATTTAACATCATCTTTTACATCCTTAATTTTTGTCTTAGTCATGTAAATATTATGCAAAGAATATCATAATTATGTTGGCTTTGATTTAATGTGATTTGATATTTACTTTTTCTTACTTTTGTCAATTCTTACTTACTTTTACTAATGATTCTAGAAGTTTTCTAATATTATTTAGTAAAAGTAAACATGTTTATTTATTAAAATATGTAACATATAAGTTAAAACATGTTGACAAAGGTGCGATAACGTTGCAGCAACTTATTTTGAACAAAATATTGATTTTCGACAAAACGTTTTACGGTCATATTTTGATGTTTTTGTTAAACTATTTATCTATGTAAACCAAACTTCAAAATAAATTTCTTATTATATGTATTAAAATACTATAAAACATATCCAAATATATTTATTAAAATACGACATCGATTTATCGGTATGCGACGAAATTTGTCAACTTTATAAAAACAAGTTTTATATATTTATCGAACCATTATAAATTAAATTACTATTATTATCAAATGAGTTTGATATCGATTATCTATATATATAAAAGGAATTATTTGTCCTTTAAAAAAATTTCATGAATATTTATCCTACTTTATCGGAATCCGACTTTTGTCAATTTTACATGGAAATCCAAAATCTTTATGCAATATCAAAAATAAGTTTACCATTCTTATTTATCATATAAAACTTGATTGATTAAGTTTAAAAATTCCACATTTTAATATTTAAAATAAATTAAATATTCTATTTCAAAGTGGTAAATTTACGGGTCGTTATATTCTCCCCTTCTTAAAAGAATTTCACCCTCGAAATTGCCTTGAACCTAAACCCACAATTTTTTACCTAAATCATTATTTCACAAACTTAAACCCATAAGATGTACCTAAATCACATGTATATAACATCTGATTTGATCTTCTATTCGAATCCATAACTTTATTTGCGAACTGGTATCAATCTCCCGATCCTCTAGTGCGAACTCTGATCAAGCTTCTAGACCGGATACATTTTCTTTCCTTGCATAGCTCTCAACTATGATAGGAAACTCGAGTAACTAACCACAAAATATCATCAATGCTTGCCATCAAGAAATCGAGTGATAATTTTTTTATGGATCAGTGCAAACACCTAAAAGTTTCGTACTCGAATATTAGATTGAAATTTGTGTGATGAAATGATTTACGTATATATTACGTATTTATTCTTATTAGTTTTTTCTCAATTACCAAAAACTCTTTATTCACAACCTTTATTTTTCATTCAATTTTTAGTATATTTTCTTTAATACTAATATTGTCTATGAATCATTTCATAAAATTATTTCTTATGTTTATTATATCTTTTGAACACAACTATGTAAATCCATCACTTTTAATGACTTATGTTCAAATTCTTAATTAATGGTAGAATTCATTACTAAAACTCTTTCCAGGTTACAGTTACATTTTAAAGAGTCATGATTTTACTTAAGTGTATTAATAGTTCATGACTTAAGTCTATTTTTGTACAATACCTTTTTACATCCTAATAGTATATATAAACACATTCAAAATTCCGGATCGGTTTTATATCCGGATGAATTTGTAGGTTGCTATCATTTCAAATTCATAATTAAAAAATTTATTTTCGATTTAATGCTATTATAAATTTCTCCACTTTTAAATCCTTTTTATTTATAATCACATTTATAAATTATACTTATCCAATTTTATTTACTTAAACAATTCATAATGGTTTATCCTTTACCAGAAAATTCCAAAAATTCCTTAGCTCTGAGTTCGGTGTGATTCAGAAATTTTCGACTATCCAAAATCATCGAGAATCCTGCTTTATCTCATCAATCAGTGATTCCAAATTCATCTTTGGTTTAAACACTTTTATGAATATTACTAATCAATTTATCAATTAATGATTCACATTATCTCTTTAACTTAAGAAAATTATATAGATCGAGTAAATCCTTGATAATACCAAGGAACTGGGTACTACCAATAGTATTATATATCCTCCTAACAAGTAGAGTAATACTTAAGAGAAATGTTTACCATTCGAACACATTTCTTGTCCATGTTTAGTTTATTTTTGAGCCATTCGAACTTGTTATCATAATATATCACATTTTATTTGAAATAATATCCTTTTCAAAATCCTTTAGAGATTACTTTTATTTATAAAACCTATTTTATAAATGCTTATTATCTTATATTAATTAACTTCATTTAATCAACCATAATTCTTTTAAATTATTCGAATTTTAAACTTTCATTCCTTTCTATTTTCCTTTTATGTAATAATTTTATATTATATCGTTTTTATCTTATATGTCCATTCCTTAAACCAGTCTTATTATCAAACAGCTTAAGTCAAATCTTGAAAGTTAATTCACAAGATATTAGTACTTTAACTTTTAAATTAAACAATTGATGAATTTATGATAGTAACTTTACATTATCCTTTCTTAATTTATTATTTTAGAATAAGTGCTAAAGATTTTAATTACCTTATCAGATTTCTTATCATTATCTTCATGAAACATCTTATAGTCAAACTGTTCTAATCACATGATGTTCATACTTAAATTTCACTAATCTTGATTTCTAACTATATAACTTTTCAAAATTTATACTTTATAATCAAAATATAACCCTAGGTAAAATTATTTCGTTTATCAATTTCTCAAAACAAAACCTTTATAAATAACATTATCAAATACGCGCTCATATATAATACTCTCAACTCATTCTAGGGTGTTACTAACCCTATCTATAATGAGTTACTCATCCTAGGATATTATTACTTATGACGACCCACTTTTTGACCCCAGAGAACGACACTTAATACATCCATCGTATTCATGTGTCGTTTCCTAAATATTTGAAAGACAAGTTGTTATGGGGTAAAATATAAGAACAGAACAATAATTTCACAACGGAATGGTTAAATATATAACATAAAATAAGACATTATATAAGGTTACTCCCAACATGGAGTTATAAGAGTTACAAAAAAAGTACTACTATCAGTCTAGGTGGTTATAAAAACCTGCCTTTAAATATATATAAATATAGCCAATATCTCATAGCAGCGGAAATATATATCTAGATAGATAAGGTGCCTCATGCTCGTCCACCATCTTCAAAAGAGCCCAAAGAAACCTTTCATTTTTGTACTACTCAAATAAGAGTAACCGATAGTTTAGGGAAAACAAACAATTTGGGTTAGACAATAAATCTGGTATGAGTAAACTCCAAATAATAAAAATAGAACACGCAGAATAATCGGTGAGACCTGTCGCAAAAATGCAGAATGAGTTTCCCCTAACAAGGGAAACATCCAAGCATAAAAGAAAGGATGCAAATAATTAAACACTACAAAGTGCGTAAGATGCTTCCTGATGCAATTAAGAAAGAATCAATTCAAAGACTTGATTCAAAAGTAAGGAAAAGGAATTTTTTCCAACAATGACTAGGTGGGTGCGCCCCTTATTGAAAGTATACCTCAAATATACTTGAGAACTACGATGGCTTTTGGAAACCTCTAAGCAGGACCCCGCCAACCTTACCGAGTATTCGAGTATTTCATATCTCTATGTGCATACAACCGAAGTCAATCTAGAGTAGATGTGACAATACCCTAATGGGAGCAACCATACATAGCTTGGCCCCAACTTGCTCTTTATTTAGTCATTTCCTATAAAATATATCAATGCTCTAAATGAGCAACAAATCGTCTTAGATTAACGAAACAAAAAAAAGGATGAAGGGTATCAAAGTAGATAGTTAAGATATCAACTATCAGGGATAACAAAACGAACGTATGCGAAAATTAAATCTTATACTTTTCCAATGCTTGGAAAATATTCATATACTTATCTCATCGGTGTAAGTATATTCACGAAACAATTAAGAGGATTTCATATTTCAAAAGCATACTTACATGGGTCAAAAATAATTGTCTACAAGAAATGCGAATGTTTTCCATTATAATTATAAACATCTTTTATGGAAACCAAATCTCCTACATTTATCACATGTCTGATATTGTCGACTTACTCTACCCCTCGCCCAGAAACAAAGCCAGGTAAGTAAGGGCACTAGTTTCTCCTGGCCTTGCCTAGACACTTTGGTTCCATATCTCATAGATAGAGGATCAATCTACTCATCGGCTTTTAGTGCCAAGTATAGGACTACTTACTTTCCATGAATAACCCAATTAAATCATTATATAAATTTTAAATCTCCTTTAAAATATTTTAAACAAAAATTTAAAACTTCCATTCAAATCATAACTTAAACCCATCATCTTTAAAGAAGAATACAACCAAGAGGGGTGAAGCTCCCTCTTAATCAAATGAGATAGCTAAAAGGGCTATTATTTCCTTTTAACCAAAAAGTCACTAAATTTTAATCCTATGTTAAAGGGTGGTGTAATTTCCCTTTAAATAAACATCAATGTTAATGCTCATAAACTGGTCGAGCACAAATCAAACAACCAAGTAAGAATAATAACAAGAATAATAACAGACTCATTATTATTAACAATTTATAATCAATAGTTAACACAACATTTGTTAAAATGTGAATGAGTCGAAGGAAAGAGATTAAGATTACACTGACTATAAAATAATAAAATTATACTCACATAATAAGTTGTACACACTAAACTATAAAAACAAGGAATATACTCATAGAATAAGTTATACCCACTGAGCTATGAAAACAAGGAATATACTCAAGGAATAAGTTATACCCACTAACCTATAAAATAAGGAATATACTCACTACAAAAAAAATAAAATTATATTCACATAATAAGTTATACCCACTAAACTACGAAAACAACGAATATACTCATAGAATAAGTAATACCCACTAAACTATGAAAACAAGGAATATACTCACAGAATAAGTTTTGCTCGCTAAACTATGAAAGTAAGGAATATACTCACAGAATAAGTTATACCCACTAAACTATGAAAACAAGGAATATACTCATAGAATAAGTTATAACCACTAAACTATGAAAACAAGGAATATACTCACATAATAAGTTATTCCCACTAAACCATGAAAACAAGGAATATACTCACAGAATAAGTTAGTTCGCTAAACTATGAAAGCAAGGAATATACTCACAAAATATGTTATGCTCACTAAACTATGAAAACAAGGAATATACTAACAGAATATGTTATACCCACTAAACTATGAAAATAAGGAATATACTCATAGAATAAGTTATACTCATTATAATATGAAAACAAGGTATATACTCACAGAATAAGTTATATCCACTAAACTATGAAAACAAGGACTATACTCACATCCTATTTGCTTTGATGGAGACTTGGAATACTTCACCTCTGATAATGAATTTTAGTTCTTTTCTTTCGTTGTGAATGAATTAAAATGAGATAGGTGAAGAGAATGGTACTTTAGTCATTTCCTACAGCCTAACCAGATTCGACCAGATTTTGGTATAATAGAAACCAGCCTTATGGCCTAATTTGATTCGACCATATTTTGGTCCAATAGAAAACATCTTGATGGCTTAATTTGATTTGATTACATTTTGATCCAATGGAAAACATCTTAATGGTTTAATTTGATTCGACCATATTTTGGTCCAATAGGAATCCTTCTTATCAACTATGAAATAACATGATTCGACCAGATTTTGGACCAATGGCAACCATCCACATGGCAGAACCTGATTTGACCAGATTTTGGTCCTATCGCAACCATCCGCATGGAATATAATAATCATTATGCTATTTGTTTCATTAGGAAAGCAATTATATTGTTCTGTTTTATTAGGCAAGGTTAATAATTCTCTCCTGTTTTATTAGGCAAGTAATTATAATATTCTATTTTATTAGGCATGGTTAATAAATTTTTCTTGCTTTATTAGGCAAGTAATTATACTATTCTCTTTTATAAGGCCAGTAATCATACTATTCTATTTTATTAGGCAAGGTTAATAATTCTCTCTTGTTTTGTTAGGGAAGTAATTATACTATTCTATTTTCTTAGGCAGGGTTAATAATTCCTTCTTGGTTTATTAGGTAAGTAATTATACAATTTTTTTTATTAGGCAAACTTAGCCTAAAATAAATTGGTGCCCCTAACCGGCTTATAACTCAAACCAACTTTAAACTAACATTTTACATCATTTTAAAAAAAAAATCCATTCGAGACGTTTAATCCAAACTTTTATTCTAGATATAAAATCCATTATTTAATTGTTGAAAAACACACTAACTATTCAAATTCATAGCGATTATATTATGGATCATTACACTAATCCTATTTTTGATGAGTCTTTACCCTACCAAAGCCAAGGTTCTCGCTTAACCTACAACTCTGATACCAAATGTGATGACCCATAATTCTGTACCCTTTGAGCCGATAATAAACCACTCATGTTCGACCCAAGTTGCATGGACGTATGGAAGATCAAGGGTAATAAACAAAATAAGACAAAATAGAATCTCACATGAATGGAACAACATATAACAATGAACAATATCTTTACAGTGGAGAATCTTTTTAAATACATGCATCAGAGTCTAATCTAAATTCAGCTTGGATAGTCACAAACACCTGTCCTTACAATTGCTGATAAACATCATACAAAAACTAACAAACCACAGCGGATAATAGAATATGTCCATACATAGATGAATATCTCCAGCTTTCCTCTGGAAACTTCAATCGACTTCAACTAAACCTGAAACTACTCGGATCTGACCCGAGTAATGAAAATACCTTGATCAGGAATGATAAACCAGCGTGAGAAACCTCAATAATAAATGACAGTGTTATATATCATCCTTTGAATAAAATCCTTTAAAAAGAAAGAGCATCTCATAAGACCACGCCCACACATAAACACGAGCGGGTTTTTTCCTTATGATAACTAAAACACTTTGATATCAAAACATCTTATATTATTTCTAATGACATTCTTTGAACACATTTGCAAATAAACTTATTAACCTTAGCCAAAATTGTTACATTAATTAAATTCCGGCATAATAGGTTTACAATCTAGTCCAAAGGTTCTTATAGTGGATATCCATACAAATGACCAGGTGAGAGGACTACCTTCCGATGGGTACACCTCTAGAAGGATGCCCCGAGGACCATCACCAAGGATCCTCTACCAACACAAGACCAGTCAATCTTTGTAACTAGATAGTACTGAATACATCATCCCCAGGTCTTTACAGACCTTTATAACGACACCCGAGCATAAAAACCACATTAATTAACTTCGCGAACGTCATAGCGGGAAGAAATATATCTAGAAGCAGATGATCATACCCTAATTAGGAATAATCCGCTTAGCCTTACTGCATCTAACCCTGTTTTGGTTGTTTCCGGTTGATGTGGCTTGAGGCAACGATTACGTTTTCACATATCACATCACTTTGAATGCCCCGACCATTTCCGTTGACGACTAATTTCCTTCCATAAAAATACAACCCTTAAGCTCGTATGTCTCAAGGAGAGTGTTAAGCTAAGAGAAGTTGCCTTCTCCACCACCATTGTTGTGCGTTTGTAAAAACCAATGTACGTAATCTTTAGAAATGCAATATCAAACAAACGTCCATACAAGTTGTCCTCGAACAGGACAAACGAAGGCACTCTCCTACTACCACTAGTAGCAAGTAGTCCTTTCAATCCAAAGAATCTCCACAACGAGGAGACCATTACTATAAATAACTCTATAATGGGAGGCACCAAGAGCATGTCAACAAGCAGTCCTCATGCTACGAAGATACACGGTCTTCAATAATCATTATGTTAACATGTCTTCGCATTCGAACGTATACATTGGTTCAAAGTGGTTGTTGGATAAGAATCACCCAAATCCGACCCCGATTCCTTCGAAATCCAATTATCTATAAAAAAGATGTTAAGTTCATATGTGGATATCAATCATCA
Source organism: Allium cepa (assembly GCA_030765085.1). NCBI lineage: Eukaryota > Viridiplantae > Streptophyta > Magnoliopsida > Asparagales > Amaryllidaceae > Allium > Allium cepa. The sequence continues at coordinate 711,629,752 of CM060938.1, read as the reverse complement.
ATCAATTCCTTCATTTTTATAAAATATCTTTCTTAGATATATTCTTTTTAATTTATTCCACTTTCTTTTCAAGATTATATGGAATCATTAAGCCTCATTTATCAAATCATTTGGTTTATTTAAACCTTTCTTAAATCCTAGAATAATTCCAAATCATTTTGTCTTTTACTTAGGAAAACTCTTCCAAAACATTCATTAAATCTTAATCAAAGATTTATTATATAAGCTATAACTTTAAACTTAGGGAAAATATTTTCAAATCGTTTGTTAAATCTTAATAAAAGATTTCTTTCTTAACTTCAAATCATATTATTGCAAATCGGATATTTTCATAACGGAGTACTATTGCCAGTTTAAATATGGTAAATTTCACCTCCTGGGACTAATGGCAAGTAATCCTACATCATGAATATCTTTGTCTTCAACGATCTTTGTCGAGTAATTCTAAGCAATTCATTCTTTTCCTTCGGATAATATTTCAATTTTCCTCACTTAACTCTCCATCCAAATTTTTTAACTTTTAGGCGAGTTAAAAACAATGTTATTTAAGACATCATTTATGATAAACCCTAAAATCAATCTTAGCAAATATTTTGGATTAAATAGGATCATAGAAATCATTCTAATTTTACTCAACATCAATTTCTGTATTCAACAAATGTTATGAGCAGAATAACAGTCAAATCACCTTTTAAATTCCACGAATTGGATGAGTTCCCTCTTCAGATTTTAACTCCAAGCATAAGAAAATTAACTCTATGCAATCCAAGTCATAAGTTATTCATTTTGGATATTGATTAAATTTTGGATAATACTAATCTTCTTCTATTTTGAAAACTTAATACAATCTTTTTATATTAGAGCATCTGGCTTTCCTTTTGTTCTGTTCCACCCCTTGCTTAAGAAAAGAAAACATGGGCCAAGTAAGTTCGGGGCACTGGTTGCTTCATCACTTACCTTAGTTAAACACCTTATTTTATCTTCCCAGATCTCACAAGAGATACAAATGTACTAGTCGTTTCCGCATTACTAAGTTTGTTATTATATTCAATCTTTTTGTATAAGTGGTATAAACAATTCCTCTTATCCATTTATTCAATATCTCATTAAAACGCCCAAATCATCTTTAAATGAATTAATTATTCTTTTAAAATCATTCACAAAATATATAGGAAAGAACTGTTAAGTTTAAAACTACGTTTCAAAAGTTATTAAAAAATGCTGTGAAAAGTGTTGCAAATAGTGTTTTAAAAGCTCTATTCTTCAAAACGACTTTTATACGATTTAGATATCCATATTTTCAACTTAAATTACTTCTAAAATTTTAAAATATTTTTGAAATTTATTTCATATTTTTAAAACATTTAAAATATCAATTTTAAACTTTGGTCACTTTACTACAAAAAGCGTGATTTTTCTAGAAAATCATTTTGGATATATTTAAAATGTACAAGATGGAACCTTGATTTTCTTCCTTTATTTCTTTAAAAATATTTAAATTTTTATAAAATATTTCTTACTTTTTAAAACTAATTCCAAAAGGTTTAAGCATTCCATATACACGATTTCATTTTCAAAGGGAAAGTGATTTCCTTTGTGCTTATCGATGTGTATTAACGTGACTTGGTAAAACAATTTAACAATCTTATCAAACAATCAATACTTGATGATCAAAGCATATATAATCATCAATAGCAATCATAACACATCATCAAACATGTATATATAGAAGTAGATATGCTAAATAAAGTTTCTCACCATAAACCAAAGCGATTAACTTCCTACCAACATTTTAATCAACCAACACTTCACTAACTACTTCCTACTCCACTTAAATATTAGTAAACTATTTTTTCTTCCGTTCTAGTGCTTGGCAAGGGCTAGAGTTGGAGGTGGGCAGAAAGTATAGAGAAGAACGGGTAGAGATTTGAACTTGAATTCTCAAGATTAGACCAAAAAAAGGTCATCTTCTATCTTGTTTTGACTCTCTTACTCTCAAAATTTGAAAAACTTGTTAACTGAAAAGTTGTTGAAAATTCCTTTTTCTTGAATTTTAAAAAAAAATCACTTGATTTTGATTATTTTTAAGGAAGATATGGTTTTTATTATTTTTGGGGAAGATATGATAGAATGAAGAAGAGGTATTGTCGGATTGATAAAAATGAAGCCCGAAAATACACTTCAAAAAATTGAATTTTAGTTATAGCAAACCTCAAAAATGGAAAACGTGATTAGCATAAAAGTTGTTGCCAATGGAACTTTATATTTTTTTAAAAATTCTTAATTGGATCTGTTATGATCAAGTTATGGTCAAAACAAAATGGCATATTCTCTGGCTTAAAAACCGGGCCAGAAAATGCACTGGAAACAAGTGTATTTTTGACGTAGTTATCTTCAGAGTAAGACAAAGTGGTCAACATAAATATTGTAGCCACTGGAAAAATACATGATTTAAAGATATGAATTTTTCATTTTGTTTTGGGTTTGAAGAAGTTATGGCCGAGAGAAGAAGAGGTAAAATATGGAGAGAGAAAATTTGTTCTGAAGAGAATGAACATTGATTTCTTTTGAATATTTTGTAAATATTTTGACATTATTTCTTTCTAATTTTTCCTATGGCTTGGAAGCCATTAAAGAGAAGAGGAAGAAGGTGAAGAAGCTTGAGAAATGAAGAAGAAGAAATGTGAATGAAAGTGTAGAAGGAGATGGGTATTTATAAAAAAATTGGTAAATTTACCAAAATAACTTCCTACTATATTACCAAACTAACCTTACTTCAACCTAAAGCAATCTCCACTTTTTCAATATTTAACATAATCTTTTACATCCTTACTTTATGTCTTAGTCACTTAAAGATTAAATAAAGAATATCATAATTATATTGGATTTGATTTGATGTGATTAGATGTTTACTTTTTCTTACTTTTGTTGATTCTTACTTTTACTAATGACTTCTAGAAGTTTTCTAATCTTATTTAGTAAAAGTGAACATGCTTAGTTATTAAAATGTGTAATATATATATATGTGTGTGTGTGTGTGTGTGTGTGTTAAAACATGTTGACAAAGGCGCGATAACGTCGCGACAACTTATTTTGAACAAAACGTTGATTTTCTGCAAAAGTTTCACGATCATATTTTGACTTTTTTGCTAAACTATTTATCTAAATAAACCATACTTCAAAACAAAATTATTATTTTATTTAAATAATTAAAATAATTATACTTTACTTATAAAATAATATAAAATAATACTAAGTCTATTTATAAAAATGCGATATCGATTTATCGGAATGCGACGAAATTTGTCAACTTTATAAGACAAGTTTTATGTATTTATCTGACCATTATAAATTAAATTACTATTATTATCAAATGAGTTTGATATTGATTATATATATATATAAGGAATTATTTATCCTTTAAAAAATTTCATGAATATTTATCCTACTTTATCGGAATCAGACTTTTGTCAATTTTACAATGGAAATCCAAAATCTTTATTCAATATTAAAAATAAGTTTACCATTCTAATTTATCATATAACACTTCATTGTTTGAGTTTCAAAATTTAAAATTTGAAAATTTAAAATAAATTAAATATTCCATTTGGTAAATTTATGGGTCGCTACATATTTTGTTAGATGGTAATATCCCTTTAGAAAGATATTTGAAAATAGACAACATCCAAGTGTCACTACAATAATCATCTGTCCTCGGATAATTAGTCCTCTCATTTGCGATTTATTCATTAATTTCCCTTTCTTCTCACTCTTGTGTCATAGCCTAGGACCTAGTTAGGACTGATAATTCCTTTCCTTGTTTAGATATTCCCTTTATAATACTTGGATTTGCTTAGTACCCTACTGGCATGATTCGAGTTCTGAGGCTCTCCTTGAATTAACTAACTTTTCTAATGAATCTGCTTGAGAGGTTTCTCCCCTTATAACTTGATGTATGGAAAAGTCTCTAAATAAAGTGAGCATCTTGAATATCTTCTTTACATATAAAGATAGTTTGGCATCTTTAGTCTAATACACTTGCTTCACTTGGTTTACCATTAGTTGAGCATCGCTAAGATTCGAATTCGTGGAATTTTGAGCTCTAAAGGCAGAGTCAATCCTACCAGCATTGATTTGTATTTGGCTATAGTATTCATTGTGGGAAACACTAAATTCATTACATCGTGCAGGCGGTGTTCTTCTGGTGTTATTATGGCACATCTTGCTCCAACTGCTTGCTCATTTGATGCACCTTCCACAAATAACTGCCACATAGGTATTTCGTCCTTTTCCTTTTTTGATTGTTCGTTAATAAAGTTTGTACATTCATTAATAAAGTTTAGGAAATTGAATTTTTTTTATAGCTTTCGACGGTGTCGAAGGGGAAAATGGAAATGGACATCCAACAAACACCCTTTAACAATGTCAAAAGCCCAAGGAAAACTTTACCGTTGAAAGGAATAGTTAAAGCCTACACAACTAATTCAAATATAAATGTGCACCAACAACATTCAATAAACAAGACAGGTAAACCTTTCGACACTGTGGAAAACCATGAACTTTGTTTTACTAAGGGAATATGAATGTTGTCGAAACCCTGTATGTTGATTGAGTTGAAAGGTTTAGGTTTGTGTAATACTAATATAAACGAAAATGTTTCGAGATGTGCGATGACCCAAAATTTTGGGCAATGTCAATTTAATAATCTATATTAAAAATTAAATTGATTTGATAATCTTTGTTAATAAAGTCTGAATTAATTTAATAATCTTCTTTTAATAAATTTAATTGGCAAATTTTGTCTTTTAAAAAGTAATAATTTTTTTCTATTTATAATGTATGTATATATGAATATATTATAAATAGATAAGCTTTGAGTTGAAATTTAATAAATAAATAAAATCTTGTTTTTAAATGCTAATATTCATTTTGATAATTTGGAAAATTTTGATTTAATTTAATACATAACTTTTCAAAGCTATTTAAATAAATAATTATATAGTTTAAAATATTTAAGGTAAATATTAATTGTTTAAATTATATCTTGGTTTAATTTTAAATTTAAATAAAAGGTTTGTTTGATTTCTTTTAAATATTACTTGATAAGTATGATTCAAATTTTATATAGAAGTTTAAAATACAATTTGCAAATGATACATTAATTCATTTAAGTAATATAAGTAATTTATATATAACAAGATAATTTCTTTTATAAATTATTTAAAACTGAATGAAAGTGTGATCTCCAAATAATAATTATAATGGATTATTTTTATAAATATTATGGATTATAATATAAATAGAATTGTTATTTCAAATTTATTTTGTGTAGTTATATATGTATATATAGCTTGATTTTAAAATTTGATTTTAGAATTTGATTTGAATTTAAAGTTTTGAAATTTAAAAGAATAGATATTTATATTTTTTCGGATTTTAAAAATATTGTATAAAATTTTATATATAAATATAATTTGGTTTATTTCTTTTAAAATTATATATACACATAAATATGTACTTGTAAACTAATTAATTAAGTATATACTTGTATTAAACATTTAAAATTAGTACTATTTACTAAAAAGACAAGTATGGTTATCTTAAGGTCTCATTATAACAAGTGTTAATTGACAAGTGAATAAAATTGACAAATGTAAAGGTCCAATACAAGCGTCACATTTAATTTAATTTTTCTATGTTTTTATTCTTTTAAATGATTTCAGCCTTTATAAACATATTCTTCTTTCCCTCCATTCTTTTTTCTATCTTTCTAAACTCAAAGCTAAAAATAAATAAAAAACTCAAACTAGAAATTTTATTTCACTTGCTCAAACCTGAAAACTATTCAATTCAAAGCCTGTGATTTCATTTTCAATATCAAACTCCTCAAGCCAGAAATCAAATCAAATCATTTCCCTGTAGTAAAATTTTCAAAGTTCAACAAACCTGTAGTTCATTCTCAAATCTGTAATCAACATCTTCTGCAAATCATTTTCTTTAATCTAGAATAAATTCAAAAGCCCACCTGCATTCATCTTTCAACCTGGGTATATCAAAAGGAAATCTGTAATTCAAGTTTTAAATTCAAAGCTAGTTGAATCTGGAAATCAATGAAGTTATCTGCAAGTTTTTTTTTAAAGCAAGCACTCAAGTTTTAAATCAAACACAAGAAGCTAGGGGCATTTCAGTTTAAAGTTTTCAAAGGCAAAAGACATTTCTAGAAATTTCAAATTGGTGCTCTGTTCTCCATCCTCTAATCTGGTGAGTAACATCACATTAATAAGTTTGTATTTGAATCTGTTGCATGTTCATCTTTGGAAATGAGTATGTTTGTGTGCATATTTATAAGTGAATTTCTGTGTACGTATATATGAATATATTGGTGTGCGTATGTTGTGTATCTGGATTTTCCCGATTCTAGTTTCCAGGCTTAGTTTTTAGTCAAAAATCTTTATCTCATTATCTAATTTGAATTAGGATATAAGCTTCAAACAAAAGTTGTTTATTTTATCAATAATTAAAGTTTAAAAACTTATTTAAGTTAAAATAACATTGCATTGTCTCTGGAAATCATAAACTACAGTGAAAATTTAAATATCATAATTCAATGTTTTAGGCTTAGGATCTGAAATATCATTCAAAAACATGTTTTTTAAAACCAAAATCCTAATTTTTAGAAATAGGATAAGAGTACTATTCTGGGTTAAACAGAAAATGGTAATTTAGTGGTTTCTGGTGATCTACTTGATAGTAGAGGTCGGGATCTTCAATGTTGATGGAGGGATGATAGGAGATTAGGGGAAAATTATCAGGATAGTGCCCAAAGCACTGTGGCGGTGATGGAAGATCGGAGATGTTTGTAAACCTAGTTTAGCTACGTCAGAAGTTTTTGATCATTGTGACTTCTCTGGATGATCGAGTTGCACGAGATTTTGAGAGATAGAAGCTTGGGTGAAAGTGAAGTTGAGGCCGAAAGCCAGGGTACTCTGATGGTCGGAGATTCGAATACGAGGCGATTTCAGGTTTTGACGAGGTGGTTCATGGTTCTGTTATTTTGGTTCCAGGTATGAAGTTGAGCACTCGAATTTGATTTCGAGTTTGAGGTGATGATCAATTAAGCGCGATCATGTTCGAGGGCGATTGGCGACTTGAGGAGATCATCGTTAATGATAGAAGTTGAGCAGCGTCACCATGCATGTGCACGGTGCACTGCTTGTTTTCAGGTGATGATGGTTTGAGCAGGGGAGTACTCTTGAGTTTTTCCTTGGGTACTTCGATGATTTGCTCGAAGATTTTTGGTGTTTGCTCGAAGTAAATTGAGGGTGGCTTTGGTAAAATGAAGTGTCACAGGTTTTAAAAGAAAACCCGTCTGTTTTTAAATTTTTAAATTGATTTTAAAAATTTTAAAACAAGATTTAAATAAGTTTTAAATGAAAGTTTTAATCTGGATTCAAATCTAGATTTATATTCTAGTTTTGAAATGAAGTTTTTAAAATTTAAATTATTTTAACAACCTAAAAATGTTTAAATAGTTTGAATTTTAAAAATGAAGTTTAAAAATGTAAGTAAAGTTTAAAATCAAAGTTTAATCTAGAATCAAATTTAATTTGTATTATAGTTTTGAAATAAAAGAAAGTTTTTTTTTATCTAAAATGTTTAAAAAGCTTTGAATGTTTAAAAGGTACTTTGAATTGATTTGGATTTAAAATTAATTAATTTGGTTTTAAAATTATTTTAAATTTCTTTTATAAGGTATGTATTTCTTTAACATGAGATTTAAAAGGTTTTTTAATTGTTTTTAAACTTTGTTAAAGTTAAAATTGTATTCATGTTAATTCTCATATTTGAAATGAAATTAAAAAGTAAATTATTTTCAAGTGATTTGTTAATGATAATTTAATCATTAATAAGAAAATGTTTTTATCTTAAATTAAGATTTAAATGTGTGATTCATTAAATTATTAAGGTAATTAATATGGATAATTGATTAATTCAATTAATTAATGATTTGGATTAATTAATTAAGTCATTAAGGATTTAAATTAATTAATTAAGGTTTAAGATTAATTATTTAAGTAATAATTAATTTGTAATTAAGGATCATTAATTAAATAAGATTAGATTTTAATTAATGATTAGGAATTAATTAATCAAGTAATTTAAGATTAATTAAGTTATATTTTAAACTTAATTAATTAAACAATTAAAGATTTATTAATGGGTTATTAAGGATAAATTAATTTGTATTTAATAATGATTAATTTAAGTTAATTTATTAAGCGAAGCAATTAAAGAATTGTTAATAGTTAATGAAGGTCATTAACTTGAGATTATTAAATAATTAATTAATGTAATGAATTTTAATAATTAATTAGATTAATTAATTAAGGATAACCATTATGAAATTGTTTAAGTATCATTACTTAATGAAAGTAATTAAAGGAATTATTACTCAAGGTAATTGATTAAATAAATTTGATTTCTTTAAGTTAATTAATTAAGTTTAATCAATTTAGAATAACCACTTGAGAATTTGATAAGTATAATTACTTAGTGAAGTAATTAATAGATAACTACTAGATGTAATTAATTGAAGGGTGATTTAATAATGGAAGTAAGTTGAGTTTAATTAATTTGTGTAATTAATCAAGGGGTTCATTAAGATAATTAATTAGGGAGTAATTAATTTATTTAATGAAGTAATAAAGGGTAGTTAATTACTGAATGAGAATAATCAAGTGTGATTAATAAATGTGGTTTAATTAATGATTAATTACTTAATGTAATTAATTTAAATAGGATAATTAAAAAATGTAATTAGAGATCATTATTAATAAAATTAATGATTTAATTAAGGGTTGATAATTGAGATTAATAAATCAACAATAAATGATTAAAGAGTAATTAATTAATGTAATTAATTAAGCATTAATGTAGTTAATTATAATTAATAAATTTGTGAAGTAATTAAAGGTTAATTACTATAAGTGGTTAAGGATAATTAATTTGTGAAATTGATTAAAGGATAATTACTTGAATGGAATTAAAGGATAATTAATCAGGGATGATTAACTAAGGTGGATAATTAGAGAATGATTAATTGATTAATTTGTAATTAATTAATGGTTATGTAAGCAAGTTTTATAATGATGAAAGTAATTGATTTAATTTACTTTAAACTAATTAGAGATGAAGTAATTAATTTAGTTCATTTTAAATTAATTATGGTGTGATTAATTAATCCTTGCTTATGTATGGATGGATGATATTGATTGCCTTGAATGGTTTGAGATCTCAGATACGAGATAAGTAATGCCGTGTGATATGGTTGTTTTGGTTGAAGTGTGATGATAATGTGAATTATCTATTTGTGATGATAATGTAGATTATCTATTGTGATATGTGAATTATCTATCTTTGTGTATATAGATAATGGAATTGAATCGTTTTAAACTTTAAAACAACTTGGACATAAAAGATGGTGTTTTGGTTTTTGAAGAGACGGGGATCGGGTTTCCTGATTTGGATATTCGAAATCCATATCGATCCAAATTAATGATAGGTTGTGAATCTCAAGTGAAGATGAAGATTCGAAGTGCAAGGGTTATAGTCGTTAACTCTGAGGGTGGTTCTAAAATGAGTGTATCGAGATAATGCCTTCGGTTTCGTTCGAACCCGAAACGATATGGATTTAATGCTTTCAGAACATCGTCAGGTGGACGATGAGCATTCTAAGAGATGTGTTCTATAAAGGTAATCGTAGCCTCAAGCCTCATCAACAGAGAATGGCTAAACCAGGGGAGGTGCAGCAAGGCTAAGTGGGTCATGCCCAAGTAGGACAAGATTTTCCCCTGTCTAGAAGTCCCTTTTTATTCGGCTGTGTGGGCAGCTGGGTCGCGGCCAACTGCGAGGTTGTCTTGTTCGGCACTATCCAGTAAGGGATGGTTCCGGCTTTGTGTTGCAGGGGATTGGGAGTAATCCTCAATACGGTGATCTAGGCCCCGTACTGTGACGGGCAGTACCCCAGTAGCCCCGCCATTGATGGAAACTCATTCTTCCTACGTGCCCTTACGGTTTTGATTGTATTACGCACTTTTGTGGCTAGTAGCTGAATTTAATCATGTAATAATTTTAGATATTTCTTATTTACTTGAAAACCCTGGACCCTATTATAATATAACACTGGATTTCCTATCAAATGTTTTGGTTAGCGTAAGGTAAAAATTTACCCATGTTTATGTATGGGAAGTCTTACGTGATACCATTTGTTTTCAGAGGTTTTTCTAAGTTAAGCAACTTTAACCTGTTACTCACACCAGACCATGTCTGACGTAGAGTTTATATTCTATTTTCTTTAACTCATGGGTACTCAAATTTTTACAAGTAACTAAGGGATTCAGTTTAGCTTTGACGAATTGTGGAGGAGCAATGAAGCAGGAGGCTTCAGCGTTGTAGATATTTATAAGGTTTCGCTGTGATTAGTATCTCTGTATTGTATTGAGTTGGAATAACTAGAAAGGTGTTTATAACTTTTTAGTTTGTTTTGTATAAGCTGTGTAACTCTGATAATGGTTGTATACTATGTAATAGTTATGTTATTAATATAATTTATTCGTTCCACTGTTGAGATTTTGATGTCGTTTCTTTTTTCTTCTCCATCTATTCTCTTCTCTATCCTGTTCTTTCTTAATCATGATGTATCTTTCTGGTAGATGAAAGACAGGTCGTGACAGTTGGTATCAAATCACTAGGTTGAGTGAATACCGAGGCTTTGGAGTGATTTCTTTCTTGAGAGATCGTATTTGTAATTTTGAATATATATATACATACATACATACATATATATATATATATATATATATATATATATCTACCTATTTGTTTAATTACCTGTTCGGGTTTTCCAATATGAGTTCTAAAGGTAGATGGGGTAGTGGTGTGAATAACACGACTACCTATGGAAGGAGTCTGGGTGATTGAGGTTGAAAGTATCTGTCGAGACTGTAGACCCAATATCGTCTCGAGTGAGCTTTGATGTGGTGTAAGGATTTCATCAATCTCTGAAGGAAACCTGTTAAGGTTCGGAGTCTATCTTTGTGGTGTAAGTTTGGATGAGTAGAGTTTGGATCTGCCGGTTGAGCAGAAGCAAGTGATGGTATCTTGATACCTCAGGAAGTAGTAGATGTGTGATGAGATGTAGTGACTATGGATTGTTTCCGAAGATGTTTCTTTGGAACAAGTTTAAGGAAGTATGTCGCTTCGGTGTTGTTGCTGAGCTCAATAGGGTGTTGGGCTTGGCTTTGAGGCCCAAGTTTCTTGAGGAGATGTCTGCCCATCTCTAGGATCTGCATGGGATTGGATGATATGGCGTTGTGGTCCGAGGAGCTTTGGATTAGGAAATCTTTGGCATCTGGGTCCGCAGTGCAGCTTGGAGTGTTATGTGTGCCAGCAGGAAGGTCATCTGGCTAAGCAGCTTTCTAGAAGTGGTGCTCAGAAGCAGTAGAGTGTATCCTTTCCTTCGATAGATTGATTAGATAAGCTTAAGCTGTTCTGATTGGTAAAGAGAGAACAATTTTCTTGGAATTAGGCTGGGAGGATCGCAAAAGTGACTTGCGATAGTTTGAGTGTTCTCTTGGTTTGTTAGAGATTTTTTTGGATGCCTTCAAGGAAGTCAGAGGTTTTTCCACATTTGGAGATTGAGTTCCGTATGGATTTCAGGAGTGATTTCAGCGGTTCAGCTTAGTAGAAGGATGGTTCCTAGTGTGAGATGTTGGTGAAGCAGCTCAGGATTGGTGGAACTTCTAAATTTCTTTTATGGATCTGAGAAATCTTATTTCTGGAATGTGTTATCTACCTTGTACTCGTGTTCGTCATCAGCATTTTCAGCTACTCTGGATCAGAGTTGTGCAGCGGAAGCAGGTTGGAAGTGCTTTTGTTTTATCTTTTTGGATAGGAGAAGTAAGTTAGTCTTCTGATGTTTGTGGAGTGGAGTTTGTTCTTGATTTTGGTTGATGGTAAGAAGATCTTTTTGATGAGTTGTTTTTGATCCAGTTTGTTTCGAGAAGCATCAGTGAAGATTGTGCTGATCAGGAAGGATGTAGGCAGCCCAGGATCGTCAGAATATTTTATGGATAAAAGACGAAGGAATTTGGATTCCGGAGTCGGAGATTTGATTTGGATAAGTTTTCTCCGATCAAAGGAGCTTTAAGATTGGGTAAGGCTATTGGATCTTTTCTGTATTCTTGTGAGGATAAGTTCCTTGGTTTTCAGGAGTTGAATTATCAGTTTGGATAACTGGGATTTGATGTGTTTCACGTATCTCTAAGGGAGTACGTGTATGATCTATCTCAGGTTGTGGAACCAGCAGTTCGAGATGATTTGGTTGTTGAGTCAGACTTGAGTATGGTTTGATTTCTTGTTTAGTTTTGGAGATCTAGATGTGTAGAAACTCAGTAGCTTACTATTGTAGATTGTTTGGATTCTGTGGAGCAAGTATCCCAATATTTATACCTGGGAAACTATAGGAAATTCTATTCAGTATTTTGTTTAGAAAGTTAGATTTGTTTGATTGGGTGAATTGGTTGCTATGGTTGTTAGCATATGATTGATAATATACGCTTGTGTTTTTAGAAAGAAAAAAACCTTAAATTAGATTATTAAATTACCTATGCTTTTAAATTTCGGGGACAAAATTCTTTTAAAAATGAGGAATGTGATAACCCGGATTATTGGGAAATATCAATTTAATAATCTATACTAAAAATTAAATTGATTTGACAAACTTTGTTAATAAAATCTGAATTAATTTAATAATCTTATTTTAATAAATTTAATTGGTGAATTTTATCTTTTAAAAACTAATAAATTGCTTTCTATTTACAATGTATGTATACATATATATATTGTAATCAGATAAGCTTTGGTTTGAAATTTTATAATTAAATAAATTCTTATTTTCAAATGCTAATTTTGATTTTGATAATTTGGAAACTTATGATTTAATTTAATATATAACTTTTCAAAGCTATTTAAATAATTAATTATATAGTTTAAAATAATTAAGGTAAGTATTAATTGTTTAAATTATACCTTGGCTTAAGTTTAAATTTAAATAAAAGGTTTGTTTTATTTCTTTTAAATATTACTTGATAAGTATGATTGTAATTTTATATAGAAGTTTAAATACAATTTGCAAATGATACATTAATTCATTTAAGAAATATAAGTAATTTATATATAATAAGATAATTTCTTTTGTAAATTTTTTAAAATTGAATAAAAGTGTTATTTCCAAATAATAATTATAATGAATTATTTTTATAAATATAAATGGATTTTAATATAAATAGAATTGTTATTTCAAATTTAATTTGTGTAGTTATGTATGTATATATAGCTTGATTTTAAAATTTGATTTTAAAATTTAATTTGAATTTGAATTAAATGTTTTGAAATATAAAAGAATAGATATTAATATTGTTTTGGATTTTAAAAATATTTGTATAAAATTTTATATATAAATATAATTGGTTTTATTTCTTTTAAAATTATCTATACATATAAAATGTACTTATAAACTAATTAATTAAGTATATACTTATATTAAACATTTAAAATTAATAATATTTACTAAAAAGACAAGTGTTGTTATCTTAAGGTCTCATTATAAAAAATGTTAATTGATAAGTGAATAAAATTGACAAATGTAAAGTTTAATACAAATGTCACATTTAATTTGATTTTTCTTTGTCTATATTTTTGTTAAATCATTTCAGCCTTTATAAACATATTCTTCTTTCCCTTCATTCTTTTTTCTATCTTTCTAAACTCAAAGCTAAAATAAAAACTCAAGCTAGAAATTTTATTTCACTTCCTCAAAACCTGAAAACTATTCAATTCAAAGCCTGTGATTTCATTTTCATTATCAAACTCTCAAGCCAGAAATCCAATCAAATCATTTCCCTGTAATAGCATTTTCAAAGTTCAACAAACCTGTAGTTCATTCTCAAATCTGTAATCAACATCCATTCAAATCATTTTCTTTAATCTGGAATAAATTCAAAAACCTGCCTGCATTCATCTTTCAACCTGGGTATATCAAAAGTAAATCTGTAATTCAAGTTTTAAATTCAAAGCTAGTTGAATCTAGAAATCAATGAAGTGGTCTGCAAGTTTTTTTTAAAAGCAAGCACTCAAGTTTTAAGTCAAAAACAAGAAGTTAGGGGCATTTCAGTTTAAAGTTTTCAAAGGCAAAAGACGTTTCCAGAAATTTCAAATTGGCGCTCTATTCTCCATCTTCAAATCTGTTGAGTAACATCACTTTAGTAAGTTTAAGTATTTGAATCTGTTGCATGTTCATCTCCGGAAATGAGTATGTTTGTGTGCATATTTATAAGTGAATTTCTACGTATGTATATATGAATATGTTGGTGTATGCATGTTGTGTATCTGGATTTCCCTGATTCTAGTTTCCAAACTTAGTTTTTTGTCAAAAATCTTTATCTCATTATCTAATCTGAGCTAGGATATAAGCTTCAAACAAAAGTTATTTATTTTATCAATAATTAAAGTTTAAAAACTTATTTAAGTTAAAAAAACATTGCATTGTCTCTGGAAATCATAAACAATAGTGAAAACTTTGAATAAGTGAAAATTTAAATACCATAATTCAATGTTTTAGGCTTAGGATCTGAAACATCATTCAAAAACATAATTTTTAAAACCTAATTCCTAATTTTTAGAAATAGGATAAGAGTATTGTTCTGGGTTAAACAGAAAATCGTAATTTAGTGGTTTCTAGTGATCTGCTTGATCGTACAGGTCGGGATCTACGGTGTTGATGGAGGGATGATAGGAGATTAGGGGAAAATTGTCAGTAGAGTGCCCAAAGCACTATGGCGGTGATGGAAGATCGGAGATGTTTGTAAACCTAGTTTGGCTAGGTAAGTAGTTTTTTTTAATTGCGACTTCTCTGGATGATCGAGTTGCATGAGATTTTGGGAGATGGAATCTTGGGAGACAACAAAGTTGAGGCCAAAAGCGAAGGTACTCTGATTGTCGGAGATTCGAATACAAGGCAATTTCAGGCTTTAACGAGGTGGTTCCTGGTTCTGTTATTTTGGTTTCAGGTTTGAAGCTTTGCATTCGAATTCGATTTTGAGTTTAAGGTGAAGATCTGTTGAGCGTGATCAGATTCGAAGGTGATTGGCGACTTGAGGAGATCATCGTTGATGATCGGAGCTGAGCGGCATCACCATGCAAGTGCACGATGCACTACTTGTTTTCTGGTGATGATGGTTTGAGCAGGGGAGTAGTCTCGAGTTTTTCCTTGGGTACTTCGATGATAAGCTCGAAGATTTTTGGTGTTGCCTCGAAGTAACTTGAGGGTGGCTCGGGTAAAATGATGTATTACAGGTTTTAAAAGAAAACCTGTCTGTTTTAAAAATTTTAAATTGATTTTAAAAATTTTTAAAAAAGATTTAAAAAAGTTTTAAATGAAAGTTTTAAATCTGGATTCAAATCTAAATTTATATTCTAGTTTTTAAATGAAGTTTTTAAAATTTAAATTGTTTTAACAACCTTAAAATTTTTAAATAGTTTGGATTTAAAAAATGAAGTTTTAAAATGTAAGTAAAGTTTAAAACAAAATTTAATATGTAATCAAATTTAGTTTGTATCGTAGTTTTGACATAAAAGAAGTTTTTTTATCTAAAATATTTAAACAAATTTGAATGTGTAAAAGGTACTTTAAATTGATTTGGATTTAAAACGAATTTGGTTTTAAAATTCTTTTAAATTTCTTTTATAAGGTATGTATTTCTTTAACATGAGATTTAAAATGTTTTTAAATTGTTTCTAAACTTTGTTAAAGTTAAAATTGTATTCATTTTAAATCTTATGTTTGAAATGAAATTTAAAAGTAAATTTAAAAGTAAATTGATTTTAAATGATTTGTTAATGATAATTTAATCATTAATAAAAAATGTTTTTATCAAATAAGATTTAAATGTGGGATTCACTAAATTATTAAGGTAATTAAAACGGATAATTAATTAATTTAATTATTTAATGATGTGGATTAATTAATTAATTAAGGATTTAAATTAATTAATTAAGGTTTAAGATTAATTATTTAAGTAATAATTAATTTTTAATTAAGGATTATTAATTAAACAAGATTAGTTTTTAATTAATGATTAGGAATTAATTAATCAAGTAATTTAAGATTAATTAAGTTACATTTAAAACTTAATTAATTAAATAATTAGAGATTAATTAATGTGTTATTTAGGATAAATTAATTTGTAATTACTAATGATTAGTTTAAGTTAATTACTTAAGAGAAGTAATTAAAGAATTGTTAATAGTTAATGAAGGTCATTAACTTGAGATTATTAAATAATTAATTAATGTAATTAATTTTAATTGTTTATTAGATTAATTAGTTAAGGATAATCATTTGTGAAATTGTTTAAGTATAATTAATTAATAAAAGTAATTAAATGAATTAATTACTCAAGGTAATTAAATAAATAAATTTGATTTCTTTAAGTTAATTAAATAAGTTTAATTAATTTAGAATAACCACTTGAGAATTTGATAAGTATAATTACTTAGTGAAGTAATTAATGGATAATTACTGAATGTAATTAATTGAAGGGTGATATAATAATTGAAATAATTTGAGTTTGATTACTTTGTGTAATGAATCAAGGGATTAATTAAGATAATTAATTAAGGAGTAATTAATTTATTTAATGAAGTAATTAAGGGTAGTTAATTACTGAATAAGATTAATCAAGAGTGATAAATAAATGTGGTTTAATTAATGATTAATTACTTAATGTAATTAATTTAAGTAGGATAATTAAAAATGTAATTGGGATCATTAATTAATAAAATTAATGATGTAATTAAGGGTTGATTAATTAAGCTTAATAAATCAACAATAAATGATAAAGAGTAATTAATTAATGTAATTAATTAAGGATTAATGTAATTAATTATAATTAATTAATTTTTGAAATAATTAAAGGTTAATTACTATAAATGGTTTAGGATAATTAATTTGTAAAATTAATTAAAGGATAATTACTTGAATGTAATTAAAGGATAATTAATCAGGGATGATTAGTTAAGGTGGATAATTAGAGAATGATTAATTAATTAATTTGTAATTAATTAATGGTTATGTAAGCAAGTTTTATAATGATGAAATTAATTAATTTAATTTACTTAAATTAATTAGAGATAAAGTAATTAATTTAATTCATTTTAAATTAATTATGGTGTGATTAATTAATCCTTATTTCTGTATGGATGGATGATATTGATTGTCTTGAATGGTTTGAGATCTCATATACGAGATAAGTAATGTTGTGTGATATGGCTGTTTTAGTTGAAGTGTGATGATAATGTGAATTATGTATTTGTGATGATAATGTAGATTATCTATTGTGATATGTGAATTATCTATGTGTGTGTGTATAGATAATGGAATTGAATTGTTTTAAAATTTAAAATAACTTGGACCTAAAAGATGGCGTTTTGGTTTTCGATGAGACCGAGATCGGGTTTCTAGATTTGGATATCGAAAAACCACATCGATCCAAATTAACAATAGGTCGTGAATCTAAAGTGAAGATGAAGATTCAGAGTGCAAGGTTTATCTTCGTTAACTCTTAGGGTGATTCCAAAATGAGTGTAACGAGATAATGCCTTCGGTTGCGTTCATTCCCAAAATGAACTTGTATGGATTGAATGCTTTCAGAAAATCGTCAGGTGGATGATGTGCATTCTAAGAGATGTGTTCTCTAAAGGTAACCGTAGCCTCCAGCCTCATCAACCGGGAATGGCTAAAACAGGGGAGGTGCAGCAAGGCTAAGTGGGTCATGCCCAAGTAGGACAAGATTTTCCCCTATCAAGAAGTCTCTTTTTATTCGGCTGTGTGGGCACGGCCAACTATGGGTTTGTCTTGTTCGGGACTATCCAGTAAGGGATGGTTCCGGCTTTGTGTTGCAGGGGATTGGGAGCAATCCTCGATACGATGATCTAGGCCCCATTCTATGACGGGCGGTACCCCAGTAGCCCTGCCATTGATGGAAACCCATTCTTCCCACGTTCCCTTAAGGTTTTGATTGTATTGCCCACTTTTGTGGCTAGTAGCTGGAATTTAATCATGTAACAATTTAAGCTATTTCTTATTTGCTTGAAAACCCTGGACCTTATTATAATATAACGCTGGATTTCCTAACAAATGTTTTGGTTAGCGTAACGTAAAAACTTACCCATGTTTATGTGTGGGAAGTCTTACGTGATATCTTTTGTTTTCATAGGTTTTTATAAATTAAGCAACTTTAACCTGTTACTCACACCAGACCCATGTCTGAACCGGAGTTTATCTTCTGTTTTTTTAAACATTTGGGTACCCAAATTTTTACGAGTAGCCAAGAGATTCAGGTTAGCTTTGATGAATTATGGAGGAGCATTGGAGCAGGTGGCTTCAGCGTTGTAGATATTTATAGGGTTTCGCTGTGATTGGTATCTCTGTATTGTATTGAGTTGTAATAACTAGACGGGTGTTTATAACTGTCTAGTATGTGTTGTATAAGCTGTGTAACTCTGATAATGGTTGTATACTATGTAATAGTTATGTTATTAATATAATTTATTTGTTCCACTATTGAGATTCTGATGTTGTTTCTTCTTTCTTCTCTATATTTTCTCTTCTCTATCCCTTTCTTTCTTAATCATGACGCGTCTTTCTGGTAGATGAAAGACGGGTCGTGATAAGATGCTTCGATAATATTTATATAAAACAATGGTCGAATCCCCTTTACATATAAAGGGTGTCGAGAAAATCGAAAGGAGTATATGGTTTTGAAAACATAGCCACAACCAAACTTGATTCGATATAGTAGGTTTCGATGAAGTCTAAAAGTTGTATTTGATTTTCAACTTAAAAAAATATGTCTTCTTCAATCCAATTTATGAAAAAGATAAATGATTCTCTAAATCCTCACATCTCCTAAAATAAATTTGAAGTAGGCATGTACTAGAAGTTTCAAACCCTATAAAATAAAATTATGCTTTTGAATGCACGTTCTATGTAATCATATAGTGAATTACATTAGGCAACTTCTTCGAAAGATGTCAGAATATATTAAAGCATACTTATGCTTTCGAATAAGTCCACTTCGTATTAATTACATCATATCTTTCGAAGAGATCGATTAAGAGATGGACGTTGGACATCCTTTAAATCCCATCGAAAGAGGTCGAAGAATCGAAACAAAGTTAGCTTCCTTAACTCCTTTCGAAGGGTTAGAAAGGTAAAATTACACATCAAACCATGATTCATATGGCTTAAATTATCTTTGTAGTAATTGGAAAATGTAGCTTCCCCAAATTCAATTTTAGACTAATGCTTTAAAAATAATAAAAATGATCTGAGTGCGGATTAATAATCAATAATCATAAAAATTCCCAAAATGTAAATTGAACCTTAAAAATATCCAAACCAAATCAGATGAATTGTATATGTAAATTGATGTGGGAAATAGAAGAAAATATGCTATTGAAAGAGATCCAAGGATACTTTCATATGAATGAAAAAATCAAATTATGAAATAAGAATAGAAATTAAAATTCAAATCCAACAAATTTTAAAATAAAAAATTTTAGCATGGAAAGTTGGTTTGAAAAGAAGGATAGCAAAAACTAACTTTTAGTACGAGCTTCTATATGCTGGAAATAAGAATTATTTAAGAAATTGAGAATTTTGATTTTGTCCTATAGACTTCTTTTATCACAGGTAAATGAAAGGGTGAAGAAAGAAGCATGATTTATAAGAAAAGTCAGCATGAAGAATAGGCCGTACAATAAAATTTATATAAACGACAAGGATTTGCACAAGAATATGAAAAGGCAGGAAATCACGATACTAAAATAAGGTGGAGTATCGAAACAAATGACATGAAAAGTCAAAGGAATTCCTTTGCAGGGGAGGGGGTGGGGCATGTGTTGCCATCAATTCTCATTTCTACCTTGTCGAAACCAAGATGAATAGAAGAGAAGGAAGTACAAGAGATGATAGCACCAACAAAGCCTTTCGAAGGAGTCGAAGGGATGCTACAGCAAAAACTCAGATATGTTTTAAGCTTTTGAATGGGTCGAAAGCACCCATTCACTTCAATTGCTTCCTTTTGAAATAGATGCTTTCACCTAGATGAAGACATTTCGAATAGGTGGAGAAATATTTTTCGAAGGCACCAAATAACAACCACTAACATGTCCGCCAAACCATTCGAAACCAAAGGTTTCTCCTTCATTCAAATTAATCAAAAATATGTTTTGATGGAGCAATCCTTTCGAAAGCATGACTAAGCCGAATTCCTTTGCAGGGGAGGGGATGGGGCATGTGTTGCCATCAATTCTCATTTCTACCTTGTCGAAACCAAGATGAATAGAAGAGAAGGGAGTACAAGAGATGATAGCGCCAACAAAGCCTTTCGAATGAGTCGAAGGGATGCTACAGCAAATACTCAGATATGTTTTAAGCTTTTGAATGGGTCGAAAGCACCCTTTCACTTCAATTGCTTCCTTTTGAAATAGATGCTTTCACCTAGATGAAGACATTTCGAATAGGTGGAGAAATATTTTTCGACGGCACCAAATAACAACCACTAACATGTCCGCCAAACCACTCGAAACCAAAGGTTTCACCTTCATTCAAATTAATCAAAAATATGTTTTGATGGAGCAATCCTTTCGAAAGCATGACTAAGCCTTTCGATTCAGATGGAACCTTTAACAACCGGGAGGGGTACTGTAACAACCCGCATATTTATCGATTTTTATATTTAAATATTTTATTTAAATATTTTATCGTTAATCGGATTTTGGTCCGAAGCTACTTTTTGCAAACGGTCAAATTAGGACTCGAGACCACTTCCATTGAGTTCGAAACGTCGTTTACAATCTTCTAAGTATAAACATTGATATGTTTGGGGTTAGTGGAATTTCACCACTTTTTCACTCGAGCCTTTGGTTTGGACTTTTAGCCCATTAGGCCCAAGTTCCACCCCCTTCTTCTTCATTGCTTCATTTCATTTCCTAACACTAAAGCTTCAACAAAAATGGTGAATGGAATGAGAAATTAAAACTCCGAAGTCTTTGTTTATTGCAACTCCAACATTCAACTCCAAATTCAAGAAGAAGACATCGGATTCAAGCTTGTGGTTGCTTCTCCATTTGCCTTCAAGCTTTGTTCTTCATTTTCATTGGGTTTTGGAGCAAAGGTGAGATTTTTATCTCACAATTCTAGTCTATAACCATATTGGACTGTTGGGAATGATTCCCTATCACTTTTGCATGCATATTAGCATTTGGTTTGGATTGGATTGGCGAAAAACTCCAATTTTTAGCGTTTTGGTGAATTTTCTGCACTTAGGTCGTTCTGGCCATTTTCGTGTGTTCGGAGTTAGGTCGCTCGCGACCTAACCCTTAGGTCGTAGGTCGTTTCTGGCCTTAAATTCCCCCTGCAGCGTTAGGTCGTTAGCCTCGGAATTAGGTCGTTGAGCCTTAGGTCGTAGGTCGTATGGACCTTAGGTCGTAGGTCGTCCTGGCCATTTCTAACGTCTTCGGAGTTAGGTCGTATAGACCTTAGGTCGTATGGACCTTAGGTCGTTAGGTCATATGGCTTTAGGTCGCTAGGTCGTATGACCTTAGGTCGTTAGGTCATTTGGCTTTTAGGCCGCTTCCACGCTAGGTCGTTCGACTCTTAGGTCCTAACACTTAGGTCGTTCGACTCTTAGGTCGTAGGTCGTTCGAATGTTAGGTCGCTCGGCCCTTATCTCCTTAGGTCGTAGGTCGTTCGAACGTTAGGTCGCTCGGCCCCTATCCCCTTAGGTCGCTAGGTCGCGACGTTTTAGGTCGCTGCATCCTATGCCTCTATAGGTCGCTCGACCTCGTTTATGACCATAGGTCGCTCACCCCCTCTTCGTTAGGTCGCTCGGCCTTGCCTTCCATTTTTAGGTCGCTTGACCTTGTTTTCCTCTAGGTCGCATGGCCTTTAGACCGTTAGGTCGCGAGCGTTAGGCCGTTAGACCTTACCTTCCTTAGGTCGTTTGACCGGTTAAACCTTTAGGTCGCTCAACCCTATTACCATTACTAAGTCGTTTGGTCATAGCTCGTTAGGTCGCATGACCTTATAAACCGATAGGTCACATGACATTATAACCCTATAGGTCGTTGGACCTTATCCCGGTAGGTCGCTTGACCCCTTGGACCCCTAGGTCGCAACCCTTAGGTCGCTCGACCCTATTCCCCTTAGGTCGTTAGACATCATTTTGTCTTCACTAGGTCGTACCGTTTTGGTCGGGGCGCTGCCCCCTGGACCCCCGCGACCTGACCGGGCAGGTCGAACCCCGTAAGCGGTGGCGTTGCCCCTGCACCCCCACCTTGGGGGGTTGCCACCCCCCCTGGACCCCCCCTCCGTAGGGGATCTTATCTGGAAAACATTGAGCTGATTTCCTTGGATTTTATTCGCATCTCCGTATGCGATCTTTGTGACTGATTGTTTCTACACTTGCTTATGTGTTTTGTCACTTTATAATATAAAGGTTTCAATACTAGTAGTAAATATCAAAACTCTTTTAACAAACAATTTCAACTCTATTTTTAATAACAAAGCTCTTTTCTTAAACCGTTTTCCAATCTATTAGTATATACAAGCCTTTACCTCACTCGGATGAGAAATCTAATTAAACGACTTAGTAAAACAAGTGGTATGAAACGCTTGCGTTCACTTGGTCGGTTAATTCTTGGACTTGTTCGATTGAACCTCTTGTGACAATTTTATTAGTGAAGATTTACAGTTTGTTCGTAAATATTTAAGTTAAGCAAGTGGTTATGGGACATGAAGCTAAACTTCTATATTTACTAGCTTAGTGTAATTGACACTTCTCGTTGATCTTGATGATCGCTTTATGAATTAGACTAGCAATTGCGCGATGTCTCTTTCATTGCAAGGTTAGACTAGACACCACTTGTGTGATTCCATTCACACATACCTTTCTGCTTTTTGGTTAGTCTTGACCTCAATCTGTGTGATTCCATTCACACATGTGGGGTAGCTCCCCATGGTCTTCGGACCGTCATGTGATAGGCCTCTTTCCCTTTTTATGATTTCTGGATTTCTTGTGTTGATTTCTGGAATTTATCTGTTTGACTTGTCATGAGTACAAGTTTAGGGTATGATGCCCTCTTTGGATCTTTGAGAAGATTCTTGTGATATTGATTTATCTCTTATCGGTTGATCTCCTGTTGATCATTAATTGCATACTTATAGTAGTATGTCAGTATGGATATTTTATGTTTATGCCATATCTTTTATTTTATATCATGTCATCTGATATTTATAGCTAGACTGATCCGTTTATTATTTTCTTATAAATAATACTCGGGTCAGGCCGAGATGTTACAGGTGCTACTGCTTGACTCCTCCCCCAGTGATTCACTACTCAGACTTTTGGCTACTTGTTTAGATTAGCAGCTTTTGATTGTTTACACTTGAGATATAGACTCATAGTTGTATTCTTTTGTATAGCACGCGTTGCTATTCTTTTGTATTATCGTGGATCTTTTTAGACCACTACTCTGATGTACACTTTTATGTGATATATATTCATATCTCTTTCCGCCTTTGTGATATGGATATCTGTGATTGATTCGCATGTTATGCTTACTTCTATATTTGTTTCCGAAGATCATTTTATAGCCACCGTGTGATAAGAAATTACACGGATGGTCGCTCCTCAACAGCCTTATTCTCCGCGCTAGTTGACAGCACTACACCGTAGTGTTCTTGGCTAGCGTGGGTATAGAGGTGGGGCGTCACAGCTTGGTATCAGAGCCAAACTTCGGAACAATGTAGAATAATCTAGCAAGGATCATGTCCTAAGTCTTTCTTAGGAGTTGTGCCTTAGGATTTAATTCGAGTCTTCGTACCGATTCATCCTATTTTCTTTATGATTCCTTGTTTTATCTATCAAGATTGCTTGATATTCATTTTGTGAATAACCTTCTTCTTCTTCCTTCTTTCTTTCTTAAGGAAGAGAAATGGTTAGTTCTAGTAGTCCTAGCACTGGTCAATCTAGTTGCCCTTCTCTGGATGGCGCATTCATGTCTGCCCAACAACTTTTGGATCTTGTAAAGAATCAAGAGTTTATCTGTGCTTTGAGTAAGAATACCACAAAGATCTTAACTTTGAAACTAGAAGTTCCTTTCGACCAGCTTATAGATATCACTCTACAAGAGGAAGAGGCTGATAAAGGAATTGATAGTGATATTGGGATTTCCAAGAAGAGGCGTATTAAATTCAAAAGCCCTCATCCCGATAAGAAGGTGAAGCAACCTATTTTTGGAGCAAAGACTCCAATCCTTAATTGTGGAAAATGCTACAACTGTGGTTCTAGGGACGACTATGCGAAGGAGTGTCCGGAACCACTCTTTTGTCGTTACTGCAAAGATTCCAATCATCATATTTCTGTCTGCCCCATACTTCTAAGTAAGAAGAGGGTGGAACCAGGAACTTCAGTAGCCAAGCGACCTACCTCTAGTCGTAAGCGATGTTACAATTGTGGTTCCACAGACCATTATGTAATCAATTGCCCAGAACCTCTCTATTGCCGCTATTGTAAAGGCTCGGGCCATTACTTGTCTACATGTCCCAAGCGACCTAGCAGGAGAGAAGGAAAACTAAATGCTTCTAACGAAACTTCTCTAGGTCAAGGTATTTCTTATTTAATCCTTGATTTCATTTGTTTTCGATTATCCGATTCGAGTTCTTTTTGATATAGGTTCGTCTCATTATTTTTATATCAAAAGAACTTGATGATTTTCTTTCTTTTTATGTTTTGGGCTTGATGACTTCTTTGAGGATTGCGAATCCAGATTAGTGGATCTGCAACACTCTACTTGCTTTTTATTGATATCGAAAATTATTTCATGTGATTTTTCTTTCCGAACCAATTTGCATGTTAGGCATTGCTTTGGTTTCGGAATTGATTTGCGTGAAAGGATTGGCTTATTGTAAAGCCCATATCCAATTTTTCCGAAAGGACTATTCATTTTCGATATTTTCAATCTGTTAAGCAGATTCATATTTTTCCTTTGTGATTTCGATTTCAAGTCAATGGCATCATTTTATTCTTTAAGCTCACATGTTGAATAAAGAGATATCTCTCTCATTCATATCGGTTGAGAATTCTCCGATATTTTTGAGTTTGTCTTAGGATCATTACCTAAGTAACCTTTTAAGTGGTGTTAAGGTCTTTCTAGTTTGACCTTGCCACCGAATTTCAATCACTACGAGTTGCGAAAGTTAGCCTTCCACATACCGCATTCCGCACTCATTATGATTTATATGAATGACATATTGTGTCATTCAATTTATCCAGTCTATTTCATCCATTTTATAAATCGAGTATTCTATGAATATCTCAAATAATTCCAATCTTATATTTATTAATTTTGAATGAGAATAGAAATTTAAAATTTTGCAAATCTTTTTAAGAAGAAAATAATTTTGTGTTGTATTGCCCATTTAGTGTTTTAAGATTTCTGGTCGATGCACTTGATCAACGCTATCGATAGGGATTTCCTAAACGCTTTGATGAGACAATCAGACACAATAAATTGACTTGTAAATTATAAATTTTTCTATAAAGGTAATTTTGATTTTTAAAGTTTTAGCTTTTTGGGAAAGAGGACAAAATTCCTTCTTTTCAATATTCTTATTCTTGTGATTCCCGAAGAGAACGTGCAATCACTTTTGCTTCTAAATCTTTAAAGCCGATCGAGACTAGGAATGCCACTTATGATCTGGTACTCGCGGCTATTGATTTTGCTTTCAATATTTGGCATCATCGTCTTTGGTGGAGAAATTTGTTCTCTACCTCAATTATAAATCATTGGGATATCTATTTCTCATAATTAAGTTGCGTCAACCATGTTGGCTCGAATTTCTTGCATCTTATGATCTTGATATTCTATATGTACTCCCTGAAAGGGGAAATCTTGTTGCCAATGCACTAGTCGTAAGCAACAAGTAGTTGTTTTCTATGGTGATATCCGAATGGAACGATCTCGAGACTCTATTCACTTGAGAGATTCGAGATCGCGAAATCCGGTTTATATGCATCCCTTCTTTTATGTAGTCTAGAGGTTCCTTATTCTTTTTAGACTGCATTCTTGTAGCTCAAAGGGCTAGATTCTGAATTGGCTCTTCTTAGCCAATGTTGTAGGGATAAAATTATTATTGAAAGTTAGAAGGACTTCGATATTGATTTTCGTGGCGACATTTAAAAGTTTGGTAGACTTATCGTACCAAATATTTGTGACCTTCGTCAATATATTTTTGAAGATTCACATCGTTCCAAACTTATCATTCATCCTAGAAGTAGTAAAGTGTACGTAGATATGAAGCGACTTTATTATTTGGAGTGAATGAAATCTGATATCGCTAACTTTGTTAAGTGTTGTATGACTCGCCATCTTGTCAAGGCCCTACACCAAAGGCCTGGTGGGTTAATGCAACCTTTAGAAATTCCAATTTGAAAGTAAGACCAAATCCCCATGGATTTTATAGATGTCTTTCCCCGTTCCCATTCGGGTCATGATAGCTTATGGGTTATAATAAATCGACTTACTAAATCCGTCCATTTTATTCCCCGTTCGGATTAACCGAACCGTTCCTCTTTTGGCCCAAACTCTTTGTTAAAGGAGATGTTAAATTACATGGAGTTCCTACTTCTATCGATAGCGATAGTGATCCATTGTTTACTAGTGGATTTTTGGAAGTGTCTTCAAAAAGCTTTTGAAACGAAGCTTAATTTAAGCACCGCTTATTACCCCAGTCCGATGGACAAGTAGAGCGTGTGAACCAAACTCTGGAAGACCTTCTTCGTGTTGTGTGCTTGATTTTTGTGGAAGTTGGGAAAATCATATTTCTCTTATTGAATTTTCCTATAATCATAGCTTCCAATCTAGTATTGGTATGGCATTCTTCGAGGCACTCTAGGGAATGCTATGCCAATCTCCTTCTTGTTGGCTTAAGGTCGGTGAGAAGCTGGTTTTAGGTCCAGAATTTTTACTCGTGTTTCACCTATGATAGGTGTTGTACGTTCCCGTTGATAGGGAAAGATTAGCGCCTCAATATATTGGGTCATTCCCTATCACCGTACGTATAGATTCCATGGCTTGTCGCCTTGCATTACCGGCTCAGTTTTCTGCTATGCACGACATGTTTCACGTTTCTCAATTACGGAAATGCCTTCGGGATTCCGATTCCATTCTTGAGCCTGCTGTTGTGGAAGAAATTGAAGTTTCGCCGAATTTAACTTATGAGCAGCATCCTATTCGAATTATTGCTTCGGAGGGTAAACGGCTTCGAAATAAAGATGTTCCGCTTGTGAGGGTTCAATGGTCCACAAATCCTAAGGATTGCTCTTGGGAATCCAGAGAATTCATCGAGCGAACACATCCGGACTTGCTTACTCCTGCTCTTTGAGGTGAACTTCTAATATCAAATTTCTTTAGTATTAATACGCTTTTATGGTTGTTACTTCTTATTTCCACCTTATATATTGCGAGGACGCAATTTCTTTAAGGAAGGGAGTCTGTAACAACCCGCATATTTATCGATTTTTATATTTAAATATTTTATTTAAATATTTTATCGTTAATCGGATTTTGGTCCGAAGCTACTTTTTGCAAACGGTCAAATTAGGACTCGAGACCACTTCCATTGAGTTCGAAACGTCGTTTGCAATCTTCTAAGTATAAACATTGATATGTTTGGGGTTAGTGGAATTTCACCACTTTTTCACTCGAGCCTTTGGTTTGGACTTTTAGCCCATTAGGCCCAAGTTCCACCCCCTTCTTCTTCATTGCTTCATTTCATTTCCTAACACTAAAGCTTCAACAAAAATGGTGAATGGAATGAGAAATTAAAACTCCGAAGTCTTTGTTTATTGCAACTCCAACATTCAACTCCAAATTCAAGAAGAAGACATCGGATTCAAGCTTGTGGTTGCTTCTCCATTTGCCTTCAAGCTTTGTTCTTCATTTTCATTGGGTTTTGGAGCAAAGGTGAGATTTTTATCTCACAATTCTAGTCTATAACCATATTGGACTGTTGGGAATGATTCCCTATCACTTTTGCATGCATATTAGCATTTGGTTTGGATTGGATTGGCGAAAAACTCCAATTTTTAGCGTTTTGGTGAATTTTCTGCACTTAGGTCGTTCTGGCCATTTTCGTGTGTTCGGAGTTAGGTCGCTCGCGACCTAACCCTTAGGTCGTAGGTCGTTTCTGGCCTTAAATTCCCCCTGCAGCGTTAGGTCGTTAGCCTCGGAATTAGGTCGTTGAGCCTTAGGTCGTAGGTCGTATGGACCTTAGGTCGTAGGTCGTCCTCGCCATTTCTAACGTCTTCGGAGTTAGGTCGTATAGACCTTAGGTCGTAGGTCGTATGGACCTTAGGTCGTTAGGTCATATGGCTTTAGGTCGCTAGGTCGTATGACCTTAGGTCGTTAGGTCATTTGGCTTTTAGGCCGCTTCCACGCTAGGTCGTTCGACTCTTAGGTCGTAACACTTAGGTCGTTCGACTCTTAGGTCGTAGGTCGTTCGAATGTTAGGTCGCTCGGCCCTTATCTCCTTAGGTCGTAGGTCGTTCGAACGTTAGGTCGCTCGGCCCCTATCCCCTTAGGTCGCTAGGTCGCGATGTTTTAGGTCGCTGCATCCTATGCCTCTATAGGTCGCTCGACCTCGTTTATGACCATAGGTCGCTCACCCCCTCTTCGTTAGGTCGCTCGGCCTTGCCTTCCATTTTTAGGTCGCTTGACCTTGTTTTCCTCTAGGTCGCATGGCCTTTAGACCGTTAGGTCGCGAGCGTTAGGTCGTTAGACCTTACCTTCCTTAGGTCGTTTGACCGGTTAAACCTTTAGGTCGCTCAACCCTACTACCATTACTAGGTCGTTTGGCCATAGCTCGTTAGGTCGCATGACCTTATAAACCGATAGGTCACATGACATTATAACCCTATAGGTCGTTGGACCTTATCCCGGTAGGTCGCTTGACCCCTTGGACCCCTAGGTCGCAACCCTTAGGTCGCTCGACCCTATTCCCCTTAGGTCGTTAGACCTCATTTTGTCTTCACTAGGTCGTACCGTTTTGGTCGGGGCGCTGCCCCGCACCCCGCTGGGGGCGCTGCCCCCTGGACCCCCGCGACCTGACCGGGCAGGTCGAACCCCGTAAGCGGTGGCGTTGCCCCTGCACCCCCACCTTGGGGGGTTGCCACCCCCCCCGGACCCCCCCTCCGTAGGGGATCTTATCTGAAAAACATTGAGCTGATTTCCTTGGATTTTATTCGCATCTCCGTATGCGATCTTTGTGACTGATTGTTTCTACACTTGCTTATGTGTTTTGTCACTTTATAATATAAAGGTTTCAATACTAGTAGTAAATATCAAAACTCTTTTAACAAACAATTTCAACTCTATTTTTAATAACAAAGCTCTTTTCTTAAACCGTTTTCCAATCTATTAGTATATACAAGCCTTTACCTCACTCGGATGAGAAATCTAATTAAACGACTTAGTAAAACAAGTGGTATGAAACGCTTGCGTTCACTTCGTCGGTTAATTCTTGGACTTGTTCGATTGAACCTCTTGTGACAATTTTATTAGTGAAGATTTATAGTTTGTTCGTAAATATTTAAGTTAAGCAAGTGGTTATGGGACATGAAGCTAAACTTCTATATTTACTAGCTTAGTGTAATTGACACTTCTCGTTGATCTTGATGATCGCTTTATGAATTAGACTAGCAATTGCGCGATGTCTCTTTCATTGCAAGGTTAGACTAGACACCACTTGTGTGATTCCATTCACACATACCTTTCTGCTTTTTGGTTAGTCTTGACCTCAATCTGTGTGATTCCATTCACACATGTGGGGTAGCTCCCCATGGTCTTCGGACCGTCATGTGATAGGCCTCTTTCCCTTTTTATGATTTCTGGATTTCTTGTGTTGATTTCTGGAATTTATCTGTTTGACTTGTCATGAGTACAAGTTTAGGGTATGATGCCCTCTTTGGATCTTTGAGAAGATTCTTGTGATATTGATTTATCTCTTATCGGTTGATCTCCTGTTGATCATTAATTGCATACTTATAGTAGTATGTCAGTATGGATATTTTATGTTTATGCCATATCTTTTATTTTATATCATGTCATCTGATATTTATAGCTAGACTGATCCGTTTATTATTTTCTTATAAATAATACTCGGGTCAGGCCGAGATGTTACAGGTGCTACTGCTTGACTCCTCCCCCAGTGATTCACTACTCAGACTTTTGGCTACTTGTTTAGATTAGCAGCTTTTGATTGTTTACACTTGAGATATAGACTCATAGTTGTATTCTTTTGTATAGCACGCGTTGCTATTCTTTTGTATTATCGTGGATCTTTTTAGACCACTACTCTGATGTACACTTTTATGTGATATATATTCATATCTCTTTCCGCCTTTGTGATATGGATATCTATGATTGATTCGCATGTTATGCTTACTTCTATATTTGTTTCCGAAGATCATTTTATAGCCACCGTGTGATAAGAAATTACACGGATGGTCGCTCCTCAACAGCCTTATTCTCCGCGCTAGTTGACAGCACTACACCGTAGTGTTCTTGGCTAGCGTGGGTATAGAGGTGGGGCGTCACAGGTACCACATAATTCACAAGCATGTATTCGGAATTTACCTTCCACGTTGAAACCCTCAATAGAGTCGAAAGCTCATGTCTTTTCTTACATGCAAAAACAAAACAATACAAGGTGAAAATGTGTACCTACCCCTTTCAACGAAGAGGAAGCATTCAAATCCATTCAAATGCAATGCAGTAGGATGTGCAAATGTTAATGGCAATGAAAGGTCTACAAGGCCGCCTTTCGACCAGGTCGAAAGCATTAAGTCAAAAGGTGCCAACCCGCACCAATAAATAGGGCCCTAGGGTTAGAGTTTAGGAGATCTAAATTTTTTCACTCTTCTCATATATTTTCTAAAAGTAGTAAAACCTAATTTTCAAATTAGATTGGGAATTTTACTAGTTTGTACTACTTGAGTTTAGTGAAAGCAAGATTATAAAATTTTGGGACATTTGGTTGATTTAATATCTCTGTTTGATTTAGTTTGTAATTTTCTTTTGTCAATGTGATTGAAGGGCCACCATTAGAGTGAGTCGAAACCCTTAGTTTAACCAATACCCTTAGAGCCTTAACTCATGCTCTCAAGTTGTCAAAATTCTAACCTTCGAAGAAGTCGAAACCAATCAATCCAACCACATCCTTAACTCATTTAGCCAACCTTAGGGTCTCTTCAACTGATCCGATGGGTGGGTTTCGACGAGTACTAAAGCAGATTAACTGGTTCGAAAGGCAATTTAAAAAGGGTTTCCGGTGTTTCGTCTAAATCGAAAGGGCCAATAAGTAGTAGCTTTTACCACAATAACCTTCGCAAAAGGAAAACTGAAAGGAATAGAATGGATTATAACCATCTTAACTTGATTAAGAAGTGTCAACTACTTTATATTTTTGAAAGAAGGTTTCAAAGAATTATCTACACTTTGAATTCAACATTGGAGTGTTAACAAGTTTTCTTGTTAACATATCTATTTACAGTTATTCTATTATAGAAAAATAATATTAAAAATAATTTATATTATTATTATATTATTAAAATATATAAAATATTTAAATTTAAATATAATCACACAATATTCAACCAATATTATCGTTAATCTATAGTATATTCCTAATAACCAATAACGCAACCAAAAAAATTCATTCAAGAAATAAAACTTTTGATATATTAAAAGCGTACTTTTTTCTAATCCATTTCACCATTTTTTTCTGAATTATGTATTGTTGTGAAGCATATGATTGCAATATATGTATCTAATTAATTATCACTTGAGAATGTGTCTGAATAATCTAATCATGTAGTATAGGCTCTTCCTCGTTTTCTAGGTGAATCAATGTTTGGTGTAGTTTCATTTTATTGGGATGTGGACAGTCTCATTTTAAATGGCAAGGTTCATCACAGTTATGACATCTAATGCCATTTTCGCTTCCACTTTCACTTCTTGGATTTTTGTTGTCATTTCTTACAAAATTTTCCATCTTCTAATATGTTTGAAATTTTCTGAAATTCCTTGTCATGAAATCAATTTTCGTAATCGCTGTCTCAAAGCAGATTATCCATCATTGCATAAAAAACTATTGATTTATTCTCTATTGGTTTTTTTCTCTGCTGCTCTACGTTTATGCTTAAAACGACATTAAATTGCCAATTAACTGTTTAATTTTTGGACTGCTAATGCCATTAGCCACTTCGGTTGCAAGACTTTTTTATTTTATTCAAGAGTAAGTGAATTGAGGATTTTTCTAAATTGATCCTCCTCGAAAAAAAATTAACCCAATGCAGTAAGTGAGTGTACTATAACTTGGAAAATACTATACATATTAGACATGGACTCATTTTGAACGATTAAAACTGATTCATTAATAATGAAATTTTGGTCTGTTTGACCTTACTTGTGCCTCCATATGTTAACTTGCAAAGTTCTCCATATTTCAAATGCAGACGTACATATAGATACGCTATTAAATTCATTTCTATCTAGTGAAAAAATAATATATTCGTAGCCTTAGAGTTAGTTTGTGAAACTACTTTTTGGTCAGCAGTCTACCGTGCAAGATTAGTCTCGAGTTCAGTGTACTTAGTTTGTGTGATATTCCAAGTGTCTAAACCAATTAAATGTAAAAAAATCGTTGTTCCACTTGTCCAATATGAGCAATTACTGCCATTAAAAAGTGAAAGTCTTATCAATAGATTGTCTTTTGATGAATGAGTTACTACCAGGTATATTAATTGTTTTACTAACAGTACTGATAACAGTGTTGGTAGCCATTTAAATTTTTTAAAATTCAGATGATGAATACTTTGAAAACCAATGCTCTGATACCTAATGTGAGTCCACGAATTAGGGATCTTAAGGCTAGATTAACAGTAATGGGGAGGGGGTTAAAAAGTGTTTAAAAGTTTATATGAATATTTTCCAAGTTATTCAAGATTATACTTGGATTGAAGCAATTAATAATCATAGAAATAATCAAAGAATCAAAGAGCAGATAAAAGTAAATGCAGCAAAGTAAAAAGAAAATTACACATCCTGATTTTATACTAGTTGTGAGTTACCTTACATCTAGTCACACACAATTCCCTGTATGGATTTCTTTTCAACTAGTAAATGCAAATAAAAACTAGATTTTAAGGCTACGAGACACACATTGCAAAATCCGGACTTTTTGGTAGAGTCACTTGAATTCCAGGCTACAAGCACACCCACTAGATTTATGGGCTACTAAGCGCACCCAATTGATTTACTAGGCTACAATCACACCCATAATTATAGAAAAATTATTTGATAAAGTTTTATAGACTCAAACCTTTGATCTTGATCACAATTGATCCTATAACTCTTTAATAGCACTTTGATCTTTGCTTGAGTTAGAGATGTGAGAAAATAGAGAGTAGATGAAGTACAATCAAACTGCTAATGATTGAATTTGATTTTGGTTAAATTTCGGTAGAATTTAGGTATTATTGATTTTGAAAATGAGAGAGTAGAAGGAGAGATGAATACAAAAATGATGACGAAAAATTTGTTTGGAGGTCTGGTATTTATAAAGGAACAACGATCATATTTATTCATGAAGAGATAACGAAAAGACACTTATTTCGAAATATAAATTTAAAAAAAATTAGACGACGTACATACATAGCATATGTCAATATAATATTTTTATTTTAAATGAAAATACTTTAAAACATTAATTTGAAAATTTGTTGTTTTGTAAAATAGTTTGATATTTTGTAAAATTATTTAAGCATAGTTCATACATGTTTTAATCATAATAAAACTTAATATGATAATTTTGAAAATTTTAATATAATGTAAATAGTATAAATATATATATATAATCAATATAACTATACTTAGTATAAATAAAAATTCAATATATATAAAATTATAAACACTAAAATAATATCTTTATAAGTATAAGAGATTGAAAATCATTTTGAGAAATATTTCAAAAATATTATTTTAAAACCAGGATATTTGCGAAAAAATTTAAAACAAAATTAGAGAAGGAGAGAGAGATCGGGAAAGTGCTATTAAGGTTTTAACATAAATTCAATGACTCTACAATTTATCTGGAATATCTTGAAATCTTGAACTCTTTTATACTCATGGGTCTTCATTCTTCAATTCTTAAAACTCTATATCGTTAAAATAATTTAAAATTATATAGATACATATTTATTTCTTTGAAATATTATTCATTAGTATTGATTTTGATTTCATATAAAACATTATTACATGTTTTTGTCATATATAGGGGGAGTTTGTCTTATCACACAATTTTATTGATGACAAAGGGGGAAATTATAAAATATAATATATGCATATACTAGGGGGAGTTAACCAAATTTGGGGATTACATTATATCTTATAATAAATATATTTACATTGTTGTCATCATCAAAATGGGAGGGATTGTTAATCCCACAGATATTGATTTTGATGACAACAACCATATAAATATAAGTACTGATGTTTTGCCAAGTTTCATAGAGTATTTTGCAAGATATTATGTAGGTTTATACAAGCACAAGATAATAGAGTTTGAAAATTTATTAGTAGAAAGACTGGAGATCAAGATTCTGAGATAACCAAGACATTTAATGACTTTTAAGTTTAAAGAAAAAGAAACGAAGAGTTGAAGGCTAACGATCATAGGAAATAAACATTAGAATAATTTGTCAAAGTCCTTGGATAGAAACCATTTGTTCTTTGAATACTCTCTTATCAAATTATTTACTTTATATATTTATATATATATACACATTATTTATGTAAGAATAATTTACAAACATTTTATAAATAGTTTTATATATACAAAGTATTTAAAAACCATGTTTACAACTTTTATAAATTGTTAGATTTTGTATGCACCTTGATAGATGTAACAACCCAAAATTCTGGTTATTTGATTATAAAGTTTAATTAATTTTAAATATTTAAATAATTAAGTTTTAGAATTTAATAACTTATAATCCAAATATATTGAATAATTAAATACTTTATTGTGAACTATATGTTAATTGAATGAATTTAGTAATTTTGTTTAACTCTTATTAATTAATAAATAATGTTGGTGAATTCAATTTGTAAATTTATTAACAAATGTAAATAGACCGAATAAACATCGATAATTAAATATTTAAATCTGTGAAATAGTCATTCCGGGGCACTTTCTCGGATTTCGATGAAACCTGTTTCATTGGATCTATAACATGAATTATATCATGTCCTCAAATTTTAAGGCGATTAGGTGAATTGTTTGGACATGCGACGTCAAAATGTGTTGAGATTAATATCAGAAATTTAGTATAATAATTGTGTTCAAAAACCTATCTTCTGCGTACAATCGAATAAGGGCTCGAGACAATTTCCAATGCGTTCAGAATAGGGAAATAACATATAGAATGCTATGTGGCACGTCTCATTTGGGGTTCGAGATTTTTGGGTCTGTTTTGTTGAATATTTAAAATTGAAAAATATATACACACATACATATGTTGTATACATTAGCCACACTCAACCATACTTGGCCCATACCCCATCACTACCATGCCCATACCTTATCCACCCTTTTGAACCATGTTTTCATTTATATTTCTTGAAGCAAAGAGAAATGAAAAAAGCTTCCACTTTCAAAATTTAAAATCAAATTAATTTCTAAACTAAAAATCATGATTTTGGATTCATGGAGCTCGTTTGCTTGAGAGCTTTAAGTCAATAGGTTCGATGTTGAGGCATGTCATCGATAGGATGGAGACCTTTTGGGGCAGCGGCACTAAGGTTGGCACTTGCGAGCTATTTAAGTAGAATTGAGTATTGAGGCATGGTGCGTTGGCTTCGTGGTGGTGAGGAGCTCACGTAGGAAAGTTTTGGCATTTTCTGGTGGTGTTTGGTGGATCACGGTGTCGGGCTACAGTGGAAGAAGGAAGCAACGGTCGTGTTTTGCAAGGGGTCGTCGGGGGACAAGTCATGATGTGCATCTTGAAGCCGTCATTCGTGGAGTTGTTCAGCGTGGTCGAATTACGAAATCACTGTGTATGGAGGTTGATGGCCGTGTGTGTACATGTTCATTTGGGTTCTCTACATTTGTTTGCACTAGAAATTAAACCAGGGAAGAGGATAGTTGAGGGGTAAAAGTGTAAGTAAATATAAAGTTATTTAATTTTTAATTTAGATTTTATCGAGAACTTAAAAAATTTGTATCTCGCTCATATGAGGTCGGATTAGAACGTCGTCTTTTGCGCTGAACTCATGTCACCATGATCAACGCAATGGAAATGGTTTGGGTGGATTTGGAGCAAGTGAAAGTTTAGGCTAAAATCAAATGACCGTTCGTTTTTAGTGCAAAACGGACGTTTCAGCAAAATTGAAAATTAATGTGAGTTTAGCTTGCATTAAATATTATTATAACATATCTATGATGTTATAAACATTTCTTGAATGCTTGGATTTTAATTAGATTGTTTGATTGAATTTTCATTTGGAAAATGGATGACATAATTATTTGATCATTATTTATCTGTATATTATCCATAACCATTGTTTTGCAGGGAAAATCTGTAGAGAGACCTAAAGGGTGTTTATTACCAATACTTAGTTATTTGCATCCTTATGCTATTACATTGATGGTTAATTGAAAATAAATCCTGATATTTCATTTAAATTATTAAGTGTCGTTATAACAATTTCGCTATAAGGTCATTTATTCAATCATCCGCAAAACTCTATCATATGAACTTGAGCTTGTATTTTCACTGAACAGAATATTGAAAATCTCATTAATCATTTGGATTAATGATAATTTAAAATAATTTACCATTTTAACTAAAGATTTTGAGATTAATTAACAAATTTAATAAATAATGATTAAAATTGGTTTATCTTTAGATTTATCTTTTTTGCTAATGATGTTTTATGCTTAATTAATCATTTTAACTAATGATTATTTGAGTTTAATTAATTCTTTTAATCAATAATAATGAAGTTTAATTAATTTACTAAACTTAATTAATTATTTTAATTAATGTTGATAAAATTAAGTTAATTATTTGAGTTAATGGTAATTGAAATTAATAGTTATTTTAATTAATTATATTTAAAAGTAGTCAATCATTTCAAATAATGACACTTTAATTTTGTTAACCATTTTAATTAATGATTGTTTTGAAATTAATTAATTATTTTAACTAATGATATTTGGAATTTAGTTAAATCATTTGAATTAATGATGTTTTATAATGAAATAAATCATTTTAACAAATGATGTTTTAATTAATCATTTTACTTAATGAAATATGAATTTAATTAAGTGAATATTAGGCTTAGGTCCTTAAAATAAAACTTAATACATGAAAACTTCTCCCCAAAAAAATTATAAATTAGGTTCCTAAAATTAAGTTACTGAAAAATAGCATAGATTTATGCAATTATTTAGTGAATAATTACAGACATTTATTTAACTAAATTCAAAATTGCACAATTGTCTGCAATTGTTCGTTGAATAATTGCGAAAATTTCCACAATAATTTTTATGGTGAATAATTGCGGAAATTTCTGTAATTTTTTGAAATAATTGCGATAATTTCTGCAAGTTTTCGGTGAATAATTCCAGAAATGTCTGCAATTTTTGGGTATAATTGCTTAAAGGTCTAAAAATGTACACACTGAATAATTTCATAAATGTATGCAATTATTCAGCAGCTTAATTTTAAGGACCTAATTTACACACTTTTTTGGCAAAGATGTTTGGTGTATCTTGAAACTTATTATAGACTTTAGCCAAATTGTTCCTTTAATTAATCCAATTAATTTATTATTATTTGTGAAACACTCCAAAGCCCTTAATATAACCAAAAGGACACACTAAAAAGCGTGGTGCATTGTAGGTATAACTGAAACTAAAAGAGACTAAGATTCACAAGATAAAAATAAGTAAAAACAGTGGAAACTAAGATAATAACTTATTTTAAAACAAGACTTCATAATTGAAATAAGTCAAATACGAAATACACATATGTGTCTCAAAACCTTAGATGTCTCATAAAAACTCATAGTCTCAAAAATCAGAGTATATAATATCCCTCATAATAAGCCAGTACATAGAACAATCTAAATCTATAATAAAAGAAACATGGTAGAAATCTTCTCTAAGAAGCCTCTCAGTAGTTACAACTTACTACCCTCTCCCTTGATTGCCTATGGGGGGAAAAGGGAAAATAGAGGAGTGGGTCAAGCTAAAAGTCAGGTGAATGATAGTAACTACTAGAATATTTAAGCAAAGTAAAAGTAATAGACTTTACAAAAGTTCTTGTATATAAAAGGAAGCAAAGGAAATAGAAAAGAGAGAAATTGGAAATAAATACGAATAAACTTTTTCTTAATTAGTAAGATAGGTTAAGTTTGATTGTTTGCAATTTTCCTTGAGAGCTACTTTGATTAGGTTGAAGTCCTAATTCTACCCTTTGATCGGCCTTCTAATCCATAGAATCTACTATGGACTGGATGTTTCCCTAAACAGTGGACTTTGGTGTCTACGAAAGACACACTTACTAAGCGCTTGGAACTCATAGCGATTAATGAGCACCGAAATGTAAGTCGCATGCGTAATTGCCACCATTCCCATGCTACATGTTGCTTCCTCTTTTGGCCTTTTATTTACAATGGACGGCATATGCGTGCCCTTCGCCTCATTTCAGGATTATGTGAAGTACTTCGTCTCACTTCAGGGTTATGTAAAACACCGTGTCCATAGAAAAATAGGAGAAATGCTATCAGTACAGGTCCCTATCAAACAGTAATCTAGTTGTTCCCCTTTTTCAAACCTCCTTGATTTTAATTACCATAGATTGACCGTTTACTACTACTACAAGCATATAAGCATAACCCTCGCCTCACTTCAGGATTGTGTGAAGCACATCGTCTCACTTTGGGATTATGTTAAACACCTTAACCATAGAAATATTAGGGTAATGCTATTTGGTATAGGTCCTACTCTTATCATTGCTTATTAACTTAGATGAATTATTTAAAATATCCTTTATTTTTATCAGTTACTATTTATTTATCCAGTGTCCTAAAATATGCACCATATTTTCCATAGTTTACCACAGTTCCCATAGTTTATCGGTTTATACCTTACGTCATAATCATGCATATTACTTAACCCAAGGTCTAATGTGAAAATAAACTTCTTTCTTCTTTTCTTCTTTTTAGTTATAATTCTAAGTTATAATTAGATCAATCTTCTTATTTTGGTCTAATTAATATCATAATTAGGCATGATTTCAGTCCACTTAATATCATAATTAGGCATAATTTAAGTCTAATTAATGTCGTACTT
This sequence comes from Allium cepa, assembly GCA_030765085.1. Taxonomy (NCBI): domain Eukaryota; kingdom Viridiplantae; phylum Streptophyta; class Magnoliopsida; order Asparagales; family Amaryllidaceae; genus Allium; species Allium cepa. The sequence continues at coordinate 711,590,145 of CM060938.1, read as the reverse complement.
ATGCATAATTTCAGTCCTATTCCAATTAGATTACAGTGTTTGGGATTTACATCTCATATTCCATTTTCCAAATTTCTTATAATTTAATCCAATTTTGTGTTAATTCTATTCTAATCCCTACGTGAAGAAGGAGAAGGAGAAATAAAAGAAAACTCAAAATAGAAGGAAATTTAAGGCATGGGAGGAAGATGTAAATAATGCATAAATAACAGTAAATAAATTAAAATACTCTAAACAAATTGTAATACAATGGAAAATGGTATAATTAACAGAAATAATCTAAAATTAGCTGATAAGAATAACTAGAAGGAATAGACTGAAAATAATTCTAAAAACTGTAAATAAATAACTAAAAAGGTTACTCCATAAATCGTAGTTACAATACAACTATTTAAAACCCTATTATTTTAAATTACTTAAAAAACTAAATAGTTACGATCACTCACCTCTGGTCCTTAGCTCTTCCCTTTAGGCCTTCATGGATCCACTTGAGGTTGTTAAATATTTTTATTTAAAACAATTTCCTCCTTGGAAAATTATTCCGCTTTGGGTCCTTCCTGAATAGGTGAACCCAATTGGAGAAAAATCTTAGAATGAGAAAAAGTGTTAGGCCTTGGGTTCTATTTATAGGCGTATAAGTGGATCTCAGATTGTTGGATTTGGGGATTGAATAGGATGCAACTACGTCATATGCTGAATAGGAGCCATCGGAAGCAAGAATGGAAGGATTAGATTGAAATAATGAATGCAAATGACATGTAAATTTGGCTAAATACATGCTCATCGTTCGAACGAACGAATGTTCAAATCGACCAGGCGTTCGACCGCCGTTGTGCCTTGGTCGACAGGCTAGTCGACTTGGCATATATATATACATATACATATATATATATATATATACACATATATATATACATATACATATATATTGTTTAATTCATATCCCGTTCATTTTAGCTCGAATTCTGACATTCTAAATATGGAAATTGATCGACATATTACCATGGACACAATGGTGCAACTCCCATGGCTCAATTCTGATAATTTCATAAAGTTATTTTATTAAATTAACTATCACGGGTTAAATTCTGGACTGTTACATTCTCCCCTCCTTAAGTGATTTAGTCCTAGAAATCTCTAAGGATAAAAGAATGTACTAAATGTTTTCATCCAATTCAACAACCAATTACTCAATCATCAACCATTCATCCATTGTCCTTAAGTTTAGAAAATGATACTTATGCAATTAGCATAGTGTAGATGTACCTAACTAATGAAAAAGATTAGACGGTCCACTGATTTAGTTGACCTCCTTGTATGCAATCATGTTCGTGCCATGTATCCAAATGGATGCGAAAATTTCCTAATGACAACTGATAACTCTATATTTGCACTACAAACATCATCTAAATGCAAAAACCATGTGAAAATCATCCATTTATAGCAACTATAGAAAATAGAATAAAATGCACATAAATCCACATGCATATGCTCTAGTGTCCTAGTTAGGCCGATCCCTAAAGAATAGTAGTGCCTAGTGTACCTATATTCATGCATTTGCTTCCACTAGCAAACACACGCAATCACTAGCATACATCATCCATAACATGTTTTATTAACATGTTTACATCAGATCCTACCATCCATTGGTTAAATCCAAAGTTCAACCCCCCAAAGGATAATAAAGGATGAAACCTATTCAAAATTAGAGATGGAAAATAGGAAATTTGAAAACTTCTTATCGAAGAAATGGGGATATAAGATACGAATTTTTTTCCAATCAAACCAATCCTCCCGAAGTCTTCTTAACTATGTCGAAACTAAGGAAATCCCTCTGCAGTCTGTATCCAACATGAAAGGGACTTACGTGGTCTTTCATAAAAAGCATCGAAAGGTGCCACTTTGATGTTAGCTTAATGAATACTATCATATGAATACCACTAAAGAAAGTTGATTTTCCCAAGTTCCTCCAAAATCAAAAATATCCATTCTCAACCATGTATGCCTTTCTTCCTTTTTCATTTCACTTTACTGTTCTTCTTGAGTCAACACACATGAATCGACATTCCTAGGTTCTTACTAGTGTCCTATACAATGTATGGGAACTTCTATCATTACTTCCAAAAATAATCGCTGTTATCCCCTACATGGTCTTGCACTTTTTCCTTTACACCTAGGAAATGATTTCTCTATACTCCATATTTATAAGAGTTTGGTTGGGTATTTATCATTTCAAAAAATAAGACTTCTAAATTTTTAGAACATCAAATCCCAAAATCTTTGTCTTTAAAAAGTGTTATTTTTGAGTTTCTATTAAATTCAAAAATACGTGGTTACTTAACATTATTTCCTAACCTTGAGGGAAAAACTTTTAAATTCGAAGTCCAAAGCTTATTCATCTTTTTCTTCTAAATAACTTTTCAGGTTTCTATAAAAATTTGTATTTTCAAATTCTACTTTTATTAAGTTTTTCATTTCTATAAACGTATTTACCTTTTGACAATCCATTTTATTCTAAAATATCTTTAAACTATTTTTATGTGTTTCCAAAACATCTTCTTATTATACCCTACGGTCTCGTACCTTAATATATTGGAACTACTTTCTCAAATGAGAAATTATTAACGCTAAAATATTCTATGAACCTTTTGAAAGAGAATTTTATGTTTATGTGAAATTACAAGGAACTTATTTTATATTTTTCGAAATAGACTATACAAAATATGATGCTTTTCATACCATGTATATCTCTTTCATGTATTGTTTATAAATTGCACAAAACATTTTTATCGGTTTAATAGGAAATAATACCATTACACTTTTCATTCCAATAGATCAAAATATGTTTAAGTTAAATTCTTTCATGATAAATATTTTCTAATATCTAACTTACACATTTTCCTTTCAGAAAAACTCAACTTCAAAACTGTTTTAATACTCCCATAACTGCAAAAAAAATTCCTTATACTTATTAAAAATAATAAGTGTACTTTATAAGCCATTTTGTTTCTATACTTATAAATTATCTTTTAAAATACATTTTTATTTCAATTAAACGGATGTTACGTAAAACACCGTTACTACAACCCAAAAATAATAGTGTATGGATTTAGTTGAATAAATGCCAAAAAAAAATTCATATACCTATGTAAAAATATTCCTCTTGGGAGTCACTTACTATAACAATAGTTTTATAGCATATTATCTTCTTATTTTTTACGAAAACATTTACTACAACAAAAAAAGTTATAATCTACGTTTTCGATACTAGATACACTTTAGGTTTTTATGTTTAAAATCTTTGTTTACTTACAATGAAACTAGTGAGTTGCATATATATACTCCACAATTCTTCAAAAGTAATTTCAAATTTTCATTATATAAAAACCAACTTAAATTTCACACCATTCTTTAGAAACCACATATTTATTTTCTAAAAAAAGGTTAACAATGAAAATTTTCAATTCTAACAATTACATTTTTTTTCCACTTTTTCAATTTCAAAAATTTCATTTTATTGGGCTTGGCATAAAGTGGATTTTGTCCTTACTAATCTATGAGTACTTTTCTTAAATCTTGGAAATCCTATTTCCTTACTAATGTCTTCCGTTATATTTAACCTAATACTACCATTAAATCCACTTGTATGAAATATAATTTTTATAATTATCTACACATGGGTTTTCATCTTTTCTTACCAACTGAACCTATTGTACATCCCCCAATCTTTGCCTACCTCTCTTTATATTTCCACAGTCTGATCCTAAATATACAAAATCGTTTCTTAAATCCCTATCATGTATAGACATGCTCTGTGCCCTAATAGATGCACTTCAAAAGTGATACTTCACGAACTCTGTCTTCAGTTGATGAACGTGAAGAGTACAAAGAACCTCCTTTAGATGAATAACATGCTCTTCCATACTTCTTTGAAAACACCAAAACGTCGACCATGAATACCACTACGAACTTTACTTTAGGACATTTCCAAAAACATGGTTCGTTAAATCTATAGCATAAGCTAGGAAATTAGTTAGCCCAATGACCTAACCAACCACTCAAAAAATCCGTCGGGTATCCTAAATGTTGTCTTAGCAATGTTGTCATCACCTACCCTAAGCTGATGAAACCCAATGGCTAGACCAAGCTAAGAAAATACTATAAAGCTAACTAAGTGGTCGAAAAGATCATCTAGATGGATAATGGTTCTTCTTTGTGAGCTTATTCAGTTCTTATAGTTACCCTATTTCGATATGTTTCTTCTTATGAAACCTTTCTCAAAAGCTCACGGATCTGCTTGCTCAATCCCTTCCTTTCCCTAGGTGCCATATGCCCTATGGGTAATGCTATTCGCTAGCAAAATAAATCCTAAAATTAATATCTCTCTTAGGGGGGTAGTCCCCTAAACTCCTCATAGATGTCTAAAAAAATTCTGACGATAGGAACTGAATTTAACTCCGATGATGATGAATTGAAGGAAAAAAGGAAGCTCAACACAACTGACCCTTACAGGTCGCAAGAAATCTCGAGAGTTCTACTGATGTATGTCTCTAGTCTAGCGATTCTCCTCTCAAAATCTAATTAGCTCCATACGTGGATAGCCAATCCATTCCCAAAATCATCTCATATCTTGAAAATCCCAAAACATAGGCGTCACAATCAAATTCTATGCCTAGGATAAAAAAATTTCAAACCCCTACAAACCATAGACAAGTGTGCCGATCCTCATATGGGGTTTGAAACAAGGATGGGGTCTACTACTAAAGAGATGTTTAAATGCAAATTATCTACCAAAGAACTAGAGATAAAAGAGTATGATGGTCAAGAAACGAAAAGAGTCCAAATAGGAAAATCAGAAATAGAAATCAAATTTTCCTTTCTTGATTTGGTCTGCTGCTGGAAGGTCTTGTACCCAATGTCTGAACCGGTGTTGCAGGTATATTCGTCGCCTGCCCCGTTTTCCAAGGACAAATCATATTAAAGTGACCAAGCTGTCCACAACTGAAACACTTTCCCTTCATTCATGCCTTCTTACAATCTTTTGTGTAATGACAGGTCATTCTATAACGCTTACATTTCCCACTTTTCTTGATGTTCTTCTGAGGTCCTCCCTTTTTCCTCCTGTCCTTATCTTTCCAAACAGCTTCTTAAAGCATGTAGAAACCTTCTCAAGCTCCCTTTTCTACTGCTAAGATGTAGGCATAACACTCCGTCGGTCCTCCAAACCTAGCCGCCTAAACCTTTTCCCATCTTCTCAAAATAAACTCATGTCTCCTCAGAATCCTCCGTACCATAAAAAGTTCTGCCTTCTATACTAGCGAAGTCCTTGCAGATCTCAGAAAGGGGGCTGATGTGGGTGGATTAAAGGGATTTATGGCTATTAGTGTTGTATTGGGCACTTGCCCTTGCACCTATGGTACCGCAGCTCTACGGAACCGTCAGCTATTCTATGTAAAGAAAAGAGAATTTAGGCTCGAAAGAATCGAAAGAAGATTGCACTGGACTTGGAGGGGATTTTTATAGAAACTCTCTTATAATTAAAAACTATTTCTAAGAGTTATTTTCTTAAAATACTTTTCAAAAGAAGTTACTTTTGGAAAATATTTTTACTTTTAAAATAAAGTTTTAGGAATCCTGCAACCTTAGGCTCTAATACCAAGTGAAACACCCCACACCCCTTAATATACCCAAAAGGACACATTAAAAGGTGTGGTGCATTGTAGGTTTAACTGAAACTAACAGAGACTAAGATTCACTAGACAAAAATAAGTAAAAATAGCGGAAACTAAGAAAATAACTTATTTTAAAACAAGACTTCATAATTGTTTTATAAATCAAATAAGTTAAATATCAAATACACATATATGTCCCAAAACCATGAAATCCCTTGATTATCTCAAAAATCAGAGCACATAATATCCCTCATTATAAACCATTACATAGAAAAAGCTAAAGCTAGATAAAAGAAATACATGGTAGAGATCTTCTCCATGAAGCCCCTGAGCAACTGCAAATTACTTCCCTCTCCCTTGATTGCTTATGGAGGAAAAAGGGAAAGTATCTTTAAGAAAAGCAATAGAATTTACAACAATTCTAGTATATAAAAGGAAGAAAAAGAAATAGAAAAGAGAGAAACTAGAAATAAATACGAATAAACTATCTCTTAATTGGTAAGATAGGTTCACTTTCATTGTTTGCAACCTTGATAACAGCTTTGATTAGGTTGAAGTCCTAATTCTACCCTTTGATCGGCCTGCTACCCTTTAGAATCTACTATGGACCGGACGTTTCTCTACATAGTAGACTTTGGTGTCTACGAAAGACACACTTACTAAGCGCTTGGAACTTATAAAGATCACTGAGCACCAAAATGGAAGTCGCACACGTAACTGCCACCATGCCCATGCTACCTTTTGCTCCCTCTTTTGACCTTTTATTTACCCTTGATAGCATAAGCATGACCCTCGCCTCACTTCAGGATTATGTAAAGCACGTCGTCTCACTTCAAGGTTGGTGAAGCACCGTGTCCATAGAAAAATAGGGGAAATTCTGTTGGTACTGGTCCCATTCAAACAATAATATAGTTTAACCCCTTGTTCATACCCCTTTGATTTGAACTACCGTAGATTGACCATTTACTACCACTATAAGCATAAGCATACCCCTTGCCACACTTCAGGATTATGTGAAGCACCTCGTCTCACTTCAGGATTATGTGAAACACCGTAAACATAGAAATATTAAGGGAATGCTATTTGGTACTGGTCCTACTTTTATCTTTGCTTATTAACTTAGATAAATTATTTAAATAAGCCTTTATTTTTATCAATTAATATTATTGCTTATTAATTTATCGTATATCCTAAAATAAGCACCATAGTTTCCATAGTTTACCAAAGTTTTCATAGTTTATCGATTTATAACTTACGTTATAATCATGCTTATTACTTAATCCAAGGTCTAAGTGTGAAAATAAGCTTCTTTCTTCTTTTGTTATTTTGAGTTATAATTCTACGTTATAACTAATCCAATCTTCTTAATAGAGTCCAATTAATATCATAATTAAGCATAATTTCAGTCCAATTAATGTCATAATAAAGCATAATTTCATTCCTATTCCAATTATATTACAGTCTTTGTGATTTACATCTCCTATTCCATTATTTCAGATTTCTTACAGTTTAATCCTATTTTGCGTTAATCTATTCTAATCCATATGCGATGAAGGAGAAGGAGAGTAAAAGAAAACTGAAAATAAAAGAAAATCCAAAGCGTAGGAGGAAGATGTAACGTATAAATAACAATAAATAAATTAAAATACTGTACATAAACTGTAATTAAATGGGTAAAGTTATAGTTAATAGAAATAAACTAAAATTAACTAACAAGAATAGCCAGAAGGAATAGATTGAAAATAATTCTAAAAACTGTAAATAAGTTACTAAAAAGGTTATTCCAAAAATCATAGTTAAACTACAACTATTGGAAACCCTATTATTTTAAGTTACTTAAAAATATAAATAATTACAATCACCCGCCTCTGGTCCTTAGCTCTTCCTTTTAGGCCTTCAGGATCCACTTGGGATTGTTCAATATTTTTATTTAAAATGGTTTTGTTACTCGAAAATTATTCCGCTAAGGGTCCTTCCCGAATAGGTGAACCCAATTGGAGAAAAACTTAAAATAAGAAAAAATGTTAGGCCTAGGGTTCTATTTATAAGGATAGTAGTGGATCTCAGACTGTTGGATTTGGGGATTGAATATGATGCAACCACGTCATAGACTTAATAAGAGCCATCGAATGCAAGAGTGGAAGGACCGAATTGAAATAAAGAATGCAAATGACATGTAAAGTTGGCTAAATATATGCTCATCGTTTGAACGAACGTTAGTTCGTTCGCCCCAAACAGAGCAGGCATGTCGACCGGAGCGGTCGACCGCCCTGTGCCCAGGTCGACCGACCAATTACCAGGCCTATATACATATATACATATACATATATATATATATATACATATACATATATATATATATATATATTGTTTAATTCATATCTCGTTCATTTAGCTCGGATTCTAACGTTCTATATATGGAAATTGATGAGAAAAATACCACGGACACAATGGTGCAACTCTCGTGACTTAATTTTGATAATTTCATAAAGTTATTTTATTATTTAGTTAATTAACGAATTAATTATTACAGGCTAAATTTCGGGTTGTTACAATTTATATCTAATTAATCATTTTAATTAATGATATTTATAGTTAATTAATCGATTTAACAAAAGTTATTTAAGTAATTAGCTATTATAATAAAGTTGATTTAATCAACCGATTTAATGCTAATAAACTGATTTAATAAAGATATAAAAGTTAATTTACCAATGCTGTAAAAATTCGAAAAATAATTATCTATTTTATCAAAGATAATGGATTCGTTTATTTAAAATAGATTTTAAATGTGATTAATTATCTTTTGGGATATTTGATATTGTTTTCAAGTAATAAAAAGGAATTGGAACTTGATTATTAAGATGTTAAGTTGGATAATCTTCTATGTGTTCGGCCTGATGTTGGTTTACGCCTTCGGGGTCGTGCACTTGAAAATTATTCTCTTAACGTTTTAGCAATCGGGAACTGATTGTAAAAGTGTTACCAATATGGAAATCAAGCATAAGTTCAGTTTAAAAAAAATTAATGTTCAATTTTGGTTATAGAACAATAGTTCTGTAATCGATATCGCTTATATGCAAAGGATCTAGTCATGCATTTAACACTAAAGATTGAGGCTTGGACTCGTTTCTATCTTGGAAGTTAAAAATGTCATCAAGGTGATGCCAGAGGTAACACTACCTCAACTTGCTCGGCTTCATTGTCAGTCGAGAGATAGGACTTGTTTGGAACCAACCAGTAGTGGTAAATATATGAAATTTAATTTCCATATGCAATCATTTTAATTATCCCAATAGTTGATCTATTAATTATCAGATTCAGCTTTCTTCTTGGTATTTCATCACCTCAAAAATGATTTTCTACTTAATCGAGCTTTGTTATTCCTTGTCCAAAATCATTGAACCCATTATGCGAGTGGGGGCCAAGCAATGTAGGATTACTCCCATCAAAAGGGTATTTTCACATCTCATCTATTTTTGATTCGGTTGTGCACTTAGATATGGAAATATTTGGATACTTGGTACAGGTAGGGTCCGGCTTGAAGGTTTCCAAGAAGTGTCATGGAGTATATGAGCTTCTAATAAGTATATTACTAGAGGTATACTCCAAGGGGTATGCATCTTTCTAGTCATTTGTTGGAAAATTTCCTTTCCATATTTGATTCGAATCCCTGAATCTGTTTACCCTTAAATTGGCACAAGTATATCTAACCCTCATCATGGCATTTAAGCATTGATTTAGACCATTTTATCAAGTTGGACTGTACCTTATTCAGTCCATTCTATCAAGATTGGATTGTTACTTTATTTGGTCTATTCTATCAAGTTGGACTATTCTCCTTGTTCTATCCATTCTGTCCAGTTTTGATTTTACTCTGTTTATTCCATTCTTTCAAATCTAATTTAATATTATTTATGCTTATTCTTATTTGGATTTGTTTATTGATATTTATTTCTACTCTTCCTTATATATATCTTATTCTTGTGAGGTAAAAACACGTTCTAGGTTAGCAGCGTCGTCTCGCAGAACTTTTATACATGCCCCATTATTTGAATTATCACATGGTGGTATTTTCAAACTGATCCCGAAGTTATTTTATAATAATGATTGGGTTAGACCGAGTATCTCCTAAGTTGTCCATGGTGTTATGGAGGTCTTGAAGTGGAGGTAAAGATTCTCCTATTGTAGTATTTTATTTTTTGCTGTATTATATAGTATACCTATCGGCAATTATTAGGTCAGGAATTTATAATTGGCCAGCTGATAAAGTTTCTTTTAACTCTGATATACTCTGTTTGGAGTGACAGTTTCTACTGTCCTTGTTATATTATATGTTGTTGATTCCATTGTGAGATTATATTATTCTCTATTCTATGTTATTTTCTTTTTATTTAACCTAACTATCTGCCCTTTTATTGATTGAATACAGGACACTAGAACATAGTGGTAGTGTTCGGTGTCGATTTTCGATGGTCAAAAAAGAAGGTCAGTACAACATGGTATCAGAGTGCGTGATTAAGCGAGAACCCTGGCTTTGGTATGGTTGGCTCATTAGGGATAGGGTGACTGACACTCTAGAATAAGTTTGAGGGTATTATATATTCGAGGGCATATTTGTTAATGTTATAAAAACGTATTATGTTAATTGGTCTATTAAGTTTTTTATGAATTTTGGTCAAGATGTGGGACGCCATGGTATCGATAGGGGTTTCTAAACACTTGACTAAGGCCAACAGACACGGTATTGAATTTTTGAAAATTTGGAAAATTAAATATTTTTCATAGGGTTATATTTTATATACATGTATAAAGGAATAATTTTCAAATTTTATAAAGTTATAAAATGTGTTGGTTTAAATGTGATAATATTTATTTATTATCACTACTGTTTGTTTGGTTACGTTTAACTTAGTTTAGAAGCGTTGACTGTTGTTTGTTAATTGATAAAATGGTGCTTGGTTTATTTAGGAGCATTTATCGCTTTAATTTAAAATGAACCCTTTGCGAATTAATTTTCACAATTTGATTATAAAGGTCTTCGGAGAAAATGTTAACTTGAAAATTCACCTTATAGTAAAAGTGAGTTAAGGATTGAACTTTAATAAAAAGTTGTAAATATAGTCTAAAGGGAAAAATAAAAATTTAGATAATAAAAATTTAGATAATAAAAATTAGAGAAAATTAGATTGTAATAAAGAAGAATTATTACAATATGAAATGATTTTTATATCAAGAAATTTTTATATAAATTTAGTTTTTAAAGCATGTTTTAAAAAGAATTTATGGACGTAAATTGTAGGATTTTTGAAAATAATTTCAAAGGTTTTTGAGAAATGAAATAGTAGCACTTTTGAAAGTGATTGAAAGTAAGAATATTTTGGAAAGTAATTTTAAATGGAATGCATTTTCTTTGGGATATTTAGAAGGAAATTTTTTCGTTTGGTTTGTGGTAATCTTAATAAACGTCTAAAATATGATCAGATGTTTATTTTGGCAAATGTTGCGAGGTACTTAGTAAATTATTCTCTTTATCATTATGCGATTGAAACGAATTCAATTTTCGAATAAACCCAAAGTAAGTTTCAATAAATAAATCATTTGAAGTTATTATACATAAAAATATATGCAATATGCTTTCAAATATGAGTTTTGGAAATTTAAATCGGGTATTTAATTTTTAAGTTCCCATAAAGAGGATCGATTTTAAAATTAAAAAAGGTATTTCTGATAAGAAATTATTTTGATAGGTAAGATTTTCCCCTTAAATAAGATAGGGGATAATTTAACACTGGCAAATTAGGTTAAATTAAATAAGATAGTATTGATAAACACTGTTGTATTATAATCATATATTTGATTAAAACATTGAAGTTGTGTAAACTATTTGTTGTTTGGGTCAACCCATAGATATTACTCAGTATAACATGCTAAGTTAAAAGGTTTAATAGGTCGATCCAGTTTTAAGAAAACTATAATTTGATTTGATTTCCATTTAAATCTTTGAAAAGATTAAAATAAATTTTGTATGTACTCTTAAGATATAGAAGAGTTTTATGTAAGTAAAAAAAGAGGAACAAGTTACTATTTGATGTTTTATAAAGAAATAACTTTATAAAAAAAATATGGGTGAGAATTCATGACATAATCCATAAATAATTTTAGTATTGAGTAAAATACTAAGTGAAATAGAATTTTTTTAATATAATTAAGAAATTAATAAAATATAGAGTATAACTTTCCATTTTGTCCAAGTTAGTTTGGATAATCTTCAAAGTAATAACCAAAGGCTATTGAGCAAAACGGTACGCTTAGATTATTATCTATATTTTTGGACAATCAAGAAAGTTTTGAACCTAAGTTAAAAAAAATTAGGCATTTGACATTTCAAAAAAATGTTAATTGATAAGTTTTACCTTATGGAATTTGATTGATCGTTAGCATTAGTTTATTCCTTAATGGAATTTGATTGATTTGATTTAATTGAATTAAATTGATTAGTTGTATGATTTCATACACCATTGTCCATAAAGTTTAAATTGAGTTGGGATCGATCAAGAAATGCTCCAATTGAGCTGGAATCGATCGTTGTGAAAGATGATAGTGCAAATTCCTTGCTCTCCAAATTTCATGAAATTCCAATGCGTAATTTTTGAGATATGATCAATCTAAGTTTGCCTATTCAAATGTAGGCTGGTGGTTACATGTCCATTATGAATTTCGTTTTCCATATCGATCAATTACATATCCATCATCCCATATCCATCGCTTTCGTATCGATCCAAGTTATGTGCTGTGTCCATATTTTACGCTCCATCTCGATCGCTTCTTTCATATCGATCGATATGAATGTGATCGATACGAAATGGCTCCTTGCTGCTTTTCGTATCCACCTAGCATCCTTTCTTCACATCGGTCCCATGCGCTGTAGAAGAATATGTTTCGTATCCATCCTATACTCTATTTACTTGTACCAATTCTCTACTTCCTCCTTCGTATAGATCTCGGCCCCTCTCTTCGTATTGATCCGATACCATCGATCGATACAAAACCTATCGATATTAATTTTAATCGACCCAAAGCAAATGCACAAAAAAATGTGTGTATTGTCCTTATCCATATCCATCCTGATCGATACGGAAGCGTTGATATGGATGCATCGATCTGAGTTAAACAACCATGTGATCGATACGAACTGGTTTTCCATGAATATTGATCCATCCATAACTTGAGCGTACGAACTCTGAATGGCCTAAAATTTGAAGTGTAGCCTCAACAAGCCTTGTTTCTCATTCCCAATCGATCTCACCTTGACTGGAGCTTGAATTTTGACGATATCGATCATAGCCATATTTTCAATCGATCTCTAATCTTGATACCCATCCTTTTAGCTAATTTGTTGATATCCCGGCCTTAAGCAAAAGGCAGGGTAACATTTTTTCACCAAAACAAGCCTTGTGTTACGAAGGTGTGTTTTTAAAAGCCTTAAACCCGACATCCAAAGTCCATATTCCGTCCATAGCCATATCATCCTATTAATAATCCAATCCATTACCCAGCTATCCAATCCATTACCAAGCTATCCTATCCAAGTTCCATTGCCATATCCTTATTCAAATCCATGATTGCTCTGAGTCAATATCTGTTTCCGAATCAAGTAACCGAATTCTTAGCCAACTCTATATCCATCTGAACCTAACAACCGAGTTCTAATCTATCCATATCCAGTAACCAACAATCAATTCCATGACCTCTCTAGGCCGATATCCAAATCCATGACCGCTCTAGGCCCATAGCCAAATCCTTAGTTGTTCATAGCCAATATCTGAACCCATAACCTCTCTAGGTTCTTGCCAAGCGTATTCCATATTCGACAACCTGTATTAATTAATGCCTTGGCATAAGTCCTAGATCGACGGTGATCCTGGTTTAGTGTCCCTAAACGCTAAGTAGCCGTGGCTTAAGTCTTAAGCCGAATCTTGGTCTCTCCGGACCCTTTCCGAGCATGGTCTATACTAGACGACCTGAATAAGTCGATTCGCGACATTCAGGCAAAGCGACTTGCCCCTTGCTAGGCACAATACATACCCAATAACCTTTTACCAAAAACCAAATAAAAATCCAATCAAAATTCAATCCTAAATCCAGATCTAATCGAAAAACCAAATATCCATATTCAAAATCCAAACCAAGATTCAAACCAAAAGACAAGCAACCAAAATAAAGTTCAAACTAAAAAATCAACAAAACCTAGAGTCCAAACCAAACTCTAAAACCAAACCAGAAAAAGCAAATATCCAAACCAAAACGAAAAGGCAGATTTCACAAACTAGAGCATGATGATTTATCATCATATCAGAGCATGCCTAGGGGCTATCTCCATCCCCGTACATGAGTAAGCGACTTAGTCATCTTCCTAGAGTTGTCTACTTATTCCATACCATCTTGATTAATCGATGACCAATCGACCATCATTCATAGGGCTCGCGCCATCGTCATTTGAGGTAGACGGTGGTTCCTTCTGTTCTACCACCGCATTCCGAGTCATGACATATTGCTGCAACTGACCACTCCTTACATGCCCCTCGATTATATCCTTTAGATGCCTGCAGCCGGTAGTATCATGCCCATCTAGGTCATGAAAGAGTCAGTGCCTTCCCGATGTCCTCTCTCGTTTCAAGGTTTCCCTCCTTACCGGCCTTCGGTAAGGAAGGCGACTCGAGTTTCCATATATATCTGTTCCAATGTCTCATTCAATCCCGTGTAAGTGGAGAATTTTGGTTCTCTCCAGCACTTCCTTGCCTTGCTAGAATCTTCATCCGACTTCCTCTTCCCTTTATCCTTATCCTAACCCGAGCTCTTAGTGGATGGTCCTCCATCCTTAACCACATTCACCACCTTTGGCTTTGTATTCAAGCTAGAATCCTCCTGCCGAAGGAACCTTTCGACCTCATGAAAGAATTTCCCGAGATCCATCGATGGATCCCACATCAATGATTTCTTAAAAACCGAGTCATCCCTGACTCCTAACATTGCCGCCATTAAAGCCATTGATAGATCCAGCCAATCCACCAAAGACGCCTTATTAAACTCGGTTAGAAAGTCCTAAGCGACTCTCTTGTTCTCTGCTTGACCGATGTCAATGACATCACATTCTTCGGCTTCTTGATGTAAACCAAAAACTACTTTAGAAATCTATCCACCAATTCTGTCCATGTCCTGATAGAACCATTTTCCAACTGCCTGAACCGCATAACAGCTATATCTATCATGTACAAGGGGAAATATCGGGCCATAACCTCCTCCGATGCACCTAGCACTTCCATGTGTCTTGTATACCTCATTAAATGATTGGTAGGATCCATCCTACAGGTTTATGCTTCCAAAGTAGGTATCTTAAACTATGGTGGATTCCTAGTCACCCTGATGTTATGGATAAATTAACTCTTGTTTACTCCATCCAGATCTCTGTTTATCGAACCTCTATTCTTGGTTCGCCTGATAATTTCTACCAATCCAGCATTGTCCGTCAATAGTTTTCTCCTGTCTTCATTTCTTAACTTTCCCCCAAGTCCTCGAGGGAATTTTGGTACGTACTCCTCGTCACATACTCCTGTATTCCTTCTAGCACCATGTTGTGCAGTGTCACCTGGTATTCCTTGATGAATCGGTCTAGCATTACACGGTGGTGTACCCCTGAGTCTAGGTCCATCCAAATTGATAGTTGTTTGCTGATTGAGGGTTGCCCCTTATTAAACAACTCCATCTGATTGCTTATTGAGTTCGTCTGATCTAGCTCCGTGGATCCGACTTCTTGCACCTCCTGTTGCTCCAGACTGTTCGGACTGTTTGAGAAGATTCTACTTCATCTCCTCCTGCCTTTTCAGCAGCCACTCCTGCATAGAATCCATCGTAGTCTGGATCTCATCCCTCACAATGTAGATGGACGCCTGATCTGTTCCAGCTCGGAAGGAAGCCTCTTGACTTCCCTCTTGATTACTCCTTTCTGGTAATGTCCTTCTAGTTGATTGCCTAACCATGGTTCCTCCTATATTCGATTCTTTAGCTTTCCAAATCTGAACTTCAAATTCAATATAGTGGTTGCTAGTATTCTTGGTGAAAGCACCAAAGTGTTTGTGCCAAAAATGGTCACCAACCCCAAAAGTAGTGAAAGCACCAGTGTTTACACACAAGCACTTAGTATTTAGTCACATATCTCAGATCCAGATAATGTAGAGAGTAAAATAAAGAAATAACAAAATTAAAAATGAAAGAAATAACAGAAGAAATAATATATATATATATATATATATATATATATATATATATATATATATATAGTGGTTTGGCTACCTCTGGCCTACGTCCACTTAGAATTGATCCTTTTATTTCATTTATATTATGTTTACAGTTATTATCTTTTGAATACCAATAACAAGAATAGTAGAGTTTGGCCAAAAGAGAAGAAGAAGATCCCTTTTTAGTTGCCATGGAGGTTCTATTTATAGGCGTGAGGCTAGAAATATCTATCGTGAGTCTCGGAATAACATTTCTCATGTGTAGGTGGGCATACACAATTGATCTGGAGTCGTTTGGGATCGAACCATGTCACCTTCATATCGATCAAGAAATGCTCCGATTGAGCTAGGATCGATCATGGTGAAAGATGATAGTGTAAAGTCTTTTCTCTCCAAATTTCATGAAATTCCAATGCGTAGTTTTTGAGATATAATCGGTCTAAGTTTGCCTTTTCAAATATAGGCTGGTGATTTTGTATCCATAAAGAATTTCATATGCACCATATTCTGTATCCATCAATTACGTATCCATCCTCTCGTATCAGTCGCTTTCGTATCGATCTGAGTTACGCGCTATGATCCGTGTTTTAAGCTCCATCTCGACCGCTTCTTTTGTATCCATCGATACGAATGTGATCGATATGAAATGGCTCCTTGTGGCTTTTTGTATCTATCCAGCATCCTTCCTTTGTATTGGTCCCATGTGCTCTAGAAGCATATGCTTTCATATTCATCATGTACTCTTTTTTCTCGTACCGAAGCTCTACTCTCTCCTTCGTATCAATCTCTGGCCCTTCTCTTCATATCGATCTAATGATCGATATGAAACATATTGATATGAATTGTAATCGATCCAAAGCAAATGCACAAAAGAATGTGTGTTGTCCATATCCATCATGATCGATAAAAAAGAATCTATACAAATGCATCGATCCGAGTTATACAACCACGTCCATTTTGATCGATACAAAAGTATCAATATGAACCAGTTTTCTATGAATATTGATCCATCCATAACTTGAGCTTATGAACTTTGGTTGACCTGAAATTCGAAGTGTAGCCTCACCGAGCCTTTTTTATCATTCCTAGTTGAACCCACCTTGATTGGTCCAATTTTGACGGTATCGATTATAGCCATATTTCCAATCGATCTCTAATCTTCATATCCATCCTTTTTAGCCAATTTGTTGATATCCCAGCCTTGACCAAAAGGCGAGGTAACATAAATAGTTGGATTTTTGAATTTAATACCTTAAATTCAAATATAATGATCATTTAAATATTTTAATTGTTTATTAAATATTAATTAAATGGATATAATAATTTTATTTAACTCGATTTAAATTAATAAATAATAATGGTGAATCATTTGGCCAATTTATTTCCAATAACTAATTGCTCGAATATAATAAATAATGACAAAAATAAAAGTGTAATAAAAACGACCTTAATCTTTAATAATGTATTTTTAGTTTAATTTATATGACTTTTATCTAATAATTAATTTGGAAAAATATTGAAATTATTCGTTTGACGATTTATCGACAAATGATGGTATTTTGGAAATTTCATAAAATAAATAATCTGTGTAATTCACCGTTGATTTATGATCATGCTGCATATTAGTGCGTGATTATATTTTTATTTCGGTCACTCGTGGCTCGTACGTGAACGAAATATTATTTAGCGGGTTACTATAAATAATTCATTTAAAAAACCATTATAAAATCAGATCAAAACTCAATTTTTAAATAACGATTTGACGTCATGGGAATTTTGGCGGCTGGAGAAATTTTTGTCATGGAAAAGGTGAACATAATCATTTTGTTTTTTATATCTTATTTTATTTGGTTATAAAAATCAGAAGAGGTATTCACTTAGCCATTTTTTTATGAAGGAAATTCTCATTACCTAATTCATACTTTTAGTCATTCTTCCTCCTTTATTTTTCTTCCTAGTACAAAAACAAAAACAAAATTATTAGCCGATGCCTTAAGAAATCAAAATCAAATTGTTTGGTGAACTAAAATTCATAAAACAATTATCTTTGAGTTTGATTCCTTTAAATATTTGTTCCTGTACCCATTTAGAAGTGTTCGTTCTTGTTAGGGGATGGCCGACGCCGAATAGAGGATCTAGGTTATTAATTCGTGCTCTATTCAAGAGGATTAGGTAGTACATTTTTAGTGAAGTATAATTGTGGGTTGATGGGTGTGACATCGAGCTACAATATTTGAATATGCATCAGGTCGCATTTCATTTCCTGAGGTCGAGGTCATCGAGTTGGTGTGGGATGTGGTCGGGGAAGAAAGCTGTTGGCGCGATCAGATTGAGGTTTAGTCGAGTGTAGATGGAGATTTGGCCGTGGGTGCATTCATGAAGGAGGGGATGTCTGTGCACAATTTTGAGAAGCATGGGGAAGAAGAAAGGATGGACCATGGGTATACTAGTAAATTATTGTAAAGTTATTTTAATATTTAATTTAAATATATCGATAACTTCTAAAATCCAAATCTCACTCATAAGAGGTCGGATTTGAACGCCATTTGTTGCATTGGACTCGTGCCATCAAGATATTCATGATGGAATTGGTTTGGTTAGATTTGGAGTAAGTTAAAATTAGGCTAAAATCAGATGTCCGTTCGGTTTTAGTCCGAAACCGGAAAGCTTCGACGAAAACTGGAATCAATATGAGTTTAACACACATTTTATTCTATTATATCATATTAATGATGTTATAAATATTTATTGATTGTATGGATGTTAGTTAAGTTGTTTGATTTACCTGTTTGGTTTAATTTCCATTTGGAAAATGGATGATATTTCAATTTGATCGTATAAACCCATATGATTATATATGTATTATCCACAACCATTGTTTTGCAGGAAAAATCTGTAGAGAGACCCAAATAGGGTTTCTCGCAAAAAATTATTTATTTACATCCATAAGCTATTATTGATAGTTTATTAAAATTAATTTCCAATATTTCATTTAATTGTTTAAATGTCGTTATAGCGATTTTCGCTATACCGTCGTTTAATGAATTTCATCCCTAACACCCTATCGTATGAACTTGTGTTCCTGATAAAAAGAACATTGAAAATTTATTAATCAATTTGACTAATGATTATTTAGATTAATTAATATTTTAAATTAACTAATTTGAGATTAATTAACCATTTAATAAATGACGGTTAAAGTTGGTTTATCTTTAGATTGAATTAATCATTTCTGCTAGTGTTGTTTTATACTTAATTAATCATTTTAAACTAATGGTTATTTGAGTTTAATTAATTAGTTAATTATTTTAATTAATAATATTGAAGTTTAAGTAATTTATTAACTAATTAATTTATGATAAATGAAATTAATAATCTTTTTAATTAATGATATTTAAAAGTAATTAATCATTTTAAAATAATGGTATTGAATTTAATTAATCATTTTAGCTAACGATTGTTTCTTATTTAATTAATTGTTTTCACTAATGAATTTTAGAATTTAGTTAAATCAGACTAATTAATGATGTTTATAATTAAATAAATCATTTTAACAAATGATGTTTTAATTAATGGGTTTAGGTAACGCGGTTTGAATTTAGTCCGATTAATTTATGATTATTTTAAACTTCATTCATTGTTTTAATTGATGGAATTTAAAATTACTTATAATATTAATTAACGATGTTGGAGATAAATTATTCATTTAATTAATGACTATTTAAATTTAACAAATCCTTTAAATTAGTTGATTTAATACAGATGATTAAAGTAAATTAACTAATATAACAAAAGTTGGTTTAATCAACTATTTAAAGTCAATAAACTGATTTAATACAGGTTTTAAAAATAATTTGCCAATGCTTTAAAAGTGTTTGGAAATAAACATGTATTTTATTATAGATAATGAATTGTTTATTTAAAATGATTCAAAATGTAATTAATTATCTTTCAGGATAATTAATATATTTTTAACATATAATAAGGAATTAAAACTCGATTATTGGGATGATAAGTTGGATAATTTTATGGATGTTCAATCCGATGTTGGTTTTGGCCTTCGGGTTCGTGCACTTGGAAAAATTAACATTTTAACAATATGGAACTAATTCCTAAAGTGCTTTAACAATACAGAATATCAAATCAAAAAGTTCAAGTAGTTTTTCAAAAAGGAAATTTTTTGATTCGTTTATGGAAAGGAATTATTTCTGTAAAGAGAATCACTTATATGGAAATGATTTATGTGTATAGTTTGCACTAAACACTGAAGAAGTAGACTTGTCGCTATTTCGAAAGTTAAGAATAACCATATGGCATGATTTTGTGGTAACACTACCTTGACTTGTCCGGTATTTTTGTTTACCCCAAAATAGTACAAGTTTGAATTCAAAGAGTGGCGATGAGTATACGAGATTTAATTTCCACATACAGTCGTTTTAAGTCCTCGATAGTTGGTATCTAAGCTATGGTTACTTCAGCCACTTTATTTCATCACCCTAAGATGATGTGTTGCTCCATTGAACTTTGTTATCCTTTGTTGGAAATGACTAAAACCAAAGAGCGAGGGGGAGCTAAGCTATGTAGGGTTGCGCCCATTAGGGTATCTTCACATCCACTATAGATTGGATTCGGTGGTTCGCATTGAGATGTGAAATATCAGATAGTCGGTAACAGTTGGTGGGGTCCGACTTTGTGGTTTCCAAGAGCCATCGGAGTTCTCAAGTATATTTCTAGAGGTATACTTTTAGCGAGGAGGAAGCACCCTCTTAGTTATTTTTTGTGGAAAATTTACTTTCCTTATTTAATTCAAAAACACTGATTTAGTTTTAGCTTTAAATTGCCACGAGCACAGCCAACTCCTCATCACGGCATTTATATGTTTTAGTCCATTCTATCGATTTTGGACTATTACTTTATTTAGCCCATTGTATCGGTTTTGGACTATGACTTTATTTAGCCCATTCTATCTAGTTTGATCTGTTACCTTATTTAGTCCATTCTATCAAGTTGGACTGTTTTCCTTGTTCTAACCATTCTGTCCCGTTCGGATTTTACTCGATTTACTTTCATTTATTCAAATCTGCTTTAATATTATTCATGCTCAATCTTGTTTGGATTTGTTTCCTGATATATTTTTTTCTCTTGCTTGTATGAATGTTATTCTTGTGAGGTGGAAACCCATTCCGCATTAGCGGCGTGGTCTCGTAGAATTTTTATACACATTCCCTATTATTCGAGTTATCTCACACTGGTATTTCCAAACTTATCCAAGTGTTATTTATTTATAATGCTCGGGTCGGACTGAGTATTTTTCCTGGTTAGCTTTGGTGGTATGGGATTCATGAAGGGAGATGAAGATTCACCCGTTGTAGTATTTTATTTTTCTGCTGTATTATATAGTATAACTGTCGGCATCTATAAGGTCAGGATTTTATAACTATCCAAGTGATAAGGTTTGTTATTAACTTTGATATACTCTATATGTTTGGAGTGGCAGTTTCTACTGTCCTTGTTATACTACATGTTGTAGTTTCCGTTATGAGATTTTTTTTCACTGTTCTTTTCTTTTTATTTACCCTAATAATCTGCCATTTGTCAATTGGACATGCAACATTGGAAAACAGTGGCAGTGTTCAGTGTCGACTTTCGATGGTCAAAAAGGTGTGTCATTACATTTGGTATCAGAGCTGAAGGTTAAGCGAGAACATTGGCTTTGGTAGGATTTGGCTTATTAGAGATAAGGTAAGCGACATCCTAGAATGAGTTTGAGAGTATTATATATACGAGAGAGTATTTGTTAATGTCTGTGCATTTAAAGCGCTTGGCAAATTCAACACGGTTGGGGTGCAAAAAGTCATAGTAGGGATATAGCGAGAATATAGAGGGATATAGCGGATAACTTTAAAATAGTATATAAAACCCGTAGTTAATGTTTTTACATATATATAAATGGTAATGAAATATAAATTTAACATTCAATTGAATTATAATTAAAACATAAATAATTTTAAATAAAAACATGTGCGAATATACTATAAATAAACATAAAACTGTTGTATAATATAATTGAATTTAGTAGAATATTAGAGAAATTTCATTTTTGAAAATATATTAAAAATACAATTAACCAAATTAATTTCATAATTTTTATAATGTATATATATCATTTTTTGATTCATTTCTATTAAAGAAGTTATAGCGAAAATAGCAGAATGTAGCGGGAATAAGGGGATATAGCGGAAATAGGGAGGCTTAAAGTGGAAAGGCAATATTTGGGGCTATATGGAAAAATTGTAGCGGCAAAAATCCGCAATGAGATATAGCAGGATTATAGCGGGGTAATAGCAGAGCATTAACTGCATATGTTAATGTTATAAAAACGTATTATGTTAATTAGTCTATTGAGTTTTTATGAATTCTGGTCGAGACGTGGGATGCCACAGCATCGAAAGGGGTTTCTGAACACTTGACTAAGGCCAACGTACGTAGTATTGAATTTTTGAAAATTAAATATTTTTTCTAGGATTATATTTTTTATATATAAAGGAAAGAATTTCAAAAAAAATTATAGTTATCAAGTGTATTGGTTTAAATGTGATAATATTTACTTATTATCACTATTGTTTGCTCGGCTATGCTTAATTTAAATAAGCATTGACTGTTGTTTGTTAATTGCTAAATTTTTCTCAGTCTAGTTAGAGCAATTATCGTTTTGATTTAAAACGAAACCTTTGTGAATTAATTTTCACGATTTGATTGTAATTTGTTTGGAGAAAATGTTAGCTTGAAAATTCACCTTTTAAATAATGGTGAATTAAGAATTAAACTTTATATATAATCTAAATAATAGGATAAGATATCTAAAGAATAGAAAATGGGGATAATTCTTTTATAACAAAGAAGGATTATTATAATATGTAATGATTTTTAAATAAAGAAAGTTTTATATAAATTTAGTTTGAAAAACATGTTTAAAAAGGAGTTTATAATCTAAATCCTGGAATTTTAAAAAAATAACTTCAAAGGAATTCTTGAGAATTGAAATAGCTACATTTTTGAAAGTATATAAAGGTAGAAATATATTGAGAAGTAAATTTTAAATGGATCGTGTTTTCTTTGGGATAATTAGGAGGAAATCGTGTCGATTAGTTTTGAGATAATCTGAAAATCTTCTAAGTGGCTATCGGATGTTTGCCTAGGCAAACATGTTGAATACTTAGTAAATTGTTCTCGTTGTCATGGTGCGATCGAAATGAGTTCAAATCCTTATAAATCCAAAGTGAGTTTTAAAAAATAAATTGTTTAAGTTATTATATATAAAAATATATGAAGTATGCTTTCAAAGGTAAGTTTTAAAATTAAGACCGGGTATCTAATTTTTAAATTCCCTTAAATAAGGAATTGTTTTCCAAAACAAAAGGTATTAGTAATAAGAGATTGTTTTGATGAATGGATTCACCCCTAAGATAAGCTAAGGGACAAATTAGAAACAACTAAATTAGGTTAAATGAGATAGGAAGGTTTTGATAAACATTGTTTTTATTGAAATCTTGTAGTTGTTTAAAAATCTAAGTAGTACGAACTACTTGTTGATTGGGTCGACCCATAAATATTATTTGTTTTAACACTATATGATGAAAAGGTTAATATGTTGACTTGGTTTTAAGAAATCATAAATTAATTTAATCTCCATTTGGATCTTTGGAAAAGTTAAAAATAAAATTCATATGTACTCTTAGGATATAAAAGAATATTATATAAGTAAACAGAGGGAATAAGTTATGATTTGATGTTTTATAAATAAATAACTCTATAAAATATTTTTTTGAAAAATTTTGGTGAGAATTTATTAAATAATTCATAAATGATTTTAGTATTGAATAAAATACTAAGTGAAAATATAAGTGAATTAGAAATAATATATAATTAAGAAATTAATAAAATATAGACTATAACTTTCCATTTCGTCCAAGTTAGTTTGGATAATCTTCTGAGTAATAACTAAAATCTGATGTGCAAAAAGGTACGCTTAGAAAATTATATATTTTTGGACAATTAAGAAAGTTTTGAACCTAAGTTAAAATTTGTTTGTTAGTCATTTGACATTTTGAAACAATGTTGAGTGGATAAGTTTTCCCTGGTGGAATTTGATTGACTATTGGTATTAATTTATTGCTTCACGAATTTTGATTGGTTGAATTGAATTGATTGGCTATGTAATTTCATATAACATTGTCTGTAAAGTTTAAATATATAGATAATGGATTTTGAATCATTTTTATTAGCACCTAAATCCCGATGATTTTGAAAAAGTTGATTTCTGAAGATGTTTGGAAAGGAAATGATACTTATTCACTCTAGTTGATGCTTTAGGAGAAACCGGAATACAATGGGATGCTCTATGTTGTTTTGATTCTAGAGTTTCACCATCATTTATTTGGAGGGATCCCCTCCTTGTCATTTTGATTTTTGAGCCGTGATTTCTCTCGTTTGATAAATTCAAAAATAAAATTTTGAAATGAAAAATCCGGGTATTTAGATCTAAATTGTCATTTGAAATAATTAATGCATAGCATCTATTATAGAATATCCTCTTGTTTGTCGCATATGATTGAGATATGGATAGTTGATTGCATGTGGATTTATATCATGCTAATTTTCGAATTTAGAATTACATCACCTTATCCGTGTCAGCATGATTTTCTTTGAGATTTCATAAGTATAGGTGTGCAAGGGATTGCTAATTGATCCTTGTGAACTGCATTTGCATGGAAGATAATAAACTGCTTGTCAATAAAATAAATCAAACGAAAAAGGTACGTGATAAAATTAGAAAAATTGAAATTGGTTGATGATTTTATGCCCCAGATAGGGGAGGCCACTTGGCTTTTATTTTCTTTTGATTGGTTTGGTGCTCGTAGAGGCCATTTGAAGTTGTTCCGATCGTGCTGCGCAAAGTACACGCTGGCGAAAAATTTCGAAAATTTAAGAGTTTGAAAATTTTTAGGAATTTTGGAAGATGTTTGAAAAACTAAAATTTGGGTTTCTTAGTTATATCTTAGGATATTTAAATAGAAGAAAATTAGTTGGTATAGGTGAATGAATTTAAAAGATTGGGAAAAATTAAAATCTACTCCAGCTAAGTAGTTTTAGAAATATGTTTGACAACCCATTTTAATTTACAAGATCTAAACTTAAGGGTTTGGAAATATTTTCTCCCTTCGGAATTTTTAGGACGAAATTCTTTTAAGAGGGGGAGAATGTAACAACCCAAAATTTTGATAATTTGATTTTAAATATTTAGTTAATTTTAGATATTTAAATAACTGGTTTTTGGAATTTGATACCTTGAATTTAAATATAATGATCATTTAAATGTTTGAATTGTGAATAAAGTATTACTTAAACGGATTCGCTAATTTTATTTAATTCGATTTAAATTAATAAATAATAATGATGAATCATTTAGTAAATTTATTTACAATAACAAATGGATCGAATATAATAAATAATAAGAAAAATCAAATTGTAATAAAATGACTTAATTTATGAAACGTGTTTTTAGTTTAATTTATATGACTTTTCTCTAATTTTTAATTTTGAAAAATATAGAATTTATATGTTTGACTATTTATCGACAAACGAAGATATTTGGAAAATTTCACCAAGTAAAATAATCTATGTAATTCACTATTGATTTATGATTGTGCTGCATATTAGTGCATGATTATATTTTTATTTCGGTCACTCACGGTTCGTACATGAACGAAATATTGTATAGCGGGTTACCATAAATAATTCATTTAAAAAACCATTGTAGAATCAAATCAAAATTCAATTTTTAAATAACGATTTGACATCATGGGCATTTTGGTGGCTTGAGAAATTTTTGTCATGGAAAATTTGGAAAAGATAATTTTGATTTCTTTATATCTTATTTTATTTGGTTACAAAAATCAAAAGAAGTAATCACTTACCCCTTTTTTTATTCAGGCAATTCTCATTTCCACTTTCAAACTTTCATTTGTTCTTCTTCCTTTATTTTTCTTCCTAGTACAAAAACAAAACAAAAATTATTGGCCGATGCCTTTAAAAATCAAAATCAAATTGTTTGGTGAACTAAAATTCATAAAACAATTATCTTTGAGTTTGATTCCTTTAGAGCTTCATTCCTATACCCATTTAGAAGTGCCCGGTCTTATTAGGGGATGGCGGACATCAAATAGAGGATCTAAGGTATTAATTCTTTCTCGATTCAAGAGGAATTAGGTGAAATCTGTGCAGTTAAAGCGCTCGGCAGATTCAAAGCGGTAGAGGTGCAAAAAGCCATAGCAGGGATACAGCGAGGATATAGCGAGATATAGCGGATAGCTCTAAAATAGCATATAAAACTCGTACTTAATGTTTTACAAATATATAAATGGTAATTAAATGAAAAATTACCATTCAATTGAATTATAATTAATACATAGATGATTTTAAAAAAAAAACATGTGCGAATATACTTTAAATAAACGTAAAACTGTTACATAACATAATTGAATTTAGTAGAATATTAGAGTATTTTCATTTCTGAAAATATATTAAAAATTAAATAAAATAAACTAGTTTCATAATTTTTGTAATGTATAAATGCAATTTTTTAATTCATTTTATTAAAGAAGATGTAACGGAAATAGAAAATTATAGCGGGAATAACGAGATATAGCGGAAATAGCGGGGATTAAAGCGGAAATGCTATATTTTGGGGCTATATGGAAAAATCTTTGCGGTAGAAAACCGCTATGAGATATTGCAAGGTTATAACGGGGTAATAGCGGGACATTAACTACACAGGGTGAAATGAGGATTATTTTCGGGTTTGTGGAGCTAAGGTGAGGCAGTGGTACATTTTTGGCGACATACGATTGCAGCTTGATGGGTGCGACATCGAGCTACAGTACTCGAATGTGCATCCGGTCGTGTTTCTTCTCCAAACTTCCTAAGGTTGTTGTTGGTGAGTTGGGGAGGTATGTGGTGAAATTTGATGGAGAAAACTGTTGGCGCGATCGGATTGAAGTTTAGTCGAGCGTAAAAGGAGATTTGCCATGCATACACGCGTAAAGGAGGGGATCTCTATGCATTATTTTGAGAAGCAGGGGAAGAAGAAGAAAGGATGGAGCTGGGGTATAATTGTAAATTATTGTAAAGTTATTTTAATATTTAATTTAAATCAATCGATAACATCTAAAATCCATTTCTCGCCCATACGAGGTCAGATTCGAACATCGCTTGTTGCTTGAACTCGTGTCATCATGGTCTTCATGATGGAATGAGTTTGGTTGGATTTGGAACAAGTGAAAATTTATGCTAAAATCGGACGGCCGGTCGGTTTTAGTCCGAAACCGGAACTTTTCAGCGAAAATTGGAATCAATGTAAGTTTAATTCACATTTAATTTTATTATGTCATATTAGTGATGTTATATATTTATTAATTGTTTGGATGTTAGTTAAATTGTTCGATTTTCCTATTTGGTTGAATTTCCATTTGGAAAATGGATGATATTTTAATTTGATCGTATCAACCCATATGATTACATATGTATTATCCATAACCATAGTTTTGTAGGGAAAAATCTATAGAGAGATCCAAAGGAGGTTTCTCGTAAACAAATTATTTATTTACATCCATATTCTATTATTGATAGTTTATTAAAATTAATTTTCGATGTTTAATTTAACTGTTTAAATGCCGTTATAGTGATTTCTGTTATACCGTCTTTTATTAAATTTCATCCCCAAACCCTATCGTATGAACTTGAGCTTATGTTTTCGCTAAAAGAGTATTGAAAATTTATTAATCAAGTTGATTAATGATAATTTTGATTAATTAATCTTTTAAATTAATTAATTTAAGATTAATTAACTATTTAATAAATGATGGTTAAAATTGCTTTATCTTTAAATTGAATTAATCATTTTTGCTGATGATGTTTTGTACTTGATTAATCGTTTAAGATTAACAATTATTTGAGTTTAAATAATTAATAAATTATTTTAGTTAATGATATTGGAGTTTAATTAATTAATGGTAATTGAAATCATTAATCATTTTAATTAATGATATTAAAAGTAATTAATCCTTTTAAAATAATGATATTTGAATTTAATTAATCATTTTAACTAATGATTGTTTTTTTATTTAATTACTTGTTTTAACTAATGATTTCTAGAATTTAGTTAAATTAGCTTATTTAATGATGTTTATAATTAAAATAAATCATGTTAATAAGTGATGTTTTAATTAATGGTTTGGCTAATGGAGTTTGAATTTAATCCAATTAATTTATAATTATTTTAAACTTCATTAGTTGTTTTAATTAATGGAATTTAAAATTACATATCATATTAATTAATAATGTTTGAGATTAATTATTAATTTAATTAACGGCTATTTAAATTTAATAAATCCTTTAAATTAATTTATTTAATACAGGTGATTAAAGTAAATTAACTAATATAATAAAAATTGGTTTAATCAATTGATTTAAAGTTAACAAACTGATTTAATACAGCTTTTAAAAGTTAATTTACCAATGCTATAAAAATGTTTGGAAATAAATATCTATTTTTATTATAGATAATGAATTGTTTATTTAATGGGATTTTAAATGTAATTAATTATCTTTCAGGATAATTAATAAAGTATAAAAAGGAATTGCAACTCGATTATTGGGATGACAAGTTGGATAATCTTTTGGGTGTTCGGTCCGATGTTGGTTTAGGTCTTCGGGGTCGTGCACTTGAAAAAATTATTATCTTAAAGTTTTAACAATCTAGAACTAATTCCAAAAGTGTTTTACCAATACAGAAATCAAGCCAAAAAGTTCAGGTCATTTTTAGAAAAAGAAAATTTTTGATTCATTCATAGAAATGGATTATTTTTGTAAAGCGAATCACCTATATGGAAATGATTTACGTGTATAATTAGCATTAAACATCGAAGAAGTAGACTCATCGCTATTTCGAAAATTAAGAATAACCGTGTGACATGACTTTGAGGTAAAACTACCTTGACTTGTCTGGTATTATTGTTAACTCAAAATAGCACAAGTTTTAATCCAATGAGTGGTGATAAATATAAAAGAATTAATTTTCATATACCATCGTTTATGTCCTCGATAGTCGGTATCTCAGCTATCGGTTACTTCAGCCACTTTATTTTGTCACTCTAAGACGATGTGTTGCTCTATTCAGCTTTGTTATCCTTTGTCGTAAATGACTAAAACCAAAGAGCGAGTGGAGGACAAGCTATGTGGGGTTGTTCCCATTAAGGTATCTTCATAACCACTAAAGATTGGATTCGATGTTCTGCATTGTGATGTGAAATACTCAGATATTTTTTAACAGTTGGCGGGGTCCGAATTGGAGGTTTCCGAGGGGCATTAGAGGTCTCAAGTATATTTCTAGAGGTATACGTTCGGTAAGGGGTGAGCACCCTCCTAGTTGTTTGTTGGAAAATTTCCTTTCTTTATTTGATTTGTAAACCCTGAATCGGTTTTAGCTTCAAATTGCCCCGAGTAGAGCCAACTCCTCATCACAGCATTTAAGTGTTTATTTACTCCATTCTATCGAGTTTGCGCTGTTACTTTATTTAGCCCACGCTATCGAGTTTGAACTGTCACTTTATTTGGCCCATTCTATCGAGTTTGGACTGTTACTTTATTTAGCCCATTCTATCGAGTTGGACTATTTTCCTTGTTCTATCCATTCTGTCCAATTTTGATTTTACTCGGTTTATTTCCATTCTTTCATGTCTGGTTTAATATTATTTATGCTCAATCATATTTGGATTCATTTTCTAATATTTATTTCTGCTCTTGCCTGTATGCATGTTGTTCATATGAGGTGAAAACCCATTCCACGTTAGGGACGTGGTCTCATAGAATTTTTTTTACATGTTGCCCATTATTCGAGCTATCTCATGCTGGTATTTACCAGACTGATCCTGGTGTTATTTATTTACAATGCTCGGGTTAGACCGAGCATTTTTTTCAGGTTGGCGTTTGTGTTATTGGGTTCATTGAAGAAGTTGAAGATTCAACTATTGTAATATTTTATTTTTTCACTGGATAATATAGTATACCTATCGGCATTTGTAAGGTCAGGATTTTATAACTGTCCAGTTGATAAGGTTTTTTTTAACTCTGGTATACTCTGTATGTTTGGAGTGGCAGTTTCTACTATCCTTATTATATTATATGTTGTTGATTCCATTGTGAGATTCTGCTTTTCTCGGTTCTCTATTCAATTCTTTTTATTTACCCTAACGATCTTCCCTTTTGTCGATTGAACATGCATTGGAAAACTGTGGTAGTGTTCGGTGTCGACTTTCGATGGTCAAAAAGGCAGATCATTACAGGTATTAGATCTAAATTTGTCTTCTGAAAATTTTGGATATAAAGCATCTATTATAGGATATTAAAGCATCTATTGTAGGATATTAAAGCATCTATCATACAAGTTTTTGCATGTAAAGTTACATCATATTGCTTTTATTAACGTTATTTACTCTTAGATTATGTAAGTATAGGGAAGCAAGAAATTGCTATTTGATTCTTGCGCACCTGCATTTGTATAGAGATAATAAACTACTTGCCACGAATATAAATCAAACATAAAAAGGTGCGTAATAAATTTGGAAAATTTAAATTGGTTGATGATTTTATACCGCAGATATGAGAGGCCACTTAGCTTTTGTTATCTTTGATTTAACTGGACCCTATAAGGGCGATTTGTAATTATACGGATCGAGCCGCGCAAAGGAGAGGCTGACGAAATTTTTCGAAAATTTAAGAGTTAGAATTTTTTTAGAATTATGGAAAACGTTTGAGAAGAAGAAGTTTTGATAGCTAAAATTTGACTTTCAAGTTATATCTTGGAAAGAATGAATGTGAGAAATTAGTTGGTATTAGATGAGAGAAATTGAAAGACTAGGAAATTTTGGAATCTGTTCTAGCTAATTGGTTTTGAAATGTTAATAAGTTCAATATCTCATTTTAATTAATAATTTTAAATTTAAGAGTTTGGAAACATTTTCTTCCTTAGGAATTTCGACGACGAAATTCATTTAGAGGGGATGTAGCAACCCAAAATTTTGGTTATTTGATTTTAAATGTTTAATTAATTTTTAATTTTTAATTAATTTTAATTATTTAAATAATTGAATTTTATAATAACTTATAATTCAAATATAAGGAAAAATTAAATACTTGAATTGTGAACAAAATATAATTGAATGGACATAACAATTTTATTTAACTCCTATTAATTAATAAATAATATTGGTGAATTCAATTTGTAAATTTATTTACAAATGTAAAAAGGCCGGATACATATTGATAGTTATATATTAAAATCTATGAAATAGTCATTTCGGGGCATTGTCTCGGATTTCGATGAAATATGTTCCATTGGATCCGTAATAATGAATTATATTACACCGTCGAATTTCAGGTCGATCAGACGAATCGTTTAGTCGTGCGAGATCGAAACATGTTGAAATTAAAATTGGTAATTTAATGTAATAATTGGGTTTAAAAACATATCTTCTGCATACGATCGATTTAGGACTCAGGACAAGTTTCATTGCGTTCACATATGAAGAAGACAACAGATATGTTTTATTGGATATTTTAAAATTAAAATAGTATATACATAAACATATATATATAAATATACACATACACAAACACATATATATATATACATGTTCATATATATGCATACATATGTACATATATTATATACATCAGCCATACTCAATTGTACTTGGCCCATAGCCCATTACTACCCAGCCTATACCCCATCCACCCTGTTGAACATGTTTTCATTTATATTTCCTAAATCAAAGAGAAATGAAAAAAGCCTCCACTTTCAAAATTTAAAATCAAATTCGTTTCAACACTAAAAATCGTGATTTTGTATTCACGGAGCTCGATTGTTTCAAGTCGATAGGTTCGATGTTGAGACGCATCGTTGATTGGATGGAGACCGCTTGGGGTAGAGGCACTAGGGTTCGCATTTGCATGCAATTCAAGTAGAACTGAGTATCGAGGCATGGTGCATTGGCTTCGTGGTGGTGAGGAGCTCATGTAGGCAAGTTTTGCCAATGTCTGGTGGTGTGTAGTGGATCGCGGTGTCGGCTGCAGTGGTAGACAGAAGCAGCGGTCGTATTTTGCAAGATGTTCTCGGGGGAGAAGTCGTGGTGTGCATCTTGAAACCCGTTGTTCGTGGAGTTGTTCGACATAGTCGAATTTTGAAATCATCGTGTTTGGAGGTTGCTTGGCAATGTATGTACATGTTCATTTGGGTTCTCTGTCATTTGCATGCATTGGAAATGGAATTCGGGAAGATGATAGTTTAGTTGTAAAAGTGTAAATAAATATAAATTTGTTTAATTTTTAATTTAAATTTTATCAATCACTTGTAAATTTTGTACCTCACTTACATGAGGTCGGATCCGAACACCGTTATTTGCGTTGGACTCGTTTCGTCGATATTTATGCGATGGAATTGGTTTTGATGGATTTGGAGCAAGTAAAAATTTAGGCTAAAATCGGACAACCCTTCTGTTTTAGTCTAGAATCGGGACGTTTTGGCGAAATCAAAAATCAATATGAGTTTAACTCACAATAAATTTATTATGGCATATCTATGATATTATAAATGTTTATTGATTGCTTAGATGTTAATTAAATTATATGATTGAATGTTTGGTTGAATTTCTGTTTGGAAAGTGGATGACATAATTATTTGATCATTATAAACCCATATGATTATTTATATATTATCCATAACCATTGTTTTGCAAGGAAAACCTATAGGGAAACCCTAAGGGGATTTTTGTCAATAATTAGTTATTTACATCCTTATGCTATTATATTAATGGTTAATTGAAAACAAATCCTAATATTCAATTTATTATTAAGTGTCGCTATACCAATTTTGCTATATCATCATTTATTTAATCATCCTCAAAATCCTATCATATGAACTTGAGCTTGTGTTTCCGCTAAACAAAATATTGAAAATATCATTAATCATTTGGGATAATGATAGTTTAAAATAATTAATCATTTTAACTAATGATTTGGAATTAGTTGACCAATTTAATAAATGATGATTAAAACTGGTTTATCTTTAAGTTTAATTAATCATTTTTACTAATGATGTTTTATACTTAATTACTCGTTTTAACTAATGATTTTTTGAGTTTAATTAATTATTTTAATAATGACAATCGAGTTTAATTAATTTTTTGAACTTAATTAATTATTTCAATTAGTAATGATATTTGAAATTAAATTAATTATTTCAATTAATGATATTTGAAATTAATATTCATTTTAGTTAATGGTATTTAAAAGTAATTAATCATTTTAAATAATGATATTTGACTTTTATTACTCATTTTAATTAATGATATTTTGGATTTAATTAATTGTTTTAACCAACGATATTTGGAATTTAATTAGATCATTTGAATTATTGATGTTTTATAATTAAAAAATCATTTTAACAAATGATGTTTTAATTAATCGTTTGAGCTAATGACATTTGAATTTAATTAATCCAGTTAATTTAAGATAATTTTATTTTTAATTAGTTGTTTTAATTAATGGGATTTAGAACTACATCATTTTAATAAATGATGTTTGAGATGACTTATTCGTTTTAACTAATGATTATTTATAATTATTTAATCTTTGTAATTAATGATATTTAAAGTTAATTAATAGGTTTAATAAAAGTGAATCAAGCAAATTGTTTAATATGATATAATTGCTTTAATCAACTGATTTAAAGTTAATATTTAATAAAGATTTTAAATTTGATTTACCAATGTTATAAAAGTGCTTGGAAATAATTATCTATTTTCTTAATGATAATGGATTTTTTATTTAAAAGAGATTTTACATGTGATTAATTATTTTAAGGTATAATTGATATTGTTTTAAAGTCATAAAAAGAAACTGAAACTCGATTATTAGGATGTTATGTAGGATAATCTTCTATGTGTTCGTTCTGATGCTGGTTTAGGCCTTCAGGGTCACGCACTTAGAAAAATTATTCTCTTAACATTTTACCAATACCAATATGGAAATCAAGCACTAACTTATTTTATAAAAAAATTAAAATTCCATTTCGATTATAGAACAATAGTTCCATAGTCATATCGCTTATATGGAAAAGATCTAGTCATGCATTTAATGCTAAACGTTGAGACTTGGGCTTGTTTCTATCTCGAAAGTTAAAAATTTCGTCAAGGTGATGCCTATAGGTAACACTACCTCAGTTTGCGCAGCTTTATTTTCAACCAAGAGATAGGACTTATCTGTAATCAACGAGTAGTGGTAAATATATGAAATTTAATTCCTATATATAATAATTTTAATTATCTCCGACACGTGATTTATTAATTATCAGATTCAGCTTTCTTCTTGGTGTATCGTCACCTTAAAAATAATTTTCAGCTCAATTGAGCTGTGACGAACGCGACTGTTCGACGCTCGAAAATCGACATCAATACGTCCACTGTATCAACTGTCGAGCAATCGAATGCCGGAAAACCGTACCGTTAAGGTTAAAGAAGAGGTCGAAGATAGAAGAAGAAAGAAAAAGATAGAACAGAACAGAAACAACAGAACAATATCAGTATCTCACAATTGTAGCGGAACAACATATAATAGATAAATGAATAATCTTTAAACAAAGAACTATATTAGTTATTAAATTACATCATATTACATTACATTACATCATCAGAGTGTACAACAACAAACAACAACAAACAACGGAAAAGAAATACTATATACTAGTAATACGCCACGCCATCCAGCTTGCCTCCAGCAACTCCTGAATTCCAGAATGTCCTGATAACCTAACACTTGACTGTCCGTGTGGAAATTGGTGGGCACCCAGAGTTTAGGAAGGAAAACAATAAACTCTGGGCCAGTCATCTGACTGGTGTGAGAACTAAAACAATTTATTTTTAAAACAAAATACAGGATAATTTTAAAAATAGACGCAATGCTTTTTAAAAATGAGACTACCATAAGGCCTCCCGCGCACACACACAATGCAAACGCAGAATCGGAGGAGATTTCTCCTTATGATAGTCAAAGATGCTTGATACGCATTAAAAAGAAACATTTGATATTATTACTGGTTCATAGTGTAGAAAACGTTTTTCGAAAATAAAGATATAAATCTTAGCCAGCATAGGCATTCCGCACTTATGCCTACTATAGCTACCATGTTCAATAGCAGGTTACCGCCACATTCCATGGCAGGTTATACAACTAAAACCGTACAGGATCGTATTGTTTCTTTGGATTTCCTACAAATGATCAGGCCAAGGAACTTTCCATTGCCACATGGAAACGCCTCTGGAAAGACGCCTCGAGAACCTAACCGGATCTCTGCCAACACAAGGCCGTGTTACCCCTAATTGGGTAATTACTGACACGAATATGTCATTCCCCGATCGTAACCGATCTATATCCGAGGATCCTCGATTTCCAATAAACAAAAAGCAATAAATTTGCAGCAACAACATATGTTAAGTATCTGGGCTTCATACCATGATACCACCTCTATCCAGAAGGAATGACATACAAAAGGGGCGCTACCCCCTAATAACCTTGCTGCATCCTTCCTGTTTTGACCATTTCCGGGGTGTGAGGTCCGACGAAGTCTCGTCCACAAAGCCACGCTTTATATAAAAGCTGTGCTTTGTTTCAACAAATGCTCAACATCACTTCGTATGCCACATTACCAATTTGGGAATGTATCACTAGTAACTATCAACTACATAACCTCTAAGGGTGTTAAGCTAAGAGAATAAATTCTCCGCCACCAACGGTAATATATTTGATAGAAGCCAGCTTTACATCTCAAATTGTAACGTCAAACACACATCCATACAAGTCCGTTCCGGGATCGAACGGAACCGAAGACACTTACAAAGAAGTCCTTGCAATCCGGATATTCACTAATCACGAACGGACTTCCCATCACAAAGGGTAATAAATTTCTATATCGGAGATCAACCGATGTAGAAATATTCGACGGTAATCCTTCCGTTTTCACAAATACCCGATCTTCAACACCGGTCATCAAATGCAATCCTTAACGACGTATCACATATTCGGAATGGGTTATACGACCCCAAGGTCCTTTTCCGGCTAACCCGAATAGTGAGCGCTTATTCAAAAATAAGTGCGGCATTCAAATTCAAGCAATTCACAACAAATACCTATTTAAAGGTAAATATTGATAGTCGGATTATTTAACTATCAATAGGCGTGTTCAACATCACCAAATTCCAAATAATTTTCCAAATTATTTATTTTCCAAAATATCTTTACTAGATATATAATTTCCACACTTCAACCATTTGAAAACAATTTTCAAATCACTTTTCACATTTACCACTTTTGAAAAAAAAATTCAAACATTTTCCCTACGTGGAAATACTTTCATTTCAAAATGGTTCATTCAAACCAATTAAATAAATCCTTAACGATTTACTTTATATTTACGTCCAAATCCGTAAATTTATTCCCACACTTCAAAAATAAATCAATGTTTATTTTTAAACAAATTTCCCTTTTTTTATAAATTCCATAGTGAATTTACAATTCCAAAATATCTATGAATATACGATTTCCAAATCAATTTCTAATATTCATTTCCAATTTATTTTTAAAAGATAAAATCTCAAAATATTCACTTCATATTGGAAAACATTTCCATACTTATTAATTATAAGTAATTCACAAATCCGTTTATTTTCAACACTTGGAAAATATTCAATATGCTTAAATCGAAATTAAGTATATGTTTCATTCTTTAAGGAAAACATTCACTTAAACACATTAATTTGAGTCAAAACGAATGTTGCATAAAACATCGTTGCGACGACCCAAAATCACTAGTATAGGGATTCGAAATTTAGATAGATATATAAATCCCAATACTATACGAAAACATTTCCTTTCGGAAATCATTTACTATAACAACGGCGTTATAGTCCACCATTTCCTTATATTTCTCGAAAACGTCTATTTCAAAAATAAATGTTGAAATATATGTATTCGATTCATAATACCTTTTAAAACATCTTTTAAAATAATTAACTTCATTTTATAATATCGCTTTCCCAAAACATAACCATTTTATTTAATAATATATTCACTGTCCAAAATCGTGAATATACTTCATTGACCAAATTTCAACAATTCTACGCATTTTATATAAAGAATAATTCGCTATCCAAAGTCGTGAATATACTTCTTTTAATAGATTTCTATATTTAATTTATCAAATTCCATTGATTTCGAATTTATAAACAATATCTATAAATTCCATTTCTATTTATAAACTTCGATTTATAAGTCTCCTTTATTAATCCAATTCAATTTATATATCTCAAATATATACCAAAAGTCCATATTATAAGTTAAATACTTATAATTCATTTATTTACAAAATCGTTCTTTTTAAAACTTCTATTACTTATAAGATTCATTTATACTTTATAACAACTTCAACTTATAAAATCTCTTTTATTAACAATTTTTATTAATGTCCCATTTAAATGCCCAAAATCCGGTTTATAAGTTAATTTATTATAAATCTTTTATTTTCAACATCTATTCATTTTATAATCTTCACAACTTATAAATCTATAATTTTTAATAAAATCCATTTTATACTTCTTTTTAACA
Source organism: Allium cepa (assembly GCA_030765085.1). Classification (NCBI taxonomy): domain Eukaryota; kingdom Viridiplantae; phylum Streptophyta; class Magnoliopsida; order Asparagales; family Amaryllidaceae; genus Allium; species Allium cepa. Next base: position 711,552,401 of record CM060938.1, on the reverse strand, counting down.
CTTAATAAACTCGTTTTATAATTCCTATATTTTTAATTTATAAATTTTAGTCTAAGAAATCTTTTATATAAACCATTTATAATAATTCAAAAATCTCAATTAAATAAACCAATCCTTTTAACAATTTACAAAACGTTATTTAAAACTTATATAACTCCAAAATTTTACTTAAGTATTATTTCCAAAAAAATATAACTTTTATAACAATGAAATTATAATGTTTATTTATTTTAACAATTCAAAATTTAATAAAATGTATACTTTCAAAAATCACTTTTAAAATTCTTTTTAAAATCAAAAATCATTATTTTAAAACTTCAAAAATGGATCCGATGATGCAACAGCACCAAATAGTCAATCACGACAAACCAAACATCATATATCAATATGATAATCAACAAATATCACAATATCTGTAAATAAATCAATATAATTGAGGAATCCTGTTGGATCCCTCCAACCTGTTTCCCTGCATCCAAAGATGTTAGCACAATACCAATTCCGTTCCAATATGGAATATCGCGGTATATAGGATCCATAAAAATATTATCCGCTTAATAGACGGCGCAATAGGGTCTCATCCGCTATATAATGCGGGAAAATCAACTCCAAGTACATAAATAATACCAATTCCAATCAAAATGGAATTATCGCTGTATATGTTTTTAATAAATAACCTCCGCTTACTAACGGTGTATAATGTCTATTTCAACAGTCAACAGATAATAATTTATCATTCGGGCATACAATCAATAATTTTAAATCTAACTATTTAAAATTTAAATCGAAACTATTCGATTGAGTAAGAAGTTCTCACCTTGGTTTCAATTTCGTTTCCGCGTTTTATTTCGAATAAAATTAAACATACGTTTAATTTTACCCAAAATTTTCACTAGCTCCAAACGACTCCAAACCAGGTCCATTGCGTAGTGCTTGACAAAACGAAGCCATCGCAATTCGTTTCGTCCTTTTTCGATCTCGTATGAAAAAGTTATGACATTTATAAGTTTACACGAATTTAAATATAATAATATTTACAATTTCTTTTATATTTTCAACCTCAGCTAATCCTGTCCGTTGATCACTTGGCCTCAACATCAGGCCGCACCCTCTCCTTCTTCTCAAACGTGAATATCACGTACAAGGAAACCCATTAGCTTCCACCTAGGGTTTGAAACCACGGCCACCACAACGCACGAGACCCCATCACTCCACCACCAAATCGAAGCTCCACCCCTCCTCCACCTTCACCCATGATCATAGCAAGCTCGGCCGCCCCATTACCCAAAAAAAACGTGCATGACCTGATGTGAACGCACCCCTCTAGCGACCACCACGACGCTCCAAATTCGATCATCACCGTATAAAATCGAAGCTCTCATCATCCTCTAGAAGTTTGTAGTTGAACGTTTCGTCTAATTATTCACGGATTGGAAGAGATTAAGGAGAGAAGAACATTCATTTCTGGCCATTAACAGAAAAGTGGCAGCTGAAGCAAAGGAATTAGGGTTTTGGGATTTTGTTTGCAAATGAAGAAATAGAGGTGCTTTTATAGGAAAATGGCCAAAACACTATTCATCTAAACTTTTCCGAACTCCAAACGAAGCATGTCGGCTGGCGTTTCTAAGGTTTACCCCACGTTCCGAACACAATGGAACATGTTTCAGAGGCTAATTCGATCATCTGTGCGAGTTACAGCAATAAACGATCGATTTTAAATTAAATCGATTTAAACTAATTTCTACGCGTTTTGGCTTGCCCCGGGCAAACGGTAAATCTGATTGACACGAAATTTGAAACTAATAATATTACATTACGGATCCGATGAAATTGTTTCGTCGAAATCCGAGACTGTTTGAAAAATGGCTATTTTAACTCGCCAAATAATATTAAAACAATTTCGATGCGTTTCGAGCTGCCACGGTCAAACGAAAACTCCGATTGCTACGAAGATTGAAATTCGATAATAACAAACTATTACGGATTCAATGGAACTAGCTTCGTGCAATTCTGAGACTGTTCGAAAATTGGCTATTTTTCAGTCGATAATTAAATATTAAAATATTCCATTTTCACAAATAAACTTTTAATTCAATTTTAAAAGTTCACAAACATCTTTCTAACTCCAACATGATTAAATAAAATTTTACAAATCAATTTTAATCATATTTAACCCAATTTTCAATTATTTCTGTATTTTCAAATATTAAATTATCGATTTAATTATCCAAGTAAATCCAATTATTCGAAATAAAATTCATTCGACTTATAAATTTCACTTATTAATATCTTAAATTCAATTAAATACACAAATTTTAATTGATAGAAATTCTGGGTCGTTACAAACTCCCCCCTTAAAAGAATTTCGTCCTCGAAATTACCAAGTAAGAAAAATTTACATAATCCATTAACTTTCCAAAACAAACCGTTCAAATTAGATTTTTCAAATCTCTTAAGTGTTTTACTTTCCCAAAATTCATAGTTAAACTTCTTACAACATCTTTACTAAGTTTCCAAATCCAACTTAGTTTTCAAAAATTTCCCAATTTTCTCAAAAAATTTCTAACGCCTTAAATTTTCGAAATAATTCGCCATAGTCCCCCTTGCGCGGCTCGATCTGAAAAAAAATGACAGTATATATATCACAAATATACATCTCATCAAGTGATGAGGCATCCCGCAGGGAAAAAAGTGTAAAAGTATGATATTTAATCCGAGATATGTACCTTATATTTTATTAGCGAGCGTATACGGCTAATATAGCGCGAAAGCGAGCTCCAAATGCGAAGCAAGCACAATCCGCACCTACTAAACACTCAACAAACAAATGAGAACACGTATATATGAAAATAATACCAATATCATCATATAGCAACATAATAACTACATGTGCCAACATAGCAATGCATTCAATAGCAATAAATGCAACTACCAAATCAATATAAATTTACTTCTCATTAACATTTAATGAATTGGTTTTCCAATTGATTCATTACATTGGATTTTACTAACATTTATTCATATCCAATTAGTATACATTCACTAATTTATATTCAAGTTGGTTCACTTTCAATCCAAATCAAATTCAATTCTATTCAAGTTCATTTTCTTCCAAGTTGGATTCAATTTCTTTAGCTTCCAATTTCGCTAATTTACTTTCATTAACACTTAACGAATTTATATACAATCAATTAACAATCAAGTAATAACCAATGTTTATTTAACATAACCAAATTATTCAATTTACATTCAATTTGGTCCAACCCTTTTAATTTCAATTGGTTTATGTTAAATTGATTTACATTCAGTTATCCAGCTTCTCAACTTCATTAGCTTGTAATGAATTAACACTTACATTCATTATCCCATATCAATTTATCTTACATTCAATTGATTAACATTCAATCCATTAATTTATTCAATTGCTAATTCCTTTAACAATATAAGGTTGAATTTCATTTACATAACTCAAGTTCAAAATCTTAATGACTTCGTTTCATTAATTCACTTATTAATTTACTTTGACACCAAAATCAACTTTATTCAACATTATTTAAGTTATATTCCATTTCAACCATCATTTGTTTATTTTATTAATTTCAACAACACTTAATAGGTTCAATAGTTGGTTCATTTTAACTTTTAACATTATCTAGATAGAATTTCCAGAATTCAATTATCCGGTTTTTCTCCAAAACCATTTTTGAAATTATAATCAACTCAAACCCAATTTCCTATGGAAGCAACCCATCACTTTAGAAAGTCGAAAATGAATTCTAATGATGTGGCCATCATCATCAGGATTATTTTCCAGCGACTGAAGTAAGTTCAATGCTACCTCACTTCCACAAACTCATTTTAAAACAATTCTCATTCAAAAAAAATATTCCCTAAAATAATATTCAATCGTTTCCTTCAAACACTTTGGAAAATATTTCAAACTTCCCAAGAGTTTTAAATCCCCAAACCTTTGTTTTCATTACAATTAAAACACTTTTCAAAATTCCCGGGATTTAAATTCTGGTTTAAATCAAATTTAGTTATTCTTCCTTGGGATAAATCATACTTATAGAATTTTATTTGGTTATAAACCCTTTCAAACTCTAAGTTCTTATATTTGATTATTTCATTAACAACCAAACATCCAAGGATATATAATATATATTCAGAAAATTATTCCTTTTACATCAAAATATATTCGAGGTAAAATTATTTCATTTACCCTATTTTAAAACAATATCGTGTCAAATTGTTCTGTACAAGTGTTTATAGATCCCTATCAACAACGTTAATTACTCGTGTTGACCAAAATCCATATACCACTCAACAAACCATCATCACAATATAAAACAATTTATATTCACTAACAAATACGCACTCGTATATATTATTACACTCAAACTCATTCTAGAGTACTACAGACTACATCTCTAATGAGTAATTCCCAACAGAGCCATGGTTGTCGCTTAACCATATGCTCTGATACCAAATGTGACGAACGCGACTTTTCGACGCTCGAAAATCGACATCAATACGTCCGCTGTATCAACTGCCGAGCAATCAAATGCCGAAAAACCGTACCGTTAAGGTTAAAGAAGAGGTAGAAGATAAAAGAAGAAAGAAAAAGATAGAACAGAACAGAAACAACATAACAACATCAGTATCTCACAATCACAGCGGAACAACATATAATAGATACATGAATAATCTTTAAACAAAGAACTATATTAGTTATTAAATTACATCATATTACATTACATAACATCATCAGAGTGTACAACAACAAACAACAACAAACAGCGGAAAAGAAATACTATATACTAGTAATACGCCATGTCATCCAGCTTGCCTCCAGCAACTCCTGAATTCCAGAATGTCCTGATAACCTAACTCTTGACTTCCCGTGTGGAAATTGGTGAGCACCCAGAGTTTAGGAAGGAAAACAATAAACTCCGAGTCAGTCATGTGACTGGTGTGAGAACTAAAACAGTTTATTTTTAAAACAAAGTACAGGATAATTTTAAAAATAGACGCAATGCTTTTTAAAAAATGAGACTACCATAAGGCCTCCCGAACACACACACAATGCAAACGCAGAATCGGAGGAGATTTCTCCTTATGATAGTCAAAGATGCTTGATACGCATTAAAAAGAAACATTTGACATTATTACTAGTGCATAGTATGGGAAACATTTTTCGAAAATAAAGATATAAATCTTAGCCAGCATAGGCATTCCGCACTTATGCCTACTATAGCTACCATGTTCAATAGCAGGTTACCTGTAACGACCCAGAATTTTTATTAATTAAAATTTGAATATTTAATTAATTTTAAATATTTATAAGTGAATTTATAAGTCGAATAAATTTTTATTTGAATTATTGGATTTAATTGGATAATTAAATCGATAATTTAATATGTTAAATTATGGAAATAATTAAAAATTGAGTTAAATATGATTGAAAATAATTTGTAAAATTTTATTTTATCATGTTGAAGTTAGAACGATATTTTAGAACTTTTAAAATCGAATTAAAAGTTAATTTGTGAAAATTGAATATTTTAATATTAAATCGACTAGTGAAAGTAGTCAATTTTTGAACAGTCTCAGAATTGAACGAAACCAGTTCCATTGGATCCGTAATAGTTAGTTATTACCGGATTTCAAATTTCGTGTCAATCGGAGCTATCGTTTGATCGTGGCAGCTCGAAACGCATCGATTTATTTTTAATTTAAATTTGGCGAGTCAAAATAGCCATTTTTCAAAAAGTCTCGGATTTCGACGAAACCAGTTTCATCGGATCCGTAATGTGATATTATTGTAAGGTTCCAAATTTCGTGTCAATTGGATTTACCATTTGTCCGGTACAAATTAAAACGCCTAGAAATCGATTTAAATCGGTTTAATTTAAATTGAGCGTTTTCAGCCATAACTCGCACATACTTCCGAATTAGCTTCCGAAACCTGTTCCATTGTGTCCGGAACGCGGGATAAACCCTAGGTACGCTGGTTACGGCGTCTAAATCGGAGTTCGGAATTCCCGGGATGAATAGTGTTTACGCTAGCTCTTTCTATAAATACACCTCTCTCTTCACAAAATTAAAAAAAAAAAATATCCTAAACCCTAAATTAAAACTGCAGCCGCCACCTATAGATGAATGGCCAGAATTCAATTTCCTTCCTCCCTCAAAATCTCTCAATCCATTCATCGATTCACGAAGCCATCAACTACAAAGAGGTAGAGCGCATCGAGAGCTAGAGATTCAACGGCTGTGATGTAAAACGGAGCGATGTGTTGGCGTATAGGGGGCCGCGTTCACTGGAGCCTGCGCACGCATTTCCATGCAGCACATGAGGCCGAGCTTCACCTAGGGGGGGCCGAGCATGGTGGTGGAGAGGGGCTTCGCAATGGAGTTCCCCGATCGAGTTCTAGTCGAGTGTGTTTGCAGTATTATGTAACCCTAATCTATATGATGGGTTCGGCCAAAATTCTTGATGCCTGGAGATGAAAATACGTGAGAAGGAAGATGAGCAGGGGCCGTTGGATCTGGATCTAGTGGCTAGGATGAGCTGTAGGTTATAATTTTAAAAGTTATGTTGAAATTATGTATATAAATCGAGTACAAACTTGTAAATTACATAACTTTTTCATACGAGGTCGAAAAAATGCAAACTCAGTTGCGTTGGAATCGTATGGACGAGCACTACGCGATGGAGTTGGTTTGGAGTCGTTTAGAGTTAGTGAGAATTTCGGGTAATATTAAACGCGCGTTTAATTTTATTCGAAATAAAAGCTAAAACGGAAATTAAAATCAAGGTGAGAATTTCTCACTCAATCGAATAGATTTCGATTTTTATTTTAAATAGTTAGATTTAAAATATTTGAATGCATGTTTGAATGATGACTGTAAATTATTGATTGTTAAAATAGACATTATGCGCCGTTAGTAAGCGGATGTTATTTATTAAAAACATATACCGCGAATATTTCATAAACAGTGAAATTGGTATTATATATAATATCAATATATATATTGGCATATGTATATATTGCAGTTGTTGATTTCCCGTATTTTTTAGCGGATGAGACCCTATTACGCCGTTATTAAGCGGATAATATTTATTAAGAACATATACCGCGATAATTTCGTACTGGAGCGAAATTGGTATTGTGCTAATGTTTTTGGATGCAGGAAAACAGGTTGGAGGGATCCAACAGGATTCCTCAACAGTATTTAATTTATTTCAGATATTTTGATATTTGATGGATTATCATATCGATATATGATATCGTTGTAGTCGTGATTGACTATTTGGTGTGTAGCATCATTGGACCCAGATTTTGGGATTTTTAAAATGTTTTTAAAGTGATTTTTGAAAAGATAAAATATTTTTGGAACTGATCCATTATAAATAAATGAACGTTATAATTTTTAAAGTTATAAAAATTATAATTTTTGAGAAATACGGTTAAAAGCTGATTTTGAGAAATATGAATTAATGACTTTATAAAATAGTTTAAACTGGATTTTTGAATTTATTATTAAAAGTTTAAATATAGGATTTATAAAATTTGACTATTTTATAAATCAAAATGGTGAAATTATAAAGGGAATTAAAGACGTTTCAGAATAATAATATAAACTGATTTATATTAAGAGATTTATAAATGGATATTTATAAATTGAAATATAGACATTATAAAACGAGTTTTTATAAGTGTTTGAATGATGTGAGAATGAATTTCATAATAGAATGAAATTTATAGAATTATAAACTGTGAAGTTATAAATGAAATTTATAAATAGTAAGATTTATAAATTTGGTGAAATTATTTGAAGAATAGATTTGGTTAAATAAATGAATCTTATAAGTTATAAGATTTATAATTTTGAAGTTTAAAGGAACGATTTTTGTAAAATAATCATTTTATAAGTATTTAACTTATAATATGAACGTTTAGTTTATAATTTAGTTATAAACTGGAATAGGTTAATAAAGGAATTTATAGAAAAGGAAGTTTTTATAAATAAATAGAAATGGAGTTTATAAACGTTGTTTTATAAATTCGCAAACGACTTATTTTGATAAGTTAATTGTTGAAACCTATTAATGGAGTTATATTCACATTTTCGAATAGTGAATAATCCTTTGAATTAAAATGAATAAAAGGATGATATTTATTAACGTAGTATATTCACGTTTTTGAATAGTGAATAATACGTTAAAGAAATTGTTTGGATTTGGTGTTTTAAATAGAATTAAAACAATCTAACGATGTTTTAAAAGGTGTTGAGATTCGAAACCATAGATTTCAACATTCATTGTTGAAATAGATGTTTCGTGAAATAAAAGGAAATGGTGGACTATAACACTGTTGTTATAGTAAATTATTTCCGAAAGGAAATGTTTTTGATTAGTATTGGGATTTATATATCTATTTAATTTCGAATCCCTATACTAGTGATTTTGGGTTGTCGTAACGATGTTTTACGCAACATTCGTTTTGGCCCAAATAAATATGTTAAGAGAATGATTTCCTTAAAGAATGAAATATATACTTAATTCGATTTAAGTATATTGAATATTTTCTAAGTGTTGAAAATAAAAGAGATTTGTGAATTTCTTATTAATAAATAAGTACGGAAATGTTTTCCAATATGAAGTGAATATTTAGGAATTATCTTTTTGAAGATAAATTGAAATGGATAATTGAAATCGTATATGCATGAATATTTTGAAATATAAATTCACTATGGAATTTATATAAGAAAGTGGAATTGTTTAAAAATAAATATTGATTTATTTTTGAAGTGTTGAAATTATATATCTTGTAAAGATATTTTGGAAAATAAATAATTTGGAAAATTATTTGGAATCTGGTGACGTATGCATATCCATTGATAGTTCAATAGCCGACTATCAATATTTCCCTTTGAATGGGTATTTGATGTGATTTGTTTGAAATTGAATGCACACTTATTTTTGAATAAGCGCTCACTATTCGGGTTAACCGGGAAAGGACCATGGGGTCGTATAACCCACTCCGAATATGTGATACGTCGTTGTGAATCGCATTTGAAGATCGGTGTTGAAGACCGGATATTTGCGAAAGCGATAGGATGACCTATCGATTGTCTCTGCACTGAGTTGCAACGGTATAGAGACTCCCTAAGTGATGGGAAATTCGATCAGGATTGTGAATATCCGGATTGCAAGGACTTCTTTGTAAGTACCTTCGGTTTTGTTCGATCCCGGAACAGACTTGTATGGATTGTATGCCTGACATTACAATTTGAGATATAAAGCCGATTTCTTTCAAATATATTTCTGTTGGTGGCGGAGAATTTATTCTTTGCTTAACACCCTTCTTTGAGACGTATGTGCTCAAAGGTTATATAGTTGAGGTTATCAGCGATATATTCCCAATTTGATAATGTGATATGCTGAGTGATGCTGAAATGATCATTGTGTTGATTATTTGTGATAGGATCATTTATTTGATCGTCTATCTTGGTGATCATTGTGTTGATCATTTGTTGACCCAAAGCATGGCTTTTGTATAAAGTATGTTTTTGTGGACGTGAATTCGTCGAGCCTCACATCCCGGAAATGGTCAAAACAGGAAAGATGCGGCAAGGTTATGAGGGGTAGTGCCCTTTAGGATATGTGCATTTCCTTCTGGAAAAGGGTGGTATCATGGTATGGAGCCCAGATACTTACTCATGTTGAAACACTTTGTTTTTATGATTGTGTGAATTGATTAGAGAGCGCTCTCGGATAAAGGTCCCAAAGGACCGGGGGATGGCATATTCGGTCAGTTGTTACTCAGTTAGGGGTAACCCGGCCTTGTGTTGGTAGAGATCCGGTTTGGTTCTCGGGGATGTCCATCCAGAGGCATTCTCATGTGGCAATGGGAAGTTCCTTGGCCTGACCATTTGTTGGAAATCCAATTCCCAATACGAAACTTGTACGGTATTAGTTGTAGAACCTGCTATTCACTTATGGTGGTCACCACTGTTTGGATAGTAGCTATAGTAGGCATACGATAATGGTCGTATGTTGGCTAAGATTTATATTCTACTTTCGAAATTATTTTTACTACCCTATGCACTAGTAATAATATCAAATGTTATTTTAAATGCGTATCAAGCATCTTTGACTATCATAAGGAGAAATCTCCTCCGATTCTGCGTTTGCATGTGTGTGTGTGCGGGAGGCCTTATGGTAGTCTCATTTTTAAAAGCATTGCGAATTGAAATAAGAATATTCCTCTATTTTGATTTTAAAGTTAAATAAACTGTTTGAGTTCTCACACCAGTCACATGACTGACTTGGAGTTTATTGTTTTCCTTCCTAAACTCTGGGTGCCCACCAATTTCCACACGGGCAGATAAGAGTTAGGTTTATCAGGATATTCTGGATATTCTGGAGTTGCTGGAGGCAAGCTGGATGGCATGGCGTATTACTAGTTTATATAGTATTTCTTTTTCCGCTGCACTGTTTATTGTTGTATGTTGTTGTACACTCTGATGATATGATGTGATGTAATGAAATGAAATGTAATAACTGATATAGTTCTTTGTTTAAAGATTATTCATTTATTATTATATGTTGTTCCGCTGCGAATTGTGAGATTTTGATGTTGTTCTGTTGTTTTCTGTTCCGTGCTATTTTCTCTATGTTTTTCTCTTCTCTATTCTCTTTTTCTTCTATTTTAAAATTCTGTTCTATTTTCTCTTTTCTATTCTATTTTCTAATTTTCTATCTTCTCTTCTCCCTAATTTCTACCTTCTTCTCTCCTCTTCTTTTCTTAAAATCTTTTTAAAACCCCTAAGGGTTCGTATTTTCGTTCATCTTGAATTAAACAAAGGAGATTAGTGTCTATTCAAGGAGTACGGACTTACGGGTCTTTACAGTTGGTATCAGAGCTGATGGTTAAGCGACAACCATGGTTCTGTTGGGTATAATTCATTAGAGATAGAGTCAGTAGTACTCTAGAATGAATTTGAGTGTAATAATAGCTATGAGAGCGTATTTGTTAGTGAATATGAAATTGTTTTATATTGTGATGATTGGTTTATTGAGTGGCATATGAACTTTCGTCAGCGTAGTCCGCAAGACTATGCCGAAGGGGTTTCTAAACACTTGAATAGAACAATTCGGCACAATATTGTTTTAAATTGGGTGAATGAAATAATTTTACCTTAAGTATATTTTATATATGAAGGAATAATTTTTCAAAGTTATTAAAGTGTATATAAGTTGATTGTTAGGTTGTTTGAATAATCTAAATAAAAGAGTAATTGTATAAGCAAATGAATTATAAGAATTGAATTATAATTAAAGTGATTTACAAATGTGAAATAAACTTATATATATAAGAAGTGAAACTATATGGATATATCTATGAATATGAGTTGTGAATAAAAGTGAATTTAAAGTTAAATGGAATATAACTTAAGTGTTGTTGAATTAAAATTGATGTTGGTATCGAAGTAAATAATCAAGTGAATTAAAAGAAATGTAAACTTAAGTTATATAAATGAAATTCAACTTTGGACATTGAATTGAATTGAATTAATGGCTTGAATGTTTAATCAATTGAATGTAATTTAAGTTGATAAGGAATAATTAATGAAAGTGTTAATTCATTAAAATCTAATGTTATTAGAAGTTGAATAAAATTGAATGAAAATGAATATAAGCAAAGGAATTTGGTTATAATTAATATACATTGGTTGTTATATGATTGTTGATTGGTTGTATATAATTCATTAAGTGTTAATGAAATCGAAAGCTATGAAATTGAATTCAAATTAGAAGTAAATAAATTTGAATAGAATTGAAAGTGAATTAGATTTAATTAGTGAATGCAAACTAATTAAAATTGAGAATGAATATTAGTAAGAACATCCAATGTAAATAAATCAAATATAATTTAAAGTGAAAACCATTTCATTGAATATTAATGAGAATATAAATAAATATTGATTGGTTATGGATGTAATTGGTTGATGGTTGAATATATATTTCTATTGTTGCATTTGCTATGTGACATATATAGTTATCATGTTGCTATATGTTGTATATTGATACTATTTTCATATATGCATGATTCTCATGTTGTTTGTTGAGTGATTAGTAGGTGCGGATCGCGTTTGCTTCGCATTTGGAGTTCGCTTTAGCGCTATATTAGCCGTATATGCTCGCTAATAAAATATAAGGTACATATCTCGGATTAAATATCGCACTTTTACACTTTTTTCCCTTCGGGATGCCTCATTACTTGATGAGATGTATATTTGCGATATATATACTGTCATTTTTTTTCGGATCGAGCCGCGCAAAGGAGACTATGGCGAATTTTTCCGGAAATTTAAGGCGTTAGAAAAAATTTGAGAAATTTGGAAAATTTTGGAAACTTAACTTTGTTTTGAAGTTGAAAGTTAAACAATAGAAGTTGTTTTTGAAAAGATAACTAAGTATGATTTGAAACTTAGTAAAGTATGGTGAGAAATTTAATTATGGATTTTGGGAAAGTTAATAGATTCTATAACTTTTCTTACTTGTAATTTCGAGGACGAAATTCTTTTAAGGGGGAAAGATTGTAACGACCCAGAATTTTTATTAATTAAAATTTGAATATTTAATTAATTTTAAATATTTATAAGTGAATTTATAAGTCGAATAAATTTTTATTTGAATTATTGGATTTAATTGGATAATTAAATCGATAATTTAATATGTTAAATTATGGAAATAATTAAAAATTGAGTTAAATATGATTGAAAATAATTTGTAAAATTTTATTTTATCATGTTGAAGTTAGAACGATATTTTAGAACTTTTAAAATCGAATTAAAAGTTAATTTGTGAAAATTGAATATTTTAATATTAAATCGACTAGTGAAAATAGTCAATTTTTGAACAGTCTCAGAATTGAACGAAACCAGTTCCATTGGATCCGTAATAGTTAGTTATTACCGGATTTCAAATTTCGTGTCAATCGGAGCTATCGTTTGATCGTGGCAGCTCGAAACGCATCGATTTATTTTTAATTTAAATTTGGCGAGTCAAAATAGCCATTTTTCAAAAAGTCTCGGATTTCGACGAAACCAGTTTCATCGGATCCGTAATGTGATATTATTGTAAGGTTCCAAATTTCGTGTCAATTGGATTTACCGTTTGTCCGGTACAAATTAAAAGCCTAGAAATCGATTTAAATCGGTTTAATTTAAATTGAGCGTTTTCAGCCATAACTCGCACATACTTCCGAATTAGCTTCCGAAACCTGTTCCATTGTGTCCGGAACGCGGGATAAACCCTAGGTACACTGGTTACGGCGTCTAAATCGGAGTTCGGAATTCCCGGGATGAATAGTGTTTACGCTAGCTCTTTCTATAAATACACCTCTCTCTTCACAAAATTAAAAAAAAAAAAAAATATCCTAAACCCTAAATTAAAACTGCAGCCGCCACCTATAGATGAATGGCCAGAATTCAATTTCCTTCCTCCCTCAAAATCTCTCAATCCATTCATCGATTCACGAAGCCATCAACTACAAAGAGGTAGAGCGCATCGAGAGCTAGAGATTCAACGGCTGTGATGTAAAACGGAGCGATGTGGTGGCGTATAGGGGGCCGCGTTCACTGGAGCCTGCGCACGCATTTCCACGCAGCACATGAGGCCGAGCTTCACCTAGGGGGGGCCGAGCATGGTGGTGGAGAGGGGCTTCGCAATGGAGTTCCCCGATCGAGTTCTAGTCGAGTGTGTTTGCAGTATTATGTAACCCTAATCTATATGATGGGTTCGGCCAAAATTCTTGATGCCTGGAGATGAAAATACGTGAGAAGGAAGATGAGCAGGGGCCGTTGGATCTGGATCTAGTGGCTAGGATGAGCTGTAGGTTATAATTTTAAAAGTTATGTTGAAATTATGTATATAAATCGAGTACAAACTTGTAAATTACATAACTTTTTCATACGAGGTCGAAAAAATGCAAACTCAGTTGCGTTGGAATCGTATGGACGAGCACTACGCGATGGAGTTGGTTTGGAGTCGTTTGGAGTTAGTGAGAATTTCGGGTAAAATTAAACGCGCGTTTAATTTTATTCGAAATAAAAGCTAAAACGGAAATTAAAATCAAGGTGAGAATTTCTCACTCAATCGAATAGATTTCGATTTTTATTTTAAATAGTTAGATTTAAAATATTTGGATGCATGTTTGAATGATGACTGTAAATTATTGATTGTTAAAATAGACATTATGCGCCGTTAGTAAGCGGATGTTATTTATTAAAAACATATACCGCGAATATTTCATAAACAGTGAAATTGGTATTATATATAATATCAATATATATATATTGGCATATGTATATATTGCAGTTGTTGATTTCCCGTATTTTTTAGCGGATGAGACCCTATTACGCCGTTATTAAGCGGATAATATTTATTAAGAACATATACCGCGATAATTTCGTACTGGAGCGAAATTGGTATTGTGCTAATGTTTTTGGATGCAGGAAAACAGGTTGGAGGGATCCAACAGGATTCCTCAACAGTATTTAATTTATTTCAGATATTTTGATATTTGATGGATTATCATATCGATATATGATATCGTTGTAGTCGTGATTGACTATTTGGTGTGTAGCATCATTGGACCCAGATTTTGGGATTTTTAAAATGTTTTTAAAGTGATTTTTGAAAAGATAAAATATTTTTGGAACTGATCCATTATAAATAATGAACGTTATAATTTTTAAAGTTATAAAAATTATAATTTTTGAGAAATACGGTTAAAAGCTGATTTTGAGAAATATGAATTAATGACTTTATAAAATAGTTTAAACTGGATTTTTGAATTTATTATTAAAAGTTTAAATATAGGATTTATAAAATTTGACTATTTTATAAATCAAAATGGTGAAATTATAAAGGGAATTAAAGACGTTTCAGAATAATAATATAAACTGATTTATATTAAGAGATTTATAAATGGATATTTATAAATTGAAATATAGACATTATAAAACGAGTTTTTATAAGTGTTTGAATGATGTGAGAATGAATTTCATAATAGAATGAAATTTATAGAATTATAAACTGTGAAGTTATAAATGAAATTTATAAATAGTAAGATTTATAAATTTGGTGAAATTATTTGAAGAATAGATTTGGTTAAATAAATGAATCTTATAAGTTATAAGATTTATAATTTTGAAGTTTAAAGGAACGATTTTTGTAAAATAATCATTTTATAAGTATTTAACTTATAATATGAACGTTTAGTTTATAATTTAGTTATAAACTGGAATAGGTTAATAAAGGAATTTATAGAAAAGGAAGTTTTTATAAATAAATAGAAATGGAGTTTATAAACGTTGTTTTATAAATTCGCAAACGACTTATTTTGATAAGTTAATTGTTGAAACCTATTAATGGAGTTATATTCACATTTTCGAATAGTGAATAATGCTTTGAATTAAAATGAATAAAAGGATGATATTTATTAACGTAGTATATTCACGTTTTTGAATAGTGAATAATACGTTAAAGAAATTGTTTGGATTTGGTGTTTTAAATAGAATTAAAACAATCTAACGATGTTTTAAAAGGTGTTGAGATTCGAAACCATAGATTTCAACATTCATTGTTGAAATAGATGTTTCGTGAAATAAAAGGAAATGGTGGACTATAACACTGTTGTTATAGTAAATTATTTCCGAAAGGAAATGTTTTTGATTAGTATTGGGATTTATATATCTATTTAATTTCGAATCCCTATACTAGTGATTTTGGGTTGTCGTAACGATGTTTTACGCAACATTCGTTTTGGCCCAAATAAATATGTTAAGAGAATGATTTCCTTAAAGAATGAAATATATACTTAATTCGATTTAAGTATATTGAATATTTTCTAAGTGTTGAAAATAAAAGAGATTTGTGAATTTCTTATTAATAAATAAGTATGGAAATGTTTTCCAATATGAAGTGAATATTTAGGAATTATCTTTTTGAAGATAAATTGAAATGGATAATTGAAATCGTATATGCATGAATATTTTGAAATATAAATTCACTATGGAATTTATATAAGAAAGTGGAATTGTTTAAAAATAAATATTGATTTATTTTTGAAGTGTTGAAATTATATATCTTGTAAAGATATTTTGGAAAATAAATAATTTGGAAAATTATTTGGAATCTGGTGATGTATGCATATCCATTGATAGTTCAATAGCCGACTATCAATATTTCCCTTTGAATGGGTATTTGATGTGATTTGTTTGAAATTGAATGCACACTTATTTTTGAATAAGCGCTCACTATTCGGGTTAACCGGGAAAGGACCATGGGGTCGTATAACCCACTCCGAATATGTGATACGTCGTTGTGAATCGCATTTGAAGATCGGTGTTGAAGACCGGATATTTGCGAAAGCGATAGGATGACCTATCGATTGTCTCTGCACTGAGTTGCAACGGTATAGAGACTCCCTAAGTGATGGGAAATTCGATCAGGATTGTGAATATCCGGATTGCAAGGACTTCTTTGTAAGTACCTTCGGTTTTGTTCGATCCCGGAACAGACTTGTATGGATTGTATGCCTGACATTACAATTTGAGATATAAAGCCGATTTCTTTCAAATATATTTCTGTTGGTGGCGGAGAATTTATTCTTTGCTTAACACCCTTCTTTGAGATGTATGTGCTCAAAGGTTATATAGTTGAGGTTATCAGCGATATATTCCCAATTTGGTAATGTGATATGCTGAGTGATGCTGAAATGATCATTGTGTTGATTATTTGTGATAGGATCATTTATTTGATCGTCTATCTTGGTGATCATTGTGTTGATCATTTGTTGACCCAAAGCATGGCTTTTGTATAAAGTATGTTTTTGTGGACGTGAATTCGTCGAGCCTCACATCCCGGAAATGGTCAAAACAGGAAAGATGCGGCAAGGTTATGAGGGGTAGCGCCCTTTAGGATATGTGCATTTCCTTCTGGAAAAGGGTGGTATCATGGTATGGAGCCCAGATACTTACTCATGTTGAAACACTTTGTTTTTATGATTGTGTGAATTGATTAGAGAGCGCTCTCGGATAAAGGTCCCAAAGGACCGGGGGATGGCATATTCGGTCAGTTGTTACTCAGTTAGGGGTAACCCGGCCTTGTGTTGGTAGAGATCCGGTTTGGTTCTCGGGGATGTCCATCCAGAGGCATTCTCATGTGGCAATGGGAAGTTCCTTGGCCTGACCATTTGTTGGAAATCCAATTCCCAATACGAAACTTGTACGGTATTAGTTGTAGAACCTGCTATTCACTTATGGTGGTCACCACTGTTTGGATAGTAGCTATAGTAGGCATACGATAATGGTCGTATGTTGGCTAAGATTTATATTCTACTTTCGAAATTATTTTTACTACCCTATGCACTAGTAATAATATCAAATGTTATTTTAAATGCGTATCAAGCATCTTTGACTATCATAAGGAGAAATCTCCTCCGATTCTGCGTTTGCATGTGTGTGTGTGCGGGAGGCCTTATGGTAGTCTCATTTTTAAAAGCATTGCGAATTGAAATAAAAATATTCCTCTATTTTGATTTTAAAGTTAAATAAACTGTTTGAGTTCTCACACCAGTCACATGACTGACTTGGAGTTTATTGTTTTCCTTCCTAAACTCTGGGTGCCCACCAATTTCCACACGGGCAGATAAGAGTTAGGTTTATCAGGATATTCTGGATATTCTGGAGTTGCTGGAGGCAAGCTGGATGGCATGGCGTATTACTAGTTTATATAGTATTTCTTTTTCCGCTGCACTGTTTATTGTTGTATGTTGTTGTACACTCTGATGATATGATGTGATGTAATGAAATGAAATGTAATAACTGATATAGTTCTTTGTTTAAAGATTATTCATTTATTATTATATGTTGTTCCGCTGCGAATTGTGAGATTCTGATGTTGTTCTGTTGTTTTCTGTTCCGTGCTATTTTCTCTATGTTTTTCTCTTCTCTATTCTCTTTTTCTTCTATTTTAAAATTCTGTTCTATTTTCTCTTTTCTATTCTATTTTCTAATTTTCTATCTTCTCTCCTCCCTAATTTCTACCTTCTTCTCTCCTCTTCTTTTCTTAAAATCTTTTTAAAACCCCTAAGGGTTCGTATTTTCGTTCATCTTGAATTAAACAAAGGAGATTAGTGTCTATTCAAGGAGTACGGACTTACGGGTCTTTACATTACCGCCACATTCCATGGCAGGTTATACAACTAAAACCGTACAGGATTGTATTGTTTCTTTGGATTTCCAACAAATGGTCAGGCCAAGGAACTTCCCATTGCTACATGGAAACGCCTCTGGAAAGACACCCCGAGAACCTAACCGGATCTCTGCCAACACAAGGCCGGGTTACCCCTAACTGGGTAACTACTGACACGAATATGTCATTCCCCGATCGTAACCGATCTATATCCGAGGATCCTCGATTTTCAACAACCACGAAGCAATAAATTTGCAGCAACAACATAGGTTAAGTATCTGGGCTCCATACCATGATACCACCTCTATCCAGAAGGAATGACATACACTAAAGGGGCGCTACCCCCTAATAACCTTGCTGCATCCTTCCTGTTTTGACCATTTCCGGGGTGTGAGGTCCGACGAAGTCTCGTCCACAAAGCCACGCTTTATATAAAAGCTGTGCTTTGTTTCAACAAATGCTCAATAGCACTTCGTATGCCACATTACCAATTTGGAAATGTATCACTAGTAACCATCAACTACATAACCTCTAAGGGTGTTAATCTAAGAGAATAAATTCTCCGCCACCAATGGTAATATATTTGATAGAAACCAGCTTTACATCTCAAATTGTAAGGTCAGACACACATCCATACAAGTCCGTTCCGGGATCGAACGGAACCGAAGACACTTACAAAGAAGTCCTTGCAATCCGGATATTCACTAATCATGACCGGACTTCCCATCACAAAGGGTAATAAATTTCTATATCGGAGATCAGCCGATGCAGAAATATTCGACGGTAATCCTTCCGTTTTCACAAATATCCGGTCTTCAACACCGGTCATCAAATGCAATCCATAACGACGTATCACATATTCGGAATGGGTTATACGACCCCATGGTCCTTTCCCGGCTAACCCGAATAGTGAGCGCTTATTCAAAAATAAGTGTGGCATTCAAATTCAAGCAATTCACAACAAATACCTATTTAAAGGTAAATATTGATAGTCGGATTATTTAACTATCAATAGGCATGTTCAACATCACCAAATTCCAAATAATTTTCCAAATTATTTATTTTCCAAAATATCTTTACCAGATATATAATTTCCACACTTCAGCCATTTGAAAACAATTTTCAAATCACTTTTCACATTTACCACTTTTGAAAACAAATTTCAAACATTTTCCTTACGCGGAAATACTTTCATTTCAAAATGTTTCATTCAAACCAATTAAATAAATCCTTAACGATTTACTTTATATTTACGTTCCAAATTCGTAAATTTATTCCCACACTTCAAAAATAAATCAATGTTTATTTTTAAACAAATTTCCCTTTCTTTTATAAATTCCATAGTGAATTTACAATTCCAAAATATCTATGAATATACGATTTCCGAATCGATTTCTAATATTCATTTTCAATTTATCTTTAAAAGATAAAATCTCAAAATATTCACTTCATATTGGAAAACATTTCCATACTTATTAATTATAAGTAATTCACAAATCTGTTTATTTTCAACACTTGGAATATATTCAATATGCTTAAATCAAAATTAAGTATATGTTTCATTCTTTAAGGAAAACATTCACTTAAACACATTAATTTGAGTCAAAACGAATGTTGCATAAAACATCGTTGCGACGACCCAAAATCACTAGTATAGGGATTACAATTTTAGATAGATATATAAATCCCAATACTATACGAAAACATTTCTTTTCGGAAATCATTTACTATAACAACGGCGTTATAGTCCACCATTTCCTTATATTTCTCGAAAACGTCTATTTCAAAAATAAATGTTGAAATCTATGTATTCGATTCATAATACCTTTTAAAACATCTTTTAAAATAATTAACTTCATTTTATAATATCGCTTTCCCAAAACATAACCATTTTATTTAATAATATATTCACTGTCCAAAATCGTGAATATACTTCATTGACCAAATTTCAACAATTCTACGCATTTTATATAAAGAATAATTCGCTATCCAAAGTCGCGAATATACTTCTTTTTATAGATTTCTATATTCAATTTATCAAATTCCATTGATTTCGAATTTATAAACAGTGTTTATAAATTCCATTTCTATTTATAAACTTTGATTTATAAGTCTCCTTTATTAATCCAATTCAATTTATATATCTCAAATATATAACAAAAGTCCATATTATAAGTTGAATACTTATAATTCATTTATTTACAAAATCGTTCTTTTTAAAACTTCTATTACTTATAAGATTCATTTATAGTTTATAGCAACTTCAACTTATAAAATCTGCTTTATTAACAATTTTTATTAATGTCCCATTTAAATGCCCAAAATCCGGTTTATAAGTTCATTTCTTAGAAATCTTTTATTTTACAACATCTATTCATTTTATAATCTTCACAACTTATAAATCTATAATTTTTAATGAAATCCATTTTATACTTCTTTTTAACACTTAATAAACTCGTTTTATAATTCCTATATTTTTAATTTATAAATATTAATCTTAGAAATGTTTTATATAAACCATTTATAATAATTCAAAAATCTCAATTAAATAAACCAATCCTTTTAACAATTTACAAAACGTTATTTAAAACTTATATAACTCCAAAATTTTATTTAAGTATTATTTTCCAAAAAAATATAACTTTTATAATAATAAAATTATAATGTTTATTTATTTTAACAATTCAAAATTTATTAAAACATATACTTTCAAAAATCACTTTTAAAATTATTTTTAAAATCAAAAATCATTATTTTAAAACTTCAAAAATGGATCCGATGATGCAACAGCACCAAATAGTCAATCACGACAAACCAAACATCATATATCAATATGATAATCAACAAATATCACAATATCTGTAAATAAATCAGTATAATTGAGGAATCCAGTTGGATCCCTCCAACCTGTTTCCCTGCATCCAAAGATGTTAGCACAATACCAATTCCGTTCCAATATGGAATATCGCGGTATATGAGATTCATAAAAATATTATCCGCTTAATAGGCGACGCAATAGGGTCTCATCCGCTATATAATGCGGGAAAATCAACTCCAAGTACATAAATAATACCAATTCCAATCAAAATGGAATTATCGCGGTATATGTTTTTAATAAATAACCTCCGCTTACTAACGGCGTATAATGTCTATTTCAACAGTCAACAGATAATAATTTATCATTCTGGCATACAATCAATAATTTTAAATCTAACTATTTAAAATTTAAATCGAAACTATTCGATTGAGTGAGAAGTTCTCATCTTGGTTTCAATTTCGTTTCCGCGTTTTATTTCGAATAAAATTAAACGTACGTTTAATTTTACCCGAAATCTTCACTAGCTCCAAACGACTCCAAACCAGCTCCATTGCGTAATGCTCGACAAAACGAAGCCAACGCAATTCGTTTCGTCATTTTTCGATCTCGTATGAAAAAGTTATGACATTTATAAGTTTACACGAATTTAAATATAATAATATTTACAATTTCTTTTATATTTTCAACCTCAGCTAATCCTGCCCGTTGATCACTTAGCCTCAACATCAGGCCGCACCCTCTCCTTCTTCTCAAACGTGAATATCACGTACAAGGAAACCCATTAGCCGCCACCTAGGGTTTGAAACCACGGCCACCACGACGCACGGGACCCCATCACTCCACCACCAAATCGAAGCTCCACCCCTCCTCCACCTTCACCCATGAGCATAGCAAGCTCGGCCTCCCCATTACCCAAAAAAACGTGCATGACCTGATGTGAACGCACCCCCCGGCGACCACCACGACGCTCCAAATTCGATCATCACCGTATAGAATCGAAGCTCTCATAATCCTCTAGAAGTTTGTAGTTGAACGTTTCGTCTAATTATTCACGGATTGGAAGAGATTAAGGAGAGACGATTGTTCATTTCTGGCCATTAACAGAAAAGTGGCGGCTGAAGCAAAGGAATTAGGGTTTTGGGCTTTTGTTTGTAAATGAAGAAATAGAGGTGCTTTTATAGAAAAATGGCCAAAACACTATTCACCTGAAATTTTCCGAACTCCAAACGAAGCATGCCGGCTGGCGCTTCTAAGGTTTACCCCACATTCCGAACACAATGGAATATGTTTCGGAGGACAATTCGATAATCCGTACGAGTTACGGCAATAAACGATCGATTTTAAATTAAATCGATTTAAACTAATTTCTACGCGTTTTGGCTTGCCCCGGACAAACGGTAAATCCGATTGACATGAAATTTCAAACCATATAATAATATCACATTACGGATCCGATGAAATTGGTTTCGTCAAAATCCGAGACTGTTTGAAAAATGGCTATTTTAACTCGTTAAATAATAGTAAAACAATTTCAATGCATTTCGAGCTGTCACGGTCAAACGAAAACTCCGATTGCTATATTGAAATCCGATAATAACAAACTATTACAGATTCAATGGAACTAGTTTCGTCCAATTCTGAGACTGTTCGAAAATTGGCTATTTTTCAGTCGATAATTATATATTAAAATATTCCATTTTCACAAATAAACTCTTAAGTCAATTTTAAAATTTCACAAACATCTTTATAACTCCAACATGATTAAATAAAATTTTACAAATCAATTTTAATCATATTTAACCCATTTTTCAATTATTTCTGTATGTTCACATATTAAATTATCGATTTAATTATCCAATTATATCCAATTATTCGAAATAAAATTTATTCGACTTATAAATTTCACTTATTAATATTTTAAATTCAATTAAATATACAAATTTTAATTGATAGAAATTATGGGTCGTTACATGAGCTTTGTTATCCTTTGTCGGAAATGACAAACCAAAAGTGTGAGTAGGGGCCAAGCTATGTGGGGTTGCTGCCATCAAAAGGGTATTTACACATCTCATCTAGTTTGGATTCGATTATGCACTTAGAAATGGAAATATTCGGATACTCGGTAAGGTGTGGCGGGATTTGGCTTGGAGGTTTCTAAGAAGTGTCATGGAATATATGAGCTTCTCAGAAGTATATTACTAGATGTCTACTCCAAGGGGGGTGCACCTTCCTAGTCATTTGTTAGAAGATTTTCTTTCCTTATTTGTTTTGAATCCCTGAATATGTTTATCCTTAAATTGCCATGAGTAGAGCCAGCTCCTTATCACAACATTAAAGTATTGATTTAGTCTATTCTTTCAAGTTGGATTGTTACCTTATTAAGTCCATTCTATCAAGTTTGGATTGTTACCTTATTTAGCACATTATAACAAGTTGGACTGTTTTCCTTGTTCTATCCATTCTGTCCAGTTTGGATTTTCCTCGGTTTATTTCCATTCTTTCAAGTCTGTTTTAATATTATTTATGCTCATTCATATTTGGATTTGTTTCCTAATATCTATTTCTGCTCCTGCATGCAAGGATGTTATTCTTGTGAGGTAAAAACCCATTCTGCATTAGCGGCATGGTCTCACAGAACTTTTATGTGTTTTCCATTATTTGAGTTATCTCACGCTAGTATTTCCAGACTGATCCATGTGTTATTTTATGATAATGCTTGGCCGGACTGAGTATTTCCTAGGTTATCCATGGTGTTATGGAGGTCTTGATGGAGGGTAGAAGATTCACCTATCGTAGTATTTTATTTTCCGTTGTATTATATAGTATACCTATCGACAATTGTAAGGTCAGGATTTCATAACTGTCCAGCTGATAAGGTTTGTTTTTAACTCTGATATACTCTGTATTTTGGAGTGATAGTTTCTACTATCCTTATTATATTACATGTTGTCGAATCTGCTGGGAGATTTTATTATTCTCTATTCTCTGTTATTTTCTTTTTATTTACCCAAACAATCTGCCCTTTTGTCGATTTAATGCACGACATTGGAACATAGTGGTAGTGTTCGTTGTCGACTTTTGATGGTCAGAAAGGCGGTTCGTTACAAAAGAATTACTATTTTTTAAAATTAATAAGGGTATGTTGACATACCCTAAATACGTTGAGATATAGACCGTTGGAGTGGTGCCTTTTAAAATTTGAATAGTTATTATTTTTGTGCATCTCTTCGCAAATAGATACATCCCTTCAAACTCTATATGAAGGGGACTGGAAAAAGAATTTTCTTAACTAATTTCTTTACTTTATTCTTACTTCAAATTTTCACTATATATTTCAAAATATCCACTTTCTATACTCTTCGAATTCTTTCAAATTCAATGTTTACTTTAATACATTATTCTCTATAATTTACTCACTGATTTGAATGTATTCTCTCATTAATTAAAAGGTTAAAATTCTATCAAAAAAGCTATAGGATATTCTATATACAAAGTTCAGCTGTATCAATTTGGGATCAACAAGTCTCTACCATTATTTGTTTGAGTGTGCTTGTTGTCTATTCGAATTAAGCGGGTGTGCTCATTGCTCATTCAAATCAAGTGGGTATGCTTGTTGCCTGGTCAAGTTAAGTGGGTGATTTTATTGCCTAATTAAATCAAATTTAACACGTAAATCAACAGGGTATGTCTCGTTGCCTTAAAATTGAGACTATTTTGGTTTGCTTGTTACTTATTTAAAGTAGGTGTTAGAAAAGAAAACTATACATATACTATACAGTACTAGACGTAGGATTGGTTAATCCATTCCAATATAAAAACTCCTGGTGTCATCTCTCTTACTTTTACTATATTTATATATATGTGACTGTCTATTAATATATATATATATATATCTATGGTTGATTTTCTATGTTTGAATTTAAGTCATGAAATAATATAGAAAAATTGCATATAAGTTATAAAACACAATTCATCCTCCTCTAATGTTAAAGTAGCCATAAGATCCATTCATAATAGTATTACAACATTTTCCATAGATTGAATGAGACCGGTTATGTTTTTCATTGTGCTAATAATGTTATGAACATTATTCTAGTTAGTAATAAAGTCTATGATGGTATTTTAGACAATGGCATTTGTAGTATTATTAAAATTATGTCTAATATATGACTATTTCATTGAATACTGATATAAATAAAAGTTATCTTTGGCATTGTAGACTAGGTCATATAAGTGAGAAATGATTACACAAACTGAAAACCAAAGGTTTTCTACCCCATTTGATGTTGAATCATTTAACACTTGTGAGTCGTCCCTTAAAGGTAAGATGATAAAGCACCACTTCAGTGAAACAACGAATGAGTTGATGAACTCGCGAGGCTTGTACATATTGATGTATGCGGTCTAATGCCTGTAATTACTAAAGATAACAGTTTTTATCTTGTAACCTTTACCGACAATTTTTCAAGACTAAAGATAACCGTGCTTATCATATAACCTTTACTGGAAATTTCTCAAGACTAGGATATATGTATCATATGAAGAATAAATGTAATGTTTGTGAAAAATTTATCAAATATAAGAATGAGGTTGAAAATCAAATGAACCGACAGATTAGAATACTTCGATCTTATCGAGGAGGTAAGAACGTTGGACAAGAACTACAATAGTACTTAAAAGATAATGGGATTATCTCTTAGGTTACTCCACCATATACTCCATAACTCTTTCGGGGCGAAGGAAATAAATCCTATTATATATGGTTCGTTCCGTGATGGGCAAGGCTAAGTTACCTCTATCCATTTGGCGATATTGCGCTAGAAACAACAATGCATATGTTAAATTTGTTACCTGCTAAGTTTGTGCCTAAGAACCATATGAGATGTGACATGTAAAGAAACCTCACCATAATAATTTGAAGATGTGGGTTGTCCAGTCTATGTTAAGAACTTCAGTCCTAATAAGCTTGAGGCAAGATCGATCTTGTGTAAACTCATAGAATATCCCAAGAACTCTATAGGATGTATATTTACGACACTGAGGAACAAAAAATCATTGTTTCTCAACATGCTTTCTTTTGGAAAAGGACTTCTGTTAAAAGAAATTAAAAGTGAAGTTGTGAATTGGATGATGTCTGGGAGTCGAACATAGAGACTGAACCGGTGGGAGAATCAAGTTCACCTGTATGCGAAAACACGCAATGTATTAGAAGGTCCGGCAAGGAATCTTGTTTACTAGAGATATATTATGGTTTTCTAGTAGATGGAGAGAAGGAGGACTATGTCTTAGAAGATGACACTCTTCCATCATTTCAACAAGCGCTGCAGATTAAAGACTTCACACTCTGGCTTGGAACATTGAACTCTGAGATGGATTTCATATATGAAAACAAAGTATAGACTTTGTTTGACATACCCAAAAGGATAATACCAATTGGCTGCAAATGGAGTTTTAAGAAAAATCTAAATGTAGATGGACAAGTGGAGACATATAAATCTAGGATAGTTGCCAAAGGATTTTGTCCAATTCAATGTGTTAATTGTAACGAGACCTTTTTGTTCAAAGACATGCTTAAGTCCATCTAGATTATGCTAGTTACTACTGCATCTATGACTATAAATTATGGAAAATGAATATAATGAAGGCATTTTTAAATGGTGGATTAGAATAGACCATCTATATATCTTAGTCCAAGGGTCTCTAAGTCAGTGGGAGTGAGGGTAAACTTTGAAAGTTGTTAAAATCCATTTGTAGAATTAAATAAGCCTCGAGGATTCTAAATAAGTGTTTTGATAAAGTAATCAAACAGTTTGGTTTTTATCAGAACAGAGAGGAAGCGTACGTATACTGAAAGAAATGGGTAAGTGCTACCATATTCTTTGTATTACACGCTGATGATCTACTATTAATTGGCAATGATGCTTCATTTTTGCAATCAATGAAAGGTTGGTTTTTCAAAAATTTCACCATGAAAGATTTGGGAGAAGCAACTCATGAACAAGGTATAAAGATCTATAGAGATAGATCTAAGCGGCTATTGGGATTGTCCCAATCCCTGTACATAGATACCTTAATGAAAATGCTTAATTTGGGGAATTCCAAGTGTGGAAATGTTCCAACGCAATCTTGAATCATCTTTTTTAAAAAGGACGCTTCTCAGACTAATGTGGAGAAAGAGCATATGAAGATGATATCATATGCTTCGGCAATGGGTTCCATAATGCACGGTATGCTATGTACTAGATCGGATGTGATATACGCACTAGGATGTGTAAGCCAATACCAGCCTATTTCTGAAGAAAATAGTTGGACGGTTTTAAAATGTATACTAAAGAATTAAAGAAAAAATAGGGAATTATTCCTAATATATGAGAATAGAGACCTCCTTATGAATGGGTATACTAACTCTAACTTTTAGGGTGATATCGATGAAAGTAAGTCAGTGCTGGGTTAGTAGGACAATAATTTCCTATTAGAGAGAAATCTAAAAGTGTGTCTTCGCTCTGCTTTGTTCTTACGATTAAAGTTGGGGAAGTCAGTTGGAGAAGTTTCAAATAGGAAACAACAGTTGATTCCACGATGGAGGCCGAGTACATCTCCCTTAATAAAGCAGCTAAAGAAGCAGTCTAGATGTGCAAAGTTTTTAAATGAGCTCAGAATTATTCCCGACACAGAGAATCCAATGGCATTGTTTAGTTACATCAATGTGGTGATAAAGGTCTCAGAACAGCCAAGAGCACATAAGAAATTACGACATATTCTTCAAAAGTGCCACCTTATTAAAGAAATTGTTTAGAAGATAGAGGTTGCGATACAAAGGTAGATACCAAGAAAACATTAATAGGTCCATTCATGAAGGATTGATCTTCAGTATGGACAATCCACTTTGATTATAATCAAATTATGGCATGACGCCCAACAAGTAACTATGGTTGGGTTGAGAGAAAGCATTAGAAGTTAAACAGTATTCAAGAGAGGATTCATCTCCTTAGTTATATGAGGTTAGTGTAGTGGTCAACCGAAGTCAACTCAAAGTTAAAATCTCTAGCCAGAGTGGTTCAGTTGATAATATTATTATTGTCGAACCAAGGACTTTATGTTTGGACTATAAAGTTGATAGAATGATATTAAATTTTTTACCAGTACCAAATTCTACAAGTCCTACTGTGATATAGTTTTGACAAAGAAAACTGGCATAAATAATTGTCACTATTGGAAACACTTAAATAACTAAAATTGGATTTTTACCTAAGCCATGTAAGCGATAAATTTGCCTATAATGCCACACCATCTGCTAAGTGATGTGTGAACTTAATATTTTAGTTGTTCGATGTTAATCACAATTCAAATTTGCATCTAAAGAGCCACACAATCGAAATGTTGAATACTTCTACTGCCACCTAATTTAATTAATATTTATTAGAAATTAATTAATAATTTTGAAATATTAATTATAAAATTAAGTTAGTTTCCATTGTTCAATTTTAAATAGGCATATATAATAGTTATAAGCACGTATATCAATTTGCCTTTGAATTAGATTTAACTGCAATATTTATTGATCAGGCTTGAAGCTATTTTAGGTCCCTAATAAGAGCCCAGGGTGGTCAGTCATATCAAGGAGAATTGAGATGGAATTTTGATTCAAAAAGAGGTGATTTGGTAAGAGCAAAAGGTGGATCTAGATCCCCTTTTCACTCGTTATAATCTTGCATATTTATTCATCTCTAACCTCCATTTTACTTCACTTTTCTATTTCTCCTCCTAAGACCTTAATTGGTCGACTTTCTTCAGCTATCCTTCTCATTTTCAAGCGTCAAAACTTACAAATTAATTTAGATTCAATGACCAATGGTTGTTGCTTTCAGATTGGTAGTTCTATCTGAAGGTTTGGATACCAATTCAAGGAGTGAAAAATTTAACTTCATAAGATTCGTCTATGCTTTGGACAAGGAAATAATCCAATCTATATCATATGTATATGTATATATGTGTGTGTGTGTTATATATAAAATTAATAAATACTAATTTCATGTGTGGGTGTATATACATAAAATAATTTTTTTATGTTTTGAAATATATATGTTATATATATATATGTATATATTTAAATTAATTTGAACTTGAATTTACTAGATATTAGCTATGCAATCTAGATCTAAGATTTAGAATTTGAATTTAAAATTTTTATTTTATTTATATTAAGTGTACAATTACTTTATATTATAATATTAACTATATATAGATGTCTATTTACAAATATATATATTTTACAAATACTATTTTATGTTTTATATATATGCATATATATGTGTGTATGTATGTGTGTATAATTATACACACATATACGTACACATTTAATGGCTTATATGTATATGAAAGAGCTAACATGTCCGTTGCGGTGTAAATCCCAACACTTATACATGGACACATCAAACCATGTAAACCACTTATATTGCATGTCCACGTACATACATATGCGTATATGCTACACATATAATTCTATATTTTATATAGATAACATTAATATAATAAGATTTTATTATAAATTAAACAAAACAGCAATTTTACTTAAAATAGATAAGATCTAAATAAATTTAGACTTTATAGGCCCAATAAGAACCAATTGGAATAAAATTTTGAAATTTACCTATTCACCACGCTGCGTGCTAGCCTAGACCCAACAATTGCCGCTTCTTGTTAGAGCATGAGTATTCCATTCTTGGCTTTTATAGATATCTATTGTAGTGGTATCAAGCGGCTTGCAAATTATTATAGACATATCCAGTACCTCCCATGATGAGGAACTTTATAGTGAGTCGTTGATATGCTACAACTGAATCAAAATTAGAAAATGCTAGTTTGCCTATAAGAATGTTATAAGAAGATAGGAAGTCTACCACCACAAAGTTTAATACTACTTTGGTGGACCAGATTCCTTACTCAAGGTGACCACATGCTAGGTTAAACCTAGGGGGATAATCATAAACCCGCTAAAACCATAGATGGGCAGAGAACATAGAGTGAGGCTTTTTTATGGGAGCTTCATTTGATCAAAAATATTTTTAAATTTGAAATTAATGGAACAAACCCTATCAAAGAAGAACTAATGCATTTAGTTGTTAGTGATGTTGACCAGATGACCACGGGGTCATAGTGAGGATAACCGATGCCTCTTTTATCTTTGAATATGTGGGTGATGTTAGCTTCATCTTCTTCTTTTCTTAAAGCTTTCGGGGCCCAGATCACCAATGAATATATCTGATTTGTTTGTGGAGAACTCTCTCTTTTACTGGGCTTGAAACCTCCCCCCTCGACGACCCTTTTTGACCATGTGAGTGCCACTGCCTATAGAGAGGATTTCTATGTTGATGGCGGCCATATTGTTTCCATCTCCTCATCGAGCCAGGATAGAAATGTTTGATCTATGGCACTTTATTCAACATTTTTCCTTACATATTACACAAGTATAACATCAGGTATCAAATTCATTATCTCACTTTTAGGTGATGACACTTATTGGTTGTGCGATCGTTGTGGAACTTGCAATACTTCTCTTTCCAATAATGCTCCTCCTTTCAACCATAGCAGCCAGGAGGAGGCCTTTGGTAAAAAGAGAGATCCTTAGTGGCAAGATAGTTGGTTTCCTATCTTGATTTAATGAGGCATAATTTGCATACCAAGGCTTTAATTGGAAGCCATACCTAAAGCATTTTTTATGCTCCCAACGGCCATTTTTCATGTGGTCACTCTCATTGTGTGAGCTGCTCTTTTTACCTACTCACATCATATCATTGGCTCTATGAAGAAGTATGTTTCTACAATTCCTTCCAAATTTTGGACCTGTATCTCACCCAAGAACAAAGGGTGACTACTAAGCTACTCTTATTCGCCCTTTTCCTGAGTTGACTCCTTTTGAGATGATTGACTTAAGAGTAGAGTGACTTGGTTAGTGCATGCCATATGTGCACATCTCACTGGACATCCTGGTTTGAGTTTTCGTGGAAAAGAAACATTTTTAGTACATGCATAATTAGGCCCATTAGTGGAAACTAAATGCTAATAGGCGTAATAACTAGCAAAAGGCCAGATCGATCAAGGTGGAGGGGAACAAAATGCTTTTGGCATTACTAGAGAGTTGGCTGAACTAGATGATTGTGGTTAAAGCCGTGACATGGTTGGAGCAGACGGCCACTTCTCAATGGAAGGTAAAGCATACCTTAGGCGAATGTAATTTTCCAGTATTTCTTCAAAGAACGGTTATCCGTTATCGTCATCGGTGAGGCCGTAGCCAGCTAGATTTCTAGTCTAGATTCTTAGCAGTCGCTATATAAGCAATGTAATCTCTTCCTTAAGATCCACATCTACCTCCTACAGACGACATGAGGTCATGGAACTTCCCTCGAGGTTGAGAATGAAAAAAATCTTCCCTATGCTCATTATTTCTTATTCCAACTTCATCGCTTAGTCGTCCAAAGTGAAAATCATATCTCACATCGTTGTCCGAAGTCGTTTGTGGGTAGAGAGTCTCTCGGGGGAGGGGAGAGTTAGGCAGCATGGCTCGCTCATGGGTAGACTGGTTTAAGCATAGGGTTTTCATGGGAAAAATCATAAGCATCTGCATCCTGCACACCCTTGTTGTAGGTAGGATTGGCTCTATTAGGGGTCTCGAGCACGACACTTTCATGGCCGTTATATATTTGTTAAATGCACGGGGGACCATGGGTTAGAAAAGGGGTCCAGTCTACTACAATAAGGACTCTTGGATCGTAATTGACTGTTTCTTGAGGATCTATCTGGGTTTGAAACTCATTTAGGTCATGGGCTATTTTTCCAATGTTTGCGATCACATTTATTTGATCAAGCCATATATCATTGCCCATGCCAATAATGGGAATAACGGTGATGGTGCTGGTGCCATCGTTAGTGTTGTGGCTTTTAAAGTTGTCGATCTTGTTTTTACTATTAGCTTGCTTGGTGATTGTTTTATGAGTATAAAATATGTATATAGAGGAAAGAGTGATGAAAGTTTTTAAGGGACATCCCTCCTTCTAAGACTAAAATATGAGTATATTTCAAGCCAACCCTGAAAATATAATTAGAAGTAGGTTTCAACAAAGGTATCACACTAAAACCATGGCTAAAAATGTAAAGTGATGGACTAATAGGAGAATAAATAATGGTGCATGTAAAGTAAAGAAGACAATATATTGAGTGGTTTGCTCTAGGCAAAGGTCTACGTCCACTATTGTTTGATAGTTTTGTCACTTTATATATCGGTTACAAGACATGATTTCAATGGCTATTAAAAGATCTTTGAGATAAATATTTTGCTTGTGAGTCTAGAAAATTCAATACGTGTACATGCGCATGAAGGTCTTTATTTATAGCTGAAGAGTCTATACGTGTGAATGGCTCAGAATGATGCCTTGAATGTTAAGTTTCTTCTTATTCTTGATTGTAGTCTATGATTCAGACGATGATCAGGTCGAATGCTTCATGGAAAGAATAACTCGGGTGAAGGATAATTGGGAGTCATACGATAGCATGCTTTTGTTAGTAAACCGGCACAGAGCAGAGAGCGGTTGATGAGTAGCAACACTTTTACAGATGTGTATCAAAATACAAGAAGTGGGTGCTGTAGAGTGATCCTTTTGTCAGAAGGATAGTGTAATTATATGCCATTCTTGTCAGGGGAACATTATGGGGTCGCCGCCTCATTTTGCAGGGGTAACCATGATATTTTGTCAAAGGCCTGCTGAGTCACAATAAAACAGAGCTAGTAGGGAGGCTAGTCGGCCAGGAATGTGGCAAGCAGGGAGGAAGGTGGGAGGCAAGGTTCCTCTATGGTGACTTGGTTCCTTATTGACGGAACAAGGAAGACACTGTCCGTAATGTTTTAGCTTTCTATTACCAAGAGAATCTGGTAGGCAAGATGTTGGATATAAAGGAAGTAGGATGACTAGGTCTGTGTGGGCTGAGATGTTGAAAGCGAATATGCTTACTATGCCGAAAATAATAGGCTTAGTTATGTTTTACAGGCTTCCTTGGTCGGGATTTGGATTAATGAGATCGTTCATACTTTTATGGGAAAATTGAGAAACAAGTAACTTAGTCTTAAGAGTGTGTATTTTGATAGTATACACCATTCATTCCGTTGTGAGATTATCTATGAACATGTGATAGAAATATTCTATTTAGTTAAATTTTACCTTTATGATTTTCTATGAACATGTGGATCTAGGTGTTATTTTATGCAAGCATTCAAGGAGTTACGAGTGACAAATTTTTGTAGCAACTGGCAAGGAGGAGGAAAGAATGAGATGGAGGGGGAGGAGTCGGCTTCTTAGCAAGGAATCAATGGTTTGGGGATTAAAGTATGGTGTCGGGAAAGGGTTTTAGCTATAGATGAGGTGGAGTCAAGAAATTAGGAGAGGTGACGACTTTGGGGGTTGGAGATTTAATTAGGAATTAGGGCCTTTTGTTAAGTGAACTTATTTTATTTCTCTAGTGGGAAGAATAAGACATCGATATGAGCTCAGAAAGAAGTCTTAACTTTCTACGTCTTTCCCACAATTTCCTACATCTTATTTCGTTAATGAAAATGAAAAAAATGCATCATAAAGTGGAGGTATTTTACCTATGACAATTGGTAGCGTAGGTAAATCATAGCAAAATATACTTCTGATGCAAAACTTTTAAGGGAACATCAATTTTCTAGCATAAGAAAAGATAAGAACTTCCTAAGTTTTACCAATGCTCAAGCGGCCAACATTATGTTTCTTGTGCATTTCCTACACTCTAGACCCTTTAGGAATGATGTATAAAATTTCACGTCAGAAAATAGATATTTTTTTAGTAGTGATTATGCGTTGATGATGGTTTATTATATGAAACATTTACCATCAATCTGAATCATGTTTTGATACATTTTTTATTTTGTAGATATCCTATGCAATATATGTTATGGACTATTAAGAGTACGGAATTTTTTATGTAACTCAAACTAATTTTTTTTTTATTAGTAACAAGTGAAATAGTAAATTTAAATAAAACATTCATTTAGATGTCTCTGGGGATCGAACCCAAGTTCCATAGAAGCACAATCTAGAAAGGGGCTTTTGTTAACACCTTCCTTAAGTTTCAAAAAACACAACCGCCCCTCCTTAAAAAAAGGTTATAAAAGAACCCATATTTTTAAGTTTTAGAATATTTTTGAAAAACTTTGCAAATATTTGCATAGAACTCATAAAATATTTGCAAAGTTATCTTTAAATATTTATAGATAAATCTTCAAAATTATATATAAAAAAAAGTTGACTACAAAAATTTGCGTATTTCTACAAAAATATTTTTTGATCATAGAAACATGTGATTAATGTCATATTTAATTTCTAGTAAATAACAATTTTTTATTATTGAAATTACAAAGAGGGGTATAATTTAAAATATGTCTTGAGGAATGGTTTTTCACGTACCAAGTCTGAAAGTAATGGACGAAACCAAATTTCCACATTTAGAAATCTTACCACTTAAGCTAGTGGTCCTTCATAAATTAAATATTTTATTTGTAAGGTAAATACATTATAGTTGCAATAATGTGTTATAAAATGTTCTCTTAAGTTTGTCAACAGATACTTTCGAATGCTCATACTGTCATATCCACATCAATATATACACGAACGGACATCGAACAATTATCCTATCTCTAATGATCGATAAATCAAGAAACACAAATAGAAATTTTTGGTTTAACATAAATTTCCAATCCCACCGAGTATAAAAGTATTCAAATCAACCAATATGATAAAAAAAAATAGTTCTGATCACTTAACATGCATTAAATCATATGGTATATACTATTAAATTAATAAACAACAAGTACATATCTTATATTGCACAAAAATACAAATAAGATGGACTATAATTTTAATGAAAACGGAACAGATGACAAGCACTATTATCCCAATGGTTATATGATTTGAGTTTGGTGTGAGGGATTATAAGTTCGAAGCTTGCTTAGCGTGATTCGAACATTTAATGAAATGTGATTTGAGTTATGTTGTCTCAGTGACATGTATCTAAATACCAAAAAATAAAAAATAAAATTAAATAAAATAGTCGAACGGAAAATTTTCAAATGTGTATGCATTATATCCGCATTTGTCGTTTAGATATGCATGGAGACTAATTTTGAATTTTTGGATTGTCTATTCGTTCTCTGGCTATCTTGTGATTATAATCACAACTTAATTAAATCCACTAATGATCAAATGACCATAAGGGTTAGTAGACACCCGGCCCATTATTTTTATTTTAGAAACTGTTATGTCCACAGAGTTTAAGAATATTAGCTAGCACTGTAATGGACAACTTACATGTACAAATATGTAGAGTATTTTGATAAATACCTAGTAGAAACAGTTGGACCTAGCAACAAAATAAATATTATCACTACCTTTTCTCCTATTAGAAAGGGTAGTGGAAGAACATGCACTCACAATACCATGTGACTTATGCTTTCATTTAACACCTAAATCTCACTTCACTTCACATTATCTACACTTAAAACTACCAACTTTATTTGCTTACCAAGTCATGAAACATACCATTATCACATATATTGTTAACAAAACCATATTTAAATCTTTTTACAAAGTCATTCCCACCATATAGCAGCGACTTTCAGCAATTGCAACATCACCACATTGCTATGCTAATTCCTATGAAAGTGAAGTCAGTCTTTCATATACTACTTTAACTAGCACTTGCCTCACCTTAAACAAGATTTCTTATTTTGATCGGTGTATGTGCTTTAACTAATTAATGCGCACAAACACACACATACTTGTGTGTGTATGTGTGTATGCATATACGTATACATATACGTCTGATAAATGAAA
This sequence comes from Allium cepa, assembly GCA_030765085.1. NCBI lineage: Eukaryota > Viridiplantae > Streptophyta > Magnoliopsida > Asparagales > Amaryllidaceae > Allium > Allium cepa. The sequence goes on along the minus strand of CM060938.1, from coordinate 711,516,403 downwards.
ATAAAAAATATGTGTATGTGTGTGATAAACGAAAATAAAAACTCTAAACCATCACCTCAAGTTTAGGTTCAGCGAAAAAGACAAACCTAAGATCAATAGAACTGAAGCCTCCCATCTACCCCAAGCTTGTAAAATTCTCTAACTAGTATGAAATTTTCATAAAATTCGAGTGCTAAATATCTAATATCTTGTACATATACCTACTTGCCTGCTTGGTATCATTTTACTCTTCATATGCTAAAGGAAAATCAAAGGTGTAGCTACCGACTAAATGATGAAGAACCTAACTTTACCAGCTTCTCCTTTTGTCACAGTATCTATCGCAGCGTTTTCATACACTTATTCCAAATTATCCAGTATTCCTGTACACTATTCTGTTTAAAAGTAAAAGAAAGAAAAGTTTAAAAGAAGAGAAACAACTAACAACTAACTTGTCGTGAAGGCAATGCATACTTCACATTGTACAACCCAAAACAACAACCGCCACAGAATAAAAAAAATTGAGAAGAAGGAGGAGAAGAACTCCACCTGAAAGAAACTAACAGACCACCAACTATCTCAAGAATAAAATGAATTTCTGTTTATTAAAACCTTTTATCCTTCATCAATCATATAACAAATGGTAATTAATCAATTAGTATACTTTTTTACTTCACAAACAACCAAATAAAAAAAAAAAAAAAGTTAATTACATCTGGCTAGCAATTTTCTTCACTAGCCAATTTCGTATTATCAGTAATGACAGTCCACCAGTGCAGATGAAAACACAATTGGTCTACTCTGAAACGCTACTGATGAGTTGGAATGGTTCTGATCATCTGCAGGTGCTGGTAAGTTAAGATCCAGCATCACGTTATTATCACTCTTGATTTCTCTATTTTCTTGATTTTCACAGGTGGTTACGACGTTTAGAGGCCTGTGCCGTCGCATGTGGCCACCCAGCGCCTGCCCGGAGGAGAACTCCGCTCCGCAGATGGAGCACTCGTGCACTCTCAGCTTACTAGTACTCGGTGCGGCCACTTTAATTGGGGTGACCATAACAGCAGCCTCTAACTGATGATCGTACCCGGTGTCAGTGCCGCCCAAGTTGTTTTTGGGCTTCTTATGACTTGCTCTATGGCCTCCGAGAGCCTGAAAGGAGTTGAAGCACTTGTTGCAGGTTTTGCATTCGTAAACGTAGAACCCGGCCCGCCCGCCTCCGCTGGTGGTGGTCTCGGTGAACCTGCGGCTGGTGAACTTCTCGGGCTGGGCCGGGGTGGGCGACCTGGGCCGGCCCTGCGCCAACATGATAAGGCACCGCGCCATGTCCTCCTCTTCTTCGGTTGGTGGCGTTGTTTCGGGTGGGTTGTAGAGGCATAAGTCGGTGCAGGAGGAGCTAGGCCCACGGATGCGCTGAGTCCGCTTTCTCTTCGTTATAGGGCCGAGCCCGGGGCTGGGCCCTGAATCGTCTGTGCTGCTGCTGCTATGGGAGCCCATGAGATCGTCATGGGGGGCTTCCATAGGAACAGTCAGAGAACACAGTGGAGACTGGAGATGGAAGCGAAGTTGTCTTTAATGGAAGTTGGAAGAGTAAAAGGAGGAGGTGGAAGAAGACGAAGAAGTGGGTGATATATGAACAGCTTTTAGAAGAAGAGGAAGGTGTGCGAGTATATATAAAAAGAAAATATGAGAGGATAAGAGGTGGCTTGGATATAAATAGTGTGGAAGGGTCCGCCCTTTAAATTACAGGATATTGGATGGAAGAGAAGTGAATTAGTTGTAAATAAGAGAGGTGTGGAGTGAAGAGAGGGAAGAGTGGAGAGAGAGGAACATCCTTTTTTTTAGTCTTTTATTTAAGGCTTGTGCTTTTCGTTTTTTTTTTTAAACCAACTTGAACTAATTATGGACTTGTTTTTTTAACCTTGACACTCGTTATTTATCCATTTTTTTAGCATCACATGTTAAGAGAGAATTACTCTTCCGTACTGTTTATTTTTGGCTTGTACATTTATGCATGCATTATCTGTGATTAATTAAAATAAAAAAAGGTGATTAATTTTAGATTAGAGATAGAGGCAAGATAGTTAAGCGGTGGTAGCATAAAAGAATTTTACGCGGAATTTAGTTTCTTTATGAGAGAGAAAAGGAGAGAATCGGTGATAGGATGGGTAGCAAGGCTGGAACCCACGGAAAATGCGCTTCCTTGCATCTCTTTCTTTTTCAACATTTACACACACACACATATACATATATATATATATATATATATATATATATATATATATATATATATATATATATATTAAATGTGCTTGCTCCCAACTATGCTACATTACACTTTGTCAGTACAAAGTTTTATATATACGTTTGCAAAAGAATGAACAAACTGAAATATAGACATAGAAATAACCGAAAACAAATAGAGTAGGACTATATGTGTTTTCTTGTTGTTAACTCCATTTCAAGATTAGTTTAAGGGGCATGACAGAGTGGACCAACAGTGACTGCTAGCTCTAAAGGTTGCACATTGTGCAAGTCAATAGTGGATTGTTAGTAGGGAATAAAGAAATGAAAGCCTATCATTGGTTCTACTAGTACATTGGATTCATGCATATTAAATGAGTGTGTAAACTAATTGTAATGGTTGGCGTAGGAGCTTGTTAGTAATGCAGTCCACTATTGGTGTTTGTTACTACTTACTTTCCACCAAAAACCAAACCAAAATCTACCCTTGTTCTACTCCAGCAGTAGTTTCACATCCCACTGATAAGTACTTTTGGAAATTTCACTTCACTAACTAGGTACCATCAAACCAACGCAATCGCTCAAGAAAAAAAAAGTTTATTTAGTAGAAATTGGAATGTTAAAGGAACTTGTGGGAATCACTATTAAAATGGAGTTACAAGCAAGAAAGTAAGATAAACTACAAGTGATATTTATTAAATTATGTCTATATCACTGTTGTATATCATTTGTTCTCAATAGCGGTTTTCATATTTCAATACTGATCTCCATTTTTCTCTACAAGTTTCCAATTTATTTGTTCTTTTTACAACGTATTTCATTATGCAGTTATTTTTGTGTTTTATTACGTTTTAAACCAAAAGCCACTCTATACTTATCAACGACATAAAGTGTTTCATGAAGACATTAGTAAAGCGAAACAGTAACACTCTAACGTCGAGCTTACAAAAATTAGTAAATAGTCCTGTCAGCTGATGCTTTCAGATGCGGATAGTGTCATTTCTGCATCCGCATTCGTGTATACAGACGGATATCAGATAATTATATTGTTCGCTAACTGTTATAATATATGTAAATATAAATAGTGTATATGCTATATATTGTTTTGTATTTAGTCCCACATCGTGGGATTAGTTGCATCCCAAGCTCCTACGCTTTTATATAAATGTGTTAATGTAATGAAAATGTATAATTAATCTTTGAATGAATAAATATGTTCTCTCTAATGGTTTCTGCTTTCTTTATTTTGTAACACGTTATCAGCACGAAACTCTTATAAATCATCAAAACGGTAAGCTATCTTTATGATCTGATCGATCAGATCTTTTAGATCTTATTCTATTAATTTTATTTTATTTTGAATCTCATTGTATCATTGATCTAATTATTTAGATCCGATTCTATTTGTACATCTTATTTTTTTGTCTATATATTTCAAATCTTGTTTTGTTGTAGATCTTTTTTTATTTTTATTTTTCAGATCTGTTATAGATTTTAATATCATGTTCAAATGATATTTTTTTTAAATCTGTTGATTTTAATCATTGGATCTCTTATTAATTTTTATTAATGTACATCCATTTTTTGTGATAATTTTGAATTTGATCTGAAACTAAAATTATTTCATAGACTAAAATGTAATTTCCGACCTTATTCTGTTAGTATTCTTTTTAGATTTTATCCATCATATATTCTAATTTTCCAGATTTCATTATATATATATATGTGTGTGTGTGTGTGTGTGTGTGTGTGTGTATATATATATATATATATATATATTATTGATCTTGCTCTATTAATATTGTCATTTTGGATCTCACTTTACCGTAGATCTAAACTTTTAGAGTTCATTCCGTTGTTTGGTAAAAATAAAAAGGGGGGTTTTCATTTTGAAACTTTTTTGTTTGGATTTCAGTTTGAATGAGAACTACAAAAATGATTTTCCTACATGATTTATATTTCCAGAACAAATATTTTATTGTTTCTTAGAGAAATAAATATAAGGATAATGCATATCTAGAAGATCGTATTAAGTTTATATGAAAGAATAATAATTTGAAGTTCATTTGTGCAAAGATGAAAGACTAAAGCTTTCATAAGCTGAAATAAAGCCTTGAAGAAAATAAGCGAGCAATTCCAGAAGAAATAATATGTTGATATGTCCAAAAGACATAACATAAAAACAATATGTTGGAATAACATTACAAATGTAGTAAATACTATTTCCTGTAAGGGAAATTGTATTATGATTCTTATGTTCGAATACAATTATATATCAAAACTCTATAACTTTGAGATGTGATGCGTTGAATTATTAGAAAAGCTAATTCAGATTATGGTAAATTCTAGCCATGTTTGCAATCAAACTTGAAGTTTAATAATGAAAATCAAGTCGTGCCATTTATGATCTAAAGTACTAAACAAATACTTTACTTTAAGGTAAAATTGGAACTTGAAGTTCTAAAAATATTTTCCAACAGTATTAACCACTAAACCAAATAAATGTATAAAAATTTGTTCACTCCAGAAGTTGTGATAATAAAAAAAAATCTCCAGAAGAGATTTGTATATTTAGTAATGATAAAATGTCTAGAAGAGATTTGTTGATATATTTGGTATTTTTATTAAACAAATAAATACATAGAAACATATCTAATCTCCCACTCTCTTTCTTTTTAGTAGAAAATAAGGTATTCTAACAGGAAGTTTGTTTCCTAATTTTTTTTCCTTCTTCCATTCATCCAATTATGCCTTTCAAAAGGTAAAATATAATAGATAAAGTTTTTTTTCTTTGGCTCATCAAGTAAGTATTTTGGATTCTTCATAAAATGAATGTTAATATTTATACACCCATTAATTCTGTTATATTATATATAATACTAATTCATCTTTCCTCTTTCAGCAAAGAGGTATTCCAATGTTTATAATTTCATATGCTTAATCTTTTAACTATTATTGTCATGTCACAAGAATATACTTATTGATTGTTATCAATAGCTGTAACTCATACAACATACTTTTTAGTTGTCAAGTCAAACTATTTTTTTTCATGATATTATTCACACACTGTGTGATATATAAATTTCCTCTCTCTGTACTTACAATATGTAAATAGCCACATATATTAATTCATATATTAATCAGTAGCAATTAATAAATCAATAAATAAAATTAGCTGATTAATGAGAATGGTCCATCAAAGATGCGTATGAATACTTCATACATTTATTCTTCTTTTATATCTCTTATTGTTGACAAGGAATATAATGTATATACGTGGTATATATTTATGTTTCTCACTATTCCAGTTGTTATGAATTAATAAATGGTATTTAATACTACCTATTCATATTTTTAAATCTTCTTATGTTATGAAAGTAAACATAATCAACTCTGCACAATCTTTGATTATAATTCATCTATTCTCCACTAATCAATCCATATAAAGGCCTTTCCATATTTTTAAGGATAATTTTGCATTTTCAAGGAAAGTAATGAATGCAATTAATGAGATTAGATCTAGAGCTATCAAAAGGATGTAAATAAGAAATTATAGTCGCTTTTATAGATTATATTTGGTTGTCTTTTACTATTTGCATTAATGTTTTTATTCTTTCATTGTAACTACTATTAGATATGGTTTCTTATTTTATGAAATGCATTGATTATATACCCAAGAACAATATTTTGATGCTTATGCATTTTTATTTCCACCTATAGCTGGTAATATGATAAACACAGCCAAACTTCTATTTAAAGCTTTGGCTTATTAGAAGATAACTTTTTATCATAGATATTGGATGTTGACATCCAATTACAATCTCGTTGCTTAGAGAATGCCGTAAAAATGATAATCCAATAGGATAAAACAATGGCTCTTATATTTTTAAGGTGTCATATTCATGAAAAACTTAAAATAAAACATTTAACTGAAAAAGATCATCTATACCTTTGGAACTCCCTGAAGGAGCATGACCACCAAAATATGGTCACACTTTTAAACACTAGACACTAGTGGTTGAACTTGAAGTTTCAAGTCTTTAAATCTATTAGAAAATACAATTCTTCTATATTTAAAATTACTTCTAAACTAAAATTATGTGAACGGATTGTCTAGTAATACTAACCTGAAGTTGGATCATTTCTTCGAAGTTGATGAAGGAAACTTCATTAATGATGAAAATCTAAGTACAGTAATAAATGATATGGTCGAATTGATCAGTAGTAGCAGCCTGAAGTCTGCTATGTGGATTTTATTTTATTTCAGTTCAATAAATTAGTTGGAAGTTGGTGCTTGTATGTTTTTCCATTCATAACTAATTGAAATAATGTATCGTTAATGTTAACTTTAATCAGCGGTCTATTTTAAATTTTGGAAAGTACTAGCATTTATTTATGCTTATAAATTTAGTAGTTGACTAACATATTGTCTTTAGTTCTTAAGATATGGACCATCAATATTTGAGTGATAATATATACCTACTAGATTGTGCGACTACTCACATTATTTTGAAAAACCAAAAGTTTTTTCTCCGAACTATCGGAAAATATTTAGCTAAAAATTTCAACCATAGCAAATCTGATAATATAGTTGAAGGGTCCGAAAGAGCCCATATAGTATTACCAAATGGTACATATATCTTAATTCAAAATACATTTTACTTAAGTAAATATAAAAGAAAATTGTTGAGTTTTGAGGACATATAAATGAATTGCTACCATATTGGAACTATAATGAAAACGTCAAAGAATACCTTAGCGTTTTTCTAAAATTGAAAGCCTGAAGCTTATTTTAGAAAAAGTTGGTACAATTTCAACTAGATTATATTTTCATGAAATTTGGCATAATTGAATCCCATGTTTAAACATGAGCCAGAAGCTCACAAATATCACTTGAATGCATCTTATTAATTGATAAAAGAATCATCCTCCTATTATTAATATGTATGGTGTATTTGCTAGTAGCAATATGATAGTGGATCAAAATGAGAATCCAAAGATGATTATTATTTAATGTGACAATGTTTGTCAACATTGAGGGGGAGGATAAATGGATACAAGTTAATTTTGATCATCAGTGTTAAATATTTATTAACATGTATAATGATGAAAAATATTGATTAACTTGAATAAATTATCAGTAATATCCCTTTAGACTTTCTCCAATATAGCTTTGAATCCCTGAAGGATCAAAATGTGTAAACCATATCTGAAATATGGTACAAAAGTCAGCTTGAAATACTTTTGGAGCAAGTAATAAATATGTCAAATAAAAGAGATGAGTGTTCTTGAAGAAACACTTAAGGGTGCTCTTGAAGAGACTAATGACATGAGTGTCAAATTACCCTAGAAGTAGTTTAGGTACCTAAAACATGATAATTAAAGAGATCTCAATAATCATGTCTAGGACTGACAAGAAATAATCATCGATGATAAATTTGTAAATAATAAAGTGTTATGTTTATAAATAAATTAAGGATCTTTAATTAGGGGAAAACATGATTGGCCATCATGAATCCTCTACTAATAAAGAAATACGGACATGTAGTCCGTAAAGTAGCAAAAGTAATTGAAATGCTTAATATACCCTGAAGGTATAAATATGGTTTAAATCATATTAAATGATGAAAGTATACAAATTCCTGAAGAATATAGATAACTTTGGTGGTTATAAAGAAGGCAAAGAACAAGGAGCATAGATACAACCTACTTTTAAGTATCGTTGTAATGAAAATCTTGATATAATTCATGATGAGTAGATTACTTCCTATTTTTAAGTATCATTGTAATGAAACTCTTAATATCCATTGAAGTGATAGTTGCGATTTGCAATACTTATTAAAGTATACAAATTTCTATAGAATATATATAACTTTTGTAGTTATAAAGAATGCAAAAGACATGAAGTGTAGATTACAAATTTCTTCTAAGTATTGTTGTAATGAAAATCTTGATATATTTCAAGATAAGTAGATTACTTTCTGCTTTCTAGTAATGTTGTAATGAAATTTTTAATATTCATGAAAGTTGTATAGTTGTAATGCGCAAAACTAATTTGAATCATAAAAATGAAAGCACATAAAGTGTTTTTCATAAAAGTAGCATACAAAATGCATAAAATGCAAACCATATTTGGAAGAAACAATCTTAGAAAATTTGATTGTATCGAAGGAAACTATTAATAAATTGTATTATTAATGAGATTCATATTTATAGATCCATAAGTATCTATAACCAATTTGAGTTATCGAAAGACGAATATGAATTCGGAGTAAAATTTTAAATCAGGAGGAGCATCCATAAGTATTTTATAATGCACTCTTTTTCTTTAACTAAGATTTTTCCCACTGGGTTTTTATTTGTAAGGTTTTAATGAGGCATTATCTTGATCCAGAAGTATCAACTCCCCGGTAAAATTTGAAAATAAGTTACAATGTACTCTTTTCCCTTATTAAAGATTTTTCCTACTCGGTTTTTCTTACTAAGGCTTTAATGAGGCATTGTCTTGATCCAGAAGAATCAAACGTATTTTCAAGAAATAACATCTCAAATATGTTATTTAAGTTAAATTGTATTTTTATCCTTGACTAAGGTTTTTCCCAATTGGCTTTCCTTTGTAAAGTTTTTAATGAAGTATTATATTGATCCAGAAGTATCAAACTCTATTTGATTATGTAGATTATTAAAATATCTCATACTATATTGTACTCTTTTTCCTTCACTAAGATTTTTTTCCATAGGTTTTTCTTAGTAAGGTTTTAATGAGGCATTAGTTTGATCCAGAAGTAAGAAATGAGAAAATAAGATAGTCATTGTACTCTTTTTTTCCTTCACTAAGATTTTTTCCATTGGGTTTTTCTTAGTAAGGGTTTTAATGAGGCATTATATTGATGCCGAAGTATCAAACTCTTAGAATAAATATCATTGTATGATATCTATGATTTCAAGTTGCACTCTTTTCTCGTTCAAGGTTTTTCCATTAGGTTTTCCTAATAGAGGTTTTTAATGAGGCAACAGACAATATTTATAACGACAGAATAAATGCAAGCAAGATAACAATGAGGAGGAGCAATTATCATACACGGTACAGAAGGGACAATTTCAAGTTATCAGAGGATTCAAGATTTTGAAGACGCATATTCAAGGGGAAGTGTTATAATGTATATAAATTTAAATAGTGAATATGCTATATATTGTTTTGTATTTAGTCCCACATTGTGGGATTAGTTCTATCCCAAGCTCCTAGGCCTTTATATAAAGGTGCTAATGTAATGAAAATGTATAACTAATCTCTGAATGAATAAAATTATTCTCTCTAATGGCTTCTGCTTTCTTCATTTTATAACACTAACAACTAATAAATCAAGAATTGTAAAAGAAAAATTTAGTTTAACATAAATATTTTCCAATCTCGTTAATTATAAAAGTGTTAAAAATTAACAAATACGATGATAATTATAGTTTTAAGTAGTTAATAAGCATTAAGAGCAAATAATATAAACTACTAACTTAATAAAATAATAAATGAATATCTTTTACTGCATTAAAATATATATAATTTGAACTATAATTTTGACAAACACCAATGAATAATTTACGGATGTAGATAGCTTCGTATCCGCATCTGGTTTTTTGGATATCGGATATTTATCCGCTTGTCGGATGCGAACAAATTTTGGATTTTTCGGGTAACCATTGATAGCACTATTACTAAAGTACTACAGTGGTACCACAAACCGAAAGTAGCTATAATCAATGAATGATGAAGAACTTTGCTAGCTTTCTAAAATGTAAAAAAATTTTGTTGTTTTTGACATCTTGTAATTGTAGAAGTTGAGAGAGTTAGGGAAATGCCATACGCACAATTCATAATTTATTGTAAATTATTAACTCTATAGTATAATTTTGCTTGAAACAAAAGGTGTTTGGTTTTCTATTATATACTTATTACATTATGTTAAATTAATTAAATAATTAATTTAAATATACTTAGTCAAAATTTCTTAAATGTGTGACAGTTGTTAAACCAGAATTTGATTCAACGTTCAACTTGTCTGTTCAAGGAAGCATATTCGAAGAAATTCTAAGAATACACCTTAGTTTTATGATAATTCACAAGTTTATTTAAATTATAGTTCATGGGTTCAAAATGTGAAATGTGCAAGTCCAAAAGTCAATAGGCAAATATGCAATATACTCAGATCATGTCCTTTTATTCAATAATGAACTTGTTACAAGATGTGCAAATATGCAATTGTCTAATTGCATAGGCCCTTGTTTACAAATATGTCATCTTCTCCTTCATTATCTTTTATGCCATTTGTTTGTCACCGAGCTCTTTTCATCGCAATGAAGAGAACTAGAAGAAGATCCTAATTGGAAAAAGTGATAAGAATGAGAAAGAAGTTAAGGGTCCCTTTTCATGAAGGGGTGCATTTCTATTTATAGTGGTTGGAAGGAGGTTGACTTACTTCCATTGGCAATGTGAGACTTTTGGTGCCATTTGTTGCAACCATGGTGGCCACCTCAATATGGAGCTTTTGAAGGCTTTTGAAGCGTTATAGAGGAGAATACACTAAATACCCTCGGCCTTGCTTTTGTGAATGACTCTAATCCTCCTTCCTTGCATGGCTTTTCATATCGAAATTGTTAACAAGTAACCTTGTTAACATTCCAAAGTTGTTTATAGGAAGAGGTTAGTCCTTTTTAATCTCTTTTATTTAAGTGGAAGAAGGTAGGATATGGTTAATTCTTTCAATTTACCCTTTCGAATAGGCTCTTATTACTATGGCTTTCCCTTATCAACCTTTCGACCCAATCGAAATGCTCAAATCCCTTGCTTTTTTATCTTTCGAACTGGATGAAGAAGCTTGATTACCCCTTCGAAACAGTCTTTTCGAAGTAGTTGCAGAAGCCTAATGGATGGCTTTAAGACTTAAATTTATGATCAGTTTTGAATGGTTTTGACCTTGTCGAAATCATGAGTCTTAAGTGTCTTAGGTTTGGATTGGGAATAAAAGGTAAATCTGGTTTGGGTTAAATTTTCAGTCCATTCAAAAGTAGAAGTCCAATGGAAGATGACCTGGAATTTATAACTGAGATTACTTGAAAATGCAGATGTTTCGATCAAGTTGGAAGAGACTTTTGATGTGTTCGACACCTGTAAAACATGATTAGATCTAGTAAAAGCTTTCAAAAAAACTAAGTAGTTAAGGATTCAAAGATCTTCCCTTTATCAACTCAAAGAAGCCATTATTGATAGATTCTTCCCCAATTCAATTTACAAATTAGGGTTACAACTTTTAGAATTAAGAAAGTGCAAGTATAGAATGAATGAGTTCGAATCTCCAAAACCAGACCCCTTGGGTCTTATTTATAGATGCGGGTTGGCACCTTTCGACCTAGTGCTTTCGACCTGGTCGAAAGGTGGCTTTAGACGCCTTCTGAATCCTTTGGTTCTTACACTACTTTTTACAATGATTTCGAATTGGCTTGAATGCTTCCGTCTGCTTTGAAAGGGATGGTTGTGCCTTTCTTCTTTATGTTGCTTTGTAAAAGCTTTCGACTCGGTTAATGGGTTATTTCCAGGAGCTTCAAATGTTTTCAACTGCGATGGTTTCGATGTTGTTTGTAGTTTCCAAACATATGCTTGCACTTGATGTGGAACCTTTCCTGGATATCAATGGCTTTGACCGGTTCGAAAGGCTTGAATTTGCTGCCGAAAGGGTTGTTTCGACCAAGATGTGCTTCCAAGTGACTTGAGTGAAGGCGGTACCTTCAAACTCGAAAGGTATGGCGCGTAGATGAAAGGTTGTTATGCATTGTCTTCGAAAAGGGTTGCTATAACTCGTTCGAAAGGTCTTTATGCCGACGGAAGCACCTATTTCGAAAGGTGTTTACTGAAGCGAGACTGTGCTTTCAACCCTTTCGACCCGTTCGAAAGTTTTTGCAACTTCTAGTCATTGGCTGTTGCATCCCTTCGACCTCCACGATAGGTCTTGCTAGTTCTTTTCTCTCTTGTTCTTCTTTACCGTCTATTCAATAGGGTTTCAACGTGGTCGAAATGATATTTGGTGGTAACATTTGCCCCCACCCCTGGCGAAGGGATGCCTTTGACTTTTCAAGTCAATCATCTCGAAATCTTTAATGTTTCTCGCCTTTTCACATTCCAGCGTGGATCTAGGCCATTCATTTAAATTTGATCAGGCGACCTGCTTTTTCTGCAGACTTTTCTTATAAGCCGTGTTCTCTTCCTCTTCTTTTCCACTCATCTGCAATTGAAAAAAATCCGAGCAAAACTAAAATTTCTCTAAACTCAAATTATTCTTTCTCAATCAAAGAAGAATCCAGCTCTAATAGTAAATCAAAATCATTTTGCTTTTCAAATCTCTCTCTCTTTCTCCCTCTTTTAATTTATAGTAGATTTCAACATTTCAAAAATTTTACAATCGGGATTTTGATTTTTTGTTTTGATTTACCTAGAATTATTTTAGTTTTGAGTTTTAATTTACCTGAAAACGTTCTTTGATTCAGTCTCATGGTTTAACTCGATTTTCTTTTCTTTTTTTGTTAATTTTCATTTTGAACTCACCCGATCCAGATTCTATAGTTATCATTATTTTTAGAGAAAAATTTCCTTTACTTGAAAGTTTTCAAGATTTTAAGTGATTGATTCTAGTTTGAATTCATTTGTTTAATGGTTTTTAAGTTTCTATGTTGATATCGAGTTTGGGAAAGAAGGAGTCTTGGGTTAACTTTGTCCATAAGTTTTGGGAAGTATGAACCAAAAATTTGGCGTTATAATTTTACTCTTCTATCCCTTTGAATGGGATTGAGGCGGCAATTTACTGTTTTGATTTTTTAGCCCCTTCCGATGGGGTCGAAAGGTATTCTAGCGCCTTATTTTATTGACCTTATCGAAAGGCTATTTAGTTTATACGAAACTGACCTCTTCGAAGGCAATTTTATGTTTTCGGCTCTTATACCTTTCAAAGATGTTGGTTATTTCATCGTAACTCACATTTTTGAAAGCATAGATTTTGTCCTTAAACTTGTTTTAAATTTGTTTAAGTTATACATGGATATATTTTATAACTTGGGCCGAGGAAAGCATACTTTGTAAAATTCATAAATCAAGCCAAACGTTTCGACTTAGTCGGAACTAGCAGCATTGGCTTAAATTTAGTTGTTGGTAGGCTTTCGGAACCATGCATTCCTTTTGATTCCATCGAAATCTTCTGTAACTAATGAGTCGAAACCTCCTATAATCATATTTCTCCAATATTGTCGAAACGTTTCATGTCCTTTTATTTATATTTTTTATTTTTAACAACACAACTTCAACTTAAAATATTTCGACTTAATTGGTATATATGGTTTCGATGGCATTCATAATACCTTGGCAAAATTAAGATTGTAGGTTTTGACAGTGTCAAAGGGTCTTCGCTTTTATTTGTTGAATATTGGTAGTTATACTACGTTCAAATTTTTATGTTGGTTTTAACTATTCCTTTCTAATAATAAAGTTCCTGTTGAGCTTTCGACATTGTTAAAGAGTGTCGTTTGGACATATAGTTCAACCCTTCCTTTCGACTCTGTCGAAAGCTCGGTAGACGCTTATTGGGCTTTCGACATTGTTGAGAGGTGTTTACTAAGTGTTAACTTTTATTTTTCTTTCTACTTTGTCGAAAGCTCAATAAATATCATTTTTAACTTTAACATTCTTTCAAGAAATTAAAGTTTCATGTTTTGTTTGATGTTCAAATTGTTGTATTAGGTTTCTACTAATCCTTAAAGAATGTTAACTTTATAACAAACTGTAACTTTTAACTGAAACGTTTTCACTTGGCAGAATCATGAGTTTTGCAAAGAAAGTTGAAGCTACTTCCAAGCGTTCTTTGGTATCCGCTCAAGATAAAGTGGATGCACTCCTCAATGACTTTGGAATCACCAGGGTGGAAGCCATTCCACCAATTGAAAATGACACCATCAGCAGCCCTCCTGAAGGGTTCTTCGCTTACACTGCTATACACATAAGGGATGGAGGGTTTCTTCAATTTCTGGAATTCTTGTCTAGGTTCTTAGCTCATCTAAGAATTGCACCGATTAAGCTATTCCAAACGTCTACACTTATCTGTTATCCTTGGAGTTGATTGCGCTGGAATCTGGCACTCCCTCCTTGAACGTTGAAGTACTAAATCACCTCGTCCGGTTTGTTGATCTCAGCAACCTTAACAACCAAATCTTCTAGGAAAATCCTCCCAATTGATATCAGTGGGAGCAAACAATTTTAGAGACTGGGAAAACCAGTTCTTCTTTGTTAGATGCTTCCCAAACATTAGCGGGACTTTCTCTACCCCTCGTAAGCTCAGATTTCAATATTTTCCTTCTATTTAGTAAATTTTCTATGGCAACCTATGTTTTTTATTAGGTGCACCTGCTAAAGGACTAAATGAGGAGGATAAAAGAGTAGTGGAGTCCTTAATTGCAGCTTCAAGTAAAATCGGGAATAGATTAACACTGCCGAACCCCACAAATTTGCGAAAGTATTCACTCTTTCCAACTAGACAAAGGATTCTCGGCCAACCTCTCCAATCCAACACACCTCCTGAAGCAAACGCTTCCTTTCCTTGGGAGATTGTACAAATTTCTCCCCAATGTTACATATCTGTGCTGACCACTCTGGTAAGTTATAAAAGCTGCACTTGACATCTATTGTTGTGTTGTTTCTCAAATTATTCTATCGATTTATAATATGTTTGAATTTTCTATAACTGCTCCTCATGTTGAAAAACCTACCAGTGGTTCGGCTTCTCTCTCTTTGACTTCTCGTGTGCCATCCTTTTCTCAATCTCTCGCTAAGACAAAGATGGCGTTAAGAGAAAATTAGTCAAATCAACTGTGGTGGAACCTCTTCTCAAGATAGCAAAAATTGTTGAAGTTCTTGATTCTAAAGGAGAGGAGTCTTTAAGTCTTGATAAAGCTTTGCAGAGTCCGATTGTTGAAGCTCTACTCGACTAACCCTAGAAGACTCCCAATGCAATTGATCCGCTTTCCCGCATCATTTTTTCGAGCTCTCTGAGTGCGCTTGAGCAATTGCAGAAGGCTTTGGAGATGACCCCTTCTCAAAAGCATGTTCCTCCTAGGCCATCACCTCCTATATCCTTAAATAATTTTGAAGAGATAGGTCGATCTATCTTAAGCTCTTCTTCTTTTGCTTCCATGCATCTGTCTTCTTTTGTTTTCGATTTAGTGGGTCACTATCACTCTTTAATCAAACAACAACTCTTGGTAGGTTTTACTTCACTAGACTTTATCGTTACTGTTCTTCTCTAGGTTTCTGACTCATACATTTCTTTTAGATTTCCAAGGTTTGATTATCTTTGCAAGAACATGCATCCAGATCTTCTACCGAATCCTCTAAGCTTTAGGAGGAAATTTCTGGCTTAAAGAATCAAGTTTCCTCTTTATCCATAGAGAGAGACGAAGCTTCGACTGAAATGGAGAAATTGAGAGGTTCTCTCGTCCAATCGAAATCCATTATCTTAGAGGAAAGGAAAGCATGCCATCTCCTCGCTAATGAAAAATTAGCAATGATAATGACCTTAATAGAATCCGACGAGGAGAAGTTCCGAATGGCGGCTAAACAATCCTCTCTAATGGAAAAGTTGAAGCAGAACAAAGCTTCTTTGAAACTGGAAGTCGACACCATCTCTGATGCAAAATGGTGAGTGTCACAATTTCTTTACACCACTCTTGATGAGATTATGATGAATTCTTTCGAAGACACTTTGGTGCTAGCTTACGTCGATAACATCGACAAATGCCCCGAGTTGGGCTTTCCTTCGACAGACCCTGCTCTTGTCGATAGGATAATGGGAAAGATCAAATAGATGGAATACGGAATTGAAGCTACTAAAAAGGTGGAGTTCGGCGCCTCCAAAATTCTTTCTTTTGAAGTTCCTTCCTTCGAAGTCGAGTTTGAATCCGAAGAAGAAGGCGATAAAGATGAGACCATCGAAAAAGAGGGCGATGAGGATGTTGATGACAATGATGATGATGATGATGATAACATCAATGACAGTCATGGTTCAGGTGGTGATAGAGGTTTCCCTACTGAGGCTCTTGAAAAAGACGAAGACGACAATACTAAGGCATCTGAAAAGAATCCATCTCCTCATGAGCAGTCCTGCTTGAATCTTGCACACCCTCTGGCCCTTTTGAAGAGCCTGCTTTTTTTGATGTTGAAGTGCCAAAAGAAAAAGAACAAGCTTCCCAAGCATCAGTCCCAGTATCTCAGTTATAGGATTCTCTGTTTAAACATTTTTCGCTTCGAAGACAATAATAGTGTAAACCGCTTATTTTAGATAAGGAGGAAATCTGTCCACCTCTATAAAACCAAGCTTGAAAGGAAACAATTAGAGATAAATAGTTTATATAGGGAGTTAGACAAGTAATTGAGGGAGCACAATATACTTTCTGATAAATATCATAGACTCAATAGAAGTGCAACACTGTTAGTATTTTTAAACATCAAGAAGCTACACCACGGTTAAGGAGAGCGTGCCTTCGATACGACACTCTTTTGAAAGAGAACAGAGAACTAATTACCCTATTTTGGATGTTGTTTGAGGAGATGGAAATTTTTGTTAATTTCTTATAAAAGGCCTATTGTAGACATACAATTGTTGATTTCTCATATTTAGGTGATTTTAGTAGGGGTCTACTTATGTGCTTACACAAAAGATACTTGGACGAAATCGGATCGGACTGACATCCTGGAGCTTGTTGTAACTTACCACGAGTCAGATCCATTCCCCAAGATCTACCTCCTGAAAAACTCAAATATTATAAGGATAAATTTGTTTCAGAATTATTTTCTAATTCAATTTTGTATGAACCATATGAATGATTGTGAATATGTAATAACATTGATTTGTAAATGCATGTTTTAGTCTTCTTTTTATAATTAGCCACATTTTATTGTGTTATCATAGAGTGAACGTTCTTTAAGAAATATTTTCTCTATAGATTACCTCGGTCAATAAGTTAAATTAAGAAGATTTTATCTTGAAAAGCCATTGATTTTGTAATCTTCAAAATCAGCAAGATATTGTTTTCTTAATGATTTACAAAACCTTTACATGGATTATCCTCATCTTCGCTTTGATTTCCTTGGTGATGAAAAAAAAAGCTACTTAAGGAGATCCGGATGTTCCATACTAAATTAATTTACGGTCGTGATAATCCTCCAGCCGGGGAATGAGACTATAGTAAATATCCCCTGGCGATTACCCCAAAAGGACTAAACATTCCTTTTGATTCTATAGTTATGATTTCTGCTAATTCATTGAATGAAGTTAGAGATGCTATTTCTCATCGTTAAACAAATATCTATTGTATCTTCTAGTTTCATTATAATTTGAGTTGTAACATTTTATCGTAATAATAAAGAGATTAATCATTTTGGTTTTGACTTCATTCTTTTTCTTTTTTATTTAAATAGGTGTTACAGTTATCCACAACACCTCTTTCATTAGATTCATTGTCTTGCTTTATTAATCTTAAGGATATACTGTTAGCAAAACTTTAAAAGAGTAAACTTCTCGAAGGTACTTTACTTGCTCATTTTCATGGCAATGCCGAAGATTTAAGATGGCATAAAAGATTCTTACTTCAGAAAACTATTGTCAGAAATCTTAGGGAGCAAATTGCTAGTTTAGAAGTAGATTTTAATAGTGAGAAAACGATTTCCGCGTTGAAGCGTCAAGTTAAATCGAATATTTTAATTACTTTGATCACAAAATGTCAGAACTTTTCCAATAGATAAGCGATTTGGAGATGAAATTGAAGGATAGTCAATCTCAGTGCGAATCATCGAAATTTATTTTGGATGATAACATCTCAAGTATTGATTTACCAATCTTCCCCCACTATTTCATTTGTTGCTAAAACTAAAAGATCTACTTCCCTTAATGCTCAGAAATTTGCCACTACAACAAATCCTCCCCATTGCTTAGACGAGAAGGTAGTGGTTAAGTGGTGCAGGAAAGTTAAATTCGAAATAGTGAAATATTTTAACGAATAGCAGAAGTTAAATACTCACAACGCATAAACGAATATGTTGCTAGAATTCAAAACTTGAATGCAATAACTATCTCTTTTTGAAACACATCGTTGAATTGTAAAGGGAAAATAAGATACTTAGAGATGTAAATAGAGCTTTCAATCACGTTTTGAAAACTAATATTGATGCGGTTGATGATGCAGATAGGATAAGGAAGAAAGAGAAGAAAATCAAAGAAGTTCTTTGTATCGCTATCCGTCATATCATAGATCCTTTAATCACTGAGAAATTGAACAAGGCTGCCCAAGATTTATGAAAGATTCATATCTATGAAATGTAAATATTTGTTCTATTCACCTGTAAATAATTTCATAAGTTAGGTAAATCATGTAAATTTTGTAAATATCACCTGGTTTGTGATCCTCTCCTATAATGTTATCTCTGAAACATTTGTTTGATGGCTCATTACATAATTTCTATGTTTACTAGATCTTTTATTCTCCTTTACTATTCCGATTTCCCTAAAAAGTATAAAGCAAACAATATTTCTGATTGTTATTTAATTTAATGTAAAAAATTATGCATATCATTTGCAAAGATTAACAAATCACCATGTTAAGCACATGGTAATAAATGGAAAGTAGTTATATTTGGCTAAATGTCTAAAACCCATCTTTGGTCATAATAAGAAATAATGAAGACTTTAACTTTAACCCATATTGCTGGAATATTTGAAACCTGTTGGTTGGAAATCTTATCCTCAACCAGGGGTACAAATATCTTTATAGAACCATCCTCTAGAGATAGCTGATAGTGAGTTAAATATGAATAAGTAATATAAATCCATGAGTTATTCTCTAAAAGTTTGTAGTAGAAATCCAATGACACATATTCAGGTATTAAAGAATGAAATTTGAATGTTTAATAATCTGAAACCCAGATTCGGGTATTAATGGATGATAACCAAAAATTCATAATAATGATCTTCCTGTTAGAAGTCTTTGACCTAGATTCGGGAATTAGTAGTGGATAATCTAAAATCCATAATAGAAATCTCAAGCATAGATTTGAGCATTAAAATGAAGTTAAGTAATAGTCTTGAAACCCAGATTTGGGTATGAGAAATTGAGAAATCTATAACCCAGAATTGGGTATTAATAGATGAGGTTCGGAGATGAGAGCATCAAAACCAAGATTTGGGTTTAATAAGCGGAGTTATGTTATACTCCATGGATTATATCTTCTTCAACGTGTATAAACCTCTTAGGCCTTGTATGAAGATATGGTTTGGTTGGTTGCTTCTCGAATTAAGACATCTTAGTCCATTATTTGATATGACACTTCTTAGCTTGGACATCTTAAACCATTATTTTTTGAGCATCTTCTTGGGCTTGGATGTCTTAGTCCATTATTCTGATGAGCTGCTTCTCGGGCTTGGACGTCTTAGTCTGTTATTATCTGGTGCTCTTGGTTAGCTAATTCTTAGAGGCAGAAACCAAGGACTTACCCAACCTCCCTCCAGGAGGCACCATGACCTAACCAGAGGCGTGGCCAAGGGCTTGTCGATGCTTTAACCTGGCCATAGCGTGGCGCGAATAAAGGCTT
Organism: Allium cepa; assembly: GCA_030765085.1. Lineage (NCBI taxonomy): Eukaryota > Viridiplantae > Streptophyta > Magnoliopsida > Asparagales > Amaryllidaceae > Allium > Allium cepa. The sequence continues at coordinate 711,496,509 of CM060938.1, read as the reverse complement.
ACACTCCTCCCTTCAAAAAGTTGCCCCTCCCTGGCCATAACGTGGCATAGACAGGGGCTTGTCAATGCTTTAACCTAGCCATAGCGTGGTACGAATAAAGGCTTATACTCCTCCCTCCAGGAAGTGCCTTGGCCTGAACAGAGGCAGGGCCAAGGGCTTGTCAATGCTTTAACCTGGCCATAGCATGGCGCGATTAAAGGATTACACTTCTCTCTCTAGGAGGTACTCTGTCCTGGATAACTTGGTGCGGACAAAGGCTTTGACCATTTAAGGTAATGTCTAAATAAAAGGAGCATTTCACCCAACCATGTAGATTATATTTAAAGAAAAGTAGCTCTTTATTGATCTCATTCAATATTTCTTTACAAACTCATTAACTTTGACTTAATGGTAAAAGTTGATTATCATCCCTACCAAGGCTCTGCAGTGATTAGTTTTATGACCATTCATCATATGGTAATGGTAATAGGATCCTCCTAAATTCCTTTCATATTTTGGTTGCCTCTTTTGTGATGGCCAATAGTTGAGCTCATCCTATGTTAACAAGTAGACATTCTCTATGGACGTTGTTAGATTGCACTCTTTAGGAAGTATGGACTTAAAACTTGTTTCTTAAGGATGGCTTCTGGATCTTTTATTACCTGGCCCTAGAGTTTCCCCTTCGATAACTAGTTTTCTCTTTAGAACTCTTTGGGATTCCGGTGTAGGTATTGTCCCACTTGTGACTTGACCCTATTTGTGTGCAAAGGCATTGTAATCTGCCATTATTCCTTCTTCAAAGATTATGCCTTTGGTATAGTGTTAAATTTTCTTTTTTCTCATTTGATCAAATAAGTTGTCATTTCCATTTGTCTTTCCTAAAGAAAATATAGGATAGGACCAATATGGAAAGGATTTATGCTCCACCTTTCTGGATCGTATGATTTCGCTCTTTTCTCCTTTATAATCCATATAGCTTTCAACCTTACATTTGTTCTTTATATAGTTTAGGATGTTGAGGTGTCCTTGGGGAGTATCCTATTAAGTGTGGTTCTGACGATCCATGCTCAGATCCTATGATTCTGCTAGCCATGATGAAATAAGGTCTTAAATATTTAAGCTTGAAGTATGATTGGGTTAGAGACAGGTGGTGTTAGATTTTTAACAGAGTGGGAGGTTCGAGCCCTCCTTTTAGCGCCAAAATGTTAACAAAAACACTTGTTAACACCCCAAAGTTGTTTTTAGGACGAGGTTAGTCCTTTCTTATCTCTTTTGGTTAAGTGGAAGAAAGTATGATATGGTTAATCATTTCAATTCACCTTTTGGCTTTCCCTTATCAACCTTTCGACCCACTTGAAATGCTCAAATCCCTTTCTTTTTGATCTTTCGAACTGGATGAAGTAGCTTGATTACTTCTTCAAAACAGTCCTTTTGAAGCAGTTGCAGAAGCCTAATGGATAGATCTAAGACTTAAAGTTATGATCAGTTTAAATGGTTTTGACCTCGTCGAAAGCTTGAGTCTTAATTTTCTTAGGTTTGGAATGGGAATAAAAGGTAAATCTGGTTTGGGTTAAGGTTTTGATCCATTCGAAAGTCGAAGTGTAAAGGAAGGTGACGTGGAATTTAAAGTTGAGATTACTTGAAAATGCAGAGGTTTCAATCAAGTAGGAAAAGAACTTTCGATTTGTTCGACACTGTAAAACATGAATAGATCTGATAAAAAGCTTTCGAAACAACTATGTAGTTAAGGATTCATAGATCTTCCCTTATTAACTTAAAGAAGTCTTTATTGATCAATTCTTTCCTAATTCAATTTACAAATTAGGGTTATAAATTTTAGAATTAAGAAAGTGCAAGTATAGAATGAGTGAGTTCGGTTTCCCAAAACAAGACCCCTTGGGTCTTATTTTTAGATGCGGGTTAGAACGTTTCGACCTAATGCTTTCAACTTAGTCGAAAGGTTGCTATAGATGTCTTCCGACTCCTTTAGTACTTACGCTTCCCTTCGTAATTCTTTCGAATGGGCTCGAATACTTCAATCTTCATTGAAAGGATCGGTTGCGCCTTCTCTTCCTTATGTTGCTTTGTAAGAGTTTAGACTCTGTGTTGGGTTGTTTCTTGGGGCTTCAAAGGTGTTGAACTGGTGATGGTTTCGATGCTATTTGTAGTTTCCAAACATATGCTTGCGACTTGATGTAGAACGTTCGCTAGATATCAAAGGCTTCGAACAGTTTGAAAAGCTTCAATTTGCTTTCAAAAGGGTTGTTTCGACCAAGATGTGCTTCTGAGTGACTTGAGTGAATGCAGAACCTTTGGACTCGAAAGGTTTGGCATGCAGATGAAAGGTTTATATGCATCATAAGGGGTTACTTTAACTGCTTTGAAAGGTTTTTATACCTACAATAGCACCTACTTCGAAAGGTGTTTATTGAAGTGAGAATGTTCTTTCGACCCCTTCGAAAGGTTTTGCTACATTTGGTCATTGGATGTTGCATCCCTTCAACTCCTTCGAAAGGTCTTATAGGACCTTTTCTCTCTTGTTCTTCTTTACCTTCTATTCAATCAGGTTTTAACATGGTCGAAAGGATATTTGGTGATAACAGACATGCTTTGAATTAATGTTCTTTGTGGATTCAATGGCATGCGATATTGTTAAAACACGATGTGAATAATATACAGCATAGCATGGAATGACAACGATATCGTTTGAGAGACGCCATTGAAGAGTGGCGACATGAGATTGAGTAGGCATTAAAGAGGAAGTGACACCAATTGAATGTGTATGGAAGAAGTGCGACATCGATGAAGGGCGACGTTGATAACATATGGCTTTCATAGAGTGCGGCATGGATGGTGTGCAATATTCATAAAATAAGGCATCAATTTGGAGCATCATCAATATGAAGTGACATCACGAAGCGGCATCAATGAGGAGTGATGTCAATCTTTGCCTTAATATAGTGTGGCCTTCATGGAAATTGGCAAAGTTCATCATCAATGTCGCTTTAGAGGTCTGCGGTGATATCTCTAAAGTGCGGTGCTGATATAACGTGGCATCAATGAAATATGTCTTCAATAGGATGCGGCATTGAGTTAAGGCATGATTGAGTTGCGACGTTGCATGAGATGCGGTGCCATAAGCTTTCAACATTTAATTATCTGCTTACTTTCGATATAGGTTGATTACCATTCCTTCAACATTGGTCCAAATGACATTGATTTCTATATGATGCCACCACTTATAACATTATCTTCGGTATTGAAATTATGTGCACAACATATCCGCCCCTTTTATAGAAGAATTTTTTTACACTTTAGTGTAAACAAAGAATTTCTTTGCCTTTTCGATTGCTTGTGAGATTTCCTTTCTTATCTCATTTTCCTATAAAACATAACATAAATGATAACTTTAGTGTTAACTTTAAACTCAATTTCAATTTCAAGAAATTCCCTTTTGGATTTGATTGAGTTATATATAAGTAAATATTGTCTACATTATCTGTATGAGTGAAGATTATAGTTTTTCTATAAGAGATAGATCAATAAAAAAGATAAGTTTTTAAATGGAAGCCCAGAAGATAATTTGGTAATATCATAGGATGGTGCCTCAAATTTTATTTGACAATATCATGAATAGAAGACTAGAAACCCATCCGGCGGCAATAATATTATGAGTAAGAAGGTTGAAAATTATGAGAAAAGATGATCATAAAACCCATTTAAATAGAAGATTTGAAAATCGTTTGGCAATAATGGAAGACTAGAAAAATCATCTGTTAACAGTAATTTGAATGGAAGAGCAGAAAACCTTCAGGCAATAATAGAGGACTAGAAATCCATTTGATAATAATATAAGACGATAAATCCTATCTGATAGTAATAAGAGACCAAAATTTAGTAATAATATAAGACTAGAAATCCTTATCTGGCAAGAATAATAGAAGATCGAAAATCCAGTTATCTAGCAATAATAGTAGAGACCAGAAATCCTTATCTAGCAATAACAACAGAAGACTAGAAATATTTATCTGATAATAATAATAAAAGACCAGAATTCCTTATCTGGCAATAATAATACTAGAAGACTAGAAAACCCATCTGGTTATAATAATAGAAGACCAAAAATCCTTACCCGACAATAGTAATAGAAGACCAAAAATCCTTATCTGACAATATTAATAAAATATCATAATTCATTATCAAGCAATAATAATAGAAGACTGGAAAATCCATCCATCAATTGTAATAGACAACAAGAAATCCTTATCTGACAATAATAGTAGAAGACCGGAAAATCCATCTAGCAATAATAGTAGAAGACAAGAAGTCCTTATCTGGCAATAATAATAGAAGATTAGAAATGCTTATTTGGAAATAATACTTTCTTTTATGGAGAATCCCAGCCTCTTTACTTAGAAGTATAACATCTCACATTCGATAGATCTTCCTCTAGAAGATTGCTTGATTCTTGTTTTGGAACAAAATGGCTTATTTTCGACTGGGTTCCTTTTGCCTCTCTTTAGGCTTTGAACATCTGTAACACCCCATATTTTTATAACATTATTTAGAATAATTTATTGGGTAAACTAAATAAAATAATGTGATGATTAAAAGGTTGAGATCTGATGAACAAAGGGTAGCCATGCTATGTTAGTGTGTTAATTAAATTGAAATAACTTAAGTTAATGTGTTAGGATATGAGAAGGGAAATATGAGAAATAGGTAAGGTATATACCCTAAACCATTAGGAATGGAACTCACATCCATTTTCGTTTCATTCAAACTAAAATTTCCTATGGTGGGCCACCATTTTTATTCCCAAGAAGAAGATTAAAGCTAGGATTCAAAAGAAGGAAGAAAATCAACATCAAATCTCATATCTATAATCTCAAAGCTAAGGTGAATAATTACTATATCCCAATTTCTTTTTGTTTTTTTTTTCTTTTAGTTTTTTTTTTGGCAAAGACAGCGGGGTTAACTGGTCCCCTACCAGTTTATTGCAAATAACAATAAAGGTTACACATGAAACATAGAGATACTATGGAAGAGAAGCAACAAAACACAGCAGAAACAGGAAAAAAAGAAATGAAAAGCAACAGTGCTCATTCCCAGTGTTGTATCAGATCAGGTGAGAAACCAGATTGACTGCATTTCAATTGGCAAAGAATTGCATTCTTCACTTCATGCCATAGAGCATCCCCATTTTTCCTCTGATTTTCAAAAAAGATATCATTTCTTTCCCTCCAGATTACTGTCATATATATCTTCAAGCAAACAGCAAGAATCCTACCCTTATCATCTTTCTTCTTGGCAGAGTTAAAAAAAACTTCCCACACATCAGTTGTGTTAGCATGTAGCATGCAATGTCCAGTTTTATTTCCAATTCTTTTAATGATAAAAAGAAGTGCAGGGCAGTCAAAAAATATGTGATGAGCAGTTTCTTCAAATAGGTCACAAAACAAACACTTCAGAGAGCAACCCATTCCATATTTGTTAAGCACATTCCTAGTTAGCAAGGCTTGGTTTATCACTTTCCAAAGCATCATGTTGTGTCCTGGTTGTGAATCTGGTGTCCATATTATAGAGATCCATCTAGCAGTAGGCAGAGGGGTAGTGTCAGTGATATGGTTGTATACCCCTTTGATTGTATGAATCTTCCTGTTCCATACAACATAGTCATGTTGTGTATCAGGAGTGTAAAGTTGTTGCACTTTATTCCACAGCTGTCCTATGTGTTGATTACTATTGTAGGGAAGCACAATTTTCCCATCATGAACATAATCAATTGCCTTAGCATTCATGTGTATTCCAGACTGCATAATCTGGTTATAGTCACACATGGAAGACAGAATAAGGCCTTCACTTACCCATGGGTCGTACCAGAAACTGACATTAGAGTGATATTTGACAGGATATTTGATCATAGACAGGACAACATTTCTCAACTTCAGCAAGTTTCTCCAAATCCAACTTCCAGACTGAGGATTTACCATACACCAAAAATACTTTCCCTTTATGTTGTACTGCCAAGCCCATTCAACCCATAAACTAGGCTTGTTGTTGATTAAGTCATCAATAAGTTTGGTCATTGCTACTGAATTCCATTTTTTGACATCTTTAATCCCAAGACCTCCCAATATCTTGGGGACTTCAAACTTTGAAAAGGAGCAAGGCACACTTTTTTGTTATGTATGCTTCCTGTCCAAAAGAATCTGTTCATTGCAGACCGAACCTGTTGCAGTAGCCTTTTTGGAAGAATCATAGTATGAGCCCAGTAAACAAGGGAGGAGAAAACAGTAGCCTTAATAAGCACTAATCTACCACTTTGAGACAGCCTCCTATTGTCCCAAGCTTTCATAACTGAAGTGATTTTGTTGTAGAGTGGATAGCAGTCAACTCTAGTAATTCTTTTTGTTATTAATGGTAGACCAAGATACTTCATGTCAGAGTTCATTGAAATGAATCCACTTGCTCTTTGTAAAGAATTAGCTTGTGAATCACTGACTCTAGAAACCAACAAGGAAGATTTTTGTCGGTTAATTTTGAGACCAGTCATCACATAAAAATCATGAAGAGCCTCAGTAATGGCATTTAAGGATGGCAAATCAGGCTTGGTAAATAACAACACATCATCAGCAAACATGATAGAAGTTAATTGGAGCTTAGCACACTTAGGGTGATACTTTATTACCTTCTGAGAATACCTTAGTCGAAGTATAACAGTGAAAACTTCCATGACAAGTAGGAATAAATATGAAGAAATTGGGTCTCCTTGCCGTATACCTTTATTGCTTCTGAAGTTACCAACTGATCTACCATTAATCACTATAGAGAAAGATGGAGAGGATAAGCACACATAAACCCATGATAAAAATATTTTAGGAAATCCCATTTGTGCCATATCCCTGACAATAGAAGACCAGTGGATGGTGTCATATGCCTTAGATATATCAATTTTAATAGTTGCCGCAGTGGAAACCTTGTTTTGACCATATCCTTTCATTAATTCTTGTGCCAGTAGCAGGTTATCAAGAATGCTTCTAGTAGGAATGAAAGCAGCTTGATTTCTTGATACAACAGAGGGTATTACTTTAACTAACCGAGATGCAAGTAATTTAGTAATGCATTTGTAAACAACGTTACAACAGAATATGGGTCTGAACTCAGTGACACTAGTTGGGTTAATGTATTTTGGAATAAGTGCAATGTTTGTGCAGTTCACTTCACCCAACAACTTACACTTGTTGAAAAAAATTATGAATGGCACTACAGAACTCATTGCCCAAAACACTCCATGTTTTGATAAAGAATACAACATTTAATCCATCAGGCCCTCCAGAAGATTGTTGATTCATAGCAAAGAGAGTTTTTTTAATTTCTTCATTAGTTACTGGAGAAATTAGGGTTGCAGCATCCAGGGATGATATTCTAGGTAGTGGAAGGGTTGAAATGAGATCAAGATCAGGGATGAACTCGTCAGGGTTGCCAAGCAAATTGGAGAAGAAGTCAGTAAAAGCTCTATCAACAGATTCAGCAGTTGTACAAGCAGTACCTTGTTCATCAAAAATGCTATGTATGTTCTCTCTAGCATGCTTTACCTTTATAGAACCATGATAGAATTTGGTGTTTTTATCTCCTTCAGCAATCCATTTTATGTGCAGCTGTTGTCTCTTCATGCTTGCTTCCAAGTACAAAGCATTATTTACCTCTTTAAAAAGTTTGCTTTCTTCTTCTGCAGCTTGAGCATCAAGAGGGTGCTCCATCATGTACTCCTGTTGATTCTTAAGCTTTTCCTTAAGTTCAGTAGACAGCAAGCCACCAGAGCCAAAAGTAGATTTAGCCCATTGTTTTATCTGCTGCTTAATACATTTTAGCTTCCTGCAAAACTTAAACATTGGATTACCATAACATGAAAATTCAGAGCTAACTTTTGTGACTAAGGGAATAAATTGGTCATGTTCAGCCCATGCATTAAAAAATTTAAAACTTCTCTTTTCCTTTTTAAAATGGTGACCAAGGGATAAGATTAGAGGGGAGTGGTCAGACAAAATAAGCTGAGGAAGGTAAACTGATAGGGTAGGCCAGATAGAGATAGCTTGAAGGTTGCAAAAGGTATGGTCAATAGTAGTGAAAGTGCGTATACCACTGCGACTTCTATTGTTCCATGAAAACTTTGCTCCAGATTTATTTACCATTATCAAATCAGATTCATGTATTGCTTGGTTGAGTGGGTCAAGTTCATTTGTTGAAAGTGGAGATCCACCAGATTTGTCAGAGAATTCAAAGCAGGAGTTAAAATCTCCCATCACAATCCAAGGGTGGGTGGATTGTCTTAAAGGTGGCAGAGCATCAAAACATACTTTCCTAGAATTTGCAGAATTATCAGCATAGACAAAGGTAATATAGTAAGAAGAGAGGGAAATTATTTCTTGGACATGAAAGTGGATGTATTACCTAGTAGATAGTAGGGGGGAAAGAGATAGTACAGTTGGATCATAGATAACTAAAATCCTACCATACAAGGCACTTTCAAGATTGTGATGAAAGGTCCAGGTAGGATTAATGTATGAAACAACTTTGGTTGATAAGGATAAGTTTAGTTTTGTTTCGAGTAGACCAAAAAGACATAAGTTGTATTCACTGATAATACTTTTCACTTGATCAAGTTTCAAGTTACTGTGAGCCCCCATAATGTTCCAAGATGCAATTTTTTTAAACATTATACTGATTGGGGAAAGGAATTCTTATTTCTTCTCTTTGCAGAAAGAGATCTCGTTTGTATGATTCTTTTAGACTGAGGTGAGGGAGAAGGTGGAAGGGAAAGAGATAGGGTAGAGTTTGGATCAGGAGGAGGAACTATGGTAGTTTGATGGTTGGTAGTACATGCTGGCCATCCTGGCAAGTCAATGGTAAAGTTGTATGGAGTTGGAGGTGTTGCTCGATCTTCCACTTGTTTTTCATACATAGATTGTATTAGTTGCTTTACTTGTTGCTCAAAGTTGATGCACCAATCTTTATCCATTTCTGTCACAAGCATATCAGTAGTTTCATGCAATACTTGTTTACCAGTAGTTGATGTGTGGCCATGTTCAGTACTGTTTTCTTCATTGCAAAACAAATTTGTGTTCTCAGCATTTGTTTTCAGTTTATTATCTAAAGCAACTTCACCAACATACTGATCTTGATCAACATTTGAAGTATCATATCCTTTGTACCCAACATTACACTTTTCTACTGCTGTGGCTTCAGTTGTTATTTCACCTTCCTCAACTTCAATTATTTCCAGAGTGTCTTCCTTATCCACTTCAGGTTGAAGTAAGTGGTACTTATTATTAGTTGCAATAGGACATGCCTGATCATCATTTTGAGCATTTTTCACATTTTTTTTCACTATATCATTTGCCACATTTGCATCTTTCTCAGGAACCATCTTTTCCCCTTGTTTCATCAAGTCATTTACTCCCACTTCTTCACTCCCATTTCTTCTTTTATCTTTGTTTTTGTTTACTTTTTGCCACACTTGCTTAACTCTTTCTTGCTTCTCATTTGCTCTCCCCTTATTCATCTTAAAATTTTTGTCTTCTGTATGCTTATGCTGCTTTTCAGTTGTACTTTCCTCTTCATTCTCTTCACTTTCATTAGTCTTGCAATTCTTGTTCATGTGCCCAAACTCATTACATAGAGTACAAATTTCCGGTTTCCACAAATATTCCACTTTCACAACTTGTTCTGTCCCATCTAACATCATCACAACAAAACTATCTGGCAGTTCTTTGTTTGGAGTAACTTCAACTAAACATTTAGCAAAGGATAAGCGCTCAAATTTTTAGTTGACGTATCCATACAAAGTAGCTTTCCTACTCTGGCAGATAACCAATTAATTCCCAAAGGTGACCATGCATACAATGGTATGTTGGATAGTTTTAGTTTTTGGTTTTAAGATTAGTCTTGAAATGATTTTTCAAGTATATGCCATATTTTGATGATTAAAGTTATATATATATATATATATGTGTGTGTGTGTGTGTGTGTGTGTGTGTGTGTGTTGATGGATTATATATGTTCATGTTAGTTTTTATGATATGTTTGACATGAAAACCCTATTTAAGGACATCTAAATACCTTGAAAATTTAAATACAGCTCAGAAATGATATTTTAGAGATGAGTTTCAATTTTCATATTTTTTGAATTAATATGGATTTTATATTAATTTTCTAGTGAAAAAATTGTTTATTGGGTTATTAATTATTTTCGGCTAAAATAATAATTAGTAGGAGTTGAAATTTTATATGTTAAGAAACATATTAAAATAGATTTTTTAGGATTTTTCTAGAATTTTGATAAGTTATTTGATGAATATATAAAAATATTTCATGTATGGGACTTAAGTGTTTTATATATTTAAATAAGGAGAAGGGACATTTTATAAAATGAAATTATTATCCGATTCTGAAAATAGTGGCATCATATTTCTGAAAAGAAGTGGTTAGCCAATGAAAATTTGACAAACAAAGGCAGTTTAGTTGAAAAGTTATTTTTTTAAGTTAAAAACAAAGAAAACATACTTTTAGCATATTTCAGCCTTTTCAGCAACAAACCTTCAGACTCAGACCTTCCGACAAGTTCTAAGCTTTCGACAAGGTCAAACCAATGCATATGGTATCGAGCTACTTGGTACGTAATGATTTAGACAGAGTCGAAGGATTATAAGTCGAAGAGTTGATGGCCAAAGAGGTTGGGATATGTTTGTTTTATAAACCAAAAGCTTTCACCTGCTTTGCTTTTGAATAAGAGTTTTCGACTTGGTTGTTTTCAACCTGGTCAAGATATTTAAAGAAAGGTTTTAAACCCTTCGACACAGTAGAAAGGATACTGCTGCTTTATTACTACTTTGTTTCGAAACCATTCGGCATAGTCGAAAGGTTACTACCGCTTTATAAATGTTTTGTTTTGAACCTTTCAACAAAAACGAAAGGTTTACTTGTTTTAAAAACTAAATGCTTCTCCATGCTTTCGATAGGAAGCTTTTGAGTTAAGGTGATTCAGCCTTGTTTTATAAATTTAAGTAAAACCCAAAGCTTTCGTAAGAGTTGTTTTAAAGGATATGTTTAAAGATTTAGAAGCAGAACTTTCGAAAAGTCAAAAGGTAGCTTCTAATGGTTTCAGAAGGTTTTAGTTGAATGATTTCTATAGATTTGATTTAGTGGTTTCGAAAGGTATATTGAATGATTTTGAAAGGTTTGATTCAATAGTTTCGAAAGGTTTATTGAATGGTTTCAAATTTTAGTTGAATGATTTCGAAAGGTTTAATTCGATGGATTTGAAAGGTTTAAATGGAAGGTTTTCCATGGTTTTCGAAGGCAATGTTTTAAAGTGAGTTTAAAGAAGGATGTCCGAAGTTTTACTCGAAAGGTTTGGCGAATGGTTTCGAAAGGTTTGATGTATGATTTCGAAAGGTTTTAGGAATGATTTCGAAAGGTTTGACATTGGTTTTGAAAGAGATGATTTCAAAGGTTTAGAAAGACGTTCTTTCAAATTGTAAAATGTTTTCATCAACTAAATTTTAAGTAAAGTATACATACATACATATATGTATATATATATGACATGGTGATATGAATTTAAGTAAAGTATAAAGATTATATACTTTTCCCTATTTAAATTTGATTTAAAGGTTTTAAATCATTTTGAAAATGTTTTCAAGGAATATTATGGGAGGGGATCCTTAGGTGAAAATGACTCAGATATTGGAAAACCAAATGGGACTAGTATGGGGTCGTGCCCTATACATTAGCTAATATTCCCAACTTGTCCAAAATTCCAGTGTATAAGGCTTTGTCATAGGTAGACTAAAATTATGATTACCCACCGAAAGAAATATATGTTTGTATACAGATAGGTTACTGGTGAGCTAGAAAAACCACGATTGAGAAGACCTGGGAGATGATTAAGTTAGGGACAAACCGTCCAGAAGTGAAGTATTTAATAGATAGTTAAGGATAAACCTTCGAGATGAGAAATGTTTAACAGATAGCTAAGGATAGATAATCCAGAAGAAGAATATCTAACACGTGTTAGGTTGATTGTATTGTCTGGTAGACCCGAGTCAACCAAAGGTTAAAAGTTATCCAAACAAAACTTGTGTGTTTGGACAGATAATTCATTATTACCTGATATTTATGTATGTTTATATAATGATTGCTTTACAGTATTTAACCATTGTGGATGCAAGAGCATAGCATATGGTTTTGTGAAAGGTTTGCAAAGATATGTTTTAAAAGGATGTTAGTGGAGTAAGCCCGTTCCGCTATGCGGTGTGGTCTCACTTAACATAATTATTCCGAGATGTATAATATTATTCACATTAGGCTTTATATCCGACCCGAAGTTTATATTTTCACCTTAAACTCTCGGGTGCTCAAAATTAATTTAAGTAGGCTGAGGGATTAAGGTCTTTTTCAGGTTTTAGTAGAATGATGAATAAGCTACCTGAGGCATGCAAGAGGCAAACGAATAGCTATTTAGGAGTTATAGTTCTTATTATGTTTTGTTGGATTACTTGATGTGTAGTTTTGTATTAGGTCTATTATGACCATATGACTCTGATCAACTAAGGGGGTATCTTCATATATCGCTATGGGCGTATTTTGTAATAATTATATTTGATCTGTGCCTGGGAACGATTTAGGATTATGTGTTGTGAATGTGAAACGATTGATTTTGAAATGTAATAAAGTAAAAGTTGCTTTTGAAATCTGTGTTTTGTTTCATATTCAAGTGCTTCTGACATTATTGGTACCATTAGCATGGCCGTATTTAGTTGTCAGAAGCTAATACTAAAGATGATTGCAACATCTATAGTGCTTAGTTTTGGGCCTCTAGATAGGGATGTAACAATATATGAGCCTTATTTGTATTACTCTTTGGGCTTTGTATGCTGAATCCGTTTTCTTTGCACCACTCTTTGGGCGATGATCTCAACTTGGATCATACCTCTTATCTCCATCTCCAGTGACAATTTATGTATGTTGCCAGTGCGTTTGGTTTCCTATCATTAAACTGAGCCAAAGACTTACCCGACCTCCCTCTAGTGAGCACTTCAATATGGCCTTGATGATGGTATTAAAGGCCGATCTAGTGCTCTAGGTAGCTACCTTAAATAGAATAAGAGACATACCCAATCTCCCTCTAAGAGTCGCTTTAGTGGGGCCTTGATGACGGCACTGAAGGCTGGCAAATTCTTTGGTTAGGCCCTTTCAGATGGAACCAAAGGCTTACTCTAACCTCCTCTAGGAGGTACTTTGCCTAGGCCATCTTGGCAGAGGACAAAGACTTTTGCCCCTACTACCATCTTAGGTAGTGGTTTAGGCATTCCCTTTATTTTAGGATATTCTGGCTTCTCAATGATATAAGTACACTTATGTTAACTTCTTTATTCATCCATTGTTGGAAACATGGTCTCAAACATTCGTTATCTCATCACATTGCCGTTAACAATTGGTGAATTTTCGGTAGGATTGTTCCAAGTATAATCTTTCAAAATACCCAATTTCCTTTTGGAACGGTTTTTCCAAAATTTATGGTCATTATATCTTGATATCCTTTGTTTATATTTAGGCACTTACTTGGCCATTTTATTCCTTAGTTCATTGATTAAATCTGGGGATTTTTGATTATCTCTTAGCCTCTTAATGGAATGTCATCCCAACACTGATTGGGAACACTATTTCTCATGCTTAGGAAATACATGCTACTGTTGTTTAGCACGTTCATGGTGTAAGTGGTTGTTCTCTTACTCATATTAAAAACAACTTGGTATTATCCAATTGTTTTCGGTATGGATGAATCTTACGTAACTATTTAGCGAATCCGTACTTTAAAGGGTAATTTTTCTCTTTGATATAATTTGCGTTTGAATACACTTTGTAGTTCCAATGGTAATCAGATATCAACCTCCTATAATTAATACTCCAAGTCTTGTGGATGAAAATCCTAGAGTTACTAAGGATACTTTTGCATTGTTCTCTTGCTAAATACATCTTAAGGTAGGAATCATGAATGCTTTCATAATTCGTTAGAGATTATAAGTATAGTTGTGTGGAAATCGTGCGATCCAATAGTCAATCTATTTAGAATAACTTTTCCCAAGTAGAAATTGATATTACGAGTGTTTTGGAATTCGAAGCATGTCATGATTAAAAATCATAAGTGCTTTGGAACTTGAAATAAGCCATAACTCGAGGTATGTTTTACCATTTTATAATCTTATTATCCTTTTTCATATGCCCTTTATAGATCTAATCTAAATCTTATAGCTTGAAAATTACAACATTGGATAATGATTTTACTTTTGAGTCTTGAGTTTCTCCCCTGCTTTGTCTTAATGTAGCGATCATCTTGCTTATGATATTTTACCTTTTTCTTTACTTTACCAAATTAAAACAATTCATATTAAAATTTCCTTGGACATTTCCTTTCTTAATAAGTTCTAGTTTGTTAGATCTATCTTTTTTTAACTGCTCATGGCCATGATTCTTAATGAACGCTTTTCCATTCTTTGAAAGTCGTTTAGTGCATCTTTACGGCTTGGATAAGAGATTTTTTCCCCAATGTTCGAAGTTTAGAGGAATTTTTTTAAAACTAATACAATAGAAATGTAAATCTCGAATAAAGGACAAAGTGGTCATGATTCATGAACTAATAGTCCATTAATTGAGAATAGACTCTTCTTATTAGATTTTTAATAATACAGATATGTCACAATAGTTTTGAAAACTTTTCATAGTTCTTAATAGTATATACTTTACAGATTTTGTAATTTCCCTTTTGAGATAGGTAAACATATGTTTTTCTAATTCATGGAATAACCAGTAATAGCTCTAAATAATATTTTCTTAAAGATCTGTGTGGTAAAACTTTTTTGAGAGAAATTGTTTGTTAAAATATATACTAACATATATAATTACACCTTTGTAAGGTGTAAAATTGTACCACATTAGGTTTTACTTAGCGAAAAGAAATATCTCATTTATAAGCCTGAAAAGTTGTAACACCCCTAATTTTTGATAATATTATTCAGAAGATTTAATTAGATAAATTAAGTAGAATAATGTAAATAATTAAAGTGATAAGGGGATTAAGATTTGAAAATAAAACTAAGGGCCGAGTTTACTTAAATAAATGGGTTTAAAAATGGTTTATAAGCAAATTTACATAAAGGCACAATGGGAAATAGCCACACTTTATTAACATAACCCATATATATCCATGGCTCTACCATCCATTCACGTTTATTTTCATTTTTCACCAAAACATAAAACGCAAACATAAAAGAGGGGCCAGCCATTGTTAAGGAAGAAAAAGAAGAGAAATTCAAATCAAGCTAAGGACTAAAGCTAGGGGAAAAAAATCTTAATCTCAATCCTATCTCCTTATCCTAATCAAGGTGAATAATAAACTATATCATCTCTTTTTTTATATAATCATTTAATTTCGTATTTAA
Organism: Allium cepa; assembly: GCA_030765085.1. Taxonomy (NCBI): domain Eukaryota; kingdom Viridiplantae; phylum Streptophyta; class Magnoliopsida; order Asparagales; family Amaryllidaceae; genus Allium; species Allium cepa. The sequence goes on along the minus strand of CM060938.1, from coordinate 711,481,027 downwards.
GATTAAATACATTTTTATGATGATTTGGATGATGATATGCTTGTATCATAACATGTTAGACTTAAACAAGATTGTTTAAATATAATTTCACACGGTTCTAAGGGTAAAACTGATTTTAATTGATTTCGAATGCCATGAGGGATTTATATGTTATGTAAAACATGATTTTGGAGTTGGATTTTAATTTTGATAATTTTCCAAGCTATGGAAAGATTATTATGAATTTTCAAAGGAAAATATGGTTAACTGGGTTTAGAAATTTGTTTCAGAATTAAAATTAAGAATTTGGGTCTAAAATTTATATATGTTAGATAACATATTAAAAATGAATTTCAGCAATTTTTAGGGATTTTTATTAAGTGATTTACTATGAGAATTAAATTATTTTGAAAGGAGGACCTAAATGATTTAAATATTTTGCTTAATGGAAGGGCTTATTTGTTAAATTAATTTTGGTTTAGATCTGAAATTATGCGGCAGTTACTTTTGTAAGGAATTTGAAAAGTTGAGGCAACCAATCATATGTTTACACGTAGGCAGGTTAGTTAGAAAGTGTTGCTTTAATTGGCATTAAATAAGATTTACCCAAAAAAGTTGGTTCCGCCTCTATTAAAAGCACCTTTCGACTCATAGCTTCCGCCTTCAATCAAGTCAAAACTCCACAATGCCAAAACCAATGCATAAGGTATCAAAATTGGCACGTAGTGGATTGGAGGAAGGTGTAAGGCATGGTGTTGAAACATAGCTTTCGATGGGAATGAAACCTTTGCTTTGCTTTTGAAAGTTAAGCGTCTGCCTTTTTTTTTACTAAAGCTTTCAAAGGAGTCAAAACATATGCTATCGAAAAGTGTTTTCTAAATAGCTTTCGAATAAGTTTTCCCTCTTTCATTTTTAAGTATAAGCTTTCGAATGAGTCCCTTGTTAAAACAATGCTTTCGAAAATAGTGGTTCCGACCTAGTCGAAACCGTACTGCCGTTATTTTGGCCTTTTGAATGTATTGAAGTCAATAATGCTTTCGAAGGTTAGTATTTGTTTTAAACCTATACTAAGCCACTTCCTAAACGCTATCAAAAGGGTTCATAGGTTTCGAAGGCAATGGCTTTGGAAGAGGGATTCGATGCTAACCTTCAATGTTTTACTTAAATATTTTGAAGCTTTCGAAAGGATGGTGCCGACGCTATCAAACTTTCCCAAAACAATTTTATATAAAGATTAAAGGTATGGAAAGAGATAATTTCATACGTGTTCACTTTGGCCTAAAAGTTGTTTTTGAGTGAACCCAATGGTTTCAAAAGGGGTACTTTCATTGGTTTCGAAGCTATGTTTTTAAGGATTATTAAGTAACGTTTTGATACTTTTGAAAGGTATATTTTATTTTCCAAAGGGATGATTTAAAGAGCTGCAAAAGGCTTATATGTAATGTTTTGAAAAGAAGTTTTCTATGCTTTTGAAGAAGGTAATCCAAGGGTTTCGAAGGTAACATTTTAAGGTTTTGTGTAAAGTCCCGTTTTCCCATACTCTTTGAATCGACAATAAACCACACATGTCCAAATCAAATTGTACGAAAAGACGGATCTTTAATGGTAATTAAGAAAAGTAGACAGAACAGAATCTCACATGAATGGAATAACATATATTATTTCAATAATAATCTTTACAACGGAAAATTTTAAAATACAATATCAGAGTCTAACCTAGATTCAGCTTGGACAGTTGTAAAACCTGTCCTTACAAATGCTGACAAACATCAAAAAAAATATACTAAGTACAGCGGATAATCGAATATGCTCATACGTCGATGAATATATCCAGCTCTCATCTGGAAACTCCAACCGTCTTCGACTATCCTGAAACTACTCGGATCTGACCCGAGCATTGAAAATACCCAGATCATGCTTGATATACTATCTTGAGAAAAACTCAATAATAAATGACAGTGCCATATATCGGATTTTGAATAAAATTACTTTGAAAAGAAAGAGTATCTCATAAGACCACGCCCACACATAAACACGGATGGATTTTTACTATATGATAACTAAAACACTTTTATATCAAAACCTTTGATATTATTTCTAACGGCATTCTTTGAAAACCTTTGCAAATAAACTTCTTAATCTTAGCCGAAATTATTACATTGATTAAATTCCAGCATAATAGGTTTACAATCAAGTCCGAAGGTTCTTACTGGAGAATGGATTTCCATACAAATGACCAGGTGAAGGGACTACCTTCCGGCAGTACATCTCTAGAAGAATGTACCGAGGACCATCACAAAGGATCCTCTACCAACACAAGACCAGCCTACCTCTGTAACTAGATAGTACCGAATATGTCATCCTTCGATCATTACCGACCTTTACCAACGGCCCTCGAAGCATACAAACCACAATAATCAGATACACGACATCATAGCGTGCAAAGATATATCTAGAAGAGGATAACCATACCCTAATTGGGAATGACCCACTTAGCCTTGCAGCGTCTAACCCTGTTTTGGTCATTTCCGGTTGATGAGGCTTGAGGAAAACGATTACGTTTTCACATATCACATCTCTGAATGCCACATTGCCATTTCCGTCAACTACTAATTACCTTCCACGAATATACAACCCTTGAGCTCGTACGTCTCAAGGAGGGTGTTAAGAAAATAGAAGTTACCTTCTCCGCCACCACTGATGTAAGTTTGTAAAAACCAATGTACGTAATCCTTTGAAATGCAATGTCAGACAAATGTCCATACAAGTTGTCCAGGAACAGAAAAAACCGAAGGCACTCTCCTACTACTACTAGTAGCGAGTAGTCCTTGCAATCCGAAAAATCTCAATCATGAGGAGACCACTGCTATAAATAACTCTATAATAGGAGCTACCCAGAGCATGTTCAACAAGCAGTCTTCACGCTCTGAAGATCCACGGTCTTCAATATCATCATCTTCAACATGTCTTCACATTTCGAGCGTATACATTGGTTCGAAGTGGTTTTCGGATAGGAATTATCTAAATCGGACTCTGGTTCCTTCGAAATCCAATATCGATAGAAAGTGAATATGAGTATATATGATTTATTAAGTCTCTTTTCGCTTTAATTCTTTTCGGATGATTTTGAATTCTCTTTCTTTTGACTTATAGTAATTTCTATGAAATTTATTCTTTTCTTTTGGAAAATATCTCAAATTTCCTTAATTCTTGATCCAATTATCTTAACTTTTAGACGGGTCAAAACAATGTTATTTAAGACATCGTTTAGGATAAACCCTAAAATCAATCTTAGCAAACATTTTTTAGTAAATAGGATCATAGAAATCATTCATTTTGGATATTCTTACATTTTGGATAGCACCAATCTTCTTTTAATTCAAAAACTTAATACAATATTTTTATTTAAGAGCATCAGGGCTTTCCTTTCAATCTGTTCCACCCCTCGCCTAAGAAAAGAAAACATAGGCCAGGTAAGTTCAGGGCACTGGTTGCTCCATCCCTAACCATAGTTAAACACCTTTTTTTATTTCCCCAGATCTCACAGGCGGGACAAATATACTAGTCGTTTTCACATACTCAGCTTTTCAACTTTATTTTGAAATTGCTTATAAATATCCCAAATTATCTTTCAAAAACGCTTAATTATCCTTTTTAAAACATTCACAATTTTTCTGAAAAACGTCGTTACATTTAAACTCATATTCCAAAAGTTATAGAATTCGCAGTAGAAAAGTGCTACGAAAGCGCCATATAAGCTTATTTGAATTAAACAACTTTTAAATATTTAAAAGTTCATATTTTTCGATCCAAATCTTTTTTAAATCATTTAAATAGATTTATCATATTTCTTATTTTTCATAATCAAAAATATACATTTAAATAGATTTTCTGTTATGGTCACTTAATTGCACCAGCGCGATTTTTCTAGAAAATTAATTTGGACTTATTTCAAAATCTACTTATTGAAACTTCGATTTTCTTTCTTCATTTATAAGATATGGATATAATAGTCTGGAATTTTCTTATCTCGAAGAACTCCGAGCTATATTCCACTCTACACATTCATTTGAACTTTTCGGCGCGAAATCGCGAGCTACCGTTGCGCGACGCACCTTGTTTTAACTTATTTTTCAATATTTGAAATAATCTATTCAAATGGATTTCAACACTTATAAAATCATTTTAAATCAATATTTTCACTTTTTAAAGTATTTAAAATATATTTTCACTATTACCATATTATAATATTATTATATTCCTATTATTTTAATATTAAATTTTAAATTCCAATTTTAATTCAATTTCAATTTTAATCTCAAATTAAACACATTTATAACCTAGATTTGAAATCTAATTTCAATTTAGACTTCAATTCAATCTCAAATTAAACTTCACTTTTTCAAAATCGATTTCAATTTCATCACTATTCATCTTAATTTCAATTTCTAATTAACTATCATTTTCAAATCCGTTTCGCTTCAAATTTCAAATTCTCTTTCATTTTAACTTTAATTTCACTTCAAAATGAAAAGAGACTTATTTTTCCGCAATATCTCATATTACTAAAATATGGTCTTATTAACAAAGTGATTACTTAATCAAAATGAACATATCCAATATTCATATTTATCACTAACATAACATCCATTCAAGCAATCACATACATATGATTTCAAATTAAACATTCACTATTAATATCATAACGGGATATATATTATCACAATTCACTTAATTTACTAACTATCAAATTATTCATATTAACAATCAATTTGGTATAAACATTCATATGTCATAAGGGTGTAAATGTGATTGTTTTAACATAACTAAAATATACATTCAAAAGCAATCAGAATTTCTCACATTTAACCAAAACGTTTAACTTTCTACCAACATTCATTTAATTCAACGCTTCACCAAACCATTCTAAACCTTATCATAACCATGCTTCTAAGTGCTTGACCATCTCCATCTCTACTTGCTTTGCTCACGTCCTCCCCTTATCAACTCCCAAACTCATGGCCCAAGGCTCTTTTTAAGAAGAGAAGAAGAAGATGTGAATTAAGAAGAGGTTAGAGCGTAACAAGTGGATTAGTGCTTAAGCACTCCACTATTTTTAACCCTCCTACCTCTTTTAAAGAGGAGAAACCATTAATGAGAAAAAGAAAGTTCAAAAATGAAGAAGAAGAAGAATGAGAAGTGTGAAGAAAATGAGTGAAAGTATAATGGTATTTATAGCAAAAATTTCCTATAAAATTACATTTTTAACCGTAGCCAAAATGACTAAAATACCATTCTACTTTTTGAATTTTCAACTTACTTTCTTTCCTTTTCAGGATGAGAAAGGATGTTTATTAATGAGAGGAGAAGGTTGGATGTGATGTTAAGTCCTTAAGTAATGATTTTGTCTTTTATGTCAAATCATATCTTTTCACTTTTTACATTTTTATGTAAACTTTTCAAAAGTAAACTCCTTTTATCTTTTAGTGCTAAATGTAAAGTGTTTAAATAGTTTGTAAAGTTATATTTATAAGTTAGAAAATGTATCAAGTTGCAACAACTTTTCGACAACTTGTTTTGGTTGAAAACAGTGTTTTTGTCGACAAATTTTACAGTCAAAATTTGGCGGTTTTATTAAGCTATATATTGAAGTAAAACAAACTCTAAAATGAAATTTTTACTTCTTTAAATAAATTAAAACATGTCTCTTCATATTTTAAAATTATCTTTAATTAATATCAAAATCTCTAATTTTACAGTGTATGTAAAACTGACAAAATGTGATAAATTTTGGTTATTTTTATAAAACGATTATTAACATACTTTTAAATCTTTTAACATACTTTTATTATCTTTATTAGACGTTTCAAATCAGATTTATCTTTTTAAATAAATATCTAAATCCATTTATTTAAGCCTTTATTTATTTTTAACAAAACATAACTCTTGTCGATTTGTTCAAAAATCCACATTTATACTTTTTTTATTTATTAACTATAAGAATATATAATTATTTATTATATATAACATATTTATTTAAGATTTAAACTCCTTTTTAAATTTAAATCGAACGAAATCTCTCATTTTCAAAGTAGCGAAATTACGGGCCATTACATTCGCCCTTACTTAAAAGCATTTCGTCCTCGAAATGGAAGTTAGATAGAGGAATCTTTCTCATACTCATATCCTCAAATATTTTAACTTATTTATACTGATGATAGAAAAGAAGAAGGTCGATATCATTACAACACTAAAAAAGATGATGTCAAACATACATATAGAGATTCCCCACACTAACCTGAGTACTTATCATGTACTTAAGGTTATATATACATACATCAAGTCATACTTCTATCGTACCCATCCTAGTAAGTACTGCACACTTAATATAATATGTACAACAACCAAACAAGACTATACATCCAAAAACAACCAAACTGATACTATATTAACATAAATGAATACATACACATAACAAATCCCCTGACTTGAGCATGTATTATACCTAAGGTGTGTATATATATATACCAAAACATCAGTCCAACCACTATATTTTAATGCCTGTTATATAAGATAACTGTCTAACTACTACATTGACAGACCCAACACATCATACTATATGTGATATTTGATTCGATCTATTATTGAATCCACAACTTTTCTTTTGAACTAGTATCGATCCCCTGATTTTCTAGTGCGGACTTTGATCAGACTTCTTAATCACAAACCCTTTCTTTCCTTGCATAGCTCTCAACTATGATAGAAAACTTGTGTACATAATCATAAACTCTCATCAATGTTATCCATCAAAAATCGAGTGATAAATCCTTTTTTGGATTGGTGTAAACACCTCAAAGTTCTGTACTCAAATCTTAGAACAAAATTTATGTGCCAAAATGATCTATGTTTAACTTATGTACTTATTCACATTCATTTTTACCTAATACATTTCTTCAAAACTTCTATTAATCTAAGTTTATTTCACAACCATTGCTTTCTTCTAAATATATTATTACTTAAGCATACAAATATGAATTAAACTTGTATAATATACCTTTACTTCCTAAGAGCATATATACATATCCCTAATCTTCAAACCATCATTACTTAAGCTAAGGTGTTTAACAAATGTGGAACTCTATTATTATCTCGAATTAATAAGTTATAAAACTCAATCCCCAGTTTTCTTTAACTAAGGTTTCAATTTAACTAATATTATTTATCTTATCCATATATTAATAAGACAACTTTACTAAGTGTACATCATTTTTCTTACCAATCTTAACTTATGTACCTATCCGTTTTCTAAATCAAAATTCTTAATCTTAATGCATCAAATACCTTATAGTCAAATTGTGAAACTTAATTCACATGGTTTTTGGTATTAACCTTTTTCATCCAACAATCAAACTACTAACCATATAATTCAAAAATATCCACTTCTAATCTTACTTCATTTTGAATTACAAATGTTACCCAAATGTATAACTAATTCCAATTTTTTATTAGGACGATATTTCTTATATCTCTTATTCCAAAATTTCACCTTGATTTTAACCTAATCAAAGCATCTAAATTTCAAATTACCTTATCTCCTTATAAGTTATAGAACTTATCCTTTCATAATATATTTAGTAAAAAGTTTCAACTTAGGTTTATCTTTTTATTCCTATCTTGTTGATAAGAATATTTTTCTAAGTATGCATTTTCATTTTTACTTTCTCCAATTACAAATTCTAGCTTCAATAATATCATCAAATATCTTATAGTCAAATTGTGAATTTTACTTCAGAAGATATTTGTACTTAGCTTTTAAATTCATCTATTATGATAATCACTTAATCATTATTATTTCTTAATACTAAGTATCTAAAGGTATATGGTTAAAGTTTTAAATTCTAGTTCTCAACCAATTGATCCTATATGAAATATCTTATAGTCAAACTGTGCAATTCTAATAACAGGATATTCATATTTTAGTTTTACTAAGCTAAACTACAAACAATCCTTAATTTCCAACCAAAAATAATTATACCCCTTTAATATTTATAATATAAACCCAAGGTAAAATTATTTCGTCTACCAATTTCTTTAAAACAAAATCATTTCTATAAAATTAACAAATACACGCTCATATATATAATACTCTCATAACTCATTTTAGGGTGTTACAAACCCTATCTCTAATGAGTTACTCATCCTAGGATATTACAAATCCTATCTCTGATGAGACTTTACCCATAACAGAGCCAAGGTTCTTGCTTAACCTTCAGCTCTGATACCAAATGTAAAGTCCAGTTTTTCCATACTCTTTAAATCGACAAGAAACACACATGTCCAACTCAAATTGCACGAAAAGACGGATCTTTAAGGGTAATTAAGAAAAGTAGACAGAACAGAATCTCGCACGAATGGAATAACATATATGATTTCAATAATAATCTTTACAGCGGAAAATTTTAAAATACAATATCAGAATCTAACCTAGATTCAGCTTGGACAGTTGTAAAACCTGTCCTTACAAATGCTGACAAACATCAAACAAAATACACTAAGTACATCGGATAATCGAATATGCTCATACGTCGATGAATATCTCCAGCTCTCATCTGGAAACTCCAACCGTCTTCGACTATCCTGAAACTACTCGGATCTGACCCGAGTATTGAAAACCCGGATCAGGCTAGATAAACCAGCGTGAGAAAAACTCAATAACAAATAACAGTGTCATGTATCAGCTTTTGAATAAAATTCCTTTGAAAAGAAAGAGTATCTCATAAGACCACACCCACACATAAACACAGACAGATTTTTACCCTATGATAACTAAAACACTTTTATATCAAAACCTTTGATATTATTTCTAATGACATTCTTTGAAAACCTTTGCAAATAAACTTATTAATTTTAGCCGAAATTGTTACATTGATTAAATTCCAGCATAATAGGTTTACAATCAAGTCCGAAGGTTGTTATTGGAGAATGGATTTCCATACAAATGATCAGGTGAAGGGACTACCTTCCGGAAGTACATCTCTGGAAGAATGTATCGAGGACCATCACAAAGGATCCTGTACCAACACAAGACTGGCCTACCTCTGTAACTAGATAGTACTGAATATGTCATCCTCCGGTCATTACCGCTCTTTACCGAGGGTCCGCGAAGCATACAAACCACAATAATTAGATACACGACGTCACAGCGTGCAAAGATATATCTAGAAGAGGATGACCATACCCTAATTGGGAATGACCCACTTAGCCTTGCTGCATCTAACCCTGTTTTGGTCATTTTCGGTTGATGAGGCTTGATGAAAACGATTACCTTTTAACATATCACATCTCTGAATGCCACATTGCCATTTACATCAACTACTAATTGCCTTCCACAAAAATACAACCCTTGAGCTCGTACGTCTCAAGGAGGGTGTTAAGCTAAGAGAAGTTGCCTTCTCCGCCACAACTGATGTACGTTTGTAAAAACCAATGTATGTAATCTTTAGAAATGCAATATGAGATAAATGTCCATACAAGCTGTCTAGGAACAGGAAAAACCAAAGGCACTCTCCCACTACCACTAGTAGTGAGTAGTCCTTCCAATCCTAAAAATCTCCATCTCGAGGAGACCACTTCTATAAATAACTCTATAATGGGAGCTACCCAGAGCATGTTCAACAAGCAGTCTTCACGCTATGAAGATCCACGGTCTTCAATAATCATCATCTTCAACATGTCTTCACGTTCGAACGTATACATTGGTTTGAAGTGGTTTTCGGATAGGAATTATCTAAATCCGACTCCGGTTCCTTCGAAATCCAATATCGATAGAAAGTGAATATGAGTAAATATGATTTATTAAGTCTCTTTTCACTTTAATTCTTTTCGGATGATTTCGAATTCTCTTTCTTTTGACTTACAGTAATTTCTAAGAAATTTATTCCTTTTCTTTGGAAAATATCTCAGATTTCCTTAATTCTTGATCCAATTATCTTAACTTTTAGGCGGATCAAAAACAATGTTATTTAAGACATCGTTTACGATAAACCCTAAAATCAATCTTAGCAAACATTTTTGAGTAAATAGGATCATAGAAATCATTTATTTTGGAGATTCTTACATTTCAGATAATACCAATCTTCTTTTAATTCAAAAACTTAATACAATCTTTTTATTTAAGAACATCCGGGCTTTCCTTTCGCTCTGTTCCATCCCTCGCCTAAAAAAAGAAAACATAGGCTAGGTAAGTTCAGGGCACTGGTTGCTCCATCCCTAACCTTAGTTAAATACCTTATTTTATCTCCCTAGATCTCACAGGCGGGACAAATGTACTAGTCGTTTCCGCATACTCGGATTTTCAACTTTATTTTGAAACTGGTTATAAATATCCCAAATTATCTTTCAAAAACGCTTAATTATCCTTTTTAAAACATTCACAATTTTTCTAGGAAACGTCGTTACATTTAAACTCATATTTCCAAAGCTATAGAATTCGAAGTAGAAAAGTGCTGTGGAAAGCGCCATATAAGCTTATTTGAGTTAAAAAAATTTAAATATTTAAAAGTTCATATTTTTCGATCCAAATCTCTTTTAAATCATTTAAATAGATTTATCAAATTTATTTCATATTTTTTCACAATTAAAAATATCCATTTAAACAGATTTTCTGTTATGTCACTTAACTGCACTGGCGTGATTTTTCTAGAAAATTAATGGCGGCTTATTTCAAAATCTACTTATCGAAACTTTGATTTTCTTTCTTCGTTTAGAAGATATGGATATAATAGTCCAGAATTTTTTTATCTCGAAAAATTCCGAGCTATATTCCCCTCTGCACATTCATTTGAACTTTTCGCCACGAAATCACGAACTACCATTGCGCGACGCAGCTAGTTTTAACTTATTTTTCAATATTTGAAATAATCTATTCAAATTGAATTTCAACACTTATAAAATCATTATAAATCATTTTAAATCGATATTTTCACTTTTTAAAGTATTTAAAATATATTTTCACTATTAGCATATTATAATATTATTATATTCGCATTATTTTAATATTAAATTTTAAATTCCAATTTTAATTCAATTTCAATTCTAATCTCAAATTAAACACATTTATAACTTAGATTTCAAATCTAATTTCAATTTAAACTTCAATTCAATCTCAAATTAAACTTCACTTTTTCAAAATCGATTTCAATTTCAATTTCACTATTCATCTTAATTTCAATTTCTAATTTACTATCCTTTTCAAATCCGTTTCACTTCAAATTTGAAATTCTCTTTCATTTTAACTTTAATTTCACTTCTATATGAAAATAGGCTTATTTTTCCACAATATCTCATATTACTAAAATATGGTCTTATTAACAAAGTGATTACTTAATCAAAATGAACATATCCAATATTCGTATTTATCACTAACGTAACATCCATTCAAGCAATCACATATGATTTCAAATTCAACATTCACTATTAATATCATAAAGGGATATATATTATCACAATTCACTTAATTTAATAACTATCAAATTATTCATATTAACAATCAATTTGGTATAAACATTCATATGTCATAAGGGTGTAAATGTGATTGTTTTAAAATAACTAAAATATACATGCAAATGCAATCAGAATTTCTCACATTTAACCAAAACGTTTAACTTCCTACCAACATTCATTTAATTCAACGCTTCACCAAACCTTTCTAAACCTTATCATAATCATGCTTCCAAGTGCTCGACCATCTCCATCTCTACTTTCTTTAATCACATCCTCCCCTTATCAACTCCCAAACTCATGGCCTAAGGCTCTTTTTAAGAAGAGAAGAAGAAGAAGCGAACTAAGAAGAGGTTAGAGAGTAACAAGTGGATTAGTGCTTAAGCACTCCACTATTTTTAACCCTCCTACCTCTCTTAAAGAGGAGAAGCCATTAATGATCAAAAGAAAGCTCAAAAATGAAGAAGAAGAAGAATGAGAGGTGTGAAAAAATGAGTGAAAGTGTTGTGGTATTTATAGCAAAAATTTCCTGTATAAATTACATTTTTAACCTTAACCAAAATGACTAAAATACCCTTCTACTTTTTGAATTTTCAACTTGCATTCTTTCCTTTTCAAGATGAGAAAGGATGTGTATTAATGAGAAGAGAAGGTTCGATGTGATGTTAAGTCCTTAAGTAATGATTTTGTCTTTAGTGCCAAATCATGTCTTTTCACTTTTTACACTTTTTATGTAAACTTTTTAAAAGTAAACTCCTTTTTTCTTTTAGTGCTAAATGTAAAGTGTTTAAATAGCTTGTAAAGTTATATTTATAAGTTAGAAAATGTAACAAGTTGCAACAACTTGTCGACAACTTGTTTTGGTTGAAAACAGTGTTTTTGTCGACAAATTTTATAGTCAAAATTTGACATTTTTATTAAGCTATATATTGAAGTAAACTAAGCTTTAAAATGAAATTTTTACTTCTTTAAATAAATTAAAACATGTCTGTTTATATTTTAAAATTATCTTTAATTAATATCAAAATCTCTAATTTTACAATGTATGTAAAACTGACAAAATGCGACAAATTTTGGTTATTTTTGTAAAACGATTATTAACATACTTTTAAATCTTTTAACATACTTTTATTATCTTTATTAGATGTTTTAAATAAGATTTATCTTTTTAAATAAATATTTAAATCCATTTATTTAAGCCTTTATTTATTTTTAACAAAAATTAACTCTTGTCGATTTGTTCAAAAATCCACATTTATACTTTTTTATTTATTAACTATAAGAATAGATAATTATTTAATATATATAACATATGTATTTAAGATTTAACTCCTTTTTAAATTTAAATTGAACAAAATCTCTCATTTTCAAAGTAGCGAAATTACGGGTCATTACATTTTGAAAGCCTTAGATTTTCAAAAAGAAACTCAATCTCATTTTAAAGGAAAACAATGGCATAAACAAAGAGTTTTGAAATGATTTAAGTATTGAGTTTTTGAAGAAGTTTTCCTTGATTAATCATCTAAAGGGATTAACCAAGTTATTGAGTTTGCTTCTTCATATATGTATATATTCACATTGTAATGGACTTATAACTGTGTTTTGGGGAAAGGAAAAATAACCGGCTAGGTTGACCTAGTAGTGAATATAAATTTAGTAAACTTCTGGTTGAGTAGAATTGCATCCAGGAGGTCAGGAAGACCAGAATAAAGGATGCTAAAAAATTGATTAAAGAAGTTGGTAGGGAGACAGGTTCATAGTAAACCCATGAAAACGATGATTAGAATGAGTTATTGGCAGGGGCAAGGGGTTTGTAGTGAACCCATGAAAACTGTATGTGAATTAAGTTATTGGAAGATGTCAGTAGGTTCCTAGTCAACCCATGAAAACTAGGATAAGAGGGAAGTTATTGGAGTTACCAACGAGTTTAGGCAGAACCCATGAAACAATGATGTTATTGGCAGGGGCCAATAGATTCTTAGTGATCCCGTGAAAACTATGAAATAGGATAGGGAGTCCATAAATATAGACAGGTTAATAGTGTGCCAATGAATACTATGAAACTGGATTGGGAGTCCATAAGTATTAAACATGTTATTAGTTAGCCCATGAAAACTTATAGGTTAACAGTGACCCTAGAAACTATAATTGAGATAGATAGTCAAAATTAATGGGTATGGTAATCCAGAATTGAATTACTTGTTTTTCATACCATCATATTATTTTGAGATGTTTTAACCATTGTGGAGACAGGAGCACAATATATGCTTTTATAAAGGCTTTACGTCCGACTCGAATTTTATGTTTTCTCCTTAAACTCTCGGGTGCTCAATTGATTTTGAGTAGTTTGGGAGTTAAGGTTTTCGGGTGCCTCTTTAGACAAATAAGCTTCTAGAGACATGTAAAGGGCATGACAGCTATCTAGAGTTCTCCTTTATTTTGATTTCGATGTGTTGTTGTTGTAAAGGAAAAGTTGTTAAATTGCCTATATATACTTTGATCATCGTAGGGGCATCTTCATATATCGTTCTTGGCGTATGTTGTAATAAATATATTTTGTCTGAATGTGGTTCTCGCACTGGCATTATGTAATGGATTTGAAATGTTTTGAAATGGAATGAGAAAGATGTTTGTTGATTTTTAAATTTTTCCATATTCATGTCTTTTTGTTATATCATTGTATCTAACATTACCGTTTTTCGTCATCGAAGATTAATAAATATGGATGACTACAGCATCCGTTGCCTTTAGTTTTGGGCCTCCAAGTGGGTGATGTTGCAAGTTGTATCAGAGCATAGGTTTATGAAACTAAAAAGAAATTTAAACCTAAAAGACTTTCAAACATAATCCAATAATCCTGAAAATAAAATCGAGGTTTAGGTTAATGCTGTAGTAACATACTTATATTTGATATACACACACACATACATATATATTAGTATGTATTCCCTCTCTCGTAGACCATTCTTCTATATCTTACTAAGGTTCATATGCAGATTTACAAGGAAGAAGATACGGAGGCAGGAAACGGAAGAGGAAATATCGGTGGAGGAAGCACCACAACCAATGGAAATGTTCTAGCCACCAGGAGGAACACGGGTTGACAGGCTAATGCTAAACAAAATGTAGATGCCAATGTGGATGCTGGAAATCCACCAGTGGATGTGGAGGCGATGTATCAGTTTTTCATCAATATATTGCAAGCAAGAGTAGCTACTAGAGTTTCTGGAGATGTTGGAGCAGCTAATCCTATGGCTTCAGTTGGGAATAATTTTGCTAAGCTGAGTAGAGATCACACTAGTCTTGGTAGGAAGCCAATTATGGGGATGGAGAATGCTATAGAGGTAGAGAATTCGTTGTTGCATTGTGAAAGAATATTTGCTGATCTAGGTCTAGATTATGAGCAGAAGAGAAGGTTGGCCTCTAGGCAGTTGTAAGGGTTAGCACTTCATTGATGGAACAGTGTTACTGTCGGAGTTTCGAAGGAGGAATTGACTTAGGCTTATTTTTGAAGGAGATTTGTTCAAATGTTTATGGTTGCTAAATCAACGCTGCTGAGGAAGTTTTGGGATCTAGAGCAAGGAGAGATGTTAGTTGTTAAGTATGCTGCTAAGTTTGATGTGTTGTCCCATTATGGATATAAAACTACAGACGCCATCATCTGGACAAATGAGAGGTTCATTTAGGGATTAAGACATGAGTTTCCTAGGACAACGCTGACACATATCCGTGATCCTAGTAATGTAGTGGTGGAGATGGCAATTCTCCATGAAGAGATGTTTGTTATTGGTACTAGAGAAAAGCCGGTTGAAACCCAAGGTCCTTAGTGAAAGAAGAGGAAGTTCTTTAAGGAGAAAGGAATCCAGAAGGGGGACGCTGCGAAGAAGGCTAAAGCTGATTTAGTTTACTTCAAGTGTGACAAGAAGGGTCATTTTATGCTTATGGGTGCCAGTCAGACAAGGGGTAGAAGGCTGCAGGTAAAATGTGAAGTGCTTCAACTGTGACTAAGTTGGGAATTGTAAGAATCAATGTCCAAAACCGATTAGGGCAAACAAGGGAAAGGTTTTTGCTACCATCATCTGCTAAGCCAACTACAGCTGAAAAAGGGAAGACTATGATGGTTGGTACATTTTTGATTTAAAGTATACCAGTTAGGTTAATATTTGATACCGGTGCATCACATTCATTTATATCTCAGAATTTGGCCGATGGTTATGCTTAGAACCCACATACCTTGTTACTTCGTTAAGCGTTGCGAATCCAATAGGAGGGTATGCACCTCTAGGGATGATATGTAACCAGTTAGAACTTGACTTGTTAGGTCATAAGTTTGCATGTTGTCTGTATGTTTTCGATTTTGTAGATTTCAGAATCATTTTGGGTACGGATTGGTTGAGTAACTAGGAGGCTAAGATATTTTGCCAGGATGGGGAGATATCACTAAGACACCTCAATAGTCATAACCGAATCATATACTCAGTGGAGAATTCTGACTGGAGCAGTTATGTTTTGCTAAGCGCTATGGAAGTGGGAAAAAAGTTAAGTCAGGTTCGAGTAGCTAGGGATTTTGTAGATACCTTTGAGCTAGTTATGGGACTACTGTCGAAACGAGCTGTTGAGTTTCAGATAGATCTTGTGGCAGGAGCTGAATCTGTAAGTAGACCACCTAGCAAGATGACACCGACTGAGATGAAGGAATTGAAGGTGCAGCTAGTGGATCTAGAAGGAAGAAATTTCGCTAGACCAATCCGTTCGCCTCAGGGAGCGACCACAGTATTCGTAATGAAGCCAGATGGGTTATTGAGGATGTGTATCGATTATCGTAAGTTGAACAAGAAGAAGATTAAGAGTAATTATCCTTTGCCGAGAGTTGATGATCTATTTGATCAGTTATGTGGAGCCAGAGTGTTTTCCCAGTTGGATTTGGTGACAGGTTTCCATCGGTTAAGAGTGGTAGAGGACAGTATTCCTTTGACAGCATTTCGAACGAGGTATGGTTCATATGATTAGTTAGTAATTCCACTCATGCTAACAAATGCACCTGGTTTCTACATGGATTTGATTAACTGAGTTTTTCGAGAACAATTAGATAGGTCTGTGCTGGTGTTTATAGATGATATTTTAGTATATTCTAAAGATGAAAGGGATCATAAAGATCATCTTAGAGTTATGCGTGAGACACTAAGGCAGCATCAACTGAAGGCGAAGTTTTCCAAGTGTCATTTTTGAAAGAAAGAGGTTAAGTTTCTTGGTCATGTGGTTTTAGAAAAGGGGTTGTCAGTCGATCCAGATAAGCTAGAAGCTGTTAATAATCGAAAGAGACCAGAGACATTGAATGAGATTAGAAGTTTTCTTGGACATGCTAACTATTACGGGAGATTCATCAAGGATTTCTCACGGATAGCAGCGCCTTTGACTAAGCTAACCAGGAAGGATGTGAAGTATGTCTCCTCTAACAAATGTAAGGAAACATTCCTTAAGCTAAAGCGTTTGTTGATTGATGCAACTGTGTTAATAGTTCCAGATGGAAACCAAGGGTTGGTGGTGTATGCCGATGCATGTGGGACTAGATTAGGCACCGTGTTAATGCACAAGGGAAAAGTTATTGCCTACGCTTCACGACCGCTTATACTGCACGAAGTGAGATATCTTACTCATGATTTGGGGTTGGCTGCGGTGATCTTCCCATTGAAGATATGGAGTCATTATTTTTAGGGGAGTTGTTTGACCTATAAACAAATCATAAGTCTTTAAGGTACTTATTATCTCAGAAGGAGCTGAATATGAGACAACAGAGGTGGTTGGAGTTTTAGCTGTTTATGATTTCGATATAGAGTATACACATGGGAAAGGTAATAAAGTAGCGGATGCTCTTAGAAAAATACATCAAAATATGATGTTAGCTATGTTGGCGGAGTAGAATGATTTAGAAGCATTGGCTACTTGTAGTGTGCTGTTAAGCTCGACTTCAAGTTCTAGTCATTGCACTGCCATGTTGTCCTGTTTATAAGCTCAACCAGTATTGATCGAGATGATTTCTTCTAAGCAGAAAGAGGATCCAATATTAGCCGAGAAGATTAGATAGCTTGAGATTGGATCCGAGATTGATGATCTAAAAGATTTTAGCCTTAACTAGAGAGGATGATTGAGAAAGAAGGGACGGTTGTGTATTTTGAAGGTTGAGGACATAAGAAAAGATGCTCTTGGAGAATTTCATCGATCCAAGTTTACGATTAATCTTGGAGGGACCAAGATGTATGAAGATATGAAGAGGAGCTTCTATTGGGAATGTATGAAGAGGGATGTTGACCTGTGGGTTAGGCAGTGTGCAAACTGTCAACAAGTGAAGGCCGAACATCAGAAGCCGAGTGGATTGCTTCAACCTTTAGAAATTCCAGTTTGGAAATGAGATTCGATATCCACGGATTTTATAGACTGGTTACCAAGGTCAGATAGAGGAAATGAAAGTATATGGGTCATAGTGGACAGGTTGACCAAGAGTACCCATTTCATTCCAGTTAAGCCAACCAGGACGACACCTGCTTTAGCTAAGTTGTTTATGAAGAACATAGTTATACTTCATGGAGTAACTAGTAGCATAGTCAAAGAAAGAGATGCTTTATTCACTAGTGAACTCTGGAAGAGTCTACAGGATGTATTAGGGACCAATATTAATATGAGTACTGCATATCACCCTCAGATGGATGGGCAGATAGAGAGTTTCGATAAGATACCCGAGGATTTACTAAGAGCTTGCATATTGGACTTTGGTGGATTTTGGGAGGATCTCCTACATTTGGTTGAGTTTCTTATAACAATAGTTATCAGACTAGTATAGGAATGACGCCTTTTGAAGATTTGTATGGAAGGCCATGCAAATCACTAGCATGTTGGTTGGAGACTGGAGACATAATAGTCGTAAGTCCAGATCTGGTTAGAGACATGACGGAGAAGATTGAGTTAATCCAAGAAAGGATGAAGGAAGCTCGATCTAAACAGAAAAGTTATGCAGATAAGAGGTGTAAAGACCTAGAATTCTCAGTTGGAGATAAGGTTTTAATTAAAGTATCACTGATAAAGGGTGTGGTATGATTTGGAAAGTCAGGAAAACTAGCACTGAGATATGTTAGTTCAATCCATATTATAGAAAGGATTGGAAAGCTCACATATAGAGTAGAATTGCCGAGAAGTATGGAAGGTGTCCATAATATATTTCATGTGTCTCATCTTCGCAAGTATGTGCATGATCCAAAGACTACTATTCCTCCGACAGGGTTGAAGGTTTGATACTAGAACCTAATTTGACTTTTATTAGATAATCAGTTCGTGTTATAGCGAGAAATGAGAAAAGATTGAGAAACAAGATAGTCAAGTTGGTGAAAGTTCAGTGGAGCGACAACGAGATGGACTGTACTTGGGAGACTGAAGACTGGATTAGAGATTCTTATCCTGATCTACTTTGAGGGTATGTCTATATCAGATTTATAGAGATAATGGCTAGTCAAGTGGGCTAGTATGGCTGTTAGGAGTTGTTATAGAAAATTGCTATGTTTAGTATCTAGAGCTTACTGAATTTTGAGGACGAAATTCTTTAAGGAAGGGAGCCTTTAACATCCCTAATATTTGATAATATTATTCAGGAGATTTAACTAGATAAATTAAGTAGAATAATGTAAATAATTAGAGTGATAAGGGGATTGAGATTTGAAAATAAAACTAAGAGTCGAGCATACATAAATAAATGGGTTAAGAACGGTTTATAAACAAATTAATTACATAAGGGCATAATCAGAAATAGCCGCACCTTATTACCATAACCCATATATATCCACGACTCTACCATCCATTCATGTTTATTTTCATTTTTGACCAAAACATAAAACGAAAACATAAAATAGGAGCCGACCATTGTTAAGGAAGAAAAAGGGAGAAATTCAAATCAACCCAAGGACTAAAGCAAGGGTAAAAATCTTAATCTCAATCCAATCTCCTTATCCTAATCAAGGTGAATAATAATCTATATCATCTCTATTTTGTTATATAATCATTTTTTTCAGATTTAAGATTAGATCCATTTTTGTGATGATTTGGATGATGATATGCTTGGATCATAACATGTTAGATTTAAACAAGATTGTTTAAATATGATCTTACATGGTTTTAAAGGTAAAACTGATTATAATTGATTTTGAATGCCATGAGAGATTTATTTGTTATGTAAAACATAATTTTGGAGTTGGGTTTTAATTTTGATAATTTTCCAAGCCATGGAAAGATTATTATGAATTTTTAAAGGAAAATATGGTTAATTGGGTTTGGAAATTATACCAAGAATTTGGGTCTGAATTTATATATGTAAGATAACATATTAAAAGTGAATTTCTGTAATTTTTTGGGATTTTTCCTAAGTGATTTACTATGAGAATTAGATTATTTTGGAAGGAGGACCTAAATGATTTAATTGTTTTGCTTAATGGAAGGGCTTATTTGTTAAAATAATCTTGGTTTAGATCTGAAATTACGAGGTAGTTACATTTGTAATGAATTTGAAAAGTTGAGGCAACCAATCACATGTTTACACATAGGCAGGTTAGTCAGAAAGTGTTTGCCTTAATTGGCATTAATTGAGTTTTACCTGGAAAAGTGGATTCCGCCTCTATTAGAAGCACCTTTCGACTCATAGCTTCCGCCTTCAATCAATTCGAAACCCCACAATACCGAAACCAATACACAAGTTATCAACATGGGTATGTAGTGAATTGGAGGAAGGCGAAAGGCATGGTGTCAAAACATAGCTTCCGATGGGAATGAAACCATTGCTTTGCTTTTAAATGTTAAGCGTCTGCCTTTGTTTTTCTAAAGCTTTCGAAGAAGTCGAAACTTATGCTATCAAAAGGGGTTTCTAAATAGCTTTCGAAGAAAGTTGCCATCTTTCATTTTTGAGTATAAACTTTCAAATAAGTACGTTGTTTATAAAACAATGCTTTCGAAAATGGTGGTTCCGACCTAGTCAAAATCTTGCTGTCGTTCTTTTGGCCTTTCGAATGTATTGAAGTCATTAATGCTTTCGAAGGTTAGATTTTGTTTTAAACTTATACTAAGCCACTTCCTAAATGCTTTCGAAAGGGTTCAAGGGTTTCGATGGAAATGACCTCAAAAGAGGGTTTTGATGCTAAACTCAATGTTTTGAAACTTTTGAAAGGATGGTGCCGACACCATCAAACATTCCTCAAACAATTTTATACGAAGATTAAAGGATTTGAAAGAGCTACTTTCGTATGTGTTCACTTTGACCCAAAAGATGTTTTTGAGTAAACCTATGGTTTTGAAAGGGTTACTTTCATTGGTTTCGGAGCTGTGTTTCTAAGGATAATTAAGTAATGTTTTAATACTTTCGAAAGGTATATTTTAGTTCCAAAAAAGTTGATTTAAAGAGCTTAAAAAGGTTTATATGTAATGCTTTGGAAAGAAGTTTTCTGTGCTTTCGAAGGAGGTTATCCAAGGGTTTCGAAAGTAACGTTTTAAGGTTTCGAAATCCTTAGTTTTTCAAAAAAAAATAACCCAGTGTCATTTTAAAGGAAAACCATGGAATAAATAAAGTGTTTTGAAATGATTTAAGTATGGAAATTTTAAAGAAGTTTTCCTTAATTAATAGGTTGAAGGGATTAATCAAGTTATTATGTTTTCTTCTTCAAATATGTATATATTCACATTGTAATGGACCCATAACTTATTTTTGGCAAGAGAAGAATAACCGGTTAGGTAGACCCAGTAATGAATATAAATTAAGTTAACTCCTGAATGAGTAGAATTTCATCCAGGAAGTCGGGAAGGCCAAACTATAGGATGCTAAAATATTGATTAAGGAAGTTGTCAGGGAGACCGGTTCATAGTAAACCCATGAAAACTATATATAAAAGAAGTTGTCAGAGAGACAGGTTCACAGTAAACGCTTGAAAACTATGATTAGAAAGACTTACTGGCAGGGGCCAATAGGTTAGCAGTGAACCGATGAAAACTATATCTGGATTAAGTTATCGACAAATGTCAATTGGTTCTTAGTCAACCCATGAAAACTTAGATAAGAGGGAAGTTATTGGAGTTACCAACAGGTTCAGCGTGAACCCATGAAATAACGTTGTTATTGGTAGGGGCATTTATTTTATTAGTGATCCTATGAAAACTATTAAATAGACAGGGAGTCCATAAATATAAATAGGTGAATAGTAAGCCCATAAAAACTATGAAACTGGATAGGGAGTTCTTATATATTAAATATGTTATTTGTCATCCTATGAAATTAATAAGTGATAGTGACCTTAGAAACTACAAATGAGACAGATGGTCAAAATGAACGGGGATGGGTAATCCAGAATTAATTTACTTGTTTTGGATATAATCATATTATTTTGAGATGTTTTAACCATTGTGAATGCAGGAGCACAGTATATGGTTTTATAAAGGTTTTAGGATAATAGTGAGGGGAAAACCCATCCGCTAAGCGACATGGTTTCACTAGATATCTAAATGGCTTGAGGTGGTAGATTATTCATACCAGGCTTTATGTCTGACTCAAAGTTTATGTTTTCCCCTTAAACTCTTGGGAACTCAATCGATTTTGAGTAGTTTGAGACTTGAGGTTTTCATGTACCTCTTTAGACGAATAAGCTTCTGGAGACGTTCAAGAGGCACGATAGCTATCAAAAGTTCTCTTTTGCTTTGATTCCACTATGTTGTTGTTGTAATGGAAAAGTTGTTAAATTGCTTATATATACTCTGATCATCAGAGAGGGCATATTCATATGTCGCACTTGGCGTATGTTGTAATATATATTTTCTCTGAACATGATTCTCATATTAGGATTATGTAATGGATTTGAAATGTTCTGAATGGAATGAGAAAGATGTTTATTGTTTTTTAAAATTTTCCTATCCATGTGTTTCTATTATATCAATGTGTCTAACATTACCATGTTTGGTCGCCAAAGATTAATAACTATGGATAACTACAACATCCGTAGGCATTAGTTTTGGGCCTCCAAGTGGGGGAGGTTACAAAAGTCATGATTCATGAACTGATATGCTCTACACAAGAACTTGCTTTCTATAAGAATCCCTTCTCTTGAAATATCTCTCTATAAAACGTTTTATAACAAAGAATTATATTATCATATATAAATTCAAAATTTGAAATGGAAAATCAGAATTTATACATCTTCAAGAATTCATTGATATACGAAGGTCTATTTTACAGAACTTTACGATTTGAAGTCATAAATATATGCATACTTGAAATCATGTCATAGAAAATGGTGTATGAGAAACTTAAAATAAACAAAATTAACATGTATGAAACCACTTAATGCATATAAGTCCGCTGATAAAGCCAACATCTCCTAATGGTATCTAATATGATTGAAGTCATATGTAACTTTCGGCTTTAGTCAATGGATCATATCTTTCATAACCATATCATTATTGACGATATCCATCATCGCTTGGCTTGTCCTAAAATTCTTGATGATTCTTATAGATTGAAACCTTCCTTGAGCCTGAAATCCTATACATATCTTCCTTTTCGAAATTGGTATCCGTTTGAAATTCAATCATATACGTAATCTGCACTTTGCCTGAACCTTATACACATTTGAATCCATATATAGTCTCTGAAATCCCATGTATTGTCTTGAAATTATATCTTTGGAAAACCGATAAGTATAGAAAGTAATTTATTATAAAACTACATATTTGCATAGTTTCCTAGGTGTTTTCTAGAGATATTGATGAATTTGTAAAAGAACAGAGTTGTCGATTTAGGAGTTTGCGTAGATCGATGGAGCATTGCATTGAATCAACAAAACAACCTTGGAAATAGGCTCTTGGCGTCAATATTGACATGTAGTAAGAAGATAGGTCCACTCAAGCTATATTTGGGAGTCGGTATCGATCCCTAGGTGGAAGTCGGTACCGATCCCTAGGTGGAAGTCAGTACCGACCCCTAGCTTAGAGGATCCTATTCTTGTGTTGTCTTGATTTGGATTGTTTTGGCTTTGGTCGAACTTGCTTGGAGTCCGACTCGAGAAATATGAGAGTTTTCTTCGGGCTTGACCTGGAGTTTCTCTAAGATTTTCGTGTTCTAAGTTTTCCTTTGCTTGTTTCGAGTCGAGCCTGAGGATTTTGTTGGTTTGCTTTGAGTCAACCCTTCCAAAAACTTGAATTTTCAAATTTTTAACTTATGCGCTCATTTTTTGATATTTATTTTTGCTTTCCCTTTTATGACATTCCAAAGTCCTTGGGTCATTTCTTCGTCGTCCACTTGTCCGATGCGATTATTTAAGTTTGTTCGAATATTGCTTGGTCAAAAGGGTGGATAACATTTGCCCCCCCAAAAGTAATCCTTTTGCAAATATGACGTGCTTTGATTTGAGAAGATTAGGATTGTTGTGAAGGATTCCATTCAGCATCTCGAATGATTGTTACAAAGCAAGGTCAATATCTGACATTGAGCTAATTGATTAAGTTAATATGTCATAATCATCCGAATCGGTTTCTCCCTTTTAAATGTCTTAGCTAATAATTTAACTTCCGTCGATTTAGGAAATTTTATGCTGGTTATGTCATTGGCTCCCAAGCATGCTCGCATGCCTATGGGTCATCTCCAAATTCTGCTAGATTATAACCAAAGTTGTTTTCGAGCTAGTCTGATGAAGAGCAGTTGTCAAGACGACTAATTTTTATTGCCGATCAAAGCAATTCCTGCTTGAGTTATCAATTTGACATTCTATTCTAGGAACTTTTGGTTCTAATTATTCCCCCAGTCCTTAGTGTGACGGCCTGGAATTTTTGGATGTTTGAGATTGGAATATTTAATTGATTTTAAATATTTAGAAGTTAATTTTTAACCTGAATTCAAATATCACTATTTATTTGATAATTAAATTATTGAATTAAATAATTTGAAGTTGGGTAAAATATGAAAACTTGAGTTTTAAGCCTGTTAAAAATAATTTGAAGGCTTGTAAAATTTATATTGATAGTACTGAAGATAGTAAAAGTGTTTTGTTCGGTTTTGAATTTATATCGTTTAAATTGAATTTAAAAATAGCCTTCCAAGGTACAGTCTCGGATTTCGACGAAACCAGTTCCATTGGATCCATAATATTATATTACTATCAGATTTCAATTTTCGCAGTGTTTCGAGTTACTGTTTGGTTGTACGATCTGAAAATGCCTAGAATAATCTAATGGGATTTAATTTAAATAGTCAAACCTTCTCATATAAGCCACACCCTTCCAGCTTTTAACGCAAGCTTCTTTCCTCTTTCGCCTTCATATTCGAATTCACGTGCTAGAGAAAAAAAAGTGATAGAACGAAATCAAGTCATTCATAAAAAAACACGTTGCTTAATTCAAAAATTGAATCAAAATCAAATCCTTCAATTCGTCAAATCGACTTCGCAAATAAAAAATAAGGAAAGCACGGAAATCGTTCACGGCGACTTCGAAGTGGCATCGTTCCAGATGCTCGACTTTCGTGATTGGCCGTGGAGGGGAAAGTGAAGCTCGGAATTGGTCGCGACATCTAGGTCGCGAGGCTGTGGATTGTGCATCGTTCGCGTTCGCTGGAGTGTTCGTGCGACCTAGGGTTTTCAAGAGGCGAAGGCGCGCACTTGAGTGGGTTTCGATGGCCAGTAAGGGTGGAGCTCGGTGATCTCGTGAGGTATATTCAATTTATTTTTCGTTCAAATATATATATATATGTATATATATGAGATATATTCAGTAAAGAAATCATATATTTAGGTTAGGAGATAGAAAAGAAAAAAAAGAAAATAGAAAAAAAAAGAAGAGAATGTAAATTTACAGTAAAGAACCTTTACTGTCTACGCTACAAATTTTTAGATTTATATTCATATATGTAGCTTCAAAGGAAAATTATAAATATAGATACCTTCACTTACTAGTTTATTTGTAAATAATAAATTATGGAGATAGATTTGTTTATTAAACTTATTTAATTATTTTAATTGCTAAAGATATTTTTATAAAAGAAAAATTTGTTTAAAATTAAATTATTAAGTTTAAAATAAAAAATTTGGTTAATTAAATCCGTAAATGGAAGACGGTTTAAAATTAATTTTTATATGTTTAAAATGAAATCTCTGAAATTTAATTGTTCAATTGATTCGAATATTGATAAAAGTTATAATTGTTTATACAAGGTTATAAACCAGGAAACCAAGTTGAATTGAAGTGGACTGCAAACAAATTTAAAGGTGAGTTAATCTCACTCATCTAGATTGATTTAAATAGTTAAATTTAAATAATTGATTGAATGATTGAATTGTTCTGATGTGCAATATTATATATAGTAGTATATAATATATCTTGGAATGATTGATTTTCCGCATTATATAGCGGATGAGACCCTATGCGGTGCATAATAGTGGATGATTTTATATTTAAAAGCCCATATACCGTGATATTCCACCTCGAAGTGGAATGGTATTTTATATTATGCTAACATCTGTGGATGCAGGGAAATAGGTTGGAGGGATCCAACTGGATTCCTCAAAATTATTTATATTGTTTAATATTCTCTGTTATGAATATTCGATATTCTGTGATGAATATTATTGATAATTGGAATATTGAATGCTAAGGTATACTTGAATATATTTCGGTACACGGAGATATCAAAATATATAGAATTGGATTTTTGAAAAGAAAATAAAAGAGTGAATTTTTAAGAAAATAATTATAGAGAAATTAAATAAATTAAGAATGAACTGGATAAGAATAATGGTTGTTTTAAAATTCTAATAAATAAATTCCATATATGAAAAGGAAATTTTGAATAAACAGGAAGATAATGAATTTTAAACTTCGGTGTTATTATTTAAAAGAATATAGCATTTATTTTAAATTTAAGATTAAAATTATTGAAAAGAATAAAGAAGAAGTTTGGAAAATTTGAAATTGGTATGTTTCGGTTAAAAGATTTAAAATCAATAATAATAATAATAATAATAATAATAATAATAATAATAATAATAAAATGTATAATTAATGGATTTTGAAATAAATTGAGTAAGTACAGAAATTTATTTCAAAATGGAGTAAATTTGGAAATCATTTTGGAAATTGATTTAAGTTTTTGGAATTGGAAATTTAAAGGAGAACGTGACTTTGAAATTTATAAACTGGATTTATTAAAGTGAAGTAATATATCAGTGGATATTTGAAAGAATAAATTCACGATGCGAATTTATTAAAGGAATGAGAATATTTTTTAAAATAAATAGTGATTTATTTTTAAAAGATGTGAAAGAAAAGCGTATTTCCCTGGATAGCCAAGTACGTTTTCAAAACAAAGTTGAAGGTAAGTTTAAAAGTTTTAAGTTGTTTTAAAGTATGCTATATAAAACTTATTATTTCTAATTGTTTAAATTCTAAAGTAAATATTTTTCAAATCTATTATAGTAATAATTATTTAAAGGTGGCTCGGTATTTTGTTTTAAAAAGAGAAAAATCTAATTTTAAATTTTATAAATTAACCTCATTTAAATATTCCTAAATATATATTTTTTAATAGTATTGAAGTAGTTTTCAATTTAAATGTTAAAGTACATTTTATAATAAAGTGTTTTTAAATTATTTTAAAGATTTAAAATTTTTGTGCTTGGTGTTCCAGTGGAAATAAATATGTGGGTATTAATTCCATGAGAAGAGTATGGTCTGAAAACTGGTTTCAAAAAGGTGTGAAAGTGGATGTATATCTTGCGAAGATGTTTTGAGATTAATGGATAATTTGGGTGATTATTTATTGTTTGATGGATGCTTGTGAATGTTAATTGATATTTAAATAACCGACTATCAGTATTGGCCAAAAGCGCTGATTGTTTCAAAAAGACCGGGATTTGGATTAATTTCTCGAAAACTACTTCGATCCGGTTTGAACGTTTTCGTGAGGAAGATGAGTTTGGATTCGAAGATGGAGAAATGAAGTGCAAGGGCTGGTCGCTACTAATCCTGAGGATAATCCCAAAATGGATGTAGTAGAAGTAGTGCCTTCGGTTCCGTTCGAACCCGGGACGGACTTGTATGGATGAATGCTTTCAGAATATCGTCAGGTGGGCAATGTGTATTCTAAGTGAAACGTTATAAAAGGTAATGCTTAGCTTCAAGCCTCATCAACCGAGAATGACTGAAAATCAGGGGTTATGCAGCAAGGCTAGGTGGGTAGCACCCATTCAGGTTGAGGTCATCCCTGTCTATATGTCCCTTTATTTAGGCTTAGTGGTGCGGTTGCTGATCCCAACCGTGGGGTGATCTTACTCGGGATTATCCAGTAAGGGGTAGTCGTAGTCTTGTGTTGCAGGGGGTTGGGAGTGATCCTCGGTATGCTGATCTAGACCAAGTACCGTGAAAGGTGGTACCCTAGTGCCTAGTCATTAGTTGGAAATCCATTCTCCCTACGCGCCTTTTGTGAGTTTTGTTTGTATTGCCCACTTGGTGGCTAGTAGCTGGAATTTAATGAATGTAACAATTTCGGCTATTTTAATAATTATTTGTAAATGGACCTTATTATAATATCAAGGGATTTTAATAAAAAGAGTTTTGGCTATCGTAAGGTAAAAACCCGACATGTTTATTTATGGCATGGCCTTACGAGATGTTTTTGATTTCAAAGAATTTTTGAAACTTTAATAATCAATTTGGGAGTGGTTTTCTCACGTTGGTATTCCAGACTGACTCGGGTGTTATTTAACTATTATGCTCGGGTCAGATCGAGTATTATAGAATACAGGAAAGGATGCTGTGGAGCTCAGGAGACGAGCAGGATGGCGATACGTACTTCCGTATTTGTTTTACATATTCCGCTGTGTATTCAGATTGTGAGGACTGATTATGATTACTATCTAGTTGTGTGATTATGTATACTCTGATGATGTATGTATAAAAAGATATAGTATTTGTTTTGGTGTAAAGATCTGTGATTATCTATTATATTTTATTCCGCTGTGATGGTTAGATTCTGATGTTGTTTTCTATCTTCTTCTTCTACCTGTTCTTCTTTAACCCAAATGGATAGTATTTCCATTCATCTTGAGTTGATTGATGTAAAATAGTGTTGACCTAAGGGGTATGAATTTGCGGGTCGTTACAGTTGGTATCAGAGCATAGGTTGGTGATAACCTGGGCTCTGGTAGGGATTACTCATTGAAAATAGATTCCGTAGTACTCTAGAATGGGTTTGAGCGCATTAATAGATATGTGCGCGTATTTGTTAGTGAATATAAATTGTTTTAATATTATGTTGGACTATTGGTTGAGTGGAATATGAATTCTGATTGAGTAAGTTGGCTGCTATTCGAGAAGAGTTTATAAACACCTGACACGATAAATTGACACAATATTGTTTTAAAGGTGGGTGAATGAAATAATTTTACCCAAACTATATTTTGATATAAAAGAAAAGTTTTTGTCAACTATTTTAGCTAATATATGGTTGCTTGGATGTTAGTAATGATAATATTAAATTATTATCATTGTTGTGTGAAAATTTAACTAGAAATTGAAAATATAACCAAAGGTTAAGGAAATAAATCCATTTATAAAATGAAATTTATCAACGTGAATTATAAAGGTGATTTGTAAATTGAAATATGATCAAATGGGAATTTGTTTGAGCATAAACTATACAAATGAATTATTGCTAAAATTTGATTTAGGTCAAAATTTGAAAATTTAAAACCTTGGAGATTTTGGAAGTGTTTTTCGAAGTGTTTTGAAGACAAATAATAGCATTATTGTTTTAGAAGTATTTCTGAAAGGAAATTGATTCAAATAAATTTTGGGAAGGAAATAGCATTGAGCTCACTTCAGTTGTTGAAAAATAACTTCGGTGATGACCGCAGCATCATCGTTGTTCATTTTCGAGTTTCTAAGTGACGGATTGCTGCCAAATCAATTTGTTCAGAAGAACTAGTTTTGTTTTTGAAATTTCAAGAAAATTTGTTGGGCATAAAAACCAGGATTAGTTTAAAATTTTGAGAAGTGTGATTTTGAGATAATGGTGATTTCAAATGATTTGAAACCAAAGGCCAGGTGTTTAAAAATTCTGATGAGATAGGTTATAAGCTTATAAATTGAGATGATTTTTAAATCAGAAAGGAAATATGCTCATTAAATGTCGGAATTTAAAATTTAAAGTGAAACGTTAGAAATGAAATTAAGTTGGATTGAGGAAGAAAATTGAATCGAATTGAATTAAATAAGTCCGAGTTAAAATAAAATTGAACTGGAATAAAATTCAGTTGATTTATGGGTGATATTGAAAGGAATTATATCCTTACTTAAATAAATGGAAGTGAGTTGGATAAGAAATAAGTGGGTAAGAATTGGATTGGAATAAATGAATTAGAATAGCTTATAAAAGAATTAAAAATCTATGGAATAAAAATGTGCTTGGGTTATAAATAAGCGTAAATCTAGAGTTAAAAATAAAAGATGAATATATTCAAGTCTAGAATGAATGGAAATGTGTTAATAATTGGTTGTGACTCATAAAAATTTAAAATTGGAATAGAAAACCTAAAATAATTATTGTTTGATGTTTTGGAAAATGAAACAAAAATCCAAACTTGAATTATAAAATAAATTGAACTTAAGAAAATTAAATGAAGTGATTTTTGAGATTAAAAAATAATTAAGTATTGAATTATAAATAGGGGGAGAACTAATTAGATAATAAATTAGTTAATGAAATTTGTAAATGGAACCTAATGTAGTTTAATAGAAGCTGAATTTGTGAGTTAATATTGAAGTTTGGAAATAAAACTCGAGTTATAAATAAAATTCGACTTGAATCGTTGGTGAAGTAAATAAATTTGAAAATGACCTTGTAATCAATTAAATGAATTGAGAATGAATTGAATCTGGAAATTTAAATTTTATACGAAACAGATGAACTAATCAAGTAAATTTGTAGTTTGAAATGAGATTTGATTGAAATAGAATCAAGTTAAATTGAAAAGGGAGATTTATTTGCAAAATGAAAATGAGCTTAAGTATGAAATTTTTATAATTTGAAGCAAATTAATTTAAGTTTAAAATTAGTGGAAGCTTGGCTTCGAGTAAGGGTAAAAGTCCATTAAATAAAAGCTTGGGTAAATTTAAATTGGGAAATGGTTATTAATATATAAGCATGGAATGGTTCAAGCTTAATAAAATGGTCTCAAATGAAATGAAGGAAAATATGGAAGGAAAAGCAAATGTATGGTTGGTGAATAAACTAGAAATGGGGTGGAATTTAAAATAAATTGAGTCGGAATCAATTTAAATTGGTTATAAAACTTAAGTAATTATTTATTCACACAGATATTATCAAATTCATGGAATGAATTGTCGTTTAACGCTAATGAAGGTAATTAAAATTCTATGAGTTGATAGAGATTTAATAAATTGATTTTAAGATCAATTGAAGTGAGTATGAGTTTGTTTTGCTTAAAAATGAATTGAATGTAAGAAATTGAGTTGTACACCATTTTAATTGAATGAAGTTGCATACGAATTGGATGTAAGCAATTAAAATTAATGCCGAAACCCTATAAGTTGCTTATAAATATTATTTAACCTGCATTGCTTATAGAAACTCGTATGTTTACTAGTTAGATATGTAAAAATGTTGTTAAGTTACTTGATTTTAGCACTTACATGTTTTGGTTGAGTAATTACAGGTTTAGGGAAGCCGTTGGGCTGGATTTGATCGCACAAAATGCAAATTAAATAAGCCTTTTTTTCTTAAAAATGCTAAATAAAGGTACGCCTACGCAATAAAAATAGGAAATATGGACTGTTTTTGTTTTTTCGACCGGGTGGGTCGATGTATACATATTTGTATCTTTTGTCAAATTGCAAAAGCTCCTCTGTACAAAGGAGACTATGCCAAAATTTTCGGAATATTTTGGGAGTTAGAAAATTTTTGAAATTTTTGGAGAAATTTTTATTAGCAACAAAGGATTTCAAATAGGAAATTGAAATAAATTAGTGGATGAAACTAATTTAAAATAGTGATATGAATCAGTTATAAATGAAAGATAAAATTCAATATTAAAAGTTGAAGATAAACTGAACTCATATGGAAATGGGAAAACTAATTTGAATAGAAGTAGATATGAAAACTTCTGTAAGGAAATGTATAAAGTGATTTTAAAAGCTATGATGGGATATTATTGCTAAATAGGATATGCAGGTATTATAAAGGGAAAGGAAAATTGGTTTTGATTTCAGAAGATAAATTTGAATTGCTCGAGAAAAGGTATGTGTTTAAAATTTCTGTATGAAATTTGATTGGGTTTTTGATCTAGCCACTTGGCTTTTTGTTTTTCTTTTGGAATTTGGGAGCCCGTAGAGGCATTTTGTAGTTGTACCGAGCTAGCCGCGCAAAGGAGACGCTGGCGAAATTTTTCGAAAATTTAGGGAGTTAGAAATTTTTTTTGGAAAATTTTGATAATTCAAAATTTGGTTTTAAAATTGAAATTTGAATGATTTAGAAAATAGTATCATTTGAAAACTATGGAAAAGTTTTGGAAGTTAGTAAGAATTATAATGGGTCTTTCATAAAAAGGTAGTAGGTAGGATGTTGAATTGTTGATTTTGGAAAAAGTAAACGGGTATTGGACCATTCTACCTAACTAGTAATTTCGGGGACGAAATTCTTTTAAGGGGGGAGGAATGTGACCAGCAAGAATTTTTGGATGTTTGAGATTGGAATATTTAATTGATTTTAAATATTTAGAAGTTAATTTTTAACCTGAATTCAAATATCACTATTTATTTGATAATTAAATTATTGAATTAAATAATTTGAAATTGGGTAAAGTATGAAAACTTGAGTTTTAAGCCTGTTAAAAATAATTTGAAGGCTTTTAAAATTTATATTGATAGTACTAAAGATAGTAAAAGTGTTTTGTTCAGTTTTGAATTTATATCGTTTAAATGGAATTTAAAAATAGCCTTCCGAGGCACAGTCTCGGATTTCGGCGAAACTAGTTCCATTGGATCCGTAATATTATATTATTATCGGATTTCAATTTTCGTAGTGTTTTGGAGTTATCGTTTGGTCGTACGATTTGAAAATGCCTAGAATAATCTAATGGAATTTAATTTAAATAGTCAAACCTTCTCATATAAGCCACACCCTTCCAGCTTTTAACGCAAGCTTCTTTCCTCTTTCGCCTTCATACTCGAATTCACGTGCTAGAGAAAAAAAAGGGATAGAACGAAATCAAGTCATTCATAAAAAAAACGCGTTGCTTAACACAAAAATCGAATCGAAATCAAATACTTCAGTTCGTCAAATCGACTTTGCAAATAAAAAATAGAGGAAGCACAGAAATCGTTCACGGCGACTTCGAAGTGGCATCGTTACAAATGCTCAACCTTTGTGATTGGCCGTGGAGGGGAAAGTGAAGGTCGGAATTGGTCGCGACATCTAAGTCGCGAGGCAGTGGATTGGGCATCGTTCGCGTTCGCTGGAGTGTTCGTGCGACCTAGGGTTTTCAAGAGGCGAAGGCGCGCACTTGTGGGGGTTTCGATGGCCAGTATGGGTGGAGCTCGGTGATGTCGTGAGGTATATTCAATTTATTTTCCATTCAAAAATTTATATATATATCTGAGATATATTCAGTAAAGAAATCATATATATAGGTTAGGAGATAGAAAAGAAAAAAAAAAGAAAAAAAAAAGAAGAGAATGTAAATTTACAGTAAAGAACCTTTACTGTCTACTCTACAAATTTTTAGATTTATATTCATATATGTAGCTTCAAAGGAAAAAACATATATAGATACCTTCACTTACTAGTTTATTTGTAAATAATAATTATGGAGATAGATTTGTATATTAAACTTATTCAATTATTTTAATTGCTAAAGATATTTTTATTTAAAAGAAAAATTTGTTTAAAATTAAATTATTAAGTTTAAAATAAAATTTTTGGTTAATTAAATATGTAAATGGAAAACGGTTTAAAATTAAATTTTATTTGTTTATAATGAAATCTTTGAATTTTAATTGTTCAATTGACTCGAATATTGATAAAAATTATAAATGTTTATACAAGGTTATAACCCTGGTAACCTAGTTGAATTGAAGTGGACTGCAAACAAATTTAAAGGTGAGTTAATCTCAGTCATCTGGGTTGTTTAGATTTAAATAGTTAAATTTAAATAATTGATTGAATGATTGAATTGTTTTGATGTGCAATATTATATATAGTAGTATATAATATATCTTGGAATGATTGATTTCCCGCATTATATAGCGGTTGAGACCCTATGCACCGCATAATAGCAGATGATTTTATATTTAAAAACCCATATACCGCGATATTCCACCTCGAAGTGGAATTGGTATTTTATATTATGCTAACATCTGTGGATGCAGGGAAACAGGTTGGAGGGATCTAACTGGATTCCTCAAAATTATTTATATTGTTTAATATTCTTTGTTATGAATATTCGATATTCTGTGATGAATATTATTGATATTTGGAATATTAAATGCTAAGGTTTACTTGAATATATTTCGGTACACCGAGATATCAAAATATGTAGAATTGGATTTTTGAAAAGAAAATACAAGAGTGAATGTTTAAGAAAATAATTATAGAGAATTCAAATAAATTAAGAATAAACTGGATAAGAATAATAGTGGTTTTAAAATTCTAATAAATAAATTCCGTATATGAAAAGGGGATTTTGAATAAACAAGAAGATAATGAATTTTAAACTTCAGTGTTATTATTTAAAAGAATAAAGCATTTATTTTAAATTTAAGATTTAAATTATTGAAAAGAATAAAGAACAAATTTGGAAAATCTGAAATTGGTATGTTTCAGTTAAAAGATTTAAAATCAACAATAATAATAATAATAATAAAGTCTATAATTAATGGATTTTGAAATAAATTGAGTAAGTACAGAAATTTGTTTCAAAATGGAGTAAATTTGGAAATCAATTTGGAAATTGATTTAAGTGTTTAGAATTGGAAATTTAAAGGAGAACGTGACTTTGAAATTTATAAACTGGGTTTATAAAAGTGAAGTAATATATAAGTGGATATTTGAAAGAATAAATTCACGATGGGAATTTATTAAAGGAATGAGAAATTTTGTTCGAAAATAAATAGTGATTTATTTTTAAAAGATGCGAAAGAAAAGCATATTTCGCTGGATAGCCAAGTACGTTTTCAAAACAAATTTGAAAGTAAAGTTAAAAGTTTTAAGTTGTTTTAAAGTATGTTATATAAAACTTATTATTTCTAATTGTTTAAATTCTAAAGTAAATATTTTTCAAATATATTATAGTAATAATTATTTAAAGGTGACTTGGTATTTTGTTTTAAAAAGAGAAAATCTAATTTTATATTTTATAAAGTAACCTCATTTTAAATATTCCTTAATATTTTTTTTAATAAAGTATTGAAGTAGTTTTCAATTTAAATGTTAAAGTATATTTTATAATAAAGTGTTTTTAAATTATTTTAAAAATCTAAAGTTTTTGTGCTTGGTGTTCCAGTGGAAATAAATATGTGGGTATTTATTCCATGAGAAGAGTATGGTCTCAAAACTGGTTTCAAAAAGGTGTGAAAGTGAAAATATATCTTGCGAAGATATTTTGAGGTTAATAAATAATTTGGGAGATTATTTATTGTTTGATGGATGTTTGTGAATATTAATTGATAGTTAAATAACCGACTATCAATATTGGCCAAATGCGCTGATCGTTTCGAAGAGACCGGGATTGGGATTAATTTCTTGAAAACCACTTCGATCCGGTTTGAACGTTTTCGTGAGGAAGACAAGTTTGGATTCGAAGATGGAGCAATGAAGTGCAAGGGCTAGTCGCTACTAATCCTGAGGATAATTCCAAAATGGATGTAGTAGGAGTAGTGCCTTCGGTTCCGTTCGAACCCGAGACGGACTTGTATGGATGAACGCTTTCAGAACATCGTCAGGTGGATGATGGGCATTCTAAGTGAAACGTTCTAAAAGGTAACGCTTAGCCTCAAGCCTCATCAACCGGGAATGACTGAAAATCAGGGGTTATGCAGCAAGGCTAGGTGGGTAGCACCCATTCAGGGTGAGGTCATCTCTATCTAGATGTCCCTTTATTTCGGCTTAGTGGTGCGGTTGCTGATCCCAACCGTGGGGTGATCTTACTCGGGATTATCCACTAAGGGGTAGTCCCAGTCTTGTGTTGCAGGGGGTAGGGAGTGATCCTCGGTATGCTGATCTAGACCAGGTACCGTGACAAGTGGTACCCCAATGCCTAGTCATTAGTTGGAAATCCATTCTCCCTACGCGCCATTTACGAGTTTTGTTTTTATTACCCCCTTGGTGGCTAGTAGCTGGAACTTAATGAATGTAACAATTTTGGCTATTTTAGTAAGTATTTGTAAATAGACCCTATTATAATATCAGAGGATTTTAATAGAAAGTGTTTTGGCTATCGTAAGGTTAAAACCCGACATGTTTATTTGTGGCGTGGTCTTACGAGATGCTTTTGATTTCAAAGAATTTTTGAAACCTTAATAATAAATTAGGGTGTGGTTTTCTCACGCTGGTATTCCAGACTGGCTCGGGTGTTATTTAACTATTATGCTCGGGTTAGATCGAGTATTATAGAATACGGGAAAGGATGCTGTGGAGCTCAGGAGATGATCCGGGTGGCGATACGTACTTCCGTATTTGTGTTACATATTGTAACATCCCGCATTTTTAAGCTATTAAATTGTGAACATTTAATTCGTTTTAAATGTTTAATGTGGAATCTTAATTGATTTTGAAATGGATAGATTCGGACTCAATCAATGAAAATAAGCTATGATTTTTAATTGTAATAATTCTGGTTGAATTTGAATAACGGGAGAATAATATTTAAATATTCAGAATTGAGATAAAGGTAAATCTGGGTGTAAATGGTGATAAATTGGTTTTAAAAATTTATTTTGAGTTATTTGAGTATAAATAGCGTGGTGGGAATTTTAGAAGAATTTTAAAGTCGATAAATTAATATTTGGGATTTTGTATTAATTTAAAAATGAATATAATATTATTAAAAATGCAATTAATCAGATTTTGATTCGAAATGAGTCAAAATGGATTTTAATGTGATTATAAATTCAATATGAATTATACGTAAGTTAATAAAATTTTAAAAGTAAAATTTTAAGCGTTTTCGACAATTTGGATAATCGCCCTATTTAATAGACGAGTTAAAATAGCCTTCTGGGGCACAGTCTCGGAATTCGACGAAACCAGTTCCATTGGATCCGTAATAGTTCGTTATTATCGGATTTCAATTTTCGTAGCAATCGGAGTCGTCGTTTGACCGTGGCCGCTCGAAACGCATCGAAATCGTTTTAATCGGTTTAATTTTAAATTGATCGTTTAATTCCGTATCTCGTGCATACGATCAAATTAGCTTACGAAACCTATTCCATTGTGTCTGGAACGCAGAAAAACTTTCGAATCGTCTGTCGGAACATGAGAATTGGAGTTCGTTTGCATACGATGTTAAATTAAGAAGAATATTATTAAAATATTATTAAATTTATATTATATATTAACTTTTCAATCCAAAACCCTAATAGATATCAGAGCCGCAACCACTTATATCGTTCATGGCCGAAAATGCTCCTCGTTTCCACTGGATTTTCTCTTAATCCTTACATCTATTCAAGAAATCTTCTACTGGGATATTGAAAAGCACGTTGAGCTCTACGTTTCGAGCGGTGGAGATGGAGTTTCGTCGACGAGATGAGGGGATTGGGGGCTGCGTTCGTAGTCGCTTTCGGCCCAATTTTTGAGAGAAGCATGGCACCGAGCTTCGTGTATTTCGGGGTGGAGGTCGAGTTGAGTGAGGGCTACTCTATGGTGGAATCTGATCGTCCTCGAATTCGACGAAGTTGAAGCAAATCGAAACCCTAAATCGTTGTTTATGGGTTGTTTCCGTTCGTAATCATCCTGATGCTTGCGTGAGGAAGGGAAGTGCCGTGCGGCCTTGATTTCAAGCCTTGATCGTGCGGCCAGAAATTAGTTTGGGTATAATAAGATTAATTTTAAAAGAATTGTTTTGAAATTGTTAAATTAACTTTGAAAATTAATAACTCTTGCATGCTGTATCAGAATTTTACGAAACTGGCAACGTTGGAATCGCAGAGACGCGTACTACGTGATGGTGCAGATTCGGATTTATTCCGGGCAAGTCGAAATTTGAGTTAAATCGGACATCGTCCGGTTTAATTTAAATTTCGAACGCTCGCCGAAACTCAAGGTGAGTTATCCTCACTCACATCTGGATACTAGTAAAGTTAGACAGTTAGTATTGATTGTTTGTTTGGATGTTTAGCTGTTTATGTTGATTATTATCAAATTGAATTGATATATATAGTTGTGCTAATATTTGTGGATGCAGGGAAAACAGGTTGGAGGGATCCAACTGGATTCCTCACTATATAGTGTTTATTTTTATAATTGATGTTGATGCCTTTATATATATTGTGATGGATAAATTTGGAATTAAATTGTATTGTGATATTGTGGGATAAACTACAAACCCAGAATGTTAATTATGGAGAAATTTAGAGTTTTAATTATAAAGAAATTAAATCGGGTTTCAAGAGAAATTAAGAAATTAATAAATAAGGAATTTAAGGGAATACAAACATTTGAATCTGTTTGGATGGAAAACTAAAATAAAATTGTATTGGAATGTTGCTGAATAAATTATAAATTCAAAATCTAATTTAAATGGATAAATTGAATTTTAGAGAAATAAGTGATATTGTAAAATAATGAATTTAAAAGAATTAAAATTTGAAATCTATTTAAAATGGAATTGAAAAAAATTGTAAATCTGGAATGATTAATAAAGAGAAAGGTTATTAGTTGATAAATGGGAATATATGCTAAAGGATTTACCTTGTAAAGGAAAGAGTTTTGGAAATTGTTTTCAAATGAGTTGGAAAATTTGTAAATATATCTTTTAAAGATATTTGAGTAAAATAAATAATTTGAGAATTATTTATTGTGTGATGGATGTATATGGATGTTTATGAATATTAATTGATAGTTAAATCACCGACTATCAATATTGGACAAATGCGTTGATCGTTTCGAAGAGGCCGGGATCGAGATTTATTTCTCGAAAACCACTTCGATCCGGTTTGTACGTTTTCGTGCGAAAAACGTGTTTAGAGTCAAAGATGGAGCAGTGAAGTGCAAGGGCTAGTCGCTACTAATCCTGAGGATATCTCCAAATGGATGTAGTAGGAGTAGTGCCTTCGGTTCCGTTCGAACCCGGGACGGACTTGTATGGACGAATGCTTGCGAAACATCGTCAGGTGGACGATGGGCATTCTAAGTGAAAACGTTCTAAAGGTAACGCTTAGCCTCAAGCCTCATCAACCGGGAATGACTGAAAATCAGGGGATATGCAGCAAGGTTAGGTGGGCCATGCCCAAGCAGGACAAGATATTTCCCTGTCTAGATGTCCCTTATATATTTTCGGCTTAGTGGGTGGTTGGTCGCGCCAATCACGGGGTTTATCTTGTTCGGGACTGTTCAGTAAGGAATGGTTCCGGCCTTGTGTTGCAGGGGATGAAGGGAGTAGTCCTCGGTACGGTGATCTAGGCCCCGTACTGTGACAGGTGGTACCCCAGTGCCTAGTCATTGTTGGAAATCCATTTTCCCTACGAACCTTGTACGAGTTTTGTTTGTATTACCCACTTTTGTGGCTAGTAGCTGGAATTTAATCATGTAACAATTTCGGCTATTTTATAAATATTTGTAAATAGACCCTATTATAATATCAGAGGATTTCTATAAAAAGTGTTTTAGCTATCGTAAGGTAAAAACCCGACATGTTTATTTGTGGCGTGGTCTTACGAGATGCTTTTGTTTTTCAAAGGATTTTTGAAACTTTAATAATCAAGTTGGATGCATATTTAGTATCAGCTGGTATTCCAGACTGACTCGGGTGTTATTTTATTATAATGCTCGGGTCAGACCGAGTGCTATTTGTTCAGGACAGGATGCTATGGAGCAGGAGAGGAGCTGGAGCCCGAGACGTATTATATGTATCTATATATATATCCGCTGTTAATTGTATGGTATGTCTGATTTGTGATTGTTGATGTATGTGATACTCTGATGATATGATGTATATAAACTGATATGGTTTCATTTTGTGTAAAGTTATATATTTACTATTATATTTCATTCCGCTGCGACTGTGAGATTCTGATATTGTTTAGTTTCTTCTTCTTCTTCTATCTCTTCTTCTTTAACCCTAATGGTTCGTATTTCTGTGCCACTTGAGGTAATAGAGGTAGAATAGTGTTGATTCAAGGGGTACGGATTTGCGGGATGTCACACTTGGTATCAGAGCTTAGGTTGGCGACAACCTAGGCTTTGGTGGGGAAATTACTCATTTAACAGAGTCAATAGTACTCTATAATGGGTTGAGTGTATTTATAGATATGAGAGCGTACTTGTTAGTGAATATAAAATTGTTTTTATACTGTGTTGATTTATCGGTTGAGTGTTTATGAATTCTGGTCGGTACGGGAAGTACAACCGTATCGATAGGGGTTTCTAAACTCTTGAACAAGATAAACCGACATAGAATTGTTTTTAATGGTGGGTAAATGAAATAATTTTACCCAAAATTATATTTTGATATAAAAGAAATAATTTTCTGAAATTATTATATATATTTGGATGATTGGTTGTTAATGTCTAAATCAAATAAGAATATAAAATTTAATCTGAAATGTGAAATAGTTATAGTGAAAATGAAATTCTACAAATATAAATTATATAAAAGGAAGAATAACTAAATTTGAGTTGAACCAGGATTTAAATCCCGGAAGTTTGGAAAGGATTTTAAATAAAATAAAAAAATAAAGGTTTGGAAATTTAAAATCTTGGGAAAGTTTGAAATGTTTGTTGGGATTTGAAGGTGTTTGAAGGCAATGATTGGAATATTATTTTGGGAAATATTTTTAAATGGAAACTGTTTTGAAATGAATTTAGAAAAGTAAGAAGCATTGAACTCACTTCAGTCGCTAGAAAATAATCCTGATGACGCTGGCCACATCATTAGAATTCATTTTCGAGTTTCTAAAGTGATGGATTGCTTCCCTAATATTTGGTTATGGTATTGTTTGGGGCTTGTTGGATATAACAAGTGTTTTGGAAAAATTCACAATGGAGAAATTGTTTTGATACAACTAAGTTGTTTAGAGATCTGGAAATTTGATTTGAATATCAAATGGGAATGTGTTGATTTTTGTTTCAAATTTGGTTTTGAAATAAAACCGGGTAAATTTAAATTCTGGAAAATTATATTAAAAAAAATGTGTAAAATTAAAATAAATTAACTATTGAACTTATTAAGTGAAGTTGATATTAATAAGAAGGAAGAAATGAGAATTTTAATCTTGGAATTAAAAAAATAAAATTTAACTTGAGTAATTGGAAGTGAATAAAATATATTGAAGTAAGTAGAAAATTTGAATATAACTTGGATAAGTTAAATAAATTGGACTTAGAATTAAATTGACTTGGGTTAAATTGAAATGTAAGATGACTTGAATTGTGAGTCATTGAGAAATGAGTTATACCCACGAGCTATTAAGTGCTATACTTATAATCTGGAAGTGTGGATTTAAAATTTGCAAAGGATTAAGATTGAAAAATTATAACTTTGAAATTGTGATTATATGCTGTAAATGGATTCAAATGAGCAATATGAGCTTTGAAATAAATAAGTTGGAGAACTTATAAATTGAAAGTGAGATTATAATCACAAATGGAAGTAGTTGAATGGTATGGTGAATTCAAACTTAATCTCAAATGAAATGTTAATTGAGATAAGGTAAAGTGAGATATAGAGGAAATGAATGAACTTAAATTAGAAAACAAGTTTTGAACTTGTATATGGAGAATTAAAGTGGAGAATTTGAAAATTGAATTAAACCTAAATGAATTAAAAAAAAAATTAAATTGAATTGGATATAAAGTTGAAATGTAAATTGCTTATAATTACATAAAAAAAATTCATATTCTTAAGTTATTGAATGCTATAATTTAAACTTGTGATTATAAATTGGAAATGAACTTCAATAAGAAATCTAAACTCTTGAAATGGAAGTGAAATTGTAATTCATTAATGAAAAGAGTTGAATGGTGTGGCAAATTCAAAACTTAACCATAAAAGAAATGTAAAGTGTAATAAAGCGGTGAGGATAAAAATATGGATGTTTTTAAGTTAGCAAATAAGTCTTAAACTTATGTGTGGGAAAAATGAAATCTGTTCTGATAATGAAATTGAAATTAAATTCCAGTTATATAATAAATAATATTGAATGGATTTCAATCCTTATATGAGTGGTAAAAGAAGTGGGATGAATTTAATTTGGCTAAGGAAATTTTCAAGTAAACTTGGAAGAAATTTGGATAAGAACCAAATTGAAAGGAAATATAATTTGGTTGAAATGATGCTAAATGAAGTAAGTGTCTACTCAATTAAATCCAAATGATTGTTTGGAAATGAACTCTGTGTAGGCT
Organism: Allium cepa; assembly: GCA_030765085.1. Classification (NCBI taxonomy): domain Eukaryota; kingdom Viridiplantae; phylum Streptophyta; class Magnoliopsida; order Asparagales; family Amaryllidaceae; genus Allium; species Allium cepa. The sequence continues at coordinate 711,438,906 of CM060938.1, read as the reverse complement.
AAATTAAATGGAATTTGTATTAGCAGGAATAGAATTTTGATAGTTTGATCAAAATTTGGAAAGTAAATAAAAATCCTGATTTGGATTGGGATTTAATTTGTGGTAATAAATATTGAAAGTGTGAATGGAAAATGAAATTAGATTATAATGGTGATAGTTGAATTGTAAATAAATTCAACGGAAGGAAATAATTTGAAGTGGGTTCTTTGTTAATAAAATAAATCTATAATGGATTTAATAAATAAGCAAAGTGCATTAAAATTTGTAAACGGATTAGAATTGATTTGGATGAGAATCAAATGAAAATAAAATTTGATTTATAAGAAGATAATGGAAATATTGTAAAAGAATTTAAGCAAATTGATTAATAATTGTGATTAAGCTTTTTAATGTTGTCTTGAATAAGATTTGTTTGGGAAATAAAGTTGAATTGCAAGTGGAATGGTACTAATTAATTATAGTGATTAAGTAAGGATGTCTGGGTTGTAAATAAATCCAGGATGGAATGATAAAAGGAAACTTAAGTTGAATAATGGATTTGAAATATGAAATTCAAGACTTGGTTTTAAATAATAATTAGAAGAATAATAAATGATAAAAAACAAATTTAAGATAAATAATAAATTTGAAAGTGTGATTTAAAAGTTGAAATGGATGTTTCAGAATAGAGTAAAATTAATATAAATTAAACTAGAATGAATTGTAAATGGTTCTAAGCTTACGTGGTGATTATTTGCTTGAAGAAGCATTTGAAATTGAGTCTTAAATAAAGTGAACTGAATTGGAATCTAGTTGATGATTTCGTATGTAGATGCATGTAAATTAAAAAGAAAAGTAAATGAATTAAAAGCATATATTCATATTATTGAAATAGAAATGAATTGGTTGAAATAAATATAAATGGTATATAATGAACTTGAATGTAAATCATTCGAGTGAAATAAGATGAAGTGGTTTGGATGAAAGTAGAATGGGCTAAAATCTTAATAAATAGATTTGAGTATAAAGGTAAGGTAAATGAATTAAATGCATATATTCATTATATTGAAGTGAATATGAATTTGTAGTAGTAATTATGAATTGGAATGGCCGAATTTGTATGTAATCCCTTTATGTGAAATAAAATAGAATTTGGCATTAGAAAAGGGACTTGTGCATGTTATAAAATATAGTTTACCTATGGAATTATGCAAATTGTTGATTGGATTATGAAATGGATATGTTTGGCTTAAATTTATATTGGGAATGTGTTAAAATGCTCATATCTTGAAACCGATGTGTTTGTTGAGTAAGTACAGGTGCGGGAGGCGTTCGAGAGAGTTGGTGCGCGTATATGCATTATATATTAGCCGCTTGCTTTTAAAATTGCTAAAAAGGTACGCCTACGCAAATATAATTGGGAAATTGATATATATATATATTGTGATATATTTTTGTTTCCGACCGTGTGTTTCGATGTATATATATTTGTTTGTTTCGCGATATCGCGAAAGCTCCTCCATGCAGGGGAGACTCTGCCAAAATTTTCCGGAAATTTTGGGAGTTATAAATTTTTGGGGTTTTTGGGAAAAATTATCAACAAGTAAAGTTATTTTGAAAGCGAGTGTTAAAAATAAGGGCTTAGGGTAAATAAAGCAAATGGTTTTGAAATGGAACCGAAACTTTTTGAAAGGTGAACATAAGCTTTTAACTAAGCCAATTGGGTAAGTAAATGAGTTGGAGAGTATTTTCTACTTTAGCAAATTTCGAGGACGAAATTTTTATAAGGAGGGAGGAATGTAACATCCCGCATTTTTAAGCTATTAAATTGTGAACATTTAATTCATTTTAAATGTTTAATGTGGAATCTTAATTGATTTTTAAATGGATAGATTCGGACTCAATCAATGAAAATAAGCTATGATTTTTAATTGTAATAATTCTGGTTGAATTTGAATAACGGGAGAATAATATTTAAATATTCAGAATTGAGATAAAGGTAAATCTGGGTATAAATGGTGATAAATTGGTTTTAAAAATTTATTTTGAGTTATTTGAGTATAAATAGCGTGGTGGGAATTTTAGAAGAATTTTAAAGTCGATAAATTAATATTTGGGATTTTATATTAATTTAAAAATGAATATAATATTATTAAAAATGCAATTAATCAGATTTTGATTCGAAATGAGTCAAAATGGATTTTAATGTGATTATAAATTCAATATGAATTATACGTAAGTTAATAAAATTTTAAAAGTAAAATTTTAAGCGTTTTCGACAATTTGGATAATCGCCTTATTTAATAGACGAGTTAAAATAGCCTTCCGGGGCACAGTCTCGGAATTCGACGAAACCAGTTCCATTAGATCCGTAATAGTTCGTTATTATCGGATTTCAATTTTTGTAGCAATCGGAGTCGTCGTTTGACCGTGGCCGCTTGAAACGCATCGAAATCGTTTTAATCGGTTTAATTTTAAATTGATCGTTTAATTCCGTATCTCGTGCATACGATCAAATTAGCTTACGAAACCTGTTCCATTGTGTCTGGAACGCAAAAAAACATTAGAATCCTCTGTCGGAACGTGAGAATTGGAGTTCGTTTGCATACGATTTTAAATTAAGAAGAATATTATTATAAATTTTTCAATCCAAAACCCTAATAGATATCAGAGCCGCAGCCACTTATATCGTTCATGGCCGAAAATGCTCCTCGTTTCCACTAGATTTTCTCTTAATCCTTACATCTATTCAAGAAATCTTCTACTGGGATATTGAAAAGCACGTTGAGCTCTACGTTTCGAGCGGTGGAGATGGAGTTTCGTCGACGAGATGAGGGGATTTGGGGCTGCGTTCGTAGTCGCTTTCGGCCCAATTTTTGAGAGAAGCACGGCACCGAGCTTCGTGTATTTCGGGGTGGAGGTCGAGTTGAGTGAGGGCTACTCTATGGTGGAATCTGATCGTCCTCGAATTCGACAAAGTTGAAGCAAATCGAAACCCTAAATCGTCGTTTATGGGTTGTTTCCGTTCGTAATCATCCTGATGCTTGCGTGAGGAAAGGGAGTGCCGTGCGGCCTTGATTTCAAGCATTGATCGTGCGGCCAGAAATTAGTTTGGGTATAATAAAATTAATTTTAAAAGAATTGTTTTGAAATTGGTAAATTAACTTTGAAAATTTATAACTCTTGCATGCTGTATCAGAATTTTACGAAACTGGCAACGTTGGAATCGCAGAGACGCGTACTACGTGATGGTGCAGATTCGGATTTATTCCGGGCAAGTCGAAATTTGGGTTAAATCGGACATCGTCCGGTTTAATTTAAATTTCGAACGCTCGCCGAAACTCAAGGTGAGTAATCCTCACTCACATCTGGATACTAGTAAAGTTAGACAGTTAGTATTGATTGTTTGTTTGGATGTTTAGCTGTTTATGTTGATTATTATCAAATTGAATTGATATATATAGTTGAGCTAATATTTGTGGATGCAGGGAAAACAGGTTGGAGGGATCCAACTGGATTCCTCACTATATAGTGTTTATTTTTATAATTGATGTTGATGCCTTTATATATATTGTGATGGATAAATTTGGAATTAAATTGTATTGTGATATCGTGGGATAAACTACAAACCCAGAATGTTAATTATAGAGAAATTTAGAGTTTTAATTATAAAGAAATTAAATCGGGTTTCAAGAGAAATTAAGAAATTAATAAATAAGGAATTTAAGGGAATACAAACATTTGAATCTGTTTGGATGGAAAACTAAAATAAAATTGTATTGGAATGTTGCTGAATAAATTATAAATTCAAAATCTAATTTAAATGGATAAATTGAATTTTAGAGAAATAAGTGATATTGTTAAATAATGAATTTAAAAGAATTAAAATTTTAAATCTATTTAGAATGGAATTGAAAAAATTGTAAATCTGGAATGATTAATAAAGAGAAAGGTTATTAGTTGATAAATGGGAATATATGCTAAAGGATTTACCTTGTAAAGGAAAGAGTTTTGGAAATTGTTTTCAAATGAGTTGGAAAATTTGGAAATATATCTTTTAAAGATATTTGAGTAAAATAAATAATTTGAGAATTATTTATTGTGTGATGGATGTATATGGATGTTTATGAATATTAATTGATAGTTAAATCACCGACTATCAATATTGGACAAATGCGTTGATCGTTTCGAAGAGGCCGGGATCGAGATTTATTTCTCGAAAACCACTTCGATCCGGTTTGTACGTTTTCGTGCGAAAAACGTGTTTAGAGTTAAAGATGGAGCAGTGAAGTGCAAGGGCTAGTCGCTACTAATCCTGAGGATATCTCCAAATGGATGTAGTAGGAGTAGTGCCTTCGGTTTCGTTCGAACCTAGGACGGACTTGTATGGACGAATGCTTGCGAAACATCGTCAGGTGGACGATGGGCATTCTAAGTGAAAACGTTCTAAAGGTAACGCTTAGCCTCAAGCCTCATCAACCGGGAATGACTGAAAATCAGGGGATATGCAGCAAGGTTAGGTGGGCCATGCCCAAGCAGGACAAGATATTTCCCTGTTTAGATGTCCCTTATATATTTTCGGCTTAGTGGGTGGTTGGTCGCGCCAATCACGGGGTTTATCTTGTTCGGGACTGTTCAGTAAGGAATGGTTCCGGCCTTATGTTGCAGGGGATGAAGGGAGTAGTCCTCGGTACGGTGATCTAGGCCCCGTACTGTGACAGGTGGTACCCCAGTGCCTAGTCATTGTTGGAAATCCATTTTCCCTACGAGCCTTGTACGAGTTTTGTTTGTATTACCCACTTTTGTGGCTAGTAGCTGGAATTTAATCATGTAACAATTTCGGCTATTTTATAAATATTTGTAAATAGACCCTATTATAATATCAGAGGATTTCTATAAAAAGTGTTTTAGCTATCGTAAGGTAAAAACCCGACATGTTTATTTGTGGCGTGGTCTTACAAGATGCTTTTGTTTTTCAAAGGATTTTTGAAACTTTAATAATCAAGTTGGATGCATATTTTGTATCAGCTGGTATTCCAGACTGACTCGGGTGTTATTTTATTATAATGCTCGGGTCAGACCGAGTGTTATTTGTTCAGGACAGGATGCTATGGAGCAGGAGAGGAGCTGGAGCCCGAGACGTATTATATGTATCTATATATATATATCCGCTGTTATGATTGTATGGTATGTCTGATTTGTGATTGTTGATGTATGTGATACTCTGATGATATGATGTATATAAACTGATATGGTTTCATTTTATGTAAAGTTATATATTTACTATTATATTTCATTCCGCTGCGACTGTGAGATTCTGATATTGTTTAGTTTCTTCTTCTTCTATCTCTTCTTCTTTAACCATAATGGTTCGTATTTCTGTGCCACTTGAGGTAATAGAGGTAGAATAGTGTTGATTCAAGGGGTACGGATTTGCGGGCTGTCACACATATTCTGCTGTGTATTTAGATTGTGAGGACAGATTATGATTACTGTCTAGGTTTGTGATTATGTATACTTTGATGATATATGTATAAACAGATATAGTATTTGTTTTGGTGTAAAGATCTGTGATTATCTGTTATATTTTATTTCGCTGCGATGGTTAAATTCTGATGTTGTTTTCTATCTTCTTCTTCTACCTCTTCTTCTTTAACCCAAATGGTTAATATTTCCGTTCATCTTGAGTTGATTGATGTAGAATAGTGTTGACTTAAGGGGTACGGATTTGTGGGTCGTTACACTTAGTCAGGTGATTGAGGAGGCTTGGATGATTTTAAGGAAGATGAAATGGTAAGTGTTGATGATGAGACTGGACATGACGTTCGTGAGTCAGTGATCGAACGATTCTAATCGTTTCATTCTAAGGCATCCTTTTGGTCGTATCCTTAAGTTATATCGAATACTAGGCACATGCCACAGTGTTGAGCTGTCATGTTCAGTTGTAACACGTTGATATTCCTCTGCCCCTACTCTGAGGTCAACGGGATTAGTACATGTATGGTCAAGTATCGTCCTTATGTTGTAATTCTCTCCCCAGTTGGGTCTAAGGTCTGAGTTGGCGAATGGACAGTCAGGTCACACTCATCCTGAGTTTGTGCTCTCTTTGACGGATCAAAGGTAGGAGTAGGTGAATGAACGGTCAAGTCATATTCGTTCCATGTTTGTATTCTAGTGAAGTCATGAAAAATATAGTTGATGAATAAATGGACAGATCGCATTTGTCCTGGTTGGATTGCCTTGTCACATCCATTTTGGATTTGAACTTCCCTTTGTTGGATGAAGGATAGGAGTTAGGAGATGGATGAGCGGTTCACATTCGCTCCAGGGTTGATGATGGGCGGTCGGGTTATGCCCATATTGAAATTTGTACTTTCCCTGTTAAGTCAAGGGAAAGAGTTAAGTTGATGGATGGTCAGTCACATCAATTTTGGTTTGAACTCTTCCTTTCGATTCAAGGGAAAGATTTTAGAGACAGATAGTCAGCCACATCCTCTGATTTTTTGGTTATGCTCTGCCTGTCATGTCAAGGGAAAGAGCTAGAAGATCGACGACCAGTCACATCCTTCTCAAATTATGTTTTGTTCCCCAATTTCGGGTCAAGTGAAAGGGCTAGGAGATGGACGGTTAGTCACATCCATCTCAGATTATGCTTTGGGCCCCGCATGGAGGGCAAGATTTAGCGCATGGATGGCCTTGTCATGTTCACGTTAGATTGGACTTTGAGCCTGCAAAGGCCCAGCCTTGGTGTAAGTGTTTTGGCAAAAATTCTAGCCATGAATTTGAGTATGGATGGTCTAGTCACATCCACTTTGGATCACGGGCTTCCCTTGGGTCGAGGAAAAGAGATGGCTAAGGAGTGGTGGAATCATGCTCATCTCAATAAAACACTGAAGTCGGGCCATGTTCCATGGAAATTTGGTGGGTAACTGACTCTAGGTACCTAAACACCTGCATAATTTATATGAAGTTTCATTCGAGTCGGTCTCATTTCATGACTCATATAGCATGCAAAGACAAGGTTGCGTGATTAAAAAGAAAATTCATTGAAAATAAAAACCAACAGAATTTGTCTTATGCAAAAGTTCAAAGAGAATAAGAAAAAGAGTTTTTTCAAGGATGAAATAATGTCGTCACGCTCGCTATTCCGTTTCGCTCCAGCTCTTCTCGGCTAGATGATGATCATTTGTGGTCTATTCTTTAACCAGTCTTTCCTCAGGTTACCTAGGCCCATTAGCACTAGGAGGGCATGTCCTCGTTAGGGGTTGGATGTCCCCTTCCCGCCATGTTGCACGGCTTCCATAAATTGTTGGAGCCTTTTATTCCGGAACAGATTTTCTATCTGGGAGGTGTCTACATTCATTTGTGTCATGACTATGTGTTTCATGAAATCTATAGAATTTTCTAAACATCCTCTGGCTTAAAGTGCACTCTCTCAGGGTTGTTTTCCGTACTGCTCTGAGATGCAAGTGACTAAATAGATGTTTTCAGTCAATCATTTAGGAGGGTATATGTGTCAAATCTTGGGACTCTCCGCCGTCTCCTAGAATCCTAATTCTTGTTCGGGTCCCTGCTGTGGCCTTTGCTCTTACTCCCATTCTTGTTATGTACACTCACGTCAATGTTCCAGGGACTCACTTCGGACTGTTTCATGGCAATGTTGTTTTGAATTCCTTTGACTGGATGGCCTGTTCTATCACCTTGTCTGGTTCGTAAAGTCTACTACTTGCGCAAGTACTGGGCCGCCTTATTAAAAAAATAATCCAAAGTAGTAGGAGGATTTCACGATAACCATTCACCAAAGTCTATATTGAGGTGGATCCCCCTGATCAAAGTCATCAAGATTATGTTGTCCTAAGGGCTGCTTACCTCAGTCACCATGTTATTAAATCTTTACAAAAAGTCTTTGAGCGGTTCCCCCAGTCCTTGAAATAAGTTAGACAATGACATGATATCCTTGGGGCATGTCACATGCATTCTAAATTGCTCGATGAATTTCCTTGACAGCTAATCAAATGAAGAGACGGACCTAGGTGGTAGTCGAGTAAACCACATAGTCGCCACTCCTCTAGGAAGATTGGGAAGCACCTGCACTTAATTGCATCTAACACTTTAGCAGAGTCCATATATCCCTCGTACTTCATGAGATGTTATCTAGGACCAGTCTTTTCTAAATATGTCAGCATGGTTGACATATTGAATCTTCATGGATATTATTCACGTTAAATTACTTCAATGAAGGGATTCTGACTAAGGGAAGTACCCCAGTCATCGTTAGTTTGACCTTGACTTTCTTTCACAAGTTTCCTTACCATGTCGGCCAAGTTAGACTATTGAGAACCTGCTACATTATGGTAGTCGTAATCAATTCCCTGTGCTTGGCCCGATAAATGATCCCGATCCATGCCTCGTTGCCTAAATTCTACTAACTATGGAAGAACCGTGTGCTCGGCAGCTCCACATTCATTTCTTAGTAGCAATCCAGCAGCAAATTCTCGACCTTTGATGCCCTGGTGAATCACAGTAGGCCCATGTGCATGCCGTCACCAAACTGAAACCCAAAACCTGGTTTGTGCGTTCGGTACTGACTCCACTAGTGTGTTCAGTACCGATCTCTATGTTGGGATTGGTATCGACCACCGTGCCTTGATTGGGGTCGGTTCTCAATTGCCGCCTTGATTCCCCAGCTTTGTATGCATCTGTCCTTTTGCCTTTTGTTCCTCTGGATGTGGTCAGATGATGAGTAGTTGCCTAATTCTGAGCATGGATGAGATTCCTCTCTCCTAGTCTCATACGGTGAGTATTCTCTTCGATTTGTTGGTTTAACTCTGCATGGCTAGCATATAGCTCTTTCAACATACGTTCAAAATCCACCCAAGTGATAGTGCTAGAAGGATTCTAGAGATCTATGGCTCCTTGGTGTGTGCCCTCTTCCAAAATGTTCAAACCAGTATTGTCTACTTCATTAGCATCTCTTGAGGAGGCAACGACTTTGTCTTTCCTATGGGCCACTGAAGATAGCTTCTGGTAGACTTTGTTCAAATTTGAGTAGTAAGGAATTAGTTAAGAAGAAATTAGATCTATTCCTTGGATTTTAGCAATTCAATAGTGTACAAGGATCCAAATAGCATATGAATTGGTTTCTCGGTGAAAGCACGAAAATGTTTGAACCAAAAATGTGACAAACACCAAATAGAGAAAGAGAATAGAGAATAAATGAATCATATAAATGAAAAATAAGAGAAAAGCAATCACACATAAATTTTATAGTGGTTCGGCAATTTGGGCCTACATCTACTTGAAGTTTCTCTATGAGTTTTCCACTAATTTATGAATACAAGTGATTGGGATCCGTATTAATCCTTGATTGTAATGAATTTAATGGCTTTCTAGGGAGGATTGTGATGAAAAGGTGAAGATCCATGTGATGGAGCTTTCCTGGTGTATTTATAGGGGTAGATGGCCAAATATCTTCCTCTAAATTTTCCTACAAAAGATCCTTGCCAAGACGAGGTCCTCAAGAAAAAACCTACCCCATACGTGCTAATTATAGGGATCAGTATTATTCCTAAAGAAGGGAGTGGGTCCCTATGACTCTTCGTGGTGGCCCCTCGCGATGTTCATGTTATGAATCCAACCTTGTTTGCATGGCCGCCTAGGTGTTTTTTGGTGATATTGATGGAGTTGTTGAATAATAGAGTTGCTAATTTAGGATTTTATGGTGATCGATGGAGAATTACATTGAATCAACAAAACAACCTTGGAAATAGGCTCTTGGCATCAAGATTGACATGAACGAAGAAGATGGGGTCCACCCAAGCTATTTCTGCAAGCCGGTACCGATCACTAGGTAAGAGTCGTACCGATCCCTAACTTGGGGGATTCCATTGCTGTGTTGTTTTTATTTGGGTTGTTTTGTCTTTGGTTATGCATGGAGTCCGATCGAGAAATTTCAGTGTTTGCTTGGGTCTCGATTTGGAGATTCTCTGAGCATTTCGTGTTCTGAGTTATCCTTCGCCTGTTTCAAGTCAGACCTAAGGATTTTATGGTTTGCTTCGAGTCAACCCTCCCAAAAACTTGAAGTTCCAAATTTTCAACTTTTTCCTTACTTTTTGATATTTCCTTTTTGTTGCATTTTTATGATGTTCCCAAATTCTTTAGGTCATTTCTCCATCGCGTGCTCGTCCAATTTGATTGTTTAAGTCTATTCGAATACTACATGGTAGAAAGGCTAGATTACATTAGGTATAATTTCATGTATATGTTATATTATTCATTTGAAATATTTCACTTATATTTAGTTTTGAATTTATCAGTGATTTTACAAACATGTGTAGGTTTTGATACACTAATTTAACATAGATGGATTTCAAAAATAGGAATTTTTGAACATATAGTTCTTTGGCATTTATTAAGTTCATTTCAGAGGATTTTATACATAAGTCCATGTTTTGAAGTGCGTATGTAAGTGTAATGGTTTTAAACGTATGCTAGCTTTGTATATATCAATTATTTAAGAATATATAAATTTTAATAGAAACATGGTTTTCAAACATACAAGTATCGCAGAAATACATTTTGAGCTCCAGATTTGGATATGTATGGGATTGTAAAATTTTATTTTATATACAAAGCATTCCAAATAGAGCATCCGATTTTAGATGAGAATGAGTTTTATAGGAGAGATTTTAAATCAATTTCAAAATATATAAATTTCAAGTGTACATCAGATTTTTTGATGTGGAGCAGTCTCTGGTGTGAAATTTTGAACATTTAAATTTTGAGTTTTCAAATAAATACTTATTTTTTGAAAATAATGGGTTTTAGATGTATGCATGAACATAGGAGCATGGAATGGCAACTCAAAACTTAAAGGAAGGAGGCATTAGGGGAAACTATTCATGACTGTGAGCAATTTGTGGTGAGGGGAGGATGCCAAGAGCATTTCAATGCATATGAAGGAGTTTTCTTGCTTTTGTGTGATGGTGGGAAGTGTTCTTATGTTCTAATGGCTTGTGATTGGTGTTAGCAAGGGTTTAAGTGGGTTAACTCACCATTGAAAAGTTGATATTGTGTTTATAATTATGTGCTAATATAAAGTTAAGAATTTACTAATGAAGTTATAACTTTGGACTCCTCTTACGTTGGAAAGAAAATAATAACTTCATATGCAATATATTCATTTCTATTACCCTCTATGACATATAATGTTGCCTTGACTTTTTTTTACATGCTTGGTTTGGTTTTATGTGATGTGGAAGTGTGTGCAAATGTTTGAACCAAAAAGTTGCTATAAGTGCACTTCGAAATCTCTTGTGTTTAACATGTTTAAAATGATTATATGTAAATATATTATGATATAATATATGTAAGTTGTGCTCTACACTTATAGTAGTGTATGTGACAGTAAGGAAATGGTTTGGAAAATTATAAAACTTGTAGAATACAGTTTGAAAAGTTAGAAGCGAAAAAGGTTGTTATGTGGACACTTCTACAAGCCTTATTTTTAAGAATTTTAATATGATTTTGAAAGATATTCTTACGGGTTTATTTGCATGATTAATAAGTAGTCTAACTATACTACTTATTGTAAAGAGAATGAGAGTTTAAAACCTTTGTTGAAAGGAGAAAACTATTCATACTTTTACATATTTTTCAAGTATTCTCTGTGCAGTATCTTTTACGGCACTTAACAAATGCAATTGTTGAATTACGATGGCATTTCCGGTAATTTATGGCACTGTTTGGTGTTATCTTGTATTATGCTACTTTGTGATTTTAAAGTGAGCTTCAACGATAGTTAATCTAATTATATTTGTGAGATCTTTTCAAAGATGTCTAATAACATGTTTAAGAGTATTTTAAAAAGAATAAAAAGTTTGAATACATTTTTAATAATTATATAATTTTTTAAATTAAACGATTTTATTTGTACCATTTATTTTAAATGGTTTCTCTAGAAATTTCTAAATTAGTTATTTTTGTATAATATTTTATATAGATATTTAAAACATATTTATATGTATTTTAAAACTACGTGTATAAGTTTTGAAAAAGAAGTAAAATGTGTATGTATATATATATATATATAATTTTTGGAAAAGTGAGTTAACTTTTTATAAAAGGATAAAGGTGATTTTGTTATAACATCATGTAATAATGAATGGTTTTAAGAAGTTATTTAAATGTATATTAGCTTGTTTAATAAGTGCAGATATAATTTATTCTTTGAAAAAAATATTTTAAACATAGTAATAAGTATAAAATGTTTTGGGTTTATATTAACGATGTTTAAGTAATATTTTCTTTTAACCCTTTTGATTATACTTTTGAATATTCTTAGATCCTTAAAATGAATATTTTAAAAATAATGTTGTGTATAAAATGTTTTGGAAAAAGGATTATAAAAGTAAAAGTTTTATTTATAAAAAAGAAAAGGGGTTTGTATTAACATTTTTTAGTAACTTTCGTTTTTAACCCTTTGTTTATTCTTATAAAGTGTAAAATCTTGTTAAGTGATTTGTTAATATTCTTATACCTTTGAGACAAGTATATGAATACATTTTGAAGTATTGAAAAGAGTAGAAATGAATAGTGAAGTGGTAGTATACATATATCCTTTATAAAGGTATTTTCAATACACACACACACACAAGTATTTACAAAGAAGCCACTTGTTTGACTTAATCGTTTTGTGTGTTTATTCGTCTATAAAGTATATTTTTCCTATACTTAGCACCAAAAGCCGAAAAAGTAGATTTGTTCTATCTATGATAGTTAAGAATGAGGTATCAAGGTAGGCTTGGTTGCAACCAGTGCTCTAACCTATCTGGCTTCACTCTTGACTGGGGGATAGCGTAAGCTGAGAAGGTCAGAAAGTGTGATAAGTTTACGAGTTTAATTTCCTTGTGCGATCATATTTATTCCTATTGATTTTGACCAAATTTAATTTGGGAAATATCTAAAAGAAACATGAGATTTTAAAAGTGCGGTTATCCTCTTGGTGATGTTATACCCTACGCATAAACTCTTCTTGCTCTTATAGGACAAGAGATAAGGGAATCTATCCGGATAAGGGAATTGTAAACTTAGATTGATGACATTCCTCAAGAACTTCTCTTCTCAAGTTCTCCAAATCTGGAACACATAATCGTCCCTTCTTTCTCAACCATCCTTTTTGGTCAAGACAAAAATCTTTCAAATCATCGACCTCAGTTTCAACTTCAAGCCTTTTAATCCTCTAGGCAAATAATGGATCCTCCTTCTGCTTAGAAGCAATTCTCTCGATCAACACTGGTCGAACTTCTAAATAGGACAACACGATAGTACTCTGACTATAACTAGCAGTCGATCTTCACTGCATACTACAACTAGCCAAAGCTTCTAGATCTTTCCATTCTGCTAACATAGCCAACACCACATTCTGATGTCTTCTGCTAAGGGCATCTGCCACTTTATTACCTTTCCCCAGGGTATACTTTATACCAAAATCAAAAGCAGCCAAAAATTCTAGCCACCTCTGTTGTCGCATATTCAACTCTTTATGAGAGAATAAGCATCTTAAAGACTTATTATCGGTATACAACTTAAATCTTTCCCCAAAGAGATAATGCCTCCAATTACTCAAGGCAAAAATCACCGCTGCCAACTCCAAATCATGAGTAGGGTATCTTACTTCGTGCGGTCTAAGCTGACTGGATGCGTAAGCAATGACTTTGCCCTTCTGCATCAACATTGCTCCTAATCCAGCCCCACATGCATTCGTTTATACTACCAACCCTTAGTTACCATCTGGAACTACTAACACTGGAGCATTGGTCAACAAATGCTTTAACTTAAGGAATGCTTCCTCACATTTGTAAGACCAAACAAACTTCACTTACTTCCTGTTAAGCTTAGTCAAAGGCACCGCTATCCATGAGAAATCCTTGATGAATCTCCGATAATAGCCAGCAAGTCCAAGAAAAATTCTGATCTCGGTCACCGTCTCAACTCTCTTTCGATTATTCACAGCTTCGATCTTATCTGGATCGACTGGCAATCCTTTCTCTATAACCACATGACCAAGAAACGTAACCTCTTTCTTCCAAAAATGACACTTGGAAAACTTAGCCTTTAGCTGATTTTCCCTTGGTGTCTCTAACACAACTCTAAGATGATCTTCATACTCTTTCTCATCCTTATAGCATACCAAAATGTAATCTATAAACACCAACACGAATCTATCCAAATACTCTCGAAAGACTTAGTTCATCAAATCCACAAAGAATGCAGGTGCATTCCTCAACCCGAATGGCATCACAAACCATTCATATGAACCATATCTAGTCTGAAATGCAGTCAAAGGAATACTATTCTCTTCCACTCTCAACTGATGGAACCCCGTTGCCAAATCCAGCTAGAAAACACTCAGGATCCACTCAAATGATCAAAAATATCATCAATTTTCGACAAAGGATACTTATTCTTTATCGTCCTTTCATTCTGCTACAATAGTGTATACACATTCTCAACGACCCACTTAGTTTCTTCACGAAAACCATGGCCGCTCCCCAAGGCTCATTGCTTGGTCTAATAAAATTCCTTCCTTCTAGATCCGCTAGCTGCACCTTCAATTCCTTCATCTCCGTCGATGTCATCCTGTTAGTTGGTCTACTCATTGGTTCAGCTCCGGGCACAAGAACTATCTGAAACCCAATAGCTAAAAGATACCTGCAAATTTTCTTGCAACTTGAACCTAAATTAACTCTTCACCCACTTCCATAGCACTTAAAAAGCACAACTCTGGTCAGAATTCTCTACTGAGAATATAATTCGGTTATGACTATCTAGTTGTCTCGAAGATATCTTCCCATCCTGGTAGAATATCCTGGTTTCATAACTTCTCAACCAATCCATACCCAAAATGATTCTGAAATCTACGAAATCGTACACATACAAACTGCATGCAAACTTATGACCTGACAAATCAAGTTCTAATCGGTCACATCTTATCCCTAGAATTGCATACCCTGCTATTAGATTCGCAACCCTTAAGGAAGTAAAAGGGTATGTGGGTTCTAAGCATAACCTATCAACCAAATACTAGGATATAAATGAACGTGATGCACCGGTATAAAGAAGTATCCTAACTGGTATACTTTGAATCAAAAACGTACCTTCCTTCACAGTTTTTCCCTTATCACCTACATCCGACCCAGCTAATGTTCCAACAGTAAAAACTTTTCCATTGTCCACCCCGGCTGGCTTTGGACACTGATTCTTATAATGCCCAACTTTATCAGAGTTAAAGCATTTCACATTCTTCTTGTCTGCAGCCTTCTTTCCTTTGCCTGACCGGCACTCACTAGCATAATGACCCTTCTTGTCATATTTGTAGCAAACCAAATCAGCCTTTGCTTTCTTGGCATTGTCCCCTTTCTAGGCTTCCTTCTTCTTAAAGAATTTCCTCTTCTTTTCTCGAGGACCTTGAGATTCAATTGGCTTCTCTCTAGCTGAAATAACAAGCATCTCTTCATGGCGAATGGCCATCTCCACCACCATATTAGAAGGAACCCGGATATGGGTCATGGTCATCCTAGCTAGCTCAGGTCTCGGTCCTTGAATGAACCTTTCATTCCTTTAGACATCAGTGTCAACCAAAGCATATCCATATCGAGACAGCTCATCAAATTAGCAGCATACTCGACCACTGACATCTCTCCTTGAACCAGATCCGTGAATTTGCTCAACAATGCAGACTTAGCAACTTCAGACATAAATCTCTGCTCAGACCTTCTCCTAAAATCAGCCCATGTAGCTCTTCCTCTAGCACTCCGGTAGTTAAACTAATCCACCAATGAAGCGCTGCCTCTTGCAACTGTCTAGAGGCTAGCCTTCTCTTTTTCCCATCAAAAAAGCCTAGATCAGCACAGAACCTTTCATAACTAAGTTACGAATTCTCAACTTCAATAGCATTCTCCATTCCAACAAAATTCTTTCCACCCAAAATGGTGTAGTCTCTTCTTAGCTTACCATAGTCATTCCCAATTGGAGTCACAGGATTAACACCTCCAACATTACCCGCAACTCCATCTTGTAAAAGATTAGTTAACAACTGATATACTGTCCCCGCATCTACTAAAGGATTTACAGCACCTACACTGGCTTGAGCATTTGGATTAACATTAGCATATGGACCTCGATTCCTTCTTGTATTAGGTCGGGCATTACCATTGGTTATGGTGCTTCCTCCACCTAGATTTCCTCTTTCGTTTCTTGCTTCCATATCCTCTTTCTCGTAAATCTACATACGAGCCTTAGTAAGATAAAGAAGAATGATCTAACAGAGAGGGGAACACATACTTATATATATATATACCCATATATATAATACAATTATGTTACTATAGCGTTAACCCAAACTCCGATCATATTTTCAAATACATTTTGGTTATGTTTCAAAAACATTTAGGTTTAAGTTTCTTTTAAAGTTTGATAAACCTATGCTCTGATACCAACTTGTAACATCCCCTTATTTGAAGGCCCAAAACTAACAGCTACGGATGCTCCAGTCATCCATAGTTATTAATCCTCGGCGATCAAATACGGCGGTGTTAGATTCATTGATACACAGAAACACATAAATGTGGAAAAAAATTAAACTTTAACAGAATCACATTCCATATCAAAAAATTTCCAATTTAATACGTAATCCCACATTCATAAATCACATTCGGAGAAAATATATTCATTACAACTTACGTCCAAAGTGACATATGAAGATGCCCCCGGGATGATTAGAGTACATATAAGAAATATGACAACTTTTCCATTGCAAACAACATAGCAAAAGCAAAAGTAAATAGAACTCTAAATAGCTATCGTGCCTCATGCACGTCTCTGAAAGCTTATTTGTCTTAAGATGTACCTGAAAACCTCAACTCTCAAACTACTCAAAATCAATTGAGTACCCGAGAGTTTAAGGGGAAAACATAAACTTCGAGTTAGACATAAAGCCTGGTATGAATAATCCATCTCAAATCAATTAGATATCTAGTTAGACCACGTTGCTTAGTAGAACAGGTTTCTCCTCACTAATATCTCAAAACCATTATAATACCATATACTGTGCTCCTACATCCACAATAGTTAAAAAAATTCAAAAGAGTTTAATTTGATGATATGGAAAAAAACAAATGAATTAATTTTGGATTACCCATTCTCATTCATTTTAGGCTATCTGTCGCAGTTATAGTTTCTAGGGTTAGTTTTAACCTTTTAGTTTTCATGGGCTGGCTAATAACCGGTTAAACATTTAAGGACTCCTTGTCCAATTACATAGCTTTTATAGGATCACCATGAACCTATTGTTCACTCCAATATTAATCTCATCCTAGTTTTCAAGGGCCCCAGTATCCTTTCTTCTTTGCCTAGTTTTCATTGGTTGACCAGGAACCTATTGACATCTGCCAATATTTCATCCGAATATAGTTTTCATGGGCTAACTACAAACCTACTGGCCTGCCAGCATCTAATCATAGTTTTTATGGGCTTACTATGAACTTTTCTATCTGGCATCTTCCTTTACACATAGTTTTCATGGGCTAACTGTGAACATATCTATCTGACATCTTCATTTGTACATAGTTTTCATGTGCTAACTATGAACCTATTAGCCCCTGCAAATATCATACAGTTTTCATAGGCTTACGGAGAACCTATTGGCCCCTGCAATTCTACTCATTCAAGAGTTTATACAATTTATATTCACTACTGGGTTAACTTAATTAACTTGTTCTCCTACACTTTCTCCCCGAAATGCAGATATAGGTCCATTATAAAGTAAATATATTAATATTAGAAAAAGGAATATAACAACTTAGCAATACCACTCAGGTGGGTTTAATATAAAACTTGGTTAATCCTCTTAACCTATTTCTTTATCAAAGATAGCTTCCTCTGAAAACTATCTGAAAAACTCCTTCAATATTGCCATATGTTTTTCCTTTAAAAATAGTGTTTGGGTTGTAAAATCTTTGGATACTTTCGAAATTTAGCTTTCGACTTCATGGGATAATCCCCTTTAAAAGCACTTAAAAACATTAGGCTCATGCGTTATAGTACTTTAAAAGCTACATTTCGAATACATTAAAGTATTACCATTTATCTTTAGAAGCTTAGCTTCGAAACCAATTGAAAGTACACCTTTCGACAATATTGGAAGTAATCCTTCCGAAATAATTGAAAGTACTCTTTTCGATGTTTATACTTAAAATATTATTTGGGTCAAAATGAATATAGCCCAAGCATCTGTTTCAAAATCATTCTTTATCATTTATAAAACAAAGGGGATCCATGATGGTGCCAACACCATCTCTTTCTAAAGCATAAAACAACTGGGTAAAATATTAGATGGTTGGATTCGAAACCCCTAACCCCTTTTGAAAGCTTTAGGAAGTGGCCTAAACTTTACAAAACAAAATACCTTTCGAGAGCATTGTTACCTTTAGTACCATCGGAAGGTTATAAAACGACAGCAGGTTTTCGACTAGTTCAGAACCCCTTCTTTCAAAACATTCTTTCATAAGTAAAGAACCGGTCAAAAGTAATTGTAAGTTCATGGCGACCCTTTCGAAACCTCTTTAAATCCTCTTTCGAAACCAAATGCTTCGACACTGTCGAAGCCTTAAAACAAAACATAGGCAGGCATTTTTCATTTTAAAAATAAACCAAGGTTTCGACCCCTTCGTAAGCTATGCTTTCGACACCTTACCTTCCCCCTATCTCCAATCCGCTGCGTACCATCATAGTGATAACTTATGAATTGGTTTCGGCATAAGGATTGAGGCGGAAGCTACCGTGTCGAAAGGTGCTTTCCTAAGTGGGCTGAGCCAATTTTCCAAGAAAACCTATAGCACCCCTAATTTTATTTACATTATTCAAGAAATTTAATTAGAATAAATTAAATGGAATAATGTAGGTAAGGAGATCGAGGTCGATTAATAAATTATGTGTCTGTTCTTAATAAAAATCTAATGAACTTATATGAATGGTTAGGATATTAAACATAAGTGCATTAGGGTAAATAACCATACTTCCTACCCTTATACTATTCCCATTAGGTCATACATGTTCATTTCACCAAAATATAAATTTTAACCATAAGAAGTGAAAGCAAGGCTGGCCATTAGAAAGAGGAGAAGAGAAAATCAACTAAAAGCTAGGATTAAAGTTAGAAGGAATCAATCTCAATCGTACTTCAATTTCCTTATCCAATCTAAGGTGAATAATAATTTCTACATCTCTATTTTCATTCTTACCTCATATCGTTTAGGATTTAAGGATAAATCTGTTTTATGATATATTGAATGATGATATGCTTATTTATGATTTATATGTGTTTAAACATGGTTGTTTAATAAGGGATATACACAGTTTTAGGTCTAAACAAGATGAAATAATTTTTAAACGCCATGGGAAAATTTTATGTTATACAAAACATTATTTTGGAGACGGGTTTCAATTCTAATAATTTCTGAGCTAATTTGATTATTATATTAATTTTCTAGTGAAGAAAATGATTTATTGGGTTATAAATTATTTACGACAAAAATTAATCATTATTTGGGTTTGAAATTTTTATATGCTTGAAAACATATTAAAATAGATTTTTGGGATTTTCCAGATTTTTCCTAAGTGTTTTGTTGAATATATAAAATTATTTAAGGTATGAGACTTAAATGTTTTATATATTTAATTAAGGAGAATGACATTTTATATAATAAAATTATTATTTAAATATGAAAATAGTGGCAGAATTTTTTGAAAAGAAATTATTAACCAATGAGAATTTCACAAATAAAGGCTGGTTAGTTGAAAAGTTAACCTTTTTAAGTTAAAACCAAGAAATCACACTTTTTACATGTTTCATACTTTTATGGCAGAAAACCTTCCGACCTAGACCTTTCGACAAGGTCAAGAGGTTCATAGCTTTCGACAAGGTCAAACTAATGCATATGGTATCAAGTTACCTGGTACGTAATTAATTGGACAAGGTCGAAGGGTTCATAGTCGAAAGGTTGATGCTTAAAGAGGTTGGGGTATGTTTGTTTTATAAACTGAAGCTTTCACCTGCTTTACTTTCAAATTAGAGCTATTGACTTGGTTGCTTTCAACCAGGTCAAATGTTTAAAAGAAAGGTTTTAAACCTTTCAACAAAGTCGAAAGATTACTACTGCTTTACCACTATTTTTTTTGGAACCTTACAGCTACATATCGTTATTTTGTCTGAACCTTCCGGCGCAGTCGAAAGGTTGTAGTCGCTTTTTCCAACCGTTCGAAGTCATTGCTTTCTACAAAGATGCAATGTTTACTTGTTTTAAAAACCAACCACTTCTCCCATTGCTTTATAATGGTATCAAAGCCTTCAACTTAAATGATTTTCCTTTGTTTTATAATTGAAGTACAACCCAAGCTTTCGAAGGAGCTGCTTTAAAAAGGCGGAAGTCTATTGTTTTAGATGAAATGTTCTAAAACTTTCGAAGCAGAGCTTTTGACAGGGTTGAATGGTTGCTTCCATTGTAGTTGAAAGGTTTTAAAGGAGGACCTTCCGCATATTTTTACTTGAACCCATTAAGTCTTCCAAAGGTTTATATTTTAAGAGGTGAATGCTTTCGAAAGGTTTGAATTGCTGATTTTTTCAATGATTTCGAAAGATTTGGATTCGAAAGGTTGTTTTGAAGACCTTTCAACAAGGTCGGAAGGTTTGGTATTAAAAAATTTGAAAATCCATACTCTAATTTCTAAAGGAAAACCCATAGCTTATATAAAGGAGTTTTGTAAGGGTTTTAAGTATGTAATTTCGAAGAAATATTGCCTTGATTAGTTATTTAAAGTATGTAAAGTGTTAATACTGTTTTATGATATGTATTTCAAGGACCTTAAACCCACAGGAATGGTATTGTTAATTAATGTTTTACTTCTTCAAATATTAGTATATTCACATGATAACCCATAACTATATTTTTGAAAAAAAGGGTAGAAGAACCAGTAAGTTAACCCAAAGAGTGAATATAAATCACTTAAACTCCTGAATGAGTAGAATTGCATCCATGGAGTCAGGGTGACCGAAAATGTAAGATGCCTATACTACGTAGTTAATAGAGGTAAACCAAAAGGTTTATAGTAAACCCATGAAAACTATAATAAGCCGTGTATTGGTGCATACTAAGTAGTTCAAGTAAACCCATGAAAACTATGATAAGGTATGTATTGGTGCATACTAAAGAAGTTCATGTAAACCCATGAAAATTATGATAAGGTAGTTATTGGTGCATACCAAAAAGTTCATAGTTATCCCATGAAAACTGTGCATAAGGGAAGTTAGCAGGGGCTAATTGGTTTATAGTGAACCCACGAAAACTATATCCAGATTAAGAATTGACATCAGCCAATAGGTTCCTAGTAAACCCATGAAAACTAGGATAAGTAAATGGCTAATGGAAGTATCAGTAGGTTCCTAGTCAACCTATGAAAACTAGGATGTGGAGTGAGTTACTGGATAAGTCCATAAGTTCCTAGTCAACCCATGAAAACAAGGATAAGGTGATTAGTTATTGGAATTGTAACGACCTGCCCTTCTCGACCCTCGAAAATCGACACAAATACTCCACTTGTATAATATACCAACGATCGAGTGCCGAAAAAGGCAGATTGATGAGGAAAAGAAAGAAGAAGGTAGAAGAAGAGAAAACAAAACAACATCAGAATCTCACAATCGCAGCGGAATAAAATATAATAGAAAATAACGGTTCTTTACACAAAAAGAAACTATATCTGTTTTATACATTACATCATCAGAGTACATCATAATCAAAATAATTACTGGACAGTTATATTAACTTGTCCTCACAAAAACTGACTATACACCTTATACCACACAATGGAATATACTTCAAGCACGTGTGATACGTCTCCCCATCCAATTCGTCTCCTGAGCTCCACAGCATCCTATCCTAGAATTTGTAATACTCGGTTTGACTTGAGCATTATAATAAAATAACACCCGAGTCAGTCTGGAAACCCGCTTGGGAAAATACACTCAACTTAATTATTAGAGTTTCAAAAATCTTTGAAAACAAAGGTATCTCATAAGACAATGCCACAAATAAACATGTCGGGTTTTTACCTTACAATAACCAAAACATTTCTTATAAAATCCTCTGATATTATAATAGTTTCTAAGTACAAATACTTATTCAAATAGCCGAAATCATTACATTAATTAAATTCAAGAAATACTAGCCTTAAAGTGGGTTCTACTATCAAAACCGTAAAGGCACGTGGAGAGAATGGATTTCCAATGAATGACTAGGCACTGGGGTACCACCAATAACGGTACCTGGTCTGGATCAGTATACCGAGGACCACTCCATTCCTCTGTAACACAAGACCGGAATATCCCTTACTGGATAGCCCGAGTAAGATCACCCGCGGTTAGGATCAGCAACCGCCCACACAGCCGAATAAAAAGTGACCTCTAAACAGGGATGACCTTGCCCTAATTGGGTGCTACCTACTTAGCCTTGCTGCATAACCCCTAATTTTCATTCATTCCCGGTTGATGAGGTTCGAAGCTCAGTGTTACCTTTTTAGAGCATTTTCACTTAGAATGCTCACCGTCCTCCTGACGATGTTCTAAACGCGTTCATCCATACAAGTCCGTTTCGGATTCGAATGGAACCGAAGGCACTATTCCTACTACATCCATTTTGGAATCACCATCAGGATTAGTAGCATTAGCCCTTGCACTTCACTGTTCCATCTTCGGTTCCAAGCTCTTGTCTTCATCATGAAAACGTACTCGTTGGATCGAAGTGGTTTTCGGATCTCAAATCCGATCCCGGTCTCTTCGAAACAACATTCGATATTTCCCGGTAAACTCAACCCCGGTTCTTTAGGAATACTCAGACGAGAATAAGATCGGAATTCACCTCTTAACCAATAGTGGATAGATTTCCTTATAAACGTCCTAGATGAACGAATGAGTTTATACGTACAGTATAGCACCTTGAACGGTAACTGTACCATAAATTCTCATACCTCTTCTAGATATTCCAAAGTTATATTTGGGTCCAAATTTGATAGTCCGTTATTTAACTATCAAATAAACTACCAATTCAACCAAATTATTTTCTTTCCACTAGAAAACTTCAAGTCTTATAAAAATTAGATTTAATAAATTTAAATCACATTATCTAAAATTTTATGTACTTAAAATATTTTAAATAAAACTACTTAAAACACTTTATTCAAAATGGTAGTTATGAAAATCTATAAAATTTCCAGATACAACTTAAGCCAAAACTACTTTTTTTAGAATAAAGCTACTATATAAAATATAACTATTTAATAATTTCTTTTTAGTCATTATGTCAATTTAATCCTTTTAAAATCATTACTACTATAAGTAACTAAATAAATATTCACTTTAAAATTTTCAAAACAATTTAAGAAAATCATTTCTCCAAAACATTCTTTTTAAAACCAACTTTAAAAATTTATATTATACTTGAAAGCTACTTTGAAAACATACTTAATTTTCCAGGAAATAAACTTCCGTTTCAATATAACCCATATAATCCTTTATAAATCCTGCTCGATTTATACCAATTTAATTTACGTCCCAATCCCGTAAATTCTTTCAATACCTTAAAATTAAAATCACTTTTATTTTTAAAACACATTTCCATCTCCTTATAATCACTTCCAAAAATACATACTTAAATTATTTAAATAAGGCTATTCAAATTACTTAAATAAAATAATCTTAAGAAATTCTATAAGAGTTTCTAAGTAAAATTTAAATCAAAATTTCCTTTTAAAAATAAAGTTATTATATCAAATATTTAGGTTAAAATTTCCTTTTAAAATCATATACTAATTTACCTTTAAAAATAATTATCCACCATAATTAACTTAAATAAATAATTACCTTTTACTTAAAAATAACAAAAATGATAAATTTCTAAAAACATTCTAAAAAGAATCATTTTTAAACTTCTAGTTTATACTTTAAAATCTTTTCTTTAAAATATACTTAGTTTTCCAGGAAAATATATTTCCAGCTTTTAAAAATAAAATCACCTTTTTATTTTAAAAGTGAATTACTACTTTTGTTACAAATTCCAACCGGAATTTGTACTACAAAATTTATCCACTGATAAATATTCCACTTCATTTGTAAACCCAGTTTACAAATTTCCATTCCTCTTTTCCTTTTAAAAACACAGTTTTCCAGAATATTTAATCAATTTCAAACTGATATCCTAATATAATTTTAGTTTTAAATTTATAACTCGATTTATCCAAATTCTCCACAATTATTCACTTAAAAAATTTCTTTTTATTTCCTTTAAAACCCAATTTATTCTATTCTACATTTAAAATACCAAATTATTTATTCATCCAAACCATAGCATCGAATAATTTATTTCCAATATAATCTATCACATAACATATCACACATATGAAAATAATTACAATATTTTGAGGAATCCAGTTGGATCCCTCTAACCTGTCTTCCTGCATTCACAGATGTTAGTACAATTTAAAAAAAAAAAATACCAATTCCACTTCGAGGTGGAATATCGCGGTATACGGGTCATCCTCTATTATGCGGGGCGCATAGAGTCTCATCCACTATATGATGCGGGAAATCAGTCGTTCCAATATGTGTATATATATACTACTACTATATATATAATATCACATTCAAACAATCAATCAATAATTTAAATTCTAACTATTTAAATTAACTGGAATCCCAGATGTGAGTGAGATTAACTCACCTTGAATTTCGTCGAGCGTTTCAATTTTAAATTAAATCGATCGCCTTTGATTTAATCTAAAACTTCACAAGCTCCAATAACCTCCAGATCTGCTACACAGCGTGCTGCTCGTCGCTGTGATCTCGACGGCGCTAGTTTCGTCGAATTCTGATAATGCATGCATGAGATATGAGATTTTAAAGTTCGTGTATACATATATACAATAATTTTTTTTTATATTTTTTTTATTAACCTAAATAAGATCAGGCCGTTCATTGTCCACTACGAAATCAAGGCCGCCTGTTTCTTCCTCTATCGCGCTTACTTCCAGTTAAGCCGAACCCAACGTCGCCACTCTTTCACGAAAATTGCGACCACCACGGTGACATCTAACTCGATCAGAGACCCTCACGATGACACTCACTGCGCCCTCTACCCGCGACCCCAACTACACAACACTCGTTCGATCAATGCTCTCGAATGACAACGCCTTCCACTTGTATCCAAAACTCTCCCTCCGTCGATGACGCTAGCTCGAATCATCCATTGGATTTAAAGATCACATTCCTCCTTCGATTTTCTAGTTGAAACCTTTAGCTAAAGATCTACGGATTTGAAGGAAATCGAGGGAAAAAATGGAAAGCTTTCGGCCGTTAGAAATATTTTTGGAGGCGGCCATGAAAAACCTTCCGAGGATTTACTGTAACGTGTTTATATAAACGTTTATTAATAATATTTTAATACTATTTCCAATTTAACAAGCTTTTTACAAACAAACTCCAAACAACACATGCCGCCTGGCATTTATAAGGTTTTACCCACATTCCGAACACAATGGAACATGTTTCGGAGGCTAATTTGATTGTATGTGGAAGATAGCTTTTCAAATCGATTTAAAATATTAAATTTTCGATTTTAGTTTCAGCGCGTTTCTCTCCCGTACGAACAAATGGTAACTCCAAACTCTACAGAATTTGAAATCCGATAATAATTAACTATTACGAATCCAATGGGACGGGTTTCATCGAATGCCGAGACTATGCCCTAGAAGGCTATTTAACTCATCGATTTATTCGAGCGATTTTCCAAATCGTCGAAATAATTTAAAATTTCACTTTTAAAACATTACTAACTTAACTATAAATCATATATAATTTATATTTACATTAGAAATCATTCTGATTCATTTTAAGTCAAAATCTGATTGTTTACATTATTACTATATTAAATTCCATTATTAAATTAATATAAAATTTCCAATATTAACTTATCGATTTTGGATTCCATCTAAAGGTCCAATATAAAATTCAAATCCAGCTAAACTTTAAATAAATTTTAGAAATCGTTTTCATATCCATTTATTTCTCAGATTTACAAATCATCCTAACTTCAAATATTAAATTATTATTATCTAAATCCAAATGAAATTGTCATATTTGAAATTATAACCAATCCTATTGATTCAACCAAAATCTTCGTATTTCAAATCAAATTAAAATCCACATTCACATTTAAAATAAATTGAATGTTCAAAATTAACGATCAAATTTCCGGGTCATTACATTCCTTCTCCCTTATAAAAATTTCGTCCTCGAAATTTGCTAGGGTAGGAAAAATGCTCCTAAACCCATTTACTTACCCAAAACCCACTTAATTAGAACTTACATCTACTTCTCAAAACCTTTTAGTTTAATCAAAAACTATTAGCTTCCATTTATAACTCAAAAACTTTTATTTATAACATCGTTCCAAAAATTAACATTTCTAGTTAATCCAAAATTTTCTAACTCCCAAAATTTTCGAATTTTTTTGACAATGCCTCCTTTGTATGGAGAGACCTTTACAATATCACAAATATGATAAATATATATACATCGACCCACACGGTCGGAAAACAAAATATATCACAATATTTTATCAATTCTTAACTTTATTGCGTAGGCGTACTCACATTAGCGTTATTAAGCACGCAGCTTATTATATATGAATTGATGCGCTCCAACTCTAACCGATTGCCTTCCATACCTGAACTTACTTAAACAAGGAAATAAGTTTCAAAAATCATGGAATTTTAACAACATTCCATTTATTTAACTAGCCAAATAATAAAACATGTTAACCATGTATTATAAGCAATCACAAGGTTTCAACTCTATTTTAGTTTCCTTCATAAATTCATATTTCATTTTATTCCCCTCGGAAGTATTTACCACCAAATTTACAACAACCGAACTCATATGCATATCAAATTGGTTTATATGCCTTACTGACATAAATTAACTTCTATTCAATTCCAAATTTATATGTATTGGCATCACATTTATGATTCGCTTCCAACTATATGCAAATGCATTTAATAAAATTTCAATCTATTCCAATTGATTCAAAAACCAATTTTATTCACTTCTTTTAATTCATTTACTTCATTTACGACAAAATGACTAATTTCTATTATTCAAGCAAATAATAATTTCTTAAGCTTATAACCATTTAAATTAATTCCAACTCAATTTTATATTAATTTCATTCCCTTCAGAATTATTCACAACCCAAACATTCTTATTCTCATTACATTATTGATCTAAATCCTTTCACTTGCATTTCATTATCTAAACAGTTTTATTCAAAACCATTTCAGAAAGCTCGACAACAACCATGTCTTCTTGCATCAATTCTATTTCCATTTTAATTCGATTCTCATCCCAATCAAATTTACCAACTTTTATTTAATTCTTATTAAAGTTATTCGCCACTTTCTTAGCTAATTTATTTATAAACCATTTAACAGAATTACTTCTAAGGTTAATTATTAGCACCCCAAATCACTGCTTAAGTGATAACTAGCTTAAAACTTAATTTCATTTCTAAATTCTATTCCAAGTTCATATTTGAAATTATCTTCAATTCATCTTTAATTTATTTACCTTTACATTAAATTAATTTCTTGTTATCAATTACTTAACCATTAAATTTTGGGTATGCTTTTCACTTTCCCAGCTTAATAAGTTATATAAACTTATGTATTCACAATTTCTTTAATTTCCACTTAATTTTATCCCCATTAAATATTATATATCATATAGTTACATTAATATTTCACCACTCATGTTTTATATTCAACTTACTAAAATCCAATTCACGCTCTATTTACTAACTAGTGCGTGGCCCGTGCTACGCACACGGGTAGTTTTCCGACTCATTATTATGAACATTTTTTCATGCAATGTTAAATTTTTTTCTCTATTTTTCCTCTCGTGCCTAAAATATAATTGTATTTTATTACATTGTTATATTACAGAAAAATTTAATAGGTAGACTTTATGTGTTTTATAGTTATTTTCCAATAAAGAATGTATAAGTTTAGATTGTTTGTTCATATAAAACAAAAGGTTAAAAGTTATGACTGTGATTTTGTTTCTCATTATTTGTGCAATATACATTAGGAATTCAAAAACGCCGTACTTTGGAGTAGATGGAGATGTTAGCATTGAAATTAAGTAGAACCATATAGCATATACGACAAAAAATTTGAAAGTATATTGTAAGACACAATGTTAAAGTTGATATTTAAGGTTGAATAATTGTTAGTTTGAAATGTATTTTCTAACTTAGTTGAAACGGCAGCGAGCATGTTGCTTCTGTGAATATAATTGCATTAGAGTTTACATTGCCAGACTGAATGGTAGTACCAAACTCAGTAGATGTAATATTTAATATTAACGCGAGTGAAAGGTACATGCATGTGATGCGAGTAAACGATCCAATAAGGACACGATCAACGTTATTTTCATTGATTGAAGCTAAGACAAATCTTTTATTTCCATGTGGTATCATCTTGCTATTTAGTTTTATATCTTTACCCAAAGCTGCATCTACCACAGTAGCTTAAGGAAACCGGAGGACACAAATCACATAAAAACAACCGTCACTGCAATTAATTTCAGTACAGTAGTCCCTATTAAGTGTATTTGCACTAAAGCAAAACAACGTAAATAGTAAAATAAAACATTCAAACCTAAACCAGTATAGAAATAAATTGATTTCAGAACATGCAAAAGAATTATTTTGTGTTATCATGCCTCTATCAGAAGGATATCCATGGAAAGCATAACCGCCGCATGCACGGCCACCCATTGGAACTAAGTTTGCCTTCCATTTAGCACATTTTCCAACTAAGGATCTCTCATTATTTCACACACTAAGCTTCTGTAACAACATTTACATAGTCATTTTAGCAATTGATGGTTTTCCTACAAAATCTGCAACATAATTAATGAGTAACCCAACAGTGATATTTACACAACTGTATACAGTTTGACCAGTTGTACACTTCTGCTTGAGATCAGTAAAAAAAAGATGGATTAATACCAATATAGTCACAAAAATAGTTGAATGCAACGGCAGTAGAAAATGAATTCATAAACACCTATGATGTTCTTCTATTCGATAACAAAACAGCAGAGCAAACCATTCTAAAATAGCAGTTTGGTATCAACATCGACCTATTTTTTGTAGGATACCATGTAAAATTAATAGCTTCCATGCTAATCACAGCTGCATAGTTGTTAGGATTCGCCTGCAAGATAAATATAGTTTCATTTTGTTTATTTACAATCAGAATTTCATATATTTGAAATGTTCTTACAATAAACATTAAGAAGAACCTGAAGGATATCAATAGCCAAATCAGGAGAAATGATCCCAGCACTGAACCACATGCCACCAAGATTATAACTCAAAATATTTCCTCTCATTTTGTAATGGTTCACAATCATAGCGGAGAGTGAAGGAGTCAGGTTAAACAAACTACAGTTCACTGCCAATATGCCTAGGGCGAATACGGCATTTCTCGAAAAGCTCATCTAGTGCTGCAAACATGGCAGTAGAAGCTTCTGCTATGCCTTCATTCATAGTGGAAGAAGGACTGGGGGCAAAGATTGATCTCGGTAGATAAGTTTCATCTTCGAGTCCAGATGAAGACAGTATACGTTGATGAAATGAGAGACTGTCTTCATCGAACTTGCCTGGTTGGCGTGCAAGTTCAATCAATTCTGATCTTGTTACGTGTAAAAAGTAGCAAGATCTTTATTCTCTGCCTTGGCGCAAAAATGAGTGCAAAATTTGTATAAACGGTGCTCTTTGCACATAATAAACTTTGCTAAAATACATTAGTGTTCTGAACCATAGATGTTTGATTCAATGTTCCAGAACGATGAGTGAATCCTACTTTAGTATTGCATCAGAATCTTTGTCCCCATCAACCACACTTGTAAAAGTAGCATAATCTTAGTATCACTGCAAGAAAATGTAAACCCAATGAATTGAATTATTACCTCATAAAGATTACCCTAATTGTCTAAGAAACCAAATACAAAATATGGAACGACTATCAAAAAAGTTTTATTTTAAAAATACTTATGTACTTTATTATTGATAAAGAATGGAAGGTACAAAAGCTAGCAGTGTAATTAACTTCCATGGGTAATAAACTTAAAGATAATGGATAGTTTGATCGAACAATACACAACCAACACATAAAGAGTATTGTTGTGCACAAATGTATCCACAGTATACGAATCATCAAAACTTTGTGGATCATCGTTAGCTGCGTTATCCCAATTTATAAATAATTAATGTCCAAATTTGGATGACCACAAAAGCAGTATATTCTACTCTATATTTCGTAGTTATATTAAAAAAATGCATATGTGATTTACTGTACCGATCAAGATCCTACTTTCCAAATTTTAAATAATCAAATCTCCAGCTTAATATTCTATTCAAAAGTTTGGATTTTATTATTTATCTAGATATGAACTTCTAACTTAACAAACCAATAAATAAATATCTTTTATTGTATTATAATACACATAATTTAAATTTAAAAAAAAAAACAGCAAACAATTTTCGAATGCGGATGTCTTCACATCCGCATCCTCATCCGTTTTTTTGGATATCGAATATTTATCCGTTATTCGGATATGGACGCAAACAGATTTCGGATTTTTTTGGATATCCATTGACAACCCTATGTGCGCTTGTTCTACAGTTGACCAATCGCTTGAAAGGAGTTTTACAGAGCATGCTGAAATATATCCTTACTTTAAAAATTCAGTCATTTCAATTAGAGTTTGATTGGTCCAGCTATATATGATTTAGGTCTTTGATAATATATAAAATTTCCATGTGACTGTAAAAGGCATAAAATATGTACTTATCAAGCTAATTTTCTGTTACTTCAGTTAGAATTTTATAGTTCCAACTACATACAATTCATGTTTTTGGTAATATGTCAAATGATCTAAAAATTAAAATCAAATCAATAATATTAAATGTCCATGGTAGAGTGGAACACAACCAACATGGGTATGTGATTGTTCTGAAAAAAATACCATGCAACACAATTGTAAGGTGTGTAATTCAATAGTTGTAGAAAAATTAACAACATATTGCTTGCATGCTCTTATGCTCTCTCGAACTTTCGTAGCGCCTTACTTTATATATGAGTCTAGACCAATTATCTTTCTTCCTTGCCTAACACAATATTGCAATTCAATTGGGCACAAACAAATTTCTTAAACTCTATCTACAATGCAATATAATTGTAATAATAAAAATGATATTAAAATATGCAATACAAAGTTTAGAAAATGGTACCTGATATTAGTTTAATTTTGAAATTCCATTATGTATTGACATGTGATTTTCACTACCTTCAGCTTGTGCAATTTTAGAATGACCACTTGCACCAAGTATATGATCTGCTATGTCTTAAGATGGAGTAAATGAGATTAAAATATAATAACATACAACTAAGAAAGGCTGCTAAAATTTTATCCATAAAAACCATGACTTACTCCTAGTAAGACATCTACTTATATATTATGTGATGACTTTTGAAACTCGATCCATCTTCTCTACAATTTGAGGGAAAAAAATCATGCAGTAGACCTAATTTTCAGTGGTAAGGGTGAAAATATCATATATTTCATGTGTTCAAATTTAACACATTAATATGAAGTGATGTGTCGTAGAGTAAAATTTATAGCCAACCTGTTCAAAAACAATAAAAAAATTGAGATATTTATATATAGTTATATAGTAGTTCAGCCAAATCTACTTTATACTCAAAACAAAATCATGTGCAGTATAAGTTATTCCAACGTTTTACAAACTATAGTTTCACTTCATGGTAAAGATTGAATGATGTAAATTTGTGGATTTTCAAGGAACAATATGGTTTTGGAGAGAGAAACCTAACTTTGAGTCACTTTCCTAAAACTCTGTATTAATAAATGAGTTGAGTTATGGGTTCAATAAATGAAACTAAGATTCGTTAGTGTAAATGTGTGGAGACGATTTTGGAATCAATCATAACTTTACAAACATACAAAGGAAAGTATCAACACTAATGATATTTTTAAGTGTTGTCACATGGCACATTATATATAATTTATACCTTCATTTCAACTTAATATATGCTCAAATGCATCTTAGTTGAGGATTCCTACGATACCTCTGTAAATGATCATTTTGAAGATGGCTTAATGGATAAATATGAACTAAAATAACATAAATATTAATCAAATAGTTTACTTACATTAACATAAGTAATTATTAATTAAGTAGTATAATGCTGGTGGGAAAGTAAGGCAAACATCAATATATTGGGTACAAATTAGTATGGGTACGTATTGAAAAATATAAATAAATTAGTAACATACAATATTAAAGCAACCACCAAGTCATGGCATATGAATATTTGAATTATCAAGGTCTAGTGTACCTTTATATACATCAACAAACAATCATTAATTGAGCCACAGATAATAAACATACTTAACGTCAACGGAGAATAAATTGGAATTTTATATTATAAGTTGGTTTTTGAATTTAAAAGAGACACGATATTAGCAACATGTAATAAAATTGAATATTATATACATAATATTGAACTTAGTTACGTTAAATCTAAATTCATAGTCCCAAAAATTTAATTCAAACATACACTGGGTAACCTTGTCCTATGAAACCTAATAATCACAAATTCCTTTTTTTCTTTTGATTAGTTCCTAAAATAATTGCACACTTCAATGCTTGAATAACCAAAAAATAAAGGACTAGGGCTGAAATTGTAAGTCAAAGAACAAAAACATGAAAGCCAATCTAGAGGCAAAAACATGGCCATAGAATAACCTACCAACAACATATATTTTGAGTAAATAGGAATAATACTAAGCGCCCATAAAAAAGAGTATTTGGACGTATTAGTAACATACAATATTAAAGTAACCACCAAGTCATGGCATATGAATATTTGAATTATCAAGGTCTAGTGTACCTTTATATACATCAACAAACAATCATTAATTGGGCCACAGATAATAAACATACTTAACGTCAACGGAAAATAAATTGGAGTTTTGTATTATAAGTAGGTTTCTGAATTTAAAAGAGACAGGACATTAGCAACATGTAATAAAATTGAATATTATATACATAACATTGAACTTAGTTAGATTAAATCTAAATTCATAGTCCCAAAACTTTAATTCAAACATACATTGGGTAACCTTGTCCTATGAAACCTAATAATCACAAATTCCATTTTTTGTTGATTAGTTCCTAAAATAATTACACACTTTAATACTTGAATAACAAAAAAAATGAAGGACCAGGTCTTAAATTGTAAGTCAAAGAAAAAAAACATAAAAGCCAATCCAGAGGCAAAAACATGGCCATAGAATAACCTACCTATAACATATATTTTGATTAACTAGGAATAATACTAACTACCCACATAAAAAGAGTATTTGGACGTAATTAAGATAACATGTGCATAAATTTAAAATAAGTTAGAGGCCATGCGAAGATGATAATAGCGGCTGAGCAAAAAATGTATGGGTAAACATATAGTTTGAGATGGTGTAGATTTGATTGTTGGAGAGAGAAGGAATACGCTAAAATGTCGGACTGATTAAGTCATAAAGAATTGCATGTCTGTAAATATTTTTCTTTGATGTATAATGCAGAATGCCAAGTACGTTGGACATTCAAACTTGGGGAAATATTTCATTTACTGTAATAGCAAAAATGATTCAAATAAATTTTCAAAATAACTGTTTTAAAAATGAATCATTTTGAATGAACAGAAATGTTAGTGCATAATCTGGTTATAGGTGAACATAGTGTTAACTTTAACAAAAGCAAAATTTGAGTGGGATGCATAGTGTTATTAAACCTTGATGAAAAAACATATGGTTGTAAAAGAATATACATGTCTGTAATTTTTGACTGGTAAAGAACCTTCTAAATAATCGTAAAGTAATAGTTGCAAACAAAATCCAAATTATGAAGAGGTAATGCATGGATAATCTATAATCGGATTTGGGAAAAAAAATAGATAGGCTGAGATTATGGTCTGATTATCTGCATAAAATTTCAACCTTTACGATTGAGTAATATGGACATTCTCCATATAGTTTAAAATTAGAAAAAACAATCGAATTGCATGTTACTTGTGAAAAATTAAATCATGAAAATAACAATAATTAAACTTACCATGTTTTCTTGTAGTCCATGTATCCACTGCTTGCATTTGCTGTTTGCGTGAAAAACCCTCTATTTTGTAGTGGGTTCCTACAATTCAAGAATATGTAATCAACACCCAAATGTCAAAATTAGTTATTTTTTTGCATAAAAGATAGAGTAAAAACAGAAGTTTTGTACTAAATATTAGAGATATCTTCAAATAAAAGAAAGGACATCAAATTCATACATCAATTCAGCGAATGAACCAAAGTGAAGATCCATCTTGAAATCCATAGGTCCGATGACTATTTGAAGAAAGTTGTAGCTCTGTAGAAGGGATCCAAAGAATGACGATGGATGAATTGCTGTTTTCATGAAAACCCCTCTATTTTGGAGTGCGTTCTTATAGTTCGAGAATCTGTAATGAACAAACAAATGTCGAAATCAGTTTTTCTTCTACATAAAGGATAGAATAAAAACAGAAGTTTAGAAAGGACGTCAAATTCATACATCAATTCGTCCGATGAACCAAAGCGAAGATCCACCTTCAAATCTGTAGATCTGCTGGCTATTTGATGAAAGTTGAGGCTGTGTGGTAGGGATTCGAAGAATTACGATGGATGAAGAGGGAAATTAAAAGACTGAGAGGGAGGAAAATGAATGTAGGGAAGATTAAAGGCATAGGGTGGAGAGAATGAAGGAGCGGTTGGAGAAACGGACGAAAGAAAAGAGTGGGGTGAAACTTTCCAGGAAATGAACCTGTTACGATGCAAATTTTGTATATGGGACACGTGTCGTGATGATAAGTGTTTTGTTTCTATTTTCCTATTTAAGTAATAGATTCAAAATTTTACTTTCCCAATTCTTTTATCTTGTTACGAAACCATTTTCATCCAGGTTTATTATTTTATCTCTCAATTTATAAGTCCAAAAACTTGTTTATTTAAAATCTTATATCCATAATTCTGGATTATTTATTTCACTTAAGGACTTAAGTGTCTTCATCCCATTCAATAATCGTAACTTATAAAATTATCCCCACCAGAGGTAAGGTTATCCCATTCTAATGAGTAATTTCCCCACTATAGGTAAGGTTATCGCCAACCTAAGCTCTGATACCACTGTAACGACCCGCCCTTCTCGACCCTCGAAAATCGACACAAACACTCCACTTGTATAATATGCCGACGATGGAGTGTCGAAAAAGACAGATTGCTGAGGAAAAGAAAGAAGGAGGTAGAAGAAGAGAAAACAAAAGAACATCAGAATCTCACAATCGTAGCGGAATAAAATATAATAGATAATAACTGATCTTTACATAAAAATAAACTATATCTTTTTTATACATTACGTCAGAGTACATCACAATCAGAACAATTACTGGACGGTTATATTAACCTGTCCTCACAAAAACTAACTATACAGCTTATACTATGCAGTGGAATATACTTCAAGTACGTTTGATATTGTGACGACCCGGAATTATTAAGCATTTGTAATCGAAATATTTAATTGATTTTAAATATTTAAAGGTTAACTATTAACTTACATTACGAATATCATAATTATATTTGACAATTAAACTGTTGAATTAAATAATTTGAATTGGATATGCCTGTCAAAATATAATTTGAAGGCTTATAAAATTTATATTGATAACATTGAATATAATATAAGGGTTAAAATTAAATCTAACACTGAATTGTTCATTTTTGAGATTCTATCGTTTTAAATTGAATTTAAAAATAGTCTTCCGAGGCACAGTCTCGGAATTCGACGAAACCAGTTTCATTGGATCCGTAATATTTAATTATTATCGGATTTCAATTTTCGTACTGTTTGGAGTTGTTGTTTGAGCATACGACATATAGACGCGCTTAAATCTATATCGAAAATTCGGGTCGATTAAATTTAAGCTTGGATCAAATTTAGACATTGTTTAAACAATCAAATCCTTTCACGTCCTTCCTTTCTTTCCTTTTCAGTTTAAAAATTTCGGCGATAAGATCGTGCAATGCACACTACCTTTGGCTTACCAAACACGATTCTTCATCCTTCTTCGAGAAGCCAAAATCGATCCCTTTTATGTTCGCAAACCCCCATTCTCTTAGAACCGAAAGAAATATTAGGAAATTTTAATAATGGTCGCTCCTTGTTTTTCTTCCTTCAATTTAAATTGAGACATAACCGAACAAATCTCCTCCAAATCAAAATCAACGAAACCCAATAATGGCAGCTTCATCCCAAAACAATCGCGACTTGATTTTTTTCATTCCTCCTTTCAGTTCGAAGGCGAGGCCGAGTTCTTCGTTCTAAAACAAAAAAAAGGGTTTTCGAGAATCAAATTCATAGCCGCGCCCACGACCTTCGTCAAATCGAGTTTGCCCTTTTCAATATTCGAATCGCGACCACTTCGCGAGGAGCTCAAGTACGGGCTGTGGCAGCGCGTTCTCGACTGGAAGGTTAACACTCAGCGGTGATTGTTGAACTCGGGTTGTAGGAGCATAGCCTGGAACGCACGGCATGGCACACGCGTACGCGCGATGGTGGGCGGCTAATTCTGGAGGAGGTGCGGCGGCGTTGTTGGCTCGAGTTCGGTGCGTTGTTGAGCAGTATAGTTGGTGAGGCTGTTTTCGACAAGGAGAAGTGGACGAGTGGCCTTAGCAGTGATTTTGAGCTGGGGTTTTCCTATTGTTGCTACAAGGTAGTCTCTGTTCGATTCTCTTTTTTTATAGTTAATTTTGTGTAAAATATATGTATATTACAGTAAGATAAGTTCTGGGCAATTCCAATAATAAAAATGTATGAGGATTTAAGGTTAATCTGGAATAGGATTTGGAAATTTAATAAGCGAATAAACTTATAATCTAATACTTATAAAATGATAAACTAGGATTATTTATTGGGTCACGGCCTGAGAATTTATAAATTTATATTTAAGGCGGCGGAAACTCCATTTGAAATGAGTTAACAATCTAGTTGGGTCGTCAAAATTTATTTTGATCTAGACCTGTCACTTGTAAGTGTAACACCCTGTTATAAATTTATTATCAGTTTAAAAATATATTATTAGTAAATTAAATTATTGGATAATTAAATTTATTTAAGAAAATGAATTGTTCAGTTAATTCAAGTATAATAAACCATAATGTTTATTCAAGGTTAAAAATCGAGAAACCAAGGGAATATTGAAGTGAATGGAAAATGCAACATCAAAGGTGAGCTAATCTCACTCAGTTAATTTAAATTTAAATTTAAATGAATATTTTGGATGGATGAATTGATTGATGTGCTGTATAGTATAGTATATATTTGAAATTGGTATTATATATTGTACTAACATTTGTGGATGCAGGGAAACAGGTTGGAGGGATCCAACTGAATTCCTCAAATTTATTTAGATCATTTAATATTCCGTGTTATAAATATTTGATATACAGTGATGATTTTATTGGTAATTGAAATATTGGATGGTATGGTTGAATTGAATATGTCAATGTAATGAGTTATCAAAATCTATAGAATTGGATTTGTGAAAAGAAATAAAAGAATAAAATTTTAAGTAAAATAAATTCTCGGGAATTTGAATAAATTTAATAATGAATTGAAAAATAAAATAAAGTAAAAGCAATTTCAAAATTCTAATAAATATGGAAAAAGAGTGAATTTTGAATTAACAGGGGAAT
This sequence comes from Allium cepa, assembly GCA_030765085.1. Taxonomy (NCBI): domain Eukaryota; kingdom Viridiplantae; phylum Streptophyta; class Magnoliopsida; order Asparagales; family Amaryllidaceae; genus Allium; species Allium cepa. The sequence goes on along the minus strand of CM060938.1, from coordinate 711,400,901 downwards.
AAATTTTAAACTAAAGCGATGTTAGTTTAAAGATTAAAGAAGTCATTCTTAAATTAAGGGTTAAATTTAATCAAAGGATAAGAAGGAATTTTGGAAATTTGAAATTGGTATTTTTGAAAGGTTTTTAACTCATAATAAAGAAGTAAAAAATATTAAAGTTAATGGAATTTAAAATAAATAAAGTAAGTGAAGGAATTTATTTTAAGGTGAAGTAAATTAGAAGTTAATTGTAAATTTTATTTAAGTGTCTGGAATTGAAATCAAAGAAAAGTGAGATCTTGAATTTTATAATCTGGGTTTATAAAGGTGAAGTGGATTTGGAAGTATAAATCCAAGGTGTGAATTTATTAAAGAAATGGTAAATTTGTTTAAAAATAAATGGAGATTTATTTTTAAAGGATGTAAAAGAGAAGAATATTTCTCGGGATAGCCAAGTATGGTTTTCAAAGCAATTTTAAATATAAGTAAAAGTTTTAACAATGGTTTTAAAAAGCATGTTTAGAAATTTTTTTATCTCTAATGTTTAACTTTTAAAGCAAGTGTTTTCAAATCTATTAATGTAGTAATTATATAAAGGTGACTTGGTATTATGTGTTGAAAGGAAAATCAGTTTACATTTTATAAAGTGGTTTTATTTAAAATATTCTTAATGTATATATATTTTAATAAAGTATTAGAGTATTTTTGAGTTTAAAGTTATAAAGTATGTTCTATAATAAAGTGCTTTTAAAATTTATTTTAAAATCTAAAAGTATTTTGAACTTGGTGTCCCAAAGGAAATAAATATCAGAGTAATGTATTCCGTGAGCGAAAACTGGGTTGGAACTTTTTAAAAGGGTTGAAAATCTAAAATATATCTTGTAAAGATAATTTGAGATAAATAAATAATTTGGGAAATTATTTATTGGTTGATGGTTGTTTGTAATTATTAATTGATAGTTAAATCACCGACTATCAATATTGGACAAATACGTTGATCGTTTCGAAGAGACCGGGATCGAGATGTATTTCTCGAAAACCACTTCGATCCGGTTTGCACGATTCGTGAAAATGATTTTGGATTCGAAAATGGAGCAGTGAAGTGCAATGGCTAATCGCTACTAATCCTGAGGATATTTTCAAATGGATGTAGTAGGAATAGTGCCTTGGATTCCGTTCGAACCCGGGACGGACTTGTATGGATAAATGCTTGTGAAACATCGTCAGGTAGACGATGGGCATTCTAAGGAATATATTCTAAAAAGGTAACGCTTAGCCTCAAGCCTCATCAAATGGGAATGGCTGAAAATCAGGGGATATGCAGCAAGGCTTCGTGGGTAGCCCCCACTGGAGGGTGAGTTCATCCCTGTCTAGATGTCCCTTTATTTCGGCTTAGTTGGCGGTTGCTGATCCCAACCGCGAGATGATCTTGCTCGGGACTGTCCAGTAAGGGATGGTTCCGGTCTTGTGTTGCAGGGGAGTTAGGGTGGCTCCTCGGTACGCTGATCTAGACCAGGTACTGTGACAGGTGGTACCCCAGTGCCTAGCCATTAGTTGGAATCCATTTTCCCTACGCGCCCGTAGGGTTTTGATTGTGCCCAACTATTGCTGAAACGTGAGATGCAAGCATTTCAGCTAGATTCTATTTTACTTTCTATAGACACAATTATAATATCAGAGGACTTTAATAAAAATGTTTTACCTATCTTAAGGTAAAAACCCGACATGTTTATTTGTGGCGTGGTCTTACGAGATGCTTTTGTTTTCAAAGGATTTTTGAAACTTTAATAACCAATTGGGTGTGATTTTCTCACGCTGGTATTTTAGACTGACTCGGTTGTTATTTAACTGTAATGCTCGGGTCAGACCGAGTATTATAGGATACAGGATATGATGTTGTGGAGCTCAGAAGACGAGCTGGATGACGATACGTACTTCGGTACTTGTTTATATATATATACATACATACATATACATATACATATATATATATATATATTCCGTTGTGTTGAGTTGCTGTGTATCCATTTGTATGTTGTTGATGTTTAGCTGTGATTGATGTACTCTGATGATGTAATATACAAATGGCTATATTTGATTTTTGAGTAAAGATCATTTATTATCTATTATATTTTATCCCGCTGCGATGGTAAGATTCTGTTGTAGTTTTCTATTCTCTTCTTCTACCTCTTGTTCTTTAACCCAAATGGTTCATATTTCTGTGCAACTTGAGTTGATTGTTGTAGAATAGTGTTGGCTCAAGGGGTATGGATTTGCGGGCTGTTACACTTGGTATCAGAGCCTAGGTTGGTGATAACCTTGGCTCTGGTGGGAATTACTCATTTAAAATAGAGTCCGACGTACTCTATAATGAGTTTGAGCGTATTAATAAATATGAGCGCGTATTTGTTAGTGAATATAAATTGTTTTAATATTGTGTTGATTGGTTTATTGAGTGGCATATGAACCTTCGTCGGCACAGTCTGGACAACTATATCGAAGGGGTTTCTAAACACTTGAATAGAACAATCGGCACAACATTGTTTTTATATGTGGGTGAATGAAATAATTTTACCCGAAATATATTTTTGATATAAAGAAAGTTTTTTGTAAACTATTTTAGCTAACACATGGTTGCTTGGATGTTAGAAATGATAATATTAAATTATTATCATCATTGTGTGAAAATTTAACTAGAAATTGAAATATAACTAAAAGTTTAAAGAAAATAAATTCATTATAAAATGAAATTTATTAATATGAATTATAAATGTAATTTTTGAATTGAAATACAATCAAATGGAAATTTGTATAAGCATAAACTGTACAAATGAATTATAGTTAAAATTTATTTAAGCAGGATTTGGAAATTTAAAATCCCAGAGACTTTGGAAGTGGTTATCAAAGTATTTGAAGATATAAAAGTAGCATTATTGTTTCAAAAGGTATTTCTGAAAGGAAATTCGTTTTAAAAGGGATTTTGAAAGTGAAATAGCATCGAAATCACTTGGATTATTGGAAAATAATTCTGATGATGACGGCCGCATCATCAGTATTCATTTTCGAATTCCTGAGTGACAGATTGCTGCCAAAGAAATAAATTTGTTCAGAAAAGCTTGTTGTTTTGAAAATTTCAAAGGAAATTTGTTGGGAATAAAACCAGGATTGGTTTAAATTTTTGAGAAGTGTAATTTTGAGATAATGGTAATTTCAAAATGATTTGAAACCAAAGCCGGGTGTTTGAAAATCCTGATGAGACAGGTTGTAAGCTTATAAATTGAGATGATTTTTAAATCAGGAAGAAATTTAAGCTTTGAATATTGGGATGTAAATTTAAAGTGAAAAGTTAAAAATGAAATTAACTTGAATTGGGAAATAAAAATTTAACTGAATTGGAATAAAAATTAAATTGAGTTATTGGAATGGAATTAGATTCTTACTTTAATAAATGGAAGTAAGTTGGATAAGAAATAGGTTGGATAAGAATTGAATTGGAATAAATAAACTAGAATAACTTGTAATAGAATTAAAAATCCATGGAAATAAAATATGCTTAAGTTAAAAATAAGTGTAAATTTCGAGTTAAAAATAAAAGATGAATTTATTCAAATCTAGAATGAATGAAATGTGTAAAATAATATGTTGTGACTTATAAAATTGAAAAGAGTGAGTTAGAAAACCCAAAATTTACATTGTTTGGGGTTATGGAAATAAAACAAAGATCCAAACTTGAATTTATAAAATAAATTGGACTTAAGAAAATTAAATGAAGAGATTTTGAGATTTAAAATCAAGTATTGAATTATAAATAGGGAAAGAACTAATTAGATAACAAATTAGATAATGAAATATGTAATGGAAACCTATTGTAGTTGAATAGAAATTGCATTGTGAGTTAATAAAATTGGATGATAATATAAAAGTGAATGGAGGAATCAGAACTAGAGCTATTAACTAAAATTCGACTTGAAGTGTTAACAAATTAGATATAATTGAAATGTATCGAATAAAAATGAAATTTATATTAAAACAGAAATGATATGAATTGCAAATAAAATCCAACTAAGTGGAAATAAATTGGAAAAAAGGGTCATGTAATCAATTAAATGAGTTGAATCTGGAAGATTAAATTTTATAATAACTAATCAAAAGAAATTGTAGTTTGAAATGATATTTGATTGTGATAGAGTTAAGTTGAATAGAAAAGAAAATTTACTTGTAAAATGAAAATGAGCTTAAGTATAAAATTTGAATAAACTGAAGTAAATTGACTTAAGCTGAATAGATGGAAGAGAGTTGAATTGAATTCAACTTAAAACTAAGTTTAATGATATTGGGTTGGATTTAAAACAAGTGAAAATAAATTTAAATCGAAATAGAGTTTGGTGGGTTATAAATAATATTTAAGGAAATGTAAATTCAAAGGGGATTGAGTGGATAAACTGATTATATTGAATAAATAAATGGATGGGATAAACAAGAATCAAATGAAGTATGGTTTAAATAAGTTGAGAAATGGTTGTTGAATGAAATAGCTTGGACTGTCTTCGAGCTAAATAAAATAGTTCGGAATAAACAATTTTGGAATGAATTGTAAGTGAACGGATTGTGAATAAATCCGAAATGGAATAGAATTAAGAGTAAGTTGAGTTGGAGTCAATTTAAATTGATTATAAAACTCAAGTGCTTATTTATTTATATAGATCTCGTTAAATTGTAAAGAATAAATTGCCATTTGATGTAAATGGAAGTAATTAAAATTCTATGAATTGATAGGAGTAAAATAAATTGATTTTGAGAACAACTGAATTAAATATGAGTTCGTTTTGCTTAAAAATAAATTAAATGTAAGCGATTGAGTTTTAAACCATCCAAATTGATGAAGTTGTATACGAATGGATTGAAAACCATTCAAATTGAGTGAAAATGGATACGAATAAGTTGAAACGGTTGAATTAGCATGGAAGCTATATAAATTGCTTACGAAAAAATGTTGGGTGTGCATTTCTTTAGAATTCATATGTTTTAACCATTGCAACTAAGTGAAAAATAGTTAAACTGCATATATTTGGCACTTACATGTTTAAATTGAGTAAGTACAGGTAATTGGAAGCCGTGTGGCTTGATTTGGCTATGTTATTTGCTAAAAATAATAAGCCGCTTGCTTAAAATGCTAAATAAGGTACGCCTACGCAATAAAAATAGGAAATGTGAACTGTTTTTGGTTTTTCCGACCCGGGTGGGTCGATGTATATATATTTATCTCTTTTGTCAAATTGCAAAAGCTCCTCCGTACAAAGGGGACTCTTTCAAAAATTTTCAGAAATTTTAGGAGTTAGAAAATTTTCGAAAATTTTGTTAACGATAAACCAATCAAATGGGAAGTTGTAATAAATTAGTAAATGAAGCTAATTGAAATGACATAAATTAGTTATAAATGAAAAATAAAATTAAACGTTCAAAGTTGAAAATAAATAAAATTCATATGTAATGTGGAAATCAATTTGAATAGAAATAGATATTAACTAAAGTGGTAAAGTGAAAACAAACAAAGAAGCATATAGAATGCAACTTAAGTAAGGAATGATGAATTCTTAATTGGAGATTGATATTACAAATATATTCCAAGTTGATATTTGAATGAGTAAATAATTGACACTTGTAAGGAAGTCGATAAAATGTTTTTGGAATATTGTGATTGGAAATTAGTGCTAAGCAGGATATGCAGGTATTATAAAGGGAAAAGAAAGTTGAATTTGATTTCAAAGAATAAAATTTGAAAATGCTCGACTAAAAAGGTATGTATTTAAATTTGGTGTGAAATTTGATTGGGTTTTTGGATTGAGCCACTTGGCGTTTTGTTTGCTTTTTGGATTTGGGAGGCCGTAGAGCCATTTTGTAGTTGTACCAAGTCAGCCGCGCGAAGGAGACGCTGGCGAAATTTTTCGGAAATTTACAGAGTTAGAAAATTTTTGAGAAAATTTTGATAGTTCAAAATTGGTTTTAAAATTAAAACTTGAATGTTTGGGCAAATAAGATTGTTTGCAAACTATGAAAGGTTTTGCGAAGTTAGTAAGAATGATAGTGGGTCTATAATAAAAGATATGTGGCAAGTTAATTAAACTGTTTGGTCTTAAGGAAAATAGTAAACGGGTATTGCACCATTCTTCCTAGCTAGTAATTTCGGGGACGAAATTCTTTTAAGGGGGGAGGAATGTGACGACCCGGAATTTTTAAGCATTTGTAATCGGAATATTTAATTGATTTTAAATATTTAAAGGTTAATTATTAACTTACATTACGAATATCATAATTTATTTGACAATTAAACTGTTGAATTAAATAATTTGAATTGGATAAGCCTGTTAAAATATAATTTGAAGGCTTATAAAATTTATATTGATAACATTGAATATAATATAAGGGTTAAAATTAAATCTAACACTGAATTGTTCAGTTTTGAAATTTTATCGTTTTAAATTGAATTTAAAAATAGTCTTCCGAGGAACAGTCTCGGAATTCGACGAAACCAGTATTGGATCCGTAATATTGAATTATTATCGGATTTCAATTTTCGTACTGTTTGGAGTTGTTTTGTGAGCATACGACATATAGACGCGCTTAAATCTATATAGAAAATTCGGGTCGATTTAAATTTAAGCTTGGATCAAATTTAGACATTGTTTAAACAGTCAAATCCTTTCACGTCCTTCCTTTCTTTCCTTTTCAGTTTAAAAATTTCGGCGATAAGATCGTGCAAAGCACACTACCTTTGGCTTACCAAACACGATTCTTCATCCTTCTTCGAGAAGACAAAATCGAGCCCTTTTATGTTCGCAAACCCCCATTCTCTTAGAACCGAACGAAATATCAGGAAATTTTAATAATGGTCGCTCCTTGTTTTTCTTCCTTCAATTTAAATTGAGACATAACTGAACAAGTCTCCTCCAAATCAAAATCAATGAAACCCAATAATGGCAGCTTCATCCCAAAACAATCGCGACTTGATTGTTTTCATTCCTCCTTTCAGTTCGAAGGTGAGGCCGAGTTCTTCGTTCTAAAATGAAAAAAGGGTTTTGGAGAATCAAATTCATAGCCATGCCGTCGGCCTTCGTCAAATCGAGTTTGCCCTTTTCAATATTCGAATCGCGACCACTTCGCGAGGAGCTCGAGTACGGGCTGTGGCAGCGCGTTCGCGACTGGGAGGTCAACACTCGGCGGTGATTGTTGAACTCGTGTTGTAGGAGCATAGCCTGGAACGCACGGCGTGGTGCACGCGTACGCGCGATGGTGGGCGGCTCATTCTGGAGGAGGTGCGGCGGCGTTGTTGGCTCGAGTTCGGTGCGTTGTTGAGCAGTATAGTTGGTGAGGCTGTTTTCGACAAGGAGAGGTGGACGAGTGGCCTTAGCAGTGATTTTGAGCTGGGGTTTTCCTATTGTTGCTATGAGGTAGTCTCTTTTCGATTCTCTTTTTTTTATAGTTAATTTTGTGTAAAACATATGTATATTACAGTAAGATAAGTTCTGGGCAATTCCAATAAAAAAATGTATGAGGATTTAAGGTTAATCTGGAATAGGATTTGGAAATTTAATAAGCGAATAAACTGATAATCTAATAATTATAAAATGATAAACTAGGATTATTTATTGGGTCACGGCCTGAGAATTTATAAATTTATATTTAAGGCTGTGGAAACTCCAGTTGAAATGAGCTAATAATCTAGTTGCGTCGTCAAAATTTATTTTGATCTAGACCTGTCACTTGTAAGTGTGACACCCTGTTATAAATTTATTATCAGTTTAAAAATATATTATTAGTAAATTAAATTACTGGATAATTAAATTTATTTAAGAAAATGAATTGTTCGGTTAATTCAAGTATAATAAACCATAATGTTTATTCAAGGTTAAAAATCGAGAAACCAAGGGAATATTGAAGTGAATGGCAAATGCAACATCAAAGGTGAGTTAATCTCATTCAGTTAATTTAAATTTAAATTTAAATGAATGTTTTGAATGGATGAATTGATTGATGTGCTGTATAGTATAGTATATATTTGAAATTGGTATTATATATTGTACTAACATTTGTGGATGCAGGGAAACAGGTTGGAGGGATCCAACTGGATTCCTCAAATTTATTTAGATCATTTAATATTCTGTGTTATAAATATTTGATATCCTGCGATGATTTTATTGGTAATTGAAATATTGGATGGTATGGTTGAATTGAATATCTCAATGTAATGAGTTATCAAAATCTATAGAATTGGATTTGTGAAAAGAAATAAAAGAACAAAATTTTAAGTAAAATAAATTCTCGGGAATTTGAATAAATTTAATAATGAATTGAAAAATAAAATAAAGTAAAAGAAAATTTAAAATTCTAATAAATATGGAAAAAGAAGGAATTTTGAATTAACAGGGGAATAAATTTTAAACTAAAGTGATGTTAGTTTAAAGATTAAAGAAGTCATTTTTAAATTAAGGGTTAAATTTAATCAGAGGATAAGAAGGAATTTTGGAAATTTGAAATTGGTATTTTTGAAAGGGTTTTAACTCATAATAAAGAAGTAAAAATCTTAAAGTTAATGGAATTTAAAATAAATAAAGTAAGTGAAGGAATTTATTTCAAGGTGAAGTAAATTAGAAGTTAATTGTAAATTTTATTTAAGTGTTTGGAATTGAAATTAAAGAAAAGTGAGATCTTGAATTTTATAATCTGGGTTTGTAAAGGTGAAGTGGATTTGGAAGTATAAATCCAAGGTGTGAATTTACTAAAGAAATGGTAAATTTGTTTAAAAATAAATGGAGATTTATTTTTAAAGGATGTGAAAGAGAAGAATATTTCTCGGGATAGCCAAGTATGGTTTTCAAAGCAATTTTAAATATAAGTAAAAGTTTTAACAATGGTTTTAAAAAGCATGTTTATAAAATTTATTATCTCTAATGTTTAACTTTTAAAGCAAGTGTTTTCAAATCTATTAATGTAGTAATTATTTAAAGGTGACTTGGTATTATGTGTTGAAAGGCAAATTAGTTTACATTTTATAAAGTTGTTTTATTTAAAATATTCTTAATGTATATATATTTTAATAAAGTATTAGAGTAGTTTTGAGTTTAAAGTTATAAAGTATGTTCTATAATAAAGTGCTTTTAAAATTTATTTTAAAATCTAAAGTATTTTGAACTTGGTGTCCCAAAGGAAATAAATATCAGGGTAATGTATTCCGTGAGCGAAAACTGGGTTGGAACTGTTTTAAAAAGGGTTGAAAATCTAAAATATATCTTGTAAAGATATTTTGAGATAAATAAATAATTTGGGAAATTATTTATTGGTTGATGGTTGTTTGTAATTATTAATTGATAGTTATATCGCCGACTATCAATATTGGACAAATACGTTGATCGTTTCGAAGAGACCGGGATCGAGGTGTATTTCTCGAAAACCACTTCGATCCGGTTTGCACGATTCGTGAAAACGATTTTGGATTCAAAGATGGAGCAGTGAAGTGCAAGGGCTAATCGCTACTAATCCTGAGGATATTTTCGAATGGATGTAGTAGGAATAGTGCCTTCGGTTCCGTTCGAACCCGGGACGGACTTGTATAGATGAATGCGTACGAAACATCGTCAGGTGAGCGATGGGCATTCTAAGGAATATATTCTAAAAAGGTAACGCTTAGCCTCAAGCCTCATCAAATGGGAATGGCTGAAAATCAGGGGAAATGCAGCAAGGCTTCGTGGGTAGCCCCCACTGGAGGGTGAGGTCATCCCTGTCTAGATGTCCCTTTATTTCGGCTTAGTGGGCGGTTGCTGATCCCAACCGCGGGGTGATCTTGCTCGGGACTGTCCAGTAAGGGATGGTTCCGGTCTTGTGTTGCAGGGAGTTAGGGTGGCTCCTCGGTACGCTGATCTAGACCAGGTACTGTGACAGGTGGTACCCCAGTGCCTAGCCATTAGTTGGAATCCATTTTCCCTACGCGCCCGTACGGTTTTGATTGTGCCTAACTATTGCTGAAACGTGAGATGCAAGCATTTCAGCTAGATTTTATTTTACTTTCTATAGACACTATTATAATATCAGAGGACTTTAATAAAAATGTTTTAGCTGTCGTAAGGTAAAAACCCGACATTTTTATTTGTGGATTGGTCTTACGAGATGCTTTTGTTTTCAAAGGATTTTTGAAACTTTAATAATCAATTGGGTGTGATTTTCTCACGCTGGTATTCCAGACTGACTCGGGTGTTATTTAACTGTAATGCTCGGGTCAGACCGAGTATTATAGGATACAAGATATGATGTTGTGGAGCTCAGAAGACGAGCTGGATGACGATACGTACTTCCGTACTTGTTTATATATATATTTTTTCCGCTGTGTTGAGTTGCTGTGTATCCATTTGTATGTTGTTGATGTTGAGCTATGACTGATGTACTCTGATGATGTAATATAAAAATGGCTATATTTGATTTTTGAGTAAAGATCATTTATTATCTATTATATTTTATCCTGCTGCGATGGTAAGATTCTGTTGTTGTTTTCTATTCTCTTCTTCTATCTCCTCTTCTTTAACCCAAATGGTTCGTATTTCTGTGCAACTTGAGTTGATTGTTGTAGAATAGTGTTGACTCAATGGGTACGGATTTGCGGGCTGTTACAGATATGTCTCGCCATCCGACTTGTCACTTGAGCTCCACAGCATCATATCCTGGATTTATAATACTCGGTCTGACCTGAGCATTATAATAAAATAACACCCGAGTCAGTCTAGAAACCAGCGTATGAAAATACACTGAGCTTAATTATTAGAGTTTCAAAAAACTTTGAAAACAAAGGTATCTCGTAAGACCACGCCACAAATAAACATGTCCCTTACGATAACCAAAACATTTCTTATAAATCCTCGATATTATAATAGTGTCTAAGTACAAATACTTATTCAAATAGCTGAAATTATTACATTAATTAAATTCCAGCAATACTAGCCACAAAGTGGGTTCTACAATCAAAACCTTAAAGGCACGTAGGGAGAATGGATTTCCAATTAATGACTAGGCACTGGGGTACCACCTATCATGGTACCTGGTCTAGATCAGCATACCGAGGACGCCTCTGTTCCTCTGCAACACAAGACCGGACTACCCCTTACTGGATAGCCTGAGTAAGATCACCACACGGTTGGGATCATCAACCTCCACACATCTGAACAAAAAGGGTCTTCTAGACAGGGATGACCTTGCCCTAATTGGGTGCTACCCACTTAGCCTTGCTCCATAACCCCTGATTTTCAGTCATTCCCGGTTGATGAGGTATGAGGCTCCGCATTACCTTTTTAGAACATTTTCACTTAGAATGCTCACTGTCCTCCTGACGATGTTCTAAAAGCATTCATCCATACAAGTCCGTTCCGGATTCGAACGAAACCGAAGGCACTATCCTGCTACATCCATTTTGGAATCACCCTCGAGAATAGTAGCGATTAGCCCTTGTACTTCACCGCTCCATCTTCGGTTCCATGCTCTTGTCTTCATCACGAAAACGAACTCGTTGGATCGGAGTGGTTTTCGGATCTCAAATCCGATCCCGGTCTCTTCGAAACAACATTTGCTATTTACCGGTAAACTCAACCCCAGTTCTTTAGGAACACTCAGACAAGAATAAGATTGGAGTTCACCTCATAACCGTTGGTGGACGAATGCCCTTATAAATGTCCTAGAAGAACGAATGAGTTTATACGTACAGTATGGCACCTCAAACGGTAACTGTACCATATAATTCTCATACCTCTTCTATATACTCCAAACTTATATTTGGGTCCAAATTTGATAGCCGGTTATTTAACTATCATATAAACAACCAACTCAACCAAATTATTTTATATACACTAGAAAACTTCAAGTCTTATAAAAATTAGAATTAAAAAGTTTAAATCACTTTACTCAAAAGTTTATATAATTAAAATATTTTAAATAAAACTACTTAAAACACTTTATTCAAAATGGTAGTTATGAAAATCTATAAATTTTCCAGATACAACTTAAGCCAAAACTACTTTTTTTTTTAAAATAAAGCTACTATCTAGAATATAACTATTTAATAATTTATTTTTAATTATAATGCCAATTTAATCCTTTTAAAATCATTACTACTATGACTAACTACATAAATATTCACTTGAAAATTTTTAAAACAATTTAAGACAACCATTTCTCCAAAACATTCTTTTTAAAACCAACTTTAAAACTTTAATTTATACTTAAAAGCTACATTGAAAACATGCTTGGTTTTCCAGAAAATACACTTCCATTTCAATATAACCCATATAATCCTTTATAAATCCTGCTCAATTTATCCCAATTTAATTTATGTCCCAATCCCGTAAATTCTTTCAACACTTTAAAAATAAAATCACTTTTATTTTTAAAACACATTCCCATCTCCTTATAATCATTTTCAAAAATATATACTTAAAGTATTTAAATAAGGCTACTAAAATTACTTAAATAAAATAATCTTAAGAAATTCTATAAGAGTTTCTATGTAAAACTTAAACCAAAATTTCCTTTTAAAATATAGTTATTATATCAAATATTTAGGTTAAAATTCCTTTTAAAATCGTATACTAATTTACCTTTAAAAATAATTATCCACCACAATTGTTATCCCATTTTTGGTCAAAACTGGAATATCAACAAATTGGCAAGGAATTATGGATATCGGGATTGGAGATCGGTTGGAATCGAGCCTACAATCGATATTGTCAAAATTTGGTTGAACACCGATCGGGACGAAATTAATTGGAAATGATGATAAGGACTGGGAAAGGCTATGTTTCAAATTTCAGGTTAATCGGAGTTCGTATGGAGGAGTTATGATCGACTCAGGGTAGGAGAGGTATGCAGTTCGAATCCATTGAGGGGGTCTAGGTGGTGCTCGGTTCGAATCAATCAGATTCGAACCCATCAGGTTCGCATCGATCGAGGGCAAGGCACAGGGATGGTTCGAATCGATACACTTCGTATCGATTGGCATGGACGAGACTTGGTTACTTCGTATCGATCGAAAGGAAATATGGAGGTTCTTCGAATCGATTCCCTTCGTATCGATTAGGTTGGAATGGCTTCGAATCGATAGCATTCGTATCAATCAATATGGACACGAACTCCGCGTTCGTATCGATCAGGTGGGAAAGGTCGATGGATCTTGGCTCGATGGCTGGATTTAAATAGAAAGGCGTATGGAGTTTACTACGAATCGATGTACTTCACCTCGATATAATATGACGGAATGGATGGGCGGATGTTCTTCGTATCGATCAGTATTGGATCGATACGAAAGGGAAGTGTTTGGATTCTAGCTGAGTGGTTCATACCAACCGTTTGAGAGTCAATGCAAGGAAAGCGTTCACGAAGGGGATGGATTCGAAGCAATGGAATCGAAGGAAATGGATTCGAAGCAATGGATTCGAAGGAGACGGACTCGAAGCAATGGATTCGAAGGAGATGGGTTCGAAAGCAATGGATTCGAAGGAGATGGGTTCGGAGGAGATGGATCCGAAGGAGGTGGGTTCGAAGCATGGATTCGAACCAGGCAGAACACACGGAACTTTGAAATTGAATCAATCACATCTTCCAAACCGTTGATCCAAATGCAATGAAATTTTTACAGGAGCTTACATAAATGTTGAAGAATTTTCTCACCAAATTTCAGCTCAATTGGATGATTTCTTGATCGATTCGAACCTTACTTCGAATCGATCCTGATGTGGGCCCAGACCTCCAGATTTCGGGCGCGTGGGCCCCCTCACATGCTTGAAGCGGTCTACCGGATTTTTAGGAGAAATATCAGCCTCTTACGCCTATAAATAGAGCCCCTGGTCATTCAGAAAAGGGGTCGGAGAATTTGGAGAGAGGAAGCACGCCCGGACACTGCCAGAATCACTCCATAACATCATTACTACTATTTATTTCGAGTTTTGGACTTTGTAACTACTGTAATCACTTGTAACCAGCAAGGATAATCAATAAAAGGATAAAACTTTGGAGTGGACGTAGGCCGGAGATAGCCGTACCACTATAAAACTTGTGTCTCTGTGCTTTACTTTTGGATTGCTGTTTAATATTTGCTGAGATCTGAGATTTGTGTTTGAATATTATTGATTTGTATTCATACACTGGTGCTTTCACGATATTTAGGGTTTGTGACCAATTTTGGCACAAACACTTTGGTGCTTTCACTGAGAGGGACTAGCATCCGCTACATCGGATTTGAAAGTTGGATTTGAAGATTTTAAAAGAGTTTGGATTCAAGGACAATGACTAGGCAAAATAGTAGAAGGCAAAGGGCTGAGAGAACCCAACAGGAAGGAAGTCAACAAGCATCCTCCGGAGCCAGGGAAGGACAGGCTTTGATCTACATAACCCGGGATGAAATGGAGGCTATGGCAAATTCTTTGCAAGAGAGATTGTTGAAGAACCAACAGGAAATGATGCAGACTTTCTTTGAGCAAATGAGAGCTGCAGGGATGCAGAACTTAGGAACAGCTACAACCGCTGTGGATGTAGGACATGGGACGAGGGTCGCGGAACCCAATGGAGGACGAGATACGGAGCCAGAAGACAATCATCAAGGGCTTGGGGGCAGGCCCACGAGATCCAATACAGGAGGACCTTTGGAAGGAATTCAACAGGCTAGAGCTAACGTTGCTTCTAGTGGACCACACGAGAAATATGTACCAGAGTTCCCTCGGGGGCATGGGGGGCAACCCCCAACAGACAATACCGGATTAGTAGAAATCATCAGAAGAACTGTGCGAGGTGGTTTGACCAACGGGGACTTGGAAGGAGTGAATAGGAGTCCGTTTGCTCGGGAAATAAGGATGGCTCAGAATCCACCTAAGTTTAAGCTACCTAGCGTGGAGGTAAATGATGGTAAGACAGACCCAACTGATCACTTGATGAGATACACCAGACACATGGAGGTGCTGGGGGCATCGGAGGAAGTGATGGCCCGATGCTTCCCTTTATATCTGACGGACTTAGCTGCAATGTGGTTTAGGCAGCTGGGAGAAGGATCTATCAGGACTTGGAGGGAATTGGTGGAAAAGTTTTTGGGACAGTTTCGGGTTCACATCAAGAGGCCGAAGAATGTGATGACATTAACATCAGTAAAGCAGAGGATGGATGAATCACTTAGAGCTTTTCTAACTCGATTCAGTGCGGCGGTCGCTTCGGTGGATCGGCCTGATCCATCGATGGTTTTAATGGCAGCAGTATCAGGAGTAAGGGAGGACTCGGATTTCAAGGTATCTCTGATACGAGATCCCCCATAGGATCTCGACGAATTCTTTCACGAGGCAGAAAGGTTCCTTCGGTAGGAAGATGCGAGTACAGATTTAAGGGTGAAAAGGGTTAATGCAACTCAGGATGTAGGACCATCCAGCAACGGTTTGGATAAAGGCAAAGGGTAAATGAAATTGGACGATGATTCGGGAAATGCAAGGAACCGATGGAAGGATCCAAAGTTTTCCACATACACAGGATTGAACCAGACGCTAGAGCGGATATACCTGGATACTCAGAATCGCCTTCCCTACCGGAGACCGGCTAGGAGAGAACCATCAGAACGGGAGAGGACATCAGGAAGGCACTGCCTCTTTCATGATTTAGATGGACATGATACCAACAGCTGCAGGCACTTAAAAGATATAATAGAGGAGCATGTAAGGAATGGACAGTTATGGCAATATATCAGGACTCGGAATGCAACAGTAGAGCAGGAGCAGCCACCGACTACCTCACAGCGTGATGATGTAAGGCCCAGGGATGATGGTCGATTTATCATCCACGGATCAGGATAATATGCAATAAGTAGTGAACTACTGGCGAGCAATCTAGTCATTTACAAATGTACGGGGACAGAGATAGCCCCTAGGCATGCTCTGAATGATGATAAACTGCGATGCTGTGGTTTGTGAAATTTATCTTTTGCTTTTTGATTGGACACTGCTTTTCTTTTTGGATTTGGTTTTGGAGTTTGGATTGAACTCTTGGTTTTGCTTGCTTTTTGATTTGGTTTTTCCTTTGGACGATTGTTTTCGGTTTTGGATGCTGGTTTGGATTTCCGATTCTTTGGTATTGATTTGGATTTTTGGGATTTGGATTCTGGATTGGATTTTGATTTGAATTATTATTATTTGGTTTTTGATAAACGATCGTCGGGTATGGATTATGCCTGGCAAGGGGTGAGTCACTTTGCTCGAACGTGGTAAAATGGCTCATTCAGGTCGTCAAGTATGGACTATGCTTGGCAAGGGTCCGAAGTGACCAGGATTCGACCTAGGACTTAGGCCATGTATTATCAACCGTTATTTTCTGGTCGTTGAGTATGGAGTATGCTCAACAAGGGTCCTAAGAGACCAGGATTCGGCTTAGGACTTAAGTCATGGCTTCGCACAGCATCCAGGGACACTGGACCAAGGTCGTCAAGTGTGGATTACGCCTGGCAAGAACCCGGAGAGGTTAGCTCAATGTCCAGGGACACTGGACCAAGGCCGTCATGTGTGGATTACGCTCGACAAGAACATGATGAGGCTAGCTTAACATCTAAGGACATTGGATCACGGCTGTCAGGTGTAGATTGCGCTTGGCAAGAGCCCGGAGAGGTTATGCATTTGGGTATCGACCCGGAGAGGTGCTGGATTCGGTTATTGGCTATTGGATAAGGATGGTTTGGAACTCGGTTGTTGAGTTCGGATGGACATGGAATTGGCTCAAGCTTTGGTTATTGGATTTGGAATTGGGTATCGACTCGGAGCAGTCAAGGATGATATACTCTGGCAATATGGTTATGGACTTCGGATATTGGATTCGAAATTATTCAAAACACGCCTTGTTATCACAAGGCAAGTTTTGGGGGGCAGAGTGTTATCCCATTTTTGGTCAAAAATGGAATATCAACAAATTGGCAAGGAATTATGGATATCAGGATTGGAGATCGGTTGGAATCGAGCCCACAATCGATATTGTCAAAATTTGGTTGAACTCCGATCGGGACGAAATTAATTGGAAATGATCATAAGGACTGGGAAAGGCTATGTTTCAAATTTCAGGTTAATCGGAGTTCGTATGGAGGAGTTATGAACGACTCGGGGTAGGAGAGGTATGCAGTTCGAATCCATCGAGGGGGTCTGTAACATATGCGATTTTTCGTTGCCGAAAAACCGAATAGTTAGGGTTTGAAGAAAAAAAAGACAGAAGGAGAGAGAGAAGAAGATAGAAAATAGAGAGAAAATAAAATAGAACGGAACAGAAAGAAAACAACAGAACAATAACAGAATCTCACAATTCGCAGCGGAACAACATATAATAGATAAATGAATAATCTTTAAACAAAGAACTATACCAGTTATTACATTACGTTACATTTCATTTCATCAGAGTGTACAACAACAAACAACATCAAATAGTGCAGCGGAAAAAGAAATACTATATACTAGTAATATGCCATGCGATCCATCTTGCCTCCAACAACTCCAGAAATATCCTGATAAACCTAACTCTTGACTGCCCGTGTGGAAATTGGTGGGCACCCAGAGTTTAGGAAGGAAAACAATAAACTCCGAGTCAGTCATGTGACTGGTGTGAGAACTCAAAACAGTTTATTTATCTTTAAAATCGAAATATAAGAATATTTTTAAAGTCAATTCGCAATGCTTTTAAAAATGAGACTACCATAAGACCTCCCGCCACACACACAATGCAAACGCAGACTTGGAGGAGATTTCTTCTTATGTTAGTCAAAGATGCTTGATACGCATTTAAAAAGAACATTTGATATTATTACTAGTGCATAGTGTAGAGAAAATCATTTCGAAAGTAGAATATAAATCTTAGCCAGCATAGGTACCATTATATTATGCCTACTATAGCTACCATATTAGATGACAGGTTCTACAACTAAAACCGTACAGGGTTTCGTATTGGGAATTGGATTTCCAACAAACGATCAGGCCAAAAAACTTCCCATTGCCACATGAGAATGCCTCTGGAAGGACATCCCCGAGAACCAAACCGGATCTCTACCAACACAAGGCCGGGTTACCCCTAACTGAGTAACAACTGACCGAGTATGCCATCCCCCGGTCCTTTGGGACCTTTAACCGAGCGCTCGTAATCAATTCACACAATCATAAAGTGTTTTCAACATGAGTAAGTATCTGGGCTCCATACCATGATACCACCCTTTTCCAGAAGGAAATGCACATACCCTAAAGGGCGCTACCCCTCATAACCTTGCTGCATCTTTCCTGTTTTGACCATTCCCGGGGTGTGAGGCTCGACGAAGTCACGTCCACAAAAACATACTTTATACAAAAGCCATGCTTTGGGTCAACAAATGATCATAGAAATGATCACCAGGATAGACGACCAAACGAATGATCCTATCACAAATAATCAACGCAATGATCATTTCACAGCAACACTCAGCATGTCACATTACCAAATTGGGAATATATCGCTGATAACATTCAACTACATAACCTCTGAGCTCGTACGTCTCAGAGAAGGGTGTTAAGCTAAAAGAATAAATTCTCCGCCACCAACAGAAATATATTTGAAAGAAATCTGCTTTATATCTCAATTTGTAATGTCAGACATACAATCCATACAAGTCTGTTCCGGGCTCGAACAGAACCGAAGGCACTTACAAAGAAGTCCTTGCAATCCGGATATCCACAATCCTGATCGGATTTCCCATAACATATGAAGAACTCAATACCGTAGCTACTCGGTGCAGAGTCAATCGACAGGTCATCCTATCGCTCTCGCAAATACCGCGTCTTCAACACCGATCTTCAATGCTATCCATTACGTCATATCACTATTCAGAATGGGTAATCCGAATAACGAGCGCAATAATTTAAAAACAAGTGGAGCATTCAAATTCAATAAATCCCAACAAATACCTTTCAAAGGTAAATATTGATAGTCGGTTACTAACTACCGATGGATATGCACACATCACCAGATTCCAAATAATTTTCCAAATTATTTATTTCCCAAAAATATCTTTACAAGATATATAATTTTCATACTTCAAAAATAAATCAATATTTATTTTTAAACAAATTTCCCCATTCTTTTATAAATTCCATAGTGAATTTATATTTCAAAATATCTATGAATATATGATTTGAATTATTCATTTTCAATTTATCTTCAAAAAGATAAATTCTCAAAATATTCACTTTATATTGGAAAACATTTCCATACTTACTTAATAAGTAATTCACAAATCTTTTATTTTCAATTCTTGGAAAATATTCAATATACTTAAATCGAGATTAAGTACATATTTCATTCTTTAAGGAAATCATTCTCTTAAACATATTTATTTGGGCCAAAACGAATGTTGCGTAAAACATCGTTACGACAACCCAAAATCACTAGTATAGGGATTCGAAATTAAAATAGATATATAAATCCCAATACCATACAAAACATTTCCTTTCGGAAATCATTTACTATAACAACTGTGTTATAGACCACCATTTCCTTCTATTTCTCGAAAACGTCTATTTCAACAATGAATGTTGAAACCTATGGTTTCGAATCTCAACACATTTTAAAACATCGTTAGATCGTTTTAATTCAATTCAAAATATTACCTTCTAAACATTTTCTTTAACATATTATTCACTATTCCAAAAACGCGAATATACTTTGTTAACAAATTTCATCCTTTTATTCATTTTATTTCAAAGGATTATTCACAGTCAAAAACGTGAATATAACTCCATTAATAGGATTCAACAATTTACTTATCAAAATAAGTCGTTTGCGGATTTATAAAACAACGTTTATAAATTCCTTTATTAACCTATTCAATTCATAACTCAATTATAAACCAAAAGTTCATATTATAAGTGAAATACTTATAATTTATTTGTTTGCAAAATCGTTCCTTTGAACTTCATAATTATAAATCTTATAACTTATAAGATTCGTTTATTTATCCAAACCTATTCTTTTAACAACTTTATAAATTTTATAAACCTACTGCTTATAAAATATCATTTATAACTTCACCGTTTATAATTCTATAAATTTCATTCATTTATGAAATTCATTCACAATTCATTCTAACACTTATAAAAACTCGTTTTATAACTCAAATATTTTTAATTTACAAACTATCAATTTATAAATCTCTTATATAAATCAATTTATACTATTATTTCAAATTGTGTTTAAAGTCCTTTATAATTTCACCATTTTGATTTATAAAATAATTAAATTTTATAAATCCGATTTTTAAACTTTTTACAATAAATTCAAAAATTCCAATTTGAACTCTTTTTATAAAGTTATTAACCCATATTTTCAAAAATCAACTTTTAACTATATTTCTCAAAAATCATAATTTTTATAACATTAAAATTATAACGTTTATTTATTTAAAATGAATCAATTTCCAAACATATAGTATATTTTCAAAAATCACTTTAAAAATCATTTTAAAGTTCCAAATTTGGTCCAATGATGCTACATACCAAATAGTCAATTACGACAACAACGATATCATATATTGATATGATAATCCATCAAATATCAAAATATCTGAAATCAAATAAATACTGTTGAGGAATCCAGTTGGATCCCTCCAACCTGTTTTCCTGCATCCACAAACATTAGCACAATACCAACTCCGCTCCAGTACGGAATTATCGCGGTATATGGGATTTAAAATATTATCCTCTTAATAGACGGTGCAATAGGGTCTCATCCGCTATACAAATGCGGGAAATCAATAACTGCAATATATACATATACCAATATATATATATTGCTATTATATATAATACCAATTTCACTGTTTATGAAATATTCGCGGTATATGTTTTTAATAAATAACATCCGCTTACTAACGACGCATAATGTCTATTTTAACAATCAATAGATAACAATCATCATTCAAACATGCATTCAAATATTTTAAATCTAACTATTTAAAATAAAATCGAAACTGGTTCGATTGAGTGAGAAGTTCTCACCTTGATTTCAATTTCGTTTTAGCGATTTATTTCGAATAAAATTAAACGGACGTTTAATTTTATCCGAAATTCTCACTAACTCCAAATGACTTCAATCCAATTCCATAGCGTAGTGCTCATCCATACGATTCCAACGCAACTGGTTTCGTGCATTTTCGACCTCGTATGAAAAAGTTATGATATTATGAAGTTACACGATTTTTTTTATAAACAATTTACAACATTATTTAAAAATTTTAAACCTACAACAAATCCACCGTTCAATCCATTACCCCCCCATCATAGCCGTGCTTTCTTTCTTCCCTACTCACGCTACCTCCAGGCTACTAGCCGCAATATGAACCCATAGCTTAATATTAGGGTTTGAAATTCGAGCCATCTACGAGCAGTTCCAGGTTGATCGAGGCACACCACATCGAAGGCCGACCCAACCTCCATGCTCGGCCAGAGCATAGGCCAACTCGACCTCCTCCTTACTTGGAAACGCGCACACAACGCGTTGCCTTCATCTTCATTTTGCCGTTGATCCATAGCTCCAATCTCGATCTCCACCGTTGAACACGAAGATCTTGCTGTGCTCTATAACTTCGTAGTTGAACACTTCTTGAATTGCTTCACGGATTTGAAGAGATTTGGGGATGAAGTTGAGATAATTACGGCCTTAGGTTTCAGGGAAGTGGCGGCTGTAGAATATTAGGTTTAGGGTTTTAAATTTTTTATAATTTGTGAAGAGAGTGGTCTATTTATAAGAAAACGAACGACACTATTCATCCCGGAATTTCCGAACTCCGATTCACGCACCGTAACCAGCGTTTCTAGGGTTTACCCCGCGTTCCGGACACAATGGAACAGGTTTCGAAAGCTAATTCGATCATCTGTGCGAGTTATGGCAATAAACGTTCAATTTAAATTAAACCGATTTAAACGATTTTCTAGGCGTTTTAATTTGTACCGGACAAACGGTAAATCCGATTGACACGAAATTTTAAACCTTACAATAATATCACATTACGGATCCGATGAAACTGGTTTCGTCGAAATCCGAGACTGTTTGAAAAATGGCTATTTTAACTCGCCAAACTAATATTAAAACAATTTCGATGCGTTTCGAGCTGCCACGATCAAACGATAACTCCGATTGCTACGAAAATTGAAATCCGGTAATAACAAACTATTACGGATCCAATGGAACTGGTCTCGTTCAATTCTGAGACTGTTCAAAAATTGACTATTTTCACTAGTCGATTAAATATTAAAATATTCAATTTTCACAAATTAACTTTTAATTCGATTTTAAAAGTTCTAAAATATCATTCTAACTCCAACATGATAAAATAAAATTTTACAAATCATTTTCAATCATATTTAACCCAATTTTCAATTATTTCTATACATTTCACATATTAAATTATCGATTTAATTATTCAGTTAAATCCAATTATTCGAATTAAAATTTATTCGACTTATAAATTTCACTTATTAATATTTAAAATTAATTAAATATTCAAATTTTAATTACTAAAAATCCTGGGTCGTTACAATCTTCCCCCCTTAAAAGAATTTCGTCCTCGAAACTATTAAGTAAGAAAAGTTATAGAATTTATTAACTTTCCAAAATTCATAGTTAAACTTCTTATAATACTTTACTAAGTTTTCAAATCATACTTAGTTATCTTTTCAAAACAACTACTATTGTTTAACTTTCAACTTTAAATCAAAATCTAAGTTTTCAAAATTTTCCAATTTTCTCAAATTTTTTCTAACGCCTTAAATTTTCGAAAAAATTCGCCATACTCTCCTTTGCGCGGCTCGATCCGAAAAAAAATGACAGTATATATATCACAAATAAACATCTCATCAAGTAATGAGGCATCCCGCGGGGAAAAAATTGTAAAAGTACGATATTTAATCCGAGATATGTACCTTATATTTTATTAGCAAGCATATACAACTAATATAGCGCGAAAGCGAGCTCCAACTGCGAAGCAAACGCGATCCGTACCTACTAAACACTCAACAAACAACATAAGAACATGCATGTAGACAATAGTATCAATTTACAACATATAGCAACATAACAACTACATATGTCAACATAGCAAATGCAACAAAACAACAAATGCAAACATCAACCAACTAATAAATATTCATTCATATTCTCATAATATTAAATGAAATGGTTTTCAATTTAGTCACATTCGATTCATTAACAGTGGATGTTTTTACTAACATTCATTCTCAATTAGTTTATATTCACTAATTTATATTCAAGTTGGTTCACTTCCAAATCAAATTCACTTCTATTTAAGATTCACTTAACTTCCAATTGGATTTCAATTACTTTAGCTTCCAATTTCATTGACACTTAATGAATTATATACAATCAACTAACAATCATATAACAACCAATGTATATCAATTACAACCAAATTCCTTTGCATATATTCATTCAATTTGGTTTAATTAAATTGATTTTCATTCAACTATTCAACTTTCCAATAACATTAGATTTTAATGAATTAACACTTATATCCATTATTCCATATCAATTATTCACATTTAATTGATTAATATTCAATCCATTCATTCAATTCAATTACAAAAGTTGAATTTCATTTACATAACTTAAGTTCACATCTATCACTTAACTTTATTAATTTACTTTGATACCGAAATCAACTTCATTCAACATCACTTAAGTTATATTTCCATTTTACAAACATCACTTGGTTTTTACTTAACTTAAATTCCCACTTATAAATAAATTCAGCTTCCAATTCTAAAGTAAATTTTCCATTTAACTTTAAATTCATTTTTATATTTACAACTCATATTGATAAATATATTCATATAGTTTCACTCCTTATATATATAAGTTTATCTCACAATTGTAAATTACTTTAATTATAATTAAATTCTTATAATTCTTTTGCTTATACAATTATTCTTCAATTTAGATTATTCAAACAACTTATTCAATAACCAAACAATATATATTTTAATAATTTTGAAAAATTATTCCTTTATATATAAAAATAATCAAGGTAAAATTATTTCATTTACCCAATTTTAAAACAATATTGTGTCGAATTGTTCTGTACAAGTGTTTAGAGATCCCTATCAACAACGTTAATTACTCGTATTAACCAGAATCTATATACCACTCAACAAACCAATCATCACAATATAAAACAATTTTATATTCACCAACAAATACGCTCTCATATCTATTATTACACTCAAACTCATTCTAGAGTACTACTGACTCTATCTCTAATGAGTAATACCCAACAGAAACATGGTTGTCGCTTAACCATGCTCCGATACCACCTGTGATGACCCGCAAATCCGTACTCCTTGAATATACACTAATCTCCATAGATTAATTCAAGATGAACAGAAATACGAATTCTCAATGTTTAAGAAAAAGAAAATGGGAGAAGGAGAGAGAAAAAAATAGAAAATAAGGAGAAGGAAATAGAAAATAGAACGGAACAGAAAGAAAACAACAGAACAATAACAGAATCTCACAATTCGCAGTGGAACAACATATAATAGATAAATGAATAATCTTTAAACAAAGAACTATACCAGTTATTACATTACATTACATTTCATTACATCAGAGTGTACAACAACAAACAACATCAAATAGTGCAGCGGAAAAAGAAATACTATATACTAGTAATACGCCATGCCATCCATCTTGCCTCCAGCAACTCCAGAAATATCCTGATAAACCTAACTCTTGACTGCCCGTGTGGAAATTGGTGGGAACCCAGAGTTTAGGAAGGAAAACAATAAACTCCGAGTCAGTCATGTGACTGGTGTGAGAACTCAAAATAGTTTATTTATATTTAAAATCAAAATATAGGAATATTTTTAAAGTCAATTCGCAATGCTTTTAAAAATGAGACTACCATAAGACCTCCCGCCACACACACAATGCAAACGCAGACTTGGAGGAGATTTCTTCTTATGTTAGTCAAAGATGCTTGATACGCATTTAAAAAGAACATTTGATATTATTACTAGTGCATAGTGTAGAGAAAATCATTTCGAAAGTAGAATATAAATCTTAGCCAGCATAGGTACCATTATATTATGCCTACTATAGCTACCATATTAGATGACAGGTTCTACAACTAAAACCGTACAGGGTTTCGTATTGGGAATTGGATTTCCAACAAATGATCAGGCCAAGGAACTTCCCATTGCCACATGAGAATGCCTTTGGAAGGACATCCCCGAGAACCAAACCGGATCTCTACCAACACAAGGCCGGGTTACCCCTAACTGAGTAACAACTGACCGAGTATGCCATCCCCCGGTCCTTTGGGACCTTTAACCGAGCGCTCGTAATCAATTCACACAATCATAAAGTGTTTTCAACATGAGTAAGTATCTGGGCTCCATACCATGATACCACCCTTTTCCAGAAGGAAATGCACATACCCTAAAGGGCGCTACCCCTCATAACCTTGCTGCATCTTTCCTGTTTTGACCATTCCCGGGGTGTGAGGCTCGACGAAGTCACGTCCACAAAAACATACTTTATACAAAAGCCATGCTTTGGGTCAACAAATGATCATAGAAATGATCACCAGGATAGACGACCAAATGAATGATCCTATCATAAATAATCAACGCAATGATCATTTCACAGCAACACTCAGCATGTCACATTACCAAATTGGGAATATATCGCTGATAACATTCAACTACATAACCTCTGAGCTCGTACGTCTCAGAGAAGGGTGTTAAGCTAAAAGAATAAATTCTCCGCCACCAACAGAAATATATTTGAAAGAAATCTGCTTTATATCTCAATTTGTAATGTCAGACATACAATCCATACAAGTCTGTTCCGGGCTCGAACAGAACCGAAGGCACTTACAAAGAAGTCCTTGCAATCCGGATATCCACAATCCTGATCGGATTTCCCATCACATATGGAGAACTCAATACCGTAGCTACTCGGTGCAGAGTCAATCGACAGGTCATCCTATCGCTCTCGCAAATACCGGGTCTTCAACACCGATCTTCAATGCTATCCATTACGTCGTATCACTATTCGGAATGGGTAATCCGAATAACGAGCGCAATAATTTAAAAACAAGTGTAGCATTAGAATTCAACAAATCCCAACAAATACCTTTCAAAGGTCAATATTGATAGTCGGTTGCTGAACTATCAATGGATATGCACACATCACCAGATTCCAAATAATTTTCCAAATTATTTATTTCCCAAAAATATCTATACAAGATATATAATTTTCATACTTCAAAAATAAATCAATATTTATTTTAAACAAATTTCCCCATTCTTTTATAAATTCCATAGTGAATTTATATTTCAAAATATCTATGAATATATGATTTCAATTATTCATTTTCAATTTATCTTCAAAAAGATAAATTCTCAAAATATTCACTTTATATTGGAAAACATTTCCATACTTACTTAATAAGTAATTCACAAATCTTTTATTTTCAATTCTTGGAAAATATTCAATATACTTAAATCGAAATTAAGTACATATTTCATTCTTTAAGGAAATCATTCTCTTAAACATATTTATTTGGTCCCAAACGAATGTTGCGTAAAACATCGTTACGACAACCCAAAATCACTAGTATAGGGATTCGAAATTAAAATAGATATATAAATCCCAATACTATACAAAACATTTCCTTTCGGAAATCATTTACTATAACAACAGTGTTATAGTCCACCATTTCCTTCTATTTCTCGAAAACGTCTATTTCAACAATGAATGTTGAAATCTATGGTTTCGAATCTCAACACATTTTAAAACATCGTTAGATCGTTTTAATTCAATTCAAAATATCACCTTCTAAACATTTTCTTTAACATATTATTCACTATTCCAAAAACGCGAATATACTTTGTTAACAAATTTCATCCTTTTATTCATTTTATTTCAAAGGATTATTCACAGTCAAAAACGTGAATATAACTCCATTAATAGGTTTCAACAATTTACTTATCAAAATAAGTCGTTTGCGGATTTATAAAACAATGTTTATAAATTCCTTTATTAACCTATTCAATTCATAACTCAATTATAAACCAAAAGTTCATATTATAAGTGAAATACTTATAATTTATTTGTTTGCAAAATCGTTCCTTTGAACTTCATAATTATAAATCTTATAACTTATAAGATTCGTTTATTTATCCAAACCTATTCTTTTAACAACTTTATAAATTTTATAAACCTACTGCTTATAAAATTCCATTTATAACTTCACCGTTTATAATTCTATAAATTTCATTCATTTATGAAATTCATTCACAATTCATTCTAACACTTATAAAAACTCGTTTTATAACTCAAATATTTTTAATTTACAAATTATCAATTTATAAATCTCTTATATAAATCAATTTATACTATTATTTCAAATTGTCTTTAAAGTCCTTTATAATTTCATCATTTTGATTTATAAAATAATTAAATTTTATAAATCCTATTTTTAAACTTTTTACAATAAATTCAAAAATTCCAATTTGAACTCTTTTTGTAAAGTTATTAACCCATATTTTCAAAAATCAACTTTTAACTATATTTCTCAAAAATCATAATTTTTATAACATTAAAATTATAACGTTTATTTATTTAAAATGAATCAATTTCCAAACATATAGTATATTTTCAAAAATCACTTTAAAAATCATTTTAAAGTTCGAAATTTGGTCCAATGATGCTACATACCAAATAGTCAATTACGACAACAACGATATCATATACCGATATGATAATCCATCAAATATCAAAATATCTGAAATCAAATAAATATTGTTGAGGAATCCAGTTGGATCCCTCCAACCTGTTTTCCTGCATCCACAAACATTAGCACAATACCAATTCCGCTCCAGTACGGAATTATCGCGGTATATGGGATTTAAAATATTATCCGCTTAATAGACGGCGCAATAGGGTCTCATCCGCTATACAAATGCGGGAAATCAATAACTTCAATATATACATATGCCAATATATATATATATATATATATATTGCTATTATTATAGATAATACCAATTTCACTGTTTATGAAATATTCGCGGTATATGTTTTTAATAAATAACATCCGCTTACTAACGGCGCATAATGTCTATTTTAACAATCAATAGATAACAATCATAATTCAAACATGCATTCAAATATTTTAAATCTAACTATTTAAAATAAAATCGAAACTGATTCGATTGAGTGAGAAGTTCTCACCTTGATTTCAATTTCGTTTTAGCGATTTATTTCGAATAACGTTTAATTTTATCCGATATTCTCACTAACTCCAAACGACTCCAATCCAATTCCATAGCGTAGTGCTCGTCCATACGATTCCAACGCAACTGGTTTCGCGCGTTTTCGACCTCGTATGAAAAAGTTATGATATTATGAAGTTACCCGATTTTTTTATAAACAATTTACAACATTATTTAAAAATTTTAAACCTTCAACAAATCCACCTTTCAATCCATCACCCCCCCATCATAGTCGTGCTTTCTTTCTTCCCTACTCACGCTACCTCCAGGCTACTAGCCGCAATATGAACCCATAGCTTAATATTAGGGTTTGAAATTCGAGCCATCTACGAGTCGTTCCAGGTTGATCGAGGCACACCACATCGAAGGCCGACCCAACCTCCATGCTCGGCCAGAGCATAGGCCAACTCGGCCTCCTCCTTCCTTGGAAAACGCGCATGCAACGCGTTGCCTTCATCTCCATTTTGCCGTTGATCCATAGCTCCAATCTCGATCTCCACCATTGAACACGAAGATCTTGCTGTGCTCTATAACTTCGTAGTTGAACACTTCTTGAATTGCTTCACGGATTTGAAGAGATTTGGGTATGAAGTTGAGATAATTTCGGCCTTAGGTTTCAGGGAAGTGGCGGCTGTAGAATATTAGGTTTAGGGTTTTAGTTTTTTTATAATTCGTGAAGAGAGTGGTCTATTTATAAGAAAACGAACGACACTATTCATCCCGGAATTTTCGAACTCCGATTCACGCGCCGTAACCAGCGTTTCTAGGGTTTACCCCGCGTTCCGGACACAATGGAATAGGTTTCGAAAGCTAATTCGATCATCTGTGCGAGTTATGGCAATAAACGTTCAATTTAAATTAAACCGATTTAAACGATTTTCTAGGCGTTTTAATTTGTACCGGACAAACGGTAAATCCGATTGACACGAAATTCTAAACCTTACAATAATATCACATTACGGATCCGATGAAACTGGTTTTGTCGAAATCCGAGACTGTTTGAAAAATGGCTATTTTAACTCGCCAATTAATATTAAAACAATTTCGATGCGTTTCGAGCTGCCACGATCAAACGATAACTCCGATTGCTACGAAAATTGAAATCCGGTAATAACAAACTATTACAAATCCAATGGAACTGGTCTCGTTCAATTCTGAGACTGTTCAAAAATTGACTATTTTCACTAGTCGATTAAATATTAAAATATTCAATTTTCACAAATTAACTTTTAATTCGATTTTAAAAGTTCTAAAATATCATTCTAACTCCAACATGATAAACTAAAATTTTACAAATCATCTTCAATCATATTTAACCCAATTTTCAATTATTTCTATACATTTCACATATTAAATTATCGATTTAATTATTCAATTAAATTCAATTATTCGAATTAAAATTTATTCGACTTATAAATTTCACTTATTAATATTTAAAATTAATTAAATATTCAAATTTTAATTACTAAAAATCCTGGGTCGTTACAGGGTCTAGGTGGTGCTCTGTTCGAATCCATCGGATTCGAGCCCATCAGGTTCGCATCGATCGAGGGCAAGGCACAGGGATGGTTCGAATCGATACACTTCGTATCGATTGGCATGGACGAGACTCGGTTACTTCGTATCGATCAAAAGGAAATATGGAGGTTCTTCGAATCGATTCCCTTCGTATCGATTAGGTTGGAATGGCTTCGAATCGATAGCATTCGTATCAATCAATATGGACACGAACTCCGTGTACGTATCGATCAGGTGGGAAAGGTCAATGGATCTTGGCTCGATGGCTGGATTTAAATAGAAAGGCATATGGAGTTTACTACGAATCGATGTACTTCGCCTCGATATAATATGACGGAATGGATGCGCGGATGTTCTTCGTATTGATCAGTATTGGATCGATACGAAAGGGAAGTGTTTGGATTCTAGCTGAGTGGTTCGTACCAATCGTTTGAGAGTCAATGTAAGGAAAGCGTTCACGAAGGGGATGGATTCGAAGCAATGGATTCGAAGGAGATGGATTCTAAGCAATGGATTTGAAGGAGATGGACTCGAAGCAATGGATTCGAAGGAGATGGGTTGGGAAGCAATGGATTCGAAGGAGATCGGTTCGGAGGAGATGGATTCGAAGGAGGTGGGTTCGAAGCATGGATTCGAACCAGGCAGAACACATGAATCTTTGAACTTGAATCAATCACATCTTCCAAACCGTTGATCCAAATGCAATAATTTTTTTACAGGAGCTTACATACATGTTGAAAAATGTTCTCACCAAATTTCAGCTCAATTGGATGATTTCTTGATAGATTCGAACCTTACTTCGAATCGATCCTGATGTGGGCCCAGACCTCTAGATTTCGTGTGCGTGGGCCCCCTCACGTGCTTGAAGCGGTCTACTGGATTTTTAGGAGAAATATCAGCCTCCTACGTCTATAAATAGAGCCCCTGGTCATTCAGAAAAGGGGTCGGAGAATTTGGAGAGAGGAAGCTCACCCGGACGCTGCCAGAATCACTCCATAACATCATTACTGCTATTTATTTCGAGTTTTGGACTTTGTAACCACTGTAATCACTTGTAACCAGCAAGGATAATCAATAAAAGGATAAAACTTTGGAGTGGACGTAGGCCGGAGATAGCCGAACCACTATAAAACTTGTGTCTCTGTGCTTTACTTTTGGATTGCTGTTTAATATTTGCTGAGATCTGAGATTTGTGTTTGAATATTATTGATTTGTATTCATACACTGGTGCTTTCACGATATTTGGGGTTTGTGACCAATTTTGGCACAAACAATAATTAACTTAAATAAATATTTACTTTTCACTTAAAAATAATTAAAATAATAAATTTCAATAAACATTCTATAAAGAATCATTTTTCAAATTCTAGCTTATACTTTAAAATCTTTTCTTTAAAATATACTTAGTTTTCCTAGAAAATATATTTCCATCTTTTAAAAATAAAATCACCTTTTTAATTTAAAAGTGAATTACTATTTTCTTATATACTTTCAAATTTATCCACTGGTAAATATTCCACTTCATTTATAAACCCACTTTACAAATTTCCATTCCTCTTTTCTTTTTTAAAAACACAGTTTTCCAGAACATTTAATCAATTTCAAACTGATATCCTGGTTTACGTTTCCTTTTAAATTTATAACTCGATTGATCCAAATTATCCATAATTATTCACTTAATTTTTTTATTTCTTTTAAAACCCAATTTATTCTATTCTACGTTTTAAAATGCCAAATTGTTTATTCATCCAAACCATAGCATCGAATAATTTAATTCCAATATAATCTATCACATAACATACCATAGATATGAAAATAGTTACAATATTTTGAGGAATCTAGTTGGATCCCTCCAACCTGTCTTCCTGCATTTGCAGATGTTAGCACAATTTATACCAATTCCACTTCGAGGTGGAATATCACAGTATATGGGGTCATCCGCAATTATGTGGGACGGATAGGGTCGTATCCGCTATATATTGCGGGAAATCAATCACTCTAATATATATATATATATACATATATATATACTACTATTATATATAATATCACATTCAAACAACCAATCAATAATTTAAATTCTAACTATTTAAATTAACTGGAATCCCAGATGTGAGTGGGATTAACCAACCTTGAATTTCGTCGAGCGTTCCAATTTTAAATTAAATCGACCACTTTCGATTTAATCTAAAATCTTCATGAGCTCCAATCACCTCCAGATCTGCTGCATAACATGCTGCTCATCGCTGCGATCCCTACGCCGCAAGTTTCGTCGAATTCTGATAATGCATGCATGAGATATAAGATTTTAAAGTTTCTATATACATATTTATAACAAATTTGTTTTATATTTTTTTATTAACCTAAACAAGATCGGGTCGTTCGTTGTCCACTACGAAATCAAGGCCACTAGTTTCTTCCTCTATCGTGCTCACTTCCAGTTAAGCCAAACCCAATGTCGCCACTCCCTCGCGAAAATTGCGACCACCACGCTGACATCTAACTCGATCGGAGACCCTCACGACGAAGCCCACTTTGCCCTCTACCTGCCGCCCCAACCACGCAACACTCGGTCGATCAATGCTCTCGAATGACGAGCTCGAATGCCTTTCACTTGTAGCCAAAATTCTCCTTCCATCGATGACGATAGCTCGAATCACCCGTTGGATTTAAAGATCACGTTCCCCCTACGATTTTCTAGTTAAAATCTTTAGCTAAAGATCTACGGATTTTAAGGAAATCGAGGGGAAAAAGGGAAACTGCCGACCATTGGAAATTTTTTTGGAGGAGGCCGTGAAAAACCTTCCTAAGGTTTACTGTAACGTGTTTATATAAACGTTTATTATTAATATTTTAATATTATTTCCAATTTAACAAGCTTTTACAAACAAACTCCAAAAACCACATGCCAACTGGCATTTATAAGGTTTTACCCGCATTCCAAACACAATAGAACGTGTTTCGGAGGCTAATTTGGTTGTATGTGGAGGATAGCTTTTTAAATCGATTTAAAATATTAAATTTTTGATTTTAATTTCAACGCGTTTCTCTCCCGTACGAATAAACGGTAACTCCAAACTCTACGGAATTTGAAATCCGATAATAATCAACTGTTGCGGATTCAATGGGATGGGTTTCGTTGAATTCCGAGACTATGCCCTAGAAGGCTATTTAACTCGTCGTTTTATTCGAGCGATTTTCAAAATCATCGAATTCATTTAAAATTTCACTTTTAAAACATTACTAACTTAATTATAAATCATATAGAATTTATATTTATATTAGAAA
This sequence comes from Allium cepa, assembly GCA_030765085.1. Lineage (NCBI taxonomy): Eukaryota > Viridiplantae > Streptophyta > Magnoliopsida > Asparagales > Amaryllidaceae > Allium > Allium cepa. Next base: position 711,367,761 of record CM060938.1, on the reverse strand, counting down.
TGATTCTGATTCATTTTAAATCAAAATCTGACCGTTTACATTATTACTATATTAAATTCCGTTATTAAATTAAATTTCTAGGATTTACATTATTGCTTGTGGACTTTGGATTCCATCCAAAGGTCCAATATAAAATTCAAATCCAACTAAACTTTAAATAAATTTTAGAAGTCGTCTTCATATCCATTTATCTCTCAGATTTACAAATCATCCCAACTTCAAATATTAAATTATTATTATCCAAATCCAAATGAAGTTGTCATATTTGAAATTATAACTAATATTATTGATTCAACCAAAATCTTCGTATTTCAAAATCAAATTAAAATCCACATTCAACATTTAAAATAAATTAAATGTTCAAAATTAACGACCAAATTTCCGGGTCGTTACAGGAATGAATGATAGGTTCAAGAGGACCCTTGAATTAATTAAGTTAGCTGGCTAGAGCTATAGGTTTTTAATGACCCATGAAAACTATGAATAGGATAGGGTGTCTCTTAGTTATAGCAAGTTTATTAGTAAACCCATGAAAACTAAAAAGGTAACTAGTGACCCTAGAAACTATAATAATGACAAGGTGTTAGATTAAACTAGGAATGGGAAAATCTTATTTATTTTCAAGTATGCATATCGCCATAATATTTTGAAATGCATTTTAACCATTCTGGATGCAGGAGCAAAAAATTTGGTTTTATAAAGGTTTTAGAATACTAGAGAGGGAAAAACCCGTTCCGCTAAGCGGCGTGTCTCACTAGATATCTAAAAGGATTTAGATGTTAGATTATTATTTCTACCAGGCTTTATGCCTGACTCTAATTTTTTGTTTTGTCCTTAAACTCTCGGGTACTCAATTGATTTTGAGTAGTTTGAGATTTAGAGTTTTTCTTTTCGCTACGTGTTTTGTTTGTAAAGTCAGATTTATTAGCGTTACTATATTCTCTGATCAACCAAGGAGGCACCTTTATATGACGCTCTTGGCGTATTTGTAATAATTATATTTTTCGGAATGCGGTTAACGTAATTTGGGGATTAATTATGTAATGAACAAGAAATGTTTTGTATTGAATGTGGAAATATGTTTTTGAATTGTTAATTTTTTCCATATTTCTATCATTGTGTATCAATGCATCTAGCACCGCCGTATTTGGTCGTCGAAGATTAATAAATATGGATGACCGTAGCATCCATGGCCGTTAGTTTTGGGCCTCCAAGTACGGGGATGTTTCAAAACCAGGTTTAATTCTTGTTAAAGAAAACTTTTCTCTAACTAACTTGCCATGTGTCAACACCAGATTGGCTGCCTTAACTTTTTCATAACTAACTACCGCTAATCTAGATCTAAACCATGGTCAAGTTAATCAATTAAGCCATTCTAATTTTTTTAAAAGATGTCCCTCTTCTAAAATAATTTATTTTGAATAGCAAATCACTTTGGAAAAATTCTCAAATATTCTTGGAATTCACTTTAATCATGTTATCTAACATATCAAAATTCCAAACCCAAATTCTCAATATATTTTCCAAAATAAATTATAAGCACAAATTACCATATTTTCCTTTGAAAATTCATAATAATCTTTCCATGGCTTGGAAAATTCTAAAAATTGAACCCCAACTGCAAAACCATGTTTCTCATGACATAAAAATCCCATGGAATTTAATCAATATTAAATCTCGGTTTTGACTTAAAACAATGCAAAACTCCTTTGAACAATCTTGTTTAAATCAAATATATCGTTAATCAAGCACACCATCATTCAATATATCATAAAAATGAATTTATCCTTTAAATCCGAAAATATATGATTTAAAACGAAATAGAGATGGAGTTAATGTTCACCTTGTTCTAGATAAGGAGATTGGATTGAGATTGATTCCCATAAGCTTGATTATCTAGCCTTTTAATTTGAATTTATCATCCTCTTAATGGCTAGCCATTTCTTCTCAAAATTTCATTTGAAAATGAAGTGAATGGCAAATAAGAAGGTGAGAACAAAAATATATAAGGGTATGGGTCATTGGGCGGCAAATTTCTAATATATCCTTATGTGATTTAATTTAACCTAATCTCATTTTTAAGCCCATTAATTAGTTTATTAGGCATGACCTTAATTAATTAATTCAAGTCTCAATCCCCTTATCACTTACATTTACATTATTATATTTAATTTATCTAATTAAATCTCCTGAATAATGTTATTAAAAATTAGGGGTGTTACAGGTGCCACCTCTTTGTAGAACTTTCGAGACTCTCTTTTGTAATCATCGACCACCCCTCATATTACTACTCCTTCTTTGGCAGGCCTGCACTGGATGAAATAGATGCATTTGTCTCCCCAAAGTACCTGATGGTGAATTTCCTGACAAAGAGGGGCTGGGGCATAGTCCGAGGAGTGTAGTTCAGCTCCGAGAGATTTATTTTACCATAATCGATCAATATAAAAGGGAGTATTCTACTTAATTTTATTCTTCCACTATTTTTCAACCTTTGGATGATGGAATTTTACATCCAACATTCGAAGCAAAAATTGAAATTAATAAGTCCAACAAGCGTATATAGGAAAGGTACATTCCTCTCGAAGGCAAAAGGAAGAGAGTCGATGCTAATTCCGTTGAAGAAAGCCCAATCATCACTAAATTCGATTGCCGAGGGAAAAAATAAAGGATAAAACCTATAGAGGACCTTCATAGATTCAGATGACACTACTGATGTGGTCAAAGTTGGAAAAGAGTTGGATAGCAACTTGAAGAAAGATTTAATCCAATTTCTTAAGGTCAATAAGGGCATATTATCCTGGTCACATTTTGATATGGTGGGGATTGATCTAGCAGTCATGTGTCGTGCGCTTAACATCAATCTAAAAGCGAATCCCATCAGACAGAAAAAGATGTAATTAGATAAAGTACGGTCCAATGCATTGAAGAAAAAGGTTGAGAGACTCCTCGAAAATGGGTTTATTAAAGAAATTTACTACCCAAAGTGATTAGCCAACCCAGTTTTGGTGAAGAAATCAAATGGAAAATAGAGAACTTGCATTGATTATATAGACTTGAACAAGGCATGTTCGAAAGACTGTTTCCCGCTACCACGATTGATCAGTTATTAGACGCAACTAGTGGACGTAAATTATTGTCTTCATGGATGCATTTTCAGGATAAAATCAAATACCTATGTTCAAGATGGATGAAGAGCACACTAGTTTCATTATTGAATGGAGAATATACTGCTACAAAGCAATGCCTTTTGGGCTAAAGAATGTAGGGGAAACTTATCAGAAGTTGGTTAATAGAAAGTTTAAAGAGCAAATTAGCTTAAATATAGAGGTTTAAGTGGATGACTTTCTAGTAAAATATGGCGAGGCCAAGAATCATCTTAAGGATCTAAAAGAGATGCTAAGGAAACTGCAGAAATACCAAATGAAATTTAACCCACAAAAATGCTCTTTCGGAGTCCATTCGAGGAAGTTTTTAGGCTATCTTGTAAGTGCCCAAAGGATTAAAGCTAGTCCTGATCAAATTCAAGCTATTAAGGACATGGCTGAATCCAAAACCAGTAAAGTGGTAATGAGTTTAAATGGAAGGGTAGTCGCCCTAAACAGGTTCATTCCCATAGCTACTGATAAATATATCCCTTCGACGTAATCAAGAAAAAGAAGAACTTTCAATGGAGGGAAGATTGGAGACAGTCTTTTCAAGAGTTAAAAAACCATTTGGAAAAGACACCGATACTTTCAAGTCCCGAGAATGGGGAGATCTTATACATATATATGGCAATTTCACAGCATCCGGTCAGCTCATTATTGATTAGGAAATGAAGTGGAGCTCAACTTCCTATATATTACGGAAGTAAACGATTGAAGTATGCGGAAATGCGATACCCGGTGATAGAGAAGCTAGCTTATTGCTTGATCCTCATAGCACAAAAACGTAGAGCATATTTTCAAGCACATCCGATCAAGGTATTGACCAATTTCCCTCTAAATAAAGTTTTTAGTAAGTCAAAAACTTCAGGAAGGTTGGTAAAATGAGGAATCGAGCTCAGCCAATATGATATAGAATTTCATCCGCGAGCCGCAATCAAAGGGAAAGCATTGGCAGATTTCATTAATGAATGCACCAACTTAATTAAAGAGCAATCTACAACGAAAAAGATCAGAATTCTATGTGGCAATTGTTCGTCGATGGTGCATCAAATGAACAAGACGCCGATGTAGGATATGTGATAATAACACCGGACATACACCATTTATTTTACGCTATGAAATTAGGGTTCCTAACAACAAACAACATGGCCGAATATGAATCAATGGTAGCAGGGATATTTTTAGCATTAGAGATAGAAATCCGACGGATTCAGATCTTTAGTGATTCCCAAATAATAGTAAATCAAGTAAAGTAGATATATCAAACAAAATACTTAAAGCTATCTTTATATGTGACGAAGATACTGAAAATGCTTACTTTGTTTGAGGAATTTTCCTTACATCAAGTTCCAATGGCGGAAAATTCACAGGCAGATTCATTAGCAAAATAACCAAGCTCAAGAGGAGCCCTAGAAGCATGAATTGTTTTAGTAGGCTATCAAGAATCTCCAAGTATTAAAGTGGGAACATTCGAACAAGAAAAGGAACTATTAATTTTGATGAGGTACCAAGCTATGTTCCAAGAAAAAGAGGGAAAAGAAATTGGAAGCGAAATATTAAATGAGAGGGTTAATCAATCAAGAACCAATGACCCATACAATAACTCTTGGACATCACCCATCGTTGAATGTCTTGTTAAAGGAATAATGCCATCTGACAAGGGTGAAGCAAGAAAAATCAGGCGGCAAGCTCCAACTTTCATAATAGTAGATGGAAGCCTTTACAAGAAAGGATATGCACTTCCTTACTTAAGATGCGTAAGCTTGGAAGATGGAATAAAATTTAAGATAGAAGCACATAAGGGATTCTGCGGGGACCACTCAAACGGGACGAAATCGCCAAAAAAGATAATGAGACAAGGTTTTTATTGGCCTCGTATGGTAAGCCAAGGTATTGAATCTATGAGGAGATGCGAGCGCCAAAAGTACTCGAAACTTCCTAGAATACCCCCGAGTCAGTTAACTCCAATTTCAAGTCTGTGGCCCTTTGACATATAGGGAATTTATTTAATCGGCCCGTTGAAAATTTCAAAAGGGGGAGCTATAGATTACTTCACTAAATGGTTTTAAGTAGAACCATTTCCTAAGATCACTTCTGGAAAAGTACTCATATTTGGCATCGAAAATATTATGACCAAATTTGTAATTCCCCATAAGATTATTTCTGACAACGGAACACAATTTGAGAGTGAAGAATTCTTTCGGTTTTGTTTTAAGAATGAAATCATTAAATGTTTTTTCCTCCTTTGCGCATCAGAACGCAAATGGGGCAGTTGAGGCTGCAAACAAAACCATTAAGACGATCTTAAAAAAGCGGCTAAACAAAGCTAAAGGAAATTGGGTAGAAGAACTGCCATTTGTATTATGCGCTAATCGAACATCAACCAAAACAGAAACAGGACTTACTCCTTACACATTTACATATGGGTGTGAGGCGATGTTACCAATTGAGATTGAAGCACCCTCACACCGAATAACCGAATATGCATTCTATTTAAACCAGGAACTAAAAAGAGAATCCCTGGATTTGATACATTTGCTGAGAGATGAAGCAGCAATCAGAATAATAGAGTATCAAAGAAGAATGTCAAAGTATTACAACTCAAAAGTAAGAACATAATCATTTCAAGAAGGAGATCTGGTACTCCAAAGAGTAATGGCGAATACAAGAAATCCCGCTGATGGACCCCTAGGACTAAATTGGGAAGGACCCTTAATCATTTGCAAAGTAATTCCTCCAGAAGCACATAAGTTATGCCTACCAATTGGCAATATGGTTCCCACAAAATGGAATACAGAACATTTAAGACCATATTTTCCAAAGAAGAATGAATAAAGCACCCCTTTCTTCAAAAGAAAAATCTACATGGTTGGGAGTAGAATTCTACTTGAATTAGACACTACCATTAATTGTCAAAAGCATCTATCTGCACCGAGTTGGCCAGGACAGAGCACCTCCTGGAGGGACGTGTGTAAGCCTTTAACCGTTCCATGCTATGGCCAAGTTAAAGCATCGACAAGCCCTTGGCCGCGCCTCAGGTCAGGTCAAGGCGCCTCCTGAAGGGAGGATGGAGTAAGCCTTTATCAATGCCACATTGTAGGTAGATTAAAGCATCTAACAAGCCATTATTCATGCAACACTATGGCAAGGGCAGGGAGCCTCCTAGAGGGAGGCCGATGTAAGCCTTTATCCGCGCCACGCCATGGTCAGGTTAAAGCACCAAACAAGCCCTTGGCTATGCTTCTGGTCAGGTCAAGGGTCCACCTAGAGGGAGTTTGAGTAAATCCTTGGTACCAGCCTCTAAGAATGTGATAACCAAGAGAACTAGACAATAATAGATTAAGATATCCAAGCCAAAGAAGAGGCTTATCAAACAATGGACTAAGACGTCCAAGCCCAAGAAGAGGCTTATCAAACAATGGACTAAGATGTCCAAGCTCGCGAAGCGACGCATCAAACAATGGACTAAGATGTTCAAGCCTAGGATGCGACTTATAAAATAATGGACTAAGATGTCCAAACCCCAGAAGCGACATATCAAATAATGGACTAAGATGTCCAAACTCAAGAAGCAGCCAATCAGGCCACAACTGCATATGAGGATTAAGAATTAACACATGCCGAAGAAGGAAGAAACTAAGGAGTAAAAAAGAAATTCGTTCATTAATACCTGAATCTGGGTTTCGGGACTCTTACTTCTAGACTTTGAATATCTGAATATGGGTTTCGCGTCTTCTCTAATCATTTATAATCTTTCTCATACTCGAATCTGGGTATCGAGGCTATTGTTCGACTTCAATTATTAATGCCCTAATTTAGGATTGAGATTCCTATTATAAAGACCACGCCACACATAAACACGACGGGTTTTTACCTTACGATAACCAAAACATTTCATATCAAATCCTCTGTTATTATAATAGTGTCTAAGTATAAATACTTATTCCAATTGCTGAAGTTGTTACATTACATAGATTCTAGCATACTAAGCTCTAAAACCAAAATCGTAAAGGCATGTATTAGAGAATGGATTCCATATGAATGACTAGGCACTGGGGTACCACCTGTCATAGTACACGTCTAGAAAAATGTACCGAGGACCATGCCGGGATCCCCGGTAACACAAGACCAGACTACACCTAACCTGGATAGATCGAATATGTTATCACCTCGGGTGTTCGCACCCTTTCTTAGCTCCTTCCATGTATCATAGTAATAATATCCGAGGTTATCTAGAAAGGCGATAAACATACACTAATTAGATGCGACCCACTTATCCTTGTTGCATCGCCTCTGATTTTCAGTCATTTCCATTTGATGAGGCTAGAGGCTACGATTACCTTTTAAAGGAATTTTTCACTTAGAATGCTCATTGTCCTCCAATGACAATGTACTGATAGCACTCATCAATGCAAGTCTGTTTAGGATCTGAATGAAACCGAAGGCACTATTCCTATTACATCCATTTTAGAATAATCCTCAGAATTAGTAGCGATTAGCACTTGCACTTCAATACTCCATCTTTGATTCCATGCTCTTGTTTTTACTTCGAAAACATATTCGTTGGATCAAAGTGGTTTTCGAATAACTTATCTGATCCCGGTCTCTTCGAAACAACGTTCGATATTTCCGGTAAACTCAGCCTTGGTTTTTTAGAAAATAAACAGACGAAAATAAGATTGGAGATCACCTCATAACCGTTAGTGGATGGTTTTCTTATCAACGTCCTAGAAGAACGAAATGAGTTTATATGTACAGTATAGCACCTCAAACGATAACTGTACCATATAATTCCCGTGTTTCTACTAGATATTCCCAAAGTTATACTGTGGGTCAAGATTTGATAGTCAGTTATTTAATTATCAAATAAACAATCATTTAACCAAATATTTCATTTCCATTGAAAAACACCAAATCTCTTTTTAATATAATTTTAATAAATTAAATCTCTTATCAAAATTCATGTACTTATCTTATTGAAGTAAGTACGTTTACTAACCATTCTTTCAAAATATTTGAATTTTTTTTAAAATAAATATGGAAAGCACCACGTGGTATCAACCATGGATTCATAACTCAATGATTACGTCTCTATCCCAGAGAAATCCAAAACTTAACTACAGGCACTCACTGCCTCTTCGATTACGCCATGAAGTATACCATTACTTTACGAAGACTTCATTTAATAATTTCTCAAAATAATACATATAAAATTTCTATATAAATTCCCAAGTTAATTTTAGGCAAATACTCTTTAAATAAAAGTTATCATATAATATAAATATTGAATAATTTATCTTTTAAAATAATAATACTGGTTAATTCTTAAATAACAATCTACTTAATATAAACTAGCTCAATTAATAATTAAATATACTTTAAACAATTTAAAACAACTAAATAATTAATTATCTGAAATATTCTTATACTCTTTCTAAATAACCTAGTTAATAATTAAAAATCCTCCTTTTTTAGACAAACTTAACTTCTCAGAAAAATATATTTTTCAATTCCAATATAGCCAGTCTAATATTTGTAAATTCCTCTCGATTTATCACCAATTTGATTTACGTCACAATCTCGTAAATCCCCTTTTCACATTTCTATAAATAAATCTATCATTATTTTTAAACCGATTTACCCATCTCCTTATAAATCCTTAGCATAAATTTATAACTTCAATTTATCCACTGATAATCACTTCATTTTATTTATAAACCTTGTTTATAAATTCCATATCCTCATTTCCTGTTTATAATGGTTTCACAATACTTGATCGATTACAAATCGATTTTCCAAATTGAACTCAATTTTTAAATCAATTTCTTAAAATAACCCAACTATATTCCAAAAATCGAACTAAATTCAGATTTCCCTTTCTTTCATAATTTAAATCTTATTTAAAATCTAGTATAACAACTTTAAATTTTATTTTCAAATTTCTTTTTTTTTCCTAAACAATTTTAAATCTCGCCTTTTAAAATAGATCCTTTTACACTTAAACAAATATCGCTTATGTTTTATTATTTAAAATCCTTTCATTTAACTTATTCCAAAATGTCTATTTTTCATATTTTAAAATTATTAAGTACTAATTTAAAATCAAACAATTTATTTTTGCCAAATTCATTTCTTTTAATTAAAATCCAAATTTAACTATAAATATTTTTACTTTCAATTTCCTTTTGTAGTTTCTTTCCAAATTTCAAACATTTATTATCGGTATTTAAAAATACCAAAATCTTGGCAAAAACTACCATAATATCCAATACATTCAAATCACACTATAATCTACCACAGATTATTCAAACAAATCATATATCAATATATACAATTAATTTCAACATTTTTTAGGAATCCAGTCGGATCCCTCCAACCTGTTTCCCTGCATCCATAGATGTTAACACAATATAAAACTACCAATCCCACTTCGAGGGGGGTATCGTGGTATATAGGGTCATTCACTATTATGCAAGCACATAGGGTCTCATCCGCTATAATGTGCGGGAATATCATTTCAAATACTAATACACACACATACTAATATATATAATAACACATTCAACTGATAATAATTTATTCATTCAATAAATCAATCAATAATCAATTTTAACCATTTAAAATTAATTACAGTAATCCATAATTGAGTGAGATTAACTCATCTTGATTTTTTATTTTCCAAATACCCAGTTTTTAAACTAAATCAAACATCGTTCGATTTAATTTAAAAGTTCCAGTGGACTCCATTACGGATTCCATTATCGACTTTGTGTTTGGACCTCGTGAAGACAAACCATGGATTTATAAACATTTGGATAATAAATTAATTCAATCAACAATTTTTAAAAAAAATGTTAATTACCTTATTAACACTAACTGCCGAACTCTCCTTTACTTCCTTCTTCTATTTGTTTTTCTTTTTTTATCACAGACCTGGCCCATGAATAAAACCTGACCCACTACGCTACTTCTTCTCCCATCTCTTTCCCTTCTCTTCCCAACGAAAAATGCACAGAGACACCGAACAATCCCCCTGTACAAGCACACGACAACACATTCCCCCAGGCCACTATCCAGCATCCCACTATGACATTACCCTGCTTGTCAATTTCTCCATCCGTCCATCACGAAAACAAAGTACTCGAGTCACTCCCTTAAAACGCGACAGTCACATCGTGACATTGCCAGGCAAAAGTCGCGCCTTGCAATAGTCGATCGCACGCCATCAAGTTTGGCCATGAGCAGCTTTTCCATGCGAGAAACCCAAAGCAATCCACCCCAAAGCCTCTTGACGCCTAATCTTCAAGAAATCCTAAGCCCTATCTCCTAATTCATTTGGCATGGCTAAACTGTAACCTCCTTCTAACCTTGTTCAACCCTTCAAAATGCTTATTAGATAGTAGAACCCCATTATACGAGGTTCAAGATTCAAGCTCAAGAATTATCTTGTTTTTGAATTTTAGACAAGGTGGGTTTCCAATTATTTTTTTCTTTTTCCGTTTTTTTATAAAGAAGCCTATAACACTTCAAAACCGAACCCTGCCCAACATCATCATTTTCCAAATTCATGCACGCATGCACGGATACATCGATACGAAGCGCTGCCTGCTTAAACCGATGCCAATCCCCTCGTCTCCTCGAACTAGACTCCGTCGACATCACTTCGACAAAATTGCAACCCTCCTTCAATTCGCGTTAAGGAAAAATGAGCACGACCCCCCAACAGTCGCACATGTAAAAAATTTATCGGAGATGATGAAAATTTTGGGAGAGGTGCGCCTTGCTTCGAGCAGCTCACCGCTACCGATGTCGCATCCTCACGTCGCCTATGCTTCCTCAACTTCGAAGCCCTAGCTTATTATTCTGTGCGATAATATTGTCGAGCCGCTCTAATCATGATCGCACCCTATAATATCTATATTATATTGAAGCTCTATGCAAAATAGGATTTTAAAAATTAATTTCAAAATTTTCCATTGAGTATTTAACGAGGTAGGAATTTTTAAAGTCTGCGTTTCTCTTTTTTTTAACTGTAAATTGCGTTTTAAAAAGAAAAGGGGGGAAATGATGGAAAGGAAGGTAACATATTTGGATAGGTGTACAGTGTTTTGAAAAGAAGAATAAAAGCTGATGTGAAAAAAATTTCTCAAGTCAATTATATATATATATGTATGTATGTATGTATGTATGTATGTCTATATATATCGGAATTCCAAAAAATAGTGTGCGGTTATGTTCCTTTTGTTCATAGGTCAATTCTGGCAAAGCTTGCAACTAGTCTTGGGAGTATAACTCAATTTGAGCATATCACACATCCTTAGAGGGATGGATAGACTGAAAGGATAAATCGAATTCTAAAAGATCTATTAAGAATATCATTTTAGAACTTGGAGGTTCGTGGGAGGAACATCTTTATTCAATCAAATTCTCCTATAATAATAGCTTTTAGTCTAGTATCGACATGAAACCATTTAAAGCTTTATATGGAAGACGTAACGACCCGATATTTTCAACCATCCGCATCCGCACATGTCGGACGTGAATTGCTAAAAATACCGTGTTGTAAATAAAATTTGGCAAATCTCAGAATATACAGTAAATAAATAGTCACAGATCACAGAGTAAATAATAATGCAGCGGAAGTAAAAGATGTAGTTCATGAAGCTACAATATATATTTATAAGATACATCAGAGTTAAACATGATACAATAGAAGAGTAACGAGATACATCAAGTACAAATCAGAATGCATCACTGAAATCACTGGATACTGAAGCAAAATAGATGGCTGGATCTTCAAGCAACGCTCCAACTCTGAAGTTGAGTCTTGAATGTTGAATCACTCAGCCTGACTCGAGCGTAAAGCAAAACACAAAGCACTCGAACCAGGACAAAAATACTTATGAACTGTAAATCAACTCAAGTGAACAGTGTTAGGAAATCTATTCTACGGTTTCGATGATAACAACTATACAATGGAAATCGTATGTATATATATATCTATATTTACAGGTAGTTGATAAAGTAGCATCACCAAAGAGATAGAAACAAGAATCAAAAGGCAAACAAATCAACGGAAGTTGAAATGGAAATGCACAAGACACAAAGAAAGCAAAGCACACACTTTCAAACGTCTGAGTGCACTTATCAGACGTCTGGATTAATCCGCTGTATTGCAAATCAGTATAAAACAGACGTCTGATGATATTCTCTGGTTCTATATTTTAGAAGGAATCAGACGTCTGGTATTAAACTCAGACATCTGAAAAACAACCATATACAAAATATATATGAAGGGCGGACGTCTGAAACATGCTATTAGACGTCTGATTTTGAATTCGGCAGAGCATTTTCAAACTCCAACTGCCACACTCGAAGGGACACGTCTGCTTCTTCTTATCGCAACTCTTCATCATCATTAGAAGCGACTTTAGGGAGATTACAACGGATACAACTATACAAGATAACCCTTCATCAGTATAAATAGCATCAGCAATGCAAAGAAAAAGATACTTTTCCTATGCTATTATTTTCTATACTCTAACTTACACCTGTTCTTAAAGCAATCGACTACTTACACTTTCATATATTCTAGATTATGCATTCAACACTTTCTAGATAAATATATTGGAAGCACTTGTATTCAACAGTCAACATCAGTGTTATAAGAACACATCTTTGACAAAGAAACTCTGCTGTTGTAAACCTGTTCCTCCGGGTCAAGTGAGGGTTAGTTAGTGAAAGGAAATTCCGAAGAGGAGCTTCGGGACTGGACGTAGACGGGAGGTCCGAACCAGTATAAAATCCTGGTGTGATTAGTTTAATTTACTTTACTACTTTTATCTATCTAGTTTTACTGTAGATTACTTATACTTGCACATATATATCACACGATCCACTCATATAGACTTACAATTGGTATCAGAGCAAGGTTTGATCAAAGAACAGTAACACCTTTTTTGAATCTTTTTAAATATGGCAAGTATTTTTCAAGAAGGACAATCCACAGCACAACCCCCACTTTTTAATGGCTCTAACTATGCATATTGGTCAACACGTATGAGAACTTTTATGGAAGCTAATGGTCTAGAAATTTGGTCAGCCACTCAAGATAAATATGAAGCACCCACTACTGCTATGAACACTTGGACCGATGCACAAAAAACCTTAGCATCAAACAATGCTAAAGCTATGAATGTTTTATTTTGTTCTTTAGACAAAAAAATGAATTTTCACGTGTAATGCTATGCACCACTACATTTGATATTTGGCGTACCTTACAAATTACACACGAAGGAACAACAAAGGTCAAACAAACTAAAATTTCAATTTTGCAAAACCAATTCTCATCTTTCAAAATGAAACAAAATGAAACTATAGTAGACATGTATTCTAGATTTCAAAGTATTCAACATGATCTTATGGCATTAGGAGTTAAGTTTACTGATTTTGATTTAGTTTCTCGAATACTCAACTCTTTAACACCTGACTGGGAAAGAAAGGTATTGGCTATAGAAGAGGCTAATGATCTTTCTACCCTCAAAGTTGAAGAGTTGATAGGAAATTTGATGTCCTATGAATCAAATTTCCAGGCACGAAAAGAACTAAATTCGGAAAAGAAGAACATAGCATTTCAGGCAACAAAGAATGATGACTCGGATTTAGATGAAGATGAGATAGCATTCATTGCCAAAAACTATAATAGATTCAAGAAATTTAGAAAGATGACAAAATTTCAAAAAGAAGGAAAGTCCAACTCGACAAATCAATCTCAAATCAAATGCTATGAAATTGATCAATACAGACACATGAAGAAAGAATGCCCAAAACTCAACAATGATAAAAAGAAGAATAAATTTGAAAAATTCAAGAAGAAGAAAGCTTTCAAAGTAACATGGGATGATTCGGATTCTTCATCATCAGAAAGTGATAGCGATAGTGACGAAGAACAAGCAAATGTGTGTTTTATGGCGCAAAACGATGAGGTATGTCCGGAACTTAGCTATGACGAACTATTTGAACTAAGCATGGAATTGGATGATAAATTTAGACAGGTTAAAAAATTGAATAAAGAATATATAGCTAAAATAAATAGATTAGAAATTGAAGTAGGTATGTTAAAAGATGAAAAAATCATTCTAGAAGAAGAACTTGAATTATCTCAAGAAAAATTCAAAAGTAATTTGATAATGATGAGACTACCACAATATAACTTGAAAACACTAAAAAGGCAAACGATAATTTTTTGAAAGAAAATACCGACCTTAAAAATAATATTGAATTGTTTAAAATTGAAAATGTAAAACTAAAAGAAAAGCTAGATAAGATTACAAATAATGTGTCAAAATTTAATAAAGGAAAACAAGATTTGGAAAACCTTATAAAAATATCAAAACCATTAAGAAACAAAAATGGAATAGGTTTTAAAAATTCCTCTAAACAAAAAGAAAAGGTTGCAAAAAATCTTAGTTATAAAAAAACTAAAAGTTTACCTAAGTCTACATTTAATACAAAAATTATAAAAATTTGGATTCCTAAAACAAATAATCATTTAATTAGACAAAAGTATATCAATAATTATATGGAGAATGTGGCCTATAATAAAAATTATATTTATAAAGGTACCAAACCATCTTGGGTATGCTACCTTCTCCTAACAAATAGGACCCTAATAATATATGGGTACCAATTGAAACATCTTTTATTTTGCAGGTACCCAAAATAAAAAATAAAGAGAAATGGATACTAGATAGTGGCTGCTCTAAACATATGACCGGAAATTCAAAGATGTTATCAAATATATCATACATTGATGGTGGAACGGTAACATTTGGAGAAAATTCTAAAGGATACGTCGTGGGCATTGGAGAAGTCATCAACTCTGGTATATCAAATTCTCCTATTATTACAAATGTTTTATTAGTAAAAAATCTAAAACACAACTTACTAAGCATTAGTCAATTATGCGATAAAGGTTTTCAAATAAATTTTGAAAAAGATAAATGTAATATTTTAGATAATAACAAACAACTCATTTTTGAAGGATTTAGGAACAAAAATATTTATGTATTAAACATGAATGTAAATAAAAATTCAAACTTATGCTTAACCGCCAAACATGATGATCCATGGTTATGGCATAAACGATTCTGTCATATCAACTTTAAAAATATTAATAAGTTAGGAAAATATGAACTAGTAAGGGGATTACCTAGAATAAATTTCAAAGTAGAAAATTTATGTGATGATTGTCAAATTGGAAAACTAAAGAAAAGCTCGTTTAAATCTAAAAATAATATTTCTACAAAACAACCATTAGAACTGTTACACTTAGATTTATTTGGCCCTACACAAATTCGGTCTATAAAACAACAAATATGTCTTTGTAATAGTTGATGCTTTTTCAAGATATACATGGACTTTGTTTTTAAAACATAAAAGTGATACTTTTGGAATGTTTAAAAATTTTGCTAAAAGAATTAAAACACAAATGAACTTAAAAATTAAAAATATCCGAAGTGATCATGGAGGAGAAGTCGAAAATGATCTTTTTACAAATTTTTGTAATAAAAAAGGAATAACTCACAATTTTTCTTTTCCTCGCACACCGCAACAAAATGGTGTCGTAGAAAGAAAAAATCGCACATTACAAGAATGCGCACGAACATTACTAAATAGTAGTGGTTTACCAAAACACTTTTGGGCTGAAGCTATTGCGACATCTTGTTATGTATTAAATCGTGTGACAATACGTCCTATGACTAAACAAACGTATTTTGAAATATTTTTTGGTAAAAAACCTAAGGTATCATACTTTAAAACTTTCGGGTCAAAATGTTTCATTTTAAATACAAAAGATAACTTAGGTAAATTTGATCCAAAAGCCGATGAAGGTATCTTTATTGGATATTCGGATCGGAGTAAAGCATATAGAATTTTTAATAAAAGAAATAATACCATTGAAGAAAGTTTACACGTTTCGTTCGATGAAAATTTTCGTAATCTTAAAACTAACGATGAAGAAGAAAATATTCCACTAATAAATCCAACAAATATCGTTAATAATGACATAAATATTGAAAATAACACTCTGGTAGATAATATTATTGGAGACCTTAATACAAGAGTAACTAGAAATCATCTCAATCATATAAGCCATATAGCATTTGTGTCAAACTTTGAACCAAAAAATTATAAAGAAGCATTAAATGATAATTTTTGGATAATAGCTATGCAAGAAGAATTAAATCAATTCGAACGTAATAACGTATGGGAATTAG
Organism: Allium cepa; assembly: GCA_030765085.1. Lineage (NCBI taxonomy): Eukaryota > Viridiplantae > Streptophyta > Magnoliopsida > Asparagales > Amaryllidaceae > Allium > Allium cepa. The sequence goes on along the minus strand of CM060938.1, from coordinate 711,351,335 downwards.
TACCACGACCTAAAGATCAATCGGTAATAGAACAAAATGGATATTTAAGAACAAATCCGATGAAAACGGAGATATTATTAGAAATAAAGCGCGATTAGTTGCTCAAGGCTACAATCAAGAAGAAGGAATAGATTACGATGAAACCTTTGCTCCAGTAGCAAGATTGGAGGCCATTTGTACATTACTCGCTTTTGCAACATATAATAATTTTAAACTATTTCAAATGGATGTCAAAAGTGCCTTTTTAAATGGGTTTATCAAAGAAAATGTATATGTAGAACAACCACCACTATTTGTTCATGAAAAATATCCCGATCACGTATTTAAATTACACAAAGCTTTATATGGATTAAAACAAGCCCCACGAGCTTGGTATGAACGTCTTAAAAATCATTTAATTACATCAGGTTTTCAAATAGGCAAAATTATTACAACTTTGTTAATTAAAAGAGAAAATAATGATATTTTAGTTGTGCAAATCTATGTCGATGACATCATTTTTGGCTCAACTAATGAAAATTTATGCAACCAATTTTCAAATATTATGAAAAGTGAATTTGAAATGTCTCACATGGGAGAACTAAATTTTTTCTTAGGATTACAAATAAAACAACTTGATAATGGAATTTTTATTCATCAAGAAAAATATTGTAATAATTTATTAAATAGTTTTGAAATGAATAAAACCTCAAGTAAACCAACTCCAATGAGTACCACTGCTAACTTAGAAAAAGATGAAAACGGAAAAGATTTTGATGAAAAGAAATATCGTAGCATGATTGGTTCTCTTCTCTATTTAACGGCTAGTCGACCTGATATTATGATGAGTGTATGTCTTTGTGCTCGATTTCAAGCCAAACCAAAAGAGTCACATCTAAGAGCAGTGAAGCGAATTTTACGTTATCTTTCTAGTACTAAAGATTATGGGTTGTTCTACCCTAAAGGATCCTCATTTGAACTTATCTCATATAGTGATGCGGATTTCGGAGGATGTAAAACAGATCGTAAAAGTACTAGTGGAACTTGTCATTTTATCGGACAATCATTAGTTTCTTGGTTTAGCAAAAAACAAAATTGCGTTTCCTTATCAACTTGCGAAGCCGAATACATCTCCGCAGCACTAGCATGTGCTCAAGTAATATACATGCAACAAACACTAACAGATTTCGGTAAACCTATCATTAAGTCTTCAATTTATTGTGATAACACAAGTGCAATTAATCTATCCAAAAACCCAATTAATCACTCAAGAACCAAACATATAGATATACGACATCATTTTCTAAGAGACAATGTTGAAAAAGGAATCATTTCATTGGAATACGTTAGTACCGAAAATCAAGTAGCCGACATTTTTACTAAACCGTTAAATGAACAAACTTTTTCTAAGCTTCGACGAAGTTTAGGAATTTGTTCACTAAATGATCTTTTTCCTTAATACATTACCTATAAAAAAAATTTAAGCTACATTTATTTACCAAAATACCGACCACAAGATATATTATTGATTTATGCACTTCTAAGGTGTTCAGAAAAATAATAACCACAAGTTAGGTTATTTATTTCTGCACCTTTAAAATTCTTTAATTTGTCTATATTTACATACTTTCCAAATTATAAATATAACCAAATAGAACAACTTTATTCAACCAATTAATTTTTCTATATATATAAAAAATGTCTTCACCAGATTCCTATATATCCATCTCCGTATCAACACCCTCGACGGATAGCGCGGTTGACACACCACAACAACTCCCAACGCCTACCCCAAAGCAAGAATCAACTCATAGGTGGTCTTCGTATCGTATAGGTTTTACACCAGATAATAAGAAAGCAAAAAAATCTGTGTTTACATCTCCTAACACAAAGGAGAAAATCAATGAAATCCATCATTACCAAAAACAACAGATGGATCTTCAACGGGAACTTTATTTTGAACAAAAAGTTACGGCACGGAGGTTAAACATTCTCGAGCAAGTTGCAATGAAGTTTCGCTCGTCACGCAAGGAAGATATTCATGAACCACTTCCAAAACCTTGTAGTTCATTGGATCCATCTTCTTCGTATCGTACTCCTTCAGACCCTTCTCTAGACGATATTCTGGCTCTCCACGAAGACACGAACATTGAAATATATGGTCTCTAATTCAACCATGAAAACTCCGTCTCCATCTAAATAAATTATTTATATTTAGCGATGTATGTATCTATAAGTATACGTGTTTTTATACCAATAAGGAAATTTATTATTTACGTTCAATTTCTATCATTTTTTGTCAATCTATAATCTTCAGACATCTGCTAACAGCTTTCAGACGTCTGATTATATGATATAATACTAAAACTGTTGATATGTGCATATATCAGACGTCTGAAATATGCCTCTGCCCACTCTAAAATAAAATTATGGCCATTTCAAACGTCTGGAATGATAACCAGACGTATGTATAAGTCCTCTGTTTCAATCTCAAACCAAAACAGACGTCTGCTTTAAACTTCAGACGTCTGAAATTGTTCTCTGCTTCAAAATGTTACACGCAAACTAACAACCAGACGTCTTACTAAACACCTCAGACGTCTGTTTCTACCTACTGGACAAAAATTAGGGCAAACCAGACGTCTTATTACTTTTTCAGACGTCTGGTTCTCAATCGACCCTGTAAAATTGATCACGTTAACGTCATTTTTTTTTACCTACCCTAAAACCGTTTTTTCCTTCTTCCCACGATCTTCTCAAATTGACTTTTTTCCTCCAAAATCATACAACATTTTTTAAACAACAATGCCGCCTCGTACTAAAAATCCTACTAAAAAGAGAAAGCAAGATCAACCAACAACATCTTCACATCCGCAAGTTTGTTCGGATGATCAAATCGAACGTTGGATGAATAGAGCTCCTCATTCTCTAAAAAGGTGCGAAGAGATTCAAAAAAGAAACTTCACACAGGTCCCTTCTACAATTTACTAAAATTTCCTATGTATGACCTAGATGAATTATGTGAAACAGCCGGTTTAGATACCCTGATTTCTTTTCAAACAAATGATATTCAAATTGACCAATTATCCATCTTCTTATTCTACTCAAATTTAGATAGCACCGCAGTTTGGAATACTGAGAATGAAGAAGATTGGCTTTGGTCCAGTATATATGGAAACACAATTCGATTAACCCCTGGGTTAATAGGTCGAACACTTGGTTGGTATGACACAGGGGAAGACCTGTATAACATTCCCGATATGAGATTTAAGCCTAAGGATAGTGTTACCCATCAAATTTGGGAAGATAACATGCCGAAATTTGCTTCCATGTATTTACGCCCGAAGGCTCGACTACTTACAAGGATGATAATAAACACAATTATTCCACGATTAGGTAGTCATGAGCAAATCACAGAAATGGAGCGTAAAGCATTGTATGCTATATTTAGTCGGACAAGAGTGAATTGGGCAAAATTTATTTTTGATGAGCTTAAACAATTTTGGAATCGCTCTCGACCTTCCATTATTTACCCGACTTATATTATGCGACTTCTTTGGGCTAATAACATTCAATCATATTTATCAACATTCGAAGAAATTTCACCCAGATATGCTTCAACAAAAATTTTCTCCTTGATGCACTTGCCCGAAATTCCCCCGGAATTCATGACATTTGAGGATTGGACGCGCAATCGACAATCTCGACATATTGAACCTCCTCCTCCACCACCCATGATTCCTTCTCAAGGAGAAAAACAAAAAGAAGCAACTCCTCCTCCTCCTCAACCTTTTAATTAACCGGGACAAGAGGATATTATGGAGACTCGACTAGAAACAGAACCAAATGAAAGTATTCGAGATCTCACTCTTCGAAATCAACACATACTGTCCCAAAATCAAAAACACTTGGCTAAGCGAATTGACAACCTTGAAGTATCATTTGCTACTCGCCCAGCCACAGTTGAAGATTCCCTTTCAACTGCTTTGATAGTGCTGAAAGAGGTATTACAACGGGTCCGTGTCCAACTCCACCCTCTGAGGATTGGCCAACTCCCGTTCCTTCCCCTCCTACAAAGCACTCTAAATTATTTGAGGATGATCCTCCAAAGGAAGCTATGATATCTCCTTCAAAAACTAGTACTTCTACAAAAGAAGATCAAAACAAGGATGATACAAATCAAGCTTCGCCAAAGGAAGGTGATCCAAAACTAGCTTCACCAAAACAAGATGACCCAAATCAATCCTCTCCGAAATAAATTTAAGTTTACTTTTGTAGCTTTTGTGTACTTCTGTAATATAACAATGCATGTAACCTTTTTCTTATTAATGAATATTTTTTGACATATTGGCTTATTTGTTAAAAATTCTTTTTGATAATGTCAAAGGGGGAGAAATATTAATATTCTCATAATACAATATAAGCATATATTCAGGGGGAGATTTCAAATCTACATATAAGTACATTGAATAAGTTGTCATCATCAAAAAGGGGGAGATTGTTAGGAAATCTATTCTACGGTTTCGATGATAACAACTATACAATGGAAATCGTATGTATGTATATATCTATATTTGCAGGTAGTTGATAAAGTAGCATCACCAAAGAGATAGAAACAAGAATCAAAAGGCAAACAAATCAATGGAAGTTGAAATGGAAATGCACAAGACACAAAGAAAGCAAAGCACACACTTTCAGACGTCTGAGTGCACTTATCAGACGTCTGGATTAATCCGCTATATTGCAAATCAATATAAAACAGACGTCTGATAAAAATACCAGACGTCTGATGATATTCTCTAGTTCTATATTTCAGAAGGAATCAGACGTCTGGTATTAAACCCAGACGTCTGAAAAAAAACCATATACAAAATATATATGAAGGGAAGACGTCTGAAACATGCTATCAGACGTCTGATTTTGAATTCGGCAGAGCATTTTCGAACTTCAACTGCCACATTCGAAGGGACACGTCTGCTTCTTCTTATCGCAACTTTTCATCATCATCAGAAGCGACTTTAGGGAGATTAAAACAGATACAACTATACAAGATAACCCTTCATCAGCATAAATAGCATCAGCAATGCAAAGAAAAAGATACTTTTCCTATGCTATTATTTTCTATACTCTAACTTACATCTGTTCTCAAAGTAATCAACTACTTACACTTTCATATATTCTAGATTACGCATTCAACACTTTCTAGATAAATACATTGGAAGCACTTGAATTCAATAGTCAACATCAGTGTTATAAGAACACATCTTTGACAAAGAAACTCTGCTATTGTATACCTGTTCCTCCGGGTCAAGTGAGGGTTAGTTAGTGAAAGGAAATTCCGAATTGGAGCTTCGGGACTGGACGTAGGACGGGAGGTCCGAACCAGTATAAAATCCTGGTGTGATTAGTTTAATTTACTTTACTACTTTTATCTATCTTGTTTTACTGTAGATTACTTATACTTGCACATATATATCACACGATCCACTCATATAGACTTGCAAACAGTAACAAAATGCATCTGTAACTTAAAGGATGCTTGGGATCGTCCATCCTTTAAGTATCCGTTAAACTATTTACTATGTAATAATATTGCGCTATTATAATAATGTCTAATAGTAAAATAAACTTACTTTAAAATAGCGTTAAGGAGTCACCCAATATTCCCCTTAACACGTAATAGTCCCAGTAGTCCATCCAGTATCAGCGTACCTCCATATCGGGAGGCTACCCTAAATACTCCATAGGCTACGGGAGAAAAACAAACTCGTAGTAAGGCTCGCTATGGTAGGTGACACGGAACACAAGACAATGCCAGGAAAGATATACCAATGACGCACACGGGCTGGTGGTAACGTAATAGCCACTACGCCCACCTCGGAACACACTCCCAAATCAAAATCGAAGGATAGCCATAAAATAAACCACAAGTAGAGTATAGTATCGAAGAAATGTGTCCGATAGGAGGAATGACCTCACTTGGCCTGAGATCACTCCTATTTTAGCCACCTTATGCCAACTCACGGGAGTCGGGCCCACGTTCATACCTCAATAGGATCGTCGCCACCATCCTACTTCATTTTGGAATCTCCATCGCATACAAAGTTGTTAAGTGGTTTTTGGAGTTGGCAGAGAGTATGACAACTTTCGATCTCGATCTTTTTAACAACCAATCGTTATTATAACGCCGTGGTCATTTCAAAATAGTTTATACTTCAAACATCAAATCATTACATTTCAAAACTATATTCCTTCCAAAATAGTTTATAGTTCGAAACCAAAACCATTTTTATTTCAAACAATATCCAAATCAATACGATATCATTTTCATTTCAAACATATATTCACCTTTCAAAAATCATAATACTTTCAAAGATATAACTCTTTCAAAACCAAAATACTTGAAATCATTACACTTTGAAAATCAAAACATTTCAAAATCATACATTTGAAATCGTGGTACCTTTCTTTAATTCTTTACATTTTACAAACTTATTCAATTAAACCCAAATTTCCAATTTTATTCAATTCAAACCAACAGCTTCATTCAATTCAGTTTTCCAATAAACCATTTCAAATCTTATCAATTTAAAATATAGATTTGATCCACAAAATAAACTATTCAATCTTTAGTATATTTCAAAGCTTTAATATCCCACATTTCAAAACTAAATTTGATAATTTCATATATATCTTAATTCAATTTACTAATATGTAGTTTTGAAACATTTACTTAATAAACTCAATATCATTTAAATAAACCCAAATTACAAGTAAACTTAACATCCTTTCATACTAATATAAACTTCAAATATTCATTTATCAAAATCAAATATCATTCCAAATTCACATTCTTTGTCAAAATAAAGATTATATCATTCAAAACCATTTCAATCATTAAAATATCATATCCTTTCAAAACCTCATTATCAAATCATTATTTGAATTCAAATTCAAATATTAAAATTTAAATATCATTTTAAAATCAAACATGTCACTCACTTATTGTTTCAAATATCATTATAAAACACATTTCAAAATTTCATTAAAAAAAACTCATTTATCTCATTTCATTTCATTCAAATTAACACATAACCATGTAAACCTTATTTAAATTCAAATTCAATTTAAATTCCTTAAAAATTCAAATTTAAACAAAAAATATATTCAAAACTTCTTAAATTTCACAAATAATCAATTCCAAAAGCTAAATCATTTAACACTTTAAAATATAAATCAAAAAGTGTTGAAATCTATAATATTTAAAAACATTATCAAATTATAGCAACGACATCATTTATAAAGTGCTATCGTAGCATATAGTTTCCAAAACATTATCACATTTACTTTAAATTTTCATACTTAAATTCACAAATTCAAAACATAATATTTAGCGTTCTTTAAACCATAAAATATATAATTTTTTAAAATCAAAATTTCGTACTTTTAAAAATACATATCTATAGAAATATCATTTAAAAATATACCACGGGGTCTGTATATAATTTTCTAACCTAGGTCAAATGATACGGATATATATCATTTCAATCCGCAATTTAAAAAGAAAACCTGGGCTCTATCATTTCAAACCCGCAATCCCAAGTCAAATAAAATGCAATAAAAATCACTCAAGCCTATCATTTCAGGCCATAATGATTTTTCCTTATTCTAAAGTCCGTTCGGGTATGTATCATTTCAACCCATAGTGATTCTATTCTAACAGGGAATTTGTAGTGTGAAGATATGCATAAACAATATAAACAATTACACTAACATGTCAATTTCACAATATACTGTCATATATCATATGTCAGGTGATAATTAACAAAGTTAACATAGTAATAACATGGCATAACATATCATATAATCATAATTTACTTGCATAACTTTTTTTAATTACTAATCACTTGTCATCAATTTACCATTTCATAAGTAATAATGCCAGAGTGAGAAGGACTCACCTTTATCAAAGCTAGAGACCACTACGACACACAAGAACGATTCCAAAGGCACGATAAGTATGACACAGCACGACTTTTGATTTGAATGAATGGAGAGCCTTGATATTGATCTTATAAACAACAAGCAAAAGAAGACCATATAAACCTATTTATTCAACACAGAATACATTGAAACGGTTTTGAAACTAAAAAGAAACAAAGTACAATATGATTTGACCTTGCCTTTACCATTCAAGTGCCTGGCCTAGGGGCTCTTATACTCAGCTATGATGGTACTATAGGTTCGGTTTGGCATAAAAAATGCACGGCAACATGGAGATGATGATGGTAATGGGAGTTACAACGTAGGAAATACAAGGACAAGGCAATAGAGTGGAATATGGCGCACTATTAGGCTCGGCCATGCATCAATTGGGCTCGGCCTTGAAGGGTTCAGGTCTGATCAAAGGTGAAGTGATGGCCAGAGGTGATGTCATCAGGTGGTGGTGGTTCTAGGGTGGTGGCCGAAGTGAAATATGAAGGGGTGGTGAAGTCATGAGCTCGGCTAGGCATGATTTTCATGGAATTTTTGTGGAGCTTTGCAAATTTTGTGGTGATGGCTTCAAATAGAGATACGACCAGATCTAAACAAAGGGGAAAGGAGTGGTTACCGCCGTGTATGGTAGTGGTGGTGGTCGGTGGAGATGAAGGTGGTAGAGGCCTAGCAAAACACAAGAGGAACAAGGTAAAAATCAATGTAAAGTAAGAATAAAAAGTGATAAAGAAGAAGCCATAAACTTACAATATTTTTTCTCAAGATAGGTAGCCGTGAGAAATGAAGTGAGAAGGATATTTTTCATGTGAATGGAAGATGAGAAACGCGGCTATACCAAGAGAAGTGTACGGCTAAAGCTAAAATGAAAAGTCAAAAGGAAAATGAAAAGACAGGGTAAATGAAAAGTCACTAGAAATGAAAAGGTTTGTCTCTTTGAATTTTTAATTCTTTTAATCAAAATAAACCAATATGGAATTAAGTAAATAAAATAAAAATGAAAACAAAATAAAGTAGAAAGGAAAATAAATAAATAATTGAAGGAAAATGTAACGACCCGGATTTTTTGGAAGGTTAATTTGGGATATTTAAACGGATTTAAATATTCGATTTAGATTATGGATTGATTTTGAATATGGAAAGTATGGTTTCATTTATAAAGTAAATTCAGGATCTAAGATATAATGATTTATTGGAAAATTCGACTTTTGAATATATAATTAGTAATTGGATAAAATATAAAATCTGGAGTTATAAGCTTGTCAAAAATATTTCAAAGGCTAATAAAATTTATATTGATAATACTGAAAGTAATAGATGGGGTAAAATTGAATTTAACAGTAGTTTGTTCAATTTTAAAAATACATCGTTTAAATTGATGTTCAAAAATAGCCTTTCGAGGCACAGTTTTGGATTTCGACGAAATCAGTTCTATTAGATCTGTAATATTGTATTACTATAGGATTTCAAATTTCATAGTGTTCGGAGTTATTGTGTAGCCGAATGATATAGAAACGCGCTGAAATTTGTATCGAAAGTTCAATATAATAAATGGGTTCAAAAAGCTATCTTCTCCATACGATCGAATTAGGACTGGCAACCTTTTCCAATGCATTCGGAATAGGCGTATAACATTATAAAAGCCTAGTGGCACGCCTCGATATGATGTCAAGATTTTAAGCTACGTTAATCGAGACGATTTTAATTTAAAACAAATATATAAATTACATACATTGATTGACTTATATCCTCATATCAGCTGCCTTCTTTCGTTTTGAATCACTGTAGCTGATCGATTTGAGCATGTGAACGTCTTCACTTGTCTCCCCAATTTTCTCTTTATCACGCAAGGCATCTTCTTCTTTAAAACATTAACCGAGCACCTTTTCTCTAAATTCAAAAATCAAAACAGAAAAGAAAAAATACCCGAAGCCTCTTTGTTTAAAAAATAATAATACTCGTACAAAATCAAAAATCGATTTCGATTCATAACTTTAGGGTCCAGGCTAGGGGGAACAGTTTGATCGACTTTGGGAGCGAGGAGGGGTGACACAAGGTATTTGGGTCCAACGGTTGGCCGGAGTCACGATGGTTGGCCATGACGAGGGAGTTAGAGCTCTCTTTGGTTTATTGTTGGTAGATTCGACTCGTAGAGGTGAGCAGCAGTGAGGGTGAGGTTTTGGGAGACTTCGGTCATCAGATCGGTTTCGCGACTCGAATGCATGAGGTGATGGCAGCGAGGCCGATGAGGTCGATGTGGATGGAAGTGTTCGCGATGCTGGCTTTTTGGGAGTCGCCATTAGTCACTGTTCTAGGCAGAAAGGTATTAATCAATTCTGCAGTTTATTTATTTCCTCATTTTCAATTTTGATTTAATAAATATACATATATTGACGAAAGAAATTAAATTATATAAGGTTGAGAAACAGAAACTTTTATCTACAGATTGAATATAGGTAGTTAGGATTTTTATCCGTAGTAGGATATAAAACAAATTATTATTATTTTCAAGCTAAAGATTTATATATGTATATGATTATAGTAAAGAAAATAGTATAACATAAATATAAATATACATATTCACATGCCTATTTTAATCGTAGATAAACAGGAAAGATTATATATAGAAAAGACTTTGAAAATTATATAGGAATTTTTTTAAAAGTGTTTGAAAAATTAATAGAAGTTAGATTTTTGAAATCTATAATCTATTTCTATAAGTGTGTATATAGTTTCAAAAGGAAAATTACTAATTTAAAATTAAATCATTAGTTAAATTAATAAATGGTAATTGATTGTCGATCAATTCAAATATTAATAAATCATATAACTGTTTGTACAAGGTCTAAAATCGTGGAGAGACAAGCCGGTTTGGGTTGGATTAAAAAATTAAATCAAAGGTGAGTTAATCTCACTCTTTAGGATTGCTATTTAAATTTCTATGGTCAAACTTAAATAATTGGTTGAATGATTGAATTGATTTGATGTGCTATGTTATATAAAGTAGTATATATAGTATATATTGGAGTGATGGATTCCCGCATTATATAGCGGACGAGACCCTATGCGCCACATAATAGCGGATGCTATTATATTTAAAACCCATATACCGCGATATTCCACCTCGAAGTGGAATTGGTATTTTATTGTGCTAACATCTGTGGATGCAGGGAAATAGATTGGAGGGATCCAACTAGATTCCTCAAAATATTTAGATTTGTTAAAATATTCCACGATATAATTATTTGCTATTCTATGATGAATTATATTGATAATTGGAAATATTGGATACTATGGTTGATTTAAAATATTTCGGTGAACTAAGTTATCAAAATCTATAGAAATGGGATTTCTGAAAAGAAAATAAAAGAGTGAATTTTGAGTAAAATAATCATAAGAAAATTGAATAAATTAAAAATGAATTGGAAAAGAATAAAAAGTGATTTTTGAATTCTGATAAATTCCAAGTGCGGGAAATGAGATTTTGAATAAATGGGAATAAGTGATTTTTTTCCTCAAGTGATATTATTTCAAGAAATAAAGAATTTATTTTGAAATTTAAGGTTTAAATTTATTTGAAAGGATAAAGAAGAAATTTGGGAAATATGAAATTAGTATTTTCAGTTAAAAGATTTTAAATCATAATGAAGAAATAAAATCTAAATTTAATGGATTTTTGAATAAATGAAGTAAGGAAATTTATTTAAAAATGAAGAAAATAGGAAATCAATTCGGGGATTGATTTAAGTGTGTAAAACCGGGATTTTTAAAAGAGAAGCGATACTTGAAATTTCTAAACTAGGTTTATAAAAGTGAAGTGATATATCAGTGGACATTTGGAAGAATAAATTCATGATGGAAATTTATTAAAGGAAAGGGTAAATTTGTTTAAAAATAAATAGTGATTTATTTTTAAAATATGTGAAAGAGAAGCGTATTTCCCTGGATAGCCAAGTACGTTTACAAAGCAAATTTTAAATATAAGTTAAAAGTTTTAATGTTATTTTGAAAAGCATGTTTTAGAAAACTTATTATTTCTAATTGTTTAAATTCTAAAGTAAGTATTTTCTTTTAATCTATTATAGTAGCAATTATTTAAAGGTGGCTTGGTATTATGTTTTTAAAAGTTAGAAATTCAGTTTTATGTCGTACAAAGTAGTTTTATTTTAAGTATTCTTAAAGTATATATTTTGAATAATTATTAAGGTAATTTTTAATCTAAATGTTTTAAAGGATATTGTATAATAAAGTGTTTTAAATTATTTTTAAAATCTAAAGTATTGTACTTGGTGTCTTCAGTGGAAATAAATATTTAGGAATTCATTCCATGAGGAGAGTGTGGTTTGAGACTGTTTTCAAAAGGGTTGAAAATAGAAATAGATCGTGTGAAGATATTTTGAGGATTAATAAATAATTTGGTGAAATTATTTATGTTTGATGGATGTTTACGAATGTTAATTGATAGTTAAATAACCGACGGTCAATATTGGCCAAATGCGCTGATCGTATCGAAGAGACCAGGATCGGGATTTATTTCCTGAAAACCACTTCGATCCGGTTTGAACGTTTTCGTGTGGAAAACAAGAGTTTGGATTCGAAGGTGGAGCAGTGAAGTGCAAGGGCTAGTCGCTATTAATCTTGAGGTGATTACAAAATGGATGTAGTAGGAGTAGTGCCTTCGGTCCCGTTCGAACCCGGAACGGAATTCTATGGATGAATGCTTTCGGAACATCGTCAGGTGGAGGGTGGGCATTCTAAGTGAAATATTCTAAAAAGGTAACACTTAGCCTCGAGCCTCATCAACCGGGAATGACTGAAAATCAGGGGTTATGCAGCAAGGCTAAGTGGGTAGCACCCATTAGGGTGAGGTCATCCCTGTCTAGATGTCCCTTTTTATTTCGGCTATGTGGCGGTTGCTGATCCCAACCGCGGGGTGATCTTACTCGGGATTATCCAGTAAGGGGTAATCCTGGTCTTGTGTTGCAGGGGATTTAGGGTGGTTCCTCGGTACGTTGATCTAGACCAGGTACTGTGACAGGTGGTACCCCTGTGCCTAGTCGTTAGTTGGAAATCCATTCTCCATGCGCGCCTTTACGTTTTTGATTGTGCCCAACTATTGCTGAAACGTGAGATGTAAGCATTTCAGCTAGATTCTATTTTACTTTCTATAGACACTATTATAATATAAGAGGATTTTGGTAAAAAGTGTTTTGGCTATCGTAAGGTAAAAACATGTTTATTTGTGGCGTGGTCTTACGAGATGCTTTTGATTTCAAAGGATTTTGAAACTTTAATAATCCAATTGAGTGTGGTTTTCTCACGCTGGTATTCCAGACTGACTCGGGTGTTTTTTTAACTATAATGCTCGGGTCAGACCGAGTATTATAGATTACAGGAAAAGATGCCGTGGAGCTCAGGAGACGGGCTGGATGGCGATACGTACTTCTGTATTTGTGTTAAATATTCCGATGTGTATTCAGATTGTGAGGACAGGTTATGATTATTGTCCAGTTGTGTGTTATGTATACTCTAATAATGTAATGTATAAACAGATTTTTTTAAGTGTAAAGATCATTTATTATCTATTATATTCTATTCCTCTATGATGGTTAGATTGTGATGTTGTTTTCTATTTTCTCTTTCTACCTCTTCTTCTTTAACCCAAATGGTTCGGTTTTTCAGGCATCAGAAAATCGGGTCGTGACATTTTGGTATCAGTGCCAGGTTGGTGATAATCTTGGCTCTGGTGGGCATAACTCATTGAAAATAGAGTCCGTAGTGCTCTAGAATGAGTTTGAGTATATTAATAGATATGAGCGCGTAATTGTTAGTGAATATAAATTGTTTAAATATTGTGTTGACTTTTTGGTTGGTTGGAATATGAATTATGATCGGGTAAGTTGGCCGCTATTCGAGAATAGTTTATAAACACCTAACACGATAAATTGACACGGTATTGTTTTAAAGGTGGGTGAATGAAATAATGTTACCCAAAATATATTTTGATATAAAAGAAATATTTCCTTAAATTGTTATATAACTTGGATGTTTGGGTGAAAATATTTTAAACAAATAAGGTTAAGGTTATAAAAATTGAAATGACTTGTATAATCAAGGGAAAATTTTTATGAGCATAAACTATATAAATGGATTATAGTTAAGATTGGATTCAAATTAAATCTGAAAATTTAAAACCTCGGAGATTTTGGAAGTGTTTTTCGAAGTGTTTTGAAGATAAATAATAGCATTATTATTTTGAAGGTATTTCTGAAAAGAAATTATTTCAAATAAATTTTGGAAAGGGATATAGCATTGGATTCACTTCAGTCATCGAAAAATAATTTCAGTGTTGACTGCAACATCATCGATGTTCATTTTCGAGTTTCTAAGTGACGGATTACTACCAAATTGATTTGTTCAGAAGAACTAGTTTATTTTTGAAATTTCAAAGGAAATTTATTGGGGACAAAAAAACCAGGATTGGTTTAAAAATTTAAGAAAAGTGATTTTGGAATAATGGTGGTTGTAAAATGATTTGAACCAAAAGCTGGGTGTTTGAAATCCTGAATCCTTATTTGAATTGAAAATCCTAACGAGGTAAGTTATAAACTTGTAAAGTTGAGATGATTTTTTTAAATAAGGGAGGAAAATATGAGCTTTGAATGTTGGAATTAAAATTTAAAGTGAAAAAGTTAAATAAATTAATTTGGAAAAATTAAATTATGGAAAATTTAATGGATGATTGGAAGAAATAATTAGTAAATCTTGAATGTGATTGGAATGGGAAAATAAAAATTAAATTTGGATTGAGAAATAAAATTAATTAGAATTAAATTTACTTATGAAAAGTTAATAATAATGAATTGGATTTGAAGTAAGTTGAAAGGAATTAGACTGAAATTAAGGTGAATTGTGTGGGATGGTATTAAATGAAATTAAGACCTTGCTTAACAAAATTCAAAAGAATGGTATGCGGCTGGATTTAACTAGAGTTAGGTTGGAATAAAATTGAAATGAAATAAATTCAGTTGAGTTATAGATCATATTGAATGGACTAAAATTCTTACTTAAATAAATAAGCGTAAACTAAGTAAGTATTGAATTGGGATAAATAAGCTTTGGAAGCTTATAAAAGAATTGAAAAGCATTGAAATAAAAATATAATCCCTAGTTAAAAGTAAAGTGAAAATGTGATTGACTGTAAATGGATGGAGAAGTATGAATATTAATAACTGAGTAGCTTATAAAAATGCAAAAAGGAAATATATAATCCGAAATAAAAGTGTTGGAATTTTGGAAAATGAAAGAAAATCCAAACTGGAACTATAAAAAAAAATTGAACTCAGGAAAATTAAATGAAGTGATTTTTGTAATAAAATCGAACATTGATTTAAAAGTTGGAAGTAAGCTAATTAGCAAAATAAATTATTTGACAGAGTATGTTAATAAAATTAACTCGGTTAAATAAAATGGATTGTAAGTTAATAATGAAGTTTGGAAATAAACTTGAATTATAAATAGATTTCGACTTGGGTTGATAATGAATTAATATAAGTGGAGATGTTGTAAAAATAAAATGAAATTGGATTATAATAGAAATGATTTGAGTTGCAAATAAAATCCAATTTGAGTATAAACGAGTTAAGTATGTGCTTGGATATTATTTTGATAAATTGAGAATGTGAATTTAAATTAAAATTAAAATGGATGGGCTAACTTAATTAAATGGAATTTGATTTGATGAGAATTAAATTAAATGGAAGTGAACTTAGTTTGAAGTTGGAATAAATTAAAGTAAATTAATTGAAGTTAAAAATAATTAGAAGCTCGACTTCGAGTAGGAAGGGTAGACCATTAAATAAAAGCTTGGGTTGAATTAATTTGGAAATGGTTAGTAGTATACAAGCATGGAATGTGTAGAGCTAAATAAAATGGTTGTGAATGAATTAAAATGGAAGGAATTAAATATAAATTGAGTTGGAATCAATTTAAATTGGTTATAAAACTAAAGTAATTATTTATTCACATGGATATCATCAAATTGCATAGAATGAATTGTCATTTGACGTAAACACAGGTAATTAAAATTCTATGAGTTGATAGAGATAAAATAAATTGATTTTAAGATCAATTGAAGTGAATATGAGTTTGTTTTGCTTAAAAATGAATTGAACGTAAGAAATTGATTTGTAAACCATTTAAATTGAATGAAGTTGTATACGAATTGGTTGTAAACAATTAAAATTAATGTCGGAACCCTACAAGTTTCTTATAGATATTGTTTAACGTGCATTGCTTATAGAAACTCGTATGTTTACTAGTTAAATATATAAAATGTTGTTAAGTTACATGATTTTGGCACTTACATATTTAAATACAAGTACCGGGAAGCCGTTTGGCTAGATTCGGACGCACTAATTGCTAAAATAATAAGCCGCTTGCTTAAAAATGATAAATAAAGGTACGCCTACGCAATAAAAATAGGAAATATGACCTGTTGTTTTTCCGACCGTATGGGTCGATGTATGTATATTTATATCTCTTGTCACATTGCAAAAGGTCCTCCGTATAAAGTAGACTCTGCCAAAAAAATTCGAAAATTTTGGGAGTTAGAAAATTTTTGGAAAATTTTTTGTTAGCGACAAAACGATTTCAAATTGGAATTGAAATAAGGGATTTTGGAAATGGAAATTGGAACTAAAGGATTAGTGTAACGACCCGTATTTTACGTGTCTATAAATCGTAAAATAGTTGCATTAGGTCGTTGATGTTGTTAAGTTGTTTAGAGTTGAGTCGACCAAAGCTTAAGTCGTGTGATAGTTAACTCGTGTGGAAGTTAGCTTAGGTCGTGTGAGCGAGTTATGGGTTTCTGACCGACCTAAGTATCGACCGAGTTAAGATAGTATGCGACCTAAGAGATTTAACGAGTTAACGGGTTAGCAGAGCTAGCGACTTAGAGGTGTGGCCAACTCATAGGTTGACCGACTTAAGGGATTGGTACGACCCAAGAAGGCTACCGACTTAGGCAGCGGGCGAGTTAAGTGTTGGAGTGACTTAATTTATTGACCGAATTAAGGGTTATTGGCTTAAGGGGTTAGGCTGTGTAATAATTAGGCCGTGTAAACGAGTTAAGGGGTAAGACGACCTAAGGATGGAGCGAGTTAAGAAGGTTAGCGGGTCAGAAGGCCCACGGGTTAGCGACTTAAGGTTAGGTCGTAAGTCGTTCGAGCGACTCAGGGAATAGCCTAGGGTTTGGTTAGGTCGGCCATAAGGCTATATAGTTAGGTCGTGACTCGGAACCAGTTAAGTCGTAAGTCGTCTCCTTTGTTAAGAGTTGAGTCGCTATGGTCGTTGGGTCGGCTTAGTGTTAGGTCGTATGAGTCGTTAGGACGTCCATGTGATCAAGGATTGAGTCGGTAGGTCGTGGATGCGCATATGTTTTAGGTCGTAGGTCTGGGTAGTTGAGTCGTTGGGTCGTAAGTCGGCAAGGGTTAGGTCGGCGATGACTTAAGGAGGGGCGGCCGACTCATGGGGAATTCAGCCTATAAATAGAGGGGTTTGGCTCACTTTTTGGCACCGGATTTTGAAGCGACGAAGTGCTGCCATTTTGAGAGCTCGACTACAACACTTCTTCACTTCTTTTCTCCACTCTAATCTAGTGATTCCTTCCATCTAAATTGAAGATCAAATCGAAGATCCAAGAGCCAAAGTTGAAGATTTCCATCCATTGAAGGGAGATTTCATCGATTGAAGCGAGATTTTGCCGGATCAAGCTTAGTTCTTCGCTGTCCAGATCTGAAGTTGTTATCTTTTGAGGTGTTTAGGTGATTCGGTGAGTGGTAGTTATCTCTCACACGGACCCAAGGGAGTATATTGGATCGGTGGCTTGTTTGTGTGTTAAAGATAGTGATTTCTTGCATTTTCCCTAAGTCTGCATGTAGATCTATTGTTCGTGAAGTTTTGACATCTATTTTACTACATGTTCACTTATGCAAGTTCATTCATCAAGTTGTAGAGATATTGTTCATAATTTATGCTTGTTGGAATGCATGTTAGATTTGGACTCTTTATTTACGAAATTGCCATTATTGTTGTAATTGTTTATTTAGATCTTGTTTGAATGATTGATTGCTTAGGTTAATGTTTGATTTGGTTGATTAGTTGATCGATAACTTGATTTGGGCAAGTTGGTCGAAGATGATTCAAAAGCTAAGTGGAAAGGCTCTTGAATAAGGAAAGCTGCTTGTGGCATATGAAGCGGATGTTGAAGCTCATATAGATAGATTTGATGATGATGTTGAGATGGCACTTTGCCATGATGCGATGAGGCAAACCATGATGTTGAGATAGGACTTTGCTATGATGCGATGAAGCAAAGCATGATGTGAGAAAGCCTTGGTTTAATCCAGACGGGAACATCCCAAGCATGTTGATAACTCGATGATGCGATGCGAGTGGGTTGATAATGGTGGGCTCGAGAGGCGCTTGGGCTAGTATGAGAATAGTCGTCGAGGAGGATGACTAGGAGGCTTGGGTTTCATCGTTATTGAAGGTTCTAGCATGCTCAAAGCAAGAGTACGTTGGGACGGGCTGCGACGACGTTCCAAGCACGGGGTGCGACGACGTGCTAGTACTCTGGGTAGTTGCGAAAATTCCTAGGCACGGGCTGCGACGACTTGCGGAGTTATGTCTAGAACCGGGGTTACCATTAGCCCTTGACGGATGGATGAAAGAATGAGATAGTCATTCAATTAACGGTGAAATCGAGGCAATGACAACAGTGATAGCCAGAGTCATGGATGTTTGGTTGTATCGTCATTTGGGTCAAGAGCGATGTTTTCAGGGTGCTTATCTGATCTTGGTTTAGGCCTTGGGGGTTTGTACTTGGAAAACACCGACCTTGACTCGAGTGATAATTACATTACTTTAAATGCCTGCTTTGTTATGCTTGTTTCTGCTTAGTGGGTCTAGGGGCTATCACTGTTGAATGAGGTGGAGTGGGATGGTTGAGTTCCTATTCCTTTTATCCTTTGTGCTCTTTTGGTGTGTTTGATAGTTAATTTACTGCTCACTAAGACTCTTGTCTGACTCAAGATTTTATGTTCAACTCTTATTACCTTGGGCTGTTCATCCATGTTGCGATGGGCAGACTAGGTAGCAGGTGACAGGTGCTGTTCTTGGCTACCAACGCTGTTGATGACGAAGACGAGTTGGTGGCTTTTGCATATTGTTTTCTTACTATATGTACTGGATGTTCCGCTGTTTGTTTGATACTCTGAGTGTTATGTAGTGAGGCTTGATGTATTGACTATCCAGATGATTGTATAAAACTATTATGAGTTTATATGATGAGACTTCTGTTCTATAGAGCTTCACTATGTATATTTTCTATTGTAATTTATCCATGCGCTGAGAGTAATACGATAGACTATTCTGTTTTATCTTACCCTAACTATCGTCCATGGCTGTCTGGCACACTTTTCAGTGCACCATTCCCTTGTTTCGTGCGGGAGTCATGGGCGGTCGTCACATTTGGTATCAGATCTTTGGTTAATTGATTTTATCCAACGCTCGCTGACGTAACTACGTATGAGAGACGTAATTGTAATTTTGATGGATGATTACTATATATAATATAGTAGTTTAGAAGGATTTGAACTCCTTATGTAGTTGTTTCTCAAGGTGTTCTAAATCATTCCTTTTTGTAGATATTAAGGATGAGTTGAAGTGAGAGACAAGCTACTAGGAAAAGTCGTGCTGTTGGGGGAGCTACTGACTATGCTGCAATGTTCGAAGCTATGATGACTTTGATCATGAGAAGGATCCCAGCTCCAGGGTCATCAGTGGATGTTGGAGTTCAAGTTCAAGCTCCAAGACCAGTGGATTTTGCTAAGTTGTGTACGGACTATACTTCTCTTGGAGGAAAGGTTTTCTTGGGAACAGAATCAACCGTTGATGTTCAGAGATGGATTGATGCTTGTAGAAGGATCTTTGGCGATTTGGGAATTGAGGATGCAACTAAGAGGAAGCTTGAATCAAGGAAGCTTCAAGGGAGGGCTTCTGATTGGTGAAACTCTATCACCATTGATACTCCAGAGGAAGAGATTACTTGGGAGCAATTCCAAGTTAGATTTGAAGCTAAGTTCATTTCTACAGCTCAGAAATCTGTTCTGTTTAAGAAGTTTGTGGAACTCAAGCAAGGTGGAAGACCAGTTCTTGAGTATGTTTCTGAGTTTGAAGCTTTGTCCAAGTATGCTCGATCGTATATTGATTCTCCCTATCAGAAGAATGAGAAGTTTGTGACAGGCTTGGACACTTATCTTAGGATGCAGTTGGTGGATCATTTGGATGATCCATTTGAGAAGCTTGTGGAGAAAGCTCTCAGGCATGAGAATCCGTTTCCTAAGGAGGGATCTGTTGTTGCTGTGACCAAGGAGCAAAATGGAAACAAGAAGAGGAAGCAGCAGCAGCAGAAGGGTAAGGATGGCCAGAAGAAGCCAAAGGGTGAAGTGATCTGCTACAACTGTCAGCAGAAGTGCCATCTCTCCAGGGATTGCAAGAAACCAAGAGTGCCGGCAAAGTGTCACAACTGTGACAAACCGGGGCATTTCAAGAGGGATTGTTCGGAACCGAGGAAGGACAAGAAGATTGTGCAAGCCTATGCTTTGGGGGCTGTGCCATCATCTTTGAAAGCTCCTACTGCTGATGAGAAAGGAAAGAGCGTGGTGGTTCAAGGTACTCTTTCCATTTGTGGTGTTCCAGTTAGGGTTTTGTTTGATACTGGAGCGTCGCATTCTTTTGTTTGTGATGAACTTGTAGGCCGGTTGGGTTTGGAACCGGATATTGTTGATAGACCATTGGTTGTGACTAATCCAGTTGGGGCTTCGTCTTGTTTGTGTATGATATGCCGTGGTCTAGTTGTGTCGAGTCATGATTGCTCTTTTGTTTGTGATTGCTTGGTTCTGAACTTTGTGGGGTTCGGAATTATTTTGGGTATGGACTGGCTTAGGAAGCATGCGGCAAGGATTGATTGTGAGAGGCTGGAGGTGACAGTCGGGAATGTGGAGGGGCGAAAGGTTGTGATACGATCTAAGCATGAAGAAGGCGTCTTCATGAGCTTCATGTATTCGCTGGTTGTTCCACGGGATGGACTGTCATCGATGCCGGTTGTGAATGGATTTGAGGACGTCTTTGACGAGGTCAAAGGGTTACCGCCGCATAGGGAGATCGAGTTTCGTATCGATCTAGTTGAGGGAGCCAGACCTGTTGTTGTGCCTCTTAGGCGGATGGCGCCTAGGGAGCAGAAAGAGTTGAAGGTGCAAGTTGATGACCTTTTACGGAAAGGATTCATTCGGCGTAGTGTGTCCGAATGGGGTGCACCAGTTGTGTTCGCAACCAAAGCGCATGGATCGTTGAGGTTGTGTGTGGATTATCGTGAGCTGAATAAGGTGACTAAGAAGAACAAGTATCCATTGCCGAGAATAGATGACTTGTTTGATCAGCTTCACGAAGCTAAGGTGTTTTCTCAGATGGATTTGGCAACGGGATTTCACCAGTTAAGAGTGGCGAAGGATAGTGTGCCGAAGACTGCTTTCAGGACACCGTCCGGTTTTTATGAGTTGCTGGTAATGTCGTTTGGATTGACCAATGCACCAGCATATTTTGTGGATCCTATGAATAGAGTGTTCAGAGATCAGTTGAACAAGTTCGTACTTGTGTTCGTGGATGATATTTTGGTTTATTCTAGGACTGAAGAAGAGCACAAGACGAACTTGCGGATTGTTTTGGAAATCTTGCGGAAACATCAGCTAAAGGCTAAGTTTTCGAAGTGTCACTTCTGGAAGAGTGAAGTGAGGTTCTTAGGCCATGTTATTTCTGGAAATGGAATAGCGGTTGATCCCGCAAAGGTGGCAGCAATCCAGGATTGGGTTAGACCTAAGAATGCATCTGATGTGAGAAGTTTTCTTGGATTAGCAGGATACTATCGTCGGTTTATCAAAGACTTTTCCAAGATAGCTGCACCGTTAACAGGATTGACGAAAAAGAACCAAGTGTTCAAATGGCATGATAAGTGTGAGCAAGCTTTTGGGATCCTGAAAGAGCAACTGACAAGTGCTCCTGTTTTGACTATTCCAAGTGGGAATGATGAGATGGTGGTTTACACCGATGCATATGGTACTGGACTTGGAGCAGTACTGATGCAGAAGGATAAAGTTGTTGCATATGCAAGTCGGCAACTGAAGCTGCATGAAAGGAATTACCCGACTCATGATTTGAAGTTAGCGGCGATTGTTTTTGCTCTGAAGATATGGAGACATTATCTATTGGGAGTTCGATGCGAGTTGTTTATGGATCATAAGTCGTTGAAGTATCTGTTCTCCCAAAAGGATTTTAATCTTCGACAGCAACGATGGCTAGAGTTTTTAGCATCGTATGATTTTGGTATAGCCTATACTCCGGGAAAAGGCAATGCAGTGACAGATGCGTTAAGTCGAAGACATGCAGGATTGGGAGCCATGTTTTCGGAATGGAAGAGTCTTGAGTATTTGGCTGGATTTGACTTCAGGCCTAGATGTGAATTGGAACCTGAGATGTTGGCAAACTTATCAATAAGACCTACTCTTGTGGAAAGAATTGGCGAGAGCCAAAAGCAAGACGATAAGCTTGTCAAGATTATCCGTGATTTGGAATCTGGATTGGATCCAGAAAAGGATAAAGGATTCCAGGTTGATCGAGAGGGTTGGCTTCGGAAACAAGGACGACTGGTTGTTCCCGATATAGATGAATTGAGGAATGAGGTTCTGAAGGAAAGTCATCACTCGAAGTTGACAATTCATCCAGGTGGAAATAAGATGTATCGGGATATGAAAAGGACCTATTACTGGGAAGGTATGAAGAAGGATGTTGGAAATTTTATTTCCAAATGTATGAACCGCCAATTGGTAAAAGCCGAACAGAAGAAGCCAAGTGGATTGCTTCAACCGTTAGAAGTTCCTACATGGAAGTGGGAGCAGATATCGATGGATTTTATCGATGGTCTACCTAGAACCAGGGCAGGAAATGAAGGGATTTGGGACATTGTAGATCGTTTGACTAAGAGTGCAAGATTCGTTCCTGTTCGATCTACCAGGGCTGCATCGAAGTTGGCTGAGTTGTATGTTAAGTGGATAGTTCGATTCCATGGTATTCCGAAGAGTATAGTGAGCGATCGAGATCCATTGTTCACTAGTAGATTTTGGAAGAGCTTCCAGGAAGTCTTGGGAATTGAGTTGTGTTTGAGTACAGCTTATCATCCCCAAACAGATGGTCAGACTGAGAGAGTCAACAGAGTTTTGGAAGATCTCTTGAGGGCATGTGTTTTGGATTTCGGAGGATCATGGGAAGATCATCTTCATTAGGTGGAGTTTGCGTATAATAACAGTTATCAGACAAGTATTGGTATGGCACCTTATGAAGCCTTGTATGGAAGACCGTGTAACTCTCCGACATGCTGGTTGGAAACTGGAGAAAAGTTGATACTTGAGCCAGAAATGATTCGACAGACTACGGATTGTATAGAGATCATTCGGCGACGAATGAAGGCAGCCCAAGATCGTCAGAAAAGTTATGCCGATAAGCGTCGTAAGGATTTGGAATTCGACATTGGTGATATGGCTTTTGTGAAGATTTCTCTACTGAAGAACGTTATTCGATTCGGGAAGAAAGTGAAATTGACTCCGAGATTTGTTGGACCATTCCCGATCATCGAGCGCATTGGAAAGCTCGCTTATAGATTGGAGTTACCAGAAAAGATGGCGGGTGTGCACAATGTTTTTCATGTATCTTATCTACGGAAGTATGTGCATGACTCGAATACGGTGGTTTCTGCTGATAGCCGTGAAGATTTAGAGGTTGATCCAGTTGTTACGAGACCTCGTAAGCCGCTTTGTGTTGTTGAAACTGACACGAAACAGCTTAGGAGGAAGGCGATTACGTTGCTCAAGGTACAATGGAGTGATGATGTTGACGACTGTACGTGGGAGGAGGAAGAGTGGATGAAGGCAGCTCATCCTGAACTCTTCGAGGTATGGCCCTAAGGTGTCGTGACATCTCACGAATTTGTAGCTTGTTCTAAGTCTTAGAATTCTGCATGCTAGGCTAGTAATTGGATGCATGGTTTGTTGATTTCTATGGATGGTAGGCATGCAGAATAGTTTTGGTTGCTCTTGTTTGTTTGGAATTTCGGGGGCGAAATTCCTAAGGGGGAGAGAATGTAACGACCCGTATTTTACGTGTCTATAAATCGTAAAATAGTTGCATTAGGTCGTTGATGTTGTTAAGTTGTTTAGAGTTGAGTCGACCAAAGCTTAAGTCGTGTGATAGTTAACTCGTGTGGAAGTTAGCTTAGGTCGTGTGAGCGAGTTATGGGTTTCTGACCGACCTAAGTATCGATCGCGTTAAGATAGTATGCGACCTAAGAGATTTAACGAGTTAACGGGTTAGCAGACCTAGCGACTTAGAGGTGTGGCCGACTCATAGGTTGACCGACTTAAGGGATTGGTACGACCCAAGAAGGCTACCGACTTAGGCAGTGGGCGAGTTAAGTGTTGGAGCGACTTAACTTATTGACCGATTTAAGGGTTATTGGCTTACGGGGTTAGGCTGTGTAATAATTAGGTCGTGTAAACGAGTTAAGGGTTAAGACGACCTAAGGATGGAGCGAGTTAAGAAGGTTAGCGGGTCAGAAGGCCCACGGGTTAGCGACTTAAGGTTAGGTCGTAAGTCGCTCGAGCGACTCAGGGAATGGCCTAAGGTTTGGTTAGGTCGGCCATAAGGCTATATATTTAGGTCGTTGACTCGGAACCAGTTAAGTCGTAAGTCGTCTCCTTTGTTAAGAGTTGAGTCGCTATGGTCGTTGGGTCGGCTTAGTGTTAGGTCGTATGAGTCGTTAGGACGGCCATGTGATCAAGGCTTGAGTCGGTAGGTCGTGGATGCGCATATGTTTTAGGTCGTAGGTCTGGGTAGTTGAGTCGTTGGGTCGTAAGTCGGCAAGGGTTAGGTCGGCGATGAATTAAGGAGGGGCGGCTGACTCATGGGGAATTCAGCCTATAAATAGAGAGGTTGGGCTCACTTTTTGGCACCGGATTTTGAAGCGACGAAGTGCTGCCATTTTGAGAGCTCGACTACAACACTTCTTCACTTCTTTTCTCCAGTCTAATCTAGTGATTCCTTCCATCTAAATTGAAGATCAAATCGAAGATCCAAGAGCCAAAGTTGAAGATTTCCATCCATTGAAGGGAGATTTCATCGATTGAAGCGAGATTTTGCCGGATCAAGCTTAGTTCTTCGCTGTCCAGATTTGAAGTTGTTATCTTTTGAGGTGTTTAGGTGATTCGGTGAGTGGTAGTTATCTCTCACACGGACCCAAGGGATTATATTGGATCGGTGGCTTGTTTGTGTGTTAAAGATAGTGATTTCTTGCATTTTCCCTAAGTCTGCATGTAGATCTATTGTTCGTGAAGTTTTGACATCTATTTTACTACATGTTCACTTATGCAAGTTCATTCATCAAGTTGTAGAGATATTGTTCGTAATTTATGCTTGTTGGAATGCATGTTAGATTTGGACTCTTTATTTATGAAATTGCCATTATTGTTGTAATTGTTTATTTAGATCTTGTGTGAATGATTGATTGCTTAGATTAATGTTTGATTTGATTGATTAGTTGATCGATAACTTGATTTGGGCAAGTTGGTCGAAGATGATTCAAAAGCTAAGTGGAAAGGCTCTTGAATAAGGAAAGCTGCTTGTGGCATATGAAGCGGATGTTGAAGCTTATATGGATAGATTTGATGATGATGTTGAGATGGGACTTTGCCATGATGCGATGAGGCAAACCATGATGTTGAGATAGGACTTTGCTATGATGCGATGAAGCAAAGCATGATGTGAGAAAGCCTTGGTCTAATCCAGACGGGATCATCCCAAGCATGTTGATAACTCGATGATGCGATGCGAGTGGGTTGATAATGGTGGGCTCGAGAGGCGCTTGGGCTAGTATGAGAATAGTCGTCGAGGAGGATGACTAGGAGGCTTGGGTTTCATCGTTATGGAAGGTTCTAGCATGCTCAAGTAAGAGTGCGTTGGGACGGGCTGCGACAACGTTCCAAGCACGGACTGCGACGACGTGCTAGTACTCTGGGTAGTTGCGAAAATTCCTAGGCACGGGCTGCGACGACGTGCGGAGTTATGTCTAGAACCGGGGTTACCATTAGCCCTTGACGGATGGATGAAAGAATGAGATAGTCATTCAATTAACGGTGGAATCGAGGCAATGACAACAGTGATAGCCAGAGTCATGGATGTTTGGTTGTATCGTCATTTGGGTCAAGAGCGATGTTTTCAGGGTGCTTATCTGATCTTGGTTTAGGCCTTGGGGGTTTGTACTTGGAAAACACCGACCTTGACTCGAGTGATAATTACATTACTTTAAATGTCTGCTTTGTTATGCTTGTTTCTGCTTAGTGGGTCTGGGGGCTATCACTGTAGAATGAGGTGGAGTGGGATGGTTGAGTTCCTATTCCTTTTATCCTTTATGCTCTTTTGGTGTGTTTGATAGTTAATTTACTGCTCACTAAGACTGTTGTCTGACCCAAGGTTTTATGTTCAACTCTTATTACCTTGGGCTGTTCATCCATGTTGGGATGGGCAGACTAGGTAGCAGGTGACAGGTGTTGTTCTTGGCTACCAACGCTATTGATGACGAAGACGAGTTGGTGGCTTTTGCATATTGTTTTCTTACTATATGTACTGGATGTTCCGCTGTTTGTTTGATACTCTGAGTGTTATGTAGTGAGGCTTGATGTATTGACTATCCAGATGATTGTATAAAACTATTATGAGTTTCTATGATGAGACTTCTGTTCTATAGAGCTTCACTATGTATATTTTCTATTGTAATTTATCCATGTGCTGAGAGTAATACGATAGACTATTCTGTTTTATCTTACCCTGACTATCGTCCATGGCTGCCTGGTACACTTTTCAGCGCACCATTCCCTTGTTTCGTGCGGGAGTCATGGGCGGTCGTCACAATTAGAAAAGTGAATATGGGATTTTCATTAAGTATGTTTTAGTAAGTTGGGGGTTTGGGACATTCTTCTGCCTTAGTAATTTCGAGGACATAATTCTTTTAAGGGGGGAGGAATGTAACGACCCGGATTTTTTGAACGGTTAATTTGGGATATTTAAACGGATTTAAATATTCAATTTGGATTGTGGATTGATTTTGAATATGGAAAGTATGGTTTTCATTTATAAAGTAAATTCAGGATATAAGATATAATGATTTATTGGAAAATTCAACTTTTGAATTATATAATTAGTAATTGGGTAAAATATAGAATCTGGAGTTATAAGCTTGTAAAAAATATTTCAAAGGCTTATAAAATTTATATTGATAATACTGAAAGTAATAGATGGGGTAAAATTGAATTTAATAGTAGTTTGTTCAACTTTAAAAATACATCATTCAAATTGATGTTCAAAAATAGCCTTTCGAGGCACAGTCTCAGATTCTGACAAAACAAGTTCCATTGGATCCGTAATATTGTATTATTATCGAATTTCAAATTTCGTAGTGTTCGAAGTTATCCTGTAGCCGAACGATATAGAAACCCGCTGAAATTTGTATCGAAAGTTCAATATAATAACTAGATTCAAAAAGCTATCTTCTCCATACGATCGAATTAGGACTCGAAACCTTTTCCAATGTGCTCGGAATAGGCGTATAACATTATAAACGCCTAGCGGCTTGCCTCGGTACGATGTCAAGATTTTAAGTTACGTTAATCGAGACGATTTTAATTTAAAATAAATGTATAATTATATACATTGATTGACCTATATCCTCATATCAGCTGCCTTCTTTCATTTTGAATCGCTGTAGCTGATCGAATTGAGTACGTGAATGTCTTCTCTTGTCTCCACAATTTTCTTTTTATCATGCAAGGCATCTTCTTCTTTAAAACATCAACCGAGCACCTTTTCTCTAAATTCAAAAATCAAAACAGAAAAAAAAAGGGTAGAAGCCTCTTCGTTTAAAAAAATAATAATACTCGTACGAAAGCGAAAATCGATTTCGATTCATATCTTTAGGGTCCAGGCTAGGGGGAACAGTTCGATCGACTTTGGGAGCGAGGAGGGGTGACGCGAGGTATTTGGATCCAATGGAGGGCCGGAGTCACGATGGTTGGCCGCGACGAGGGAGTTAGGGCTCGCTTTGGTTTATTGTTGGCGGATTCGACTCGTAAAGGTGAGCAGCAGCAAGGGTGAGGTTTTGGGAGAATTCGGTCATTAGATCGGTTTCACGACTCGAATGCCTGAGGTGATGGCCGCAGAGGCCGATGTCGAGGTCGATGGAAGTGTTCGCGATGCTGGCTTTTTGCGAGTCGCCATTAGTCACTGTTCTAGGCAGAAATGTATTAATCAATTCTACAGTTTATATATTTCCTCATTTTCAATTTTGATTTAATAAATATACATATATTGACGAAAGAAATTAAATTATATAAGGTTGAGAAACAGAAACTTTTATCTACAGATTGAATATAGGTAGATAGGATTTTTATCTGAAGTAGGATATAAAAAAAATTATTATTATTTTCAAGCTAAAGATTTATATACGTATATGAATACAGCAAAGAAAAAAGTATAACATAAATATAAATATGCATATTCACATGCATATTTTAATTGTAGATAAACAAGAAAAATTATATATAGAAAAGACTTCGAAAATTATATAGGAATTTTTTTTAAAGTGTTTGAAAAATTTATAAAAGTTAGATTTTTGAAATCTATAATCTATTTCTATAAGTCTACATGTAGTTTCAAAAGGAAAATTACTAATTTAAAATTAAATCATTAGTTAAATTAATAAATGGTAATTGATTGTTCGATCAACTCAAATGCTAATAAACCGTATAAATGTTTGTACAAGGTCTAAAATAGTGGAGAGACAAGACGGTTTGGGTTGGCTTGAAAACTAAATCAAAGGCGAGTTAATCTCACTCTTCTGGATTGTTATTTAAATTTAAATGGTTAAATTTAAATAATTGGTTGAATGATTGAATTGATTTGATGTGCTATATTATATATAGTAGTATATATAGTATATATTGGAGTGATGGATTCCCGCATTATATAGCGGATGAGACAATATGCGCCGCATAATAGCGGACGATATTATATTTAAAACACCTATACTGCGATATTCCACATCGAAGTGAAATTGATATTTTATTGTGCTAACATCTGTGGATGCAGAGAAACAGGTTGGAGGGATCCAACTGGATTCCTCAACATATTTAGATTTGTTAAAATATTCAGTGATATCATTATTTGCTATCCTGTGATGAATTATATTGATAATTGGAAATGTTGGACACTATGGTTGATTTAAAATATTTTGGTGAACTGAGTTATCAAAATCTATAGAAATGGGATTTCTGAAAAGAAAATAAAAGAGTGAATTTTGAATAAAATAATCATAATAAATTTGAATAAATTAAAAATGAATTGGAAAAGAATAAAAAGTGAATTTTGAATTCTGATAAATAAAATTCCAAGTGCGGGAAATCTGATTTTGAAAAAATGGGAATAAGTGATTTTTTTTACTCAAGTGATATTATTTCAAGAAATAAAGAATTTATTTTGAAATTTAAGGTTTAAATTTATTTGAAAGGATAAAGAAGAAATTTGGGAAATATGAAATTGGTATTTTCAGTTAAAAGATTTTAAATCATAATGAAGAAATAAAATCTGAAGTTAATGGATTATGGAATGAATGGATTAAAGAAATTTATTTAAAAGTGAAGTAAATTGGAAATCAATTCGGGGATTGATTTAAGTGTGTAAAATCGGGATTTTTAAAAGAGAAGCGAGACTTGAAATTTATAAACTGGGTTTACAAAAGCGAAGTGATACATAAGTGGATATTTGGAAGAAATAATTCACGATGGAAATTTATTAAAGGAATGGGTAAATTTGTTTAAAAATAAATAGTGATTTATTTTTAAAAGATGTGAAAGAGAAGCGTGTTTCCCTAGATAGCCAAGTATGTTTCAAAGCAAATTTTAAATATAAGCTAAAAGTTTTAAAGCTGTTTTGAAAAGCATGTTTTAGAAAACTTATTATTTCTAAATGTTTAAATTCTAAAGTAAGCATTTTATTTTAACCTATTATAGTAGTAATTATTTAAAGGTGACTTGGTATTATGTTTTTAAAAGTTAGAAATTCAGTTTTATATTGTACAAAGTAGTTTTATTTTAAATATTCTTAAAGTATATATTTTGAATAAGTATTAAGGTAATTTTTAAGTTAAATGTTTTAAAGGATATTGTATAATAAAGTGTTTTAAATTATTTTTAAAATATAAAGTATTGTAATTGGTGTCTTCAGTGGAAATAAATATTTGGGAATTCATTCCATGAGGATTGTGTGGTTTGAGACTGTTTTCAAAAGGGTTGAAAATAGAAATATATCTTGCGAAGATATTTTGAGGATTAACAAATAATTTGGTGAAATTATTTATGTTTGATGCATGTTTATGAAAGTTAATTGATAGTTAAATAACCGACTATCAATATTGGCCAAATGCGCCGATCGTTTCGAAGAGACCGGGATCGGGAATTATTTCCTGAAAACCACTTCGATCCGGTTTGAAAGTTTTTGTGTGGAAAATAAGAGTTTGGTTTCGAAGGTGGAGCAGTGAAGTGCAAGGGCTAGTCGCTATTAATCCTGAGATGATTCCAAAATAGATGTAGTAGGAGTAGTGCCTTTGGTTCCGTTCGAACCCGGAACAGACTTGTATGTATGAATGCTTTCGGAACATCCTCAGGTGGACGGTGGGCATTCTAAGTGAAATGTTCTAAAATGGTAACGCTTAGCCTCGAGCCTCATCAACCGGGAATGATTGAAAATCAGGGGTTATGCAGCAAGGCTAAGTGGGTAGCACCCATTAGGGTGAGGTCATCCCTGTCTAGATGTCCCTTTTTATTTCGGCTGTGTGGCGGTTGCTGATTACAACCGTGGGGTGATCTTACTCGAGATTATCCAGTAAGGGGTCGTCCCAGTCTTGTGTTGCAGGGGATTTAGGATGGATCCTCGGTACGCTGAGTTAGACCAGGTACTGTGACAGGTGGTACCCCAGTGCCTAGTCATTTATTGGAAATCCATTCTCCCTACGCTCCTTTACGGTTTTGATTGTGTCCAACTATTGCTGAAACGTGAGATGCATGCATTTCAGCTAGATTCTATTTTACTTTCTATAGACACTATTATAATATCAGAGGATTTTGATAAAATATTTTGGCTATCATAAGGTAAAAACCCAACATGTTTATTTGTGGCGTGAACTTACGAGATGCTTTTGATTTCAAAGGATTTTGAAACTTTAATAATCCAATTGACTGTGGTTTTCTCACGCTGGTATTCCAGACTGACTCGGGTGTTATTAACTATAATGCTCGGGTCAGACCGAGTATTATACATTACAGGAAAGGATGCTATGGAGCTCAGGAGACGGGCTGGATGACGATACGTACTTCCATATTTGTGTTAAATATTCCGTTGTGTATTCAGATTGTGAGGTCAGGTTATGATTACTGTCCAGTTGTGTGTTATGTATACTCTGATGATGTAATGTATAAACATATTTGTTTTTGTGTAAAGATCATTTATTATCTATTATATTCTATTCCGCTGCGATGATTAGATTCTGATGTTGTTTTCTATTTTCTCCTTCTACCTCTTCTTCTCTAACCCTCATGGTTTGGTTTTTCGGGCGTCAAAAAATCGGGTCATGACAGAAAAATAGAAAATAAATAAGAAAATAGTTTATTAAATTAAAACTAGAATTCAAAATTGTAAACAAAATACAATAAACATTGGAAAATTATAACTACACCTTTAAAATGTTTTAAAAATAAAATAAAATATATACATAACATGTTATGTTAAACATATATACACAAATTAGAACATGATATGACAAACAAAAATATTATTTATATAAATTAGAATAAACAATTTTGTTAAATAAAACAATTTACATACAATGGTTTAAAAAGCATAACTTTCACAATATTAATCGGATTTCAACGAAATGAAAAGCAGTACACTTTAAATTTTATTTATTTTCATAATAAAAGATAAAATTCAAAGTTTTAAATTTTTAAATTTAAAAGTCAAAGTTTGACCATATTGACCAAAATTCACGTTTTTGGAAAATATTCTATTTAGTCATGTTTGGAATTATAATTTACATCAAAATCAAAATCAATATTAAAAATAACAAAATTATTCATTTTAGTAAATAAAATAAAGTTTTTAAACCAGGAAATTCAATTTTGAATGAAATAGGATTAAGACAAGATAACAAGAAGATTGAAATTATATCTGATAACTGTTGTTATAGGTAAGTTTAGCAAAGTGGAGATGATCTTCCCAAGATCCTCCAAAACCAAGAACACAAGCACGAAAAGATCTTCTAGAATCCGATTCACCTTTTCTGCTTGACCGGCGGTCTGTGGATGGCAAGCAGTGCTCAGATTCAAAAATGAGTACCAAAGATTATTAAAGATTATAGACAGATGTCTAAACAGACGGGTATAAGCAAGAGCCTCCCCTTTCTGTCGCAAGATAAGAGAAATAAGGACAACCAAAAAATAGTTTGAAAAAAAAATAAGATAATAAAATTGAAACCATGAAGATTTCAACTTAAGTTGAAAATTAATTTTACATAAGTTAAATAAATCTTAAACATCTCTAATTTTATTATCTTATCATCCAATTATCTTAAGTAAACAATCTCTAAAATCATGGATTTGAAAAAAATCATTTAATATACTCATAATGTACTCAATAAAATAATTCTCCTTTATTCCTAATTAAAAATTAAATTTATTCCTCTCAATATATTTTATCACCTATATTAATTATATTTATACTTAATATAACTGCTTTAATTTATTCTTAGTTCCTTTGACATCATTTTATATTGTAAATTATTCCATTACCCTTTTTATCTATTTACCTCTGTTAGTCTTTTTATAACTAAAATTTAAGTGTATAATATTTATTATAACCACTCAAATTTTCTTTTATAAAAATCCTTTTTATATTGTATATTATCCAATTACATATTCAACTTCTGTATAATTTAGGTAAGTTATATTGGAATGAAATCGTGTATTATACAAATAAAACTTTCCAATTTAATCATTTCAAGCTTGAATATTTATCCAAATCTTGAAATTATACTTGAAATTATCTTCCAAGATAAAATTTAGGAATTAAATTTTCGATAAATTCCAAACTATTTAGAAATAAATAAATGCACATATACTATACATATATACATACAATCAAATTTAAATCATATATAAGCATATGTTATAAATCCAGTCTTATTTCAGAAATTCAAATCAATTAAATTCCCCAAACAAGACTATAATAAGACTACATAATAGACTCTTCACTTCGAAACTCGAAATGAATATCGATGATGCTGCAGTCATCACCGAAGTTATTTTCCAGCGACAAAGAGAAGAGCACTAATTTCAAACTTTAAAATTCTTTAGAAATAAATTTATATTCGAAAATACTTTAATAGTATATCCTTTAAAACTTTAAATACAAGGTTTGAAATCCATCGGAAATTAAATTCTCAAATTCTTGTTTTAAATTCATTTTACATTTCCAAATAAATTTATAACCATGTTTTATAGTTCAATTATTTATATATGAAACAAGAGATAATGATATATAAAATCAATTATTATTTCTTAACAACCAATTGAATAAAATCCAGAAAAAGATTTATAATATAGTTACAAAATTTATTTCATTACCTAATTTGAAAAAAAACATATTGCGTCAGTTTGCTCTGTTCAAGTGTTGATCAAACGAATCGATCAGAAACCCAAATCAACATCAACAACTCAAACAACACAATATATAAAACATTTTAAATATTAGTTTACAAATAAACTTCAAGAGTGATTTGAAGATAAGTTAGAAACAAAGATGAGATGATTAAATAACAGAATTGGAAGATGGATAAGCTTATATAAATCGCGGGCAACCTTAACCGGGTCAACCGTGACTTAAAAAATAAGATCGATGTGGATTTCTGAGGTAAATCAACATTCGGTCTCAAGGATAGAATTTAGGATAATAAGAGATGCTAGCATCTAAACCGAGGATATAAAAATTTCTAGTGAATCAAAGCTGTTGTAAAGGATTTTCAACCCTTTAGAAATCAATTTGAGATTGGAGAGACCGCTGACTCATTATAAAGATCATTTGAAGTGGAGTTATGGGATACTCCAGAATCAAAAGAAGACGAATAGTGAGGGACATAAATGAATTTTGGAACCGTAGGGAACGTTCTAAAATTCAAAGGAATCGAGTCAAAAAGGAAGAGATTCAAAATCGAATGAAAGTGATTCTGTAAATACATTTACCATACTTGTTGAGTTTTGCCTAGAGCCACCAAAGCTCTGATACTACATGTAACGTCCCGATATTTTCAACCATCGCATCCACACATGTCGGACTTGAATTGCTCAAAATATCGCATTGCAAATAAAATTTGGCAAATATCAGAATATACAGTAGATAAATAGTCATAGATCACAGACATAGAGTAAATAATAATGCAGCGGAAGTAAAAGATATAGTAGTTCATGAAGCTACTATATATATATAAGATACATCAGAATCAAACAAGATACTACAAAAGAGTAACAAGACACATCAAGTACAAATCAGAATACGTCACTGAAATCACTGGACACTGAAAGAAAAATAGATGGCTGGATTTTCATGCAAAGCTCCAACTCCAAAGGTGAGTCTTGAATGCTGAATCACTCAGTCTGACCCGAGCGTAAAGCAAAACACAAAACACTCGAGTTAGGACATAAATACTTATGAACTATAAATCAACTCAAATGAACAGTAACAAAATGCATCAATAACTTAAAGGATGCTTGGGATCGCCCGTCCTTTAAGGATCCGTTAAACTATTTACTATGTAGTAATATTGCGCTATTATAATAATGTCTAATAGTAAAATAAACTTACTTTAAAATAGCGTAAAGAGTGACCCAATATTCCCTTTAACACGTTAGTCCCAGTAGTCTATCCAGTATCAGCATACCTCCAGATCGGGAGGCTGCCCAAAATACTCCAAGGGCTACGGACAAAAAACAAACTCGTAGTAAGGCTCGCTATGGTAGGTGAAACGGCACAAAAGGCAATGCCAGGGTAGATATACCAATTACGCACACGGGCTGGTGGTAACGTAGCAGTCACTACGCCCACCTCGGAATGCACTCCCAAATCAACCACAAGTAGAGTATAGTATCGAAGAAATGTGTCCGATAGGAGGAACGACCTTACTTGGCCCGAGATCGCTCCTGTTTTAGCCACCTTATGCCAACTCACGGGAATCGGGTCCACGTTCATTCCTTAATAGTATCGTCGTCACCATACTACATTCTGGAATCTCCACCGCGTACACAGTTGTTAAAGGGGTATTCGAAGTTGGCAGAGAGTATGACAACTTCTGATCCCGGTCTCTTTAACAACCAATCGTTACTACGATGTCGTGGTCATTTCAAAATAATTTATACTTACAACATCAAATCATTTCATTTCAAAACTATATTCCTTTCAAAATAGTTTATACTTCGAAACCAAAACCATTTTTATTTCAAAACTACATCCAAACCAATACGATGTCATTTCCATTTCAAACATATATTGACCTTTCAAAAATCATAATACTTTCAAAGTTATAACTCTTTCAAAACCAAAATCTTGAAATCATTACACTTTGAAAATCATAACATTTCGAAATATTATATTTGAAATCATGGTACCTTCCTTTAATTCTTTACATTTTACAAAGTTATTCAATTAAACCCAAATTTCAAATTTCCAATTTTATTCAATTCAAACCATCAGTTTCAATTCAATTCAGTTTTCCAAAAAACCATTTCAAATCTTATCAATTTAAAATATAGATTTGATACACAAAATAAACTATTCAATCTTTATTATATTTCAAAGCTTTAATATCCCATATTTCAAAACTAAATTTAATAATTTCCATATATATATCTTGATTCAATTTACTAATATTTAGTTTTGAAATATTTATTTACTAAACTCAATATCATTTAAATAAACCCAAATTACAAGTATACTCGATATCCTTTCATACTAATATAAACTTCAAATATTCATTTATCAAAATCAAATATCATTCCAAATTCACATTCTTTATCAAAATAAAGATTATGTTATTCAAAACCATTTCAATCATTAAAATTTCATGTCCTTTCAAAACCTCGTTATCAAATCTTTATTTGAATTCAAATTCAAATATTCAAATTTAAATATCATTTTAAATTCAAATATGTCATTCATTTATTATTTCAAATATCATTACAAATCATATTTCAAAATTTCATTAAGAAAACTCATTTATCCCATTTCATTTCATTCAAATTAACACATAACCAAGTAAACCTTATTTAAATTCAAATTCAATTTAAATTCCTTAAAAATTCAAATTTAAATAAAAAATATATTCAAAACTTCTTAAATTTCACAAATAATCAATTCCAAAAGTTAAATCATTTAACACTTTAAAATATAACTCAAACAGTGTTAAAATCTACAATATTTCAAAACATTATCAAATTATAGCAACGACGGCATTTATAAAGTACTATCGTAGCTTATAGTTTCCAAAATAGTTTAGTTCAGGAACAACGGCATTTATAAAAATGCCGTAATAGATATTTAGTTATTTCAAACATAGTTAAATTCAAAATAACAACAATAATGCTGTCATAAGACCACAACATTTTTGGAAATGCTATTAATAAAATTCTAGATTTTATTTTAACTTCAGAAACAATAAAACTTCAATTTTTTTAAACTTATAAATCATATTTTTAGACTTCAAAATTACATATTTAAATAATTTTAACATATGATTTATCACAACAAAATTTTATAATTAAATATCTAACTAAAAACTCAATTCATTTGTTAAGTCAAAATTCACTGTTTTCTTAACTTATAAATTAAATAAAACTTAACATTTTACTTCAAATATCATTTCAAAACATTAAATTTAATTTCCATTACTTACTTACATTTTAAAAATATAATTTAAAGTCAAAAATCACATTTACTTCAAATTGTCGTACTTAAATTCACAAATTCAAAACTTAATATTTAGCCTTCTTAAAACCATAAAATATATATTTTTTAAAAATCAAAATTTCATACTTTTAAAAATACATATCTATAGAAATATCATTTAAAAATAACCACGGGGTCCGTGTATAATTTTGTAACCTAGATCAAGTGATATGGATATATATCATTTCAATCCGCAATTTAAAAAGAAAACCCGGGTTCTATCATTTCAAACACGCAATCCCAAGTCAAATAAAATGCAACAAAAATCACTCGAGCCTATCATTTCAGCACATAATGATTTTCCCTTATTCTAAAGTCTGTTCGGGTATGTATCATTTCAACCCATAGTTATTCTATTCTAACAGGGAACTCGCAGTGTGAACATATGCATAAACAATATAAACGATTACACTAACATGTCAATGTCACAATATGATGTCATATATCATATGTTAGATGATAATTAACAAAGTTAACATAGTAATAACATGGCATAGCATATCATATAATCATAATTTACTTGCGTAACATTTTTTAATTACTGATCACTTGTCATTAATTTACCATTTTATAAGTAATAATGTCAGAGTTAGAAGGACTCACCTTTATCAAAGCTAGAGACCACTACGACACACAAGAATGATTCCAAAGGGACGACAAGCACGACACAACACGAATTTTGATTTGAATGAATGAAGAGCCTTGATATTGATCTTACAATCAACAAGCAAAACAAGACCATATAAACCTATTTATTCAACATAGAATACATTGAAACAGTTTTGAAATTAAAAAGCAACAAAGTATAATATGACTTGACCTTGCCTTAACCATTCATGTGCTCGGCCTAGGGGTTCTTATGCTCGGCTATAATGGTGCTATAGGCTTGGTTTTGGCATCCAAAATGCACGACAACATGGAGATGATGATGGTAATGGGAGTTACAACATAGGGAGTACAAGGACAAGGCAAAAGAGTGGAATATGGTGCACCATTAGGCTCGGCCATGCATCAATTTGGCTAGGCCTTGGAAGTTTCAGGTCTGGTCAGAGGTGAAGTGATGGCCAGAGGTGATATCATCAGGTGGTGGTGGTTCTAGGTTGGTGGCCAAAGTGAAATATGAAGGGGCGGTGAAGTCATGAGCTCGGCTAGGCATGATTATCATGGAATTTTTATGGAGCTTTGAAAATTTTGTGGTGATGGCTTCAAATAGAGATACGGCCAGATCTGGACAAAGGGGAGAGGAGTGGTTGCTTCCTTGTACGGTGGTGGTGGTGGTCGGTGGATATGAAGGTGGTAGAGGCCTAGGAAAACACAAGAGGAACAAGGTAAAAATCAATGTAAAGTAAGAATAAAAAGTGATAAAGAAGAAGCCATAAACTTACAATATTTTTTCTCAAGATAGGTAGCCGTGAGAAATGAAGTGAGAAGGATATTTTTCATGTGAATGGAAGATGAGAAACATGGCTATACTAAGAGAAGTGTACGGCTAAAGCTAAAATGAAAAGTCAAAAGGAAAATGAAAAGACAGGGCAAATGAAAAGTCACCAGAAATGAAAAGGTTTGTCTCTTTGAATTTCTAATTCTTTTTTTGGCAAGGCCAATTTCTAATTCTTTTAATCAAAATAAACCAATAGAAAATTAAGTAAATAAAATAAAAATGAAAACAAAATAAAGTATAAAGGAAAATAAATAAATAATTTAAGGAAAAATAGAAAATAAATAAGAAAATAGTTTACTAAATTTAAACTAGAATTAAAAATTGTAAACAAAATACAATAAACATTGGAAAATTATAACTACACTTTTAAAATGTTTTAAAAATAAAATATATACATAAAATGTCATGTTACACATATATACACAAATTAGAACATGATATGACAAACAAAAGTATTATTTATATAAATTAGAATAAACAATTTTGTTAAATAAAACAATTTACATACAATGGTTTAAAAAGCATAGTTTTCACAATATTAATCGGATTTCAACGAAACGAAAAGCAGTATACTTGAAATTTTATTTATTTTCATAATAAAATTCAAAAATTGAAAAATTCAAAAAAAAATTAAATTTAAAATTCAAATTGACTATATTGACCAAAATTCACATTTTTGGAAAATATTTTATTTAGTCATGTTTGGAATTATAATTTACCTCAAAATCAAAATTTATATTTAAAATAATAAAATTATTCATTTTAATAAATAAAACAAAGTTTTTAAATCAGAAAATTCAATTTAAAATAATTACAAAATACAGTGTTGTTACAGAAGACCATGCAATTCTCTAGCCTATTTGTTATAAACTAAGGATAGACTGATATTTGGGCTATATATGGTACAAAAGATGATTAAGAAAATTGAAATTGTTGCAGATTGAATGAAAACTGCTATGTCAAACAAAAACTTATGTTTCCAAATGTTAAAAGGATGTAGAATTTTGATTTGGAGATCAAGTATTTATAAAAACATATCTGATGAAAGGAATGGTAAGATCTGGAAAAGCTGGAAAACTAGCTTTAAAGTATGTTAGACCTTATCCAATTATCAAGTGCATTGGTAGCCTAGCTTATTGAATTGCTTTACATTCTTATATATTTGGAGTACATAATGTGTCCCATTTGTCCCAACTGAGAAATTGTCTATGAGATTCCAATGTTGTTATAGAACCAAGAGAACTTGAGGACCTAGAAATTGAACTGAACCCGATTTTCACCGTTAAACTGCCATAGATTAGAAATTCGAAGGTGAAGTAGTTAAAGAACAAACAATTTTCGCTAATCAAAGTTCAATGGTCAAACAATCCCAAAGACTGCACTTGGCAAACGGGAAACAAATTAAGAAGTCGCATCCCAAGTTATTTGAAACCCATTAGGTATGCATTTATTTATTTTATCGAGCCATGGAATCATGAATGTTTGGATTCAATTGATTGTTATGCCTATATATGATATCAAAATAAATCACGGTACCCTTTACTAAACTACGAGGATGCAATTATTTTAAGGAGGGGTGTCTGAAAGATCTTATTACCTGAGCAGTTGTGATAAAATTTATTTTGGATTCTTATTTGAATATTTGATTAAAAAATGAATTTTAAAATTTAAAATCGAAAGAATTTAAATTTGAAGGGGATTTAAATCATGAAAATATTTTTACTTGATAAAAAGTTAGAATAATTTATAAATGAGGTAAAAAATATTTAGGGAATTCAATTAATTTAATTAGTAATTGTGATTTTTAGAACTTATTTCAAAAGTAATGGTTTAAAATTCGAATTAGAAATTCAAATTATATTTTAAAGTCCAAAAGTTCAAAAATTTATTTTGGCAAAATAAATGATATTTGTGAAATTTTGAATTATTTTAGAAATAAAACAATTATTTTAAAATTTCTGAAATCAAAAGGTGATATTTTAATAAATCAAAATCTTTCTATGAAAAATATAATATATTAAATTTCCCCAAATCACACTCAGTTAGGGTTACAATGCTCCGGTTAAGAAGTTAAAAGATTAGAATGAAAGAGATTCCATCCCCCAAGATGGACCCAAGATGCAGACGACACTTCATGCTTCGACTGGGGTCGAAAGGTCTTCCTTTTATATGCCGCCTTAAACCCTTCGTCTTCATTGAAAGGTTTACTTTTTCATCTTCTATTATGAACCTTCCGCCATTGTATGAAGGTTTGTTACTCTTATTCCTCCATGATCCATCTGCCTTTATCGAAGGGTTTGTTTTCTTTATACTATTATGAACCTTTCGACCTTGTCGGAAGGTTGCTCTTCTTTTGGTTGTTGTAGGCCTTTTGACATTGTCGGAAGATTGTTCTTCTCTCATTTATTGTAAACCTTTTGACCTTGTCAGAAGGTTTCTCTTCTTTAATGATGTCAAAAGGTTGTCTTCCATTCTTTGTTGACTTGTGAGTGTTGCTTTCTTCATAAACCTTTTGTCATTGTTGAAGGGTACCCTAGATGTGCTCTAGCTGGTTCGAAAGGCTTATTATGTTTTCGAAAAGGTCATTAAGTACTTGCTCACACTCGCTTTGACTTCTTCATCCCCTTCGAAAGGTAAGAACGCTTTGGATACTAGAGACAGAACCTTTCGACTCCTTCGAAAGGTTTAATGCTAGTGAAATTTAATGATTGCATCCCTTTGACTCTTTCAAAAGGTTTGGGCTATATTTCTCTTACTTTACTCTTGTTAATAGACCTTTCATCTTAATCGAAAGATTCATTTTTAGTGTAACATTTGACCCCCCCCCCATTTGAAGGGATGCCCTTGACTTTCCAAGTCATCTTTGCAGAGAGCTAAAAAAATTCCTGCCTCTTGGCCTTCCCGCACTGATCTGGAACGTCCATTTAAACCTGGATCTACCGGTTGAGAATTTGGGCGACATTTCATATATAATACACTTCTTCTCTTTCTTCCTTTTTTACCTGAAATCAAAATTATCATGCATGTGTAAAAGAGTTGTACAAAACTTCTAAAATCTCATTTCAAAACAGTAGGGTAATCTTTGGAATTCGATTCGTAAATTTTAATCTATCTCCACTCTTAATTGATTTCTGCTAAATTTCTAGTTTTTATATCCAAAATCTAGATTCTATTTCAATTTGACTTTTTTGAAAATTTTGCCTCTCAAATCCATTTTCAAATCAGTAAAACCCATTTTTGGATCTGAATTTCTTTTTTTAAGGTTAATAGTGTTTGATAAGTAAATTCCTTTATCAGTTTAGGCTCTTAATCCAAAATACCTAAATTTTGCATTTTGTTTTCAATCCAGGATTTTTTATTTGATAATTTCTATCTTCTTTGAAATCGAATTAGATTTGTTTTGGACAAAACCATTTTGTTAATGGATTCATTTTACTTGTTCTTCAAGAAGAAATTGAAAACTACATTTATTATCGGGTTTGGGTTTGGTTAAACCCAATATGATAACCTAGAACCTACACTTGTCAAATTCGATTACACATAATGACTTTTCTACCCTACGAAAGAGATTAAGGAAGCAATAATGAATTTACCTTCTTTGTACCTTTCGATGGGGTCGAAAGGTATTGTGATGCTAATTTTACCATTGTTTTTGAAATGGTAGATAATTAAATGAATTAATCTTTTGATAACAAGCTCTCGACAAGGTTAAGAATTTTTAAACCTTTCGACTACTAGCATTCGGCATGGTTGGAACTCTTCAACCTTATAACTGCTTCAACCTATCTTTGTCGAAACATTTAAAGTACACATGATTCAAAACTGAAATCTTTCAACTTCGATGGGTCGAACGCGTTTTAACAACATTTATCGAACCTTTCTACAATATCGACACTTTTAACTTAAGAACTTGAAGGTTTTGTTATAAACCTTTCGACTTCAACGGTAAGACATTTTTTGACAATATTAACCAAACCTTTTGACAAAATCATCAGCACTATTATTTTTACTTTGGAAGTTTGAATTATTAGTTTTGACCATGTTGATAGGTCTTACTATTTAGCATAATGTAACATTCAAAGTATATCCAGGCTTCCATAGAGATTTTGACGTTGTCGAAAGGTGATGAATGGATTATTGTATTATCTCTTCCTTTAGACTTTGTCGATAGCCTGAGAAATTCTTATTATTATCTAGTTACTTCTTAGGCTCTCAATAGTGTCGAAGTATGATAGATTAGGTTGATGCTATCTTCTTTCCGACATTGTCGAAAGCTTGGTATGCTAACCTTTCAACTTTGTCGAAAGCTTGAATTGTTAACCTTTCAACACCATCGAAATCTTAAACTACTAAAGTTGAATTGTTCACCTGGCAAAATCATGAGTTCTCCTAAAGTTGAAGCTATTGCTAAGCATTCTTCTATTGTATCTCAAGATGAAGTCAATGTTATTCTTAAAGATTTCGGCACTACTATGATCGAAGCCATCCCTTCACAACAAACTAATACTATTAATAACCCTCCAAAAGGATATTTTGCTTATACGGCTATCCACATCTGGCATTGTGGATTTCTTTCCTTTCCCGAGTTCATGCTTTCCTATTTATCTCATGTTAGAGTTTCTCTGTTACCATCATCTTCGAATGTTCACACTCACCTCCTATTCATGGAAATGCTGGCACTGGAATCTTGACTTTCTTTTCTCAACGCTGAAGTTCTGAACTCCCTGACCAAGTTGGCAAGGTCAGGTAATCTCAACAAGCAGATTTTTAGAGTGAATGTGTATAAGAAGCTTATTTCAGATGGTGTTA
Source organism: Allium cepa (assembly GCA_030765085.1). Classification (NCBI taxonomy): domain Eukaryota; kingdom Viridiplantae; phylum Streptophyta; class Magnoliopsida; order Asparagales; family Amaryllidaceae; genus Allium; species Allium cepa. The sequence goes on along the minus strand of CM060938.1, from coordinate 711,307,852 downwards.
ACAAGTTCAAGGACTGGGAGAATCGGTTCTTTTTCGTCAAGTGCTTTGCGGATGTCCGTGGGGCCTTTGCCTTCCCTCAGAAGTCTATTTTAATATCGTCTTCATCTTTTTCTATATTTTCTATGAACTAATCTTTGATCTTTTTCAGATGAACCTCTTAAGACACTTAGGGTTGCAGACCAAAGAATCATTGATTCTTTAACTGCCATTCCAGAACAACTTAGGAGTAGATTAACACTCCTAACTCTTTCGAATCTATGGAAACATTTTTGCTCCCAACTGGCTAAAGGATTCTTGGAACTCCACCTGTTATTACGCATAATTCTCGAGGAAATTGCTTCTTCTCCTTAAGCAATGCTGGATATTTTACTTCACCGTCGCCCATTCGTTTTGACATTCCACTTATACTATCAATTTATTATTCTCCTCTTTCTGTCTATATAATTCATGAATGGCCCTGATTGATTTATATCTCTTTGAGTTTGCTTTAGCTCTCTCCAAGACCGTTGCGTCTTCAAGTGATGTTGTTCATCGCTCATCATCTTCGGATGTTTCATTAATCTTGAAGGCTTTTTCTAGTTCTAAGAGATCTTCAAAAAGAAAAATGACAGGGCTTCCCAAGGATGCTCCTCCAACTAAAGTGGCAAAGATCACTAATGTAGAGAAGTAGAGCATATATCTCTTGAGAAAGCTTCAAAGGTCCCAACTGTTGAAGCTCCAAATGACATGGTCGAGCCAACTCAACCTACACTTGCTCCTCTTCCGCATATTACTATTTCAAACTCTCCATCTGCATTGGCACTAATGCAACTTGCTCTTTTCGAGACTCCGTCTAAGTCTCATACCCTTTCGAAATCGTCGTCTTTCGCTCCCCTGCCAACTAATTTCGACAAACTTGTCGAGCTTGTTTTTCATTCAGAATCCTTCACTTCTTCTTCTGTGCCGTTATTTATCCCGGACTTGGCAGAAAACTACCACTCACTCATGGAGGAACAACTCTTGGTAAGTTCTTATCCAATTAATCCTCTCATCACTGGATCTTTTTAATTACCAATCCACGTTTCTTCTATTATTGCACATTTCCAAGAACCGGATTTCTCTTAATGAGCATGTCTCTAGAATCTCTTCTGGATCCTTCAAGCTATAGGAGGAGAATGTTGAATTAAAAAGTCAACTAGCTTCATTGATGGCTACTCAAGATGCCACTTCCTCTGAATTAGAGCGAATCCAGGCTTCCCTTGCTAGGGTCGAGGGCGATCTAGAAATAGAGAGGCAAGCTCAAGGTCTCACCTCCGATGAAAATTTTGCAAGGGAGTTGGCTTTAAAGGATTTGGAGGAGGAGAAAACACGCTTAGTCACTAAAAATACTCTCTTAAAGCGAAATTCAAGATGACCAGAGCTTCCTTTAAGCTAGCCATTCGAACCCTTTTCGATTTTCAAAAGCACATTACTGAGTTTGCTGATTCCACCTTAGGTCCTATGATGCTGAGTCATTATGAAGATGCCCTCATGCTCACCTATGCTGACAACCATGATAAATGTCCTGACTTTGGTTTACCTTCACATGATCCAATTATATCCAAAAGAGTTATGTACAAAATTGAGTTAGTTAGGCAGGGTTCAAAGCCCGAAGGTGAAGAGGGGACGATTAGTTTCATGCAAGCTCTTTCTTCTGTTAACCCCTCTTTTGATGTTGAATCCAATTCTGAAGAGGAGGACAACAAAGATGAGGATCCTAAGGAAAAAGATGGTGATTATAATGGGATTAACTAGGATAGCAATGATGATGATGAGAACCCCTCTAGAGGTCATGGCCTTAATGGAGATAAAGGGGGCCCCATTGGTGCCATAGAAAAGGATGGCGATGGTCCAACTAAATCTTATGAAAAGGATCCATGCCCTCGCGGTGATTTGCCTCTAACATCCCCTTGACCAACTTCCCATCTAAAGGAGGAAACTGCTCCCATTCATCCTGAGGATCCTCAAGAGTAAAATCAAGCTCCCTATGTCTCCATTCCAGTTTCACAGGTATAGACTTCTCTGTTTAAATGTTTTACACTTGGAAGATACTAATTAGTGATAAATCGTTTTTCTTAGATAAAAAAGAAGTCAATCTTTCCCTATAGCATAAAACTTGAGAGAAAATAAGTGGAAATTAACAAGTTATATAGGGAGTTAGACAAATTAATAAAGGAGCACAATGCCTTTTTTGAGAAATATCACAGTCTTGACAGGAGTATCTTTGCACTTGCATCTTTTAAATTTTAGAGAGCGGCTCCTTCACTAAAGAATGCGCGTCTCCGATACGACGCTATCTTGAAGGAAAGCAGGGAGTTCATAACTCTATTTTGGATGGCGGTTGAAGAAAGAGACATTTTAACCAACTATTTGTATAAAGTATAATGTAGACACTCAATTGTATATTTTTCATACTTAGGTGAATTCAGTGGGGGTCTTCTTGGATGTTTTCATAAAGGATACTTAGATGAATTTGATTCTGACCTGCATTTCGGGGCTTGCTGGGACTTACCGTGGGTCGGATCTATTCCATAAGATCTCCCCCCTGAAAATCTTAAGTATTATAAAAATAAATTTGTTTCTAAGTTTTTCTTTAAATCCATTTTGTATGAACCTGATGAGTAATTGTTAATGTGTAAAAGATATTCGATTTATGAATACATGTTTTTGTAATGCTCCCTATATTTAGCTTCTTTTTACTGTGCTATTTCACAATATCAGTTCTTTAGGCCGTGTCATCCCAAGGCACCATTTAAGTCAATATGTTAATCTGTGAAGGTTTTACTCTAAAAATGTGCCACTCTTAAAGACTTCGAAGTTAGTGAGATGTCGCTTTCTTCGGGATTTACAAAAATTATATTTGTGACACCCTCGTCTCCGCTTCAACTTTCTTGGTGAGGAGAAGAGGACTTTCTTAAAAGAACTTAGAACTTTCCATGCTAAGTTAATTTATGGTCGCGACATTCCACCTTCCGGTGAATGGGATTATAGTATATGTCCACCAGTTATTACCCCTGAAGGAGTTACTATACCTTTTGACTCAACATGTATACTTTCTGCTAATACTCTATGCAATGTTAGGAATGTTGCTCCTCCAGTTTAGATGTAATGAAAGCATTTATTGTTCCCTTTAATTTTATGGATGCTTGAGTCGTATTCCATCATTATAGTAATAAAGATATCTTTTAACTCAATTTTGATCTCATTCCATTTATTTTGATTTAAACAGGAGCCAGAGTCTACTATGATCTGTCGTACTCAATTTTGAACTCAATTTACTTTCTCGTATCGACGATGTCAGAGATAGGTATTAAGCAAAAGTGTTGAGATCGTGGAAAATGACGAAGCACTTCTTAAGCGTTTCAGTGGTAACACCCAAGTCGTGAAGTGGCATAAAAATATCTTATTCAAAAGACCATCGTCAGTGGACATAAAGACCACATAGCCTATGTCGAGGCTGATATCAAGAAAAGAGATTAGATGATCACTACACTCAAATGATAAGTAAAGACAAATCCCTTGATCAAATTCGATCAAATGATGTTTGAGCTTATTCAACAAATAAGTGATTTAGAGCTGAAATTAAAAGATAGTCAGGCTCAGTGTGCCTCTTTAGAATTCATTTTGGGTGGTAATACTTCAAAGATTAAACTTCCGGCCCAACAAGCAACTCCTTCGGCACTTAATCCCACTAGGTCGAAACTTCTCGGGGCTCAAAAATTTACCACTATGCTCAATCCTCCCTCAGGCTTAGACGAAAATGTAGTCCAGAACTAATGGATGGTAAAATTCGAAATTGCCAAATATTTTGATGAGCACCAGAAGATAAAGTATTCTTAGACTATCAATGACTACATCGCCAAGAATCAAAAGCTTGAGCATGATATTTATTTCCTCTAGAAGCACGTTGCGGAGTTAGGAAGGGAAAACAAAACCCTTAAAGCTGTGAATAGGGCTTTAAGTCGTGCCCTAAAAACTAACATTGACGCTATGGACGATGATAATATAATTAGGAGAAAGGAGGAAAAGATTAAGGATGTCCTCCGCAAGCAATTAATCACGTAGTAAATCCTTCAGCAGTGGAGGCTCTCAATAAAGCAGCTCAAGATTCGTAATTTATGTATTTGAGCCATGTAAATCTATCTTGTACATAATTTCATTGTTCGTAAATGACTACATAACTCATGTGAATTTTGGAAATTTTGTAAATATCACCTGATGTATGATCCTATGTAGTGTAACTTTTAATATGCCTTTGAATTGCTCATTCAACGAAGCATATCTTGCTGAGTCTTTTGTTATCCCTTGCCATTTCGACTTTCCTATGGAACATGTAGCAAACAATGCTTTTAATTGTTAGTTTTTTAAATTAACATATTTGTCTATGTACGTCCTTTGTCTTAGATTAAGAAATCATTTTGCTAAATGCATGAAAAACAATTTATTCAAAATGTTAAGATCTCATCTTTAACTATGATGAGAAATGATCAAGGATTTCACTCCGTCCATCTGTTTAGAGTGCATAAAAATTGTTGTGAGTAGATTCTGCCATGTCATAAGATCTTGAATATTTGAACATAACTTTCATTCGGTAAAGAACCTGATTGAGGAGTCAATGTCTGATATTTTTGAAGTAATAACTCTTTGACCCATTACTTTGACATGGTCAGAAGCCTAATTTTCCGATTCGAAGAGTCTTAATAGTGTTCTTTTTGATAATATTCTTCGACCCAGATTCGAATATTTAAGATGAACAGAAATCCGAAGACCATGTACCCAGATTAGGGTTTAAATAAATAGCAGTCTTGATACCCAGATTCAGGTATAATATGTTAACGATTGATAATGACTCAAAATCCAAATTCGGGTATTTGGATTTTGAAATTCATATATAAGATTGTCGATGCCTAGAATACCCTTTCTGGTAATGAATGATATGAGGTTAGAAAACCATATCTGCTAGTCTGGTATTAATAATTGAAGACCAAAAAATTGTTTTTGGCCATAAATATTGGCATACCAGAAAATCAATTTGAAAATAAGTAATAGAGGTTCAGAGAATCAAGCTGGAAATGAGTAATAGAATACCAGAAAACCAATCTGGCAAGGATAGGTAGTAGAAGGCCAGAAAGCCAATCTGGCGATAATTCATAGAAGACTAGAATACCAATCTGGCGGTAAGTAATAGAAGACCAAAAAACCAATCTGGTGATAAGTAGTAGAAGACTAGAATACCAATCTGGAAGATGTTCGAGGGAAGAAGTCAGTGACTTCTTTCTGATTCTCTTGTTGAATGCGCCATCTTTAGGCTTTGATGATATTTTGCACGCTTTTTCTTTCTCGGGCCCGAGTTTCTTTATTTGTTTTGGCCAATTTCAGGCAGGGACTCTTTTGTCCAATTCTTTTGCTTATTTAAGCAGTTGCCATTTTAGGCTGTGTCGAATTCAGGCAGTGCCCGTTTCAGGAAGGGACTCTTTTTTCCAATTCTTGTGGTTATTTATGCAGTTGCCATTTTAGGCAGTGTTGATTTCTAGCGGTGCCCATTTTAGGCAGGGACTTTTCTTAGTCTGCCGAACATTTCATTCGGGTTTCTGGTGCACTCGGCTAGCTAATTCTCAAGCAGGGCCTGAGGACTTACCCAACCTCCCTCCAAGAGGCGCTTTAACCTAGCCATAGCGTGACGCGGCAAAGAGCTTGTTCGATACCTTGGTCAGGCCATAACGTGGAGGGACCAAGGTATTACCCATCCTCCCTCCAGGATGCGTCTTATCCTGGCCATAATGTGGCGCGGATAAGAGCTTATGCTGCTTTAACTAGGCCATTTCTTATTTTGGCATGGCTAAAGGCTCACGCCCTCCCTCTAGGAGCTGCCTTGACCTGGCTATCTTGGCGTAACCAAGGGCTTTCTACTATTGTTGGTATATTACCATTTTAGGAATCCATGTTTTAAGGAGAATTTTACTCCGAACCAAGTAGAATTCTCTTATTTTGAGAATAGAATTTTTATTCCACAACTAGTTCATTCCTTTACAAACTGTTTAAGTTTTCCTTGTCTAATAAAATATAGGACCATCTTTTCAAGCACCTTACATTGATTTGTATCATGTTCGTTCGTCAGATGAAAGTTGCAATACAATCCTTTAAGTTTCCTTTCCAATCCTAGCTTCTTTTTCTGAGAAGGCTAATAGTTCTGTTCTTCTTTTGTTAGAATATAGATGTCTTCGATCAAGGTAGTAAGATTATATTCTCAAAGAAGTCTTGATTTTTGAGCCGTCTTTGACTGTCGTCTAATTCTTTTGTGGCTTGGTTCAAGTTCTTCTTCTAGAGGAGGAGGTTTCCTTTTCATTGTCCGTTGAACCTCTTTCAAAGGCCTTTCTTTCAATCTTAGGGTTTCGATCGGAAATTTCATGGAAATCTTTATACTTCCACTTGGTAATTCCTCTATTATCTTTAGTTCTTCGGTCATGTATTTTTCTGTACGTTCATGGTTTTCCCTTGAATGTTGAGCCTCATTTATAATCTTAATCCATTTATGTGCAAAACCATCATAATCTTTTATCATTTCCTTCTCAAAGATATTCCTATGGGAATATGACTGAATGGTCCTTCTCATTTGTAGAAATAGGTCTTCTTTCTTCAAATTCTCCTTTTAGGGAGAAAAAATTGGAGTTAATCCCAAATGAAACGTGATGATACTTCATTTTAAAGGGTCATAGGGTATAATCCATCTTTTCCTCTTAATGACCTATAAAGCTTGAAGCCGAAGGGTGTTCCCTTCAAGTAAGTATGAGTTATAAACCACTTGATGATTAAACTTTACTTCTAGAGGTTCCGCAGACCCTTGAACCAACTTTTCCTTGCAAAAACTTTCTCTTGTTTCGAACATTGAATCTATTCCTTATCCCTTAAAGGAAATTAGATGAATTATGAGTCTTTTATCCAAAATAGAACCTTTCTTGTCCAAAGAGAGGAGCTGATAAGTCTTAAGAGATCTAACCAAGTAGAAGAGTAGGTAGGGAATTCAATAAGGTCGGAGGTTCGAGCCCACCATCTAGCACCAAAATGTTAACCAAATTTATGGCCAACACCCCAAAGTTATTCCAAGTAGTGTGATTTGTCTGATTTGAATGAAGGGATTGACATCCTTAAGGATTGCCTTTGTGTTTTCACTTGTAAATATCCTTTGAATCAGGCCTTTCGATGCCGTCGAAAGGTTTAGGTGCTTGGTTATGAAAACTTCCATCTTTATTGAGTTAACATGAGAGTTTCTTTGAGAGATTCCTTCCTTTTTTAAATTGAATTTCCTTAAATTTGTCCTTAGGTGGTTCGATTTATATTATCGAAAGGTTAGGTTGATTGCCTTCTTTAGGTTAAGGTAGGACATCAGACTTTTTTGTGGATATACAGAAGCTCTCGACTCTGTCGTAAGGTTTGACCTCTTATACAATGTAAGTTTCAACCTTGTCGGAAGGTTTGACCACTTGGTTGGTAGCTTCGTAAGAATAGGTGTTATTAAGGCCTGAAGAACTGCCAATCTAGTCGAAAGGTTTAGATTGCAGAGTTGAAGACTTCGAAGGGTTGTCGTGGTCACTTACTACAGAAGTGTTGTCGACTTTGCCGACAAGACCCTTTTGATGGACTTGAACCTGAAAATATAAGTTTATCCAATAATGATTTAAGAAAATAGTAAAGTAATTAATAGAACCAAGGACTTCACTTTGAATCCAAGAAAAAGCTTTGTTTTATTAAATTTCCCCAAATCACACTCAATTAGGGTTACAATGCCCTAATTAAGAAGTTAAAAGATTCGAATGAAAGAGATTCCATCCTCCAAACTGGACCCCTTAGGTCTTATTTATAGATGCAGACAACCCTCCTTTCGACTTCATGCTCTCGATAGGGTCGGAAGGTCTCACTTTTATATGCCGCCTTAAATCCTTCGTCTTCATCGTAAGGCTTTCTTTTTCATCTGCTGTTATGAACCTTCTGCCTTCATCGGAAGGTTTGTTACTCTTATGCCTCCGTGATCCATCCGCCTTTATCGAAGGGTTTGTTTTCTTTATACTATTATGAACCTTTCCACTTTGTCGGAAGGTTGCTCTTCTTTTGGTTGTTGTGGGCCTTTTGACGTTGTCATAAGGTTGTTCTTCTCTCGTTTATTGTGAACCTTTCAACTTTGTCGGAAGGTTTCTCTTCTTCAATGATGTCGAAAGGTTGTCTTCTATTCTTTTTTGACGTTTGAGTGCTGCTTTCATCATAAACCTTTCGTCACTGTCGAAAGGTACGCTTTATGTGCTTTAACCGGTTCGAAGGGTTTATTATTCTTTCAAAAAGGTCATTAAGTACTTGCTCACACTTGCTTTGACTTCTTCATCCCCTTCAAAAGGTAAGAACACTTTGGATACTAGAGACAGAACCTTTCGACTCCTTTGAAAGGTTTGATGCTAATGAAATTTGATGATTGCATCCCTTCGACTTATTCAAAAGGTTTGAGCTGCGTTTCTCTTCCTATGATCTTGTTAATAGACCTTTCACCTTAATTGAAAGGTTCATTTTTAGACAAAAAATATACTAGAATAAAATATTTAAAAACTTAATTACTCAAAATATAATAATCTTTTAATTAAAATGTTAAGAATTGTTTTAAGGCCATTTTGAAAAATCATTTTAAAATTAGAGATTCTTTAAAAATATTTTTGAAATTCAAAATATTTTAAAATCATTTAAAAATAGCGAATAGATTTTAAAAACCGTTTTGAAAAAAGATAGTGGGATCAAAGAAGTGCTGCCAGGTTTTTAATAAAATAATCTATGATTTTATAACTTGTCTCGATGTCTTGAATCTTCAAAACTCATGAGCCTTCAATCTCTAACTCTTGAATCACTATATCAGCCTCTTGAATCTTCTCTTGATATTGTACAGTCTTCTAAATTAACACTTGTTGCACATCCTGCACTACATACAATATAAAAATTGATAAAAACATTAGTATCTATATTTTATTTGATGTCATATGGTTGTTGTCATCAAAATCAATGCCTAAGGTACTAAGAACCTCCCCCTTTTGGTGATGACAACCATGTTTATAAAATATGATATAACTTCTTTTGAGTTACAAAAACTCCCTCTTAATATATCTTAATCTATGCTTGGATATTTTACATATTTCTCCTCCTTTGTCGTCAACAAAAATATAACCAAAACTCTTCATAACTAAGGTACTATATGATATATAAAAAACATTAAGGACAATATATAAGATTAATATGTAATATGAAGTGATATCTGAAACCAATTTTATTCATTACTATAATCTAATACATTCATTCAAATCAATCCAAGTCAGTACAAGCACACTTTCAATCCAATCCAATACAAATATAAATCAAATCAAAGTCAAGCCAAATCATAACTAATCCTAAATAAGTCAATTCACACCAATCCATACATGTTATTGTAGTATAATATTTTATTATAAAAACTTAAATCAAATCTAAATTAAATAAACCATTTATTTTAAACTTCCCTAGGAACTACTAGCGAACCATTAAAACTAAAAATTTGATCTGATTTGATTGCATTCCACTCTTCATTGTTTTTGTTGATGGAATAATCTGGATTATTGGTTGGATTGACTATGACAAGGGAAAAAATCATCCATCGAATCACGTCAAAATGCTTGTTTCTCTTTTATCATCTGCATTTGATTCAATTCTAAGTGTCTTTGATTTATAAGGATAAAAGTACTTGAATGAATGAAGGCTTTGTTCAAGATTGTCACATTATTTTTGGTGTGTAGAAGACATTTTTGAACATTTATGTTTCTAAATGAAAAGGGAGAAGAAAAAGAGTGGAAATGGTGCTTTTCTAAAGTGAAGAGATTTACATTGGGGTGAGAAGTCGTTTAAAATGAATAGGTGTTTGATAGTTATTCTATTTTGAAAATTAAAAATTTTTGGTTTCGGCCCATTATGTCGACATATGTGCCATTTTATGCAAAAATAACTATCTTTCTATATTTTTGTAATTACCCTTAACTATTGTACTTTTACGGATTTCCACAGACCAATAACAATATATAACAACAAAGAACTTGATTTCATTGATGATCATAGTCGAGTACTTGGAATTTCAACGGTAAACATGAAGATACATGGATTAAAACAAAGATGATTCAGACTAAAAACTAGAAATTCAAAGGCAATACATCTAGGAAGAAGTAGGTGAAGCTTTTCCACTAATCTTGCGAATGATCTTTCCAAAGTACTTGTCTAGTTTGTTTGAAAGAGTAGTGAATTTCTTAGAAAATGATCTCTTAAGCTTCTTTTAGTTATTAACAATTTTCTCCTAATTTTTGAGCAGTTCTTTATTGAATGGATGAGATAGAATTTCAATAATTTCTAAAGAAGTACCTTCCTGCTCTTCTTATTCTTCTTCCTCCTTTACCATTTAAGTTTCTTCTCCTTTCTCCTCCTCCTCTTCTCTTATTTCAGACTCCACTTCCCTAGCCAATCTTTCTTCCCTTTCAGTAAGTGTTTCATAACGCTCAAATATGAGTCAAACTCGCATGGGAGAGAATTTGCCTTGTCAAAAAGTTCTCGAAGAATGGTTTCCTCTCCTCTTGCGTCGATACTAAAATATGAGAATATTCTAGTGAGATATACACCATGAAAGAGTGTGTTCTCATGCCTAGAGATATTCTTTGAAACAAATTCATCCTAAATAACCCGTGACCGGTTTATGTTGTAATAACCATATATTGCAAAAGGCGATTTGAAATTTTTTTGAGTCGGGTTATTATAATTTCTTGTCCTCGGAGTTATGCTTTGTTGCAAAAGAAGACTCAAAATTCTTGCTTTAGGATGAAATTTTTTTTTTGAACTCCAAATCATCGTCACTTTCAAAAATATAGTGATGGACTTCATGATTTTCAATGTCAAATTTAAAAGTTGAAAGGTTCATTCTACTAGATTTGCATCCGAGAATGTTACCTAAAATTTCACAATTTAAAACAATTTGACTACCTTTGGCACTACTCCAAACTTTACCTTCATTCCCTTTATAAAACTTTTCTTTCAAATTTACATAAAACATTTTTACTAAATTTGAAAAACATAAAAAATCATTTAGCAAGCATTAATCAAACGAAGAATTTCATTTTGAACACAAAGATCATAATGATCATAAGTAGAAAAATCATCAAATTTGGTGAATCTTCCGGAAGATACTTTTTCGAAAGAAACATATTCCATATATGCTTCCATTGCATCTTTATCATAGAAAAGATACCTCTTAGTTTTTTACAAAAACTTATGGATTTAGGAGTATTGCTTGAGGATGTCATTAATGAATTGTTTGAAGAGAAAAGTGAGAAAATGAATTTTTAAATTTTGAAAAATGAGAGTGAAATGAACGGATGGAGATAGAATCATTAAATAGAGAATCAATAGACATGTTTCTCGGGTTAAGAGATATCTTTTCAGGATATTGGAGTTGGTGAAAAGGTGGAGGGAATTTTGAATTTTGAATTTTAAATGAAATTTCAAATTCTGAATTCATGTGCATATTTTGACATATGGCAAGGGAATAAATCATTCCTATTTGTTTGATATGCATATGTATATTAATCCATTAATAATTACTAATCTACGTATTTAGTAGATAAATTTGAAATTTAAAATATACGAATATTTATTTTCATTTTAATATTATATTATACAAATCAATTTTATAAAATATTAAAAATCTATATATATGTGTGACATCCCGGAATTTGACCCTATTATTATAATAAGTTTTTGATCAAATTTAAATAAAATACAAGATGTTAATTTATAAATAAATAAGATTTTGGATATTATTGGTTATATATGTATTATAAAGGAATATAGCTTCAAAATATAAAGTAGATTCTTTTAACATTATTCACAAATTTAATCTGTATTATTCAATTAAATTAAAAGTTATGTATGAATAATATGCAATACCAGATATATGAATGCAGTTGATAATAAAAAGTATAATAACACAATCATATTCATATAAATACAAAATACATTAGTGCAAATACATTACAAATCAAATATTGGAAAGATTAAACCTTTAAATAAAAATAAGATTTGAGAAATGTTTTTAACAACAACTTTTACAATTAAAATAAAATAAGCTTATAAATATTTAATATAAGTATAACATAAAATTTGGTTATTAACATAAGTACTAGAATTAAGAATATAAGTTATCAATAAAAATGTTAACTATGTAAGGACAAATATATAAAACCTGTCAAGTTGGAAACTTGCAATATCGTTAAACAAAACTAACTTGCCTGCAAAGCATTAAAGTGTAAACTTATATGAATACATCTTTGTACAAATGGAAAATCTGCAAATACCTCCATATATATTGTAGTGTCAGCAACTCATAATAAGTGTACACCTATATGTGAACATTTTAGAAAAACAAGCCTGCAAATATCTTTATATATATTGAAGTGTCTGCAAATACTAATTGGTGCATACAAAAACAATTGTACAAATGTTTGTGTCAGCAAACATTAATTGTGTGTTAACTTAAATAAAAACACAAACATTCAATTAAGCATAATATATTGTCATTTCAAGCTATATGAAAAATCTTCCAGCCGAAATTGTTGAATCATTTCAGGTTTTAATACATATATAAAAAAAAAATTTGCAAGATTTTATGCCAAGTCAAAGCTTGTTCCTGAAGACAGCTTGTTCAAAGTTATATAGATGTATTTATCATTCTATTTTGTTCATTCCATAACTTAAACAAGGATCTGAAAAAAAAAATAAACAAAACTGCATATTTACAAGCTCAATCCAGTTGAAAGCAAAAGAGGCTTACAGGAATTCAAACTTCAATTACAGTTTTCTTTCTTCATCAAGCAACCTTGCCCTCTGTTCAAAGATTATTAAGTGAGTAAACTTAATTTTTCAAGTTTAAGTTAATTTAAATCGGTAGAATAATTCATGGAATATTTATATCTGTATTGTATGCGTTTTATTTTCATATGAATCTGCAGTTTTTACAAGCTGATCTTAGAATTTTGAATATTTTGTTTCTCTGTTGTGTGTTATAGGTTTAGAAACAATTAAACCTTGAATTATTTCCATTTGATTATGATAAAGTTTAAACTTTCCAACAAACTTGTTGCTTGATCTTCAATCAGGTTTCATTTAAACTTGTTTCACAATATATTTGTAATATTTACTTCTGGAAACCCTGTTTTCAATGAACAAGAACACAAAATTGGTAAAACTCGATCGTTAGGAAAAGCTAATTCAAATTGCCATGAATACTTATTAAGATTCATGATTTTTGAAACAAAAATAAGGGTATATAGAATGGTATTTGATGAACAGTTCGAAATTCAACAAAAAATGCCTTTTCGTAAATCCCTGGAGATTCAACAAATCTTAAATATTGAAACTTGTTGTATAGCTTGCTTGATACTTGTTGATAACAAGAAAAATGCTAAAGAATTTTTCGAATGCATGGATTTTGGTTTTGAATCTTAAGTAGGGTTTAGTGCTTATCTTTTTCAAGGCTCTGTAAAAAAAAAAATTGGGCATCCACACGTGATCGAGCTCCACGATGTTCAAGGGAATGGTAGAGAACCGTGTTGTCGTGGTGTGGCCGGGGGTGGAGAGTCTCAGGTGGTCTTGGCGGCGGTAGCGAACTTGTTTTGCTGACCGTGTGAGCTGCAGTTTCGACCCAAATGACCAAATTTCTATTTGAATTCTTTGAAGTTGATATGAGGTTGGATTTCGTGTTTTCATGAAGATTGCGACATGTAGATGATCTTGGAAGATCATCAATGACTCGCGAGCCACCGTGCACATGCACGGTGGCGATGGAGGTGGGTTTTGTATTTTCGGTTGTCGTAGGGGTGCTTCGTGTCGTGTTTGGGTTCTCATCGGTTGTTGCCTCGAGTCGATCGCGAGCCTATACCTGATGTTTTGATTTTTAAAAATGAAGTTAAACTTAACTTACAGAAAAAAAGAAAGAGAGGAAGAAGAAGTATGCGCAGGGAAGACTCAGGGTGTTATGCGTGGGAAACTCGAAGTAGCTTACGCGTCTTGATGGGGGAGAACTCGGGTTTTTAATTTCTGCAGTTCTGTGTTTTGTTTAGGAGATGAGTTTCAGGCTTAATAATTTAAGTAGTACTTAACACTGTAACTATCAATTGTTCACTGTTTTAAATTGGTAATTTAGTTAAGGCCGAATGAAAATAAATTAACATTAAAGGTTAGTTGATAATCTTTGTTGATTCCCAAATTGCAGATGTCTTTAAAATGTTAGTTGTCGAATAATTAACATTAATCAATTATTTAGAAAGTAATTAAGAATAATTATATTAAGATTGTAATTAGTGTTAGAATTAGACAACGCTTAAGTGAATACTAAATTAAGGATTAACTACTTTAAGTTAATTAATCGATGATTGATAATTAAGAAAAATCAAGTGAATTAATTAAAATGAAATAATGATTAATTTAGTAATTAGCAGGCAATAATTGAATAATTAAGTTATATTAATAAGGAATTAAAGATACTAATTAAAGATCAGAGAACAGTTAATTATGCAATTAACATTAACTCACTTGATTGAGGAAGTAATTCATTAATAGTATGAAATAAAATAATTTCGTAATTAAGACTTAATAATAAATTAAGGAATCATCAATTAGATGATTTGGAATGAAATAAGTAAATAATGGGTAATTAATGATTAATTAACAGAGTTAAGTGATTAACTCTCAGGTAATTAATTCTAAATTGAATTAATTACAAACAAGATTGTAAGGTAATTGATGATGGATTATGGTGTACGTAGAATGTCTGGATTGTGATGTTTAAATTGAAGATATTATGTAATGCTCTCTGATATGCTATGATATATCTATGATGTTTGCATATGTTTTATCTATGATAGATGCTATGTTAATTCAACTGTTAGATTTAAATTATTTACACTGCTTAAGTTAATTAGACAACTTGGCCCTTAAAATGGCGTTTGGATTCGATGAGACCGGGATCGGAAGAATCAAATTTGATTCTCTGAAAACCACATGGATCCAATTTAAACGTTAGGTCGTGAATCCTGAAAAGAAGATCGAGATGGTGTTTTTAGAATGCAAGGGTTATCGTCGTTGACTCTGAGGGTGATTCCAAAATGAGTGTGACGAGATAATGCCTTCGGTTTCGTTCGAACCCGGAACGAACTTGTATGGATTGAATGCTTTCGGCACATCGTCAGGCGGACGATGAGCACTCTAAGTGATATGTTCTATAAAGGTAATCGTAGCCTCAAGCCTCATCAACCGGGAATGGCTAAAACAGGGGAGATGCAGCAAGGTTAGTGGGTCGTGCCCAAGCAGGATAATGTATTTCCCCTGTCTAGATGTCCCTTCTTATTTCGGCTTAGTGGGTGGTTGGTCGCGCCAACCACGGGGTTTATCTTGTTCGGGACTGTTCAGTAAGGAATGGTTCCGGCCTTGTGTAGCAGGGGGTCGGGAGTGATCCTCGGTACGGTGATCTAGGTCCCGTACTGTGACAGGCGGTACCCCAGTAGCCCTGCCATTGTTGGAAATCCATTTTCCCTACGAGACCCTACGGTTTTGATTTGTATTACCCACTTTGGTGGCTAGTAGCTGGAATTTAATCATCTAACAATTTCGGCTATTTTCTATTTACTTGAAAACCCTAGACACTATTATAATATCACTGGAATTTTCCTATAAAACGTTTTGGTTAGCGTAAGGTAAAAACTTACCCGTATTTATTTGTGGGGAGTCTTACGTGATACCTTTATTTTCAAATATTTTTCAAAGTTAAACAACTTTAAACCGTTTACTCATACCAGACCCATGTCTGACCCGGAGTTTATATTTTGTTTTTCATAAACTCTTGGGTACTCAAATTTTTATGAGTAGCCAAGTGATAGGTTTCGGACTTTGATTTCTGGAGGAGCTTGGAGTAGGAGTTTCCAAACGTATGTAGCTATCTATCTAGTTCCGCTATGTAGTTGATGTATGATGTACCTCTGATGTATATAGTGATAGATGTATGTATGACTGTCATATATATTGATACTGTATAGCTCTGATATATGTAAAACTATGTAATATTTATGTGATATATTATATTTTGTTCCGTTCCGCTGTGAGATTCTGATGTTGTTGTTCTTTCTTTATCTTTCTCTTCTATTTCTATCCCTTTCTTTCTTTATGATGATACGTCTTTCTGGTAGCAGAAAGGCGGGTCGTCTCAGTTGGTATCAGAGCATAGGTTGGTGATAACCTTGGCTTTGGTAGTGATTGCTCATAGAATAGAGTTTGTAGAACTCTAAAATGAGTTTGAGTGTATTAATAGATATGAGCGCGTACTTGTTAGTGAATATAAAATTGTTTTTATATTGTGTTGATTTATCTGTTGAGTGTTTATGGATTCTGGTCGGTGCGTGGGACGCCATTTCATCGAAAGGGATTTCTAAACTCTTAAACAAGATAGACCGACACAGTATTGTTTTTTTAAGGTAGGGTAAATGAAATAATTTTACCCAAAATTATATTTTGATATGAAAGAAATATTTTCTGAAATAACTATATATATTTGGATGTTTGGTTGTTCATACTTCAACCAAATAAAAAAAAATTTAAAATTCGAGTGGTTTGTAACCAAATAAAATTGTTTAAGTATGGTTTAAATAAGAGGAGTATAATTAAAACCTGATTAAACTAGAATTTAAGTTCTAGAAATTTGAAAGGTGTTTAAATGAATTTAAACAAAGGAATTTGGGAATTTAAAATCTTGGGAATGTTTGAAATGTTTTTCCAAAGATTTAAGGGCAATGATGGAATATTGTTTTGGAAAATATTGTTAAATGGAAATTATTTTGGAAAGAATTTGCGGAAGTAAGGAAGCATTGAACTCACTTCAGTCGCTGGAAAATAATCCTGATGATGATGGCCACATCATCAGTATTCATTTTCGAGTTTCTAAAGTGATGGATTGCTACCAGGGTAGTTGGTTATGATATTGTTTGGGCTGGTTGGGTATACAAGTTATTTTAGAAATTTCAAAGGGAAAATTGTTTAATGAAAACAAGTGTTTGGAATTTGAATATTTGATTTGATATACCAAGTGATAAGTGTAGTTATCTTTTCAAATGGTTTTGGAAATGAAAACCGGGCAATTGAATTCTAAGGAATTCTATTTAGATAATGTGAAAGTTTAAATGAATCAACTATTGAACTTATAAAGTAAAATTAATATTAATAAGATGAAAATTGGGAATTTTAATCCAGGAATTAAAATTTAATTTAAGTAAATGAAGGTGAAGAAAATATATTTGAACTTAAACTGAGATAAGTTAAATGGAATTGAAGTTCAAAATGAACATAGTTGGATATAAAAATGGAAGGTAAAATGATTGTAATGGTGAAATGACAATTTATACCTTACGATAGTAAGTGTTATATATATATAATCTGGAATTGTGATTATAAGATGAAATGATCCAAATAAGTAATATAAGTTGTTAAGTAAATAAAGAAGTTTTGAGCTCATATATTGAGAAATAAAATTGAAAGAATGGTAAGTACCTAAAATTTAACTAAAGTTGAGTTGAAATAAAACTGAATTTAAATGAATTCAATCGAGTTACTGATAAAATTGAATGAAATAAAATTCTTGTGTAAATAAGTAAATGTAAACCAAAGTAAGTATTGAATTGGATTTGAATAGAAATGGTGTGAGTTGTAAACAAATCTAATTCAAGTATAAATTGAATTACCTTATTATGAATAAATTCAATAATGAATTGTTAATGTAAATTAAAATTTAAGGATGGATAAAAGAATAAACTAATCAAATAGATTAATAAATAGTTGGGATTTGATTAAAAGAAAATCAAATCAAAGATTTACATGGAAATTGGTGGAATAGAATAAACTTAAGTTACTGGGTGGAACAGTTTGAAGAAAATAAATAACTTAAGTAAATTGTGAGATGGTTATTAAAAACTCTGATTGTCGAGTTTAATAAAATGGTTTGAAATCAAACCTGTTGAAATGAAAGAAAATGCAATGAAAGGATTGTGAATAAATTAATTGGGATGAAGTCAAGTGTAAATTGAGATGGAATCAATTTAAAATGGTCATAAAGCTTAAGTGATTATTTATTCACAACGATATTGTTAAATTGCATAAGGAAATGGGTTGTTACATTAAATGGGTTGTTTGAAGTAAATGAGAATTAGATAAAATTCTATGAATTGTTAGAAGCAAAATAGGATGATTTTGAATATGAGTTTGTTTGGCTCAAATGGATTATATAAGCAAGTAAGTTGTAAATCCCTTTAAACTAAAGAGAATGGTTTGAGAATTAGTTAAATGTAACTTTGATAAGGATTGAAACTATACATATGTGCTTACGAAAATATGTAATATAAACTCTGCTAAAACTTTTCAAAATTTTGGAAGTTAGGAATTAAAAATACAAAAATTTAGCAACAAAACAATTTCAAACTGGAAATTGAAAATAAATTAGTGGATGAAATTAATTTGAAAATAATAATAGAAATCAGTTATAAATGGAGGATGATCAATAAAAAATTCAATATTCAAAGTTGAAGAAAATTTGAATTCACATAGAATTAGAAATTCAAATTGAAAATAAGTGAATATAAGAGGATATAAATGCTATGGTGGTAGAGTAATAATATAAGGGAATGTATAATGCTTATATTAAAACTTAAGAATTGGATGGTGAAACTCTTAAGTAAAATTTGATATTGGGAAAATTTATTCCAAGTAGATAGAATGAGAATAATGTGAATAAAAGAAATTGATATAGTTAATAGTCAATGGATATAAATACGTAGGATGTACGTATATAATTTTATTCGCATAACAATTTGATCCAGATTCGAGCACAAAATTTCGAGATAGTTATATCGATCCGAGTTAGGATTTTTCACTCGATTTTCGACGACGAACCATGGATATGGAATTTGATTGATTCTGGGAAATTCTCTATCATAGTTGTGACTACGCAAGGAGAATGACAGTTTCTGATCAAGAAACCAGTTCTGTGTCCGTACTAGGAAGTCGGGTGGACGATACTAGTTCGAAAGTGAAATTGTGTGATCGAGCGAGTGATCGAATTTGATATTGCGTACGAATGGCATATGTACATCGTACGAGCCTGATTAAAATAAATATTGAGATTCTGTAAAGAAGTCAATTAAATTTGGAAGAAAAAAATTTATTAATTAATACTGTAAGTTTCAGAATTGAATTACCGGAGTGGATATCTGGAATTTATTGTGTATTCCATATATCTCAGGAAATTTGTTCATGATTCATCATTAGTTGTTAAAACCAGTAGTTCGGGAATTTGGAAGTTGAATCAAATTTAACTGTGGTCAGGAATCCAATTTGGATGGTTGATCATCGAGAGACAAACTCTCGATAGTTTTAGGAAAGCTTGTCCAAATTTATGTTCGGATAACTAGTGATGTGTGTTAGAGCAGACTGTTTGTTTGTTTTCTATTGTATGAATGATATGTATGTTTGGATTGTTAATATAAAAGTTTTTGAATTAACTGTTGTTTAAATTTCGGGGACGAAATTCTTTTAAGGGGAGAGGAATGTGACATCCAGGAATTTTGACCCTATTATTATAATAAGTTTTTGATCAAATTTAAATAAAATACAAGATGTTAATTTATAAATAAATAAGATTTTGGATATTATTGGTTGTATATGTATTATAAAGGAATATAGCTTCAAAATATAGAGTAGATTCTTTTAACATTATTCACAAATTTAATTTGTATTATTCAATTAAATTAAAAGTTATGTATGAATAATATGCAATACCAGATATATGAATGCAGTTGATAATAAAAAGTATAATAACACAATCATATTCATATAAATACAAAATACATTAGTGCAAATACATTACAAATCAAATATTGGAAAGATTAAACCTTTAAATAAAAATAAGATTTGAGAAATGTTTTTAACAACAACTTTTACAATTAAAATAAAATATGCTTATAAATATTTAATATAAGTATAACATAAAATTTGGTTATTAACATAAGTACTAGAATTAAGAATATAAGTTATCAATAAAAATGTCAACTATGTAAGGACAAATATATAAAACCTGTCAAGTTGGAAACTTGCAATATCTTTAAACAAAACTAACTTGTCTGCAAAGCATTAAAGTGTAAACTTATATGAATACATCTTTGTACAAATGGAAAATCTGCAAATACCTCCACATATATTGTAGTGTCAGCAACTCATAATAAGTGTACACCTATATGTGAACATTTTAGAAAAACAAGCCTGCAAATATCTTTATATATATTGAAGTGTCTGCAAATACTAATTGGTGCATACAAAAACAATTGTACAAATGTTTGTGTCAGCAAACATTAATTGTGTGTTAACTTAAATAAAAACACAAACATTCAATTAAGCATAACATATTGTCATTTCAAGCTATATGAAAAATCTTCCAGCCGAAATTGTTGAATCATTTCAGGTTTTAATACATATATAAAAAAAAAATTTGCAAGATTTTATGCCAAGTCAAAGCTTGTTCCTGAAGACAGCTTGTTCAAAGTTATATAGATGTATTTATCATTCTATTTTGTTCATTCCATAACTTAAACAAGGATCTGAAAAAAATAAACAAAACTGCATATTTACAAGCTCAATCCAGTTGAAATCAAAAGAGGCTTACAAGAATTCAAACTTCAATTACAGTTTTCTTTCTTCATCAAGCAACCTTGCCCTCTGTTCAAAGATTATTAAGTGGGTAAACTTAATTTTTCAAGTTTAAGTTAATTTAAATCAGTAGAATAATTCATGGAATATTTATATCTGTATTGTATGTGTTTTATTTTCATATGAATCTGCAGTTTTTACAAGCTGATCTTAGAATTTTGAATATTCTGTTTCTCTGCTGTGTGTTATAGGTTTAGAAACAATTAAACCTTTAATTATTTCCATTTGATTATGATAAAGTTTAAACTTTCCAACAAACTTTTTGCTTGATCTTCAATCAGGTTTCATTTAAACTTGTTTCACAATATATTTGTAATATTTACTTCTGGAAACCCTGTTTTCAGTGAACAAGAACACAAAATTGGTAAAACTCGATCGTTAGTAAAAGCTAATTCAAATTTATGCCTTGAATACTTATTAAGATTCATGATTTTTGAAACAAAAATAAGGGTATATAGAATGGTATTTGATGAACAGTTCGAAATTCAACAAAAATTGCCTTTTCGTAAATCCCTGGAGATTCAACAAATCTTAAATATTGAAACTTTTTGTATAGCTTGCTTGATACTTGTTGATAACAAGAAAAATGCTAAAGATTTTTTTGAATGCATGGATTTTGGTTTTGAATCTTAAGTAGGTTTTAGTGCTTATCTTTTTCAAGGCTACGTAAAAAAATATTTTTGGGCATCCACACGTGATCGAGCTCCACGATGTTCAAGGGAATGGTAGAGAACCGTGTTGTCATGGTGTGGCCGGGGGTGGAGAGTCTCAAGTGGTCTTGGCGGCGGTAGCGAACTTGTTTTGCCGACCGTGTGAGCTGCAGTTTCGACCCAAATGACCAAATTTCTATTTGAAATCTTTGAAGTTGATGTGAGGTTGGATTTCGTGTTTTCATGAAGATTGGGACATGCAGATGATCTTGGAAGATCATCA
Organism: Allium cepa; assembly: GCA_030765085.1. NCBI lineage: Eukaryota > Viridiplantae > Streptophyta > Magnoliopsida > Asparagales > Amaryllidaceae > Allium > Allium cepa. Next base: position 711,286,063 of record CM060938.1, on the reverse strand, counting down.
ATGACTCGCGAGCCACCGTGCACGTGCACGGTGGCGATGGAGGTGGGTTTTGTATTTTCGGTTGTCGTAGGGGTGCTTAGTGCCATGTTTGGGTTCTCATCGGTTGTTGCCTCGAGTCGATCACGAGCCTATACCTGATGTTTTGATTTTTTAAAATGAAGTTAAACTTAAATTATAGAAAAAAGAAAGAGAGGAAGAAGAAGTATGCGCAAGGAAGACTCAGGGTGTTATGCGTGGGAAACTCGAAGTAGCATACTCGTCTTGATGGGGGAGGACTCGGGTTTTTTATTTCTATAGTTCTGTGTTTTGTTTAGGAGATGAGTTTCAGGCTTAATAATTTAAGTAGTACTTAACACTGTAACTATCACTTATTCACTGTTTTAAATTGGTAATTTAGTTAAGGCCGAATGAAAATAAATTAACATTAAAGGTTAGTTGATAATCTTTATTGATTCCCAAATTGCAGATGTCTTTAAAATGTTAGTTGTCGAATAATTAACATTAATCAGTTATTTAGAAAGTAATTAAGAATAATTATATTAAGGTTGTAATTAGTGTTAGAATTAGACAACGCTTAAGTGAATACTAAATTAAGGATTAACTACTTTAAGTTAATTAATCAGTGATTGATAATTAAGAAAAATCTAGTGAATTAATTAAAATGAAATAATGATTAATTTAGTAATTAGCAGGCAATAATTGAATAATTAGGTTATATTAATAAGGAATTATAGATATTAATTAAAGATCAGAGAACAGTTAATTAAGCAATTAACGTTAACTCACTTGATTGAGGAAGTAATTCATTAATAGTATGAAATAAAATAATTTCATAATTAAGACTTAATAATAAATTAAGGAATCATCAATTAGATGATTTGGAATGAAATAGTAATTAATGATTAATTAACAGAGTTAAGTGATTAACTCTCAGGTAATTAATTCTAAATTGAATTAATTACAAACAAGATTATAAGGTAATTGCTGATGGATTGTGGTGTATGCAGAATGTCTGGATTGTGATGTTTAAATTGAAGATATTCTGTGATGCTCTCTGATATGCTATGATATATCTATGATGTTTGCATATGTTTTATCTATGATAGATGTTATGTTATTCAACTGTTAGATTTAAATTATTTACACTGTTTAAGTTAATTAGACAACTTGGCCCTTAAAATGGCGTTTGGATTTGATGAGACCGGGATCGGAAGAATCAAATTTGATTCTCCGAAAACCACATCGATCCAATTTAAACTTTAGGTCGTGAATCCTGAAAAGAAGATCGAGATGGTGTTTTCAGAATGCAAGGGTTATCGTCGTTGACTCTGAGGGTGATTCCAAAATGAGTGTGACAAGATAATGCCTTCGGTTTCGTTCGAACCCGGAATGAACTTGTATGGATTGGATGCTTTCGGCACATCGTCAGGCGGATGATGGGCATTCTAAGTGATATGTTCTATAAAGGTAATCGTAGCCTCAAGCCTCATCAACCGGGAATGGCTAAAACAGGGGAGATGCAACAAGGTTAGGTGGGTCATGCCCAAGCAGGACAAGGTATTTCCTCTGTCTAGATGTCCCTTCTTATTTCGGCTTAGTGGGTGGTTGGTCGCGCCAACCACGAGGTTTATCTTGTTTGGGACTGTTCAGTAAGGAATGGTTCCGGCCTTGTGTAGCAGGGGGTCGGGAGTGATCCTCGGTACAGTGATCTAGGCCCCGTACTGTGACAGGCGGTACCCCAATAGCCCTGCCATTGTTGGAAATCCATTTTCCCTACGAGACCCTACGGTTTTGATTTGTATTACCCACTTTGGTGGCTAGTAGCTGGAATTTAATCATGTAACAATTTTGGCTATTTTCTATTTACTTGAAAACCCTAGACACTATTATAATATCACTGGATTTCCTATAAAATGTTTTGGTTAGGGTAAGGTAAAAACTTACCCGTATTTATTTGTGGGGAGTCTTACGTGATACC